>JARQAB010000030.1:0-1249422 GCA_036172955.1 Meloidogyne arenaria
GTGACATTTTGTCCGGGACGAATTGGGGAGTGACAATTTTGTCCGGGGACGAATTGGGGAGTGACAATTTTGTCCGGGACGAATTGGGAGTGGACATTTTGTCTGGGACGAATTGGGGAGTGACAATTGTCTGGGACCAATTGGGGAGTGACATTTTGGTCAGACTGGATAAGGGGAAGAAAGGTGGGTCTTAAAAATAGGTGTGGAACAGTAGAGTACCATGTTGGGCCCGGGGGTCATTAGAGTACCGTGTCGGGGCCGAGGGACCATTAGAGTCGGCGGGGAGAAGTTGTAGGACGTCTGGCAGGAGCTGTTGAAGTTGTAGACGTCTGGCAGGAGCGTTGAAGTTGTAGACGTCTGGCAGGAGCAGCTGAAGTTGTAGGACGTTTGGCAGGAGCAGTTGAAGTTGTCGAAGGACCGTTGACGTGCGGGAAGGGGGGGGGGGTGTTCTAATCAAATCTAAGGTCTAAGTGCCCTACTGTCTACACCTATTGAATAACAACCCGTGCCTTTGGATATAACTCGGAGGTATGAAAGCCTGAACCTATGGAGAGATATTTTTTTGAAAAGGGGGTCGGTCAGTTCAGTGCGGGATTTTCAGTGTGGGTAATTTATAGTGCGGCCCATTTTTGGTGCCGGATTTCAGAGAGTGGGGCGAATGGGGAGTGACAAATTTGTCCGGGACGAATGGGGAGTGACATTTGTCCGGACGAATTGGGGAGTGACAATTTTGTCCGGGACGAATTGGGGAGTGACAATTTTGTCCGGGACGAATTGGGGAGTGACATTTTGTCTGGGAACGATGGGGAGTGACATTTGTCTGGGACCAATTGGGGAGTGACATTTTGGTCAGACTGGATAAGGGGAAGAAAGGTGGGTCTTATAAAATAGGTGTGGACAGTAGAGTACCATGTTTGGCCGGGGTCATTAGAGTACCGGTGTCGGGGGTGCCGGGTAACGCATTAGGATTCTGCGGAGGAGAAGTTTATACGTGCTTGCAGTGAAGCTGTTGAAGTTGTAGACTTCTGCAGGAGCTAGTTGAATTTGTAGACGCGGGCAGGAGCGGCTGCCTTGTAGACTGTTGGCAAGGATCATTGAAGTTGTAGAGGACCTTTGAAGTAGCGGGCAGGGGGGGGGGTGTTCTAATCAAATCTAAGGTCTAAGTGCCCTACTGTCTACACCTATTGAATAAAACCCGTGCCTTTGGATATAACTCGGAGGTATGAAAGCCTGAACCTATGGAGAGATATTTTTTTGAAAAGGGGGTCGGTCAGTTCAGTGCGGGATTTTCAGTGTGGGTAATTTATAGTGCGGCCCATTTTGGTGCCGGATTTTCAGAGTGGGGCGAATTGGGGAGTGACAAATTTGTCTGGGACGAATTGGGGTGTGACATTATGTCTGGGACGAAGTGGGGAGTGACACATTATGTCTGGGACGAAGTGGGGAGTGACATATTTTGTCTGGGACGAATTGGGGTGTGACATTATGTCGGGGACGAATTGGGGAGTGACAATTTGTCTGGGCGCCATTGGGGCGTGGCATGTGGGGCTGCCGGGCTGCGGGGAAGAAAGGTGGGTCTTATAAAATAGGTGTGGACAGTAGAGTACCATGTTGGGCCCGGGGGTCATTAGAGTACCGTGTCGGGGCCGAGGGACCATTAGAGTCGGCGGAGGAGAAGTTGTAGACGTCTGGCAGGAGCTGTTGAAGTTGTAGACGTTGGCAGGAGCTGTTGAAGTTGTAGACGTCTGGCAGGAGCAGCTGAAGTTGTAGACGTTTGCAGGAGCAGTTGAAGTTGTAGAAGGACCGTTGAAGTGCGGGAAGGGGGGGGGGGGGGTTCTAATCAAATCTAAGGTCTAAGTGCCCTACTGTCTACACCTATTGAATAACAACCCGTGCCTTTGGATATAACTCGGAGGTATGAAAGCCTGAACCTATGGAGAGATATTTTTTTGAAAAGGGGGGTCGGTCAGTTCAGTGCGGGATTTTCAGTGTGGGTAATTTATAGTGCGGCCCATTTTTGGTGCCGGATTTTCAGAGTGGGGCGAATGGGGAGTGACAAATTTGTCCGGGACGAATTGGGGAGTGACATTTTGTCCGGGACGAATTGGGGAGTGACAATTTTGTCCGGGACGAATTGGGGAGTGACAATTTTGTCCGGGACGAATTGGGGAGTGACATTTTGTCTGGGACGAATTGGGGAGTGACAATTTGTCTGGGACCAATTGGGGAGTGACATTTGGTCAGACTGGATAAGGGGAAGAAAGGTGGGTCTTATAAAATAGGTGTGGACAGTAGAGTACCATGTTGGGCCCGGGGGTCATTAGAGTACCGTGTCGGGGCCGAGGGACCATTAGAGTCGGCGGAGGAGAAGTTGTAGACGTCTGGCAGGAGCTGTTGAAGTTGTAGACGTCTGGCAGGAGCTGTTGAAGTTGTAGACGTCTGGCAGGAGCAGCTGAAGTTGTAGACGTTTGGCAGGAGCAGTTGAAGTTGTAGAAGGACCGTTGAAGTGCGGGAAGGGGGGGGGGGTGTTCTAATCAAATCTAAGGTCTAAGTGCCCTACTGTCTACACCTATTGAATAACAACCCGTGCCTTTGGATATAACTCGGAGGTATGAAAGCCTGAACCTATGGAGAGATATTTTTTTGAAAAGGGGGGTCGGTCAGTTCAGTGCGGGATTTTCAGTGTGGGTAATTTATAGTGCGGCCCATTTTTGGTGCCGGATTTTCAGAGTGGGGCGAATTGGGGAGTGACAAATTTGTCCGGGACGAATTGGGGAGTGACATTTTGTCCGGGACGAATTGGGGAGTGACAATTTTGTCCGGGACGAATTGGGGAGTGACAATTTTGTCCGGGACGAATTGGGGAGTGACATTTTGTCTGGGACGAATTGGGGAGTGACAATTTGTCTGGGACCAATTGGGGAGTGACATTTTGGTCAGACTGGATAAGGGGAAGAAAGGTGGGTCTTATAAAATAGGTGTGGACAGTAGAGTACCATGTTGGGCCCGGGGTCATTAGAGTACCGTGTCGGGGCCGAGGGACCATTAGAGTCGGCGGAGGAGAAGTTGTAGACGTCTGGCAGGAGCTGTTGAAGTTGTAGACGTCTGGCAGGAGCTGTTGAAGTTGTAGACGTCTGGCAGGAGCAGCTGAAGTTGTAGACGTTTGGCAGGAGCAGTTGAAGTTGTAGAAGGACCGTTGAAGTGCGGGAAGGGGGGGGGGGTGTTCTAATCAAATCTAAGGTCTAAGTGCCCTACTGTCTACACCTATTGAATAACAACCCGTGCCTTTGGATATAACTCGGAGGTATGAAAGCCTGAACCTATGGAGAGATATTTTTTTGAAAAGGGGGGTCGGTCAGTTCAGTGCGGGATTTTCAGTGTGGGTAATTTATAGTGCGGCCCATTTTTGGTGCCGGATTTTCAGAGTGGGGCGAATTGGGGAGTGACAAATTTGTCCGGGACGAATTGGGGAGTGACATTTTGTCCGGGACGAATTGGGGAGTGACAATTTTGTCCGGGACGAATTGGGGAGTGACAATTTTGTCCGGGACGAATTGGGGAGTGACATTTTGTCTGGGACGAATTGGGGAGTGACAATTTGTCTGGGACCAATTGGGGAGTGACATTTTGGTCAGACTGGATAAGGGGAAGAAAGGTGGGTCTTATAAAATAGGTGTGGACAGTAGAGTACCATGTTGGGCCCGGGGGTCATTAGAGTACCGTGTCGGGGCCGAGGGACCATTAGAGTCGGCGGAGGAGAAGTTGTAGACGTCTGGCAGGAGCTGTTGAAGTTGTAGACGTCTGGCAGGAGCTGTTGAAGTTGTAGACGTCTGGCAGGAGCAGCTGAAGTTGTAGACGTTTGGCAGGAGCAGTTGAAGTTGTAGAAGGACCGTTGAAGTGCGGGAAGGGGGGGGGGTGTTCTAATCAAATCTAAGGTCTAAGTGCCCTACTGTCTACACCTATTGAATAACAACCCGTGCCTTTGGATATAACTCGGAGGTATGAAAGCCTGAACCTATGGAGAGATATTTTTTGAAAAGGGGGGTCGGTCAGTTCAGTGCGGGATTTTCAGTGTGGGTAATTTATAGTGCGGCCCATTTTTGGTGCCGGATTTTCAGAGTGGGGCGAATTGGGGAGTGACAAATTTGTCCGGGACGAATTGGGGAGTGACATTTTGTCCGGGACGAATTGGGGAGTGACAATTTTGTCCGGGACGAATTGGGGAGTGACAATTTTGTCCGGGACGAATTGGGGAGTGACATTTTGTCTGGGACGAATTGGGGAGTGACAATTTGTCTGGGACCAATTGGGGAGTGACATTTTGGTCAGACTGGATAAGGGGAAGAAAGGTGGGTCTTATAAAATAGGTGTGGACAGTAGAGTACCATGTTGGGCCCGGGGGTCATTAGAGTACCGTGTCGGGGCCGAGGGACCATTAGAGTCGGCGGAGGAGAAGTTGTAGACGTCTGGCAGGAGCTGTTGAAGTTGTAGACGTCTGGCAGGAGCTGTTGAAGTTGTAGACGTCTGGCAGGAGCAGCTGAAGTTGTAGACGTTTGGCAGGAGCAGTTGAAGTTGTAGAAGGACCGTTGAAGTGCGGGAAGGGGGGGGGGGGTGTTCTAATCAAATCTAAGGTCTAAGTGCCCTACTGTCTACACCTATTGAATAACAACCCGTGCCTTTGGATATAACTCGGAGGTATGAAAGCCTGAACCTATGGAGAGATATTTTTTTGAAAAGGGGGGTCGGTCAGTTCAGTGCGGGATTTTCAGTGTGGGTAATTATAGTGCGGCCCATTTTTGGTGCCGGATTTTCAGAGTGGGGCGAATTGGGGAGTGACAAATTTGTCCGGGACGAATTGGGGAGTGACATTTTGTCCGGGACGAATTGGGGAGTGACAATTTTGTCCGGGACGAATTGGGGAGTGACAATTTTGTCCGGGACGAATTGGGGAGTGACATTTTGTCTGGGACGAATTGGGGAGTGACAATTTGTCTGGGACCAATTGGGGAGTGACATTTTGGTCAGACTGGATAAGGGGAAGAAAGGTGGGTCTTATAAAATAGGTGTGGACAGTAGAGTACCATGTTGGGCCCGGGGGTCATTAGAGTACCGTGTCGGGGCCGAGGGACCATTAGAGTCGGCGGAGGAGAAGTTGTAGACGTCTGGCAGGAGCTGTTGAAGTTGTAGACGTCTGGCAGGAGCTGTTGAAGTTGTAGACGTCTGGCAGGAGCAGCTGAAGTTGTAGACGTTTGGCAGGAGCAGTTGAAGTTGTAGAAGGACCGTTGAAGTGCGGGAAGGGGGGGGGGGTGTTCTAATCAAATCTAAGGTCTAAGTGCCCTACTGTCTACACCTATTGAATAACAACCCGTGCCTTTGGATATAACTCGGAGGTATGAAAGCCTGAACCTATGGAGAGATATTTTTTGAAAAGGGGGGTCGGTCAGTTCAGTGCGGGATTTTCAGTGTGGGTAATTTATAGTGCGGCCCATTTTTGGTGCCGGATTTTCAGAGTGGGGCGAATTGGGGAGTGACAAATTTGTCCGGGACGAATTGGGGAGTGACATTTTGTCCGGGACGAATTGGGGAGTGACAATTTTGTCCGGGACGAATTGGGGAGTGACAATTTTGTCCGGGACGAATTGGGGAGTGACATTTTGTCTGGGACGAATTGGGGAGTGACAATTTGTCTGGGACCAATTGGGGAGTGACATTTTGGTCAGACTGGATAAGGGGAAGAAAGGTGGGTCTTATAAAATAGGTGTGGACAGTAGAGTACCATGTTGGGCCCGGGGGTCATTAGAGTACCGTGTCGGGGCCGAGGGACCATTAGAGTCGGCGGAGGAGAAGTTGTAGACGTCTGGCAGGAGCTGTTGAAGTTGTAGACGTCTGGCAGGAGCTGTTGAAGTTGTAGACGTCTGGCAGGAGCAGCTGAAGTTGTAGACGTTTGGCAGGAGCAGTTGAAGTTGTAGAAGGACCGTTGAAGTGCGGGAAGGGGGGGGGGTGTTCTAATCAAATCTAAGGTCTAAGTGCCCTACTGTCTACACCTATTGAATAACAACCCGTGCCTTTGGATATAACTCGGAGGTATGAAAGCCTGAACCTATGGAGAGATATTTTTTTGAAAAGGGGGGTCGGTCAGTTCAGTGCGGGATTTTCAGTGTGGGTAATTTATAGTGCGGCCCATTTTTGGTGCCGGATTTTCAGAGTGGGGCGAATTGGGGAGTGACAAATTTGTCCGGGACGAATTGGGGAGTGACATTTTGTCCGGGACGAATTGGGGAGTGACAATTTTGTCCGGGACGAATTGGGGAGTGACAATTTTGTCCGGGACGAATTGGGGAGTGACATTTTGTCTGGGACGAATTGGGGAGTGACAATTTGTCTGGGACCAATTGGGGAGTGACATTTTGGTCAGACTGGATAAGGGGAAGAAAGGTGGGTCTTATAAAATAGGTGTGGACAGTAGAGTACCATGTTGGGCCCGGGGGTCATTAGAGTACCGTGTCGGGGCCGAGGGACCATTAGAGTCGGCGGAGGAGAAGTTGTAGACGTCTGGCAGGAGCTGTTGAAGTTGTAGACGTCTGGCAGGAGCTGTTGAAGTTGTAGACGTCTGGCAGGAGCAGCTGAAGTTGTAGACGTTTGGCAGGAGCAGTTGAAGTTGTAGAAGGACCGTTGAAGTGCGGGAAGGGGGGGGGGGTGTTCTAATCAAATCTAAGGTCTAAGTGCCCTACTGTCTACACCTATTGAATAACAACCCGTGCCTTTGGATATAACTCGGAGGTATGAAAGCCTGAACCTATGGAGAGATATTTTTTTGAAAAGGGGGGTCGGTCAGTTCAGTGCGGGATTTTCAGTGTGGGTAATTTATAGTGCGGCCCATTTTTGGTGCCGGATTTTCAGAGTGGGGCGAATTGGGGAGTGACAAATTTGTCCGGGACGAATTGGGGAGTGACATTTTGTCCGGGACGAATTGGGGAGTGACAATTTTGTCCGGGACGAATTGGGGAGTGACAATTTTGTCCGGGACGAATTGGGGAGTGACATTTTGTCTGGGACGAATTGGGGAGTGACAATTTGTCTGGGACCAATTGGGGAGTGACATTTTGGTCAGACTGGATAAGGGGAAGAAAGGTGGGTCTTATAAAATAGGTGTGGACAGTAGAGTACCATGTTGGGCCCGGGGGTCATTAGAGTACCGTGTCGGGGCCGAGGGACCATTAGAGTCGGCGGAGGAGAAGTTGTAGACGTCTGGCAGGAGCTGTTGAAGTTGTAGACGTCTGGCAGGAGCTGTTGAAGTTGTAGACGTCTGGCAGGAGCAGCTGAAGTTGTAGACGTTTGGCAGGAGCAGTTGAAGTTGTAGAAGGACCGTTGAAGTGCGGGAAGGGGGGGGGGGTGTTCTAATCAAATCTAAGGTCTAAGTGCCCTACTGTCTACACCTATTGAATAACAACCCGTGCCTTTGGATATAACTCGGAGGTATGAAAGCCTGAACCTATGGAGAGATATTTTTTTGAAAAGGGGGGTCGGTCAGTTCAGTGCGGGATTTTCAGTGTGGGTAATTTATAGTGCGGCCCATTTTTGGTGCCGGATTTTCAGAGTGGGGCGAATTGGGGAGTGACAAATTTGTCCGGGACGAATTGGGGAGTGACATTTTGTCCGGGACGAATTGGGGAGTGACAATTTTGTCCGGGACGAATTGGGGAGTGACAATTTTGTCCGGGACGAATTGGGGAGTGACATTTTGTCTGGGACGAATTGGGGAGTGACAATTTGTCTGGGACCAATTGGGGAGTGACATTTTGGTCAGACTGGATAAGGGGAAGAAAGGTGGGTCTTATAAAATAGGTGTGGACAGTAGAGTACCATGTTGGGCCCGGGGGTCATTAGAGTACCGTGTCGGGGCCGAGGGACCATTAGAGTCGGCGGAGGAGAAGTTGTAGACGTCTGGCAGGAGCTGTTGAAGTTGTAGACGTCTGGCAGGAGCTGTTGAAGTTGTAGACGTCTGGCAGGAGCAGCTGAAGTTGTAGACGTTTGGCAGGAGCAGTTGAAGTTGTAGAAGGACCGTTGAAGTGCGGGAAGGGGGGGGGGTGTTCTAATCAAATCTAAGGTCTAAGTGCCCTACTGTCTACACCTATTGAATAACAACCCGTGCCTTTGGATATAACTCGGAGGTATGAAAGCCTGAACCTATGGAGAGATATTTTTTTGAAAAGGGGGGTCGGTCAGTTCAGTGCGGGATTTTCAGTGTGGGTAATTTATAGTGCGGCCCATTTTTGGTGCCGGATTTTCAGAGTGGGGCGAATTGGGGAGTGACAAATTTGTCCGGGACGAATTGGGGAGTGACATTTTGTCCGGGACGAATTGGGGAGTGACAATTTTGTCCGGGACGAATTGGGGAGTGACAATTTTGTCCGGGACGAATTGGGGAGTGACATTTTGTCTGGGACGAATTGGGGAGTGACAATTTGTCTGGGACCAATTGGGGAGTGACATTTTGGTCAGACTGGATAAGGGGAAGAAAGGTGGGTCTTATAAAATAGGTGTGGACAGTAGAGTACCATGTTGGGCCCGGGGGTCATTAGAGTACCGTGTCGGGGCCGAGGGACCATTAGAGTCGGCGGAGGAGAAGTTGTAGACGTCTGGCAGGAGCTGTTGAAGTTGTAGACGTCTGGCAGGAGCTGTTGAAGTTGTAGACGTCTGGCAGGAGCAGCTGAAGTTGTAGACGTTTGGCAGGAGCAGTTGAAGTTGTAGAAGGACCGTTGAAGTGCGGGAAGGGGGGGGGGGTGTTCTAATCAAATCTAAGGTCTAAGTGCCCTACTGTCTACACCTATTGAATAACAACCCGTGCCTTTGGATATAACTCGGAGGTATGAAAGCCTGAACCTATGGAGAGATATTTTTTTGAAAAGGGGGGTCGGTCAGTTCAGTGCGGGATTTTCAGTGTGGGTAATTTATAGTGCGGCCCATTTTTGGTGCCGGATTTTCAGAGTGGGGCGAATTGGGGAGTGACAAATTTGTCCGGGACGAATTGGGGAGTGACATTTTGTCCGGGACGAATTGGGGAGTGACAATTTTGTCCGGGACGAATTGGGGAGTGACAATTTTGTCCGGGACGAATTGGGGAGTGACATTTTGTCTGGGACGAATTGGGGAGTGACAATTTGTCTGGGACCAATTGGGGAGTGACATTTTGGTCAGACTGGATAAGGGGAAGAAAGGTGGGTCTTATAAAATAGGTGTGGACAGTAGAGTACCATGTTGGGCCCGGGGGTCATTAGAGTACCGTGTCGGGGCCGAGGGACCATTAGAGTCGGCGGAGGAGAAGTTGTAGACGTCTGGCAGGAGCTGTTGAAGTTGTAGACGTCTGGCAGGAGCTGTTGAAGTTGTAGACGTCTGGCAGGAGCAGCTGAAGTTGTAGACGTTTGGCAGGAGCAGTTGAAGTTGTAGAAGGACCGTTGAAGTGCGGGAAGGGGGGGGGGGGTGTTCTAATCAAATCTAAGGTCTAAGTGCCCTACTGTCTACACCTATTGAATAACAACCCGTGCCTTTGGATATAACTCGGAGGTATGAAAGCCTGAACCTATGGAGAGATATTTTTTTGAAAAGGGGGGTCGGTCAGTTCAGTGCGGGATTTTCAGTGTGGGTAATTTATAGTGCGGCCCATTTTTGGTGCCGGATTTTCAGAGTGGGGCGAATTGGGGAGTGACAAATTTGTCCGGGACGAATTGGGGAGTGACATTTTGTCCGGGACGAATTGGGGAGTGACAATTTTGTCCGGGACGAATTGGGGAGTGACAATTTTGTCCGGGACGAATTGGGGAGTGACATTTTGTCTGGGACGAATTGGGGAGTGACAATTTGTCTGGGACCAATTGGGGAGTGACATTTTGGTCAGACTGGATAAGGGGAAGAAAGGTGGGTCTTATAAAATAGGTGTGGACAGTAGAGTACCATGTTGGGCCCGGGGGTCATTAGAGTACCGTGTCGGGGCCGAGGGACCATTAGAGTCGGCGGAGGAGAAGTTGTAGACGTCTGGCAGGAGCTGTTGAAGTTGTAGACGTCTGGCAGGAGCTGTTGAAGTTGTAGACGTCTGGCAGGAGCAGCTGAAGTTGTAGACGTTTGGCAGGAGCAGTTGAAGTTGTAGAAGGACCGTTGAAGTGCGGGAAGGGGGGGGGGGTGTTCTAATCAAATCTAAGGTCTAAGTGCCCTACTGTCTACACCTATTGAATAACAACCCGTGCCTTTGGATATAACTCGGAGGTATGAAAGCCTGAACCTATGGAGAGATATTTTTTTGAAAAGGGGGGTCGGTCAGTTCAGTGCGGGATTTTCAGTGTGGGTAATTTATAGTGCGGCCCATTTTTGGTGCCGGATTTTCAGAGTGGGGCGAATTGGGGAGTGACAAATTTGTCCGGGACGAATTGGGGAGTGACATTTTGTCCGGGACGAATTGGGGAGTGACAATTTTGTCCGGGACGAATTGGGGAGTGACAATTTTGTCCGGGACGAATTGGGGAGTGACATTTTGTCTGGGACGAATTGGGGAGTGACAATTTGTCTGGGACCAATTGGGGAGTGACATTTTGGTCAGACTGGATAAGGGGAAGAAAGGTGGGTCTTATAAAATAGGTGTGGACAGTAGAGTACCATGTTGGGCCCGGGGGTCATTAGAGTACCGTGTCGGGGCCGAGGGACCATTAGAGTCGGCGGAGGAGAAGTTGTAAGCGTCTGGCAGGAGCTGTTGAAGTTGTAGACGTCTGGCAGGAGCTGTTGAAGTTGTAGACGTCTGGCAGGAGCAGCTGAAGTTGTAGACGTTTGGCAGGAGCAGTTGAAGTTGTAGAAGGACCGTTGAAGTGCGGGAAGGGGGGGGGGGGTGTTCTAATCAAATCTAAGGTCTAAGTGCCCTACTGTCTACACCTATTGAATAACAACCCGTGCCTTTGGATATAACTCGGAGGTATGAAAGCCTGAACCTATTTAGTTTTTGACAATTCAGTTTTGAGTGGTATTAAAACTAATTGTGGTATTCATTTGGGAGTTTCATTAGAGAAAAAGTTCGAATTTTTACGAAAAAACTAGGTCGTCAGGTTGGATCGTTTTTGGAAATTATGGATTGTCTGAAGCTCTCGGAGCTTGGAAGAGTTGGGTGTTGGGAAGACCCTGGGCTGAGGGGGGAACCCCAAAATAATTTTTAACCAACGTAAAAATAATGTGATAAAAAATACCACTTGTAAAGAAAAGGCCTTTTTGCTTTCTTCTAAACGAATCCGCAAAAATCCTTTTTTTACAAGTGGCTTAATTGTGCTTTTCCGTTTTTCCATCGAAGAATTCTGCTGTTTTGATAACATTTTTTACTTGAAAAAAAAATAAAACAAAAAATTCGACGCAAACGGAAAAGCACTAAAAAAAATAATAAAAACATATTTCATTCAAATATCTTTTAGACCTTTTAATGTGGCGGAAGCATCTTTGCCACATTTTTTAGCTTCTCTCATCCTTGTAATTCATCATCCATTTGTTGCAGTCCAATGCTCATTAAGAACACCTCGCAATAACTTGTCTTGGTGAAGCTGTTGATGTTCCAGAGCCATCTGCCACACTTGTACGAAGATAGATTGTTGTTGAGGCACACATCTACATCATATCTTTAAAATTAAAAATGCAAAATTTAGAGGAATTTATATGCGGGGCAAATTTAAACCGTCTATATCCCCCTAACCCCGCGATATCCTTCAAAACCCGTATAACCCTCCTCATTCGCTGAGGAGGGACCACCGAAATCCCTCTTAACCACCGGAATCCTCAGGTGAAATATGAAGAGCCAACAACGTGGGCAGTTAAAACAAATAAGCAAACCCCCTCCCCCTTCAATCTCTCTAAAATCTAAAAAAACAAACCAACAAGTGTAGTCATATATTGACCGCTACCCGCTTCCCAATTCGAACAAGGCCATCATAACTGCGTGTAACAATTATAGAACCGTCTCTATTGAAACCTACAGCGCGGACTTGAAAGAAAAAATTAATAATCTTTTTTGAACAAAAAATAAAATTTACTAGGGTCAAAATGACAGGCAATAAACGGACACAGGTGCTTGAACGAACACTCCAAATTCGGACCTATAAATTTAAAAAACATAAACTGAAGAAAGTTTTTGCGGACAAAATCTGCAAAAAAAAAGTTGTCAGCAGACAGCTTTTTGCGGACAAAATCTGCAAACAACTAAAAAAATCTGGCTGGTGATTCCGGGTATCTGTAACCAAAACATGTTCCGATCTATCCGTTAATATAGGCTTCGGTTATAAGAAGATTTCCTAGGATAAAAAAAAACAAGTTTTTGGAGTTCCATGTAATTACTGAGGTATTTTGTCAACAAAATCAATCGAAGGTCAATTAAGGGGATAGCTCGAAACGTGGAAAACTCGAAAAATAGTGGGATTATATAGTGGAATTTATTTTAAAAAATTTTCAAACCGTTTCATTAAACGAGCCAGAAACCAGAAGAATTGATCGCGGATTAAAATTACAGCAAAAAACATTTTAATGGCCACGGAACGTTTTGATCAATTTTCCCTTAAAAAATAAATTTGAAAAAATTCAATTTAATTTTAAAAAACCTGCTGTGTAATATCAAAAAGTTTCAGTGTTTTATCATCAGAACAGCTAACAACCATTCGGCTATCATATGACCAACAAACGTCACTAATGCCCAACTTTTGACCTGAAAAATGTAAATTTGTTACAGGGAATTTGTTCAAAGATTAAACCAGCCGATAGGGTCTTTTTGCGGACTTTTCCCATCTCTCTAAAGGAAAAGTCCGTAAAAGCCGACAACTCAAACCTCCTGTGCTTTTTTGGCCAAAAATTTAGAGAGCGGAATAAAAAGGGAAAGTAGTTTAATCGAACTCTTTCACATATGTAAGTCCGCAAAAAATTTGGGAACTTTCGCACAAAAAGTCCGCAAAAAGTCAAAAGATGTTTTAAAGGGCTGAAAAGAATTCCCACGACTTTCACTTGTGAAAGTCAGCTAAGTTATTGCGAAATTTTAGATAAATCTCAGCAAACCCCCCAAAAAACTCAAGCTTATGTGGAAGAAAGCAACCTACTTAAACAAAGAAAATAACCTTGAATATCCCTCTCCAATTTTCCATCACTACAGACCAAATCCAAACAGTCTTGTCAGCACTGGTTGAAGCCAAAACTTGTCCGTCTGCGTTGTTTCCAATTTTCTTGTTTCCAATTTTCATAAAAAAATAATTGCTAGAGTAATTCATCGATTAGTTTGACAATTGTCTAAAAATAAAAAATAAGTAAGAAAATCAGGAAAAAATTAAAAAGAAAAACAAACCGAAAAACAAGCAGATAATTGTGTACCACCGTGCACTTCACCTTCGCCATCATCATCGTCGTCGTCATCCTCAATGTCATCGTGATCACTTCCATACGCATCTTCCTAACGTTAAAAAATATTTTTAAAAAAATTTCACGACTAAACAAACCTCTTCATGTTCATCCAAACTCTCATCTAAACCAGTAGCATTTTCTTGACGACGTCTGCTCTGCTCAGAGATTGTTCTTTCACGAGCACTAAATAAAGTATTGCTGTTCTCTCTAGTCCTAGAAATTTGGCTCATCCAAATCTTCTCCATCGTCATCATCTTCATCTGGTGTGAAAAAATAATTAAAATGATAAACTGATAAAGATAAATATACTTGACATATCATCATCGCTAGCCCGTTCCAATGCCATGTCTGTCGCTTGACTAGTATCACCTCGTCGCAAATCAGCCAACTGTATAATACGTGCATTGTTTGCAACACCGGTAGACGTTTCATTTCGATCACCACCTTGCATTAAGATCCGAATTAGTGAAGACATATTTTGCTCGTTGGTCAAACGTTGCTGTAAAACTTCCAAAACATCTTCATTTGAGACAATGCTGGCTGAAGGTTTGACGATTCCAAGACGGATCGGAGAAATTAAGCATCAGTGATTCCAATCAATTCCAGTTACGAATAACTAATTAATGCCTAAAATTTTTGTTTAAAAAAAAAGAAAAAAAGTTTAAAATAACCTGAAAGCCTCGTCGGCATTTTGCTACAAAAGCAATAACTTAATGCTTCTTTTGATCCTTTTTCTCGATGATGAATTGAGAAAAAGAGCGGCAGGTAGACTAGCACGAACTAAAGAAAGTACATCAGAAATAGCAGCAGCTCGGTCATTGTTTAAAGAATCACGTATTGCAGCAACAGCAGAAGTAGACGTGCCAGGTTGTGCAGCATTTGACTGGTTAGAAAGTGGATAAATTAAGCAGGGAGCATCGGGTGCTGGGATTGCTGTGTTTATATCGTCAAAAATTGTTGCTAAAAAAGTGTTAAAAATTTTTAAAAAAAATTAAAATTTCTTCAAACCAAGTAAAGTTCCATTAGCTTCTGGTGAAAGCAAAATGACCATAATAAAAAGACGAATGACTGAACGGACAAATCTTTGAATTAAAAGATGGACTTCTTCATCCCATTTCTTTTGTTGTTTGTTGGCTTGGCGCACAAGTAAATTAAGGAGAGTGTCAAGGCTCGATTCTTCACACCAGCCAAGTAAAGTTAAAACAAATTTGTCCAAATGTGTTGAACCATTATGTTCGAGCAAATGAAAAACATTTTCTAAAATTGGTTGATCATCTTCAGTTTTGGAATTAATGAGTATTCGGCTTTTTGATACCAACATCAAGCAAACTTTTTACAACATCCCAATTTCCTATTGCCAAATCGAGTGCTAAAAATTAATAATATTAAAATTTGAACAAATTAAATTTAAAAAACCTTTTCTTGCAAATTTTGGTGGTTCAAGATCATGTTCAGGTATAGGAACGCCATATGCTGTAGTTGTGGTAGTAGGTCCAGGGCGCTTACTCCGTTTCGTATAGCCTTCTTGTTCTATCAACTATTCGAATAATAAACATTTTAAATAACCAAAAAATTATTAAAAACCTGACGACCAACAGTGCGAGCCAAAAAGAGTAAAATGTGCTCCCCTTTAGAATTAAGGCCATCAATCAATGCAGGACATTGCAACATTCCTAATAAATTTAAATATTCATAATCTTAAAAAATTAAAAAAAAACCAGAAATCAATTGTTCCCGCTTTGCATTATTTCCAGTGACCAACGCTTTACATTCACATTTCTCCCAGCAGTCACAATAAGCGGTTGGAGATGTTTTCTTAAGTCTAAAAATAAAGTTTTAAATGGCATCATTTCCTTCCGAAAAAAATAAAATTACTCACTTGCAGTCATGATTTCTATGACAAAGCAGGGCTAAAAACAATCATTTAAAAATAAAGAGGAAATATTACCGCATTCAGTACAACAACAAAGAGTCCCTACAAGTCCACATGTTTTGCATTCATAAATTTTTTGAGGCGTATGCTCTTCGCCTGTCCAAGTATAACCTTTAAATTAAATGATTTAAAAATAGAAAAGAATTTTTAAAAAATATATACTGCATGTATCATTAGCACAAAGAATAAAAAGTGAAGAATCTTCATGTGTATCGTCAGATCCAACACCTTGCATTAATATATCAACAACATCTAGAAATTTTGTAAAATCATATAAAACTATCAAGAATAACCTTGACTCCAGTCCTTAACATCAATTGCAGTTTGCCACATCAATTGGGCAGCTGAATATACACGCTGGTTTATCGCGGTCTCTAATGGAATATGCAAATTGATGTCACGTTGTCGCATTAAATCAATAAAATATTCACGTACTACGGAGTTTTTGCATAATTCACGAATTATTTCAATCGAATTGGCTTAAATTATATTTATAAAGACGAAATAATTTAATTTAAGAACCTTGTCTTTCCTTGGCAGCTATAGGAATCCTTTTATTGATAAGATCAGATGAGTCAACACTTTCCGGTTCATCTTTGCCTGTTTCAGGAGAAGAATCTAACATAAAAATAAGAGTTACAAATTTATTTAAAATATTTAAAAAACCTTTTTTAGAAATTTCAGAAGTTAGTTCGTTTAGGAGTTGCTGCTGTTGATGTGCTTTTGCTCTTGTTGTTGGAGCGGAACTTATCATTTCTTGCCATTTGCGTTCATAGCTAAAAAATAAATATACAAAAACAAAAAACTTTAGAAACCGTGTCTTAACAGCGTCCGCCTCGACAGTGTCGGATTTTTGCGAGGCTGTTGATAAACGTGAATCAGTAGCATCAACATCAGCCTGGTCAGCATTTGTTCTGCTATAAGCATTTTGCACGGCAACATGAAAAATATTTCGATTTCCTTCGATTTGTTCACAAACGATAGCAGGTTGACTTTCAATTGGAGCATTTAAAAGCTTTTTAAGAATAGAAATAACGACATCCAATTGACTAAAATTTAAATAAATCGGTATAAAACAGAAAATAAAAATAAACCAGAAAAGAATGGCCTGCATAAGCGATCCATGATCAGGAAGTGTACATTCAGGACTTGGAGAAACTAAGGCAACCATCCTTTATTTCGTTTTTCTGCACATTCTTTAATCCTGAAAATTTCGAAATAATACAAGTAAATCAAAATTATTTAACCTTTCAAGCAAAAGATTTTCGTTCCCCGGAAGCGTATGTCCGACTGGAGGAAGATGTTTGTCTTCAGTAATACAATAATAGTTTATTTTTCGATAAATCTAGAATAAATTTTCTACAATAAAAAACGAGAAATATTAAGGCTTTGGCAGGTAAATTTGTCGTTTATGGGCCCATTTATCCTCCCAAGTTTTTTCCCTAATATGTATGTTCATACTGGTCGGGTTTTTTTCCAATAATTTCTTATTGGAGAATAAGAAAGGAATTGGAAGCAATAAGAAAGGAATCAAAAAAATAAAAAATAAGCAAAAGAAATGAAAAACATGTAACAAGTAAAAAATCGATACTCTGAGAAAATACAAAAGTCAATAACACTCTAACTGTCTTGTAGTTAACAATATAAAACTAGATTTTCTCATCACACTTTCTCACTTCTTACTCTTTCCGGTTGGGTACGGCCCACTTAGTCGCAGGCCACTTAGTCGCGACCACTTAGTCGCAGGCCACTTAGTCGCAAGCCCACTTAGTCGCAGGCCACTTCGTCGCGAAGGTACTTTTTTCAGGTCTCTTAAAACTTAAATCATAGGTAATAACGAGGGATTTGGGTGTGATATTGAGGGATCGAGTAGTGTAAAGTAGATATAGGGATTGGATATCTGGGGATTTGGCCTTCCAATCCTTCCAAAACTTGGCATTTCTCACATGGCCTTCCTAAATTCACAAAATTTTCGCCTGCGGCGCTAAAAAGGAATGAAGAATATTTATGAAAATTTGCATGGATTAATGGATTTGGAGTGAGATCTGTTGGGAAGAGCTGCGTCGAAACAAAAAAATTTTCAAAAATCGAAAATCAAAAGAAATCAAAAATATCGAAACCGAATATCGAAATTTTATGAAAAAAATTCGGAAATCGGAAATTCCGGTTCCGGGATACGGAACTCAAATGGGATCCGGTTCCGGTCAAAATATCGGTTCCGGTGCAACACTGCTTTGAGGGGGCATTGTATTTTCGATGAGTAAATTTCAAAATTAAAAAAAATTTTAATTGCTAACAATAAGTATATCGAAGTATATTTATACACAATTAAGGATGTGTCAAATTTGATTAGGAAATTTAATTTGATATCGGTTGTTTAAAAATATTCCGAACGTTGAATTAACTCAAAGCGACAATACATATGTTCTTTTTACAATTATTTTTGTTAAAAATGAGTACTTTTAATTTAAATCGACCTATTTTCCTCTAACTTATCAGAACTTTCATAAAACTAAAATCTATTTTTCTGTGAACTAAATATATACTTGGATTGACTGGCAATAATTTAGTTTTTAAACTATTTTCTTTAAAGGATTAATATTTAAATAAAGGCATTTAATAGCAAATGCTTTCACATGTTCTTATTTTTATTCTAAAGATTTATCATCGAGATTTAACAATAAACTACCTAAATTATTAAATAGATAGTCAGTCTGTCTCTTCTTATATTAAGTACATATTATTAAATACATATATTGAGCGGACTGCTTGGATCATCATTCTTTCATTTTATGGAGGATGCTACTTTTTTGGAATGTTTGCTTAATCTCCTAAAAATACGCCAATATTTATTAAATCTTTTACTACTAAACTTTTTATGTATTTTTATTGCAAATTTCCATAAGCGAAGACAAAATATATACTAAAATTAATAATCAGATACTCGGCTCATTTTCCAATTTTTGTTATTCTGAATTTCATTAATTTTTTAAAATTTTTACAATAAATTTCTTATGAATATCAGGATGGGTTGCATAACTGTCAACAAATTATTACTATTAATTATTTTATTAATTCATTTATCCCATACATCTCCACTAACTAATTCGCTAGATGACCTTAAACTAAATAAATCTTTTCATCCATCAATTACTTCAGCTGAAAGAGTTGTAATTAAATAAGCATATATTAAGTAATCCACATTAAATTAAACGATTTAGACTCAACTCCATGAAATTGTTGGGCCAGAATTTAAAGAAATACGACAATTATTGGATGAAATACGTATAGCATCACTTAAAAAACATGGTTTATTTAATGATCAGGTGGAATGAATACTAGAATATTCTGATAGAAATTAAACAAAAATATAATAAGAAATTCCTTTTAGGATCCGACTAAGCGTATTGACCGTCAACTAATTCGAAATAAACTTACTTTCGATGATGGCACTGAAGCTTCAATTAATAGACAAATTTCAGATGATCTATTCGAAAATGATATACTATTAACTCTTAATCAGGCGGAGGATATACTTAAAGAAATTAAACAATGTATATTTCTTTTATAAATATCATTGAATTTCAATGAAATAATTGACCAAATACTTATCATTTTTGCAAAATATTATGCATTTATTAGCCCCTAATCTTCGAAGACGTAGTGGAAGACAAGCTATTTCAAATACAAGGTCCTTCTGGGAAAATACAACTATTCCATATACATTCAATGTGGCACAAACGAATGGTTATTTGATTATTTAAGTTATAATAGAATAAAAGTTCTTAGATGAATGGCGAAAAAGCATACAAAATGCTCACAGACATATTGAGTAAGTCCAATAATTACTTTAGGATTTCTCTTGATAAACATAAATTATCATTAAATTAGAGGCCTAACTTGTTTTCGTTTTGTTCATTACGAGAATGAGAGAGAGTTGGGAAATAAAGACTATCTTCAGTATTTTCGTGGAGGTGGATGTTGGTCTCAAATTGGGCGTATTGGTGGTCGGCAGCCTATATCTATCGGTTATGGTTGTGAATCTGTAAGAAATAGAATTATGAAAATAAAGCAAAGAATTTTTAGCTGGGGATTGTTGCTCATGAAACATTGCATGCCCTTGGGTTATGGCATGAACAGTCGAGAACCGATAGAGATAATCACATTCGCGTCAATTTTGATGCTGTTATGCCTGTCGGTTTCTTAATATAGACAGTATAAGCACAAACATCTGTTTTAGGGAACAGAATCGAATTTTGAAAAGCGATCAGAGCAAACAGTTGATAATATGGATCAACCATATGATCTTGGCTCTACAATGCATTATGGATCCAAGGCATTCAGTAACGATGCTAAAAGGCATATACATTACAAATATCATTGTTTAAAGCTTTTATAGCTATACGATTTTTACTCGTGATCACTCCTATCAACAAACCATAGGCCAGCGTTTTGGACTTTCTTTCAAAGATGCAAAAATGATTAACTTGAGATACTGTTCGAGTAAAATTTGAGCTTTATATTATACTACATTATTATTTATTTCAGAATTATGTCAGGTACAATTGGACTGTGATAAGGGCGGGTATACTGATCCTCAAAATTGTGAACAATGTCGCTGCCCAGATGTATAAGATAAAATCATACTTCTAGCCATATTATTTAGGGATTCGCCGGTACCTACTGCCAGGAATTGGAACAGAGCAGTGAGCCTAACTTTTTATGACAATCAAAACATTAGGATTGTTCATTAAAAATCCTATTAATGCATTAATAGCTTCATTAAACAGATTCAAATTCTTGCCGAGGAACAAGCGACTTGACTGCCGGTGAATGGCCAGGGGATATCTCTACTTCGAAACTCCACCCAGGAATTAAATGTTTTTGGAGAATTCATGTGATTGAATTAACGTTTTAATATGTGTGTTTATTATTTAGCCTCAATACTCAAATCAAAGCGTGCAACTTATATTCGACCGTTTAAATTTCCCATGCAAGGAAGCATGCACAAGTTATTTAGAGGTGAAATACAAGACAGAAAAAATTGCTACTGGTATGTAAAATTAAAAAGCATGGATCTCAATATTTTATTTATATTTAAAGTAATAAATTTGTTTGAAGGTGCGAGGCTTTGTTGTGATTTGCCGGCAAATATAATTTCTGAGGTCGGAACAGAAGTTATCCTAATTTTACGGACAGATGAAAAGTTAAATTCTGAATTTGAAGGCTTTCACCTATCATTTAAATCTGGTGATAAAAATTCTGTTGAGTAATAGATTCTAAAAATTATAATCTAGTTGAAGGATATGACAAAAACACCACTACTGGCATAATAAAGGTAAGATATAAGAAATCTAAATATATACTATTAATCGTTTAGCCTACGCCCACAACTACGACAACCACCACTACACCTAAACCTAAGGCAAGTGATTTCTAGGGCTTTCCTTATGAAATTATATTTAGCCAGATAGTTGGACCTCTTGGGGAAACTGGACAGAATGTTCAGCTACATGTGGTGCTTGTGGACAAAGAAAGCGTGTTAGATATTGTTTGTCTGGTCCTGGCAAATGTAAAGGATCTGATTATGAAGTAGAACGTTGCGCATTTTCACCATGTCCTTTGCCTGTAGAAGTCTCACGTTGCAGTGGGCGTTTAGTGGGTTTTAACTACTGCTATTATTAAATCTGAATCAAGTCGACTTTTTTTTATCTTTCAGCCTTTATTATATTTGAAATCAAAAAAAATCTTCAATAAGTGTAGATATTTTTTTAGGTAATGCCATGTGAGTTAATGGAAGAATTGGAATTTGGTACGGCATTAAACTACGTCTCACTTAGACATCTCAACGGAGGTTACTCATTTAGCATAAATTATTCAATTCTCCGCGTAACCTACAACTTCTTAGATATAAATTTAGAATCTTTGGATCCTAACGGTATTTCTTCTTCAATGATTGACTCGAACATTCAATTGGAGGGGGATGGTCATGACATAATTCATAGTCTCTTGCTGCCCAGATTGAAAAATGAGAATAGTATAGCGCGTTACAGACGTCTAACAGCTGTGAGGCAACAAAGATATTCGCGCGGAAGCAAAGCTGAGAAGCAGCTTTGCGAAAAGTATGAATTCATAAATTTATTTTTAAATTTATTACTGTTCCAGACGATTTACCTATCACTGCCCTACTACCTTACTAACTATCAGGTAATTTTTAGCATGCCTTTTTAAACATAAAATCATTTACAATGTAGCTTGGACTTTCTCGTTGAACGAGACAAACGTGAAATTAACAATATTCATAATGAACCTATCCATGATTCTCGTCATCCTTGCTGTGCCGGTTACAAACTTGAGAATGATACTTGTATAAAAATGAAAGGATTTATTAGTTAAAAGAAATTCTGGAAAACTCATTTTAATAGCATTTGTTTTTTGTTCGATATTTTTTATTTACATTTTTTATTTCAACCTAATTAAACTCCATTTTCTTCATATAATCTATTATTTTAATTTATCTTTTATTATTCTTTTGCTAATATAATTAATGATAAGTAAAATCTTTGGAAAGTGAAAATACTAAATAAAAACAAATAAATTTTATTGACAGCCATTATTTTTTCGTTGACCTAAATTCGTTGACCGTTGTAAAATGAGCTCCTAGTACCCTTTTAGTTGGATATAAACTAATATTTTGATAATATTAACTCTGCTAATAATTTTTATAATAATGAAAATATGTATTATAAAGAATTTTTAATAAATTTTAATTTTACATCAATGTATTGCTTAAACATTTTTATTTTTATTATTGGTAGTTAATTTGTTTTATTAAATTTCAAGTCGGTTTTAATTTCAGTAATTGCCATTTCATCTGTTATATCAGAACAACAGGTTGCTCATAAAATCCCTCATTGTCCTGTTTATTCCCGCCCGGTGGGTTTAATTAAATAAAGAATACTAAGAGGATTAATTGAATAAACTATGAGGATTTTAGATGCTGCGTCCCAACGGTGATGTAAGGAAATGTTTGCCACATCAACTGAATCTATGTTTAAATGCGCTAGAGGATTCTGCATTGGTGATTTTTGTAAAAGTATATCCTTGTCCCGTAACTTATAATGTATAGCCAAGATTAGACCGCCTATTAGGAATATATCTCTTTGAATTTATTGAAAATTTTAGGAAATTATTCATTATATTAAGATAGACACAAGTGGAATTTGTTGCTACCATAATCAAGTCAGTTTATCCTATCTCCTGATAATAATACAACAAGTTAACAGGTTGATTACTTTTGTTGTATGGATATACCGGCCAGATTATGCCCTTCCTATCGAAATGTTACCGTTGTAATTCACAACAATTTTCCTCAGAGTCAATTCCCCGTAAGATCATTTCACTTTCGAAAGGGTGTTGAAAAAGAAATAGCCGACGGAATTCGTGCTGCTGCTGCCAGCAGGAATTAATTTAATGGAAATTTTATTTTTTCAATTTAATAAATAATATATAATCTAATATAGGAATAAATGTCTTTCATAAATAAATCACCGAGATTTTGAATAAAAAGTAAATTTAAAAACCCTCCATCAATTTCATGTCCAGTAATAGCAAATAATCATCACAGTGAAAAGGATAAACGGAGCGCATAAGAATGTTGATATAAAGATAATACGAGGTGAAGGCATCCAAATAGAAAATCCTTGGATATCCAACTTGTATTTATCCTTTTGCTTCATAGACGTTTGATTGTCAAAATTCGTAACTAGAATAATTCATAAATGGTTTAGTTAAGTTTATATTAATACTTTTATCTAAACCATTTAACTTGTTATCATCCTTTTGCATTCTAGAATCTTCGTTTGTCTTCTTTACCTCGCTGGAGATAATATGCGGATATTTGGGGGATTCCATTTATTAGCTAAAATAAAATAAATATTAATTACAAAAATTTAAAATTAATTAGTTACTATGTATTTATAATGATTTGTTATTTTTAATAAGTATAGAAAGCTAATTAAATTTTACAAAAGTTTTGATGATTCAGCTATTTCTATACATAGTTGATCATGTGATATTTTATACTAATTTTTCTATTAAAAATTTTTTTGAATTACATTGATAATATGCAGGGTGCGGCAACTTTTCCGCTCCTTTTTTATCATAGTTTTCTTTAAGATCAATGAGAATTGATAATTCTTTTTTTTATTTTATTCCCAACACTCTAAGAAAATTTTTGGAACTAAATATTAGAAATTTGGTTCACCGTTATTAAAGATATTCCCGTCCGAATATCTAAAATTTTCAAAAAAATTCTCATTGATTTTAAAGAAAGTTATGATAAAAACAAGAGTGGCGGAAAGCCGCAACCTGTATTTGGCCTGAATTTATTATTAATAATATTAACGTTAATAAAGCGTTAATAATATATAATAACTGTTTTATTTTAATCTAAAACTTATTAATTTCTAATCATTTAAACGTTTTAATCAGCAAACAGTGAGATTTTTTAAATAATAGCCTTATATGTCATAATTAACATACGTGGCATTATTGAGTTACATTGATTTTTAAGTAAAATTTTATCTTCAACATGTTGCTTATATAAATATGTATACATATTATGTTTAAGCATAAATGGAAAGCATAAAAGAAGACAATGAACGTCATAAAAATGTGAACAAACAAACGAACACGGCGAATATTAAAGAAAATTATACTTACATATAATACATATGTATATGCATATTATTAAAGAAAGTCGGCATGGAAACACTTTATTAAACAATAAGTGTTCGGTAATTAACAAGTGCCTTCAATTACTCTCTTATTGTTTTATAGAATCTCGATTAAAATGGCAATTTCAAGAATATGTTTTAACGAGGAAGAAAGGGTTGGATAGAAATTATGTAGAATGAAAAGCGAGTAATCAGAGTCGAGTATCAAGTCTAGCTACGATAATTTCTATTCAAGCGATATCCATATCTTACCGTAAAGTGCATTGTCGGGAGCGTTTGCGGTCTACAAAGATTTGTTAATCATTTAAAGTGCTAATTGTTACATCATCAAAGTAATAGACACCTTGTCATTAAGTCAAATGATTTAATAATTTAGAGGTAAGGGAGAGAGAGTGAATAATTTAGAGGTTAAGAGGATGCCGACAAACTCACAACAAATCAACTACCGGCAAAATCAAAGAATGCCGACAAGCTAGCCATTGCTCCCTTCTTGCACTTTAAGTTTTCTTAATCCCTTTCAAAATTCTCTATCCACTAAAGATTTTTTTGCCGCCTCTTTCTCTATTACTGATTTGTTTCCTCTCTTTTTCTCAACCCATGGCCAATGTTACTGACGCGCAAAATGCAGACGCTTGTCTATTTCCCAATCACATCAAAGCAAACGCGCCTACATCCGTTTTCCTTGTATTTATCAGAGGTCTGTCAACAACTACTCAGCCAGTCTCATAATCATTCAATCAAGTCTTAAAGCGGATCCACTGTAATATTTTTATTTATTAAGTTAATTTAAATTTAAATAATTACTAGGTAATTATTTTAATAAATTCCTTTTAATTTTACTAAAAGAGATATAAAATTCCAGATAATCCAACAAACACGAATGAATTTGGATTTTCTTCTCGTGACTACTGGGATTTTGGTTATTATATCCATTACAAATGCCCGTGTAGGTCGAGTTAGATTCGAAAGCAGAATTTCTTTGTCCAATCGGCCTAGTGATGGATACTTGTATCCAAAATCAGTGCAAAAACAAAATCCCGCAAAATCTGCGATGAGAGGGCCAAAAGTTACTCACAGCTTTAACCACAGGGCTACGCCAAATGGTCATGAAATGGAATTCTCAATGCAACATGATATGTACCGCCCCAAGCCACGCTCTAAACCAAAACCGAAGCCTGAACCAAAGAAAGAACCAGAACCAGCTTCTCCTGCTGATCCTGAGCCAGAACCCTATGAAGGCGTTGAAGCGTGGGACAAAAAAACTTTGATTGAGAATGTTATAGCTGCGTACAAGGATACATGTAAAAGCTCCGATATTGTCATTTTACCAGAATCAAAGCTTAAATTAGTCTCATCAGTCAAAAAAATGCCGCTAGAGGTTAATGATTACCCGTGGGTTATGAATGTCGAAATGTTTTGCACTTTGAATTTTTGGCGTGTACATTCCTGCTTCAGCATGCCCTTGGAGGATGGATTCAAAAAGGCTCTAATTAAAAATAGCATCGATTTCACTGATGGGTTAAGATATCTATATTATAATTCATTTATAACTTTTATTTTAGAGGAGCGCATGGACCTAGTTGCTCATTGATAAGAAAGTTTGAAGCGGATGAATTAAAAGAATCAAGAACTGTGGCCGAGGATGAGCTAAAGAAGGCTTTGACAGATATCTTGCTTGAGGAATTTCACAAATCTCGTTCATGGCCCAACCCAACTAAATGTTTGTTGTCACAATATCCTTTTAATAATTCTATTTAGTGTTCGAGATACCATTTCCAATGAGAGGAGCAAAGGATGCTTATTGGACACTGTCGACGAAAATTAGGAAGTTCAACACTTATTTGACAGAACAGCCAAATGATTTCTGTACTGCATTTCATACAGATGCACAATTATTCGATCATTTTGAAAAGTTTACAGCTGGTACTGAAAAAACTAAAGTGGATGATGCTTTCCGTAATTTGACAAGTGTAATGAAAGCCATTCCGTTGGAGAAGGATAAAGAAAAAGGTGATTGGTTTTTATTATAATTATTTTAATATACTTATAATATTCCTTAAATTAACAGAAGGAAGCGAAGAAAATTGCACTTATGATCTGTTTCTCTTTCGCGTTGAGCTGGAATTTTTACTTGCTCTCGACACAGCAATTATTGACTGGCTATCTAAATATGTTAAACCAGATAACCACAATTTCGAATATTTCTGCCGTGAGAAGGAATATTGTATATACGCTCAACTTCGTAAAAAAATCAGGGAATCAAAGGAAATTACTGAGAAATTGATCAAAAATTTGGGCGATTGGTTTGAGGGTCGGAAACATGGTCTCATCAACGATGATTTTAAATATTTCGCGGCTAACTATGTTGCTGAACGCTTCCGCATTAAAATTCCTGCACCGCCGGAGCCTTTGAAGTTAAAAGTCAAATATGAACACGGCGGATATAAAAACAAGGTGCTTTACGAGCATGATGGAAGAAATATGAGAATGTTAACAAAAGTATCTCATCCAAAATCAAAGATACAAGGAAAAACATTTCCAAATTCTAAAAACTTTTCTTTCCATCATCAATATAATAATGGAATCCATGGAGATATCTCAGAAGAAGACGGGGAAAACGAGATGTACATGCCAAAATCGGCTTATGCAAATCCCAAAAACTTTTCTTTCCATCACCAATTTGATGGAACTCATGGAGATATATCAGAGGAGGGAGATGAAGGAGCTGGACATGAAATGCATGAGGATACCAGTAGTGGTATGTCTAGAATTTATTTTTCTAAATAATTTTATTTTTTTCAGAAGAAGACATGCATGCACAAATGGAGATGAACCATGAATACGACAACCAACATCCGTATGATGACACGTCATTTGAATTAGGTCATGAGGAAATAACTGATAAAAATGGGAAAAAACAAAAAGTCCTTAATTACCGTTGCCGCATGGGCCCGCATCAAATGAATTACCAATTTGGCTATGATCCTGCTTGCGCAGTTTAAAACCTTTTATTTCTTAGACCAATCTTTATTTAACTATTTTTTTATTCCTTTCTTTCATCTCTATTAGAAACAAAGCTTCTTTACCTACCTATTTATACTTTGATAAGCATAATTACCACACCACATAATCCAATACTTTTGTGCCCAATAAACAACCACAAAAAAGAATGTCTTTAAATTTTGTTAATAATTCGGTAAAATTTGGAATTTAACTTGGAAATCTAAAATTTAAAATAAAATTTATTAAAGACATACTCTACAAGTTTTATTTTTTTTATTAAAACCACCACACTTCTCCAAGGAATTTGAGCAAAAAAGTGCTATTACAAATACCGGGTCAACCAATAATTGAATTAGTGGAGAAAGAACATCAATGTAAAGATGATTAAGAATTTTTAATTTAATTGTTTTAGAAGAGAATTTTTAATAATTTTTAAATATTAATTTATATTTATAATATTTCCTGTTTCTTTCCAAATTTCTTGTAATAATTTTTGGAGTAAATATTCTTTATATTTTGTTAGAAATATTTTTAAGATTTTAATTAAATATTTATTAAAAATATTATATGGTTAGTAACCAAAATTTACTCATTTAATTTTTCCAGTATCTGAAGAATCCTTACGCTTTCTAACATATCGGGTACAAGAATACATTAATGATAATATTTTAACAGACCCTATTAAATTTAGGTATAAATAATCGGTCGAAAATTAGAAATTCAAAAATACATAGTATTTATATAAGTATAGAAGGAATGTCACGGGTACCCGAAACCCGGAAATTTTCTCGACCAGAAACCCGATCCGAAGAAAATTTTGAATACCCGCTCCGACTTATTCCCAATCCGTGACATCCCTGAAGATAGGCATTATTCTTAATAATAGGTATATTAATTTACTTGTTTGGATTTCCTGTCTGAAACTCCTATTAAGTACGGTTCGAGATTTCCTGTTAGTAAAACATGCACTTTTACATTTCCTGTCGGAAAGATTTCATAGACATGCATAGCTATTTTGAAATTAAAAAGGCAAATCTTAAATAGTGAATTAATTTCGCAAGCAAAACATCATACGGCTATTTTAAATGTCTGACATGAGAATGTGATTAATTTCAAAATATTTTGCACTTTTATAAAAATTAAAAACAATTTTTTAATTAGAAAAAGACAAGTGCAATTAACAAATAATTGTTTTAAAATTATACGTATATTATTTCGATGCGTTTTTGTTTTCCTTTACTTTTTATCATCGCCTTGAAACTATCGGATGCCTCTGGCCTTTTCTCTCATAAACTATGGAATAAACAAAAGCTTATTAGCGAAGTTGTTAAAAACTATCTTTTGAGCTGTCAAAGATTGGATATTTTGAGGAATGTAGAAAATCTTAAAAAAGTCTTCCAACTTGATATTAACCAAAATGTCAATTTTTGGGAACAATTAGAAATACTTGTTGATTTGCCTAAATTTTGTGATCAAAAGGAATTGATGAGTGCGAAATTTGGACAATTAGATTGCTTTGAAATACCAAAAAACGGAAATTTACTTCGCCTATTAAATGAATATAAAATTCAAGTAGATAAAAGTGAAAAGTTAATTAGACGTTTATTGGTATGCAAACTCATTTTCAGAATGGATAGGCCCAAAGTTTCAGAGAAAGATGTTAAAGCTATGATTGCTGATTTTTTAATTGAGGAAAGAAATTTTCCAAAAAACGTTGAATCAAGAATAAACAAATTAAATTCTGCAAGTAAAGAGAATATGAAGGATGTTGATACTAAACAAAGCTTTAATGGTAATTTTATAGAAAAATATTATTAATTCAGTTTGCTGGGATTATTAACATAAATCCTGTTTGCTTTACAAAAAAGATGTTCTAATTAAGACAAGAGGTTCGCATTAATAGATTATGAAGCTTCTGAGTGGCTTTGGCGATTGGAGGAGTTACTCAATAACATTTATCATCTCTATAAAAAATCAGAAATAATCACCGGTCTTCAAACAAATATAAAAACAAAGATAAATATAAAGAAAAATGATGTTGGGACAAATGTTCGAATGCAGACAAGGATTCATTCAGAGAGGTTTTTTCAATGGAAAATTTAATAGTATTCATTTTAGGCATTTGAATGATGCTTGTAAGATTTTAAAAGCTAACACTGAGATATTCGATATCGTTGAAGCGCATTTAGTTAATAAGACGGTTCGTTCAAATATAAAAACTATTTTTAATAATATCAAGAGTATTGAGAAACAAATTCTCAGGAAAATTCCTAAAAGAGGTGAAAATTCAGTCTATGATAGTAGTTCATCTGAAAATAAGACAGGTAAGCGAAAACTTATTAATTGTCAGAAAATATTTCGAATTTCAGACGATAATTCTGAGTGTATTAGTGATCTTGTAACACTTACTGCAATTATCGAGTTATATCATTCATTAATTGATGCTATAGCACAAAAGATTCAGACTTTAGACGATAATTCTTATAAAATATTTTACCCTGAAAAAAATTCAAATTATTCCAAAGATGATTTGATGAGAGTTTTATTTGAAATGAGGAAAAAGGCTGAATTGTTAAATGCTTCTATTAATTCATGGTTTAAACGGAAATTAGTTAAGAATGAATACGAGGAATTACAACACCAGTTAAAAAGCAAAGTTGATGGGCATTTCCCCGTTTGGATAATTGAAAATGAAATGCCTAAACATAGAGGAATTGTTGCACGAATGGAAGATGGATTGAGGAAAATTAGGAATCAAGTTAGCTTTTATTTTATATTTTATGAGTAATTTTTTCGGTATTTACCTATTAGTATAATTCTTAATTTTCAAACATAACTAAAATTATGTTAAGATTTATCAGCCTTCGTGGGAAGTATCGAAAAATAAGAAAAAGATTGGAAAGCAAGGAAGTAACCGCTACCGTTATTTTTACTCAACACCAAGGATTAAAGGAATTCATAAGCATAAACCTCGAATTTTCTATGTAGTTGATGAGCCATCTCGTCCTGCTTATTATTATCAGAAGAGATTGAAGAGAGGATTTTGGAATAATTGACTAAATATTTTTTAATCACTCCTTTATAACTTCATGTATTTAATTATATTCCAAGATTGTATTAAATATAATGTTGGAATTTTGTCGAATAATTTATTTATATAATTATTTTCTTATCATTTTCCTTATCAGTTGATTTCTATTTCTAAATATCAATAAATTTGGATATTTTCAAATATTATTTAGCAACTTTTATCTTAGAATAAATAAATTGTTTTAATGTTTATAAATAGCAAAAACTACTCAGATTACCTTTCGGAAATTCGCAGCATTGGTGGCGAATTTACTTGGGTTAGAAAAAATAATTTAGGAAAAATACAAAATGCTGGTCGTTCACCTAAGGAAATTGCAACAGCAATATTTGACTCTGAAAGGATTAAGGTTTAATAATTTTGAGTGGATTATAAATAATCTCTTGTAGAAAGTTATAACTGATGAGGCTAGTAGAAGAAGAGTTAAGAATGATGTTGTTTACTCTGAAGCAAAACAAATCCTTTCCAATATGGCCAGTGACTTCCATTTACATACGGCTGTACAAACAATTGGTTATTCACTAGCCAAAATATTTGGAGTATTGTTATAATAATATTAATTTTTGTAATATAGTTTAGCGTATATTTTCTCATATTTGGTATAATTCTGAAGCTTTAGAAAAAATTAGAAAAATTTCATATGACAGATCAGTCAGTATTGTTTGGTTACCTACACACAAAAGTAAATTTTATAAACATCTTTGGCATGATTTTAGTTATTATTTAGGTTATCTAGATTTTCTTTTGATCTCTCTTCTGTGTTATCATCATCAAATCCAATTACCAGCGATCTGTGCAGCTGAAGATTTTCAATCCTCTAAATTACTTGGAGAAGCTCTACGACGTTGTGGAGCATTTTTTATTAGAAGGAAATTTAAGGAGGTTTTTTAATAGCTATAAATTTTTAAGCATTAGTATAAAAAATTATAGGATCCTCTCTATTGGGCTATATTTGCGGAATATATTCAACAACATATACTTTATTCTGATAGACCAGTGGAATTTTTTATTGAGGTAACTATGTATATCTTATGTGTCGGCGTATTTTCACCAAAGACATTGGTGGACATCGCTGTTGCAAAATCCCTAGACTGAACCTATAACACAATAAAACATAACAATTAAGGGTCAGAGGAGTAGAACCGGCAAATCTCTCTTTCCTCGCACAGGGTTGCTGCAATTAGTTGTTGAGCTATTCATGAAGGCTCAAGTCTATGACACGGTTCAAATTTAAAAATTTTATTATCGATGTTTTTCTATCTCAGCTACTTGTTCCAATTACTATAAATTATGATCGTATTCTTGAAGAATCTCTCTTCTCCTATGAACTACTTGGACGACCAAAACCAAAGGAGAGTGCTTCCGGCCTTCTAAAAGCAAGACAAATATTGTCTGATTCGTTCGGCAGCATTTTTATTACTATTGGCCATCCAATATCCCTTAGGGAATATCTGCTTTGTGGAAATATTAATTTGGAATTTCGTGGTGAATTAATGAATAAGGATAAAGATAACTTATCTTACGACAATAAATTAAGAGAATTAACTAAAAGGTTGGCTCTCAAAATTGTATCAACTCAAAATTGCAATAATGTGTTAACTATTTGGCCATTCATAGCAGTAGCTATATTAAAGGTTTTGTTAATTATTTAATTAACGAACTAATAGTTACTCAGATTATTAATGATCACAGAAGAAATAGTCAAGAACATTTTAAAATTAATATAACAGAATTAAATCCCGTTGTTGAAATGCTTGTTGGAATTTTCAACAAATGTTTCGATGGAAAGGAGATTTATATTGAGGGATTGATGATTAAAGATGCCATAATGTATTGTTTCTAATTCGATGAAGATAAATATTTAAATTAGGTATTATCTTCGATTGCATGGGAGTTATGTCGATTTTAATCCAAATACGAATAGCGTTGATTTTAAAGAGATGTCATTAACACAGACTTCGAATGTAGTTTCGAAATATTTGCCTACTATAATATTGTTGTCAAATTACTCCAGCATATCAGTTTACTCCCTTGCTAATTTTTGGTATGTAAATTTTCATTTAATAATTCGTATTAGATTCTATTAATAATTTTTTCATATATTTTAATTATAGCTTCTTCTCAATTTCGGAAAATATTTCAATCTTACCATCACAAGTCTATGAGAACTTTAAGTATTTAAAATAAATTTTTAGACTTTTATGAACTTTTTAGTTTCCTCTGCCAGTTGTTTAGAACGGAGTTTGTTTCTGATCCAAATCAAATTGGCGAAAATTTTGATCATGCGAAAATTAAGTGTAAACATTTAAGCAAGGTTGAATGCCACCTACTGGCTCAAATAATGATGGTATCTTTAGAATAAAAAATATTACTTATGGTACTTATTCACGGTTTTCAGCCTTATCTCATTGCTTATCATGCAGTTTTGGAATTATTTTTGGAAATGAATAATGAAGAAAATATTAGCAACCAAAACGAGTTTTTTACAGCAATTCATCAGAGGCTAATTTTTAAAATTAACAATGGAACGAACAAATTGCCATTACAAATTGCTTCCATAGATCTAATTAAAAATGGATTTAATTTTTTAAGATCTGAACAATTAATCAAAGTAATTATAAAGTCTATATAATTAATAATAAATTTTGTTTAGTTAAATCAAAATGAACCTCTGTTAGTCGATTTTGCTGGAATAGGACGAATTTTAAAGAAACTGGATGGCATTTTAAGATTAAATTTTAAAGAATTCAATAAAGAATTATCATTAAGATCAAAAATATGATCATTTATTTTACTCGAAATTTATCTTTTTGTTAAAATTTACATAGAAATTCGGAAATAATATACTATTCTAGTTGAAAAAAAGGCTAAATGAGTTGATGTAAATGCCGAAATAATTACCCTCTCTAGTTAAACACCTAGTCTTTTTACTCTAATTTTGAAAATAATTATTATTAAATTATTAAAAAATTGGATCGAGACCCTATTGAGACCCTATTAATTACCCCCTCCAGCGAGAGATTGAAATAATAATTATCCAGGATAATTATTTTAACATTTCGGTAATTTAAAGATTCTGGAAAAAATAAAGGTTCAAACTAAGCTGAGTCTCATGTATACGCGATAATAAAAGTGCATCTATTTGTTTATCAATAATTTCCTATGACGTGATGCCGTTTAATTTTATTTTTCAATGATAGGATTTAAGAAATTTATTTCTTTTTCTATGACGTGATTCAAAAAATTGTGGATTACACTAAGAATTCGCTCAAAAGAAGAAAAGAGAAAAAGAAAAGCTGCAGAAACAGCTCGAAGCTCGAATTGATAATTTTTAGTTTCTTGCATTCTTCAGAAGCTCATATTCCGGATTTTATCCATTTTGGCTGATAACCACGTGATTCTTATAGTAACTTTTTTCCCATTATAAAATTAAAAATTTCTTAATTAATTTCACTTAAGAAAAATATTTCAAAAAGTGCAACCTAAAAAGTGCAATTTTATTTCCTAACGAATTCATAATTTTATATTTCAAAATAAAAAAAAATATTAAATAATATTTTTTATATAAGAAGCATGACATTATATAATGTCAGTAAAATAGTGATTAATATATTACTTCAATATAGTAGGATATAAGTAGGATATAAGTTTCCAGGCTTTTTATTCACTTAATCTGAAGTATTTTATGTAGCTTCTTAACCTGAAATTATTCATCTTCGTAGCTATATTTTAATTCTTCTCTGTTTTTTAATACAAAATAGTTAAGAGATCCTCATGTTAAGAAATACAGACATTTTTCATAGCTGTTTTTTAATTTCCCTCAAAAGTGCAATTTAACGAGTATTTAGACAGAAAATATCCTATTAATTTATGTATAATTTAAATATTTTTGATAATTTAATTGTTAATATTCTTGAATAAAATAATTCTAAATTAATAATAATACAATAAATAATATTATTTCAGTAATGGGAAACAGTATGGCTGCGATATTAATTCTATTACACTTCACTATGCTAATTTTTAGCTATTCTTTAGCTCATTACTCGAATATGAAAACTAAATTAAGTTTTGGATACGCTCCTCCATCTGAAGAAGAGTATTATACTGCAGAGGATGGGGAATCTTCTGAAGAAATAGTAATGCCAAAAGGTAATAAATTCCCAAAACATAATAATATTCTTAAAATATTTTAGAGGAAATCAAGGTTGTCCTGAACGATTCCGAACTTTTTACCCTTTTGACTGAACTGGACCTTCCAAGACAATTCAACGATGCGCTATCTGTAGCAAGCGGTGGAGCTAGTCGTGGTGAAGAATCGCATAAAGCTCTCTATTCGAAGATAGCTTTCAAAACATATAATCTTCTGGTTGAAGGCAAGAGTCCAATTGATTCCTTAAATGAGGCAATTGCCAAAGTAAAGGAACATTTGAATACTACCTTTAAAATGAAGCTGCTCCTTAAAAAACGTAAGGGAACAAACGCAGGATATAAAAATTTTTATAAATATTTTAAGGTTTTAATCAAGCTAACTGGCCATATGACATGTTTCTCTTCCGCGCAATTTTGGAAATTTTCGGAAAGGCCTTTGCAGCTGGCCTTCGTCGCAAACACATTCTTCTTCCCCAAACAAGCTTAGTTTGTTCGTTGTGTGTTAAGCCATATAATATGCCATTGGCCGGAGGAGGATATTGCCCAATACGTAAATGTGGCCAAAAAGTCGATTTGAGTGCCCACAAAGTAATGAATGATGAAAATATTAAAATGATAGATGTTTGGTTCGATGATTTCAAATTTTTTTCTCCTCAAGATGCCCGAAAATGGCAGAAACAATTTCTTCCCAGCTATTTACCTGGAAGATTCTTGGTGGAGATTGTTAATACTGAATTAGCTGAGGAATCGGAGGAAGGTAATTTTATTATTTTAGTTGTTAGGGGTACAAGAAAACTGTAAAGATATCTCATATAACCTGCTTTACACCAAATATTTCTACTAAACATTAAAATATTTAGAAGCAGATCCAAGTCATTCTTATCAGTTCAAGCATTCATTCAACTATGGGCCTCAGAAATTCGATGCAAATCATCAATTCGGCTACTCTAATGGAACAAATCAGGAGCATAGTTTTGCCTATTCATCCCCTCGTCGTAGCCATGCTCCCCATAATTTCAACACGAAAATGTCATTCAACTCACCTGACGGAAAGAGGAATAGAATGAGCACAAAATTTTCTTTTTCAAACAACCACGATAACTCCTTTGAGACCATGCCACCTAAAGCATCCCCCAAAGCAATGCAACACAAAATGAATGTTAAATTTGCTCCAACGCAAAAATTTGGTGGAATTAGCCCTAAAAGTCAATTCTCTTCGGCACATTCGTTCAATGGTCATGGATTCAAATATAATTATGGCATGAATCATTTCCCGCAATAAAACAAGAAGCGATTTGTGAGGTAAACGACTTGGTTAAACAAACAATTAAATGAAAAAAATGATTTTCTAAATTTAAATCCTTTCACTATTGTAAATATTTTATCTTCCATTAACCCAATGAGTTAGTTTAAATTTAAACGATACTTTCTTTGATTTTTATAAGATTATGTAAATTTAACGATTAAATAAAATATTAAATAAATTAATAAATTTATTAAATAAATTCATTAGAAAAATCTAAAGATCTATATTTTACTAAATTTAAATAAAATATTTTGATCAAAATAATTTTGGAATCATTTATTCGGTTTCTGACAGCCATATTTATGAACGACAATAAGGGAAAAGTGTGAGAACATAATTTCTAAATAACAATTAGGGATCGGATTTTTAGGTTACCGAAAATTTCAAAATATGTATGCGACATAAATAGAGAAATAGGTTCCAAAATATGTCAAAGTCATGCCTAAAATCCTATCCCTAATACATATAATAATATTATTATACCAAATAGTGATAAATGGAAGATGGGAGCAATTTTTGAGAAAAAATTTAAAAGTATTATGCTTTAGAAACTTGAAATATGTAAATTTAAAAAGGTACTCGTAATAGTATAGTAATAATATAATAAACAACATGTAACTATTAAGGTTGATATCCGTACTTTCTTGAAAAGCTTATTTTTGCGCAATTGAGGGATTAAATATATGAAAAAGTATTTAAAAAGTGAAGTACATAATTCGTAAAAAAGTATTAATAAAAAGATTAATTTTGAGTTTTATTCCTTATCCATAAAATCAGGGATTGTGATAATAGTCACACCACTGGAACCAGAAACTCCCATGATTCATTCTTGACAGATATGCGAGACTAGCTCTGCATAATTTCAGTCTGTTCCCCAAGTAAAACAGGTAAAAGACAGCCGACGTTTGGTAACTGGATAAATAATTATAAAATTAAACAAGAAATATTTTTACAATATGGTCGGCGTTCGGACTAAGCTCGCTAACATCTCCAACACCTGAAAGAACACCCACTGTTGTACCAACATTCGCCTGACGGCCCATTCCCATATCTGCTGCGGTGTCTCCCACCATCAAGGCTTCCTTCAAAAATAATTTTTATATATGAAAAATAACAAAAACCGTACCTTTGGATCAACACCCAATTCACGACATATATGTAGGGCATTATGGGGATTTGGTTTAGGTTTTGAACCAGCGTCATCTCCACACATAACAAAATCAACAAAACGTTCCAAACACAAACTTTTCAATGATGTTTCAGTTCCAATACTAAAAATAAGGATACCGGATCTAGAGAAAAGTAAATTATTACCGGCTGTCAGCAGTACAAATTGCAATTTTCAATCCCAATTCCTTAAGTCCAGAGAATAATGCACGCAAATCATGAATTTGCTTAAGAGTTTTAGGGCAACTTGTGTTGCAGTCAGTAACAGAATCGCTAACCTTAAAGTTCAAATTTTCAAACGTTTAATTTCTCTCTTTATCCCTACCATCTCGAATGCTTCTTCCTCTTCCATTCCACATTCAACCAACAATGCTTTAATTCTTTCCCTGATTTGTTGCATTGTTCCATGAGCCAGAAGTCCGCTTCTCACACGTTCTTGAATGGGACAATAACCAAGCAATGAATAAACCTCATCCGCAATCTCTAATTTCGAAGCTTCACATAGACTTAATTAAATCTTTATAAATTTTTTCTAAACAATTTCTCACTTTTTAACGGTTTCTTTCGTCCACGGAACCCACATGGACTAGAAAATGATAAAAAAATTTAAAATCGAATATTATAAAACCACCTGGAAGCAAATTAATGTGCCATCTTTGTCAAAAATAACTAGAGAATGTTTATTGCTCTGTTGTTTGCGATTGATCAGCTTAATATTTATTTCTACTTAAAATGATAAAATGAGTTCCTTACAATTTGATCGCCGATATCCGCTTTTCCTTTCTTCATATGAACATTTAACTGGGGAACATTATTTCTATTAGATGGGGGACGGGGTGGCCATTGTTTTTGTTTGGTAGAAGCCATTGAATAAACTCAAAATTAAAGGCGAATAGATTATATTATCCAAAAGATACTCACATCCGGAAGTAGTGGCAATACCATTACGGATATTACTAAGACGATATAATGTTTCAATAGAATGTCGAAATAATCCACACATTGTTTATTGAGCTTTTGGAAGGTTTAGCTTTTCTTTTTTAGTAGGTGGTTCGAAATAGGAATATTTTAAAATAAGAATAATTAACTTAAAAAATTTTTTTAAGTTTTAAGCAGCAATTATTGGTAAAATTAAGAGATTATCAAAAGAATTTAAAAATGATGTAATTTTTGATTAATCTATGGTTTGCACCTCTCAATTGCAATGTTTAAGATTATCGAGAGTTGTGCAAGTTGTGAGAGAGAATGTTTAGTATATCATGCGGTGCACGAAAACTGATAGTTTTTGCTAAAAAATCATTCAAGAATAAAAGAAAAATGTTGGTAAATTTAAAGTAATTTTTAGTATTTTTTATTTTAAGTTTTTAGAAATAAAATATATTCTCAAAAAACTAAAATATTAATATTACAAAGAATAAAGGTTAAATGAATGAGCAATTTGATATATAATTCACCTCTCCCCGCCTGAAACAAAACATTCTATCACACATCTACCGCCACGCGCTCACACATAGGCTTTTAGCAATATTGCATTTATTCTCCTTCTTTCGTAAGAATATTCGCTCTATAGCCTTCCCAAATCCCTGCCATTTTCAAAAGCTAAAAATGCTTCGCAGTAAGAGTCGCTGTCGGGGACAATGCTGGGTTAGGCGTGGCTAAAAGCAGCTGAAAAAATGAAAAGGGAATGAAGAGAAAAGCATTGGGAAATCCAAATGGATAGATGTGGGGGATTAGCTATGTTCCAAAAATAGAAAAAATTTCTTTATAGAAGTTTACTTTAATATTTTATTTTCTTCCTTTAAAATAGAAAAAAAGTATTAAATTTCTCAACCTAAAAGTTAAATTTTAAACTTAGATTTATTTTTAATATTAATTTCGACTCCCAATCATTTTATTTATAAGGTGGATCAGCCTTAAAAAGAACAACAGATTGTTTATATATAATTTTTTGTCCCAATGGGAAAATTCCCATAAAGGAATTCCCAATAAGAAAAGATTTTTAGTTGACGTGATCTAAATAATTAAATTTAAATCTTAAAATAATTTTAATGAATTTATAGTTGATGAAATTTAAAAAATAAATTAAAAATAAATGAACAAGATAAATGTGAAATCCTATATATAATTCGAATAATATGTAGTAGTCTTAAAATAAGTTTCGCTCTAATCGTAAGGTGAGATCGTGGTTAAGTCATTTTTAACTGTTCTTTCCTCTACGTCATTATTCACCATTTAACTCAGACAATGAACAAATAACAAGCTAATAAAAAAACAAGGGAAATATTTTAAACGAGTTTGAACTTGAACTATTAATTAAAAGTCAAATTAAAATATAAATTGGAGAGGAAAATGGAAAGAGCCTCGAACATTTGTTTCGCAAAATTCTCGAATTAAACATTAGAAAAATGTGTGAAAAGAAGTGACGTGAAAAGTGATTTACAACCTTTAAACGGCAAAAATTTTAAAACAATGATAAAAACTCCTGAGGATTTTTGTCTGTTGAACCTTTGAAGAAATAAAAAGAAGGAGGAATTTAATCTTTTTGATGAGAGGAAATAAAGTTATTTATGAAGATTTTTAAGGTTTGATCATTACCTTAATATTCTCAGTTTAAATTGGGTATATGCGTTGATAATATAAACCTGGAAAGAATTTTCCTAGCTAAACAAGCAAACACTTAAAGGGATTTACACGCAGTTTCTGATTTTTATAAGTTAACCTATTCTTAACTAATGATCTAAAAATAATTATTATAACAATATTTTTCTTTTAATTTTATTAATGTTAAAATGCATAGATTATAAATTAGCATGAGAACATTAAATAATAAATTATACATAAATGTTAAATTAAAAGGTAAGATAACGTACATTTTAAGAATGGAATATACTTTAAATAAAGATAATGTCAACTTATTTTTAGGAATTTATAATATGAAAAGTTTTGATTTTTCATAGAAAATTTTTTTCTATGAAAAATAAATCTGTCAGTTAAAATTTTGAATTCTAAGAAAAAAAATCAAAACTTATTTTTTTCCTTTACAAAAATATAAAAGTAAAGGAGTATCATTTAAAAAATTAAAACTGGTATATTTTTGAATAAATTAGAATGTAGGTAAAAAACAAAATATTTGTAAGAAAAAAATACATATTAAAAATTAAGGCTTAAAATAAATTTAGAAAACTATAAATAAAAAAATATATAAAAAAATACTGGTTTGGTTAAAATTATTAAATACATAAGCTTCTTATTGTTAGTTAATTTAATAATTAATTCTTTTAAAATTTAAACTTGCAAAATTTAAGCGTTAAAACGATTCTTCAGGATAAGTTGTCCATCACCCCAATATGAGAGCAATCGAGTAAGCTGGGCATTATCAGCAAGTCTATAATTATAAGAGATTTAATTTAAAATTTTTTATTTATAGATTAGATCCCAAAACGGAATTTAAAAGTGAATCCTCGTTTAGAATGCACTGTCAATAATAATTAATTACCTATGGCCACAGTGTTGTTCATTAGTATATGGAACCTCGTTTGGAAAAAAGCGTCTGAAATTAATAGATAAAAATTTAATTCAAATAATTAAAATACTTGAGTGCCAAATAATTTGCATGTCCACGTTTTGCCAATTCATCTGCTTGAAATACTGGTTCGGGTAACGAGATTGGCCGGCTGACAATTTGATGGTTAAATGACAATGCCATCAAAAAAGAATATAATGACCGTTTAAACATCAATTCTTCCAAATGATCCTGAAATAAAATTATTGGCTATTTAAAAATAGAATAAATTATAACCTGTCTAGCAGTCTTATAGCGTAATAATTTAGCATATTCTTTTAACTCTTCAACAGTACAGTTGAAATTTATTTCATTAGTAAGAATAGCATATTCTACAGGTTTTCCTGTGCCCTAAAATAACAAACATATTATTCTACTAAACTATAGAAATTTTTAAACTCACCTTGATTGGAAAATGTGATTGGAGATAAAATTCAAATACATCTGGCCGGACAACTTTCTCTTGTATTATTGAACCGGGTGGCATATTCTCAGCCTAAATGGCTTATTAAAGGAAAAAATTAATCAAAAGAAACCTTATCAACATCATTGCCCACTGCAAAAAACTTTTTAAAATGACGTTTCGAACCAATAACCAACACAAATTTAGGCATATATTTCGGATTATGCAATTCAAATCCACTTTTGATTGCTGTTAATTCACTACGATATGCCTTTGAAAACAGATATCAAATTATCAAAATAATATTTTACCATTTCATACTGCCCTTCACTCAAACCATCACGCAAGATAAAAACATATTGAGGGAGTTTTTGTTTAGGACGGTTATGCTCTAATGAAGCCAAAATCCATCGACTTCTTTGTTTCAAATCAGTCAAATCTACCGCTTCTTTTCGTGATGTCTTAAAATAAAGATGCTTTAAAAAAGAAAAATAATTTTAAAAAACTTGATAGAAATAATCGCCAATAAAACTATGGGGATTTTCGGCCATATTTGCGCAAATCTAAAAAAATTAAAAAGGAATTATCAGCTACATAGTAAATAATGAAATTACCCCAACAACAGAAGGCTCAACAGACGTAAGTGTAAATTCATCCTCCTCCATCTTCATTTCAAGATCAGGTTCATTTAATCTGGGCTTTTTTGGTTCGTGAAGCTAAATTATATTTTATATTTAAAGATCAAAAACAAAAATTAAATTTTAACAAACTCTATAAGTTGGATGAGATACATCATAACCAATAACTAAAATATTTCCGCTGCTCAAATCAAAGCGTTGCTCAAATTTTTTAAGTCCAGGTAATTGAGGCTGTGCTAATATAGGCTGGTAATTAAGTCCTCCAAACTTCACATTTAATTTGTTCACAATATTCTCCAAAGTCTGTCGGTGTCCTTTCACCAGAATATTCTAAATTCGCAATTAAAAAGTAAATGCATCAAAAACATACTTCAACAGTTTCAGTTGTAATTTGTTGGGTAATAAGTTTAGTAGACTTTGAACGTCTATAAACTTCAAACAATTTCAAAAGACCATGAGAGTCGTTGACCTTTGAGTCTATCTATTTCAATTAATAAAAAATAAGAGTAGAAAAATGAAAAAAACCATTAGAATGAAAGGAATTTTCTCCTGTGCACAATGACCGAAAGCATTTCGCCACTCATTTGCAATAGGCATTGCTGTTTGAGAGTCAAATAAATTCTGCGCAACGGGAAACATTCTTGCATTACCAAAATTCATTCCTAAAAAATTTTAGTTGATTTTTACAAATAACAAATATAAAAATACCCTTTTCAAAGCATTTTTCACGTAATCTCTTTATAAAATCATCAATTAATTCTCGATATCTAGAATCAAATAAAACTAGCCACTCTTGGGGGAAATTGGCCGGAACCAAGAAATTTCCACTGTTTCTCGTCCAATCACCCTGAAATTAAAGATGATATTATAAGAATTTTTGATTGGGTTGTAACCTTGTCATCACTTGGAGGAACTTCTCGGTTATTCCTATATAACAAATGTGGTAGTGGTCGGACATCAATATTTGTATCATTAGATTCCGATTGGACCTAACAAGATAAAATCTGCATTGGTAGGGATGATTAAAATATTAACCTTAATTGAGAATGCAGAAAGAACGTTATTCTTTCCATTCCATAAATCTAACTCAAAGCCACTCTGGCGGATATTTTGATGTCGTTCACTGGGTGCAATAGAATTTCTCTGAAAAATCATAAATACGTATAATTAAAAAATAAATGAGCTAACCCTTAAAAGAATATCAACCAAATCGGGAGACTGTTTTTCCTGAGGAATTTTTTGTCCTTCTAAAATAATCAACTGCTCAACAGGGAACTTTTCGTTAGGTTTTCCTGCCTAAAAATTAGTATATACATATTTGATATATTCAATAGTAAATTACCGGGTGAACTCCAGGAAATTGCAAATTATTAAGACGTATATTTTTCGTGTCATTGAAATAATCGATCAATGATACCAAACAGATTTCACCATCAATTGTTCTCTCAAACCTAGGATTAAAATAAAAAATAAAAAAAGCATAACCCTTAATTCAAAAAATACTTCTCTTCACATAAAGGCTTGTCCCCAAATCCTCCAATAGAAAATATTCGGCTCCGGTTATAAGCACATTGCACTTTAACTCCACGTAAAAAATTAAACAGCTTCTCCATACTATCAGACTGATTATTGCAATATCGCATAAAGTCATTAATTGTTTTCTCTACAGTTTGACTTGTCAAAAAAGCGGAGACTTTTGCTTAAAATTATCAACATTTTTGAGTAGAATATTAAATTTATTTTACCATCCAAAACCACAGCTGCCTGTACCTTTCCATTATTATTACCCTTAACAATACGAACTCCTTTGCATATACCAGAATGGAAGGTTATATGATTTGCGCGAAAATAAGGGCATCCATCTGGTATCCGTTTAAAAAGACGGCCACTTCCCAAGGAAATAAACTTGTCACTAAAATTAAACTAAAATAAGAAACAATTTAGCAAAAACCTTTCCAAAGTCTTCTGGGCAATGGCCAATTCCAAAAAAGTGCGTAAAGACCGATCTTCTTGTATCAGTGAAGTATTTCCTTCATATTGACTCAAATCGCTCAAATCCAAAACACGATTATCGGTCTGACATGGCTTGAGGATAACCTAAATTTGTAAGAAAAATAAAAAATATTAAAGCTAAACAAACATTAAATTTAGTCTTTCTGTCAAATGTTTGCTGAATTAATTTGCTCACTTCAGAATAAGAGATGGAAACGGCATCGCACTGAATAAATAAAATAAAGCTTAAAATTTTAAAAAGCAAAACCTTCTGCAATTCAGCTGACGAGTAAAAAATAGAACGTCCATCATACACATAAGCATTAGGCGGCCTTAGAAGAGAGTTCTTTTTCACATAAATACCAACCAATTCAGAGCTGATCCGGCGATTAAGATCGACTAAAGATTAAAAAGTTGACAGAAAACGATAGAATAAATTAACCTGATCCTTTAGTTAAACTCCACCCTTTGTTCGGATTGTCAGAAGCCATAATTTCAACATCTATAAATTTTAAAATGAACTGAAATAAGTAAAGACAAACCATATCTATAAGCTTTTTTTCCCTGCTCTACATCAATTAAAAAGATCGAAGATAATCCAGGTTTTGAAGAAATATTGCCAGTTGACACGTTTGAAGCGCGGAGATTACTAAAAATAGAAAATTATAATAGTCTAATAATAAAAAATATTTTTAAATATTGAAGTAACCTTGACGAAGACATTGTTAAAAATATTCAGTTGCTTTGACAAAATTAGAGTTAGAAGATTAATCTAAAAATATAAGGAAAATTAATTTATAAAAAACTGAATTTTTTCAATAAAATTGATCGTATATAAACCCTTTAAAAAATAGGATTAATGTAAGGAATTTGTTTGAAATCAAAGTATATTAAATATTCCCCTCCTGTTAGTCAAAAAAGTTCGAGATCTGCACACGCATAATTAACCAAAATTATTTTCCTTCTAAAAATACAGAGATAGGCAGGTAATACAAAATATCACGTGCATAATTAACGAAATATTTTAAGAAAATTTAACCAAAAATTCACAAAAAGGAAAACAATTTTAGTTTTTTACTAGAATGATTATTCCAAGACGTTGAGAAAATTTTAGAATTTTTACCAAACACATTTTTACGTGCACAGAATAATTTTTGTAAAAATAACCTGATTATAAATTAATAGCTGAGAAGCATCAATAAGAAATTAAACACCAACAGGAATTAACTAGGGCAGAAGGTGATAGAAAAATATAATTATTAATAATTAAACCTTAAAAGAAAAATTATAAGTCAAAATTTTAAACATAAAAACAGGCAAAAAACAAATTAAAAGATGAAAGAGTGGTGATGGGGAATCGTAATCTGATTGGGGAAAAATATTATTTGTAAATAATGCACTTTAAGCTAGCGTGTAACTGAGTCATAAGCATTTAAAACGACGATAGTTAATTGATAACATCTAATACAAAATATCACGTGAATCAATAAGTACATAACGTTCAAAGCTCCAGCTCGTCTTGTTCTTAGCTGAAAATAGGGTGCCGCAAAATCGCATTCCCGGGATCCCGTAATGGGATTCATTTCATGATTTTGAATAGACGAGATCACGAAATTAATCCCGTAAATCCCGTTTGCAAAGACCAACCATATCCGAGATGGGATCCCGTAAGATCCTGTATGGGTCCCGTCCCGCACTCTAACTGAACTGCTTTTTGAGACTGAAACAACCCGCAAACTGCGGAACGGGCCACTAGAGTGCCGCAACTAGAGTCTGCCACTAGAGAGCGAGCCACTAGAGAGCGGGCCACTAGAGTGCCAATAGATCTCAAAATTTAGTCAAAATAGTTAAACCTTACAAATTAGCGTTTGAAATTTTCACAGAAACTCAAATGAAACGTCGTCATTCTTTATCAAACCGGCAAGCTATTGGACGATATAGTAATGATCAATTAAATGAATTTTGTACAAATGGATCAAATTATTTATCGTCGGAACAAGTTATTCAAGTAAGGAATTATAATTTCTGAGATTTTTTTTAATTTTAGCAACGCTCACATTCAGCGCCACCGGATTATCAAGAAAAAGCATTTTCTCATAAAGAAAGAGTTAAGGTTTTATATTCTATTATTTGAGCAAAAATATAAATTAATAGGGATTATCTAAAAAGCAAAGTAGAAGGAGTGCCGCTCGAAGAGAAAGACGTAAAAGTCGAAGAATTCAACTCAGGGCTGAACAGAAAGAATTGAAAAGAATTGAGAAAAAGAAAGAGAAGAAAGAGCGTCGGGATAGAGGATGTGGAATTCCGGACAGGTTTGAAAATTTAAAAAAATTTCTATTCGTTTTTTAAAGATGGCTTAAATATTCTGTTGCTGGCCTAACACCGATTGAAGGTACTCGCTTCATCGCTTTCAAGACTCCCTTACATCCGTATTTCTTCGCTTCGGAAGTGACAGAGAGACACCGTTTTGACGTTGATGCGATTGCTAACCATGTTAGTTTTACTTTTTTAATAGGAAATAATGTCGTTTCCAGTCTATTTTTTCCTCCCCAACCTTTTTCCTATATATTTACATTATGTTCCGATTTTTCTCTTTCTTCCATCACATTTGCCTTTCTATATTTTGCCTTGCGTAAGAATTTAATAAAAAATTAATCCTTTTTGATCGTTTGTAGGCAAATATACAAAATCAATTGCTGTAGGAAAGTGAAAAGTCTGACCGTTTTGTACATAAATGTAAAAAAACTTAAAGAAAAATGACGGGAAATGACACTAATACTAAAACACACAAACTACTGTAAATTTTTAAAATAAATAAAAATAAATTTTATAATTTAGATAGCCTCACAAAATAAAACGCTTGGTCTAGTGATTGATCTCACAGATACAAATCGTTATTATGATCCTTCTAGATGGATAAAACACAAGGTAATTAATAAAGAATGATTTAGAAAAATTATTTAGGTTGCCTATAGCAAGTTAAACTGCCCTGGACATCAGGTGAATCGCAGTGAATTTTTCTTTGAAACATTTCTTCAAATAATCAAAAACTTTATTGCTCAAAATGTTGATAATGGTAATTTTGTGAATTTTTTAAAAATTTTATTTTCTTTAATAGACAAGCTTATTGGAGTCCACTGCACACATGGATTGGTTTATTTATAGTTTATATTTTTAAATATTTTTTTTTGTTAAGAATAGAACTGGTTACTTGATTTGCCGATATTTAATACAAGAGGACAATTGGAGTGCTGAACAAGCAATTGAAAGTATTTTAAAAATGTAAACTCAATTCTAAAATTATTTATAGGCTTTGGATCTGCGAGAGGTTACCCTATAGAACGAGGTGCGTATATACAATCTCTGTACAAGATTGAGAAGATGATGAACACCGGTGATTGCGATGAGGTTGATTGTCATTTTTAAAAACTTAAGCTTATTCGAAACTTATTATTCTACTTTTATGGCATTTGGTTGTTTATTTTTAATAATTGATAAAAATAAAATAGTGGAAAGTTTCCAGACCAAGGTAAAACAACAATTCCACTGAACAAAAGTCCACGATTAGTCCCAGTGGACGAAAAACCCTAATTCATCCTACCTCAATTCGGCCCAGCCTAATTCGTCTCACTGAACAAAGACCACGATTCGTCCCCTGAATAAAAACCTCTAATTTGTCCCACTATAATTCATCCCACCGCAAAATGTCCAATAGAGCAAAATTCAACTCGTCAACTAATTTGCTTGTCTTGTACTTTACCGTTCTAAATCCTATTTGTATATAAAAACAACAAAATTTTTATAAATTTTAATTTACTTAAAAAACGTAAAAATAATTAATAAAATTAAAATACACGTATTTATTAAAATCAGCTGTATAATAAAGCGGCAAGATGTACTATATGTCTCTTTATATTTGTCAGTAAAGATGGATATATTCTTGAACTTCCAAAAGATTTATGGCATAAAGTCGGTAGATTCTCAGGAAAAGACTTTGAAATTTCCTAAGAATTTAATGATAAACAAATTATGTTTAGTTAAATAACACTCACGTGGAATGATTTCCCACGTGTTTCAGGTAGCAGTTTTGAGACAACAATTATGTATATCACATTCATGGCTGCAAACGGAAGGAGGACATACTCAATGCCCCATTGATTCATTAAGGGAAGTGCTATTGTCGTTAGAAACCCTCCAAATAAATTCTAGAATAATATATTCCAATAGAATAATCCGTAAGTTATTCATATACCTGTGTCATGCCAATTAATGCAGTGCCCATTATACGATCCTTTTGCGGAAACAATTCTGGAACAATGCTGTAAGCGCTCGCGCTAGCGACTGCAGCATTGCATAAATCGAGAGCTGCTATTACCGGAAGATCTAAATTGGCGTAAAATTTTGTTGATTAATCAGAAACCAACGTTTTGGACTTATTAGAGCCCCAGAGCTAAGAACAACATAAATTGATATTAGGGCACAAAACACACTACCAATAGTTGGTAAAATAAGTAATTGCCTTCGAGAAATCTCTTCAAAGCAACAGAGAAGAGCAATCGAAATCATTGCCTTTAGATAGAAAAATTTGACATTAAAAATTTGATAGTTCATATATTTACTTGAGGGATTGACATCCAAAGGGAAGATTTTTGAGCTATTACGGTTGGCACTCCAGCATTCTCAAAGGCTTGGGTAGAATAGGAAATCCAGAGCTATAATTTTTCTAAAATTTATTGAAAATTCTCTACTAACCCAATCATCCAAATGTGTAAAAGTCAAAATAAATGCACCAAGCATTAGCGGATAAACAAATTTCCCAGTTGAAAATCGTGATTTCATTATAATTAAGGCACTAGCACTCCCATTTTGTTTCAACAAAAAATGTTCTTCACGATATTGTTCCGATAATTCAGTTCGAATATCTTTCATAGAGATGATCCAATCCTCGGAATTCTTTTAAAAATTAGTAAGAATGAATTTGGGAAGAACCTGATAGAATTGAAGAGACTTTAAAGCTTTATCCTCCTTGCCTGAAGTAAGTAATGCTCTTGGCGAATCTGGCGCTGTTGCAAGGAAAAACATTGCAAATGGTATAATTAAAACAGGAAAGCCAAGGGCAATGTGCCATTTATCAGGTGTGCCAAGGACCTGAATATGATGAATTGCATATTTATAGCCCTTTAATTTTGTGTTTACATTATTCAGACTTATAAACATGCCAAATAATTCACCAAGACAAGCCCAAACAGTCAAAGAGGCAAGTGCAATCCCCCTCTGTCGAATGGGAGGTATTTCTGCGAGCATTGCGGCACCAACAATCTAAATCCTGCGTCAATAATCTAAGCTTGTTTTTTAATTTAATCACACGTGTGCAATTCCAGAGCCAATTCCACTTAAAAAGCGGCCAATAAATGCCAGCTGGATGCCGATTTGTGGCAGCCGGATAAGCGACGAGAGAGCACCACCCAACAAATTGAGCAGAAAGGCGAAGAGAAGGGGCCTAAGAATTTATGAGAAAGTAGATAGATCTGTCGTATTAGCAGCAAGAGAGATTAGTAAGGGTCTCCTATATCGAGCTGTCAAAACAATTTTCTACCGTTTTCTGTTTTGGAGATTAGAAATAAGAAAAACACCAAAGCACCCAAATGCTAGGCCATAAATTCGAGCCGAGACTATCCAACTCCAAGCGAGATCAGCTTAAAATTTTTTTAAGATTTAATAATTAAGAGTATCAAATTCTCTCACCCTCAGCTTCAGAACCGTATAGATTGATAAGATAATTGCGTGCAACTGGAATCAGGTTGTCAACAACACTATCAAGGGATACCTTAATTGTTGATAAGTTGAAGGTGCCACTAGAATATAATATTCCCTTACAAGAAACATAGAACCTGCTCCAATACTGAGCACCACAGAAAACATTCTCATTCTAGCCATAAATTGGCAGTTTTTATTTGAAGTATTTGATTTATTTGAACGTTTAGCTGTCGTAGAAACAACAGCTGGCAACTTTATATTCATTAAAACAGGAGATAAACTCCCATTCTCCCCTTTGTGCGAATTCTGAATATATTTAAAAATATTTAAATTTCATTTTAATATGAGTATGAGAACACTGGTGAAAACAAATATTTTTTGAAATAAAAATGGATTAAATAAGTACTGAGAGAATAAAATAAATAATATTTATTTTAGATTTAATCGCGTTTATTTTTTTATTTACTAACAATGTTGGTGATTACCAACTTTTTTCTTTAGATTACGGAAAAACGTGGCAATTTTTATTGTTTTTTGTCATTAAAATATAAAAAATAAACTCAGAAAATTTTTAAAATTAGGAACTATAGGGTAGATAATCTATCAAAATTGTTAAAATAAAAATCCTACTTTGCTGCTTTCAACAAAACTTGTTCCAGAGTTCATTTAGTTAACAATCAAACATTCGAAATTATTTTTTGAAATTTATGAAAGATTAAATAGTATGTTATTAGTAAAATAGTAGTTCAGATCGTCATGTGATCTATAACAAAAAGTTACTTATCCGTTATACGCCCACAGAGTGTTAGTGACTTTGATTGACTTTCACTTTTTAACGAGTAATCAGAGTTGATCTATCCTAGCAGAGAAAAGATACATCTTATCGAGGGCTTTTGAATGATATAAAATTCATCTGTATTGGACAGGCATTAAAATGTTATAGCCGATCAAAATCGGTTGCACTCAGTTTGTGACGTATAACGGATAAGTAACAATAAATCTCACTAATCCAAAATTTAAATTGACTGTATTGAGCATTTTAATTATAAAAAAAGATAAAAACTTTTAGAGAAAAAATAAAATTTTGTTTATCGAATAAAATTATTCTATGAATGACTCCATAAAATTTTGGATTGTAAATAAAATGGATTGGAAATAAAGTGATGAAACATAAATTTACGTTATGCTGGCTTTATGGCTTTTTCGTTATATGAAAGAATACTTAGGTACACTTTCCAAAATACCTGAAAAATGAGAAAAAATAAAGCTAAACAATCATAAAAATATTTTGTAAAATAAAAATTGGAAAATGAATAAAGTAAATTTGGTTTTGGAATTAAAACCAGAGATTAACTGATGGGATCGATCTATTTATGTATCTAAGATTGAGTTAAACATTGATACTACAATATATAATTGCTAAAATTGAATAAATTAGAAAGTACTAATTACTGATTTACACATTCATTTACTATTAAAATGTACGCTTGTTGACTAGTTATAATGGTCTAGGATAGTTCTGAAATTTTAAGTCATTAGAGGGTGGAATCATTATTTTGAAAACAGATGAATGAATTCTTCAAATGAACTCTATTTGATCATATCTTGATCTTTATATTTACACGAAAAAAAAAGTTGGAATGGATGACTTATAGATGGCATCATCTCCAAATAAATAATTACGCTAGCATAAAGCTGCTTTTATTTTCATTCTCGTTTTCAAATATTTTATAATGCTTATAGGCTATACTAAATAATAATATTAATAATATTTTAAAAATTATGAAAATTAGACAACCTTAAGTCGACTTATATGAAAAATTAGTGTATCAAGTAATTTTAGAACGGATATTAGTTTTTAAATAGAAAGCACAGTATAATTTTCCCCGACGATGTGGAGACTTCAAAATGGCTTATCCAAAACCATGAATAGGTCATTTCATCGCTAGTTTATATTTTTATTTTCATACTGTAATAGCAGCTAATTAATTTTCATTAATAAATCTTCAATATTCCAAGTTTAAATTACGACAACTTTTTTTATTCTGTGTGGCATTTTTAGCTTATGAATAGCTTTATTACAATGAATTTTAATCCTCTTTCAATGTAGTAAATTTAATTTTGCTTAATATTGGTACATGTTTAATTATTTATTATTAATTTGGCCAAAAGAATAAGAATAATTGTTTTAAGCTATGGATAAATCTGCTTTTAATTAAAAATATTGTTCATTATTAATTCCTATATGCGTTTCCTGTCAATATTTGTTTACAAAAATAAATTTAATTTTACCAATAGGAATATTTTTTAAACATTTATTATATAATATTAATTTTTAGTTACTTAGATATTTATTCGATTCAGCTCACCGAGGCGCATCGAACCATAACAGGTCCCAGATTCGGCAAATTTGAACGAAGTTATAGCTCGGCGGTACGTTGGCCTGCTCCCGTCCACAATGCTGTACTTATCTCAAAACTCAAACTACAGATTCCCAGTTTGGATATCAAATGTTCGGTCTTTCTCTGCTTATCTTTCCCCATAATTATTTCGGAATCACTCTCGAGATAGAAATATGCGTTTTAAATATAATTATTTATTTTCTTAGAATAATTATTTTTTATAATTATTTCTAAAAATTATTAAATTAGCAATTTAAAAATTAAGAAAACCCGAAATAGAAATTAGCAATTTAAATAAAAGTAATTATATACTATGTATGTTACAAAAATTTTTTTTATAAAGCTTCTTTTTTAGCAACATTTATTTGCAATTAAAGTAAATATTTTTTGTTTTATTATTAAAATTCATTAGTGTGTTCTGATTATTATTTTTAAATATTCTCTGTTAAAAAATACTGACGTAAACTTTCCAAAAATTTAATGAGATGCGTAATAAGTTAATTCCTTAGGAATCATTTTATGCAATTATTTGGAAGTTTTACGTATATAACTTGGCAAAAATAAATTTTTTAAAATAATTCTCTCATGCTTCAAAATTTTTAGGATTACTAACTACAAAAATAATATGTCTACTTTGAACGATACAGAATCAAATAAACGTGTCGGATTTGGTATGTTATCCTTAATGACATTTAAGGTTGGCGGTTCCGGATATCTGAAACTGAAAAGGGACCAGGTATCCGATATCATCAGTTCGGTTCTAGATACCCAAAGATTTCTCAGGAACAGCCAACCTTAATGCCATCACGTTTCGTTAAATTTAATCATTAATTTAACAATATACAGACACTGTGCGCACAATATATTCTATAAGTGCGGGATTGAGTTTTAGTCTCGGCATAATTTTGAACATGCTTCTTGCTTGGCTAATTTTAACTAAAACAGTAAATGCTATGCGCATGTATTCGCGCCTGCTTCTTCACTCATGTCTTATGGCTAGTTTCTTAAAAATATTTTTTTACTTAAAAGTCTTCAGGATATTCTAATCGTTATTGTTTCCACGCTCGTTCAGCCTATTCCGGTAAAATTAATAGAAACTTAAATGAGATTAATTTATCTACTTATGTATAATATAGATAGTTGATCATGGATACCGTGCTCTATTCCAAAATGGAGTTTTCCGAAATTTTTTGCCACAACCCTATGCATATATGGTAAATAGGACATTCGAATATTTGATTTATATTTTAAATTCAAGTTGAATGTCCTCTGGATTCAACTTCTGCTGTTTTTTCTAGCTTCTACTACAGCGCAGTTCATCTTCCGATACTTTCTTCTGTCTAAGTTATATTCCTAGGTATTTGATTATTCAAAATTTATTCAGTGACGGGCATATTCCTCGAAGTTTGATCTGGCTTATGGGTGTCCTGGCTTTCCTTCTGAACTTATTTCACATTATCCTGCTAGCTTGGGCTGATTATCCACGCCCTAACTATTATGAAAAAATGGAAGAATTATCAGAACTCGTCACTCAAGAAGCTGGCATTACAGACGTTAAATTCTCCTCATTTACCTGGGCTGTAAGTTTAAACCAGATTTTTGGATGACAAAATTCCCTATTGAACTTAGCGTTCATTTCCCTGGTTAATGCATTGTATTATCATGGTATTCCTCTTCTCTACTTGCTATGCCGTAATCACGGTAATATAACGAACTGTTTTTTACATCTTCTATTTACCTAAAAGATTTGTGTATTCAAAATCCGTAAGTATGTGCGTGAGGCATTTACTCTTAGTGTGGATATAGGTGAAAAGGACCTTTCGCTGGAAAAGCTGAAAATGGAACGTTTACGTGATTACAATAATCAGCTTACTTATGCTCTTATTGTTCAAGTAAGATTAGAAAACAAGTCCAGTTTAATCTTGCCCTCCCAAGGCAATTCTCCCTACATTCGAAGTGATCGCAATGAGCACACAAATTCTACTCCCAATCTTCTACCCAAGTGGAACTACTGTATTTATCATTGTCTATACAGTTATACCGCTATATTTTGCCCCGGTTTGTTTACATTTAGTGAAATATTTTTAATAAATCTATCCGAATTGTTAATTTAAAGGTAATTAATCCACTGTCCACAATCTTCTTGGTAAAACCCTATCGCCGAGCTGTTATAAACAAAATTTTCGGTAGAAACAACGGCGAAATGACACATGCAACCATAAAAAACAATACAGGAATGCCAACAAATAAAGATCAGCAACGGTCTTTTAATACTGTTGCACCTATAGAACATGGAGGAGCATCTAGTACGAAATTATTAAATAAATCTAGAAATATCTTATTTTAGATTAAGCTGTCATTAAGGACATATCTGATAGTAAGAATTTTAATTTGAAGAGGAAGATTGAAAATCATAAACATCTGACTTGAACTGAAGATCTGATTATTTGTAAGTGAGTGTAGTTGTTCCAATCTTATCATTATGTATATAATTCTTCTTTATTTAAATTTAAAATTTTCCCCTAATACTACAATTGTACTCATTGACATAAAAATTTATTTGAATAAATTTAGATAATCTATAAAAATTGTAATTCCGCATCAGTTGGTAGTCCCGCTAACTTTGATTTATACTGATTGAACATCTCCCTAAGCCTGTAGCAGTATTCAGCATGAACTTCGTCCACTAAATCTTCACTTGGGTTTTCATTCTTTTTCACAGGGATGGGTGCTCCAACTGATAAAATTATTTAAACTTTAAAGTTGTTGGAACTCACCAACGGTGACCACCTTATTCCTGAAGGGGAGAAGTCCAATAGTTAATATTCTAGGCAGTTTGTGGATATAATAGACTGGCAAAAAGCTTGCTAAAAAATTTTGGCCATATGCAAAAGGAAAAGCAACACTAGTCCACCGCTTTACGAGATTCTAATAAATGTTTATTTTCTAATAAAACAGGCTTGAACCTGGAATCTTCTTGCTAAACTGAATTCCTTGGTACAGATCTGCCGGAAAAGGCTGCTCTCGCCAAAATGATAAACAGGGACCAAGGATGCACTAAAACAATGAATAATTAAAATAGCTAATTATTTTGTCCGAGAATTTACCCATGTTTAATGGCCAAACGAACAAAGCCCTAAAATAATGATCTATAATAAGATATAATATAGAAATTTTATATAAAAAAATATCCTAACTTTTCTATTTTTTAATATTATACGATGCACATTAGGGAAGGATTCTAATGATTCTGCAGCACCTCCAGGCACAATCCCGACAGCGTTCCCCATCTCTGGCCTACTTAACACGTAGGAAATTGATTCGGGATTGCAGCTTATTATGCCTGTATGATTTATGTAGATTTTTTTTCAAAAAGCTTCACCTAATGCCATAAAAAATTCTCTCCTTATCGGAAACCAAAAATTAACTCCCAAAGTAGCACCATGCAAGTTAATGCCAGGAAATAATTTTTGAGTATTGTGAGCATTACTAGAGAATAGAAGCATGCTGCTTGAGCCAAGAATCCCGTGTGGGTGGGCACTAAACTATTTAAAAATTTAGTCAAAATTTGGTCATTTCACCTAAAAATGTAGTTTTGTGTAGGAGGTATTTCAGCAGTTTTGTGTATTTCAATAGGAAAATAATTAACTATATGCCTCCATATGTGCCAGTTTTTTACATATTCACTAGGCCTTGAACCACGGCAAGGCTGTTTTAAGTCATAAAGGTACCAGACGAGGTATAAACCAGCAAACGGCCTTGAGAAAAAATTATTTTCTCTCCAGCTTTATCAAATCTAACCATAAAAGTGAGTAAAATCCAAAAAGTAGAAGAATTGAAATTATACAAAAAGGAGCAACAATTAATGTCCAGAGGCTGAAAAGCACAGCTAATGTTTGCTTTAGCCGATTAGAGAAATGTTTATGGCAGGGATATATTTCCTTGGAAAATTTTTTGGGAAATTTTGTACTAGAATTGGAAGGCATTTTAAAGTTTTTTGATAATTTAATAAAAGAGCGAATTAAAAATTTTAAAGATAATTATTGAAATTGAAGGTATTTGAATGTGTTGATCATCTAAAAAAATTTTTTTGTTTATCTTTACGATAATAAAATTAATGTAAGTACGGGTAAACAAGTAAATAAATAATTAAAAAATCATCATGTTTACTATCTTTTTGGAGTAATATCTCAAAATGATATCACAAAACGAGTGGTAAATAATAAGGTATATTTACAATTAATGAACCATGTTTGTTTTTAATTAGAAATTTTATAATTGATTAAAACTAAAATTGTGTATTACAGATAATAAATAGGTTCACGTGAAAGTTTTCACGTAAGATAACAAACTACGCAAACAAAAAGTCATATAGACAGATTGATACAATAAATGTTTTGCTAAATAGATAAATATTTGGACAATTAATGATAAAAGTACAAAGGGCCTTTTTATTATTTTTATCATTTATGGCTAGAATAGATCACGCAACCGCTGGCGCGACCTGTTTTTATGAGGGGAAGGAAGCGGGAATGCAATTCAAAGATAATGATGATCTTTTATTGATAATTTTGTTTATCTTTAATTTTAAAATAATGATAACAAAAAATGATATAAGAAAATTAAACAATCAATGAGGAATCTCTCATTTATAAAAATTATCAATTAAGGCATGAAGTCAAAGAGGGATCACTAGCCAACCATGGGCAATTCTGTAATACAAAATCTTGAATTATGGAATAAAGATAACTAGTTACCAAATTTTGTTGCCCACAAGGATTATAGCCAATATAACAATACCAGTCATGGAAGAAAAAAAGCAACATAGTCGCTACCAAAAGTGAAATATAAAAAACTAGAGAACATATTTCCAGTCTTCTAATGGCTAATTGCCAATCCCTGTCTAAATCGCTTTGAGGGATTAAAGCTGAAATATCATTCCGAATTGAGTGAATAGTATCTGTAAGTCTGCTAAAGTTGAGAGCCATTCCTTCCAAGATATTTGTCTGTTGTATCTGTAATCTTTGTATGATTATAACCCTAAACATTTTGGACATAGCTTCGTATGTCTCTATGCTCATTACTATCAAAAACACACCTGCCATTCTAGTTAGTAATAAGGCTTGAACTATAAACCTCAAACATTGGAGCAACTAACAAATCCTTTACAACCCTCTTCACTTCCGGCATCCACTGGGAGACACCCTCACCACAAAATATAAGTGAAACGATAACTTTGACAGGGATAAGGCTGATTTAAAAAAACTTATTCTCTCCTTTATATAAATCTTTAACGTGTTGTATTCTCTATGGAAAGACATACTTAATTCCTTATTGTTACAATTCTCTCTCATAGCCTTTCCTTTATTCTTTCCTTCCCTGTTTTTCTCAACTCCTCTCTCATCTCCTATGTTATTTCCAGCCAAATATTTTATAAAACTGGTTTTATTTTTAACTTTTAAATAACAAAAGGTCAACCAACCAATGGACTTTCAGCGTGTAACAAACTATGTCGCTTTCTTTGGGATAAAGCTGCTGCTGCTGGTGAGGGAGGTGGTGGAGGAATTGGAGAATTCGATTTTCTAAGTTTAATTCCTTCAGTTGAATTTAACTGTTCGTCCTTTCTCTTTTTTAATTTTTTATCCGGCTGGCAATTTTCATCAGGCGCTTCCACCGTAACCTTTTTTCTGCCAGTTAAAGCCTTATCTTGGCAAGAGCCCGAATCTCGATCACAAGAAATTAGCCTTAAAAGGCTAAGTGCCACATTTTGCGTAGTTGCATTACTATTAGAAATGGATCCACTAAGCCTATGATGAACATTCAATAAACTTTGTCTATCATCTGTCAATAATTGCTGTTGGGAGGAAACAATACCAGAGCCCACAAAGCCATTTAAATGACCATGTGTTGGAGGGGTCTGGAATTTAAAATAGGTATATATTGAACTTCCATTTAGGATTCTAACTATTGTAGAATGTATTTGTGTTGCTTCGTTTTCAAATGCATGGGCTCTTCTCCTTTTGGTAGAAATCCCTCGAAAGCTTAAAAACGAAATTTTATAGTTAAGCTCGAGGAGGATTACCTCAATTGCTTTTTCTTCTTTTCAAACGTAATTAACCAACGCAGGTAAAAAGGAATCCGATTATGGATTCTTACATTACGCTCCATGTAAACAAACATCTTTAAAGTTAAAATAATTTTTTTGATTTTTATTTTCTCCTTAATTTTCTAATTTATATTTAAAAACATACAGAAGTAGTAACTGTAGAAAAGCTCACAATTACTAGCAACATAAAATAATAGAGACCTGGGAAATTTAAAAAACGGACAAATTTTCTTGAGTTAAAACACGAACCTATCAGAGGTATGCCAGAAAACGATCCACGGCCTTTACGTTCTGACATACTAAATTTTGGCATATCCTGAACTATCGCTAACAAAATCCTTAAATTTTAAACGTTATTTAAGGATTATTAAATTAAAATTTTACATCGACATTGACATAAGCGTCATTATGCCTTGACGAAATTTTGCGTCTCTAAAATTGAATAACGTTAAAAATATTTTAATTAGCTTCATGCCGATTTTTCCCGCTGCTACTGGGAGTGTGGAAGCCGACGACAGCGACAAAGGCTTAATAAAAAAATTTTAAATTTACATATTCTTATAAATCTATCTGTAATAATCCCTTACTGATCATAGCGCTAGGAATCACCAGATTAAAAACCTAAAAACTCCTTTAATATTAAATAGACTTAGAAATAATATTACATAATAAAATCTTTGTCTCGAGACAACCAAGTCTATAACCTTAATAATTTTAAAAATATTATTTTATCTTGAAATCAAATCAGCTTACAATCATTTCCCAGAAGAGGGGAGGATCTAAGTAATCATACAAAAAACCATCTGAAGTTATATGGCTTTCTTTCTAAAAATAAAGTTAGAAATATCAAAACTGGCACTTAGAATTTATGCTATTTATTTACCAAATCTAGTTGCCATTCTTGATTATCATAAAAATCAATTAGTGACAGATTCTTGGAGTATAACTGAGAAAGGACAAGAATTTAATAATTCATAGAAATTTTGCTACCGAATATTTGATGGAATCATTCGAATGCGCCCAGGAACCGAGTAGCAAAGTGCATCGCTGACTAATAAAAAATTTTTAAAAAATTTAAAAATTTCTGAAGAATAGTTACATATCGAAAGGAAAGAATTTGACATCCATACTGCACAGGGATTCAGTCGAGAATGGAATCCAGTAACGAACATGTCCAGTAAAGTTAACTCTTACATCGTTATTTGATTGTAATTTGACCTTATATTTAATAAATTTTCAATAATTATTATTTAAAGCTTACAGCATCGTTGAAATTAACAGAATAGTAGAGCGAAAATTCAGGAATCCAAATATCAGTCGAAGCTTTAATTGATAAAATATTCCAAGCATTTATCAATTTATAATTACCCAAAAATATTTCTGTGGCACCTTCATAAGTATCTGGTTCCCACTGCAAAAATTCGTCTTGCCAATACTAAATATTTTTGTAAATATTATATAAATCCCATTATTAGCCAACAGAATAACAAGCTACAGCTATAAAAAATGGTTAGTCCCGGCTGTCAATAAACAACCGAATAGGGTAATTATTCGACCGTGTCTCTTCCAGCTTAAAATCTACTCCACCAATATTTAATTTTTATTACCATTTCAAAGCTGCCAGAAAGTGAGATTGTATTCTTTACAGCATCGAGTTTGATAATTTGATATAGAAAGACTGAAAGTTTAGATTTCAAATAACCGATTTGAAAGCTTTACCGCTCATAGAGACATTGATGATCTTGCTAGGATGAGTAACAGGTCGAGTGCCTTTGCGATAATAACGGAGTAAATCGTCATGTAACCGGTATGTAACAGGAATATCTTTTCGATGGAGAGAGCTAAAGATTTTAAGATTTTGGGAGACCTTCCCCTTTCATTAAAGCCTAAAGAAAAATTACCGAAAATTTTCTGGCAATAAATATTCCGAATGGCCAAATGCCTCTCTTCCACTCCGACTGCTTTTCATTTTCCTTCTTTTAAAATTTTTCATTTCTTCTTCCGTTAAATCATCTTCATCATCTTCCTCTTCCCTATAATCCCTCAATTCTTTATCAATTAATTCATAATAAAATTGTCTCCTTCTCGGCCTCCTTTCAACTGCCTTTAATTTTTCTGGAGAATTTAATTGAGAATTTTTGGCCAAAGAATATTTTAGGTTGTCAGTAAGGATAAAGTTGGGAAGGAAAACAATAAAAAGGCACACGTAGAGAATAACAAATCGGAGAAAAGAGCCGTTTTTGGCTAATTTTGGTAATAACATTGAGCTGGAAATAAATATTAGTTGAATTTTTAACTTCATAAAATATCCAAAAAGGGCTGCTAAAACACGTAACGGATAAGGCGAGAATAATAGAATAAATACCTAGATATCGTATTATACAAGAGTGGATAAAAGGTACTTTAAGGACTACCACCTAGTTAGGGTTGTCGGTTCGAAACTTAACTAAACCGAAGAAAGATGATTTTTAGGCACGATTCTCCGGTTCTGTTCCGGATATCCGAAGATCTCCCGAGAACACCCTACTACTATTGAATACCTCCTATTAAAGAGAGGTAATTAAATAAAAATAGGTACTCTTTAGAGCAAATATAGCATTTATAATTGATCAAAAAGCATTAAAATATAACATCATTTTAAATACTTATTGATAAAAAATTACTCAATTTGAGTGTTCTTTCCAAATAGAAAATTTCTTTCAAAATTTAAATGAGAATTTCTTCCGTTTTTTAATCTCTAGGGAATTTTAGCAAAATTGGAAATGTTGCCAATTATTCAATGAAATAAAACATTAAAATGGAAAATAATTTTTGAATATTTTAAACTGGTATTAATTAATATAAAGGACATTATTTTAATTAGTATTTTAATTAGTATTTTATTCAAGCATTTTATTAAGGTGCCCTAAGGCCCGAAATCTTTTTATTTAAAAATTTTTTTATTTTTATTTTCTTAAGAAGGCTGCGCGATTTAAAAAATTAAAGATCCAGTATCATTTGAAGTTTAAGAGAATGCCGCTTTTAACTGGACCCTTTCCAGACGCATTTGCCAAATTGCTTGGAAGTTGGAGCCCAACTTTATAGCTTCTTCTTTCAATGGAGAAGATTATTTTTATGGAATGGACTAGTTTTTTAAGGGTAATATTGAATTTCATATATACCTTCAAAAGCGTTTATGAGTGTCTGGGTGTTTCATGCTTTAGCTTTAGCTAGAAGTGCCATTGAACTATAAGAAATAAACGTGAAGGAAAGGAGTATTAAATTGAGTAGGGGAAAGAGAAAAAAATTAAAATGGAAAGTAATTGACCTGTCTGGATGTTTAAATAAATGAAAAATATTTTTTAACAAAATTAAATAAATTTAATTTTTCCTTAAACCTCCAAAATTTTAAATAAATTGAACAATGAAAGTAAGAAATAAAAATGATGTAAAGAAATTTTTTTGGCAGTTTCTGCACATTTTTGGATGCTTGTTGTTGTTAGATTTAGTAAAGTGGGGGAATCCAAATCCCTCGGGAACCATTTCAAAAAATCAAAGAAAACAAAATTTTGGCATTAGCTAAAGAACGTTTTTTTGCTAAAAGAATAAAATTGAAGGAAGCTTGCCGCGAGAATTTTTTCAATTTTTAAATTAAAGATATTAAAGAAATGAAAAACCCCAAAGATGAAAAATAACCTAAAAAAGTAAGCTGATATTTAGTCATTAAGCACAAAAATAATGAAGCTTCGTTTATTTATTCAGAGAATATGCTCTATTTTTTAATTTAGCCTAAAGGAGTTTGCAAAAATATTAAAAGCAAACATAGGCAATATCAAGTATTTAGTAAAGTTACCAAGAAAAGCAGCAGCAGAAAACTGTAGCCCTGTCGGAAGTAACCCTTTCCGTATCGGAAGAAGCACGTTTTTTATTATAAAGCTTAAGATTCCGTCTGGCACATTAAAAACGCATCTGTCACAAAGGTAATTAAATTTGCTTTATTAAAATATTAAAAAACGTGTTCTTTCTCAATTTCCGTTGCCCACTCATTTCTTACTAAATTTTCTCGTACAAATATTATTAATTAAATTGCTCGTATTTAAAATTGCACCTGCGGCACGCGATTGTCTGAACTAATTTTAACAAAAGAAAAATATAGAAATATGAAATTGGGAGAGGATACAATGAAACATCCCAGCTGGTATGTCTATGGATATCGTGATAATTCACTTAAAGATTCATCGCTGATCTTTTTTTAGAAGTTCAAATCTTTTTAATTCCTGGTAGCAGTGTTTCGCAACTCGTACCAAAATTCGTATTCATACTCATCCTCGTAGTACGAGGTACGAGCAAAAACAAGAAAAAGTTAAGAAGTTACGAAGCAGTGCCTTGAATAATACTATTCAAAAACTATGATGTTTGTTTGTCATTATTATTTTTTCTATTCAAAAAACAAAAAAAAACTATCCTATTATAATAATGAGACTAAATTATGCATAAATAGCTTCCTTTAATTATACTAAAAATGAAGGAGGATATTTTTTGACGAATTTTTGTTTATTTTCGTCTCAATTTTCAGCTTATACTGAGGAAATTGGGAAATTTTCTTTAAATTTTTGGTATTGTAAGTCTGGAGATTAACATAAGTAGAGTTACAGTCAAGATTAATGAGTCAGCTATATAGAGGAGGATATATGGAAAATGAGATATGCAATATAGATACTAAGCGATCTCTAAACAGGAAGTTCTAGTTTGAGATTAAAGAAAATTAAATGAAAAGTTCTTAAATTAATTAAAAATTCATTATCAGATAACAGGAAATAATTGAACATTAAAGTGCAAAAATAAACAGAGATAAACAATTAATGAGTGTTAAAAAAGCTTTAAATAACAGCATAATAATTCTATTCCCTTGGGAAACTAAGGGAATGCTTAAAATGAAAATATGAATGAGAATTCATTGTTAGAGGTGAAGAAAAAATGGAAATTGAGGAGAATATACTAAATGTTTGTTCAAGTTTTTAGGAAAGCTTTCTTTCTTTAAAACTTTTGTTTTTTTAAAGAATGCAAATTGGCACTAAAAAATATTTAAATAATTTATTATCTTGGCAACATCATCCAAGTATTTTTATTATTGTTTGGCACTTGAAGGAATCAATGACTTATGAAAGGAATAAATGACGTTACAAAAATAGAGGGGTGAAAATGAAAGTAGTTGGAATAAAAGGTCAAAAGCTTGACTCAAAAGATGTGATTGGGGAAGTAAATATATCAATCAAACCATTCAATCCCGGGAGTTCAAGAATAAAAATATAGGTTAAACATGGAAACAGAACGCGAATATGCTTTATTGACAGTCTTCTAAAATAAATAATTAGTAAAAAATTTTAAAGGAAGTAAAGAAAATTAAAAGGGTATTCATTAAATCCCACTTCTTTTTTAAAATTCATAGCCGCAATTTAAGCGAGAGAGCTGTGTAATTTAAACATTAAAATATTAAGAATCTAGAGAGGTAAAAGATGCAAAAATGGGATTTAAAACATTAACATAATAAAAACTTAAAGAAAAATTTCAGGGCATCTAACATGAATGTTTGGCATTGAATAAATGAATTTAAACGCCTGATTTATTGGATTTCCAGACATGTGTTTAAATGCCTGACTTAACCGCCTGATGCTTGTCAGGCGCTTAAATCGCCTGACTTAGCCGCCTGATGTTTGTCAGGCGCTTAAATTTCATGACAACCGCCTGATGCTTGTCAGGCGCTTGAATTTCATGATAACCGCCTGATGCTTGTCAGGCGCGTAAATCGCCTGACTTAATCGACTGACTTAAGCGTCTGACATGTCAGGCATTTTCATAATCTTAAAGGGAAGTTAACGTGAAGCGTCTGACTTGGCCTATTCGTGCGTCCACGTTTTAAAAAGGACGCCCACTAAATTTTGGCATTTAAAACGCCATTTGGAAGATGTTGTGAGTCAGTCAGTAATTATAGTAAGGGGAAGTTTTCATATAATAGAATGTTTGAAGATTTTGTTTTTCTAGTTTTAAAGATATTCTTTTTAGATGCTTAAAGTGGCATCAATGTTTTACTCGATGATTCCGTTCCTTATTCTGTTGTGCTCCTTCTTTGAAAATTGCGGTGCTCCACTTTCAGCTGTAAGCAGTTTGAATGGAGTTCCAACTAAAACAATTAATGCCTCAATGCCAAAACTGGGAAGTTTGGGCAATCCTCGTGTGAATCATGTTTCTTTCCCAATAAAACAAAGTTCAAGCAATTCTGGCATTAGTTTGACTGTAAGTGGCCCAAAACAGCCCGTTCTTCGTGCCTCTGCAAAACACGATCATCAGGATTTGTTCAGCAATGACGAAAACAACGATGATGGTAAGTAAATGCTTTGTGCCAATTAATTAGAAAGGATTAGAAATATTAAAATTAGAAGAAATCTAAATGTATAAAACAAGGATGTGGCTGAACAGATTTTAAAAGGCGAAAGTCAATTTGAAAATCGAAACGGTACATCCCTGGTATAAGGGTACAGGTAAGATTGAGAGAAAATAAACAATAACTTATTAAACAAATAAATTACTGAAACTTTTATTTCCTTATTCAAGATCTATTAGATGAATTACAATATTACATCAAGAAACTTCATGAGAAGGAAAGAGACGAGGTTGCAGAAATTAATCTTAAAGATGTTGAAGAGCACAATAAATACATAGAAGAACAAAAAGAGTTGTATGAAGAAACAAAAGGAAAAGAAGGCTTTGACCTTGATAAAATTTCCAAGAATCTTCTTGATAGAAGACATGGTAAAAACATTATCTTATAATTGTTGAATTTGTTAGCTTGCTAATTTTACTTCGGCCTATGGTTGGAAATACATAGCCTAGAGAACTAGGTGGAAACAGGGAGGTTCAGATTATCCAACAAGCTGTTACGAAAATCGGAGGGTTGTCGAAAACTAGATTTGTCCGACCCTAGTTTCGTTTATTTTGGTAATAGCAATTAATAATCCATTAAATCTTCAGCTAGTTACAGTAAAATAAGTTCATATGAACTTATCAAAGAATTTTATGGAATTGATCTGGAATATAAAATTCCGAAAACAATTGAACAACGAAAAAATCTCGTAACAAAATTACTTGAAGGTTTTATAAAGATGATAAATAGAATGAACAAGGAAAAATTGGATGGAATGATAAGCGCCCTAGAAAATAAAAATCATAAAGAAAAAAAGGGAGAATTTGATGAATTTTTACAATATCTAGAACGTATGTAAACTAAATTTTTAGTTAAAATATTTTTCAATTTTATTTATTTTTAGTGTTCGCACCCGATACGATCCTAGTCTCCTTTCTTCAAGTAATTTATTATTTGTAATTTATTAGTGGATTTTTAAAATTTAATTTATTAGATTCCTGATGAAGGTCGACAACTTTTGTTTGAAACTTTCGATGAGATATTAACAGATTTGAAAAATAGTAAAAACAAAAAAGATGAACACGGAAAAATAATTAAAGGCAGTTCTCAACATCCAGCTGTCCATTTGAAAAAATATCACGACAAATTAAACAACAGCGATCTCGATGCTTATACAAAAGAACGAATTGATCAATTCTTCACAATTGTTCAAAACGACTTCAATCAATTGCCAATATATTTAACAGAGAATTTTGCTAGTCTTTTCAGAAAAATTGCAACATTAGGACTCTTAGGATTAAAAGATGCATTAATTCCTTACTTAGGAATATGGAATTATGCAGATCCTCAGGATCAGCAAATGATGGCAAACGCATTTCCTAAATTGGCTTTCTTCTACAACGGTAAATTGCCAATAAAAAGGCTTTAATTACGCATAATATTTTATTAGGCCTAATTTTCTAAAAGTATTTTCTTAATTTTAAAGATTCAAAATCAATGACAATGAATGATTGGGCATATCGTTCATTAAAAGGAAATTTCTTTTATAAAATTCCACTTTTGATATTGCTTAAAATGATTTTCTTGAACAAGCCAAAATTGGTTAAAGATGATAGTGCTTTATATAAAGAATTGCGTGAAAAATTAACAAAAGATTTTGAAGCTAACAAGAAGCTTATTGATGAAATTAGAAAGTTCTTTAAACCCGCAAAACCTCTTGTTGGTTCAGTTACAATTTTGAAAAATTGATATGAGAAAAGATGAAAGAAGTGATATGTACATATGTATAAAAGAGTCAAAGAAGATTTTTTGAAATTTTTTTAAATCTTTCCCTTATTATGTAAAACAAAATTTCATATTATTTAAATTCCATATTATCATTGTAACTAAAATTTTAAATTCCACATAACCACAAAACATTTCACAATTTGTACAAAAAACCCCCAAAAATTAATGCTATGCATTGTTTTTTTATATTTTTTGAATGTTAACAAAGTAAAGATTTTTTAAAATTGTATACTTGTTTAGGCATTGCCTTTTTTGCCGGGGTAATGTTTAGGGTTCTTACGGGATAAAATTTAGAAAACAGAAAAGTAACAACTTTTAACAACTTTATATTTTAAAAATATAAACTTAAAAAAACAACAAATATTTGTGCAAAAATTAAAGCATGAAAGAATTTTAAAGAAAATGGCAAAAGTTAAGTGTGGTCCTAAAAACAATATACTAATTAAACAAAAAGAGAATAAGAGATTAAGAACAATAACAATCCAAATAAATAGAATAAATAAATTATATAATTTAGCTGTTATATATTGCTAAAGGCATTTTAAATAGAAAATTGATATGAAACTTGATTTTTTAGAAATTAAACCGAGAAAATTATTTTCAAGAAAAATCTTCTTAAAAATCCTTACGTAAAACAAGAGTTAAAAGAGCCATACGTACATATAGTCCATATCCTGCTTGCTTCATAAAGACTACACGCTCATCTGTATCCAATTCAGTACTTATTTCGTCATTACGAGGAAGTGGATGCATTACAATTGGAGTTGGATGGCGACGATCTTTTTAAAAATATTAAATCAACAAAATTAGAGAAAACCTGATGTTGAAAAGAACGTCTCTTGTTCAGTTCTAGTTGATGCCATATTTAGTAATTTTGGTGTAAGAATAAATTTGCCTTTGATTTTTTCATATTCTGAAGAATCTGTAAAACGTTCCTTTTGTATTCGAGTCTGAAAAAAAATTTGAAATAAGTTCAGACAAAGATTAATATTCTAATTTACCATGTAAATCACATCAACATTGTGAATACCATCTTCTAGAGAAGTAAATTCTTTCTAAAAATAAAAAAAATATGTTAGTGGAAAATATGTTAGTGGACAACGATGTTAGTGGACTCCCTTTCGTTGTATATTTTTAATTTTTTGAATAAATATAATAAATAAATGAAAAAGATAAAATCAAACCTGAATAATTTCTTTATTAAATTGCTTAGCATATTGTTCAACGTATTGTTTAACATGTTCAGGCATTCCCAAAGATTTTGATGGTGAAACATAATGAAGAATTATACCATCGTATAAACAAAGAATTTTTGCAAGTGAATGAACTGAATTTTAGTTAATTTATCTAAAATAAATTTAAAAAACAAACCAGTACGCCCATATTTCAGATCGCCAACAATAGCAATTGTTTTATGATTTATGCTTGACAATTTTTCACGAATTGTATAGAGATCAAGTAATGCTTGAGTTGGATGTTCACCCGTTCCATCACCAGCATTTATAATAGGCACTGGACGATCTAGAGTAGATACAGCCTGTAGAGCAAGTTCACATGCATCTTTACTAGGATGGCGGAGAACTATTAAATCTGTATATAGTCCAATTGTTTGGATTGTATCTAAAGAGTTGTAAAATTAAAACAAAGAAAAATTGAATAAGATTACCCTCAAATGTTTCACCCTTCTTCTCTGATGAAGATTCATTCCTAAAATCAAGAATTTCGCCATCCAATCGCTTCATGGCACATTCAAATGAACATTTAGTTCGAGTGCTAGGCTCAAAAAACATAGGACAAACAATAAATTGACGCAAAAAGTCTTTAAACACCAAGCTACGCTCACGAACTACCTTAAAATTAAGATAAAAAAATTTTTAATAGCAAAAGACCTTCTCACACCGCAGTGCCAAATCTAAAACTTGTTTGACCATTGGTTTTGTAAATGATTCAACGGAAATAACATTGCGTCCATACCAAAGACTAGTTTCAGTAGTGGAATTTAATGGACGATCTGGTGAAGGACGTAAATGTTTTTCTTCGTCAGTATCACTGTATTTGAAGTCAGAACTCAAATGGAGAAGTTCTAAAATAAAAGATTAAACAATATAGTCAGAATATTATTATTAAACCAGATGTTGGCATTGCTGATTCATCTTCATTATCATTAGAAGCAAGACGAACATTTGTACCGAATCCTGGGGAGACAAGGAATTGTCCATCAACATAAACAGTAACACCACGTATAACTACAGTTTTAACACGACCACAGACTTCTCTACCCGCAAATGGAGTCCAACCAGCTTTTGAGAAGCCTCCTTCTTTGGGTATCCTCCATATTTCACTCTTGTCAACCTTTGAAGATTAATTGACAATCACAAAAATAAAATTAAAAGCACCTCAATGTAAGTATTAGGCTGTTCAGGCAGTTCAAATATACGACGTGGATTGGTATAAAGACGATCAATTAGCTGTTTCTCAGTAAGTTTTCCATCCTTAACTGCTTGAAGTAATAGAGGAAGCATGTATTCAATGCCAGGAAATCCTGGTGGTGGATTTGCAGAACATTTCTCATCCCAAGTATGTGGAGCTAAAATATCGACATGAAAATATTTAAAAGTTAAAGTGTGTCAACCATGATCAGTAGAAAAACAATCAATGATTTCCAGATTTTCCCATAAAGCTTTACAATCATCAACACTTATGGCCAAGCGAGGACGAACTTCTTTAACTCCTTCTGGTAATTGGTCTGCTGTTAAAAATAAGTGATGCGGGCAGACTTCACATGTGACAGGCTGTCCTTCAATTTTGGCTGATCTAATCAAGTTAATTTCTTCAGAGGTAGAAACATGACAAATATGCACTGCAATAAAAAAATTAAAAATAATAGGCTTAAAAATCTTACAGGCTCTTTTACATAATTTGGCACAATATAAAACAGCAGCCAAAGTTTGTCCTTCAGCATGAACTACAATTGGACGATTTGATGGGAAATTTCTCATATGTTTCATCCATTGACCCATTTTTGGTAATTGAAGGACAGCAAATGTTTGATTCAAGTACATTTTTAAACCAGCACATTTTTGGCCTATGAAAGAACCATCTTTAACATTATCCATAGTTGCACCCATATAAAGAGCATAATCACAAAGAGCATTGCTTGAAGCAAGTTTGTCAATTAAAGTGAAGGACGCATCGTCGATTAACGGCGGATTTGTATTCGGCATTGCAAGAACCTAAAATTATTCTAAAATGAATCCAGTATTGAAAAATTAACCATAGTAACACCACCAGATATAGCTGCACGAGTTCCACTCTCCCAGGTTTCCTTGTGTTCTCCTCCTGGTTCACGCATATGAACGTGAACATCGATCAATCCTGGCATTCGAACCAAGCATTCATTAGAAATTGAATCTATATGAAGATTCACCGGGGGTATTTTAGAATTATTAGGTTTAATTTCCAGTTCATTGAGAGCCTTAATTAGCAATAAAATTTAAAAGAAAACTAATTTCAAACTTGAATAAAAAGTTTAGCACATTTAATATCAGTAATTAAAGGGATTCCATTATCAATTGCCATTCTGCGTGTTTTATATCCACGTGTTCTATAAGCACTAACGCGATAAGTTCCAGATCCACGAATTGGCAGATTTATCTAAAACAAAATATAATAAGCTTTAAAATTTAAAAACCATAAAATCAATATTCTTTTTTGCAACATAGTCAGTTATTGTTGTATTAACAGTAGACATTTTTGATGTTGATAGATCATTCCAATCTTCTCCCGACGTTATATCATCAAAAGGCCATTCAAGTTGTTTTATCTTAATACAAAAATTTAAAAGAATTAAGAATATTACTCACTGGAATCCCTTTACAAGAGTAATAATGAGCTGTTCCTTTACTCCCATAAAGAACATATCCGAGTTTAAATAATTTTTGTACACTCTCCAACATTTCAGATTTCTAAAAATTATAATAAACGCATATTTTCACAAAATTATAATACAAAAGGTCCGCCGATCGACAAGAAAATTGCTCTAGTAGGTAACTGAAAACCAGTTGAAAGAAGCCCTTTAAGGTAAGCCTCTTGACGACTAAGTCCAAAACAAGCAACTTCACCTTAAAATTATTAAGCAATAAATAAAATATACGATTCAAAAACCAGTAGAAAGCATTTCAACACCCATAACAACATCTGCGCCAGAAAGACGAGAAAACGAAAATTGGGGGACCTGAAATACAAGGAGTATTTGTCAATTAAAAAGTACTATTTAAAAATACCTTTACACCGAACTTATTTGGTTTTGGTGGAGGTTTAAAAGTAAAATCCTTTGGTTCACCAGAAAACATCATCGCTCTAGTTGCCAGACCAACAAAATCAAAATCGAGCGTTTTAGAAATGAAAGGAAAACTTCGTGAAACTCTAAAAAGTTAAATAGAAAAGACTAAAAATAAAATTAACCGTAAATTGCATTCAATAACAAAAAGTTTATTGTCTTTAGCAATTAGTTGAAGATTAAATGGCCCAACAGCCATAAAACGCCTAGCGATACTTCTAACAATTTTGTTAATTGAAATCCTTGTCTCCTCATTCAAATCTTGTGGAGGAGTGACTAAAGTTGCATCTCCAGAATGAATACCTTAAAACCCTTCTGAACTAAAAAGAAGCAAATAAACAAACCAGCATTCTCAACATGTTCAGATATTGCCATACACAAAACTTTTCCATTTAGACAAACTACATCGACATCGATTTCTTTAGCATTTTCAATAAATTTGCTTACAACAACAGTTCGCTCATCAGCTACGCTGTGTGCCACATTCAAAAATTGATGTAAATCTTCAACACAATGTGCGACGTTCATCGCAGCTCCAGATAAAACATAGCTTGGCCGAATTAAGCATGGAAAACCAACAGAGTTACAAAATATTTTGGCATCCGAAATATTTTTTGCATTTTTCCACTTTGGTTGTTCAATCTAAAAAACATAAAATAGTAAAAAAATGTGTAAACCTTTAGTTCATCCAATGCTCTACTAAACTTAAAGCGATCTTCAGCTTCATCAATAAATTTAGGAGCAGTCCCAAAAACACGAAAATTTAATCCAGTCAAGTTAGAATCCAGTGAAAGGGCAATATTGTTCGCAGCTTGACCACCAAAAGCAAGAATAATTCCACTCGGTCGTTCATACTCATAGATTTGCGATACAACTTCTAACGAAATTTCCTCAAAATAGAGTCGGTCGCATTTGTCATAATCTGTTGATACTCTAAAGAGAATTATCATAGGTTATATAGGAAATTCTTATATGATTCTTACGTTTCTGGATTACAATTAATCATAATAGTTTGACGACCCATTCGCTTTAGTTCTTCTACACATCCAACGGAGCAAGCATCAAATTCAACAGAAGAACCTATTCGGTATACGCCAGAACCGAGAACAATAACACTATCAGTCTGAAAAAATTTTACAATCTATTATTTAAAATGATCATACATTGTCATAAAAGTCAATATCATGTTCATTTCCATTATAAGTTAGATATAAATAATTAGTCTTTGCAGGCCATTCTGCAGCCACTGTATCAATTTGTTTGACATAAGGGAAAATGCCAAATTGTTTTCTCAGATTCTTTACATTTAATTCAGTACTAAATATTTTAGTAACTTTAATTTTTAGATAATTTAACAAATTTAATACCTTTCAATAAGTTTTGCAATTTGAGCATCTGAGAACCCAATTTGCTTAGCTTCTTTCAACAAAGCAGGAAAAGTATGCTTGTTATCTGTAAAAATACAAAAATTATTGTAAATTGAAAACAGCAAACATTTAATTTTCTCCGAACAATATTGCGAACAACGATGTTGTAAACGTTTGTACATATCAACAATATTTCGCATACGATGAAGAAACCATTTATTGATTTTGCAAAGTTTATAAACAAAGTCTATATAATCCTGATCAGCATCACATTTCAATTCCTCAGAGAAAAGAGTTCTAGCTAAAGCAAAAATTCGAAGATCAGTTGGTTCTTGTAAATCCTCTCTCCTAACTTTTCTTTTGAATAAATAAGGAGAAAATCCCTCATAGTGGTCATTAACCATTCTGAGAGCTTTTTGAAATGCTTCTTCGAAGGAACGCCCAATAGCCATAACTTCCCCAACAGATTTCATTGAACTACCTATCTAAAAATTAATTTTCATTTTTCAATTATTTTTAAATCAAACCTTCGTACTAACACGAGCAAATTTTCCTAAGTCCCATCGAGGAACTTTTACAACACAGTAATCCAGAGAAGGCTCAAAACAAGCTGTGGTTTCGCCAGTGACAGAATTTTGTAGTTCGGGCAGTGATGCGCCAAGTGCCAATTTAGCAGCAATATAAGCGAGAGGATAGCCAGTTGCTTTACTTGCTAGCGCAGAAGAGCGCGATAATCGAGCATTCACTTCAATTATATAATACTAAAACGGAATTATAATTGTAAAGAATAACAAAAGACAAAACCTCCATATTTTCAGGATTCAAAGCAAATTGAATGTTACATTCACCAATAATTCCAAAATGACGAATTACCCGCAATGCAGTTGCCCTCAACATAAAGTACTCATGATCATTTAATGTTTGTGACGGTGCGACAACAATGGACTCTCCTGTATGAATTCCAACTGGATCAATCTTTAAACAATTTTTAGATGAAAAATATTAATTGTCATACATTTTCCATGTTACAGACAGAAATGCAATTGTCATAAGCATCTCGAACAACTTCATATTCAATCTTAAAAGAAGTGCTGAAAATATTAAATCCATAGAATAACCTCCTTCCACCCCTGAATACTTTTATCAATAAGCACTTGATTAGAATGGGCAAATGCTTGTTTTGCAATTACATTTAATTCTTCTTTGTTTGTTGCAAATCCAGATCCAAGGCCACCAAGAGCATAAGCAGCACGAACAAGAACTGGATAACCAATCTAGAATAAGTAAAAATATAAAAAGATGAAAATTTAAAACCTTTTCAGCAGCTTTTTCAGCATCGATAATATTTGTTGCTGCACTTCCTTCAGCCACTCTCTCACCAATTTTTAAAATCTCGTGCTTGAACAAATCCCTGTCTTCAGTTCGAACGATAGCTTCTAAAAGTTTCGGCATTTAAAGAAATTAAAATTTAAAACACCTATAGGAGTTCCAAGAACGCGTACATTAAACTCTTTCAGAACTCCATCGCGAAATAAATCAATGGCACAATTAAGAGCGGTTTGGCCACCAAAAGTGCATAAAAGACCTGTCGGCCTCTCTTTTTTAATTATCTTAAAAAATTAAGAATTCAACAAATTAACAATAAAATAACCTCAGTGACAAATTCCTTAGTTACAGGCAGGAAGTAAGCACGATCTGCAAATCCCTTTGTAGTTTGGACGGTAGCAACATTCGGATTCTAAAATAAATTTAATTGACAATTTTAAGAAAATACTCACCACAAGAATACTTTTAATCCCCATCTCCCGCAACGCTTTAATTGCTTGAGAACCAGAATAATCAAATTCACCGGCTTGACCTATAGATAAACCGCCACTACCGAGTATCAAAACTTTCTTTTGGTTGGAGACCTCGTCACTAAAAGATAGAATTAAAAAAGATTTTTGCCCCATATCACAGACCGATAATTAGTAGTAAAAGACAAACGCTCATTAATTAGCTGATTTAAATTAACAGAATCTTTTGTAGTTTTAAATATTTTCATTGATTCAACAAAAACATCAAAAAGCCATTCAGTATCGTCTGGTCCAGCACAATGTTCAGGGTGAAATTGAACACTAAAAATTCTTAAGAGTTAATAAAATTAAAAAATAAACAGACCTAAAATAAGGTTTGCTCTCATGAATCATTCCTTCATTTGACCTGTCATTTGCATTTATAAATAGTTCATTCCAATTTTTAGGTAGTGAATTACAATCAACAGCAAATCCGTGATTTTGAGCGGTTATGAAACACCGCCCAGAGGAAGCGTGTAAAGCAGGTAAATTATGCCCTCGATTGCCAAATCTGAGTTAAAATATTAGAGAGATAGAGAAGAAGAAAGAAGTTCAACAAAACCTCATTTTGTAAGTATTTGCACCAGCAGCAGAAGCCAACAATTGATGTCCCAAACAAATGCCAAAAATAGGGATATTTGTTCCAGAAAATAAAAGTGACGCAATTCGATTAATTAACGAGGTGCATTTTGCTGGATCGCCGGGCCCGTTAGAAATGAAAAGGCCATCATAATCTTAAATTATTAGGCAATAATTTTATTATTTTAAAAACCTGAAATATTAAATTCATAATCCCAAGGAACAACCATAACTTTGCAATTTCTTTGTAACAAGCAACGAATTTGATTAAATTTTATGCCACAATCAATAGCCAAAACATTAAATAACGAATTATCTGATTCATTGCCAAACAATTTTGGAGACTAAAAAAGATTTAAAAAATTACAATTTTAAAATTAACCTTTCTACTGACAGAAGCCACTAAATTTTGTTCATTAATGTTTACAAATTGAATATCATCTTGCCGATCTGAATCAATTACAATCTGAAAAGATAGTGAAAATTTCTTTTAAAATTTTTGTAAAATGAAAACCTTGGCTCTCAACGTTCCGTAAGTGCGAATAATTTTTGTAAGCATTCGAGTATCAATCCCGCATAAGCCTGTAACACCTTGATCACAAAGCCATTTGGAAAGAGAAGTGGCCTTGATTAGAAAAAATAAAATTAACTATGAATATAAAAAAACATACAGCTTCGTAATGACTATATTCGCCCTCTTCACAAATTCTGTCGACAATCAGAGCAGCAGGCCAAATCCTATCCGATTCAAATCTACCTGTAAGAAGCTCAGGCCATTTAGGATCACAATTTCCGAATTTAGGGACGCCATAATTTCCAATCAGGGGATATGTAAGAACCAAAAGTTGCTGCGCATAACTAGGATCAGTCAAAGACTAAAAGATCAGTCATCCCTATTTATTAGTAAATTAAATAAAACCTCAATATAACCACACATTCCTGTCTGAAAAACAATCTCTCCGCTAATACTTTTCGTTGCACCAAAAAGATTTGCACGAATTTGTGTTTGTTGTTTTAATCCTTCGGGAAGTTCTAAATAGAGTGTTGCAAATCTGTTGATTTCTTCAAATTCATCGTTGATATTTTGTTGGGTCGCTAGAGAAATCATGTTATCCTCAAAAAAAACAATCTTTACCTAAAAAATTTATGCAAAGTTAATTGTGAGATGTGTAAAAAATTAATCTGAAAATTAATTTTTCATGAGAATAGATGTTGCGTTTTGTCATATTGACATTTTGGGGTACGGCCCACTTAGTCGCGGGCCACTTAGTCGCGACCACTTAGTCGCGACCACTTAGTCGCAGGCCCACTTAGTCGCAGGCCACTTCGTCGCGAAGGTACTTTTATTTCAGGTCGCTTAAAACTTAAATCAAAGGTAATATCGGGGGATTTGGATGTGATATCGAGGGATTGAGTAGTGTAAAGTAGATATAGGGATTGGATATCTGGGGATTTGGCCTTCCAAAACTTAGCATTTTTCACTTGGCCTTCCTAAGTTCCTTCCCCACTTGGCCTTCCTAAAAAACATTTTTGAAAATTTGCATGGATTAATGGAATTTGGAGTGAGAAAAAAAATTTTCGAAAATCGGAACTCGAAAATCAAAAGAAATCCAAAAATATCGAAACCGAATATCGAAATTTTACGAAAAAATTCGAAAATCGGAAATTCCGGTTCCGGGATACGGAACTCAAACTGGATTCGGTTCCGGTTCCGGTCAAAATATCGGTTCCGGTGCAACACTTTTTAGCTACTTCGCGACTAAGTGGCCTGCGACTAAGTGGGCCTGCGACTAAGTGGCCGGCGACTAAGTGGTCGCGACTAAGTGGCCTGCGACTAAGTGTCCGTGTCCCGACATTTGCGGTGGGGTATCATTGAGTACCGCCGTTTGAGTACCGCCGGTTGAGTACCGCCGGTTGAGTACCGCCGGTTGAGTCCCTGGCCGTTTGAGTACCGCCGGTTGAGTCCCCACCCAAATGGGGACGGTTGAGTCCCCGTATTTCTTTCTAGGATTTACACGTTTATGATTCCTAGTAATGGTCTATTGCGGATATGCTACAACTTTGGGGTACATTATATAGGAATATAATGAGGGATTAGAGATTATATCCCCAATTAGGAATCTTATTATGCTAAAGTTTAGTTTACCGTGGGATTTAGTCTGAATCTTCTCTTGAAAATGTTTTTGTGTTACTACGGAGGAAATTTAAAGAAAGCAACAAAATAATCATTTTAACATTTAAAAATAAAAAGACTAAAACAAAAGTATTGTATCACGAATTATTACAAATAACAAAAATTAAAAATAAAGTATTCACTGGTCCATTTGATAATTGTAAGCAATCCTAATTGGGGGATATAATCTCTAATCCCTCATTATATTCCTATATAATGTACCCCAAAGTTGTAGCATATCCGCAATAGACCATTACTAGGAATCATAAACGTGTAAATCCTAGAAAGAAATACGGGGACTCAACCGTCCCCATTTGGGTGGGGACTCAACCGGCGGTACTCAACCGGCGGTACTCAAACGGCCAGGGACTCAACCGGCGGTACTCAATAGTCTCGTTCCCGACATTTGGGTAGGGGACGATTCAGTATCGCCGATTCAGTATCGCCAATTCAGTATTGGCCGATTCAGTATTTGGGCTTTTTGGCCATAACTCTTTGCTCGATCAATATTGTAGGAATTATTATATATGATTTGATAGGTCTCGGGGTGCTGCATCTTTTTCATAATTAGACTGATCTGATCTGATCACTCTACAAAAAGTTATCACTGATAAACGACGTCACAGGCATAAAAAATCGGTTTTCACGCTGTAACTTTTTTTGTGATGATCAGATCAGACCGGGCCAATTATGAAAAAGATGTCGAATCTCGAGACCTTTCGAATGATATGAGAATTATTCGAATCGGTCGAATATCAGGAAAGTTATGGCCATATACTGAATCGGCGATACTGAATCGGCTATACTGAATCGTCCTTAACCGCGACATTTTGATATAAATTGAATATTAGAGTACCAACAATAAGACTCTAACATTTCCGTTACAATCGCGCCATATTGATTGTAAGGTTGGCGGATCTAGATATCCGGATCCGAAAATAGGCCGCATATCCGGAAATTTCTGTACGTGATATCGGATCTGGATATCCGACTTTAATTGGTTGTGCCATATTTTGGCCGCGACAAAACGGCCTTTTTACTGGAAAAAAGACGTTCTGTAGCAGATTTTTTATTGTTTTTTTTCATACAAATAAAAAAAATTTTAATCGTGAAATATTTTAATTTTTAAGATGGGTTCTTATTCTGAACGTCTCGATCAATCGCTAAAAATACTTGAAAATGTTTCCTTTGATTCAACAGATTCAAAGCTTCATTCAACTTTGCCTTTAAAATCAAGGTTTTTTCTCATTTTTATTCATTTGAATTAATTATTTTAGGAGGAATCCAAAAATTTCATTTGAATTTGAAAAACATGCTTTGTCTGAGCTTTCCATATTGTTAACCAATTTGGATTCTCTTGGAGCTGTTGGAAATCAACAAATTAGCCGTGAAAAACTGAGTCGAGCAATTTCAGTTCTCTTTCAATTTATTAACCATCCTGAGCAAAGTCTTCGTTTTTTGGCTGACCAAATATTAGACGAAATATTTCGAGTATTTTTTTATTTAAAACAAATTTTATCTCTTACTTTTTTTCAGAAATTTGTTCTAAAATTTCAAGCACCAAAAGTTATTGCTTATTTACTGACTGAATTGGACAAGAAGAAATCCCCTGGGCGTTTGATATATTCCGTTTTACAAAAATTAAGTTGGGTAGCTGTTTACACAAGAGCACAAAGAGCAGAGTAATTTAATTAATCTTTGGTAAATTATTTTTTTATTTAGGGTTTATAATGCCCATTTTTTATGCGGAATGATTCAATGTATTCAAAGCCAAGATGATTCTGTTCAACAAGCAATTCAACGATATTTTCCTGTAATATTTGATTATTTTGGTCCTTTTATTTCTGCGGCACATACAGAAAGGGCTACTGAATTGTTTAATGTTGCAATGAAGAATTTAAATTCTGGTGGTGTTAAAAATAGGTATATTTTTCAATAGTTTTCTTTAATTAAATATTTTTTAATTCAGGGCTGCCTCGACTGTTGTTAGTTGTCTTGCTAAATTTGTGCCTTCTATTCTTCATAAATCATTCTATCAACTATCTGGTCTTTTTTAAATTTATTTTAAGATTTCCAGCTTCCAAAATAATAATTTTGACATTTAATTTATTTTAAGATATAATTCTGCAAGGTAGAGATGATGATGAACAACTTCAACATGAAATTGCGGGTGCATTAAATACTCTTTCCGTTATTTTACCATTTGTGTTAGAAAATATGAATCAGAATTTGGCTTTTATGTTGAAAAAGGTATTTTTATTTCTCTTTTTATTTTTGGAAAACTTTTGAAAGTCTAACAATTTTTTATCATTTTTGTTTTAGTTACTATGTCGAGTACTTTGTTGCCTTTATAGTCGTGGAAATGAAGTTGTTCTTGCTTCTCTCGAATTTTTACAAAAATTTGTTTCAAAACACCAACAATTTAGAGATTCTATTCAACAATTAGCTCAATTCGATCCTTTATTTGTGCAAATGCTTGGATCCGAGGAAAGATCCTTAAAGTAACGATTTTTATAATTTGCTACCTTTTTTTGTTTTATTATTTTTCAGATCAGATATTTATTGCGTTGATGAACAAAGGCCAAGTTGCTCTAAAAGTTTTGAAAAAGAATTAGAAGAAGGTACTTTTTATAATTAAACTTTTTAAATAATTAACCCAGTTGAAACAATGAGTTGCTTCTCTATGCGGACGGGTTATTCTTTATCTAGACCAGCTAGTGCATGGAATTCTTTACAAGATTTATTGGCAGAACAGAAAATGCTTGGTTTAAATTTGGATGAACAAGCTAGCGATGAACCTGAACAAAGTGGGACAACTGTTGACGATGCAGAGGAAAATTGTTCGAAAAATCATGAGGTATTTTAACATTTTTAAACCTACCTTTTCCCCTTAAACAATTTAGAATCTTCTTGAAAACGATGACAATGTTTCTGTTAGTTCTGCTGAACTTTTTGTTGACCCTTTAATGAACTGTCTTCATCAACAACAAAAATCTATAGGAAATTCTTCTTGGTCGCTTAGTCAAAAATCAAAAAATGTCATTTTTATTGTAAATTATTTCAATTTTTTTAATCTTTAGTTAAGAAGTAATGATGGAACACTTTCTATGAGAACAAGGACAAACACTACTAGTGGACTTTTGACACCAATTTCAATTATTAGTCGATCTGTAGGTCAAAAATCATTTGAAGATCAGCAATATACGAGCTCGGCAGTGTCAAGTGAAGAGAATCAAGGGATCTTCGAATTTCTTCCTGACAATTTCTGTAAGGATTTATTTTTATTTTATTAATATAGAAAATGTTTAAGGTAGTACTGGCGTAAATTTCTGGACTTATTCTTCATTATTTATTGCTAAAAGATTTTTATTGGCTGGCAAAGGAAGAATTCGTTCTAATCGAGAAGTACGAGTATCTCAAAAAATTATCGCATTGAATTACATCTCTGATTCTTTGCTTATGGAAAGTTCACTTATTCATCAGCCGATATTTGATTGTATTATTTTTTGATTATTTTTAGTTTTATTTTTCTATTCTAAGCTGATGGCCAACATTATTCTCTTCTTGATCTTCATCTTTATATTGGTAATGATGATGATAATTTGGCAATAGCTTCTTTAAATTTTTTCTTTAATGTTGAGAAATGTTGTTTTTTTAATGATCCTTCTCAATTTGATAAACTTTTTGCTGAAAAAAGTATTCATAAGTTTCTTTTTCTATTATTAAAAATATTGAATTCTTTAAGGCAAATTAATTTGGTATCTCAAAAAAACTCTTCATTGTCAACGTAATTCAAATCGTCTCAAAGGAATTTTTCAAATATTTATCAATTCAATGCCTTTTCTTTGCTCGACTGAAAGTTTGTTGTTGGCATCTTGTGAGTATGCAATTAATGCTGATGCTGACATTGATTATTTTCGTGTTAAGGTTTCTTTGTGAATTCTCCTATTTTATACTCTATTACGTTTTTAGGCAGTTAGAGCTGAATTTATTTCTAAAATTAAATGGTCTTATACATTACCACAAATTCGTCAAAAATTATTAAATGAATTTTGCCTTGTCTTCCTTGTTCAGTTGTTTGATAAAGATCCCCGGGTATTTTTCGCATTAAATTAACATTTTAGTTATTTTCAGGTTCAAAAAGCAACATTGGATGCTTTGCCTTCGTTCGTTTTAAATATTGATCTCTGTCAGAATACAGATATTTTTGCGCCATTTTCTCTTCCCCATTGTTTAGAATCACATTCTCCATTACCTGTGGTATTATTTAATTTTTAAAATTTTTTAGCTGGCTATTTTTCAGATAATTGGCTTAAATGATAGACAACATTCCTTTTTTCAAACAAAAATCTGTGATGAAAATTTCTTTTTTATTTTTAACAAAATTTATTCACTTACTATGGACCAATTTTTTGATAAAAAGTTTGGATTTGTCTCCGCATTGGAAGTGCTTATTAATAATTTTCCGCAAAATTATTTTTCTTTAATTAATGAAAAGCAATTAGGAGGTATCACAAAAGAAAAAGAGAGGTTTTAAATTTTTTATGAAAATTGGAAATAAATTTGTTTTAGTAGGTCGTTGACTAATTCTCAAAAAGGAGAAGAGCCGTCTGTTTATAGTTTGTTTCTTCTGCTTTTGGATTTTGCAGAAAATGTTATTTGTTCATTAGAAGAATTTGGAGTAGTCATTAGGCTAATAACAAAATTGTTTTCAGGTTTCTTGTCATTTTGAGCTAAAAATTTTTCTAGATTTTGATAAATATTCAATAAATTAAATCTGCATCTTTTAGCAATATCAACTTATCTTATACATCAAAATTCTACTCTCAATAATACCTCAACTCTTTTACAACTTTGGAATTTGTGCCAAAAAAATAATGAAAATGCTCAACTATTATCTAAATCTCAACTATCCAAAACCAATTGTATTGAACGTTGTTTGTTGCTTTATTTGAGAACTTTAAATTTATTTTACTCTATTGTTGCTGAAGAGAAAGTTAGAAGACATAAACTTTTATTACATCGAACGGGTTTGATTGCTGGTAATTATTAATTTAATAGTTACTAGTTCATAGAAAAATTTTTAGAAGGATTTGTAAGTAACGCTGCTTTTCTTCTATCAAATCCATCTTCTCTTATCCTTCCTGAAAAATCTGATTATTTTTCTACGACTGCTAAATCACTTTCAAATACAACATCGCCAAATGCTAAAGCAATAAACCTCTCTTTTCTTCTTGGTTCTTCAACTTCTCATGGGCGTCGTCAATTAACTAGTTATTCAAATTCAATTGTGTTGACCTCTCTTGAGATGCATTTACGAAATTCATACAAATCGTTTTTAGTATGAGGCATTTGTTAAATTAATTTTAAATACACCAGTTTTTTAGGAATCTCTCAAACCTGATCTGCACAGTCGTTTTCTCGATTTATTCAATTCAACAATGGATGGATTTTGTACATTTTTGGAATTTGCCGATTTTTCCTTAATTCGCCCTTTCATTGACGAGTTGGTAATTTTCTTACGGATATTGGTCAGTTTGAAGAAAAATTAAGTATTTGAAAAATTATTTTTAGATGGATATATCTCCTGAAAATTCTGCTCGTTTAGTCAGTCAATTGATCAAAAGTGCCTTCAATATTAATTATTTTTCTTTGAAACCAATACATTCCAATCCTTTGTGTCAAACCAAAATTTGGGAAGAGCTGACAGACTGTATTAACGGTTTTTTTCTATTTCCATTTTTATTCTTATTTGTTCCATTTAAAGCTGCTCCATTGGAACTATTTAAATTTGTTCAACCCTTCAATACTTTCATCAAATTTTCCCATCGTTCTGAACTTTCATCATTGTTTTTAGAAGAAATGGCAGGTTGGATGCATTCTAATAGAATGAAATTACCTCTTGTTACTATTGTGGTAATATTATTTTTGTTGTACAGTGGGGTGCAAAAGTAATTGCGCGCCTATGTGTTTTTTTTATCTGAAAGCCCATAAAAAACTGATTAAAATTTATTAATTTAAAATTTTCAAAATTCAAAAATTACCGATTGGGAATGAAATTAAAAGAGAATCTATATACGCGCAATTACTTTTGCACCCCACTGTATTTTGAGACTACTAAAACTTTTTTTGTTAGGATGAAACTCAACAAGAACAAATGAATAGATTATTGCATCAATTTGAACCTTTTCTCTCGCATTTGCTCAAATTATATCCATTAACAAATTCAAATAGGACGAGAAAATCTGTATGATTTTTTTTAATATTTTAGTTTTTCTTTTCTTTTTGTTAGATTCTTGACTGTATCTTCATGCTTTGCCTTTGTAATGTACGTTATGAATTGCTTGATGCAAACGGAAGATTCAAATCAAAAATAATTTCTCAATTAAAACAATTATCTCCTGAAGAAGATGCTCCCATTCTTCCTTCTATGTGTATATTTGTTCTTTTGGTAGTACGTGTTCGTTGTCTTAAATTTTCTGAGGTTTTTAAAGATTATTTCTTTTACTTATTTTAATGTTTACTTGAATAGATCGGCTTGGTTATTGAACAATTATTTTCACGAATGGATCATAAAATCTGCTATTGCTCACTTGAAGCTTTCAAAATTATTATATTTGATATACTTTCTCAATGTAGTCGGAAATCTCGCATTTCTGAAGATCATAAAAGAATTTTAATACAATTGAAAGATGGTCTTTTAAAGGTTTTGGTTTTTACAAAATTAATATTCGCATTTCTTATTTTTACAATTCCCTTATTTCTAGATTTTTTCCATGACTTTTCAATTATTTCCTGAAGCATCTGCAGAAGTGTGGATATGCCTTTTACACGCTTTCAGAGATCATTTTGATAGTGAAAGGTTTTTTCTTGTTTATTATTTATTTTGTCATTCTTTGCAGTCTGTCAATTATATCGTTGGACTTTATCACACATTATTTAAAATTTTGCGAAAAAATGGCTGTTAGTGGAGGAGAATTTACTACACCTCAAAATTCACCAACTAGAGAAACAACACCTCAAATAGATGCTAATGAGCAATATTCTTTTTTAAATGGACATTCCAACATGAAAAGCAATCTTTTACCCAATCCAACTCGTCAACTCTTTTTACATTCTGCTTTGATTAGTCAATGTTTAGCTTCTGATTTGTAAGTTGAATGCTTAAAGGTTTTTGAATTTATTAATATTTAGCAAAATTGATAATTTTCTCAACTGTTTAAATGGATTGTTAAAACAATTAGTTAATGATTCAGAAATATTTAACAACTCCCATATTAATTTGGCCTTGCATATTTGTCCACTGATTTTTGTTCTATTCAATCATATTGATGAAGAAAAATTGTTAAATTTTTGGGAAGCTCAAAAATTGGATTTAAATGACGAAAACATAAATTCTAAAAATTTGGAAGGATCTTTCATTGATTTTATCGCAAAGTAAAATTTATATTTCTTTAAAATAATTTAAAAGATTGTTTTAGAAGTATAGTCCATCTCTTATTTCGTATTGAAAACTATATTTGCTCTGAAACATTTATCGCAAATGATGGTGATTTACAAGCTTCTAAAAATCATATTTGTCATTTTGATTCTCAAGCTACTCTTTTGTTTTTAATTTTTACAATTCAGCAAACAATTAAATCTGGTATGTTTTTACTTTTTCTTTTTATTTTTAATAATCTTAATTTAAGCTAAATCCTCTCATCTTTCCTCTTCATTAAAAAGGCATTTGTGCATCAGTTACACTTCTCTATCAAAAAATGTTTATGTTAAATTGGCACGTATCTCACCTTCTATATGGTCTTTTTGGATGAATCTACAATTTATTGTTTCGAATGAAATTTCTTTTGGGTGAGTTAATTTTTTCTAAATTTCTAATTTAAAATTAAATTTTAAGAGATTTTGATGCTTTACCTTCCAAATGTAAATCTTTCCTTGTTCAACTTTTATACTGGAAAATTTTTGAAATTGAAACTGAATCAGAAGCTGAAACTTTATTTATTTCTATATTGGATTCCTTAAAATTGTCTTCTTCAAAAGCTGATTTTCTTTTGGAATTTTTACGAACACGAGATGATAAAATGTTTAAAAAATGCTTAAACAAGTTACCTAAAAGAATATTAGCTTCTATTGAGATGGAATTGATTCAAGTTTTTTGTCAAAATTGGGGAGAAGATGTGTTCATACCTGATATTGAATTGGTAATTTAAAAATATTTTTAATTTTTTAAAGAAAATAAAATTTTAGAGTAGTCTTATTCCTCGTCTTTTTTGTATTTTGGCCAAATCAGAAAATCAACAAATTATTAATTTACTTACAAGAATTAACGAAATTCCTGAAACTAATTCTTTTGCACGTTTTAAAATTATTTGGGCTCATTTTTCAAATAAGGTAATTGTTTTATTTTTGGACTTATCATCGTTTTTAATTTCTTTAGCCAGAACAGACATTTACTCTTCCAAGCTATAAATTTACTTCTAAAGAGTTTTCAATTTTGCATGACAACAATGTTTCAATAACCCAATTTTACAAAACATTACTTTTACATGCCTCAATGCCAGACGACTTTGAACAAATTATTGAGGGAATTTTAACTCTTTCGGAGGAAGAAATTGGGGATATTCTTGAAGCTGTAAATTTTAAATTTTATTTAATTATTTTCCCCTTTTTTTTCATTGTCAGCGTCCGCCATGGCCTTTAAGCAAAAAATTTTTTGAACGTTTTTTTCTTGTATTGACGCAAAATGTATCTAACTATGACATGTCAGAAGAGGATAATAATTCTACCCAAAGAATTGAGAAAATTATTCAAGTTCTGTTTGAGCTTTTACTCACTACGAAGAATAAAAGAAAATGTTTTGCAGCTGAGAATGTTTTTATTCTAGCAAAAATTGATGGCTTGAGGAATTGTTTTAGGCCTCAAATTCTTCAATTTCCTGAACAGGTTTAAATAAATTTTTTTATAATTAAACTTTTAATGTTTTTAAAGCTATTTTTTTCATCCTCTAATCTGTTGGAACGATTTTTAAATGACACATTTGTCCAATTATTTTCTTCTTACTATTCCTATGATGAGGAACTGCCTTCAGAATATTTTGTTGCTTTAAAATTGTTTTTTTCTCTTCATGATGTAAAGGAATATTTTGCCAAAAATGATTGTAAAACATTAAAAAGTCTACTTTTATTTTTTACACTTCTTTGGGAGCATGCAGAACAGGTTTTTAAAAATATATTTAAAAAATTTATTTTATATTCTTTGCTTCTTAAGCAAATTCCACACTGGAAGGGACTAAATATTGACAAACGTCACTGGCCAGTCCAAATTGAAATTGTTTCTGGAGAAGTTGGGTCTTGTATAGGTGATTATTGGCAAGAAGAGGAACGAGAAGAGTTGGAGGAATCAATCAAAAAAGTTTTTGTTCTTGTACAACGAATTGTTTTTTCTTTAAAAAATGATTTGTTAAAATGTGAAGAAGCAAAAGAAGCGTTTACAGCTTTGTTGGCAAATGTTTCTTTATTTCATAAAATGGCTTTAGTTCCAGAATCGGCACTTAGGTTTAATTAAGTTATTTTTCAATATTTTTTTATTATTTTAGATTAGATTGGCAACTTTTAATTTCTGTAAATAAGGAAGGAAAATGTTTTATTCCACTTATTCAAATACACTTGCTTAATGATTTTAATGTATTACAAGATTTTTGTTTTAGAATATTTTCTTTTGGTAGGCATTTTAAGATTAGAATTTATTTTCTAAAATGTTTTGAGGTTTAAAATGTTTATTTTTTGAGAAATATATTCTTTCTTAAGGTTGGTCTTCTCGTTCACAGTTTGAGGAATACTCTATGTCTCTTTTCGGGGTGCTCTCTTCAACTCCAACTACACTTACAGAGCTACAACAGCGAACTGAATCAGACGGAATCAATGCAGCCCATCAACAATTATCTGCTTCGAGTTTAGCAGTTGAGGCCTTGAGCTGTGTTTTACTCCAATCTCTTCTCTATCCGGTTTTTTACTTTAACTATTTTGAAATTTTTTCATTTTTTTAGAAACCTAGTGATTTAATTGATAGCTTTTTTGTTGTTATACATCGCAAAAGAAGCGAAAATTATTTGTTTTTGGACACAGGGTAAATTAAATTTTTTATTCTAAATTAATTTTTATAGACCTGGCAAAATAGCTTTGAGGGCAAAATTTCTTACAAAATTGCTTATTGAAAATGGTCAAGTCTCGATATCAAACCGCGACCTTTTTATTGAGAATTTGGAATGTGTTGATTCTAGGGTATTTTTAAGCAACTTTTTATTTTAAAATGTAATTATAGCCGGGGAAGCGATATGGATTAGGACAAGCTGCTTTATATCATCTTTGGTCAGTTACTGGTTTGCTTGAATCTTCTCCTTCTAAAGATATTGTCGAAGCTCCTTCCTCTTCTACGTTTTATACTACACATGATGAGGCGGAATCTTCAAGCTTGAGGTTATTTTGTTTATTTTCCTTGTTTATGTCATAAGTAGGACTGTTCACGAACGGTTAATTTTTACGTGGCGTTTCGAAAATTCATTGTTTTCCATTTGTGTCGCCTCAGGCAATTATTAACCGGTCATGGACAACCTTAGTCAGAAGATTTATAGCACTATTTTGCAATTTTTTATAGTCTCTAAAAATTTATTTTTTAGTCCTAACGAATTACTCAACGATGAGTGTGACACTGCTTCCTCACTTCGTGCACTTTTTGAAACTTTTATGCATTGGTTAAATTCATCAGGATCCATTTCTCATTTACCTTTATCAATATTACATTCTACTTTGCGTTGTTTAGCTTTATCGTCAGATTTATTTCAAGAAAAGTCTTTCTACATACAAACTTTTTCGACAATTAAAAGTTTGTTGGCTAACAATCCGGTTTAATTTAAAAATAAATTTTTATGTTTAATAATTTTTTAAGTTTTTATTTTCTGATCCAACTTGTAAAGGCTATTCATATTATCTTTTGCTTAAATGTGCTTCTGTTTTGGATTGGATGGAGTTGGCTGATTCTGGTGAAGTGGTAAATAAATATTTCTTTACATGAAAGTGTCTCGATTCCCTTAAATTTTTAATAAATTTCAGTCAACTGCCAAGTATATTGAAGGTATTATCCATTCTGGATTTTTACAACAAGACGAGAAATTCGTTCAAAATTGTTCACTTCATGGACTTTTATATTTATCACAATCATTAGCATTAGACAATTTACACAATATAATGTCAATTTCTTTTGATTTTGTGCTAAAAGAATTGAAACAATTGAGACAAGAAGGAATAAATTCTTTGGATTGGTAATAAAATCTTTTATATCTTTAATTAAAATTTTATTTTTTGTAGTTTTATTTTATATCAAAAATTATGCTGGGCATTTGCTTTTGGAATTTTACAAGAAGCTGTACCTTTATCCAAAAATTCGCGTGATGAATTTCTTCAATTAGTCAAGCTTATGTTTATTGATCCTCATTTACCTGACTGGCTAAAGTCTTTATTAACCCATGGGATGGAATCTTTAGTTCTTCACAGTTGTAGGTATGTTAGATGATTTTTTTGGACTTTTGTTTCTTACAAAAAATTTTTAGTTATGCTTTAAATTTTCGTCAAACTGCCTTAGAATATTTTGATACATATCAACTTCAACCTGGACATTTGCCTTATGCTCTTTCAATTTATTTTACTTGTGCATATAGAGAATTAAATGAAGGTGGAGAATATACCTATGCTTTCAATAAAAGTTTTGGCGAAGATTTTCTTAAAATTTTGAACATGTATTTTTTTAATAAATTAATTTTATCTTTTTTATTTTTTAATTTTTTTAGATTTTCCTTCTTTTCAAATTCTCCAATAGAATCAAAAGTTCTTTCAATGTGTTATCTAATTTCTGATCTTATTTCATTTGTCTGGGCAAAGGAAGTTGTTTTAGAATGTATTTGGACTGTGTTGATGCCTCCACTTACTCCAATAGCTTGTAGATATTTTTAGATATGATTTTAGAAGGAAATTAAAATGTTTTATTTTTTAGCACCAATAAAGCCGACATCGTTCCCCGTTTCTTCTCAAAATAATACCAGTGATCAAAGACTATCAACTGATTTTTCTGATCCATTGCAATATCCTTTAGAAGCATATAGGTTTCAACATTTTCTGTTAAGCATCACCTAATTTTTTCTTTTAGTATTTCTGATAACAAACCATTACTTCCTCAACAACTTATTTTGAGCAAATTTGATCAATTTCTTGTTCAATTAATTTTTTTCATTTTGAGAAAGTTGTACAAAACTGACAAGTAATTTTAAATTTATCCTAATAATATTCTAAATTAATTTTCTTTAAATTTAGAAAAGTTTGTTATGAATTGTTAGCAAATTTTTTTATTCCAAGATTAATGAATAGACTAGAAAATTCATCAGAAATGATAAGATATTTAACTTTGATTTTACTTTGTTCAGCAACAAACAATGAGGCGAATAGTAAAAGGTTTGGAGAAAATTTTGAATTATTCATAGATATCACTTTGCAATAGGAAGTTGGGGGTCCTCTACTGGATAGAACCAAAATATATATTGAATCGCTGAGTTAATAGTATTCCCTTGTAGATAAAATATTTAATTTTCGTTTTATGTTCAAGGGGAGAGATTATGGACTAATTTACCACCTCTTCTTCATGATAATATTAAATTTTAAATCTAATCTTTTAATTTTAAGAGTCCATTTCCTGTTTCGATCTAATCCTTTTGATTCTGAATTTTTCAAAGCAGTTTTTCATTCTGATTATATCAACAAATTAATAAAAGACTTTTTGGATGAGGTAAAAATTTTTTTTAAATTTACAACCAAAAATATCTTTTATCTTCAAGTTTGATTCCTTGAAACTTGTTGAAGATCAAAAAAGGAGTGAGCTTTTAGAATTTTTTCTTTCAACCTTTTCAATAAATCATATTTAATTTCTAAAAATTATAAGATATTAATAGAGCTTTAAATTAATAAATAATTTATTTTTCGAAGGAAAATTTACTTGAAAATTTTTAAAAAGGAAGTTATTTTTTGATATTTTTTTTCAAAGAAATTCATTTTTAGTAGGTTTAATTTGTATTAGCTTTTCGTAAAATTCAAAAACATCTGCTTAATATATTATTTTTAGTTTTTTTTCTTGAAAAATTCCTTTTTCAGAATTGCCTTTTTCTAATTCGTCTTAAAAACAATGAATTTTAAAATTACTAGAAGCAGATGTTTTATTTTAATCTTGATTCTTTTCACTCTTTTTGCTTAATTTATTTATTTTAGAAACAATTATAAGTTTTCTAAAATCATAAATAAATTCTAAACATGTAGAGGCTATTTTATCTTTTCTACAGAACACGTAGGATCTGACCAGCTTTCCCTTAACATCCCTTATAAGATTCGTACTAATTTAAACTGGTTAAATTATAACGCTTAAGATATTAATCCTTAATAATAAATAAATAATAATCTCAAAATGTCAAAATCCGTCTATAATTTGGTACTACTCTTTACTGCAACAAAGGCAGCTTTCAGCATTCCAGCTATTATTCTAAATTGTTCCCTAATTTACGTCACTATCAAATCTAAATGTCTTCGTAAAGGGTTATGTAACTGGCTTTTGGCTGTTTATGATGGCTGTTTGGTAGTTTATTTGGCAACATTTCCTTTAGCGTTATTCCAACATTTACTGACCAAAAGTGATTTGATGCCTTTTTGGAAATGTTTCTTGCTTCAATCAGTTCCCCTCACACTTTTTGCAGCTTCCTTCCCTTTTATGTTAGCAATTGCTCTAGACAGATTTATTGGAGCTGTATTTCCGTTAAAGTGAGTATTGTAGGTAATCACCAAACCTCCAAATTTAAGATACAAATCATTGAAAAATCCCTACTATATTGGAGCAGTATTTTTTGCCTGTGGTTTCTACGCAACTTTCTATTTTGCAATTTCTGTAAGCAATTTAATTCGTTATTATAAGAGGTAAAAAATAAATAAAGACCCTATGAATTAATTTGTGTTAAAGTTCAATAAGTTGTTCAATGATTAATTTGTTACTGAGCTATCAACGAATTATGGCAATGACAAATATTCTTTTGGAGGCTATTGCAATTGCTTTATATATTGGAATTGCAATAATTATATCGAGAAGGAAGTTTGCTATCAAAAAACTCAATGAATGTATGTTTGATTTTTGAAGATATTTTCGTCCAAATTGGGCCCTTTTTTCAAATTTGATATTATATCCTTGTTAGCCTTTATAAATGGCCCGGCCTTATATTTAGGTAAATTCTATAACTTGAGTTAATATAAACTGGAGTTAACATTAAATTCTAATCCTTTTCCCTCATTATAGCATCATTCGATCGCCGCATCTTTGTATCTTTGTTTTCAATTGCCGCATTTGACTTTATCGGATGGACCAGCAATTCTAGTGTAATGATTATTCTTGGATTTTTAAAATTAGATGCATTGCCTTATTACAAAATTTTAAGTTGTATAAGCTATTTGACATTTATTTCGGCTTGTTCAAACGCTCCTCTACTTTATTATTTTAGGCAAGTTTAAATAAAATGATGTTTAACAAGCATTCTCCGTTAATTTCAGCGCTTTATACCGTCAAGCATTTAACAAACACTTCCCCTTCTTAAAATCAAAAAATAAAATTCTTTTGCGGAAAAAGAATGTCAGGATTGTGCCGATGATTTCAACAGTTCAGGAAAGATTAGATAAACATGTTACAACAAGTGGAACAGTTTAACTCTTGAAATTTTGAGAATTTACTAGCAAATGTTGTCCAAAAATGATTAATAAGACAACAAAAAAGATATCTTTTACTTCAAAATTTACTTGAAAATCCAAAATTTCTTTAAAATCCCAAATTTACTTGAGAAATGTTTACATATCCCATAAAATGTAAAAAAGATTGTTTAAATAATATCAAAAAATTTGTGAATATATGGAGAGTAAAGGAGGACAGAAATTTAAAAGATAATATCGTTTGTTCAGATTTTCTTAAAAATCAAGCTTTCTTTTCTCCCAAAAACTTCTTGTTCTCCCACAAAACTTCACTTAGAATCAGGCGCCAACAGGGTCGACCAGATTTGGATTTCCAATTTGTTTAACCAGCGAGTCATTCATTGGAAGGGCTGAATTTACTTTGGAACTTTCAATATTCTTTTGTAACCCGCTAAAGGCTCCTTGCAACAATTCAGTAGCCTTACGAACTTCCTCATTAGAGGGCTTCTTCAAGTCTTCATCCAAATCCCCATTTCCTTCACTTAACAATTTCTTATCTTTATCAGTTTTCAGCAAGTTGCTATTTAATTCATCCTCTTTAAAGTCGTCCACGTCTAATTCATCACTCTTATCCTCTTCACTGGCACCTTTACCATTCTCGTCCGATTCAGCTTTACCTAACGAAGAGTTAGGCAAATCACCATCCTCGTCAACATCACCAAGACTATCGTTGTCAAAACTATCATCACCAAGACTATCATCTTCAAAATTATCATAATCATCTTCAGCTAATTTTAATGGAAAGCTTAACTTGCCCCCAGAAGTTTCCAATCCTGAATAAAAATATTATATTTAATAAAATTTCACTTTATTTAGTATTACAGGCTTGGCCTAAAATTAAGTTTACTACCTTTATTTCCAATCGGTCTGTTGGAAAATTCCTCAAAATCATCGACATCCCCTACATCCCAATCGTCTTCTTCTGAATCCATTTCAGTTTTTCTTTTGCCACCAAACATATTAGAAGGTAATGCGCCAGGAACTGAGGGGTTCGAGGAGTTTGGCAACTTATTTTCAACATTTTTTCGTGCCAATGGTGAAGAAACATTTCGGAGTAAGTTTTCAAAGTTAATTGGAGAGTGTTTTGGTGGGGTTTCAGCAGATTTTGTTCCAGAAACATGTTGTGTGGTGTGTAGTTTACCAGATAAATGTCCGGGAATTTTATGCAAATCTGCCTTTAGGCCAGCAAGTTTCTTTAAGGGTCCAGATTTTGAGATGGGCGAAGCAGCAGCTTGATTCGTATTATGTTGTCCATGCGCTTGTTTGACTTTAAATTTTTTTAAAACAAATTTATTTTAAGGAAAAATAATCTAAAGACTATTCTTATAACCTTAAAAGAAGTCACTCTATGTTAAGTTTTGGACTTTACAATTTAAAAAATTATTTTAAATAAAAATAATATAAGAAATTTGATGAGGTTTTAATTAGACAAAATTCCGGGCTCTTGTTTAAGTTTTGGCCCAGAATGATGCTGTTGGTTTATAATTTACCATTTATGTGTCCAGGTTTTGCTTGAGCATTTTTAGGCACAGCTGGATGTGCAATAGCAGGCTTCTTTAAGTGTCCAGAATTTGTTTTGGGTAAAGCAGCAGCTTTCTTTTCATGCGCCTTTTTGACTTAAAAATTTTTAAAAATAATTTATTTTTAATAAAAATAATCTTTAACTACTTTTTTTCAAGGACCTAATTTATTTTACAAAATATTAAAATAAGTAGTACACCTGCATTAAACAAATCATCCATTTCTTTTTTAAGAGCTGCATCGCTATTTAAAAGTTTTTTAATTTGGGCGTTCAATTTTTTCGTTTTTTCTTTCTTTTCTTTCTTCAATTCTCTCTTTTGGTTTTTAGATAGTTTCTGATCTTTCGGTTTTGGGTTTTTGTCTTGATTGATTTTTTTACAAACCTGGCCTAAAATTATTTTCAATTTTGTACAGAAAGTGACCGTACCCCCGCCTCTAGCGATGCCTCTAGGTTTCGGAGCACCACAAAAGTTTGGGCATCCGAACTTAGATTTTTCCCATAATGTTGTTCCCCACTACAGGTTGACACAAAATTAACCGGCCACACTATTTTTGGCATAACTTTATTCGAACTAAAGATAACGAGATCAAATAAAGATTAAATAAAACTGGGGCGTTCCCGTTTATTTTATATTTAAAAAATGTTTATTTACATAATTTACTTACAAGTAACTGCTTTAACAAGTTTTGCCTTGTTACCCTGTTTAATTTTTTCTGGGTGTTTTATCATACCATCCAATACAGTTTTGATTTCAGTTTTGAGCTTGTCATCTCCAATCACCTCACCATTCTTGCTTCCATGAGCCAATTTGCTTACTGCATCTTTAGCATGTTGAGCTCCTTCCTTTGCAGCATGTACTAAACTTACTTTTGCCGTTGGCTTTCCTTCTCCTGCCTTCTTTTTAGTGGCTTTTAATAATAATGTTTAAGGAAAATTAATAATAATGTTTAAGGAAACTTAATGTTCATTATTTAATGCTTAGGGGTTTCTAAACATACAATACTACAGCTTATGTTACCCTTATATAACTTAATATACAAACCATGCAGTTGAACTGTAACAGCCAGCAGAACAACTGCTAGCAGAAAAAGGGTAGACGAACGCATATGGGCGGTCAACAATGCTTTAGGCTTTCAACTTTATGAATTTTAAGATAAGTTGAGGGAGGAATCGAGTAATGAATGTTGAATTCTCGAAGAGTTGAGGGTTCTTAAAAAGGAACGGATGCGAGCGTTTTTAGAGGAGGGACTTTGAAATCCGACACATGTATAAATCGAGTCGAATTTTCTCTAAGCCCCTCTTATCTTCAATATTTCATTTTATCCAAATCTCTTATCATATAGCCCAGCCAATCAAATATTTCAATTGAAAATCAATTCTTTAATGGCGATTAAGGAGACGTCGACTAAGGAAAAGCATGGGCTGTCAAGATGGTGGGGTGAAGGAATGACGAGTCGAATAATTAAGGGAGAGGGAATGCCAAATTGGCCAATGTATAGTGGAGGAGCATGTAGGGGGGGGGGGATATTCTCAGGTAATCAATGTCAAAAAGGGCAATCATGAGAGAAGATAAGCAAAATGATGTGCGCAAAATTATTAAGAAATTATTAAAAATGTTAAATTAAGGAGGGGAATTCAAGATTTAATTCGTTTTAAACTTATTGACAAGAGATCAAGAAGGACTCCGTCATCTATGTCGACACGACACAAATAATATAAGCAAAACTACAAGGTGGAGGATCTATATTCAACTATAGAGGGTTCTTAGAGGGTCCTCTAAAAGGTTCTTATAGTCAACTATAAGCCTAGACAGTCTATAGTCATCCAGAAGATGAATCCAGAAGCTATACTAGAATATAAAATCCCCTTTGGATATTAATTAGCCCATGTTGACCGGTCCCAATTCGATGTATACTCCTAGAATTTATCGAAAAATATAATCAGAATTGGCGTTAAAAATATATTTGCGCACATCCCTGGGAAAATCTTATGAATAATTCAATAACATGTGAGTAGGGGAAGACTGCTTAATCATAAGATTCCGGCATGACTGCCCCTGTAGGCGAGCGCTAAAATAGATAAATTTAATTGATTTTTAATAATTTTATTTGTTAATTAATTTAAATTTATTAAAAAAAGTCAAAGAAAGTTGAACATTTCGAAGCTTCCTTAAGACGATCTCGACCTTGTTAATGAGATATTGTATGTTTTGGTTAAGAGATGAGTTGGGAGAAGTTGTGGGAGTGATGAGGGATTAAATGATAGGTGCGGGAAGTAAAGGGAAACTTCCAAAAGTAAAACAGAGGAACCCCAACTTCAAAAATCTTAAAAACACAACTAAAGTAATTTAAAGTCAGATAAATTTTTTTAACTAAGAACTAAAAAAATCTAATACAAAATTTAAAAAATTAAAAGAAATTAAAGTGATAATATGCGTATTTTTAAAATTAAATTATTTAATTCTTTTATTCCTTTTGTGAATTAAAAAGTCTATACAAAATTAACTGTCTACTCATTGTTTGAATTAATTGTTGGGTTAATACTGGGTAATTTCCGGATATTAGAGAAGCTAAAATATTTTTTTAATTCAATTTTTAAACAAAAATATTCACCAGTTTCCCTTTGTAAAGGTATATTTTTTGTTGATTTTATTGTTGGTGAACACAACCTTCGCAAATTTGTTTCTCCTGTTGGGTGTGAATTGTTGCCAATTGAAACAAAGAAAATTGAGATGGGAAGGAAAGAAGCCTTGAAAAAATTTTTTTTATTGAAAAATTTTTCAACTAAAAATTATTTACCTCAACAATGGTATCAATAGTATCACTTGGATCCCTAAGCTGCCCATTAGTTAAAATTATAAGTGAAAAGTGAATGCTTGCTTGAGCCTTCTGCGCGACTTTTGCCAGTCTAAAAAATTAGAAAAATAACTAAAATATAAAAAAATTTACTTGATAACATAATGAATGACTTGAGAATATTGTGTAGGTGCAAACGGTAAAAGGGATAAAGAAAAATTTTTGTAGCAATTTAAAATATCTGAAGTGCTTCTAAGCCAAGGGGAGTCCAAATTGCCATTCTAAAAATGAAGGAAATAGAAGTTTGGTTATGCTAGTCTAGTGTGAGGATTTGAAGGCTCTTAACTTTTAAATGTATGATTTCCAAGAAGGATGACAGAAAAATTGCGAGAACCCCTCATTTTGTTGGGTGAAGGGAACGTCTCTCTTCTCTGTTCTCTTCAACCTACCTATACATATGTTCCCTTATCCCCTTGGCACTACATTGTATAATCGATGTTTATTAAATAGCAGAGGCGGGTCAGAATAGCCAGAGGTGACTGAAATACGAACTAGAACCAAGGAAATTCTAAAAAATGTTTAGAAATCGAAAGAAAGCCGTCAGAAATAGGAACGCGGAATCCCGACCCTCTTCTATTGAATAAAAATTATAAACAAACCAAAGCAAAAAGATTTGAAAATTGAAAGGATGGGGGTAATTTAGCACCAAAACCTAGCAAAGCTATTCTTCGCAATCTGAAAAATAAAAAAATAAATTCCAAAAAATTTAAGTCACTTACTTATCAATTCTAGAAAAAGTTGTTGAAACACCTTCTAAAACATGTGTATAAGCATTAGATATATGTGGATGAACTGAAAAATGGAAGATAATTGAAAAATAACCTTTTAAATTAAATTAACTAAAATGTAGAGAATCTGAAGAATTTGGCCCTCCATTATTCGAAGTAAAATCAATCGCTATTGTTGAATAAAATTGATGACCAGATTTAATTAAATTAATTAAGGAAGGCACAGGTTCATTACTGACACGTACAAGTTCAATAGAAGGATTCTGATCTTTGTTTTTGTGTCCAGTTCTGAGCTGAAAAAAATTTTGGGATCAAATGACACCAGAAATTAATAAATTCGGGGATTTTCTGAAATTTTGTGAATTTTTAAAAATTTTGGGATTAAATGTCATCAAAAATTATTTAAATTAAGAAACCAAAAATTTGACTGAATTCATTCCAATTAGCTGATAAAAGGTTGTAAAAGCCTGTCCAATTAATTGATCACCCTCAATTTGATTATAAGCATAATTATAACAAGAAATCCTCAGAGACCAATCAGCCGATGACGGAAAAAATTGTGAGGGAAGCAAAAATTCTTTCCATCGAGGATTCGCATTTTTATTACAAAATTCGCTTCTATAAAGTAAAATCTGAAGAGAAAATGAGCAAAATTGTTTTTAAAAATTAAAAAAAATTTACAGGTAATGGAGAAGATTCTTCAACATTATTGGTGGGAACAAGTTCAAGTAAAAAATAAGGCGAAGGAATGAGGCCAGAATTGTCCATATTATGCCCAATAAATTGAAAAACTTGAAGAAACATTTTAATTTAATTTTTGAATTTTTTAAAGAAACCTGTTCCAGAATTAACTCCGCAATTTCCAGGCTGTGAAACCGAACACTGAATAAATGAAGGCTGGGTAGATTTTATTTCTTGGTCCAAAATAAGTGGGATTTGAAGAGATTCAGAGACTCCATGCAGAATAGAAAACAAATTGAAATTAGACTGGCCTATCTTCCTTTGGATTACTTCGGTTTTGTGATCCACAGAATATCTGAAAAAAATTAGGTAAGTAAAAATATTTAGAAAAATAATTTAAATATCAGGCAAGGGAAGTAAAAATATTTTTAAAAATCAGAAAAAATTTTTAAAAATTTCTAAATTATCTTTTTGGTTTAATTTTTTCATTTACAATTCTTAAAAAATATTTTCAACCAAAAATGAAATGTTGACCAACAAGGGGACTCGAACCTTGACAGAGTACAAGTCAAAATCGAGACCTTTCCAAAAACTCTTCATTAACAAAAGATACTTTTTATGTTATAACTAGTTAGAAAATAAATTTGATTTTTCACTATTTTCTCAACTTACAATATCAACCGAATTTGCTGTTCAAGATCCAATCGAAATACAAACACAACATTCCGTTCAAATTTAGGATTTAAACTTGAAATTGTTTCGGTCTGTCCAATCTTTAATTAAAAATTATTTTTAAATTTTCCCCAAAATTAAAAAATAAACCTCAACAAAATTTTCAGAATTTTCATTTCTAGCAGTAATAGCCAATCTACATCCATTTAAGCAATCAATAGGGAAATTCCTTAAAATAAATTAAACTAAAAAATTAAATTAATTCTAAAGCTTACACTCCAGCAAAGGTTAATATAAGTGTTGCTTCATGTGTCATTTATTTAATTAATTTATTTTTTATTATTAAAATTAGACTAAAATTAAACAGAAAATTTAAAACAAATTCTATAAAAAACTAAAAAAAAGATGACTCATTTAAAAATAAATTTAAAAATCTCCTAGAAGATAAAAACAATTAGTACTCATTTACTATTCTCTTTCTCTAACTTCTTCAGAAATTTAACTACTAATTAATTTTAATTTACAAAATAAATATACGTTTTGGTGCGAAAGTTTCGTCGCGAAAAAAGGTATTCGTTACTGTAACTCATTTGCTTTTGTTTGCCTCTTGTTGGCCTCTTCCATAGAATTTTATATTAAAAATTTTTTTCTTTCTTATAATTTTTTAGAAATTTTAAGAGTACAAATAAACAATAATTTAAGCTTTAAAAAATTGAAGTTTGTTGACTACAAAATTAAAAAAATTTATTTTCTAGGTAGAGAAACTCCACGATAACACATTTTTTTAGACTTTTGTTGCGAGAGAATAGGTTGGCACATTTAATGAAGTAATACATTTAGTCTAACAAAATAAAAAAAAATTTTTTTCAAACTTTATTTCATTTTATTAAATTAAAAAGAAAACTTTTAGAGTCGAAGGATTTTGCCGTCCTGATTTCCGATCACATATTTTTATTTTTTAATCTCGGCGCAATCCCTGATAGACTAATATTAATATTTAAAAATTTTTTCTTATAATAACAACTCAAACATGTGTCCCTTTTTTCTCATTTATTTCTAGATTTTAAAAAAATCGTCTTCCATGTCATCCTCGCTGTCCTCATCCATTCCCATGGCATAACTTGAAGTCGATGGTTCTTCATTATTCTTTAATATATTTTTAATTTTTTAAGAGATTAAGGGAATAATTTATAAACAAAACATGTCACAAGAAGGATGGGAAACTCGGTCCTACTCCAAGCTGAAAATGTCCGAATACCCTTATCCACAGTTAAGTATCCATTCCCCCTCAATTCAAGAATAAAAACCTTTTTGGCAACATGCACCCAATCCTCCTCGTTTTTCTTCTCCTTCATTTCTGCTTCCGATTTTTCAATATTTTCGAATTCTTCGTCCCCATAAAAATTACTATCTGCAGTATAATAGTCTAAAGAATCATTAGAAGATGTTTGTTTAGGAGAGGATTTTTCTGTAATTTTCTCGTTTGGGTTAGCTTGACTTCCCTTAACAGAAAGATAATCATAATTCATATTTGTAATTGCTTTTGTAAAAGGAATTGGTTCTTCAGCTTTATTTTTTTCCAAAATTTTAACTTTTTTAGGAGATTGCGAGGAAGTTCCTGTTTCATGTTGTGAAACTTTATTAGCATCTTCTTAAGTTTTTATTAAAAAAAGAATTTTTAAATAAGTTAAACTTGGAGTATTTTCAGTGAGAACACTTGGAATCCCTTTATATTCTTGAAAAATAAAGCTTGGATTCTCTTTTGGCGGTGGCATATTCAATCTTGGCTGCACAGGCTCAATGGCTTTGCCAGTTGTTCGAACATTTCCTCCTCCTAGAATTGTACGATCACTTCCTCCTCCGAGAATTGTACGATCATTTCCTCCTAGAATAAATTTAGGGGTATTATTCAAGTAAAACAAGGTCTATGAGACTTTCATAAAAGTCTTTCTCTCATATAAAGTCCGGGTTCGACCAAAAAAGCTGCTCAGAGATAGTAAACTGAAGAAGAATATCTGGCCTACGGAAATATGGTGTTAGAGACTTCCCGATATAAGAGACTTCCAGATATAAGAGACTTCCTTATATGAGAGTTCCAAATATAAGAAAGAGGCTTTTACTACTTGCTCCTCTTGTGTCCTCGTAATCGAAACTTAACTAAATTAGAGAGACTTAAATCTAGTTTACCTAAAATTAATTTCTTATGATTTTGATTAGCATTAGAATCTATTTTTGGTTTAGTTTTGTGTTGAACAGCTTCCTTAATTTTCGATTTTTCCTTTTCTTTGAGTATTCTAGTTTGTTTGGTAGCAATCATTTTGGCAATATTTAGATATTTCTCATTATCAAACATTAAATTATGAACTTCTTCAAATTTGATACTAATATTGCTAGCGGGCATTGTTCCAACGAGCCTGTCATTAATATCGGCAGCTATCACTTCTAAATTAGTTAAAATTTATTGGTGGTATTGAGTAATTCACGAGCTATAGCGAGTCTACTGAAGATGCTGGTTCGCACCCAGCCGCCGATTTGCACTAGCTGAAGGAGAGAAATACATAGCTATAGCCCAGCTGCTTTACTCTATCATTTGATAAGCTAAGCAGTAATTCAGGATATATACTAATTCATGACGTCTGGCCTATGTCAAAAGTACTTATGTTGTCAAATATATTTACCTGAAAGTTCAGTAACAGTCCGCATAAACAAACTATCAAATGATTCATCTTTCTCATCAACTCCTAAACCTAATTCAATGTCCAATTTTTTAGGGATTCCAATTCCACTCACAATTGCAACTTGTGGATTTTTTTCAATATTTTTCATAATTTGTTCGATTAAGCACTTTTTAAAAATCAATTTACATTTCTCATGGTAATTGCTCTTCAAATAATTTAAAATTTTGCCTCCTGAAGGGGTGGTGGTATGCATATTTTGATCAATCTTTCCTAAGATAACTATCATTTAAATATAATTAAGGGTATTAAATCACCAGCAAGGTAGTTCTGGAAATTTCCAATTCCATTCAAATGCCCTGTATCTTCTTTATCCAATCCACAATCATCAAAATTATTTAATGCCTCTCCAACTTTATTGTAAAGAACTGCTCCAGTTTTAATATTAGGATGTTTAAATCCTCCTTCAACTTAAATTTATAGGTATTGAGGGGTGCTAGTATGGATAATTTGATTAATATTTCCTATATGAACCCAATTTTTTGCCAATAATCACGTGAATTCCGATTTAATGATTAAAGAAGAGTCTTGTTAATTTTAGGCGAGGATGGACTGGAATATGTTTTGGCCCTTTAGGAGTAAAGGGGAAAGACAGGAAAGGAGAATACCCTTATTTTAGTGTGAAGGTTGAGGAGGTTTCCATGACTTTCAGGGGTAAGGATAATGACCCTACTGTGGGCCCAAGCTTAAAATCTCAATAATTAAAGCTATTAATTTTACCTAAAACGCATGAGCAAATAAATGCCAAATAAATTTTGATTAGAACAATGAAATTAAAATTCATTGGTTAAGCTAATTTAATTAAATATTAATTTTAAATTAATTAAAATTATCAGGTAAATTCTGCCTTTTTAAATTATTTACAAGGGCGGAATATTTACAAGGGCGGAATAAATCCCTTGATTATTTCCCAATTAATTTCCAAATATCTTCGAAATATACGATTTCCTACGAGGGCAACATCTTTAAAGATTTACATGAGCCCTATTTTTGCCAATTAAAAGTGCATAAATGTGTAGTCAGGCTTATGAAATTAAGGGATTTATTTAAAAAAAATAAAGGGAGTTCACGTGAGTTCCGAATTTATTTCTTAATTAATAAAGTGCAAAATAACTAATGTAATGTACATAGACATGGTTGTTTGTTTCCGCTTTTTAAAGAGAAAAAGGGCAGGGAATTAATTAAAATAAATTTTTGTATAAATTTAAAGCAGACTAGGGAAAATCAGACAAAAATACATAAAGAAGACTTTCAAGATTTGGGTTGAAATTCAGGTACCGAGGTTGAGGGTTCATTGAACTGGAGGGGTTCATTGAACTCTTCACAGTCGGTGCAGAAAATTTTTTCTGTGTTGCTATGACGTGTAGAGTTGATGAGGGAAAGTTGGGTTCTGCCGGGGGTCTTCTATGTAAAATTCGGGAGTTGGGTTCTAAAAATTATAAAAAAAAATTATAAAAATTCCAAAAAATAAGAATACAAACACAATTTTATTAAAAATACTTGCAAATGCATATTTCCCAATAAAAAACTATTTTTAATATTAACATTTAAATTCCAAATAAAATTTTATTATTTATTTAATACAGAGCAGAGTTGCTCCTGTTAATTTTTGAAGAGGGAATATGAAGGAAATTGCGATTTTAAATTTTTTATTGTAGCGTCTGATCTTGTAAAAGTATTTAAAAATCTCTGCACATGAATTTCTTTTTTTTTAATTTTGTAGCCGACATTATAAAAATTTATTTAATTTTTTCTTCAATAAATTCACCATAATTTACCTAGTTATTTTAATAGTAAGATTAGGTATTTCCTTTAACGTATAGAAAGAAAAAAATAAAAATAAAGTAAAGGATTAAATAGTGCCAGCCTTTATTTGCAATTGCCAGTCGAGGCATTCTCGCGCAGCTTATATTTTTCTTCAACTATTAAATGAAAATAAAATTTATTGCTATTGATTATTCAAAACAAGCATTAATTTACTTAATAATTTTTAAAACTTTCTTTTTTTTTATATTTTTCGAGATAAAAAGAAATTAAATAAAAGTCGTAGCTTAATTTAATTTAAAAAATTTCTTTAATGCCCAAGATGGAAATATTTTTGAATTATTTATTCATTTTATTTGCAATAACCCTCACACTCGCAAATAACCAGAATATTAGAGAAACTGAAAGTACAACTGAGAATGTTTCAGTAGTTCCAGCCGGGGTGAAGACTAGAAAAATTTATAAATTGGGTCGTGATCCAAAAGAACTAAAGGCAGAAGTGGATCCTCTTTCTACTGTGAGTTTTTAAAAGATTTTTTAAGTGCTTCCGGAAAATTAATAAATGTTTCCGGAAAGTGAATAAATAGTTCCGGAAAATAAATAAATGTTTCCGGAATTTTCCGGAAATTAAATATGTCTTTCCGGAAAATAAATCTTTATTTTACGGAAGATATATAATTATTTCCGGAAAATAAATAAATGTTTCTATAAAAAAATAAATGCTTCTTGAAGTGGATAAAATTTAAGAAAAAAAATTCCTTTAATTTAAAGGAAGTTCGCTGGAAAAGAGTCAATCTCTCAGATGTCAGTAACGATACATTAAACACCGATGGATTTGTAAATGTTGGTTGGTTCAGGGAAATATACATTCATTGTTTTAACAATTAATTTATAAGCTTGTTATACTGAACTTAAAGCTGCGCCAGAAAAATTGTACAACAAAGCTTTCCGATTTGATGTTCAAAAGATTTTTGAGAAATCTAATAAGCATTGTACGTTTTTTTTTCATGTAAAACAGACACTGGTTTACATGGCCAATGCCAGATTTCGGAGATATAACCCGGAAACCATGACACTGACATACTTCAGAATGTCGGTATTAGGGTCCTTAAACCCCCCGATTAACCCTTAAAAATACTTAAAATCCTAGCAAAATCTATTAAAAATTACTCTTTGTAGGTATGCTCCGTTTTCCTGTAGGAATGTACCTTCAATATCGCTTCAAGTTTTCCGATCCAAACGTTTAAATTAACAAAATAAACTTTATATTTTATAATGTTTTAAAGACATATGCATTCTGGGCTCTGGGGAACTCTCCTAACTTTACAGTAGGAACTACCAGGCTAATTTCAAGTACAGAAATGTATGATCAACCGTTTAATTGGTGGAAAGGCGAGTTAAAAAAATCAGAAAAAATCAAAAAAAAATTTAAAAAACAGGTGTGATTCATGTACCATGCCGCTTCGCAACACTCGTATTTCGGCCGTACGTAGCTGGGGAAATATTTGAATTCAAGTTTCTGCCTTTTCCTCCAAATATCGTTGATAAATGTAGTAAATTGGAAGATAAATATTATCAGTCAATGAAACATTCATAGATTTTTATTTTTGTCATTTTATAATTGATAGTATAAAGATTATCAACAATATATGTTGATAATCTATATAAAGATTATCAACAATATATACTCATAATCCGACGTGTATTCACTCCAATTGTCTATAATTCAATTGTCGACTGTCCAATCGTCTCTGAACCTTGGCAGTTAGCTTTGGCAAATTAGAGTCTCTTGCTGCCTTAAAAACGTTCCTTAAGAGTAAAAAAGAATATTTGTGAAAAAATGTTTTGATCATCCTTAGAAAAACTATTTTAATGAGACAAATAATTGTAATTATCCTAAAACGTTTAATAATTGCCTTATTTGCCCTTTGTGGAATAATCCGACGTATATTCACATGCCAATGGATCAGACGTAATCAACAAAGGATTGGAGAACTTCCAACATTTATTACAAATAAAAAGGAGAATTTAGACGAATTTTCTGGTTTTTAAAAAATATTTTTTAAAAAATATTTTATTAAAGAAAAAGGAGGTTGGTCAAGCTGGAATGAAAATCCTTCTGCTGTTCTAACAACAGATACAACCTCCCAAATTGAAGAATATAGAAAACAGATGCAGGCTAACCTTTTAGCTGCTAGATCTGCTAAAAAGAAATTTAATTTTTCACAAAATAATTTAAATAATGGAAATAATTTACAAAAAGTACCCTTTTATTATTAAGAATAATTTTTAAAAAATTATTATTTTTAAAAAAGGTTGTGATAGAACCTGATTTATTTGATGAAATTCAACCTCAAGTTAAGGCTCCTAAAAGAGTTGGTAGAATAATTAATTAATTTAAAATTTAAAAATTATTTAATTTTTAAAAAAATTTTAAAGTTATTGATCAGACAGTCACAAAATGAACAACAAAGAAATTTGTTTGAAATGAGAGATTGTGATACTCCTATAGAGGAGATGTTGAATGAGGTTTTCAAAATTTAATTTTGGAATTATTGATAAAAAAATTTTCATAAAACTAAATAATTTTTGGGCAACCTCCACAAGAGCTTTCCGCAATCGAAAAATATTTTTGCGGACAATCCGCAAAAAATTTATCCGCAAATGTTGATCCATTAATATCGATGAACCATTAATAGACCCCTTTAAACAATAATAAATTGAAGGCCTTTTTAAATTCATATTTTAATTAACAGAGGCCTGGAGAACTTGGCCAACTAGTCGAAAGCCACATAGACAATGAGGACGTGTCTAATTGGTTATCTGATGAGGACAATGTATTTAACTCGATATTAATAAGTTATAGTATATAAAATAATTTTAAAGATAAATTTTGAACAACTAAATTCTGTTGAAAAAGAACAAAAAAGAAGGGAGCGAGAAATGAGAAAACAACAACGGCAAACAGAACATTCAAAACAATTGGAAAATAAAAGACGTTTACTGGAACAAAAACAAATGGGAAGTTCAAAAGCTTTATAAAAACGGGCATAATTTTGTATTTACTAAATATGTGTTAGAGAAGTCCAAGTCTCTTAGATTGAGACCAAGATTTATTGGAGTTTATTGAAATTAAGTCTTGGAAAAATCTTTGGTCTTGGACGTATCTACTAATTTTATAATTTATCCGACTGATCAAATTAATAGGAATTTTAGGCGCTTAACTAAAGTTTTCAACGGTGTCCTTAAATTTTTTGGTGTTCTCTGAAACCTGTGGGTTCTCCAAAAATTGATCTGCTGAAGCTTCCCTGAAACCTTAGAGATCACGAAAGTAGAGCTAGGCCTCGATCGGAACCTCGACAGTTATTTTCTTGAAGCTAGATTTAATCCTAGAAATCAGCTCTTTAGTTGGATAATAAAAATTTCTTTCATAGAGGGTTGTGTTTTTTTGTAAATATGTTAAATCTTTACAAATAAAATTTTTTAAAACAAATAACAAAATTATAAATAAATTATCAAAAATATTATGATTCATTTCCTCCTTCTACTTTCCGCCCTTTTCTCATATTCATGGATAGCTCTAGCACATTGAATAACACAAACGGTGTCCTTAAATGTAAGGGAATTTTTTAAAGAATTTCCCCCTTCCCCCACCTTTTTTATTTCATTAAGTAGATAATCTTCAAATAATTCTTCACACCTTTCTATAGTTATTGAATGACATTCTGGCTGAAAAATTGGGAAAATTTTAGGAGAATAAGAGAATAGACTCAACCCCTTCAGCCGTGCATGTACAAGTAACACAAGGGGTGATACGCCGATTTTTCCCCATATTGATCACTCGCTGATCGACAACACAAAAATCTGAGTATTTTAAAGTTTAAGAGGTTAGACTAGGGTTTTGAATTTTACTTCTGTCTAGCCATTCATAAAGATTTGTGGCTGGCAATTCGGAACATTTGATTGGGGCATTTCTTTAATTATTAAGACAATTTATTTAAGCCCCAGTTTGGAAATTTAAAAAATTTTATTTTTACACTAATTCATCAGGCAAAAGAAAAGCATTGGGTTGTATTCTATGTGCATATTCACTAGATTCACAAATCATTCGACTTAATGTGGTTGTTCGAATTTCTGCTAATTGCCCTTTAATTTTAGGATTTTAAAGAATATTTAAAAGATTATACCTGGAGTAAATCTATTAATAGGATCAGAATTTTCGTAAAAAAATCTGTCGCATCTCTTCAATCGTTGAAATTGTTCAGCCAAAATACACGCTAACATCGGGCCTACTAATGCGCCTTTCAACGGCTTCTCGGACATAATCCCTGGGAATAAATCAACATCATCTACACTAGCATAAGCTGCTTTGAGTGCATTGACAGCAGCTTCATCCATAGTATCCAACAAATCCTCAAAGTTTGAAGCCCTTTCGAAACCACATATTTGGCGGTAGGAATTGTAGGGAGGAATGCCGTGATCTCTTTAAAGAAAGAATTAATCCTAGCCTTAGAAAATAAGAAAGGACCTTCCTCTCTGAATATTAACTGCTGGTAGATCAAGCCCAGTTAAAGGACCACCAGGCCTTTGAAAAAGGTGGTTACGTACTGCATCAACTATGAAACGGTCATAGTCCATTCTGAAGGACAATTGTTGGATTTATTATTTTTTAAGTTAAATACCCAGCCGATCCAAGCAGTCCCATTAATATAGACTCCATATGCCCATTATTTTCGTCATATCTTTTTAGAAAATTTAATCTAGAATCAAAATAAGTTTACATTGGAGAGGCATTGTTGAAGGTCGTCTCGAGTTTAACTCCTTCCCAGCCGTGGTTATATGAAGAGTTCATTCGAGGGAATACATTCCTGAGGATATTATTCACTTAATATCTATCTTAATCATCTAAATCACCTTATAAGGGTATGTCCAAAGCGCATAGCTGCGGTGGCTATAAAAATTTAAATTAAGGTAGAAAGGTGGAACATAGGAGCAGCTAAGAGTTACCAAATTCTTGTGAAATTGAAGCATCACAATTCGGATCATATCCCTCATAATAGCCACTTTTTCTTGGCATAAGATCATAACTAAATAATCATTATTTTCCAAAGTATTCTCAACTACCGAGCCATTAATTCACATCCTAAAACAACGGGCAACCATTCATTATAAACAACATGTTGAAGTTTGGCAATCAAAATCCTTCGAGTTTCCTGAAAAAACCCCCTCAACAAGGTGCTTAAACTTAGGTTCAAGCTACCTGAAATATTTGTTCATCCGACCAAAAATTATTAATTTTACTAAGTGCCAAGGCTATTTGATTGTGTTGGCGTAGAAATATTGTGTGTAGAACAGTTAGACCAGGTTGCTCGTTGCTTCGTTCATCACCAGCGTTAAAACAAGAAAATTGGGGTCGAGAACTTTAAAATCAAAAATAAGGTTCAAGAATGGTTTAAAGATTTAAAGACGCACAGACAGTCTCTCTCTTGAAGGCCTTGTGGAAGTGCCTGAGAAATAGAAATTTTTGTATAAGAGGTACTTAAAGTTAGGGAGGTTCCACCTGCTTATTATAACCCAAATTTGTAAAATTCATTCTGCCTCTATTAAATAGCCTGAGGGCATTGGCTTCACATTCTGTGGATCCATAAATGTAGGAAGCATCAAGGAATGATGTCAGCTGGTTTAGTTGATTTCGATAACTAGAAATATTTTTAAACTAAAATTAAATTATTAGAGACCCAAGAGTAAGTTGCCCAAGCAATGAACGTGTAAATGGCATGCATCGAGGTGATCCATCCGAATGACGTCCAGGAAAATGAGGATCGCTAGGATCGATTTGAATAGGAAAGCAGTGAACTGAGAGCGTGTCAAATGAATCACAACGGCTGCAATTAAGTATTGCGTTGTTTGGACCTAAAATTTTTGAAGTTTTCATGTCTTTGAACACCCATAAATAAGTCACTAAATCAAAAATCCCTCCAGATTATACCTCTAGCTACAGGGGAATGTGTCATATCGTGATCCAAAATCTGTCCAAATTGCATAACCATGTGAGAGAACTTGACATGGAAACGAGATTCAGATTCGTTTTCAGGTAATGCCTCCAAATGAACCAGATTGGAAACATGCCGTGCTGAAGGAAGAGGCTTTCCATTTCTCCCTTTGGTTCGAGGTAAATCAAAGCCTAGAGCAACGAATATAATGTAGTAAAAGTATAAAATTTGTGGAGAATAATCTCTTCAAAACACTAACCATCATCATAGACTGGATCTAAAATCCGCCTTAATGGTTCGAAAGCATTCCCAAAATGAGGAAATTGAAGGTTATTGCACCATCCAGAGAAAGTACCTATTAAAATTTATTGGGAGATTTTTAAAATTCAATTTACGATATATTGCTGTATGGTCACAAGGCAGAGGTTTGGGCAAACATTCCTTGCGATTTTGAGTATGTCCTCCAACAAGAGCAGTGAAATTTCCCACTACGCGGGAAACATCAACTTCAGGCAGTAATCTCTGCAGCGTTTCCACGCTTAATTCGGAAGGGAGCCTTTCGCTGACGTTCAGGGCAACACTTAAAGGAAGGGATGTTTAGAAGGTTCTGGGGGGTATCCTTCACCAACCCTCTAATCAAAATTTTTGTAGTCTCGCTTAGAATACCAGCAGTAAGGGCAATATCTAGCGACTCCCTTTTTGGAGCCATTAAAGAAGCATGAGTAAATAAGGCACTTGGAATTTGATGTAAATCTCCAGTTGTTGGTCTAGGTTGTCTATTAAGTCTCCCACTCTCCGCCTCTTGTAATCTTCTGAACTGTTCGGCACCTAGACGAACAGCTTTTTCTAGCGTTTCTTTGGTTATGGGCAATTGACTGCGGTGTTCCTCATCTCTCCAATGGTTCAAATTTAAGCGGGGAATGATTGAGGTTGTGTTGCAGTCTATTGGGCAATTTCTGTAAAAATAGAGAGTCAATCCTCTTAATTTTTAATATGGGTATTGGACAGTAAACCAGTCCATTACTCAATACCAAAGTCCACTTAACAGGAGGTTACTGTATTGTGAGAGATAAATTAACCCACAAGTAATTGTCAGCCTGTTGAAATACGTTAGGTTGAATCATTCCAATATCATCAGTATTATCACATATGACACCAGCCATTGTACTTTCCCTAATTGTTGATAGCTGTTTAAGTGTAAAGGCTGACGGTTCAAAAAAGTTCTCGTACCAAAAACGATCTCCATGTCGAAGCTTTTTTTGGGAAATTTTACTAAATTATAAGAATAAAGTAATTACCCTTTCAAATTGTCTTTCAATTATACAACTAAATGTAGGCCCCAAAAAAGCGCCAGGTAAAGGCCTTTCTGCTAGTCCACCAACGAATAAGTCAATGTCATCTACATGTGGATATATTGACTTAAACTCCTCCAACGGGGATTCCGGAAGGAAAACTTCTTGCAATTCAGTGAAGGATGTTGGGCGGCTTAATCCACACAATTTTCTCCAAGAAGTGAAGCTGGAAGATTAAAAATATCTTCATTTTAATCACCAAAATATCAATAAATCCACCTATCCAACCCATGATCTCTCCCCATTTGTATAATCATTGCAGCCAAATCCACCCCGTATTTATCTGGACCACGCATAAATTTGTCTCGAAATTCAACATCAATATAAGGAGTATTTAATCGAGTTATTGGTTCGTGTAGTAATGTTCTGATAATCCCTTCTAAACGGCCTTTTTGATAAATTGAGGAAGGATCATTAAATAAATTTCCAGTTGCTCGTTGTTGTGATATCTCTCCCTTGGAATCCGTGAAGCCCAAAGATCCGGGAAATAATGAAAAGAAGAAAAGGCCGGCAGAAGAGGCATATTCATTTAAAGTTCCCGGGTTTGTCTTCTGCCAAAAATTGAAGAACAAAATTATTTTTGTTATTAAAGGGATAGGAAGGTATTCCTAAAGATGTTAGCGAGGCCCTCAAGTCTTTGGACACCCTTTTCTTTGCCTTACAACGTTTGAGGGGTCAGAGAGGTACTCTATTCTAGGTCAAGAAAAATCAAACAATATTGTAATCGCTGTCAAATGTGTTCCTTCGAAGTTGTAGACCGTTCACCCGTAGTCTGTCCTTCCCCAGCAAAATAGGCAAAAACTCGTTGAAGGTTATGTGTTGAAGCTAGAATCTTTTACTTATAAATTAATTAACATATTAGCCCACTTGTGCAATGACGATTCTACGTGCTTCTTGAAAAAGGCGTTCGTCTTCCCATATTGGGTTTATTATCTGTTGAAGGATTTAAAAAAATATAAGAGGATAGTGTTGGGTATGGTCCACCTTCTGGGCCCAGCATCAGGATATCAATGAGAAAATATCCACACTTTTGGGAGAGGGGAGCCCTTCCCAGTATAATGGGAGGTTGCTGGCTCAGAAACGAACTCATATTGTTTTATTCACCTTAAGATTCCTAGCCAGCCGATTGTGTTGTCTGACCCAAATAGTATGTAACGCTGCCGCTGTTGGCAAAAGATTGGTCATTCTAGAAGCGGAAAGGAAACAAGGTCTAAAACTTGAAGTTGACTGGCACACAATGTTATCCAAATCTGGAGGAAGTAAATCCTGTCTAGAAGGTTGCGGATTTGTCTTCATTAAGCCTGTTCTCAAAGAAGAAAATTAGAATTTTAGAGAGTATTTTTTAATTTTTATACCGTTCGAAAACGTTCTCAAAGTTGATGTTTCGTCTTCATTACTACCGTATATGTGGCTACCATCAATAAATGAAGAAACTAAATTGGCCTGTTCTCTGGGTCCTAGTGAACAGTTTAAACGTGGAGCGGCCATTGAACGTGCATAAGGGAGGCATTGGCCTCGAGCTAAAATTTTAAGAATTTATACTGGAAGGGGTCTAGACTGTCAGTTAATCGGCAAAAAATTCATTTCACCTCTATAAGGCAAATCATCAGTATCCGTTATAATAGGCAAACATTCAGGATGTTGCTCTGCACAACAAGGCATTGGAATTGAAGCAGAATTTCGAGAGGATTCTTCAAATGAATGAGAGAAACTGTCATTAATCTAATTAAATTACCACTAGAAAATATTCTATTAGTTCCAATCCTAGCAATATCTTCATAAATAAATTGAGCCCATTGGGCTAAAAGTAAAGAACACGAATGTTTTTGACCTTTAGTTGAAGCTGTTGATCCATTCAATAATTTATTTGATATTAATCTTGGACTAGGCAATGGAGGATTTCCTTGGGAATTACTTAATTGCCGAGGCTTCTCAATACCTGAATTCTTTAAATTTTTTATTTTAATAAGACAATTCACCGTCAGCATAAACAGCAGGCTTCAATCTCTTCAAGGGCTCGTAAGCAGCACCCCAGAGAGGTTCACGAACGTTGTTGCAGTGGCCGGAATATGAACGGTACTATAAGAGAATGGGAGGAAACCTCTTTATTGCGTACTTCGATATAGTGGACTTCATCCCGATATATAGAGGGTTTCTTATAAACATTAATTCCACCCCCATTTTACCTTCCCAGGGACACATTCAGAAATCCCATTAGTAGGACAGTGTTGTTCCAAAACAGTTTTCTGTAGGGACATATCAGCAAGTCCAACACGAACTTGGTCTATATTAATTAATGAATTGTTGCTTAAAAAGCGTGTTGCGGTTGTTGAGGCTAATGCTGAATAGCTGAGTGTTTTAGTATGCCGATCAGACCGCCAAAGTTCATTCCAAGCCATTGTGGAGAAAAGAAAATTGGTTGCTAGAAGATTAAATGTACGGTGATTTAGGCTTAAGCCTCACCTTTAAAATCCCTAAAAAGCCGATTTTCTGTTGAATTAAAAAGTTGATCAATTTCCGTTTTCGCTATTATCGCTGCATTTTGTAATCCTTTATCACCCAATAGCTTTGAAATTTCACGGATCATTTGGGCTTTTTTTGAATTTGAAAAAGATTCGAGTTCATCGTTTTGTGGCAGTTCACTTGCTTTTAGATTTTGACCTTTTAATGGAATACAAAAAAATTTTTTTCAAATTTTTGGAAGGTACTTGAACTTGTTTTAACGCCAAATGAGACTGCCGATTTTTTGCTTTCTAGAGTGCTTGCATCAAAAAATAATTCGTCGTCCTCGCAAGGAATGAAACTATTGCCACAAGGGATGTTTGACCTTATTAATTAGGTGAACGGTTAAAAATTTAACGAGTAAAGTAAATTAAGACTTACACTTTAAGTCCAGCAAAAGGGTCCAAATTCTCATTTCTAGCTGTTTTAGTGGTTAGAATTAAGCAAAAAATTATTAAGGGAAGGAATATTTGAAATTTTAGGCAATATGCCTGAAGGGAATATCGCTCACGATTCATTATTTATTAACTGATTAAATTTGATAATTAGATATTTGATAAAATTAGAGATTGGACGATGAGATCTCGACATAAATAGTACGACCATATTTTTATCTCTCCCAAATCTTGTAAATAACTAAACAATTATATACGAGATCGAGAAACGTGCTACGTCCTGTTATACGCTCATATATCCTTAAAAATTCCATTTAATAATTTTTTAGATAAATCGAAGAATTCTTTAAATTATGGGGCTGAACGGCTTTTTAATTGAATTTAAAAAATATCTCTCGAAAATAAAAATATTCATAACAAATTGTATATTCAACGGGATTATTATATAACAGGAAGAAAAATCTCTCTTTCTGTTCACATCCTAGGAACAGGAAAATTATTATTTGTGTGTGTTTTATGCGTAATATTCTCATCACGCGCAATAAATTAAAATAATTGAATATAAGCGATTGAGGGATGGACTGTAAAGGATATTAAAAAAAATAAAAAGATTAGCTAGTTATAGGTATAAAAAATGATTGAGGACATGAGAATTGTCGGGAAAGCAAGAGCTTTTTTGAATTATTAATTAGCTTTATGCCGCCGCTTTACTAAAGTCCTAAAAAATTTTCTTTTTAATTTACAAATGTGTGGGGTAATTGTGGATTGCAACAGCAATAGATGCTTAGATGATTTTTTAAATTAAAGCTGCGGATTTTTAAAAATATTTTTTCAATTGTGGGGACCTCCATTAATTTTTAAAATTTTTAATCATTCAAAATAAGAAAAGGTGTTGGTAAAGGACAGAAGGTGAAGGAGGAAAAGAAGGCGACTGTCAATTGTTCGATGACCCAGCCCTATGAGACGAATCGAATATATAAATCTAATGACCATGGAACCGGGCATTGGCTAAATTACAGTCAACGTATTTGTGGGCATGAAACAGAAAAGTACCTTAACTGTTGCTGGGATTTTGCTGGGGATGAGAAGAGTTTAAATAAACTGAAGGTGTATTAAAAATGGGATGTGTGTTAAAATAAGGTATTAAATAAAATTCCCTGGTATTTAACTTTTGCTAAAAAACCTTATTAAACTAGTAATAAATATTGTTGAAAAAATAAATAGCGGTCAAGTTTATTTTTTTTGCACTTAATTCGCCTACAAATATACAATATAAACCTGTCTAAACCTCCAATTTAATTGGGGAAAAAGACAAAAAAGCAATTTTTGACCGATCCTGTGAATGAACAAAAAAGAAATTTTTTCTCAATAGAAAAATTAAATTTGTTTCTGTTCTACGTAAAAATTTATTAAACAAAATTGTTCAAAAAGAAATTTGTTGCGAAGAAAAAACAATGAAAAGTTTGTGTAGATTTAACAAGAAGAAAGTAAGCCGAAACAAAAATACGTTAGCTGCTCCCTTTTGCCTTGTATGAAGTTGTACAAGGGGATTTCCGTTTTGTGTTCCTTAATCATCCTTACTCCCAACAGTAATTTTTTCTTTCTTTTCTTCGTATTGTCTCACCGAGATCAACCCAGGTCACCCAGAAGGTTAACTCGCTGGAGATCAACATCCCTAGAAGGTCCAACACCCCAGGAAGTCAACACATATTTGGTCGGATGTCTTCACTACACGATGACCGTGCTTTGCTGCGGCGGCCGACATGCCCGGCTTCCTCCGCAGCGGCAAAAACTTTCTTCCGCGAGTATACCTAATAGTTACAAAGAAATAAAAATCAGAACATAACCCAGAAATACAGAACGAACCTCTCAAGTGAATGCTCTCTACTGTTAGCACTAAAATGGCCTTCAAATTTTATTTAACACCGCTTCGGTCTTTTAACCGTCGGTCTTTTAACTGATCGGCCTTTTAACCCTTTTTTATCTGCGTCGGTCTCTGCAAAGATATAACACACTATTTCGCTTTGCGAGGGACTTCAAAATGTAAACTCGAGGCATTTCAAAGTGTAAACTAATTAAAATATCTAACGAAGGATAAACTTTCAGAAAAAAATTTTTTCCTTGCTCACAAATTTTTTCCTTGCTTTTTCCTTGCTTGTCAGATCTTCTTTTTTTCCCCAAAATTTATGATTTTCGGCTGTTTTCCGAGTTCAGGCTTTTGAGCCGTTTCCTATTTCAGATACCTTCGCTATTTCCGACCGACGTCTGATTCTTAAAGACTTCTAAATAGCCGGTTATGTAGTTTATCGATTTTAGCGGCCTCCAGACTTTTCTATTAGTTTTTGTGTGACGCCCAAAACGGCGTGGGCCATAACGGCGCAAAGCCATAACTTGTTTCAAGATTTCCTAATCTTATGAAATTTAGTATTAACCGACTCCTCTCATCGAGCTAAGGAGATTTGTACCCAAATTGGTAAGGGCCAGACATTTTCCACCAAATTATAGCTAGCCTTTATGGCCTCGCGCCTATTTGGGCGTGACCCTCAAATTTAATAATAAATATTTTGTTTGTTTATTTTTCTTTAAAAAAGCCTAAAGCTTTTTCAAATATTTATATCCTAAAATTTTTATTAATTTTTCTTTTTTGCATAGTTTATAAAATTTTTATACAAATTTCCTACAATGCCGGCTAAGCAAAAATCAGATGAAAGAAGGGTGAAGAAATGGAATGAAGTGATTAATCGACAAAGCTTAATTATAGAAAATTATGAAAATGAATTAAAAGAAGAAAAAGAAAAAAATCGTCATTTGATTGGACACTTGACGATTTTGAAGACTTCAGCAATAATCAGTCCACTCCCTCAAAAGAAGAAACTTTTGAAAGAAGTGCCTGTTTTGAAATTTGATTCGGATGATGAGGAAGAAAATAAAAAGGAAACTCTTAAGGTTAATATTCTTAATATTTTGTTTATTGAGGGACCTATTTTAGAGGGGTTTTTGGGGATTTTTTCGATTATTTTCAGATTTTTCGAGTCTGGGCCTTTTCCTTGGTAATCACCCAAAAAATTGTCTATCGTTATCGAATATGTTTATTTAGTCTAAATTCAATTTTAAGCCTACACAAGAACAACAACCACCCCCAAACCCAATAAAAGAAGTTTTTATTGATGAATCTTTGGAGGAGGAAGAAGAAAATGAACAGGAAAAGCCAAAGGTTAATATTTTGTTTATCAGGTTGGGAGGGTTATTTTAGAGAGATTTTGGGAATTCCACAGCCAGTGTTTAAATTTTTCCGGTATATTTTGACTGGAGATTTATGCGTGTTTTTTAGGGCGGTTTTCCTGTTGAGGTTTAACCGAAAAATCAAATTCTCTATTTTTATACTTAAGTTTAAAGATTATTCTAACTTTTATTTTTTCAGGAGGAGAAAAAAGGCAAAAAGGTGGGAAATTACAAAATCATTTATTTAAAAAACAATAATTTTAGCGAAAATGCCATAAACAGAGGAGGCAAGAAAAACGAGAAAAGAAGGCAGAAGAAGTAGGTGGACATGGAAAATTGCAACTTTCTGTCTGTTACAATACTCAACAAGGATCCCTTTTTGTCACTATCAGACGATGTGTCGGACTTTTGGGAATGGATGGTACTGGTTTTTTTAATTCAAAATTTTTTAAATACTTAATTTAAAAAAAGGTTCCTCCAATCCTTATTGCAAAGTCTCATTACTTCCTTTGGCCTCCAAAGCGCATAGACAGAAGACTGCTATTAAAGAGAAGACATCACATCCAGAATTCAATGAAACAATGCAATTTTTGGTTCCTTTCAAGGATTTACCCAATAAAGCTTTGGAGATTGGAATTTATGTTTCTGGTATTTTCTTTTTTATTTTTTGTTAGGAACCGGGGCTCTTTTTTGATTTTTGACATTCTTTAAGGTTATTTTTGTAAAAATTACACCGGGGTATCAGAAATTTTCGAAGCAACCATCAAATTTAATATGCAAGACAGGAAAAGGGCGTAATCCGGGGGTCGATTTCAGAGGTCGATTAGTCAGTTAGGTCGAAACAGAGGGTCTATTCAGGGAGAAGTTTCCCTTGGATAGGAGTAATATCTTCTATGTATTTAGCATTTTTCTATAATAAAATTCCATTAAATTTTCAGATATGAACGGACACGACGACTGTATTGGTTTGTTTATACAAGAATACATTTAAAATAAAAAATTTTTTTATCAGGTGGAGTTGTTCTAGCAACAGAGGCAACAGGTGAAAGAGGAATACATTGGCAAAAGATGATTCAAAAGCCTGGGAAGAATTCGCAATATTGGCATAAATTGGATGTTGATGAATGAAAAATAGTTTTTATTTGTTTTTTTTATTAATTTGGTATTTTTTAGTATTTTTTATGTTAGTTTTTAGACCCAAGGCCCTCACTCTCCGCAACACTCCCTTAATAAGTAGAATTTGGCCTCTGGGGGATGTTGTCATATTCCACTTATACAAACCCCTAAAATATTTGTATTAATTTTGGTTTGCTTCCGCTTCCAATGAAAATTTGTTCGTGGGAGAGAGAAGGGTCTTTATTAGAGACCGGATTGGGAGGGTCGTACGAGATATCTCGAAAAATCTCAATCTCGATAACCGAGATTTTTGTTCGAGATCTCGTTCCGGTCTTTTTAGTCTATAAAATTTCCAGTGCATCTTTAATTTATTTTTTTTGTTTTTAAATAAATTTTTATATTATTTTGAAGAATAAAATTTGCTTTAATTTTTGTATTTTTTTGAATGTTGTTTTTTAACAATAGAATTATCTTTTAAATTTTCACCTAAACATTCTCCTCTCATTCAGCATGTATAAATCAACTTAAGCTTTATTAAATCTGTAAATATTCCCGGACTCTAAAGCACCTTTTTTTATTACTCTACCTGTTTTTTCTAACGAAAATTGATGAATCATCTTTAAGTTGTTGTGTTTTTATCGATTATTTTTAACCTGATTTTTAGTCTAATTTCTTTATATTTTCTTTAAAAAAGTTTTTTTTATAATTTTTAGATTTCTTCCTTAACCTTCACATGACCTTTAAAAACAACAGATTTGTTTCCTGAATTGTCTGACGATGTTGAAATGAAGCAAATGAGACAAACAGCAAAGCTCTCTGGACGTTATTATAAGGTTTTTAATTTCATATTTTGATTGATCAGTTCGGGTAGGAGGGTTTTTTGCCAAAAAACTTACATCCCTCTGAAACCTACACTCTAGACCACTTTAAAGACCTATTGAAAAATACCGCAATAGGTCTATTTGACAATACCGCACAATGGTTCTAAAATGGGAACCTTCGTCTGTACAGTTGTTGCAATACAATGGGCAATGGGTGGGTTTTTACGAGAAAGGGGTGTGGCATGGGAGGGAAACTACACTAACTGAGATTTTATTTTATTATTAGACTGACAATATCATAAGGAACACTCAATGCTAACTTGAGATTTTAAAAAATTTTGAAAATTTTGAAATTTTTTTTAAATTTTAATTTTTTCCAGCTGTTCTCTCACCAAAGGATTCAGAATCAGCCAATTCTGTTGCCCAAGCACTTAAACCTTACAATCTACCAATTGCAGCATTCAGCTCCTCTTCAGCACAAGCTTTGTTGGATCAAGGAGTTACTGGGTTTATTAGCACAGCTCCTTTTTTATTTGATTATGCCCAGACGTTGATTGAGCTACTTAAATTAATTGGAAATTCTAATTTGGTAAGATTCTGAAAAAATTTTTGAAAATTTTTTGGCAAAATGTATTTTTGACATTTTGAAATCTTTTCTAAATTTTTTCAAAAAAATTTTTATTTCAGGTATCACTAGTTGACAACAACGAGGATTCTTCAATTACCGATAAATTTGTAGAAATAATTCGTCAACAAATATATCAATATCAGAAATAATTAGTGTTGATCATCCAAATATTATAAATGTACTAAATCAAAGTGATGCACAAATTATAGTGAGGAATTTCTTTTATTTTTTGGAGAAAATTGGGGATTTTTTGAAAATATAAAATTAAGAAAAGGAGGTGGGATCAACTGTCACCTCTTTCTATTTTTTTGTTTTTTCTGGGGGTCTTCTAGTTTTTTTCATAGGCCCCTAAAGCTTCCTTAAATTTTGCCAAAATATTCTTTAAAAAGGCTGCGTTAAATCAAAAAAATGAAGTTGGGATCAAATGTCACCTCACTTTTTAATTTTCTTTTTTAAAGGTTTCTTTGGTCAACAAATATATTTTGGCAACTATTTTTAATTTAAATGAAGAATTTAATTCAATTGCAAAACTTTGGGTTAGTATAGATTGGCCTACTAATAATAATGGAGAAGGAGAAGACGAGGAAACTCTTGATTTTATTAACCAACAAAATGCCAATTTTGTTTTTGATAATTCTAAATCTAAATTAAAGGTTTTATTTTTTTATATTTTTATTTTTAAAGTTGACTCGAAAAATCTAGAAAAAATTTTTTTTCAAAAAGAAATTAATAAAATTTTCATTTCGTCACTGAGTACAAATAATGTCCTGTTTCAGTTTCGTGTAGCCCGTGACATCCCTTTTAGACAATTACCCGTTCTCGAATCAAGTTCAAAAATATTATTTTCTAGGTGACATGTGATTCAATGGAGTAGCAACTAATTCATCTTCAACTCAACCAACTTCAACTCAACATTAGATAACCAATTCTCTTTCTTAACCTTTGGGGGTGGGAGTATTTTCGGACAGAACTTGCCACCTTGCCACTTATTAAACCTTCAGTTTTTTTAAATAATGTTTTTCAGTACTTCGTCAACATCTTCTCAACATTCTCAACAACATCTTAACAACATGCCTGGCATAATTTATGTTGTGGCGATGTCAAGGCACTTCCTGGCATAATTTATGTTGTGGCGGTGTCAAGGCACTTCCTGGCATAATTTATGTTGTGGCGGTGTCAAGGCACTTCCTGGCATAATTTATGTTGTGGCGGTGTCAAGGCACTTCCTGGCATAATTTATGTTGTGGCGGTGTCAAGGCACTTCCTGGCATAATTTATGTTGTGGCGGTGTCAAGGCACTTCCTGGCATAATTTATGTTGTGGCGGTGTCAAGGCACTTCCTGGCATAATTTATGTTGTGGCGGTGTCAAGGCACTTCCTGGCATAATTTATGTTGTGGCGGTGTCAAGGCACTTCCTGGCATAATTTATGTTGTGGCGGTGTCAAGGCACTTCCTGGCATAATTTATGTTGTGGCGGTGTCAAGGCACTTCCTGGCATAATTTATGTTGTGGCGGTGTCAAGGCACTTCCTGGCATAATTTATGTTGTGGCGGTGTCAAGGCACTTCCTGGCATAATTTATGTTGTGGCGGTGTCAAGGCACTTCCTGGCATAATTTATGTTGTGGCGGTGTCAAGGCACTTCCTGGCATAATTTATGTTGTGGCGGTGTCAAGGCACTTCCTGGCATAATTTATGTTGTGGCGGTGTCAAGGCACTTCCTGGCATAATTTATGTTGTGGCGGTGTCAAGGCACTTCCTGGCATAATTTATGTTGTGGCGGTGTCAAGGCACTTCCTGGCATAATTTATGTTGTGGCGGTGTCAAGGCACTTCCTGGCATAATTTATGTTGTGGCGGTGTCAAGGCACTTCCTGGCATAATTTATGTCGTGGCAGTGCAGCTTCAACTCAACAACATCGTCAACCCAACAACATTGACCAATTTCATCAACAGCATCAACCGACTTTTTCAACTCAACAGTGTCAACATCAACCAATTATCAATTCAACAACATCAACCAATTTCTTCAACTCAACAGCATCAACTAACCACATCTTCAACTCAGCAACATCAACCAATTTCTTCAACTCAACCGCGTCAACATCTTCATTCAACAACAACTTCAACTCAATAACAGTTTGTTTTATATTTTTTATATGTCGCAAGTTTTGTCCGAAAATGTCATGGGCGTTGAATTATTCTGACCCACCCATTCCCACCATGAGACTCCTTATTTTTCTTGTTTCCCACCTTTGAAAGTAGGTTTCTCTTCCATAGCACACTGGATGATCATCAACCATAAGCGAAAAACAACAAGATGCAATGATTGAATTGGCAAAACTACGAATTGAAAATCAGGACAATCGTTCAATTTATTTTTGAATTATTTTTTTATTAATTAAGAAAATTATAGAGCTATGCTGAAGACAATGCAGACTTTGGGGGCAGACAGATTGAGCTTATAGCCGCGGAATTGGTCATCATTTTGGCTGAGACGGTGAAAAAGGTTTTTATTCTACTTTAAATTTCTTAGGTTTGGAACTTGCTTTGGTTTTATATTTTTTAAGAAGTACAACCTAAATTTAAATACGAATTATTCTAGGATTAGATTATTAGCGTTCTTGGTTTTCCTTTTTCTGGGTTTGAAGGTTCGGTTCCTTCGTTTATCAAGGTTTTTGTAAAAGTTTAAGTGTAGTCCCTGCTTTACGCCTATGGAAGGAAGGGAATTGAAGAGATTTTTATTTACGTTTTTCAAAACCAGTTTCGGCTTACCCATAGTATTTATGGGTTGAATTTTAGGGAGGAAACTATAATGGGATGTCTGCCCACATCTTTTGATACGCCCTTGATGGCATTTAGTAACGGACTTTTAAATCTTTGGGACATTCTTTTAGACATTTTTATTCGAAAATTTTTAATTTTTAGGGTACCTCTTTTATGCCCTTGTTGTACCCAAATTAAATCAATATCTTTTCATCGAGTAACAAAATGTGCTTCATATATAATGCAAATGCAAGAAATTGCCCTTCTTCGATCAAAAATTGAGAAGCATTTATTAAATCATTTGGAAATTAATTGGAGGATTGAACAATTAAATGTTTGTTTTAATTTAATTTTTTTAAGTTTTTTCTAGAAAAATTGTTTTGAAATTTTGGGGTTCGAATCCCCTCTTCCTTTTTAATAAGTGATAAGTGATTTCAGCAGTCATTTTGTTGAAATAGATGTCAAATTGTGTTTTTAATTGTATTTGTTTGGGTTATGTAAATTATTTTTTATAACCACGTATTGAAGTAGCTGTGATCTAGTGGTTAGCGTTGTTGACTACCTACGTTTTCCATTCGGGTTCGAGCCCTGTTAGTGTAAATTAATTTTTCTGTATATCGTTTTTTTCGTAGTTACTTCCTTTTATAATCTTTTTACAATTTTTTATTAGAAAATTTTTTTAGAAATTTTTTTAATTAAAAAAATGATTCTTCAATTTTTAGTTGAATGGACAAGTACATGTTGGCTCACTTTTATCATCAGTTTCATTTCTTCGTCAAATGGCATTGCCAACACTTACAATAGGTTTATTTTTTATTTTAATTTTTTTAAAAATTTTCCCCTCTTTTAGCATTACAAATTGATAATCAAACTAGTCCAAAAACATCAGCAACAACAAATAATGATTTTAATGTTGTTCAAGTTGGAGAAATTGTTTGTGTTTCAATTTCAATTTATTTCTCTATTGGAGGTTTTTTTTTAATTTTTTGTTGGAATTTTTTGGTATTCTAAAAAAGAAGAAGGGAGAGACTTTTGAGGGGGTTGGCACTTTTTTTAACCATTTTTCTTTGGATAGCCAAACCTTCCTAGTTTTCTTTAGAAATGTTTTTTGGTATTTTTCGGAAGGATTAAAATTTTTATGATTCTTTTTTTGGTATTTTTTGGAGGGCCGAATTTTTTTTTATTTTTCTCACTTTCATATAAACCAGGGATATTAACGGCTTGACTTAAAAAAGCGCTTAGGGTTTCCAAAATTTTCTTCAGATTAGGTCTCTCGGGTAATTATGACCCTAATATTAATTTGTCCATTTAATATCTAGGTACATTAACTGGCGAATTATCACTTGGATGTTATCAAAATTTTCAAGATAACACCAACACCAACAACAATACTTCAATTGAACATCCGGACAAATTTTTTATTTTTGGTCCAAATTGTTTACCTATAGAAATTGAAGGAGTAAAAAAACAAAGAGAAGATGAGGAAGAGAAGGAATTTGTTGGAGAAGGAAGGGAAGAAGGAGGTTATTTTTCAACAAAAATTTGTTTTGCTTTTTGTTTTGAAGGAATATATAAAATATTCCCAAAATTCGAAAAAATTCAAATATTTGATGAAGCAGTAAAATATAATTATGAAGAATCTTTGTATACCCTAAATAATGAACAAGATATTTTTATGACGGCACTTTCATTTAGTGTAATTAATAAATAATTTTTGATAAAAATTTTATTTGAAATTTTTACAATTTTTATAAAATCGATATATCGATTAGTATTGATTTTATCGATTTTTTGAAAAATAAAAATTTTTAAAAAATAAATTATCGATTCTATCGATTGATATCGATTTATCGATTTTTTTGAAAAATGAAAATTTTTTAAAAATAAATTATCGATTTTATCGATTAGTATCGATTTTTTGAAAAATTAAAATTTTTGGAATTTTAAAAAAATCGATATATCGATTAGTATTGATTTTATCGATTAGTATCGATTTTTTGAAAAATTAAAATTTTTGGAATTTTTAAAAAATCGATATATCGATTAGTATTGATTTTATCGATTAGTATCGATTTTTCGAAAAATTAAAATTTTTGGAATTTTAAAAATATAGGTATATTATCGCTTGAAATCGTAAAACAGCTATTTCTGTTTTAAATCGACGAAATGCCTCTTAGTTATAAACACGACAAAATGCCTCTTAGTTATATGGACAAAGGGTCTGGTAACTGGCAGTGGTGAGAAACTACGTGAAGCAGAGAACTTTGCAAAGCAACGACGTGTACGCATTTGGTATTTATATGTTTTTGGTATTTTTATGTTAGCTTTTATACATTATCCTCTTTTTAAGGAAAAATTTTAACGCTCAAACGACATCGGTACCTTCTATCAATAAGAGCGGATTTTCTGCAAAAGTTGTTGAAATTGATCTTTGTGATTCACTTTCTGTCTTGAAGGACAATGGAGAGGAATTGAAAGTTTATTTCTCCTCATTGAGCCCTCCTAGGTTTTTACATAATTTGTTGTTTTTTTCAAAATTTTAGACAGTATGTGCTAATTAATTACCCTACTAAGTAACCCTATTAATCCAGTTAGAGCATGAAACAATAACCCAGGGTAATTATTTGAGCATATACGGAACATAATTTTTTATCAAATTTTTGGCTTTTAAAATACATATAATAAAAAAGAAAAAAAATACAAATCAGAGAATACATAAATAATGAGAAAAACAAACAAAAATTTTGAAAAATTTTTGTAAAAACAAATCAAATCATTGTGAGTGAATGAAAGAGGGAGATTGGCAGTACATAATATATATATTTTTTATATTCCTATTTTTTTGGCTTACTTAGTTCGAAAGAAAATTAGTACTTGGCAATTAGGTTTCGACAAAATGTTTTTTATTTTGATTATAAAGATGGGTCAGGACTCAAAAGGGTCACAAATATCATGTTCCTTTTTGTCAGTAAGAGAAACTTGGGCTGGAAATTTTTTAGACCCCCTTACCAAGTACCTTAAAATTTGAAAAAACAAAGAAAATACAAGTTTACTAATATTCCCTCAATATTTAAAATTTATAATATAGGCACCGAGAACTACTTTTATTGAAATGAAAGAAAACTAACGTAGAATAAAATCAAGGTAAAAAATACAAACAAACAAAAAAGGAAACACATAATTTAATTGAGGTATCCACGACACTGAGAAGCACCACAAAGGCAAGGGATTTTGACATCTTCAAGAGGAAATTTGTAGTCGTACTGAAAATGTTTAAAAATAAATTTTTTTTAATTGTTAAAAAATATAAAAGGAATATTCTATAACCAAAAAAGGGAAAATCTTCAAAAAGGAATATGCCCAATGTGACCGCTAAGATAAAATTAGGTTCATTGTCAGCATTATCCAAAACCCTGGCGCCCCAAAAAAATTTTGCTAACCGTAATCTCCTCTCCCTTCTGAATAAATCGCTTGCTGTAAATTACAATCCTCTTTTCACCTTGAACAGTCAAAACCTTTGCATAACAATTTGGCTGGCACGAATGGTTAATAAATCGAGCAAAATTGCCTTTTTTGGTAGCATCAATTACCTTAATAAAAATAAAATTTTCAAAAAAATCCTAAAAAATAAAAAAAAACTCACAACATTTTCATCAATTCTAAATAAATATGAAGAACCAATTCCTTGTTTTTCATAAGCCAATTCGCGCACATTTGCAACTTCTGGTCGAATTTTTTCACCAATATATTCTACAATCATTTCATCGGGAGCTATAGCTTCCTAAAAAAATTAAATTTAAAAAACTAAAGAAAGAATTAATTACCAAAGAGAACAACCCCCATCCATGAATTCGAGAACGAGCAAATTTGATCATTTTGCTGCGATACTGAAAAAAAGAAAAAATAATTTTATTAAATTTTAAAATAAAAAAACAAAAAGAACCCGAAAAAATTTTAAAAAAAGCCAAAAAACCAAGCTACTTCAGACACACTTATCCACAACAACAAAAAAAGAACTAAAAAAATATAGGTAACCTTTGAATCAACACAAGATCTTGACTCCTTTGAATTATTAAATACCCCTCCTCCTCCTCCTCCACCATCAACAATAACAACATCGTCATCAATATTATTATTTAAAGTTGAAGAAGTACCAGCAACACAACCACCACCACCAATACCATTATTATTTGAAGAAGAACAAGTTAATAAATAACGCTTTTTGGTTTTTAATATAGGATATCCAATCAAATCATTATCAATATTTAAATTGATAAGATTACACTTATTATGTAAATCATTTTTTGTTTTGGTAATAGAAGAAGATTGGTAATTATCTTCTTTGTTTTGGACATCTTGGTTATTATTGGTAAGTAATATAGGATTTTGTGGAGTTCCTTGGTCAATATTCTACAAAAAAATTAAAAAGAAAATCTTAATTTTGAGAGAAATAGAACGAAGTGTATCCTATTAGAGAGGCCAGTGATTTAATCAAAAAATATTTTTAAAAAAATAAACAGGGTTGCCAACAAAACACTCCAACACTCTTTAAAAAATTTCTCTTATAACCACAAACGACACTCAACTCGATTTCAAAAACAGCAAAAAAAAATAGAGGCAACCCTGGATGAAAAAATAAAAAAAAAAGTGCAGCTTCAAAATTATCTCTTATTTATTAAATTTTGTAATGTCTTGTTCTCATAAAAAAATTATTTAAAAAAAATATTCAAAGCTGGACTCCAAAAAACTAAAAAAACATAAGAAAACATAAAAACCAGAAAGCAAAAAGAAAAGACGAAAAACAAAAAATCCAAAAATTAAAAAAATAAAAGTTTAACCTTTAATTGATTTCCACGTAAAGAACTAGCAAAATTAGTTGTAGATGTTGTAACATTATTATTAGCTGAACTTGAAGTAGTAGCTTCATCAACCAAATTCAAATTATTGTTAGTATTATCTTGCTGCTGTGAATTATTTTTGTTGGTAGTAATATTGTTATTATTATTATTATTAGAATTATTTGAAGAAGAAAATGATGATGTTGAGAATAATACATTGCCTATTGAACGAACTGAAAATTAAAAAATAAGTAAAATCAGAAATTCAAACTTTTTTGACGATGGTTAAGACATGCGCTTCTTATAAGGTTATCCGTCCAAAAAAAATTATTTATTGAAGCGCATAATCTCAAAACGACGCATGTCTCAGACTCTTTAAAAAAATTTTTCTGGTTTATAACATGCGTCCCTTTGAAGGGTCGTTCCAAAAATTATTATTTTTTTGCGTCCCAAAGACAAAAATAAATTGAGACACATAACCCTTCAAGGGACGCATTACCCAAATCAGAATCAAAGAAAAATTTTTTTTATAAAAATTAAAAAAAATTTACTTATTGCTCTTTCACTTTTCAATGCTTGACTAACATGTCGTGCAATTATTTCATCCTAAAAAATAGAAAAAAATTTTTCTGAAAATTTAAAACAAAATTTAAATACTTGAGTGCTTATTGTAGTTTTTAATAAATGTGGTTCGTTGTTTATTTGTGGAATAGTTGCTGTTGTTGTTGCTCTACGCATTAATGTATGTCTTGGTGCACCAGTTTTAAGTTGTTCCTTTAAAATAAAAATCAGAAAAATTTTAAAAAATCTCAATTTTAAATACAAAACTACAAATCAGAATTACAAACAAAAATACAAAATCAAAATTTCTAATCAAAGATATAAAAAAATAAATCAGAATTTCAAGAACAAAAATAATTCCAAAGATCAGAAATACAATCAACACAAAACACAAGCTTAAATTAATTAAATAAAAATAAAAACTAACCATTTTTTGTCTATCCTTTTTACGTATATAATTTCCTTCAGTACGAGCACAACCACTTAAATTTGGAATAACTCCATCCAATTCAACATCGTTGTAAAAATAAATTTTATTGTTGTGATTATTTAAAGATTTGGAAGGATTTTGCCAATAAGTGGGCTGAAAAAAAATTTTTGAAAATATTTCAGAAAAAAATTTAAAAAAAACCATAGGAGGGTCTACTTCAACAGCATCTTCAGGTTCAACCCATTTAAGTAGTGGGAAACCATGTTGATGACGAAAAACATTATCCTTGATACTTTCACAAATTTTATTTTCAAGGATAAAATCATCTCCCAACAATTCAACAACCATTCGTAAATAAGCAACTTCTTCTAGAGCTAAACCTTCCTGCAAAAAGAAAAATTTTTTTTCAAGACTTCAATCATTACCTTTTCAAAAGAAAAGATTGCTTCTTGTTCTCCATCAGCTGAACGTTTAGACCAATTTTTAGTAGACAATGGAGAAGAATTTTGTAAACGGCTAACAGCTGTTGTACTAGGCCATTCTGCATAATCTCCACTAGGATGAAAATGTCTTTAAAAGAAAAAATTATTCTTATTATAGAAATTCTTTTAGTCTAAACCTAACTATAAGATACCCTCTTAGGTCTGAAAAAATCGTAACTCATATTGAATGTATGCTAAATAGAGGAGTAACACTAAATCGTATCTTAAACAGAGATGTGTATCGAGAGGGTATTTTACAGCAAGGTTTGATTAAAATAAAAAAAAAATTTTTAAACAAACTTTTTCTTCTTTTTTGTTGGTGAAGATGATGATTTTTTATCTGCTGTTGTTGGACTTTTAATAGTAATAGTTGTTGTACATAGAGGAGATTCTTCTGCCACATCTTGCTGTTGTTCTTCTTTTAGTTTGATAGAAGGTAGTGGAATGGAAACAAGTTGAACTGATGAATTTTTAGATGGAAGTGGTTTACTAAAAAAATAATTTTAAAAAAATTATAAATCAACATTAATAAGGACAATTATGTTAACATAAAGCCTAAAAGTCGTCATAACATTAAGCAGGACTTTCCCAGTCTAGTGGACCCTTAGTGTTAGCATACCAACTTGGAATTGAAAATGAGAGTACACCAAAACGAGGTGTACATCAAAGTGTATAGGCAACTCCGCCCTCCCCTACATCCTGAAAAAAAGCCTGATAAATTGGTATGGGTAAACAAAACAAGAGATTCGACTGTTTATTTTGAACAATCAAAAAAATTAGAACTATAAAAAATTTAAAAATTACAAACCTTTTTTTATCTGTTTCCTTACATTTCATTTTTTTATCATATACAATAAATCTTGCACATCCACCAGTTTCAACTATATTTTTGTTGTTGTTTTTATTCTTCATAGTCTCAGGTTGATTTTCTACTAATAATAATGGTGGCGGTAAAATTTCCAAGTCCAAGTCGAGAGATGTTGTTTTTGTAGTTGCTGTTGATGGTTTTAGTGTCTTCAATCTCTCAGACCTTAAAAAAATAATGAAAACATTATTAACAGAAACTTAAAAAATAAAAATTTTGTAAAAGAATTCGGGACAAAAAAAATAAAAAAATTAAAAAAGGTTTGAAGCTCGAAGGTTATAAATTCTCTAAAAACTCAAAGTCTACCGAAATTATATGAAGAAAAGATTCACGAAGCAAGCTTCTTTAAATACACTGGGAGAATAAAAAGACAAAAAATAATAATTGTAAACAATAAAAGCGCTCTTTTATAGTTTTCTACAGACTGTCACACAGAAAAAATTTACAAAAAATTTTTTTCTAAAAATTTTTGGAAAAGCTTTTTTTAGTTTTTTGAAGGATCTTCATATTCACAAAAAAAATGAAAAAGAACAAACCATTCAATTTTTTCAGAAGCAGGCAATTTTTCATCAATAATGTCACCCCCGTCAACAACTTCTTTTATTGACAAATCCAAAGATGTTTTTTTCTTCTTTTTCAAAATATTTTCTTCATTTTCTTCCCCTTCTGTTTCTGATACAATTGTTGATGTCTGTTGAGAAATGTCGTCCCCCTCTTCATCCGATGAATCACCACTTGTTGAAGATGTTGCTGTTGGAGAAGCAGAACGGGAAGAAGCGGCAGAAGCATTTGATGATGAACGTGAAGACTTTACAGATTCAGAACAAATACTGGTACTGAAAATTTTAGAAAATAGATTCTTTAAATTCACGATGAAAAAACGGTGCCAGAACCGATTTTTGGAAACCCAAAAAATATCTAAATTTAGAAAAACCCCGAACCAGGACCGCGGAAATGCTAAAAATCTTCCAAAATATTTTTAAATAAAAAAATTTTTTCTTACGTTCTAGCTCTTCTAGCTTTGACGATTTTTTCCTCTTCTTCATATTCATCATCCAAACGTAAATGTTTTCGTTTTGGCCCACCAAATTTATTGTCTTTTTCATCGAGTGTTGTTGTTGATCTTTTGCGACTTGCTGTTGTTGCTGTTTTTTGTAAAATTGGTTCCGGAGATGGAGGTTTAGGTTTCTAAAGAATGAAAAAAATTTCTAAATAAAAATTTTAAAGAAACCCTTCGAATTTTAGGCAAAGAAGTAATTCTTGCAGAATGAGAAATTCCAAATAAGCCAGTTTTTTGATCCAAATTGAAAATAAGTGTTGATCCATTATAACCTGTTAAGAAAAAATTTTTTATTGTAGATCCCTTAAAACGAAGTCAAAAAATCCAAAAAATCAAGAAAAATTTTGCGGCCAAAAATCTTTTTGAATTATTTCAAAAGATATCCAAACCTTTTTCACCAGTTCCAACACTATTGAAACTAAACAATTGATCCAACAAATTTCCTCCATTTCTAATTGTTTGTAATGCCAAGCGTTTTTGTTGTTGTCCATCACCTTGGTCAATATTCAAAGAAGTTTGCTGAGAATCTTGTAAATTTTCACTTTCATCAGCATGTTGTTGTCTTTTCTTTGCTTCCTATAAATATAAAAAAATATACTTAAAGGCATAGGAGTGCCACAAAATTTTCAAGTTATTCAGTGCAACTAGGGAATTGGAAAGGGTTGAGGGAAATGTCAGATCAAGTTAAAATCGAATTTTCAAAATTTTTTCGCATATGGTTCCGAATTTCGGATATCCCTGGTATTTATTTATCTCTTCCTCAACACGACTCAACCCTAGCAAAGACTTGCTCATTAAATAATATCAAAATTAACAAGACCTCCAATCGCTCTTCAAAAATTTTATCCAAAATTTTTAATGCTTCAGTTTCCACTCGTCGGTCAATATCTTGCTTAACAGCAAGAGAAAGCATTGAAGTCAACGCATTTATTGTATATTGTAAAGTAATGGAGAATTTGTCCTTCAAAAAAATCATTCATAGATTTTTTAAAAATTCAAAAAAAATACCCTTTCCATAGTCCTTCGTCTAGGATATACCATTTGATTATTAGTTCCATATACATGGGAAGAAGCAAATGCCAAATTAGTCTCTGGTGGAGGACGTATTGGAGGAGTCATAAAACGTCCATTAAGTCTTTAAAATTTATAAATTACAACATTTAAATTAATTAAAAAGAATTTGCGTCGATATCCCTGGGTCAAAAAAACCAGACAACCCTAAAACAAAACGGATTCATAAAAATCATCATTTTTCGATATCTCTAGACCCACAAAAAAATCAAACAAGGCAAAAAAATACAATTTACCTTCGATCAAATAAAGGTTGAGGAGGAGGTGGATGACCTCTAGGTCCAGAATATTGACGATTATTATTGCCATTTTGATTAAATTGATTTGAATAATGAAATCTTCCACCACCACAATTTCGTTGTTGTAGAAAACGATTTTGTTGTCGATTGTCATGATAATTGTTGTTATTATAATTATTATTTTGCTGCTGATAACCCCCGTAACGATGACGTTGTTGATTGTTGTATATTGTTGGATGAGATCTACGGTGATCTGGATAATTTCGATCCTAAAAATTAAAAAAATTAAGTCAGAATAGTAAAACTTAATGAAATGGGGACCAAAGATGGAACAATGTACATAACCTAACAATAAGCATTTCTCTCATGTCTCAAGGTCCAATACGTCTTGAAAGTCATGGAACTCTTGAAACAGAAAGACTTGTTTATGTCAAGTTTACTGTCCAAGATTTCTAAAAAAAATCTCAAAAATAGAGACCATCTCCAAAAAAAGAATAAATCCCAACAAACCTTATCTCGCTGGTAAAAATTCCTTTGGCGTTGCTCCCTCCACCTTTCATCGTCTCGTTGATTCCATGTAGTAGATTTTACATCTTTCCATTTATCAAATCCATTTTTACAAAATTCTTCATCATTTTGGAGTTGTTCACCACTACCAAAAGAACAGGAAGGATCGCTGATTGTCTAAAGAATATTTTTAAAACCAACAAAAAATTTTAAAAACCTTATCCAAGTTAATGTTTTGAGATATAGAATGATGATTTGCACATTGAGTAGAAGAAGAAGATGTGGAAGATGAGGAAGCATTTGCAGTGTCAGAAGAAGGAGACTATAAAAAATTATAGTTTAAAAAATTAAAAGGGAATTGGGAAAACCCCAGAATTTGAACAAAAAATCAGAAAAAACCTTAAAAGTTGTTGCAGATTCAACAGATTTATTTGGAGATTTATTATTATTATTGTCATTATCCTTTTCCCCATCAATTGTTGTTGTAGCAGCAACACAAGATGCTTCAATATCTTCATTACTTGAAGAACAGAGTTTTGTACATGAAGTAGATAAATTATTATTTGAGCGACGAGTTAAAAGTGCAGCTAATCTAGATTCAAGTGATCGTTGTTGAGGAGGTGTAGGCGATGAATGTTGAAGGGGTGGTGTCTTCAAAAAAAAAGTTTTAAAAATACATCTTAAATGAGAGGTGGGAGTATTGTTTAAGCTAGTCAGCTTGCCCTGTAAACTGACTAGTTAACCAAATTTAAAAAAGGATCTTGAATTTTGTGTAACTTATAATGAGGCCTAATACTAGAGAATATCAAAAAAGAAAGTCTCAAAATAAAAAAAATTAACTCAAAAAACCTCTTGTTGTTGTTCCTTTTGTTCACAATCTCCAATAGAAGGCTCATTTTGTGAAATATTTTCAACTAGTAAATGAGGTTCATGTTCTAAGATCACAATTTTATTGTCTGCAGTTTTCTTTGGAGTAACTAAGGCAATTGGTGGAAGAAATGTTGAAAGACTAGTTGATGAAGAAGGTGGTGACAAAAGTTGTTGTTGGTGTGAACATCTTAGAGAATCAAAAGAAAATTTTGTAGGTGTAGTAACAGTTGTTGTCGTTGTTGGAGTTGAATTTATAGCATTTAGAGAAACGTTGTTACTTTAATGAAAAAAAAATTTTAAAAATTTTTCGTTCGCAAAAATATCTGTGAATTTTTTAACTCATACGAAATATTGGACAAACCTCAAAGTAATTGGAGTAAAGTTTAAACGTTCTTCAGAATGCTTCTGGCCATCATCATCTATAAAAAATAAATTTTTTAATCTTCTAATAAAAGAGAAATTTTAGCCCATCTGAAATCGACTCCCTGGCTACGCTCTTGCCCCAATGTAAAAAATTTTTAAAAAGTAAACAATAAAAACCTTTCACATCCACAACAGCTGAAGCTTCAGAAACATCATTTTTTGGTACAACTTGAAAAGGAGGAGCATCTTGGGTAGGAGCTATTGGTGTTTTCTTTAAATCCTCTTTAATGCTACGTCGATGCTACAAAAATATTAAAAGGATAAAAAATTTTAAGTCTGAAAAAACCTCGCGTTGTTTCGAATTTTTCAATGGCGAAGTAGCATTATTATTGCTAGATTTTTTATTTGATGTAGTTTTCGATGAGACACCATTTTCTTTAAAATATAATTTAAAAAAATTTTTTTAAAAGACAAGATCTCAAAATCAAGCCTCTAAATAAGTTTTGACTTAAGTTATTCCTCTCGTCATCGCAATTTATAAAATTTTGTTGGATTACCCATTAGAAATATTCCTATTCAGGCCCGAACCAAAAGAGAACTTGTAACGGAATTCTCCCCAAAAAATTTTTAATTAAAAAATACCCAGATTTGTCCAAGTCTTTTTCAATACATCACCATCTTCATCTTTGTATCTTTGCGCCAAAAGTTCACGAATATGTTGAATAGTTTTTTCATTAAAAATAAATCTATAACGCTCAGAGAGTTCCAATTCTTCGCCAACACGTAATTTGTAGAGTTCTCCAAGTTTGTAAACTTAAAAAAAAATTTTAGAAAATTATTTTAAAAATTAAAAAATACCAAAAGGGTCAAAGAAACATTGAACTTCTCTTCCCATCATTGGACGGCCATGATGACGTAAAATGAAAAGCTATAAATAAAAAATAAATGACTTAATTATTAGAAAATTTCTTTTAATAAAAAAAGAATAATGGAAATGTGTTCTCGGTCAATAAGGAGTCTAGGCATTCCAGAGTAAGATTCATAAAAAACAGGAATACAACGAAAGTTAAAAAAATTAAAAAAACCTTTCCATCTCTGCAACTATAAAAGTCAATTAATGCCATTCCCAAATGACTTCCGGTTGTTGGATGACGCAAAATTTTAACTTGAAGAGGTGTAATGCCAACAGTTGAGACATAGGATGTTGATAACGACGTAGTTCCTTCTCCATCGTTTGAAGGTGTTGAAAGATTTGTTGTCGAAGAATGAGTTAGTTTCCTTTTAAAATAAAAATATCAGAAATAGATCTTTAATGGTGGATTAAGTCAAATAAAAGCAGCCTTATTGTCAGCCAGAAGAGGCTCCTTACATTGCCCAGTAAATGAGGGATGGATTCTAGATATATTAGCCGGGTTTTCAATATAGAGTGGTTCCGAATTCGAATCACGGATATCCGAAAACACGGTTTCCCACAATCACCACAACTCTGATTCATTGGGCAAAGCTAATGCCCAAAAAACTTTTGCCCGCTGGCTGATTCATAAAATGAAGTCTAGGGGGATTCAAGTTCCAAAAGATCTATCTCTAGAATCATTGACTCTAATAGCTAGCACCTAACTTGCCAAAAGGGGAAGTATTTACCAAAACAATTTTAAAAATATACTTGCAAAGCTGCGAAAGAAATTTCTCGTCAATATTGTCATTTAGCCCAACCAATGCCACTTCCCGTCTAGGTGGAATAGCGCAATATTCGTCATCGAGCTAAAAATTAAAATTTCTTCAATTCTAAAAAATTATTTAAAAAACCATAAACTCAGGAACAGGCAAGTCACAGGTCGAGAGTTTCACAATTTTTCTTGGGTCAGGAGGTCGACGAGGGTCTTGAACATTGGTGACGTTGAACTAAAAAATATAAGAACTATAAAAACTTTAAAAAAATCAAGTGTACCTGAGGAAACTCTTCACAAATTCCAAACACTCGAAAAACTGCAAATTTTGGGTCAGGATTGTTTGGGTTTGTAAAACGTCTCCAAGATGGTTTAATTTGTTGTTGAGTCAAGTCATTTGAAGCACTACATGGCTCTTGAGATTGTTGCATAATAATTATTAAAAACTAAAAAAGTACAACAAAAAATCTATACATGAAATGTGGATTAATTAAAAAGAGCGATCATCTACCATTACAAGATGAAAAGGTAAAAGTGTAAATTAACGAAAGAAAAGGTAAAAACGGAAGAGAAATGAGAGAAAAATGCCAAAAAAAGAAAAAAAATGAAGAATTTTGAGTAAATAGAAACATAGAGTCTGAAAACTAAAAAATAAAAAGTTAGACTCAAGTGTTCCGTACTGAAAAAATAATTTTACATTATGCCAAACAAAATGGGATAAAATGTCATTTTCTATTTTAGCCACTAATTTAAAGAATAAACAAACAAAAACATGTTTGGGAAACATTTTTCACAACATTTGTTTTTCCTTGTTTTTAAAAAACAATCTATAAAACGAACAAGAACACAAGAGTCTAAACAAGCAGACAACTAAATAGATAATTTAATTTAAAAATATAAATAAATTTTTTTAATTAAAAATTTTTTTCTTAAATTTTTATACGTCAAGAAAAAATAAATTTTTGAAAAAATTGAAATTAAAAAATAAAATAATCATTAGTTAAATAATTTATTAAATTTATGCTTTTATTGTGTCTCTCTTCTTTTTATATAATATTTTCTTTTTTCTTTCACTGGGTATGTTTTTGTTTTGTTTTTATTTTGTTGTTGTTGTTGATGTTGTGTTTTTATTGAGCATTTTTCCTGTTGTTTCCAATGTTTTGTTGTTTTTGTTGTTTTGAACAATTTTGTTTGAATTGTTTTTCTTACGCAAAATTGTTTGGAAGGCCTTTAAAACAAAAACATTAAAATTAAAAACAAGTTTGTTTAATGTTATTAAAACATGTTTTGCAAACTTTCTCCCTTCAGTTTTAAAACATGTTTTTCAATTTAATTTTCAAAACTTGTTTTGTAGACTTATTTTTAAAACCTTTTTTACCATCGTGTTTTAAGTCATTTTATCCAACTTGTTTTAAAACTTGTTTCTTTCCCAACTTTGTTTTTAAATGTTTTCCCCTTTGTTTTTAGAAAAACACACCTTTTCATCATTATTGTGTACAATTGTTTCTCTTTCCCTATCATCGCTACTGCTTCTTTCCGCGTTGCTTGTTGTTGTGCTAGGTGTTGGTGAAACAGAAGAGTGTTGATTCCATTCTAAACCACTAGTTTCAAAAAGATCACTACACGTAGAGGTAATGTTTGTTGTTTTACTGTTTCTATTTAAACTTGAACCACTCCCCCCACCATAAAAACATTCAACAACAACAGGTTCATAAAAAAGAAGAACATAAAGTTTTGGGCCAAATATAAATATTAATAATTTGCAGTTAATTGTAATTCAATAACAGTTGTAAAATCCAAATATACTGGGCTGATCAAAACATGACTTACTGCCCACAAACATAGAATCATAGTGCAACTTAAAAAAGAGTAACATTAAAAACATAGTCAAACATATTTTACAATTTGTAATTCAATAAAACTTGTTTGTAAACTTTTTTCACAACTTGTTTTTCAACATATTTGTAAAACATGTTTTCTAGCATATTTTTTCCTACTTTTACAAACTTGTTATGAATAATTTCTCCCAACATGTTTTACAATTTGTAATTCAAACTTTATTGTAAAACTTGTTTTTGAACTTTTCAATTCGTTTTAAAACTTAATTTTCCTACAAAACTTGTCTTACAATTTGTAAATCAATAAAACTTGTTTCTAAACTTTTTTTTACAACTAGTTGTCTAAACATTTTTAAAACTTGTTTTCCAACAAGTTTTACAATTTGTTTTACAGCTTAATTTTCCAACTAAACTTGTTTTACAATTTTTTTTCTAAACATGTTTGTTTAAACTTTACTATCTTACCTCAACGATGTAATAAACAACCATTTTGCTTCTTTATAGTTTCGCTTAATACTTCTATTTTTTGAACTTAATAAAAGTGCTAAGAGTAGAAGGAAAAAAGTGTAGATTTGTGCAAGTAAAAAGTTTGGTGATGAATACGAACATAATAATATTTGAGGGTGTTGTTTTTGTGTTTCCAAATTTTGTTGTGAAAATAATTGGAAATTTTGTTGTTTTGCCCCAATAATATATTCTAACGGCTCAATTAAAAACCATTTCATACAAATAACAAATTGAACAGCAAAAATAAATGCTAAAAGAAGCCAATAATTCCAGTAACTAATAGTATGTTGTTTTGAAGAAGTTGCTAATGTTTCTGCATTTTTTAATTGTATTGCTTTGACAATAATTACACCAAAACATAGTGTATGGGCGAGAGAGTGTGCAGAGATTCGAAGATGACAAATCTGTTGTGTTTGTGTTATAGAGAAAAAAAGAAAACTTTGTTTTTACAATTTGTGTTTTTCAAGTTTTAAGTTGTTTTTACGATTAAGTTTAATTTTTAAAACTTTGTTTTTACAAAATGTTTTCAAAACCTTTAATTTATAAACTTTTTACAAATTGTAAAACACAGGTTAAACTTGGATTAGAACTTGTTTTCAGGTTCTAAACAAAGTTTATTTTTCAAACTTGTTTCTAAGAAACATTTCTGCAACTTTTTTAGAAAATGTTTTTACAATTAGTTTTACAAAACTTTATTTTACAACTTGTTTTTAAAATTTCATTTTACAAATCTTTTGTAAAACATTATATAAACCTACCAAATTACTTGGTGTACTAGCAAACAAAAATCCTGTAGCATATAACGAACATATTCCAATTAGCAACAAAATTCCAAGTGATTGATGTCCTTTTATTGTTCTCTGATACATTTTAAATAGAATTAGCAACAATGTTGCAATTGCTAAAACACAAAGTATTCCACTCAAAACAAAAAATACAATTCTTAGAGCTTCGTTTAATTCTTGAGACATTGAAAATTCATTTAATTGGGAAATTTCCTTAAAAAAAATTTTTTTGAAATTTATTAAAATTAAAAAAATTACAGGGAAATTAGTTCCATCATAAACTAGCAGCAATTCTTCATCATTTCCACTTAACATTGTTTGCCTAGCAGGCTCTCTTCTAATATAAGGATTTGAGTAAGTATGGTGTGTTGTTGTTGTGTCGTCGGAGTCATCGTTGTCATCAACTTGCCTTTAAAGAAAAATTTAAAAAAAAATAATTTTTCAAGAAGCCAGACCTTCTAGTAGAAGGACATTTACAAAAAGGAGCACGACATCTTGAAATTATTGGAGGTAACCATTGTAATTCTTCTTCACCTCCACCAGTTTCTTCAGAATTTGAAATAAAAGGTCGATATTCTGATATAAAATGAAATTGGTCTGAATTTGTTGATTCATGGGAAGATGATGAGGAGGATGAATAATTTGCAAATAGTTTGTATCCAAAATTATCTTTAAAAAAATTTAAAAAAATAATTTTATTTAAATTTAATTAAATAAATTTTGGCTGAAAACAATGTAAGACTCAAGTGTTTGTTTGTCAAATAAAAAATATGTTTGTAAAACAAGTTTTACAAATTATTCCAGGTTGGAAGAACAATGTTTTACAAAAACAACTGGTGTTTGTAAAACTTTTTTCAAACTATTTTTTTCTCATGCTTATTATTACAACAAGTTTTACAAACTCAAATAAGTTTTAAAGGTTTAAAAAACAAATTTTCAAACACGTTTATAAAAACAAGTTTTAAACAAACTTTTATAAAACAAGTTTTCAAGATTACAAACTTACTTTCATCTCCAGTAGAAACAAGTAGGTAAATTTCATATTCAACCGGCTCTTTGAGTATAAGTTGGGCATAAGCGTTTCTAATCAATTTGCGCCCATTTTTATTAAATTCATCACAAATTAATGGTTTTATTTCATTTGGGCATAATCTAAAATTAAAAAAAAATTTCTAAATTAAATCTTTTCTTCAACTTTTTATAAGTTGTATCAATAGCTTCCAGCAATAATTGAATTCCTCTAGTTAAATAGCCTGCACGGGTAAGACGACCCATTCCACTAACATCCAACAATTCTTCCCCAGTACATAAGCGTCCATTAAATCGTTCTATGTTGCTTTTAGACCTTTAAAAAATTTTTCAAAAAAATTTTTTTTTGATTTTTTTAAATTAAAATTTAATTAGTTACAGGGCGCATTGCCAATTTTCTTCAACATGACGCCAATACCAAACTTCGGGTAATGTGAGAGGAGTGATAGAACGAATCCAACTATGGAATTCTGGTGTTGTTAGGTCCTTTAAAAATAAAAAAAATTTTTGGTCCGAAAAATATTTTTCACCTTTGCCTGGAAGGAGACAGTCCCTGCATATTGTACCAAATTTGTTGGATCACGCAAATAAAAATCGTGTGCCTCCCCAATCATTATATGAACATTTTTTAAAGTACTCCCAGAAGCCATAAATTCATCACGCAGACGAGCACTCATAAATTCTGCTGCCTTTAAAATATAAACATTGAAGTTATAAATTCCGCCTGCTTTATAAAAAAAGTCCCGCCTGTTTTGCTGAACTAAAAACAAGTGTAACATTAGCGTTAGGAACATTTAATAAAGTTTGTAAATGTTGGGATTGTTTTGTTTTTGTTGTTGTAGAATCATGTCTTTTCTTTTTAGATGTTTGAGCATGTTCAGATTCTTTAATGTTGTTGTGTTCGTCAAAATGTGTTGTTTGTTGGTCACCTATAAGTATTACATCTGAAGTACATATTCCGGTTGAGAGAAGCATAAATTGATTGTATAGAGAAACAGAAGTTGAATCCTTAAAAATAAACTTGTTTTACAACTTGTTTTTACAATTTGTGAAATTGTTTCAAAACTTGTTTTTCAGCATGTTCTAAAACTTGTTTCAGAAACATGTTTTCCACAACATTTATTTCCAACTTGTTTTACAATTTCTCAAATGTTTAAAATTGTTTCTAAAACACGTTTTTTCTTTCCCAAAATGTTTCTACAAACTTTAAAAAACACTTTTAGTAAAAACATACACTTTTATCAACAACAACATTAACATACGTCCAGTGCATTTTCTTTAAAAACTTGGCCAAAGCAATAGCTGTATTTTTATGACTTGGGCCCAAGTGGAAAAATGAATTTTTTGTATTTTTTGCTTCTTCAAATTCAGACAAAATTAAATTTGATTTTTTATTATTATCGAATTTTTGCGACTGTCCAAGTGTTAATAAAGGAGGGGATATTGTTGGGTTTGAAAAAATAGTATCAAAAATTCCTTCTTGTGTTGAGGTTAATTCTTCTTCAGAGCCATATAAATAGCCTAAAAAATATTTTAAAAATTAAAAAAAAATTTTTCTCTGGTAGAAAATTCACCTATAGTTGCCCCATTCGCAATAGTCCAATTTCTTTCCATTTGTGTAAATTTATAACAATTTCTTTCTGAATCTATTAAAAATTCCAACAAATTTTTTGTATTAGAACAAGTATCAATTAAAAGAGCCCCAATCCCTGGAATTGAATCTGCTCCAGTAAAAAGTCCAGATTTTGGAGAAAATTGTTGTTGGAATGTTGAAATCTGTGAAAAACAATGTTTTGAAGAATTTTGATTGCAAAACATTTGTTTTAAAATTGTTTATTAAAACTTGTTTTTACAATTTGTAAAAACATTAAAACATTTTTTATAAACAAGTTTTAAAAACTCTCAAAACATGTATTTTCTCATTCAAAACTTGTTTTACAAATATTAAAACTTGTTTTTGTACAAACTTAATTCCAACTTGTTTTACAATTTTAAAAACATTTAAAAATGTTTTTACAATTAGTTTTACAATTTTTTTCCTAAACTAGCTTTTTTTCTCATTAATTTTAAAAACATATTTTAATCGTACCGCATGTAAAAATGCTAAAGGTAATGAAACAGCTTCAGGATTATCTCTTCGTAAAATATTGCAATTTGTCCCACTTTGAAAATCAAAAAGTGCAGCAATATAAAGAGGTGAATTTTGTGGTAATAAACTAAGAAATGTTTGTTCTTCTTTTCGGTGAATAGCAAATTCACATTTCCCCAAACAGTAGGGTCTTTAAAATAAAAAAAAAATATTTTTCAAGACAAATTCAGTACTTACCTATTTTGTCTACAATAGGAATGAATATTAGAAAGTTGTGAAGGTAGTTGAAATTTGCTGATATTCTTAGAAGCGCCTGTTTTGTACTCAATTAACCTTAATAATAAAAATTTTATTAAATCACAAACATTCTGATTTAAAAAACATTTTTAAAAACTTAATTTAAATCATCAAAACATAGTTGTTCTTAAAACATGTTTTACAAATATTAAAACTTGGGTTTTTACAAATTACAAAAGTTTTGAGAAAAGTTTGTACATCTAAGCTTGTTTTACAATTTGTTTTTCAACTTGTTCTGATTTGTAAAAACAAGTTTGTAAAAACCAGGTTTGTTTATTTATTAAAAACATAAAATTCTGAATTGGAAAAACATTACAATTTGTAAAAACTTGTTTTTTCCGGAAACTTAATTAAACTAAAAACATTCCAAAAACATTTCAGCATAAGCAAAACATTGTTGAAATTTAATTCTGATTTGTAAAAACATTTAAATAAACACTCCCCATATAATTAATAAATTCTGACTTGTAAATATTTTTAGAACCAGAATTTTCACGAAAAACAGCTTCCAACACAATTCCTTCCATTTGGATAAAATCCCCAATTAAAAAGGGTTGAAAAAAGCGCAGTGTAGTTAATTGTTCTGCAAAGCCTGGAGGCAATCTAATTCCAAGTTGGGAGCTGTTTAAAGGTTGTAATTCAAGTAATTCATTCCGAATGGAGTCAAAACATGGTTGAGAAGGGGTTTGGCTTAAAGAAAAAAATTTTTTTTTTCTCTAAAAAATTCAAAAAACACTAACCATTTTTTGCTTAATTCAAAATCTGTATCTATACGTTGTGCTGTTCTGGCCAGGGCAAAAATTAAAGGAATAATAGATTCAAGGGAAGCAGATTGCCTGAAATTGAGTAATTAAAAGAATAAAATAAAATCAGAATAAGAGTTTTAATAAATCAGAATTTCACAGAAAAAATCAGAATTAAACAAAAAATGACCAGAAAAAACCAGAATTGAAAATATTGAAATCAGAATATCAAAAAGGCAATCAGAACACGCCAAAATTAAAAATCAGAATATCATAGAAAAACTAGAAAAATCAGAATATAAAATCAGAATACCACAAAAGATAATCAGAACATAAAAATCAGAATATCATAGAAAAATCAGAATTCGAAATCAGAATTATCACAGAAAAATCAGAACACAATTACAACAAATCAGAATAACAATAAAAATCAGAATAATTAAATCAGAAACAAAATTTCAGAAAAAATTCTGATTTTCTTTTAAGTACCTGTGTAATTCTGCCAGCCTTGCAGGGTTAAGTTGGTCATTTTCACAAGAAACTTTTCTCCCTCCTCCTTTATTTGTTGCTGTTTTATTACAATTATAAACTGTCCTAACATAAGCATTAAGTAAACTATAATGTTCATGATTTGAAACTAATACACGAAGAAAATAGGCATTAAAATCAGCCAAATAACGTTGTTGACGATGAATTGAGATAAACTATAAGGGAGAAAAAATTTTTTTTATTGAATATAAGGTTAAAATAATAAAATAAAAAAAATTGTGGCAAAATGGCCAATTTTTGGTAAAGTGGCCAAATGTCTATTTTTGTACAAAGTGACGAAATGAAAAAAATTTATTTAATAGTCATTTTGTCAAAAAAAATTTTTTCTAAAATTTTTATAGATTTTAAGACTTACATTTAGAATTTAAAAATAAAAATATTAAAAAATAAGACCTTTAATTTAGATTTAGAATTATCAAAAACAAAATTGGCATTTTGTTGGTTAATAAAATCAAGAGTTTCCTCGTCTTCTTCTTCTCCATTATTATGGTTAGGCCAATCTATACTAACCCAAAGTTTTGCAATTGAATTAAATTCTTTATTTAAATTAAAAATAGTTGCCAAAATATTTTTGTTGACCAAAGAAACCTTTAAAAAAGAAAATTAAAAAGTGAGGTGACATTTGATCCCAACTTCATTTTTTTGATTTAACGTAGCCTTTTTAAAGAATATTTTAGCAAAATTTAAGGAAGCTTTAGGGGCCTATGAAAAAAACTAGAAGACCCCCAGAAAAAACAAAAAAATAGAAAGAGGTGACAGTTGATCCCACCTCCTTTTCTTAATTTTATATTTTCAAAAAATCCCCAATTTTCTCCAAAAAATAAAAGAAATTCCTGACAATAATTTGTGCATCACTTTGATTTAATATATTTATAATATTTGGATGATCAACACTAATTATTTCTGATATTGATATATTTAGTTGACGAATTATTTCTACAAATTTATCGGTAATTGAAGAATCCTCGTTGTTGTCAACTATTGATACCTGAAATAAAAATTTTTTTGAAAATTTTTATAAAAAATTTCAAAAATTTACCAAATTAGAATTTCCAATTAATTTAAGTAGCTCAACCAACGTCTGGACATAATCAAATAAAAAAGGAGCTGTGCTAATAAACCCAGTAACTCCTTGATCCAACAAAGCTTGAGCTGAAGAGGAGCTGAATGCTGCAATTGGTAGATTGTAAGGTTTAAGTGCTTGGGCAACAGAATTGGCTGATTCTGAATCCTTTGGTGAGAGAACAGCTGGAAAAAATTAAAATTTGAAAAAAATTTTCAAAATGTCAAAAATTCAAAATGTCAAAAACACATTTCGCCAAAATTTTCGAAAATTTATTTACCAATAAGTCTTGGAGCTTCACTCCTTTTCCTCAAAGCCTCCTTATTGTTAAGCAAGCATTCCGTTGGATCATGAAACCCAACAGCATCGAGAAACCTCAATGATTGAGAAATAGCTTCTTTAGGTCTAGAACAACTGTCCCCAGCAAATAAACCGATACGAGGCCGTTTAGTGACATTTCTCATTTTATTGGTTTGTTCGTTCCAGTAGGCTAAAAAATTAAAAGAAAATTTTTTAAAATCTCAAGTTAGCATTGAGTGTTCCTTATGATATTGTCAGTCTAATAATAAAATAAAATCTCAGTTAGTGTAGTTTCCCTCCCATGCCACACCCCTTTCTCGTAAAAACCCACCCATTGCCCATTGTATTGCAACTACATCCTGTACAGACGAAGGTTTTAATTTTAGACAATCTTGAGCATGCAAAGGAAAAGCACCACCAATTTGGAAATGTCCGGGATCGGAAGGCAAAACTTTGAAAGAATCAAAAACATCACAACTTGCTTGCTTAAAAAAATAAATTTAAGTAAAATAATATTAAAAGATTAGTAAAAAACAGACATCAAAAATCAAATTTTCACAGATAATTTAAATAAGAATTTTAAAAAACACCCCTCCCCCCCCCCCCAAAAAATCATCCAAAATGTTTTTTAAAGATTCCCCAAAATTTTTCCATCATTAATTAAAATTCTCGCTAACCTCTCCCTTCACCACACTGTTTTTAGTAGTTACAGTTGTTTCGTCTTCCCCTTCTTCTGAACTTTGATCAAATGCTGCTGCACTTTCTGCAGGTTGTTTAGTTTTGCTATCAACATTTACATTTATAGAGAAGGTGAATGGAAGGAAGAATGTTGTTAATATAATCAATAAAATAAATTTTTGACGTAATAAAGAATTCATAGAAAAATTTTCTGTTGTAAAGTTGAATAATTCTCTCCCAAAAATTTTTTAAAGTTGATAAATCAGTCCATAATTAAATATTTAATTGAAGAAAAGTATTAGTTGTGCATATGTAGAATAGTAGTGAAGAATTTTTTAAATAGCTGAAATTAAAGAAAAAAATTTTAAAAAATGATAAAAAGATTTTTAAGTCAGCAGGGAGAAATTTCGTCTACATGAAAAATTCCCCTCCTTATACCCACATGATGAGCAATCAGAAAGGTTCAAACCTTGCTGCTTTTAGCTAAAAATCAGGAATATTAACCACTAGACCACATTAACTGAGATTAAAGAACACATTAAAAACATGTTTTTGTTTTTTCAAAAACAAGTTTTATTAAAACACGTTTTAATAAAAAACAAAACAAAGTTTTAACAAAACAAGTTCTAAGTTTTCATCAAAACAAGTTTGTATGAAATTACAAATTGTAAACTTAATTTGTAAATTTGTAAAACAAGTTTAATTATTATATTATTTAAAATTCCCCCCTTATTATTTATATTTTCTCCCTTATTTAATGTTGCCAATTTTCTTGTAGTTTTGCAATGCAAAAATAATTGGTTAAGAGTTAGTTAAGTTTTAATATTATATTCTCAAATATTCACTATAACAAACAAGAACATTTGTTAACTAAAAATAAAAAATAAATTCTTTTTTTTTCAGCAATTGTTTCACTCTACAAATCCCTTCTCTCCCTGCCCTCTTTTTTGCTGTTAAACGCCTATTTTCGTATTAAAAAAATTTTTTACAAAAAAAAAAGAAAATAGTTTTAGAAGAGAAAAATTTTGTAAATATTTTTAGGTTTAAAAAAATTTTTGGAGAAAAAAAGAAAAATTGAGAAAAAAAATATTTAAATTATAAGCAATATTAACAGAGAAACATGTGTCAAAACATTTGAGGTTTTAACAAAAACACACACAGATTGTAAAACTTAAAAACAAGTTGCTAAACAAGTTTTAGTAAAAATACAAACTTGTAGACCTAATTTTACAAATTGTAAAAAAAGTTTTAATACAAGATTACAAATTGTAAAAAGTTTGAAACAAGTTAAAATAAATTGTAAAATTGCAAACTTAAGTTTATAAGTTTGTAAAAAAATTTTAGGCAAAATAAACATTATTTCTAAGCAAGAATTAATTATAAAACCCCAGAAAACATTTAAAAAATATTTTAAAAATTTTATAGAAATTTTTTAAATTTTGAAAAATTTTTTTAATAAAATAAAATAATAGAGAGACTGACATTTTTGATTTGTAAAAAAAAAGAAAAAATAAAATTGCTACTATTATTTTTGGTTTAAAAATTGATGGGGCGTTTCAGATCCTTCATTTCAAAAAAATAAAAAAACTAGTCAAAAAATAATTTAGAAGAAATAAAAGATTAGTAAAATAAATAAATGATCTGTTTCTGTATTTAAAAACATGAAAAATAAATTTTTAAAAATCAAAAAAATTTTTAATAAAAAGTAGAAGCATGCCCTAGCCGGTATGAGAGCCTAAACCTAGCCGAGAACTAATTCTACCAAAAAAAATATTAAAAAAATAAATTTGATATCATTGGATAGAGGAGAAAATCCTCTACAAAAGAACATAAAAACAGAAAATATTTACTTCACTTAAAAAAAGTTAAGGCCAAAAAACTTGACTTTTACAGAAAAAAAACTGCTCGATTTAAGGTTAATTTTCGAGCCATATCTTTTTTGTAATTTTAAATAAAAATTTAATTTTAGTATCATTAAAAAGCAAATTTTCTGCTCATTAAAATGACACCAAAACCATTAAAAAATAACAGAAAAATAGAAAGTTGTGGAGAATAGCGTGTTGGTGGGCAGTCTCTTGACCGATACTAGGGACCGAGAAAATTAATTAAAAAAAATTTTTTTAATTTTTTTAAAGCTTTAAGGCAGTAAAATCAATAAAAATAAATAAAAACACAACATTCCTTCATAGAATAAAAATAAAAATGGATTTTTCTTGAAAGGGATGGAGAAGGTTTTCGCTTTCATAGAAAGAGCTTCCTCTTCCCTTTTTGCCAGATGGGCCCCCAAAAACATGTTTAAAAATTAAAAGGAATTTAAGAAAAAAATTTGAGGGGAATTAATGAGTAGATTAATTAAATAAAAAGACAGAAAATTTAGAAAATTAATATTAAAAAAAATTTAAAAAAATATTTGGAAGGAGGAGAAAGGTTTGAAAAAGGAAGAGTGAGTGGGGGAAGGGAAATAGGAAGCCAGAAGCGTTAGATTACTTTTCGGAAAAAATTTTTTTTCAAAGAAAATAAAAAAAATTATTAGAAAACTAGAAGTCTTAAAAATTTTAAAAAATTGAAAAAAATTTATTAATGAAAAGAAAATTGTTTTTAAGTGCCTAGGTAGTTGGAAGCAACCTCAAATAAGAAGCAACCTCCCCAAACATTCCCCCCACAAAATTAATTAATAAAATAAAAATAAAAAGGTCCTTTAAAAACAAGTACAAATATTATTAACCAAAAAATGACAGAAAAAGAATTAATTATTTAATTAATTAATTTTCAGTAAAAATTAATTAAAGAAGCATTAAATATTTTCTCTCCCCAATTCAATGTTCGCGGGTAATAAAACAAAAATTTTCTTCTTATTTTTGGGGAGAGGGTTTAAGCGTGTTGCCGTTAATTTCCTTTAAAACAAAAAATATTTAGCTCCAAGTAAAATAAATAAATATTTTTTAATATTAAAGTAAACGCTGCTGCGCGACGCCGCCGATGAGAAGAAAAACGCGTAGAGCGCGAAAAGAAAAAAAACCCCGCGGCATTTGCTGGACAAGTTTTTTTTGTTTTTAGCAAAATAAATTTTTCTAATAATCATTTTTACATGTTTATTTGCTTGAAGAAAAAAATTGGGAGGAAAAAAAATTTTTGGAAGGAAGAAAGACTATTTAATGGAATTTTGGGTGATAATTGGGTGTTTTGGCAAATAAAAAAATATTAAAAAAATAAAAAATAGAAAATATATAAAAATATTAAACAAAAATAAATTTAAAAAAAATAAAATAATTAATTTAAAAATTAAAAATATTGCCCACATAAATATTTTTAAAGGTAATTTATGAGTATATGTCTCACCTCCCCTTACATTAATGTTTAGGTATGATAATTTGTTAAAAACAGGGAAACATGAGAAACATGACAAGGAAACTAAAACATTGTTTTTAAACAATTAAATAAATGTTTGGGGAAAGTTTTGTTGTAATGTTGGAAGGAAAAATATAGAAAAACAGGAAAACATAGAAATTAAAATTAAAACAAACAAAACTTGTTTTAACAATGTTTAGATTAAAGTTGCAAGAAAAATGTTTCAAATAAAAATAAACTTGAAAAACAAGTTGGAGAAGAAAACAAACTTAAATAAGAAACAAGTTGGAAAACAAGTTTAAATAAAACTTGAAAAACAAGTTGGAAAAACAAAATAAAAACGACAAAATGGTCAAAAGTCGAAAATTTTGCATTTGGTCATAAACAATTTTAAAAAATTAATAAAAACATTTTAAAAAATGTTTTTATCGATTTTACCCCAAAAAGAGTTTAAAAAGAACACAATATTTTATTTTTAAAATGTTAAAGCTAAAGCGGCAGAATTAAGAAAAAAGCGCGCATTTAGGGTAAATTAATCATGACATTTTTTTCATTATTTTTTTTCTTTCTTATTGTCCACCCAATTTTCTTTTTTTTTTCTTGTTTGCTTCTCGCGCTTCCCTTTTTCTTCTTTTAATTTTATTTTTGAACAATAAAGAGCGCTCAAGGATTTTTAATAAATTAAAGAGGGGGAATAAATAAAGGATTATTTGAGGGGAAGGGGAAGGGAGGGGATAGGAAAAAAACGAAGTGAAGGATGATTGGGTTTTGAATCTGGGGAATTTTATCAAAATCTTTTTAGGTCTTTTTCAAATTTAAATTGAATCAAAAATTAAATTTAAAAAAAATTAGAAAAAAGGACTCAGCTAGACGAGAGGAATCGATGGGTATTTTTGTATTTCTTTGAGAATTTTGATTTATGTCCATTTCCTTGAAAAAAGTTCCAGGGATTTTTTGCATGAATATTAATTTAAAATCATTAAAAAAATTATAAAAATAAAAAAAAATTTTTTTTTTGATTTCTCAAGGTAAGCGACATTTCATCCCAAATTATAATTTTAATTTGTCTTTAAAAATAATTTTTTTTTAATTTTTTATTTTGATTTTGTATACAAAAAGGAACAAAAATTAACAATTTGAAGGCCATATTAATTTAAAAAATGAAGAAAAAAGGCAACTTTTTTGCAAAAAATGTGCAAAAAAAGAAATATTAGACAAGTAACATTCTTTAAATCATTTTTTTCTTTATAAATAGACTTGACATGTTGCAAAAAAAATTTTTTTGGGTATAAAAAGAGGCCAATTACCTAGTAAATTCATTTTAAATTTTTAAACAATTTCTCCCGGCAAAATTGGCCAAAATTAAAAAATTTTGTACATTTCGTCCCACTGAAGAAAATTTGCCATTTTGTCACAAAATTTTTTAAAATTTAAAATTTTTATTTTATCCTCTTCTTGAATATTTTTATTAACTAAAAAATTAATTTTCAATAAATTATTAAGGAATTAAAATTAAAAATGAAGAGCTATTTATGCCTATTTTTAATGCTTTTGTTTGTACTGTGCTTTGCTGCCTCAAAGCAAGTATCAACTGACAATTCCGAGTCTAAATTGTAATTTTAATATATTTTTTTATAAATCTAGTCAATTTTAAATGTCGAAAAAGCTAAAAAAAGCCAAAAAAAATTAAAAATTCAAAAAAAAATTAAAAATGTCAAACAGTACAAAAATAGCCATTTCGTCACATTGAAGAAATCTTGCCATTTCGTCAATAATTAAAATACCTTCAATAACCTTTAAAATTTTTCCAGTCTCCGTTCAAAACGCTACGGAGGTTTTGGTTATTATGGAGGAGGCTTTGGAGGCTGTGATACTTGTGGAGGAGGCTATTTTGGAGGTTATGCCCCAAGCAATTTTTATGGTGGAGGCTGTGATATGTGTGGAGGTGGTTATCGAAGTTATTATGGATATTTTGGCTGAACATACAAGAATTACTAGAAGTATATTCCAATAATTAGTGTTAAATAATTAATTTTGTTGATAATTTATATTTTGTCATATTGAAAAAATTGGACATTTTGTCACAAAAATTAAAAAAAAATTTTCTATAGTAGACTTAACGTTTTATAACTTTACCAAATGAAAGCCTAAAATCTTAGAATTTTGTAGAGATGTTGCCAAAGATGGTATCTAACTAGCCTAAAAATTTGAGAATTTTAGGTCCAGTATTTGTGAAGATATGGTCAAAATGCCAAAGGGGATTTTGACCTTATTGGTACCGATACTTTTAAAGCTGTAAAATGGTCAGACAAAATGATACAACCTTAAAATCAATTACAAACATCCCCAAGGGCGTTTAAAAGCTCCCTTAAAAATTTCAGAATTTTTGGCCCAGTATTTGTGAAGATATGGTCAAAATGCCTGAGGGCATTCTACCCAAGTTTTTACAAGAAAGGGCTTTTTAATTAAAAAATTAAACAAAATTATCAAAAAAATTTTTTAATTAAAGCCGGATTTTTGCTACATTTATATAAAATGCATTAATCAAAAAATTAGAGCATTCGGCGATTTTTAATGGAAAAGAGAAAAAAATGCCGACAGAACATACGCCTTTAATTAATTAATTTAAAAAATCTCCTTTTAATTTAATAAGAAAGGTTTTGGCATAAGCGAAAAACACACATTTTTTAATAATAAAATATTCTCTCATTTGTTCATATTATTGTTGCGATAATTTAAAAAAATGTTTTTTATAAATATTTTTATTATTTTTTTAATTAAAATTATTGTAAGTCCCTTCTTAAATTATTTTTCATAAAAAATTTAATTTAAAAAAGTCTGGACAATTTGAGGATGAATACACCATTAATGCTAGGGCAGGAATTGTTGATAAACTTTTTGAAGGGGATATAGATCTACGGCCGGAAGAATATTATCAGTTAAAGAGAAGCAAATTTTTTTCTGATCCAGCTGCTAGAAAGAATGGTAAAAAATAGGGTTTAAATGACAAAACGGTAATAGTCAAAAGGTCAATAGTCAAAATGGTAAAAATTCAAAATGTCCAAATTTCAATCTCAAGGACGCTCATGATAAAAATATAAAAATGTTCAAAACGCCCAAAATTCATAATGCCCAAAATGTCAATACTCAAAAGGTCCAAAACACAAAATGTCAAAAGTCCAAAACGTCCAAAATACGCTCCCAAAAAATTTTTCTACCATATAATTCTTAAATATTTCCCCACAGCTCTATTCACCAACTGGGAAACAGATGAAAAGTATCATTGGCCAAACCAACCTTCAACAACACAAGGTGTTCGTTATGGCCCTTTAATTAACTACACGTTGGATTGGGAAAAAATAGTAGAGCCTCCTTCTTGTTTGTTTTCCTTTAGTTGTTTTTGAAAAAAATTATCTTAAAGTTGTTTGGCTTAAAAATATTTTGGATGCCCACAAAAATATAGAAGAAAATACATGCATCAGATTTGCAAATTCGAGTGAAGGGGATCACATACATTACTATTGGGGATATGGGTGCCATTCGCTTGTGGGCAGGAATGGAGGAAAGCAGTGGTTGTCTCTTGGACCCGGTTGTTGGACGGTGAGTGACAGTTGGTCCCACACCTCGAAGGATGACATTTGATCCCATACTTGAAAAGTGGGCATTTGGTCCCATAGTCGGAAAATGACATTTGGTCCCTAGCGGGGGAAGTGACAATTCGTCTCGTACTTGAAAAGTGACATTTGGTCCCATAGTCGGAAGGTGACATTCGGTCCCATAAACGGATATTGGCTTGCAATAGCTAAACCCTCTTTAAAAAATTAATATTTAAAAGGTAAACGCAGTCCACGAAACACTCCATGCATTAGGGTCTAATCATGAACAAAGCAGACAGGACCGTGATACATTTATAAAAATTAACGAGGAAAATATGATTGAAGTAAATAATTAAATTTTTATAATTTTTATTAAAAAATCCCCCTATCCACTTTAGAATATTTCTGATGCTTTTGCTATTATTGCTGGGTCCCCTACTGGTCAGATTTTTAAATTTAAAAATTTAAAAATTTTCTAAAATTTAAGGAAATCCTTACGATTTTGGTTCGTGTATGCATTATTCTAATGGGGCATTTTCTAAAAACAAAAAGTATTTTTTTCAAATTTTAGGTTCTACAATGCATTATAATAATATGGCATTCTCGAAAAATAAAAAGTATATTTTCTAATAGTTCAAAAAAACGTCCAAACTTTCAAAAAATTCAAAACCGCCAAAAAATTTCAAAATGTCAAATCCCTCAAAATCGTTAAAAACGTCCAAACCCTGAAAAATAGACAAAACGTCAAAAACACAGAAATCATACAAAACGTCACAACCCCAATTAGTTCAATTTTATTAGACCCACAATAGAAACACTTGACAAGAACTACCAGCACACAATTGGCTACAGACTTAAACTCTCATTTCTCGATACAAAAGCATTAAATCATCGTTACTGTGATCGTTAGTGAATTAATTTATATTTAAAAACCCCCCAAAATTTAAAGATATTTGTGATGACTTGACTTGGATAACTCCAGACTGCAGAAATAATGGTTACCCTAACCCAAATAAATGTTCAGAATGTTTATGCCCTGAGGCAACATTTAAAAAATTTAAAAAATATTTTTTTATGATAATTAAAGGGTTATGCTGCTCCTTATTGTGACCATGTGGAGAAGGGAAGGATGGAGGGGGAAGGTAAAGATTTTAAAGGATTCTTAGGTCGAATATTAGTTGGAAATTGGTACACCCTCAGAAACACAGACCCCAATTTTGCGACAAAAAACAGAAATTTGACATTTCGACATTGACATTTCGACATATGACTTTAAGTCAAAATTGATGTCATATTTATATAGAACCCTCCTAAGCCCCTAAAATACCGATTTTCAGTCTTTCACGAAAAAGAACAGAAGTTGACCCAAACGAGTCTTTACCCAAATCAAATTAATTTTAAAAAATTTTCTAGGAAAAGATCCATTATATGCAGAATGCCCAGGAGAACCAAATATTTTATTAACTCCAGACACTCCAGAAATGGAAGAAATTCGTTGGTTCAATGCAAGCAAATTTACTTGTTATTGGCGAATCCAAGCCCCAGCTGACCACTATATTGGGGTTAATTTAACAAAAATGGAAGGGTTCAAGTGTGAACAATCTTGTTATAGTTTTGTAGAGATTAAATATGGAAATATGGCTAATTCTGGTAATTTAAAAAAATTTTCTTAGTTAATGACGCCCAAAGGCTCAAAAATATTTCAAAACACTCATAAAACGCTTAAAGCCCCCCAACCCTTGCAAAATGTCACAAACACCAAAATTCTCAAAATGTCCAGTGTCAAAATACCCAATGTACAAACCACCCAAACGTTCAAAAAATCCCCAAAGTAAACCCTAAATAAATAAGAAAACCCCCAAAAAATCCTTAAATTAACTCTTAAACCCCCTAAAGAGCTCAAAACGTCCAAATATTACAAAACGCCAAATTTCAAAACGCCCAATTTCAGGCCCACGTTTTTGCTGTGATCTACCTACAGAAACATTATATACAGAAGTAGTCGGACACGAAGTTATAATAATAACACATGGATATAAACCTGGAAATTATTCTGTTAATTTAAGCTATAGTATTACTAAATAGTTGAGGGAATTTAAAAAAAAATTTTTTTTGAATAAACTTTTCATTTTTTGGCATTTTGTTTTCCAAAAAAATTTTAAATTAAAAAACTAAGGCTAAAATGTGATTTCTAGCATATTTCAAAAATTGTCTCTGACCGAAATGAGCTTTGACCGAAATGAATTTTGAGTCAAACGACTTCTGACCCAAATGAAATTTAATCCAAATCAAAGGAAAAAAATTTAAAAAATGAAAAATCAGAATTAAAAAACAAATAGAAATTGGTTAAAAAATAAAAGAACACAGCTGATTGTGTTCTTTTAAATCGATTTTCCAAAGGGTTATAGAAAATAGAGGTAAATGAGCGGACAAAAAAACAGCACTAATAGTTAGACTAAATCAATTAAAAAATTAAATTTCCCCTCAAATAAAAATTCAAAAAAAATTTTTATTTTTACTTAAAATGAGACTTTGGATAGCTTCATTATTTTTTTACATTTATATTTTTATATTTTGTGAATTACTTCGTTTAATAATTAAAAAATTGTTTGAAAATGAAGGGGGTAAAGAAAAGGAACAAAAACACCAAAATTATTCCTCTCACCAGTTATATGCACTTATAGCCTATGAGGTAGGGTGAAAAAATTTTTTTTTGACTTTAAAAAATTTTTTATGTCATTTTTTTACCAAAAAACTTTATTCCTAACAAAAATAAAAAACTTTCCCCTCAAAGGGACTCGAACCCACGACCCTATTTTTAACTAATCCCAACTCACTACCAACTTCATCACGAGTTATCACACCGGGAAAGTTTAATTATTTGCCTAAAATTAAAATAATTAAATTAACCCAGAAAAGGGAGTAGGTGGAAAAATTAAAAAATTACCCTTAAAATTAAGAAAAAAATTTCTAAAAATTTTTAAAAACTTTTTTAAACAATAATATAATAAATATATATTTTTTAAAATAAAATATATAATAATTAACTATTTTTTGAGGTGTCTAATAAATAATAAATGAGAAAAAAATCACAAGGGTAAAATAAAATATTTTTTAAAAGTACAGTAGAGTCTCAAAACTATTTTTAATTTTTAAGGAGATTGAGCTAGCATAAGCTGGGATAACTCGAAAAAAAATTTTTTTAAGTAGATATTATTTTTATTAATAGCCTAAATAAGTAGGAGAGATTTTTGAGGGGTAAGTGGGAGAGCCCTGAACGATTGGAGAGGGGGAGGGGGGTGACTATAAGGTAAGACTCTAATATACTAATAAAAATTTTTGGCCTATAATTTTGGTGTTAGAATAATAAAAAAACTTTTTTTTAATAAAAATATACCTCTATTCCTCTACTAGTAAATAATAATATTCTTCTCCTTTTATGGCACACAACCAAATTTTTGATTTTTTGTCTATCCAGTTTTTTGTTTATTTGTCTCTTCCTTTGGTTGTTTATTATTTGAACTTGTTTGAGAAGTGGGATTTGACTTCTAAAATTTTTTATTTAATTTTTAAGGTAAAAATTTTTTGCCTAATATTTGGGTAGAAGAACCTCTCAGACTTTAAAATTCATAATTCTTGAATAAGTGAACCGATAAAGCTGAGATTGTTATTATCCGATAGATTTAATTTTTACCCAAAACTTTAAGCAAAAATTAAAAGAATTTTTTGAAAAATATCTTGTAGTCAATTCAATGCTCTATCCAATAGTACTGGTACCAAAAAATCGGATAAAAAATATTTTTTAATTGGATAGGTTAGATACATTTGATCCCGAAGCGTGTCTTTAAATATTAAAAAAAACCTCTTTCTCTAAGGATTTAAGCTTCTCTTCAGGAATATATCCCAAACGCATTCTAAATTGTTCGAAGAAGACAAAAAGCTGGAAAAAATTCTTTAATTTTTGAAAGTAAATTTTTAAAGAAAACCAAAATTGTGTGTGGAGCAAGTCTAACCCATGCGGGGAAGAAGCCTTTAAAGAATCCAAGCGGCCCCAATTTTGCTGTATACAAAAAGCAATCCAATAAGCCTTTGAATTGGCCAGGTGGTGCATTCATTAAACGCGTTTTTAATACCTAAAAATTTTTTCAAAAAATACAGCAGGACCTCATTATAAGCGGAAAATAATATATCTTGGTGTTGAAAAAGGTCGTAACTTATAATTAAGTGTATTTTAAAAAAAGGTTATGCCTAACCTCAGTTCAGCCTTCCTACTCAATGGCTAACCAGTTTAAAAGAATTGCGGATAATTCTCACCCCAGTGAAACTTAGGACAGGGTCAACCTTATAATTAAATTTAAACAAACATCCATAGGCTGGGTAAGAACAGTCGCTCCAGAAGCTGCTAGGAAAGAAGAAAACAAATGGGTGTAGATATTGTCTTTTGCCAAATTTGCTTTTATTAGCATCTGAAAATGGAAGAAAAATAATTTTTTTAGATTTTTCAAAGAAAACCTGTTTAATTTGATCATAAAAAGACAATTGTCCAATAGTCATTAAAATAGCTCTTCCAGTTGCCATTGTACACCCATTGAATAATTTAGCGACTCCTTCTTCCTAGAAAAATTTTTTTGAAATTTTTGACTGGATATTGGGAAAACAAAGTTAGGACTCATGTCAGTTAGATACAGAATGATCTAGTTTGGGCTACCATTAATTCTGAAAAACGAAAGGGAAGCAACAAGCTATTAAGGGCTTGTATTCTACCACACAGTATATGCTCATTATAGCCCTTTAAAAATTTTTAGATAAACAAAAAAGGAGGTTGTCTGAAAATGGTCAGTTAAGGGTTCAGAAAATTTTCAAAAAATTTCTATTTAAAAAAAAAAACCTTGCTCATTCTAATAATCCCATCAATCGCATTTTTATAATTCCTTCTCTGGTTGGCAGGCAATTTAATATCGTTCTGCATTCTAACGTTAATTAAATCGGCTGGGGAACCGGCAACACCTCCAACAGCTCCTAAAAATAATTTTTTGAAAAATTTAAAAAAATTAATTTTCGAAGACATTTTGTCCCAAAATTTTTTAAAAAATTAAAAATTTTTTAAAAAAAACCTGCAACCCCAGCCAAAGCCATTTTCTGAATAAAAGACAAATTTCCTTCAGAATACTGCATTTTGACTGTTTCATAGACTGCAAAACGAGTAGTTGTGTATGTTAACTGACGCAATAAGGAAGCTGATAGGCCATTGTAGAAGCTGAGAAAATACGAAAAAATTAGTTTTTGAGGTGGAAAATTGTTGTAAATTTTTTAGGAAATTTTTGGAAAATTTTTAGAAAAAAATTTTTAGAAAAAAATTTTCAAAATTTTTTTTTCGATGACATTTCGTCCCAAAAATTTTTTGAAAATTTTAAAAATAAAAAAAATTTCTATACCCTAACAATCCATCAGATTTGTATATTTTTTTGCACGTCTGTGGAAGTGAAAGTTTCCCTTCTTGTTGTGTTTGTAAATGTACTTTGAGCAAATCTAAGGGGTGTGTGAAACCTAGAAAAAAAATTAAAAAATCAGAATGCCAAGAAAATTTAAGAAAAAATTTTTCGATGACATTATGTCCCAAAATAATTTTTAGAAAAAGAAAATAAAATTTTAAATAAAATACATGCAGCACAGCATCCAGCGAGACCACCAAAGTACCATCTTCCCACTCTTCTGTTATCCGCTGTTAGCATTTTTGGGGAGTTAATTAATTGAGGAATAAGTGAAGAAAATATAGTTTGGGTAATAGAAACTTATTTTCTGAATTTCAATTTAAAAAATTAAAAAAAAATTCTAAGAGAAAAAAATTTTTTTCAATTGTTAGACAAAAAAAGAAAAATAAACAGAATGCCAAAAAATATTTTTTAATGGAAATTATTTTTTTTTGAAAAATTTTGGAGTTAAAAAAGCAAAAAAATTTTTTTAAACAATTTTTATGAAAAATGAGAAGAAAAAATCACCAGATTTATATAAGTATATGCAAATATGCAAAGATAAAATATTTTATTTAATAATGCACACCCATAATATTTTAAAATAGATAACGTTATAAATGTTGTTAAATGTTTTGAGAGGTTAATTGAACAATTAAACATGTTTTGGAACAAAATTAGAAATCAGAATAAAATTAAAACAAGAATTAAAAAATGTTTAGAGGAAAATTAAAATCAGAAAATGTCTGGAACGAAATAGAAACAAAACAAACAAACAAAACAATGTTCAGAACAAAATATAAACAAAACAGCTAAAACAAGCCAGAAAATGTTCAGAATAAAATTAGAATTAAATCTAAACATTGCTAAAAATGTTCAAAACAAATTAAAATAAAACCAGAATCTGTTCAAAACAAAATCAGAATTAAATTAAAACATGGTCTGATAAATAAGCTAAAATTCCAAACTATTTATATAAGGAAGATTTAATAATCAGATAACATAAAACAAATAATAACTACATGTGATCTCTAAAATAAAAGTAGTAAAATTGATCGTTAAAAGGGAGACACTTTAATAGATTATTTAAATAAAAATGGGGGGAATGATTAATGTTTGTGTTTTATTAAACAAACATTTGACGATTTTAGAAGCGCAGACGGGGGTTGGGGGAGGGGGAGATTTTTAGATTAAATAAATTTGTGGACTTTGGACTTTTGACCATTCTATTTGTGGGTATGGGAAAGTAATTGTTTGCTGTTTGTGATTTTTTATGGTAAAGAAGATAAATGATTAATAAAAATCAGTGTTGTTTAAAGTAACGGGGAAGGGGGCTATGGGGAAACCCTTTTATCTAGAGAAAGGATCAAAGTCCACAATTTAGGAGAATGTGACGAGGGACTTGTGAGGATGTTCTGGTAGTATTCTGATCTCCTTCTGATTTTATTTTGAGTATATTCTGATTTTTTCTGGTCCTATTCTGGTCTTTTCTGGTTGTATTCTGATCTCATTCTGACTTTATTCTGACTTTATTCTGATTATTTTCTGATTTTTCTGACTTTGTTCTGATTATTTTCTGCTCTGTTCTGATCCCTTCTCTAATATCAATAAAACATAAAATAGATTTCTGAAATTTAAAATTCTTTTCTAGTTTATCGGAACTCTACAACTATGCGCTCCAATGTTCGATGTCAACTTTGTAATGGATAATTACGGGCTGAGCGGTGTATTTTTGGAAATTTGTTTTATAGAATTTGCTAATTCCTTTTTGTTGCGAAGAGCACATGCTGACCCCTGTTCTCTAGCAAGTTTTAATTAAATTCTGATTAATGTTCAAATTTTATTCTGATCTTGTTTTTATTTAATTCTGGTTCTTATTTTCTGATATTATACTAATTTAATTCTGGTTTTATTCTGATAATATTCTGATATTATTCCGATATTTTTTCTAATAATATTCTTGTTTTATTCTGATTTTACATATTCTGTTTTTAAAACGTATTCTATGTTTTAATTAAATTCTGATTTCTTTTCAGTTCTATAGCTACTTAAATGGCCAACATTCCTCTCGCATAGCTTCACTTTTATTGCTAACGCAATTTGCTGCAGGTAATTTTACAATTGTAATTAATTTAAAAAACAATTAAAAAAGGCTATTTTTCTTATTTTGTTTCCAAAACATTTTATTCTTTCGGCCTTCATTTTAAACACCTTGAAGCACTTGAGGGCAACTGCAGTTCTGATTTGACGGTTTTTCTGTGAGAAAAATCCCTCCAAAAATATTTTAAAGGTAGCCATTATTTATGGCTCCGTCGTTGAAGCAATTGGACTGCTAGGGTGTAAAATAGCTGAACATTTTATTGATGAGACTTTAATTAATGAAAAGTATGTTACAATTGTGCTTTCAGCAATTTCTGGTTTAATAACTATTTTGGGTATGTTTTTAAAATAGTGAATAAAATCAGAATATGAACAAAACATAGTAAACATTGAATAAAAATCAGAATATGATTAAAACATGGTCAGAACGACATTATAAGAAAACAAAAAAATCAGAACACGATATAAACATGTTAAATAAAAATCAGAGAACGATTAAAACATCAGAACAAATTGAGAAACAAACAAAATATACGATCAGAACATGAACAAAACATAAAAGAAAAAAATCAGAACAATGAAAGAAACCAAATAAAATCAGAATAAGTACAAAACATTTATCAGAACAAAATTCGAACATTATTTTTCAATTTATTTTAAAGGGATTAATTTAACCGGAATGTACGCCAACCCAATAGTAGCCTGGGCACTTACATTCAATTGCGGAGAGGTTTTAAAATTTTATTTTAAAAAATTTCAATCTCTTTAAGGTAACACACTTTGCCCATTTTATCGTTTATTGGCTTGCCCCATTATTTGCCTTTTTCCTCTCCAAATGGCTTTTGTAGAAGCCGCACATATGTATGTCCACTATTTTTGCCTGCGATGGTCTGTTGGGGCGAACGAGGAGAAAAATTTTTTCTATTGATCTTAAAATATACTAGCCAATCTTCCCCATAATTTCCCCCCATTTTCCCCCACATTTTCAAACATTTACTATCCACCTAGCAATCTTTTACTACCCTCATATTAATATGTACATATGTAGCATTAATATTTTTAAATAAAAAAGTAATTCAGGGGCAAAAATAAGCTATTTTGCCTTATTCTTTGTTTTTTTTAAAAGTTTGGGGTAATTGTTCATATCGTTAGTTAAGCTTCATGAGAAATGGGCGTTATAATTTTGATATATAAATATAGGAGAAGAAGCATATTTTAAACATAACAGAATCTTTTTTGGGACCAACGATACTTCTGACGAACTGTATATTGGCGAAATGGGTTTTGACCCAAATACCAAAAAATAAATATAAACTCAAATGTCGCCTCGAACATTTTGTTTTTGTGTTTGTTCTGCTAATTTAATTCTGATTCTGATTTGTTTTTAATTGTTTTTTTCATATTTAATTCTGATACTGTTTAATTCTGATTTTTTTAAAAACATATTCTGATTTTCTGACCAACATAGTTTTGATTTGTTCAAATTTAATTCTGATTTTTTTAAAAACAAATTTAAATTTTTCTAGTTTCTTCTTGTTCTAATTTAATTCTGATTTTCCCATCATTCTTTAATAATGTCTGAAGAATCAATTGTTAGCACAGAAAATGGAGTCGTCGAGGCTGAAGAAAATGTTTTGGAGCCGGGTATTTAATTTAGAAAAAAATTGATTTTAAATTTTTTAAAATTTAGCTTTGTATAATTATGTTTTGACTGAGGAACAAAAACAACGAAAAATTAAATGCGTCACGTGGGATGATAAAGTTGTTGAGGTTAATTTGAAAATAAATTTTTTTGCTTGAAATTAAGGGTTTTTCGAATAAAAAATAATCTTTTTTGGTTTCAATCTCGGGAGTTCTAAACCATTCTGATGGCTTCCTTCGGTTCGTCTCCTCGGTCTAAGTCGAAGGGTACCACTTAGAATAGTCTGAAATGACTGCATGACCGGGATACAACTCTCGAAAATTATAAAAACCAAAGGGTTACCGCTGACAGTTTTGGGGTCACCAATTCTGAACAAAATTACAACCAACTCTATCTTGGCTTGAAATAATTTGAGGGTGTGTGATCGGGGTATTATACTAAAACGCGGACTGGGAGAGGGGATTAGAATAAATACCTATGCTCGGAACGTAGCAAAAATTTTTGGAAAAGACTGGGAGAGGAACCGAGGAAAATTTTTTTGTTACAAAATTTCTAACTAAAAATTAAAACAAAAAATTTCTATTTTTAAATTAAAGGTTGAGTGGCATCTGATGATGCAATGTGGAGCTTTTGTCCTGCTTTGGTTTACTTTATTTTTTTTAATTTCAAAAATTTAAACTAAATTTTAGGGAAAGCTTAAATTTGGAGGATTCTGTGAATTCTGACGCTTTGGACTGCTTCCATTTCCCACTCAATGAAATTACCGAAGAGTGCTTTGTTAAAGTGGTTGAATGGCTCCGTAATCATCAAGGTTTTTAATTTTTGGAAATAATTAAATTGAACTTATGGGAATTTTGCATAAATCGGCAAACCTGGAGAAAAAATAATTCAAAAATAAACACTCACGGAAACACCGGTCGCTGGGTTCTGCACTAGTAACATAAACATATTCCTTTTTACTGATTTTCCTACCCTACGTCGCATTAAAAACTTTTCGAACGGCGCGCCGAAAATTTTCATATTCAAATTTGCGTACCCGAACTTTGCAGCTCGAAATTATTAGGAAAATATATACTATTTTAAGGAAGGAAAAATAAATGTAAAAAATCTTGGTGCCCCCACTTGCGTATGGGGCCCGAAATGTTTAAACAAATCAAAATGTCAAATATCTGAATTCGGGTTCTGGATTCGGCTTTTCAAAATCTGAGCTCATATTCGTACTTAGCACATTTTTTACCCTAGAAAAATCCTTTTATTTTTAAACCTGATTGATGGGCAAGAAGGGAAACGTGGAAAGGTAAAAAATGTTGCTTAGGCTAACAAGTTCCGTAAAATTTTTGAAAATTTTTAATTATTAAGATTATAATAATTTTCATTATTTTTAGGCCAGGGACCAATTGAAATTAAGTATGACCATATAACTGTCGAGGTAATAAATATTCAAATAATCGTAATAATAAAAAATAATCGTGTCCCCATTTTCCTTTCTATTTTTCACTTTTTATGGTAAACTATTATTCGAATGAGTTTTTTGAAGCTGACAAGGGAACATCGACTTCCTGTAAAAACTTAAAAAACAAACAAGTAAAAGTGTCGTTTGTGCTTCCTCGTTTGTCATATTTTTCCATTTACCTCGATAAAAGAAATAAATTTTAAGCAATCGAGTAAGCTGACTCAAAAAAATAAAATCTTACCTCATATTCGAACTCAGCTCACTTAATTACCTATGTTAAACTTCAAAAATATCTAAAATAGATCGGAGATGGAAAAACGAGAAAAAGGAGAAACACAAACGGCACTTTTATCAAGAAAGAAATTATTTAAATAAAATTAATAAAATTTAATTAGATTTTTCAGCGCAAATGGTTCAATTTGACTGATTGGGAGAAAAATTTTTTTGAAATTGATTTCGAGTTTTTGAAGGAAATTTATTTAGCCTCCAATTTCTTGGATGTCAAATCATTATATTATTATTGTTTGTTGTTTTTTTTTGAAAATTAAAAAAATTTTATTTCGTTAAAGGTGCTCAAGAGGCTGCTAGATGTATTATGGATAAGAGCGCCGAGCAGATTAGGGACATGTTGAACTTGCCGGACGTGAGAACTTTTTTTTTGATTTTTGAGATTTTAAACTTGGAAATAAATCACTACCCTTTTATGATGCTTGAATTTCTCCGTTAAAGCAATGTGGGTCAAAAAGATTTAATTAAAATTCCTTGTAACTGGGATAGTTTCCCCATAAGGTTCTTGGGTAACTATTTTACTCGATTTACATTTAGTAAAAACAAGATAGAATTAAAAAAATTAATTTGTAGGATCTGACTGAGGAGGAAAAATTGGCCATCTGTAAAGAATATGAGTATAAAGAAGAGGGGGATTCTCCACCAGTTGGAGAGGCTTTGGATGAGTCGGAAATGGTGGGAACCTCTAAATCATTTACTTGATGCTTTTTGATAATTTGGATAAAAATAAAATGTTAATCTTTTTTTTAAAATAAAAATTATCTTTGTATCCAAACTTGTTCATTCATTGTGATTTTCCCCGCGAGACGCGTCCTTAGTAATATAAAAGCAGAAAAATTTAAAATATAACGACAAAAATATTCTAATGTTAATTTATGGAAACCGATTCTACTCTAGGTTCTCTTACTTTTCTAATTAGGGTCAAAAATATTTACTGCAATAAAAATGTGAACAAGCGTTTTTTCGTTGATGTTGTTCCAATTGGGTGGGGGTAGGAGAGATGTTTTGTTTCAACCGTGTTCGGTAGTCTCGTCAGAGGTTTGCTACAGCCTTGACTCCAAGAAAGGAATCTTAAGATTGGAAAATTTTTGAAGAAGACTTTCGCTGACATATAAATTAAAATTTGCGGCAAAATAGACAAAATTTTAAAAAATAAAACCTTCTTTACAACGAGAAATAATCGCAAGCAGCCAAGGGAGAGCATCAGGATCGTTTGAATGTGAGATATATTTAAACAGATCAGCCTTTACAATAGCCAAAGCTTCTGTATTTGCACGGTCCAATTCTTTACCGATAGACAAGGCTTTGTCTCTTTCCAAATCTAGCCATTTATGGATTTCCTGAATTCTATCACCTTTAAATTAATTGTTAAATAAATTTAAATTAATTTAAAAAAAGTGAAAAAAAATAAATTAAAGGAAATTAATAATTAAAATTTGCTTTACTAAAAATAAAAAAAATTAAACTTAGTCAAAATAATACTAAAAATTAAAACAAAAATTACAATGGTAAAATTAAAACTGGTAAATTGTTTAACTGAACTAAATTTTCTGATATAAGATATCCTCACCTTTTCTTCTTAATCCCTCTATAGGGTATAAATTTTCTAAATTTTTTTTAATTTTTAAAATTTTCAAAAAATTTTTGGACGAAATGTCATCGAAAAAAAAATTTTGAAAATTTTTTCTAAAAAATTTTTCTAAAAATTTCTAAAATTTCCAATAGTTTTCAACCTCAAAAACTAATCCTTTTTCACATTTTCTCAGTTTCTACAATGGCTTGTCTGCTTTCTTATTGCATCAATTAACATATACAACAGGGATGTGCCGAAACAGATTTTAAAAAGCGAAAGACGGAAGGCGAAATAGCGAAAGTAAATTTAAAAAGCGAAAGACGGAAGGCGAAAGGCGAAAGTCCAAAAAAGACGGAAGGCGAAAGGCGAAAGTCCAAAAAAGACGGAATTTTGGCGAAAGGCGAAAGACGGAAGGCGGAATTTTTTAAAATTTTTCCGCTATGATAATATAACTCTAAAGATCGGTCAAATCAAAGCTTTGGTCGCAAATCAAAGCATCATTTGAGTGTTACAATCCCTATTAGTATTGGACGGATATAGGGGATATCAAGGGATTTGCGGGGTATCTAAAGGCTATGAAGTCAATGTCCTCTTTTTTAGCCGTATTTTAGAATAATTTCAAAAGTGTTGGTGGATCATGGAAAATCTCCTATAAGCCTAATCATATCGAGTTATATAAAGGGAATAAATTAACATCTTGTCCCTAAATTTGGAGTCGAACCTAGCAATAATAAAATAGTCGCCAGTTGAAGTCTAGCAACTTAACCACTCAACCATCCATTACTTAACTTAGCAATAAAGGAAAATTATATATATTTATCCCCACACGTCTCAGTTTTTCCCTTTCTTTTCTTCTCCCAATTACCAACTTTTCCTCACATGCCGTCATTAGGGGTGTATAAAAATTTCGCCTTTCGCCCGAAAAAGCGAAAGGCGGAAGGCGAAATAGCGAAAGTAAATTTAAAAAGCGAAAGACGGAAGGCGAAAGGCGAAAGTCCAAAAAAGGCGGAATTTTGGCGAAAGGCGAAAGACGGAAGGCGGAATGGCACACCCCTGATATACAACTACTCGTTTTGCAGTCTATGAAACAGTCAAAATGCAGTATTCTGAAGGGAATTTGTCTTTTATTCAGAAAATGGCTTTGGCTGGGGTTGCAGGTTTTTAAAAAATTAAAAAAAATTTTTCAATTTTCGGGGAAAAAGAAATAAAGTTTCGACGAATTGAGTATTTTTACTTTGTTGAACATTTTGAGATGGGATGACTTTTTAGTGGGACAAATTAGGGAGTTTTGTTCAATGGACGAAGCGTGGTTCTTGTTCAGAGAGACGAATCGTAGGGGACGAATTGAGGCTTAGCCGAAAATTATTTTTTTTGCCTTTAGGAAATTTTTGATAATTTTATTCAAAAATAAGCTTAAGTTCCATTATTTTCATCACTTATTCCTCAAATAATTAACTCCCCAAAAATGCTAACACCGATAACAGACGAGTCAGCTTCTATAATGGCTTGTCTGCTTCCTTATTGCATCAATTAACGTACACAACTACTCGTTTTGCAGTCTATGAAACAGTCAAAATGCAGTATTCTGAAGGAAATTTGTCTTTTATTCAGAAAATGGCTTTGGCTGGGGTTGCAGGTTTTTAAAAAATTAAAAAATATTTCTTTTAATTTTGGGACAAAATGTCATCTAAAATTAATTTTTTTGCAAATTAAAAAAAAATTATTTTTAGGAGCTTTTGGAGGTGTTGCCGGTTCCCCAGCCGATTTAATTAACGTTAGAATGCAAAACGATATTAAATTGCCTGCCAACCAGAGAAGGAATTATAAAAATGCGATCGATGGGCTTATTAGAATGAGCAAGGTTTTTTTTTAAATTCATAGGGAAATCATTCTGACCGTTTCTAAACATCCCGTCAAAACTTTTTTGTTTATCTAAACACTGGTTTACTTAAAGTATAAAATGATCAGTCACTTCTTTGTTGCATAAGTTAAAAAATTTCCCTGTAATTTATTATGTAACTTTATTTTTAACTTTAATTTCCTGTAACTTTATTCAGTCGCTCTAAGTAAGAAGGGACTGACCATTTTGTACAAAAAGTAAAAATCTGGTCAGGGGGGAATAAATAAGTACCCATTTTCGTAAAGGCTATAGCGAACAAATATCAAGTGCAAAGTACAAGCCAATACAAATCAATCGAATGTAGTCCCTCTTGTTTTCAAGAATTATAGGCCACAAAATTAGAGATAAGATTGTATCTGAGTCATAGAATCTTCTCTTTTTTACCTAATTAATTTTGGCGAGCTGCATCGTATTGTACCCAACTTTTGGTTTCCAAAACTATAGGAAGCCCAAACTAGAGATAGGCGTGTATTTGACTCATGGACTCAAGGCGTAGCTAAGGGGGTCGATTTCAGGGGGGCTTTTTTGGCGTTTACTTTGGCGTTCCTAACGCACACTTTTGTGAACTATATTTTTATTTTTTCGGCGCCGCAGGTGAAAATTTTTTGAATTTAGACGGTCATAGACAAAAAATTCACTTTTGTTCAATCCCCTCACATTTTTCCCTTTTCCCCATTTCGGGGAGGGGGGCTTTAGCCCCAGAAGCCCCCTGGCTTTGCCCTTGCATGGACTAGATCTCTTCCTTGATTCTAGGAAATGATTAAAATTAAAAAAATTTAAGGAGTTCACTAAGCTATTCAATGTGTGTACAATGGCAACTGGAAGAGCTATTTTAATGACTATTGGACAATTGCCTTTTTATGATCAAATTAAACAGGTTTTTGCTTACAGATTTTTGTGGGAAAAATTTCTCTAAAGAATCTTTTAGAGAAAATTTCTATTGGAAAATTTAAAAAAATTTCTTCCTTTTAGATGCTAATAAAAGCAAATTTGGCAAAGGACAATATCTACACCCATTTGTTCTCTTCTTTCCTAGCGGCTTCTGGCGCGACTGTTCTTACCCAGCCTATGGATGTTTGTTTAAATTTAATTATAAGGTTGAACCTATAAGGTGTTCCCAAGTTTCCACTTGATAAAAGCTATCCGCCATTTTTTTAAATTGGTTAGCCATTGATAGGAAGGCTAAATTTACAGTGAGGTTAAGCTAACCTTATAAGGAGGTACGAGCTTTTTTAGCACCAAGGTTTAAAATAAAAATGTTCCTTTTTTAGGTATTAAAAACGCGTTTAATGAATGCACCACCTGGCCAATTTAAAGGCTTATTGGATTGCTTTTTGTATACAGCAAAATTGGGGCCGCTTGGATTTTTTAAAGGCTTCTTCTCCGCTCCACACACAATTTTGGTTTTCTTTTAAAATTACTTTTAAAAATTAAAAAAATCTTTTTAGCTTTTTGTCTTCTTCGAACAATTTAGAATGCGGTTGGGATATATTCCTGAAGAGAAGCTAAAATCTATAGAGAAAGAGGTTTTTTAATTTTTAAAGACGTCCCATAGCTTTGGGATCAAATGTCATCGTTAAATGAGAAGTTTACTGGTCCCTCAAAAAATGGGGAACAAGTGCTCTTTTAATGTTTCTCAGGGTGTGAGTAAGATCGGGGGTGGTGAGTTTGAATCTGACCTTAGAATTTGTACATTCACTTCCTTATGCAAAACAGGCACCATAATTTAGTGTAAAACTGTCAAAACAAAATAATTCTGATACCATTAGACTCTCCTCGAAGAGGATATGTGTCAGGAATTCGTGTCAGACATCCGAAATAACTAAAATCTGAGCTCACAAGGGAAGATCTTGAACTGTATGTGAAAATTTTGTAGTTTTTTTTGCACCATCGTGTAGAGCATGGTCGATAACCTATTGCCAATTTCCGGCTTTTTTCCCCCTGACCCCCATTTCGAAAAGTTGTGGCGCTGAAAATAAAAATTTTTGGCGCCCTCGGCGCCAAAAATTTGGCGCAGAAAAAATTTTCCCCCCTTCCCCCCCCCCCCCCCCCCCCCCCCCCCCCCGAAAAAAAATCCTGGCTACAAGCTATCAATCAGATCTAAGACCTTCTTACGGATGATTAACTTATGTATATATTTTTTAGGCTTTATACAAAACATTTTGTCGCTGTGTTCCAATGATACATCAAGCTGTAATGATAATATATGGCTGTCAAAGTATGCCTACATGTTTGTAATTGTTTTGGTGCTGCTCAAATTATGAGGCTTCTCATGAAAAATCGATAAATAAAGGCTTTATTCAGAGGAATTTGTCAATTAAATTTATGTAAGAATTTTTTTGAAAAGTATTATTACAAGGGCCCGGATTTTTAGGTTATAAAAATCCAGATACTGAACCTATATTTTTCTGAGCCGTTTCATGATGGAAAATTGGTATTTAAATACTCTACTTTTAGCGCCGAAGGCGAAAATTTTCGAGACCAAGAATCCAAATTTCTTTTTCAGCGCCCACGCGAAAATTTTAAGAATTTTAAAAGGTCAATGAGATAGATTTAAATTTTTTGGTTTAAATTTTTCAAAATCCCTTTAATTTTTGTCATCAGATTATTTGTATTTTTGCGTTAATTTCGTCAAAAATCACCGGACCCAGTCAAAAAATAAATGCGCCGCAGGCGAAAATTTTTGAAATTTCGGAGGGCCGTAAGCGAAAAAATTCACCATTTATTGTCAAACGAGAAATTTTAATAATTTGAGAGGACCAAAAACCCATAATCCCTCCATGTAAAAATAGAAGGAATTCTCCCGTGTAAACAAGAGATTCTAAAAAATAATAACGGATACGAGCTCTTTTCGTCATAACTATTCGCACAATATAGGTATAACCTAAAAGTCCGGGCTCAAATTATTACATTACAACAAATTAAGTAAATAAATTAAATTAAAAAACTATTTTATATAATGTAAAAATAAATATTTTTATTAAGTAATAATAATGAAGTAAATAAATTAAATTAAAAAACTATTTTATATAATGTAAATATATTATTTTTTAATATATTATTTTATAATTATATTACTAAATAACTAATTTATTTATTACTAGTTATGTTTATATATTATATATAAATATTTTTTAAGTGCTTTTATTGTGTCGTCTGGGGACCTAGCATGTCTCTGATTTCAGCTGCACTTTTATTATATTAATTAATTTATTAAATTATTAATTTATTATTTTTTTATTATTTATTATATTTTATTATTATATTTATAAAAAAATAAAAAATATCTTTCAAAAAATAATAAAAAAATAAAAAATAATAATTAAAAACCAGGGTTGTGCCGTAAGGGATGACATCTACCGGATGACATCAAAAATATTTTCAAAATATTTATATATAATATATAAACGTAACTAGTAATAAATAAATTAGTTTAATAATACATATAATTACAAAATAATATATTAATCAATAATATGTATAATTAAAAAATAATATAGTTAAATGTAATAAATTATTAGGTTATATAATGTAAATTTCATCAAAAATATTAATATGTAGTTACGTTATAATATAATTCTATAATTGTTCCGATAATTATCTACTTATCTCTTGTACTTACCTCTTCTAGTATCTACTTACCTCTCTTCTTCTTTAAATGTTTGTCTTTTTGTATTCCCGGTAATAATTTGGTTTACTTTCCTTTTCTATTTACTGTCTATTTTAGCTTTTTATTTAAATTAGCAGATAAAAATAATACCTAAAGTGTTAACATGTGAAATAACGCTAATTTGTTTAAGCCGTAGTGGATATAATATTTCAAGTAAAAATCATTAAGTATATACACGAAAATTGAGACGAAGGAAAATGGGGATGTAAACCAAATTATTATTATTGTATTTACTATCCTGTTTATATAATTAAATTAAACGATTGAAATAAATTTTTTATGTATAAATAGAATATTTATCTACACCAGGGTTGTGCCGTAAGTCATTTTAAACAGCGAAAATCAATTTAAGATTTAGATATCCCTAAGTCGGGCGGTGTCCATTTTTTCAGTTTTCCTTTTCTTTTTAAAACAGGATAAAAAAGACAAATCGAGTGGAGGAGTGTAATTGAAGGAAACTAGAATTTTATCAGAAAAAGTATTCAAAAGTATTTATATATTAAAATTAAAGTAATTAACGGCTACAGCAACGAGTATCGATATTGCACAACTTTTTAGTTGTTCACTAGATTCGAAAAAGATATTATACGACTATCGTCGATATAGTAAGACCGGAGAGCTGTTGATTTTTTTTAAAAGCCATTCCGAGTATAAAAAATTATTAATAATTTTTACAAATTTAATTTAATTTACATATAAATTGCAGTATTTTGATGCACTTTATTTATAAAAAAGTTTAAACTTTTTCGTTTTGAAAAAAATCCCAAATCCTTTCTTTTTTAATGTATTATTTAATAAATCTAATAAATGCGATTGGACTTATAAGTAACAGTCTTTCCATTATTTTCCTTTTCTACAAGTGTAAATACAGTAGTAACGAACAATATTAATATTAGTGGTCGGTAAAATCGCATTTGCAGGATCCTGTAACAGGATTGGGTTTTGAAATTTCGAACAGGACAGGATCCTGCAGGATTAATCCTGAAAATCCTGGAATCCTGACAATCCTGTTATTTTTTTTCCAGGATCCTGTACAGGATTTCGGGATTTTCAAAAAATTTCAAAATTTCCCAAAATTTACGTTTGCGGCGCTGAAAATCAAAATTTTTGCTAACTCCCAACTGAATCTTCGCTGAAAAAAGTTGTTTCCGTCATTGGAACGTCATCCCCACTGTTGGGACAAATCACCCCATCACTCAGTCAACATCCCCCGTTGTTGGGTCAAAAGTTTGGTATTTCAAGTAGTGTAAGTCGAGTACCAAGTAATAGGGGAAAAACCTAGTTCAAGTAATGCCGCTTCGGAAGGCCAAATCCCTCGCTATATTCTTAGATCCCTTTAAATATCCGAATATCACTAAAATCCAGTAACTTCATTCAACTTCCCTTTACAGCGCCGCAGGCAAAACTTTTGGGATTTTGGTGCCATATTTCTTCCTTTTCTGCGCCGCAGGCAAAAATTTTGAGAATTTTGAAAGGCCAGGAAGACAAAAATCGTCCTTTTTCAGCGCCACAGACAACAAAATAAAATCCTGAACCGTGAAAATTAACAGGACGGATCCTGTAACAGGATTGGGTTTTAAAATTTCATACAGGACAGGATCCTGCAGGATTAATCCTGAAAATCCTGGAATCCTGACAATCCTGAAAACTGAAAAAAAGGCAGGATTTCGGACAGGATCCTGAAAAATCCTGTGCGGGATCCTGTCCTGTGCCGACCTCTAATTAATATGGCTAAGAAGCGCAAGAATAAGACTGACTGACTAGAATAGAATAAAACGCGAAATATTTATTATTAGAATAAATTTAATAAAAATTAAATAGATTTTTCAGAGGAAATGGTTCTTTTAAAAACAGGCTGCCGAATACGAGTATTGTTATGTCCGAGGGTTGTATGAAAGTCGACGTGCAATGGTTAACAGTTTATCCAAAAAGAAATAACAATGTGTAGGCGAAGGGATTGAGCTGGAACAGACGAAGAGATCAGGTACTAGCCGGGCTAGTATGATCCAATTAGATTGACGCTTACAGTGGCTTTTATAGTAGTGTCACCACTACACAACAAGTATTCTCAATAAAATTTTATTAACAATGCACAAACAAAAATATTCAAATTAAAACAAAAAAAGTATTTAGAGCCCGGATTTTTAATCAAATGCAAATTTTTTAAACTTGGCATGTTGTCTAATGCACAAAAACAGTTTCCGCTTGATTTGAAAGCTTTAGAAGGGGTTCTATTTGCATATAAAGATTATTTCTGCATATTTCAGTCTTTGGTCGATCCGCTTTGGTCCAGGCTCTAGTAATACATAATATAAAGCGACTGTTTTTATGTCTGTATTTTTCTTAATATTTACTATGTATTTTCCAATTTTTTAATGTGTTTTCTGGAATATATTTATTCTTTTATTTAGTAATGCAGAAAACAATAATAATAATTAATTTCAACTTCAATTAAATTCTCAAATCAATTAAAATATTTATTTCTTTTCCCAATTAAAATAAACAATTTTCTTCTTTCAGAAGAAGACAAAAATTAAAGAATGGAATGAATGACAAAAATTAAGGGGGGAGCATATTATTTTATAAGGAAGGAAAAAAGGTCAAAACAGCAAGAATAAAAAAGGGAGCGGGAATTTAAATATTTAAAATTTGAGTCTTAAATAAAATTATTTTATAAAATGTATCACATCCCCAGGGTCTCAAAAGATGGCGTCCTCGACATCTAAATTTCCAAGCTGTTCCGATAAGGTTTTGGGTGGTGAGTCAAATCAACGACGACGAGAGTATTTGTGTCTGGGTGAGGTAGAAGGTCGTCGGCTTGAATAATGTGACGTGGAGCTGCTGTGGCGGTATGGACTACGTCGAAACGAGATCCGGTCACCGAGACCGCCCCCGCTAGTCCTTTCATGTCGTTTATCCGGAATGACAATTTGAGAGTTTATTGTTGGTGGAAGACGTCCGATTTGTTGATCTCCGGGGAAATCAGGCACTTGAGTAAAAAGCCAAGAACGGACTAAACTCAAGCCAATGTTGGTAATTTGCCCAGTAATTGTAACGTTGTTGTCGTTAAATGTGGTGCCTTTCCGGAATATTTCAACAATACTTCTTCCATTCTCCGTCACCGAGACGAAATTAATGAAATTCTTCTCAGTTATCTTCTTTATCAGAAAATACAGTTCATTGAATTCTTCACTTTTCCGGTGTACGTATGGTGGAGCCATTACAAAAATACGAACATGTTTAAAATCCTTGATCAACGTGATCAAACGATTTATTTGTTCGGCAATGCTTTCTGCTGTTTCACCATTTAATAAACTGTCTCTTCCTACAATAATTAAAGCTCCTTTAACTTTGCTGGATAAAACCGTTCCGTTAAGTGCTCTAATTATTTCAGAAATATTTCCTTCTTTTCCCACTATTTCTGACCCAGGCATTGCATTAAAAAGTTGTTCGGCAGTGGAATCACCAATTAATAGACGAGGCTTTTCAATAAACTTCTTTGCCTCAAAAACAATTTTTGCCCTAACTTTTTCTAAAACCCAACTTGTCTTCTTAATTAAACTCTTCCATTCTTCTTTTTCAGCATTTGGAAGACCTTCAATTGATTTTGGGGTTTCCACTAAAATTTCTTCATATTTTCCTTTTTCTAACTTCATTTTCAAAACTTTACAAGAATTGACCCATTTTTCTAGAGCCCCAAAAATGTCTTTTTCATTTGGCATTTTTCCTGTTGTCACTAAGTCTCCTCTTTTTCCGGAAAATAGAATTAATTCAAATCCTGGGTCTCCTTTCAATATTGTTGAAAGTAAAGCTTTAGCAGCAGTCAATGAATTCGTTGTTTCTTTTTTCAACAAAAATATTGTAAAGAGAGCTTGAAGGGCCGTTTTTATTTCTAATTTTCCAATTTTAGTAGTCTCGTCTAAAACAGGGTCGAGGTCTGATGCATGTAAAATTTTACATTCATTATGTTCTTCATTTTTAGAGCAAAATGTTGTCCAATCAAACTTTATCGCCTCCAAACCTGAAAGAAAAATCGTCCCATGATTTTTTTTTTCAATATTAATTTTCATTGTCATTAAATTTATAATATTTTTGTAAGGGTTTTTTCCAGTTGGGAGGGTAGCAATGTTAGGAACGCCCGGAGGTACTTTTGTTAATCGCTCAATTGGGACGGTTATTGATTTTGCTTTAGGATTGTCAGTTGGAATGCATTCAGCTGAGGCTTTTCCCATTGAAATAATTTTGTAAGGTCCGAAATTATTCCACAACAGCTTCTTATGTTCGTTTCGGATATTTTTCCCAGGAAAATTAACCATCACGCGATCTCCTATTTTGTATTTATTTCCAGAAACATTCTTTTTCGCGTTATACCAGGACGCAATCTTTTCTCTTGACTTTTCCAAATTTTTGTTTGCTTCAGCAATCAATTGTGCTAAATTTTCTCGAAAAAATTGGAGGTAAGTGTCTTCGTCAATAGTATAAGCCGGATTTACTGGGAAATGAATAGATTCGCTTGAGGGAAAATTAACAGTTCGCCCAAACATTAGGTGGTATGGAGAATATCCTGTTGATTCGGATGGAGTTATGTTGATAGCAAAAACACAGAATGGTAAACGCAAGTCCCAATCCCATACAGACCCAGTGTTTCTTTTTAACATTCCCAAAATAATTTGATTTATTCGCTCAACCAGACCGTTCGCGTTGGGATCATAGCCTAACGTGGTTGTTTTTGATATCTTTAGAATTTTAGAAATTTCTTCCAAAGTTTTGTTTACAAATTCCTTTCCTTGGTCTGAATGAATTTGTTTAGGTGTCCCATGAATTAAAACAAATTTTTCAACAAAAACGCGAGCAATAGTTTCTGAAGATTTGTCAGGAATTGGCTCGGCAACAACCCATTTAGTAAAGTGGTCGACAATAACGAGAACATAACGGTTTGAGGCATTGCTTTTTCCAATTTCTAGAACATCAAGACAGACAAGTTCAAGCGGTTCGCTAGTTTTTCGCATTTGTAATTCGGGTTGGTTTACTCTGGCTTTTCTTGCGTGAGAACAAATTCGACAATTTAAAGCAATTGTATTACACTCTGCTCGCATATTTGGCCAAAAGTATCGTTCGTTAAGTTGGCGAAAAAGCTTTTTCCCGCTTTGATGTCCAGCACAAACACCTTCATGTCTCTCTTCAAGTAATTCTTTTCTAAATTCCCGAGGAACAAAAAGTTTCAATTCTCCTTCTTTATCAACAAAATAAAGTAAGCCATCATTAAGAATTACGTTTTGGCAACGTGCTATAATGCTTTGGCTTTCATTTTGATCATTTGGAAGAACTCTCTTTTCTAAAAACTCATACAATCCCTTAAATTCACTTTCACGCGTCTTTTCAATCCAATCGATTTTTCTTCCCATTTCTACTCCTAAACAATTTTCAATCTCCTTTTCCTTCACCTCTTTGTCAATTTGGAGCAATTGAATAGTTTTGCTTTCAGGTGGAGGAATTCTCGACAGTAGGTCAGCTACGGTATTGGATTTTCCTGGATTGTATTCGACTTTCAAAATAAAACGCGCATTTAATTCCATAATCCATCGATCAACTCTAGAATTCCCAGTTTCATTTTTGCTCTTAAACATAGGAACAAGTGCTTTGTGGTCAGTTAGAACACGTGTGGGTATCATAGTTATAAACTGCGCAAATTTCTTAGCTCCAAAACGAACTGCTAGCGCCTCTAATTCAGTTGGACAATAGCGTTCTTCGTGTTTATTACATTGTCTTGATGCAAAGTAAATGGGTCTAATCCTATCATTTTTATCAGGTTGACAAAGAACTGCAGAAAGACCTATTTTGCTTGCATCCGTCATTATAATAAACGCTCTTTTTGGATTTTTCACAGCACTTTCAAAATCTGGGAAATACAATAAAACATCCTTAATTATTTTCTCTTTCAATGTTTGGATAGCCTCTTTCTCTTTTTCCCCAATTTTAAAAACTGCATCTTCTCTTACTAATTGAAAAAGTGGTTTTGCAATTGCGCCGAAAGAATAAATGAATTTTCTGTAATAAGTCATAAATCCTAGCAAAGATCGAAGTTCCTTCTTTGTTTTAGGAATTGGAAGATCTAGTACCGGTTTAATCTTTTCAGCGTCTTTCTTTATTCCTTGAGGGGTTAAAGTGTGGCCGAGGAAGTGAATTTCTTCAGCAGCAAATTTGCATTTAGAAATTTTTAATTTTAAGCCAGCCATTCTGATTCTCTCAAAAACCATTTTTAAATGTTTCTTGTGTTCGTCGAATGAGTTTGATGCTATTAGAATGTCATCGATATAAACAAAAACAAAATCATTTATTAGGTCCTCAAAAAGAACTGTCATAAATCTCTGAAATGTGGCAACTGCATTAGCTAAACCAAAAGGCATTACTAAGAACTCATGTAACCCAAATTCAGTAATAAATGCCGTTTTATTGATCGAATCCTCTTCCATTTTGATTTGCCAATAGCCCGACATAAAATCAAGTGTGGAGAAAATTCTTTTATTTCCTAGCATTAGAAGGATATTGTCAATATTCGGTAATGGAAATGCATCTTTTTCGGTTACTGAGTTTATCCCTCTATAATCAACACAAAATCTCAAACTTCCATCCTTTTTTGGCACAATTACAATTGGACTTGCATAAGGAGAGTGAGACGGTCGCACAATTCCACGCCCTAGATAATCTTGTAACATTGCGGCTATCTTTTCTCTATATGCGAAAGGAACTGGACGAAGACGAGATCTTATCGGCTGATTGTTTTCAAGGTGTATTTCGTGCTTTACTAGATTTGTTTGCGTGAGTTCTTCATCTCTTAAAGCAAAAATTTCCTCAAATTCATTAACAATCTCAATTAATTGAGGGTATTGATGTTCTTTCAATTTTCCTATATTCTTTTCTAATTGCAACTTAATTTCATATTCTCTTTCTTTGCTTTCGGCACTTAAGTCTGAAGTTGTACCGCCCCCAAAATTTACTTTAACATCATTAAAATCCCAATCAAAATAAAGAAAATTTTCAGCCTCGCCGTATTGATTTACAGTTTCAACTTTTCCAATATTTTCATTTTCTTTCAACTTTATTGGGAGCTCTGATGTATTTGTAATTGGCACTACAACCTTTCCTTTTTCGCCGCACCCTAGCGTTGGTTCTATTCTTATTTCGCTTTCCTCCTCTTGCGCTATAAGAATTTCCTTTCCTTCGAATTCTTTTTCAATTCGTGTTTCGACTAATTTAGTAGAACGAGGTGGTATGGTTGTGTGAAAAATTATTTTAACAGCCCCAGATCTTTGTCGCTCTGCTTCTTGAAAATTAATCATCTCATCATTTGGCTCATCATAAAGTTTAAAACCTAGGTCTTTTAGACAATTAGTTCCAAACAAAAGCTCATAACCAAACGGTGCCTTGGTGATGTGTGCTCGAATTAAAGTCATCCATACCATTTCTTTTAATTGGCAGATTGACGACACCGAGAGAGTTCACTTTATTTCCATTAACGTCCAAAACTTGTTCAGCCGATTTAGAAAATTTTAAAGCACTATCATTCAATTTAATTTCATTTGACTTAAGTAAATTCACAAGAAAGCCAGCATTTACGAGAGAAATTTGGGCACCCGGGTCAACGATAGAAAGTGCTTCTTTTCCTAAGACATTTACTCGAAGTGCAATAATTTTTCCAACCAAACCGCTTTTATCTTCAACTGACTTTTCTTCAACGTCCTTATTATCGTTCTCGAAAAATTCAGAAATCTCAGCAGTATGTACGGCATTTACGTGAGGAATATTGACTTCGTCAAATTGCTCAACTTTAAGCATGTTTTGTTTCAGTTGGTTACGGAATGGCTGTTTATTGTTAAAATGTTCTCGATTGCCCTTTAGCTCAACACTATTAGAGTTAGTTGCAAAATTCCTATTAGCGCCTGAATTTTGATGTGGTACTAAAGCTTGGACATTATTTTGGTTAGGTGGTTGCCATTTATTTCTACAATCACTCGAATAATGCCCTAATTTTCCACAACTATAACACTTAATTTCTTTCTGTTTACTTGTCCCTTGGTCATAGAATTGCGTTCTTTGTGGCGAATATTGATTAGAGAAATTTTGTTTATTCTCAAAACGGTTATATCGCCTAGAAATTACGCGTTGAGTTGCTTCAGCTCTCGCTGCAAGTGCAATGAATTCGTCAAGCGACATAGCATTTCTGCGCGATAATTCAAGGTTGAGAGCTAATTCAGGACTGTCTATGCTTCTTATTAAGTGTTTAATAGAATATTCGTCATGCAGGTGTGCTGGAAGACCAGGATATGCCCGACGAACTAATCCAGAAATCTTTTCACCTAATTCATCTATAGTTTCATTTCGACTACGATGAACGCCTCTCATAAGTGTGTCAAAAGCTTCCATTCCTTTCGAGTCTGTCTCTTCAAGTTGGTTAATAATAAAACGTCGAATCGAGTCGTAACGATAGGGTTCTGAATTTACAGCAGCGTTAAAAGCTCGCTCTGCTCTACCACAAAGTTTAGACTCCAATAACGTAATACGCTTCTTTTCTGACCAACTTTCTGAAGCGACGTCAAACTTCTTAAAGAATTTCCTTATCCCATCACTTCCCTCATTTCCTTTCAAGTCTGGTATCTTATCTAATACTAGTGCCTGCGTTAAACTTTCAAAAGCATTTATCTGAGGTGCCGGATTAGGTTGCATGTTAGGTGGGTACTGATAGAAAGGCATATACATCATTGCTTGCTGTTGTGGATTAATTGGGTATCCAGGAAAGCAAGGTGGAAACCCAGCTTGAACTGGTGGAATTTGACTAAATTGCGTGTATTGATTGTTTTCAATAGGCGTACTTGCCATATTTGGTTGGAAATGGGCTTGAGTATTTTGCGCTTTCTTTTCATTCCCCATTTTATTGATTTTAGTTTTAGTTTGTTTTTGTCTACCTTTCTCTTCCTCCAAAAGCTGATCTACTGCTTGCTCATCCAAACTAACAACATCGTCTTCTTCACCATTTCCATCTAAAATATTTTCCTCCAAATTGTCTAATTGCTGGGACATGTCTAAAGTGGTGATGGGAATTTTATTTTTGCTTTTAATCGATTTTTTTGGGAAGGCAGTTTGATTGTTTTCCAAATTTTCTGTGTTCTCTGCAACCTCCTCTTCTAAATTTGGGTCTAAAATCTGTTTCCCATCTTTGTCGAGTAAAATTCCCATTTCTTTGGTTTGTTGCCTTGTCATGTGTACTTTGGCCATTAGAAGAATCGATTCTACTCAAGTTTTCCTATCCCACCGAGAGATAACGAAAACTACGAAGTCAATCAAAAATTTTCCTAACCCACCGGGGGATAGCGAAAACGGAAGTCGAAAACAAAATTTTCCTATACCACAGGGGTATAGCGAAAAAAAATTGAAGAGTTTTTCCTATCCCACAGAGGGATAACGAAAAAAAAATTTTGTTGAGTGAAGACCACAGAAAATTCTTCACAAAAAATTTTTACCCACCGGGGCGTAAAAATTTCAAAATTTACTTTGTCGTTGAATTGACTCGGAGCAGGAGCGCCAAGTAATGCAGAAAACAATAATAATAATTAATTTCAACTTCAATTAAATTCTCAAATCAATTAAAATATTTATTTCTTTTCCCAATTAAAATAAACAATTTTCTTCTTTCAGAAGAAGACAAAAATTAAAGAATGGAATGAATGACAAAAATTAAGGGGGGAGCATATTATTTTATAAGGAAGGAAAAAAGGTCAAAACAGCAAGAATAAAAAAGGGAGCGGGAATTTAAATATTTAAAATTTGAGTCTTAAATAAAATTATTTTATAAAATGTATCACAATTTTGTTTCCGGAAAGAAATATAATGATTAGGATATGTATTTCTTTTCCGGAAATATATGTATTTTTTCAGATGTTTTCCTGAAAGTTATATTCATATTATTGGTCTCTGCCTTTATGTATTTTCCGGAAACTTGTATTTTCTTCAGAATAAATTTCAGAATAGTGTATTTTTTTAAAAACACATAAATTTCAGTCACTACATTTAAGTCGATATTTCGTCGTACAATCAGATGAAAAATACAAAATAAGGTGCAAAAATATTTTTGTAATGTGTCAGTTGGGGAATTCGTGCAGTGAGACCATATGTATATACAGGGTAACCTAAAAAGTTTAGGACAAACTATTCATGCAATAACTTTATTCAAACTAAAGATAATAAGATCAAATAAAGATGAAATTATAGAGAACTAAATGGAGAATAAAACAGACTGGTGCATGGATACAGATTTTGCTAACCGTATCCGGATATATCCGTAGGGTCAATATCCGTATCCGTTTGTATCCGTCCAACTTTTGAGTCATATCCATCCGCGGATATCCGTTTTTTCTCAAAATGGTCAGCCTGGCTAAAATTTTCAAAATGGTCAAATTTATTTAAATTCGAGTGATGGTTAGATAATGAGGTAATAACTAGAGCCCGGACCGATACGATTTTTTATCGATATTTTTCGATATTTTTTTTCGATATTTATCGAAAAAATATCGACCGACAAAATTTAAAAATCGAAACAATCGACCGACCAAATTACAAAAAATTGAAAAAAATATCGAACGTCATTTTTGACAAAAATATGAATTTTTGGCACAAAAAGGATGCATTTTTGCTTCTTGCCCATCGGAAATTCAAAAAATTTTCGCCTGCGGCGCAAAAAATTTTGCAACTTGACCTTCCGAGATTCTCATAAGATTGTTAGAATATCCTATCTTGGGTACTCTTGTGTTATCTCCCCCCATTTTATTTTTCTTATCCTTACCTTTTTTTCTCAAAAAAATACACATGGGTCAAATTGAATTATGTCGTGAGTTACCATGTTTTGAAATTCGAGATCAAATTTTAACTTATTGTGTGTATCAGTACTTCTATTTATAATACGTTCACAGTATCACTCGAATATTTTAAAGGAAAAGACGACCATTTTCATCCAGAGTTACCATAATCAAGCACAATAACGGACATTGGTTCTTAAAGCCAGAAAATATATCGAACGTCCAGAGCTGTGTATCTATCGACATAATCTTTAAGATTATGAAAATCAGATTCAATTGTGTCTTTTATGGAAAATTAAAAAGGTAAGGAGAAGAAAAATAAAATGGGGGGAGATAACACAAGAGTACCCTATCTTGTCCCATTAAGTCATCATATTCCCTCAATACCCCTGCAAAACACTGGTATGAATTTAAAAAATTTCGGTAGATTAAGGGAGATTTCAGTGGGTTATGAGAAGGTTTGGTGGGATATTTGAGAAATCCAGGATCATGAGGATATTGTGGATATCCGGGATATTCGACTATTTGTATAACTAATAGAGGATTAAGTGGATAAAATGGATCTCAAGGATCAAGACGGACTTTGGGAGAGATGGATATCAAAACGGATATCAAATGCCAAGATTTTTTATCCTCTGATATCTCTTTATCCGCCGATATCCCTCTTAATCCACAAATCACTTGATATCCCTCATGATCTCATAAATCCACAATAGTCTTAATACCTTTAAATCCATCGATACACACTCGTCCTTCAATATCCCCCTTAATTCCTTAAAATCCATTATCCCTAGTTAAAATCCACTTATATCCCACTTGATCCTTCGATATCAAATACAAGTCTATTGATATTACATTTAATCCGTCCAAATCTACCAATATCCCATTTAATCAATCTTAATCTTATTAAACTATTAGTTCTATCCTGTTATTCAGTGGTTATAGAAAAATTTTTGAAAAATCGAAAATATCGAGACTTTTTTTTCGATATTTTTCGATATTTATCGAAAAAATATCGACCGAGCCCTCCGTCCGGGCTCTAGTAATAACGCATGCAGCAAAACGAACTTTGCTTATGAACATCGGAGGTAAGAAAATCGGAATGCAGAGATCATACTGGCAAAAAATAAAATTTTTGAGAATTTTTGAAAATTTAAATTCCCGGTTTCGGGCCGAATTGATAACTTAAGTTAACTGACCAGTTGATTTCAGCACCGTAGGCAAAATTTCTGAGAATTTTGGAAGGCCATCAAGCAAAAAATCTTCCATTTTCTGCGCCGCAGGCGAAAATTTTGAGAATTTTAGAGCTCGTAGGCAAAAAAATTCATTTTTATGCCCAATCCCTCATCAAATTTATCCCTATTTCCCATTTCGGGAGAGGGGGGGGGGGAATTCCCCCTCCCTTCCTCGCTGGTTACGGGCATGGTATAGGTTTTTGTACCTCCAAAATTCTGAAGATTTTCGTTTGCTTAGCTAAAAGTGAATTTTTTGGCTTAAGACCTTCTAAAATTCTAAAAATTTTCGCCCTGAGTAGGGCTCCCCGAGCCTTCGGGTTCGGGATCGACGGGGATCAGGCCGGGAAGGGCATGTCGTGGTTCGGGGTCGACTTTTGGGTCGGGTTCGGAGTCAGGTGCAAGACTTAATTATCTCCTGGCGTTGGGAATATAATTATTTTCTCTTGTCAAAATGTATTTTTAAAATTTAATCAGTGATGTTTAATCGCAGAAATTAGGGACGGATATCCGCGGATTTGGAGCATCATATCCGTATCCATCCGTATCCGTCAATTTTTAAAAAAATACTATCCATATCCGTCCGTATCCGCGGATACCCGCAGATATCCGGATATTATCCGTATCCATGCACCAGTCTGGAATAAAATATAAAAATCTTTTAGAATCTTTCCAATTCTACTTTGAGATAAGGTTAAAGGAACGTGAGAAAAATTATTGCTCCAGGTCGCAACTTTTTTTGAGAAATTTTGCTTATAACTTAAGGATAGATTGCAGGAATTAAACAAAATTTTTGTGGCATCTAGAGCAGTCCTTTATCTATAGAAATTATAAAACAAAAAATTTTTTAGATTAATGCTTAAAGAGATATTCGATTGCGAGTCAAAAATATTTTTTAAAGGTAGCCATTATTTATGGCTCTGTCGTTGAAGCAATTGGACTGCTAGGGTGTAAAATAGCTGAACATTTTATTGATGAGACTTTAATTGATGAAAAGTATGTTACAATTGTGCTTTCAGCAATTTCTGGTTTAATAACTATTTTGGGCATGTTTTTAGATAGTGAATAAAATCAGAATATAAACAAAACATAATAAACCTTAAATGAATGAGATCAGAATATGGTTAAAACATGATCAGAATAACATTAAAAGAAAACAAAAAAATCAGAACATAAACTAAACATGTAAATAAAAATCAGAACAAGTTCATAACTGAACAGAAAAAATCAGAACATGAGCAAAACATGCCAGATAAAAATCAGAGAACGATTAAAACATCAGAACAAACGATCAGAATTTGAACAAAACATAAAAGAAAAAATCAGAATAATGAGTAAAAACAGAAGAAAATTCGAACATTATTTTCAATTTATTTTAAAGGGATTAATTTAACCGGAATGTACGCCAATCCAATAGTAGCCTGGGCACTTACATTTAATTGCGGAGAGGTTTTAAATTTTATTTAAAAAAATTCAAATTTTTTAAGGTAACACACTTTGCCCATTTTATCGTTTATTGGCTTGCCCCGTTGTTTGTCTTTTTCCTTTCCAAAAGGCTTTTGTAGAAGCCGCACATATGTCCACTATTTTTGCCTGCGATGCTCTGTTGGGGCGAACGAGGAGAAAAAAATTTTTTTCTATTGATCTTAAAATATACTAGCCATCTTCCCCCCATTTTCCCCCACATTTTCAAACATTTACTATCCACCTAGCAATCTTTTACTACCCTCATATTAAATGTACTAGCATTAATATTTTTAAATAAAAAAGTAATTCAGGGGCAAAAATAAGCTATTTTGCCCTATTCTTTGTTTTTTTTAAAAAGTTTTGGGTAATTGTTCATATCGTTAGTTAAGCTTCATGAGAAATTGGCGTTATAATTTTGATATATAAATATAGGAGAAGAAGCATGTTTTAGACATAACAGAATCTTCTAGTTTAAAATTAACGAGGTCTTGGGACCAACGATACCTTTGACGAATTGTATATTGGCGAAACAGGTTTTGACCGAATACCAAAAAATAAACATAAACTCAAATGTTTCCTCGAACATTTGTTTTTTTTGTTTGTTCGAATAATTTAATTCTGATTTGTTTTGTTTTTAATTAATTGTTTTTATAAATAATTCTGATACCGTTTAATTCTGATTTTCTGGACTCCACCCCAGAATATCGACACCCTAAATATCGACGCCCAAAATATCGAATGACCCTAAATATCGACACCCAAAATGACGAATTACCCAAAATATCGAAAATTTTTAAACTTCATAATTAAGTATTCCAAGGACGAGGAAGTCTTTTTAACATAGGGAAATTGTTCCAACAATGGAACAAACATCGATCATGATCAATATGTCCAATCAAAGAAGAGTGATCGATCTCCAAGTAGTATCTTGTTCGGTCGCTATGGTCAGTTTGATCGAAAACACAATTCCCCGATGTTAGAACATCATGCCCGATCATTGGAATACATAATTATGAAATTTAAAAAATTCGATATTTTGGGTAATCGTCATTTTGGGTGTCGATATTTAGGGTCATTCGATATTTTGGGTGTCGATATTTAGGGTGCGATATTTTGGGTGTCGATATTCTGGGGTGATCCCGATTTTCTGACCAACATAGTTTTGACGGTACTTGTGGGTTATCCCTAACCAGTTTTTGCTGTCATATTTTGCGGGCTCTTTTGTATACAAAAAATGGTCAGTCTTCCTCTTTCCTCAATTTCACTCTATTTCATTATGGCATTATTCAATGAGAGGCAATAAAGAAAGGATTAGTTTTAAATATAAATGACCGATTTTTAAATCATGTTTGCCTCTCATTAAATAATGCCATAGTGAAATAGAGTGAAATTGAGGAAAGAGGAATACTGACAATTCTGTGTATACAAAAGAGTCCGCAAAATACGTCCACAAAAACGGACAAATCACAGTCTTACCAAATCATGGAACGACTAAAATAAAATATGGACCGATTTGTGCTTTCAGAGCAGCTTTTCGGTACTAGTAGAGTATACCCACCCCCTTTTTACGGAATCCTTGACCATTATGAGCTCGATTGATACCATAAGTGGTTAGATTTGTCGAAAATGTGAAGCTGTTTCTGGACTGTGTTTGGTTAATTTGGTAAGACTGTTAAGGAACGAACACGAAGTAACGGACTCTTAGTTAAAATTAGTTCAAAATGCGGAGTTTAGTGCTATAAAAATATTTCTAAATGATTGAAATATGTATGTTTGTAAATAAAAATGAAAAGATTGATCTGTTATTTTCATATTTGTTGACATTGCAGAAAAATAATCCTTTCTTTGTTGCCTCTCTTTATTGCCTATGTTAACACAGTGAAATTGAGGAAAGAGTTCACTATGGCATTATTTAATGAGAGGCAAACATGATTTAAAAATCGGTCATTTATATTTAAAACTAATCCTTTCTTTATTGCCTCTCATTGAATAATGCCATAATGAAATAGAGTGAAATTGAGGAAAGAGGAAGACTGACCATTTTTTGTATACAAAAGAGTCCGCAAAATATGTCCGCAAAAACTGGTTAGGGATAACACACAAGTACCATTTTCTGAAAAGACTCGCGAGATTAACCGAGGAAAATTTTTTTACAAAATTTCTAATTAAAAATTAAAAAAAAATTTTTTAAATTAAAGGTTGAATGGCATGTGTTGATGCAATGTGGAGTGTCGTACTTTGATGCAATGTGGAGTGTCGTTGGGAGTGTCGTACGAAAATCGAGAATTCGATAAATCTCAAAAAATTTTTTTTGATTCTCAATAACCTTGATTTTTGTTCGAGATCTCGTCCTGGTCCGGTCTCTAATAATTTATATGTATAAGTTATTTTTTTATCTATAATTTTCTTATTTAAAAATTGTTTGAGTGACTTGATAAGTATTTTTGAATAAAATTTAAAGGATAATTTTTTAGTTTTTTTTGTTATTAATTAAAAAACTTGGGTTAATAGAAAAAATTTAAAATTTATTCAACAAAATGTGCACAAAACAAAAAATTGATATAAAAATATAATACTTTTTTAAGATCTGACAGCAGAGGAAAAGCAACAGATCGCCCGCGAGTACGAGTATCACGAAGAAGGTTCAACTCCGCCACCAGCAGCATCAACACAAGTAGTGGACAGTTTTTGCTAATTAAATGGAAGCGAGGTGACTCGATTTTAATGGAGGAAGTAGTGGAAATAATAATAGAGATGATGGTGGGGCTGGCCCCTCATCCTCCTCAAGTCTATAAATAGACGTTGTTTTTTGTTTTTTTTTTTAAATTTGGGGTACTTTTTTTCTCTTTATGTGCCACTCCTCTATGTTTTTATTTAAGGTTTTTTTTAGTGTTGAGAATTTTTTGGAGAACTTTTTAGGAAAGTAGAAAAGTTTTTTTAAAGTTAAAGTCTTTCCCGTTTTTTTGCTTTTTTTCTCCTTTGAAAAAAATTTTATTGGGACAAATTTCGTCATTTTGAAGTTTATATTGGAGAAAATAATAGAGATTTTTCTGATATTGATAATTTTTTGGAATTGGTCATGTTCTAAAGTTGAAAAAAATAATAGAGGAAGTGTGTGGCATTAAGTAAATAAAAGTACTAAAGATCGGATTGGGAGTGTCTTACGAAAATCGAAATTCGATAAATTAAAAAAATCTCATTTCTGAATAACCTTGATTTTTGTTCGAGATCTCGTCTTGGTCCGGTCTCTAATAATTTATATGTATAAGTTATTTTTTTTAATATCTAATTTTCTTATTTAAAAATTGTTTGAGTGACTTGATAAGTATTTTTGAATAAAATTTAAAGCTAATTTTTTTAGTTTTTTTGATATTAAAAAACTTGGGTTAATAGAAAAAAAATAAAATTTATTCAACAAAATGTGCACAAAACAAAAAATTGATATAAAAATAATTAGCGCTAAATATGTGTGTGTGATGTTGAGTGTATTTGCCGGGTAAATGTATTTTTTATTGTTTCCGGAAAGAAATGAGTATGTATTTCTTTTGTCTAAAAAGCCTATGTTTTCCGGAAGTATTTTTTCCTGTAGATTTAAGGTAATAGTTCGGTTCGGTAATAGTTCGGTTCGTATACCCCATCTTGTTTCCTTCCTAAAAGTATTAAAAAATGGTCAGTTAGTTATAGAACTCGTCGAGCCGTGTCAAACGACCCCAAAATCAACTTTGAGCCGAAATACATACCCCCAAAAAGTGATAAACTACAATGGGGGCAAAGCTACTTTTTGGGCTAATAATTCGTTTAATTAAATAATAGCTCATTCGATCTTTTTTGGTAATAGTTCATTCGAAAGAGCTTGTCGAGATGATTCGAAGGAAAAAGGATGAGGTATACGAACCGAACTATTACCGATTTAAGGCATTTCGTTGTACAATTAAATGAAAAAATAAAAATTAAGGTGTAAGAATATCTTGTATCGTGTAGGGGAGTGGATTCGTGCAGTGAGACCATATGTATATATTATTAAATATATTTAATTATTGCCAAAAACATTTGGAAAATATTGTAGAAGAGTACACGAATCTTGGCTTTTGAATTTTTCAGGAAATGCTTCTCTTCATTTTCTCACTCAGTACTCTTCTTCATTTTATAGAAATACAGCAATTTCACTATAATATAACCAAATATCCCCTATAGCTAAAAATGAAGGATACATTATAATAAGGTGTATATTAGAGGTATCACTTGGGTATCTCTCCTCCCTCACCCAGTAGCCTTAAATAAGAGGGATGTCTAATATTTGAAGTATATTACAGTGAATAGTCTGCAAATAAATTTAACAAATCCATGATATGAACAAAAATGAGGCAAAGGCACCAAAAATATTATTAAAAATTTATTTTTAAAGGAGTGGGTTGGTGATGGCACTTTGAAGAAATTCTCTTCGATTTGAAGAGAAAAAATAAAAAAAATAATTTTCGAATAAAGGCAAAATATAAATATTTAAAAAATAAAAATTCAAAAATGTATCAAGTGCTGTAAAAATATAAAGGCTTAAATTGAGTAGTTAAAAATATATAAGAGAATATTTAGAGGGAATGTGAGGTTTAAAAAAATTTTGTAGTTTGAAATTAACTATTTAAAATACTAAAAATATAGTAAAATTAATTACTTCTTGGACATCAAATCTTTGTATTATTATTGTGAGTTTTGTTTAAATTTTAATTTAAAAAATTTTTTTTATATAAAGGTGCGCAAGAGGCTGCAAGGTGTATTATGGATAAGTCTGCAGAGCAAATTCGGGAAATGCTCCAGTTGCCCGACGTGAGAAATTTTTTTTTTTTTTTTTTGTTCGAGATCTCGTCTTGGTCCGGTCTCTAATAATTTATATGTATAAGTTATTTTTTTTAATATCTAATTTTCTTATTTAAAAATTGTTTGAGTGACTTGATAAGTATTTTTGAATAAAATTTAAAGCTAATTTTTTTTAGTTTTTTTGATATTAAAAAACTTGGGTTAATAGAAAAAAAATAAAATTTATTCAACAAAATGTGCACAAAACAAAAAATTGATATAAAAATATAATATTTTTTTAAGATCTGACAGCAGAGGAAAAGCAACAGATCGCCCGCGAGTACGAGTATCACGAAGAAGGTTCAACTCCGCCACCAGCAGCATCAACACAAGTAGTGGACAGTTTTTGCTAATTAAATGGAAGCGAGGTGACTCGATTTTAATGGAGGAAGTAGTGGAAATAATAATAGAGATGATGGTGGGGCTGGCCCCTCATCCTCCTCAAGTCTATAAATAGACGTTGTTTTTTGTTTTTTTTTTAAATTTGGGGTACTTTTTTTCTCTTTATGTGCCACTCCTCTATGTTTTTATTTAAGGTTTTTTTTAGTGTTGAGAATTTTTTGGAGAACTTTTTAGGAAAGTAGAAAAGTTTTTTTAAAGTTAAAGTCTTTCCCGTTTTTTTGCTTTTTTTCTCCTTTGAAAAAAATTTTATTGGGACAAATTTCGTCATTTTGAAGTTTATATTGGAGAAAATAATAGAGATTTTTCTGATATTGATAATTTTTTGGAATTGGTCATGTTCTAAAGTTGAAAAAAATAATAGAGGAAGTGTGTGGCATTAAGTAAATAAAAGTACTAAAGATCGGATTGGGAGTGTCTTACGAAAATCGAAATTCGATAAATTAAAAAAAATCTCATTTCTGAATAACCTTGATTTTTGTTCGAGATCTCGTCTTGGTCCGGTCTCTAATAATTTATATGTATAAGTTATTTTTTTTAATATCTAATTTTCTTATTTAAAAATTGTTTGAGTGACTTGATAAGTATTTTTGAATAAAATTTAAAGCTAATTTTTTTAGTTTTTTTGATATTAAAAAACTTGGGTTAATAGAAAAAAAATAAAATTTATTCAACAAAATGTGCACAAAACAAAAAATTGATATAAAAATAATTAGCGCTAAATATGTGTGTGTGATGTTGAGTGTATTTGCCGGGTAAATGTATTTTTTATTGTTTCCGGAAAGAAATGAGTATGTATTTCTTTTGTCTAAAAAGCCTATGTTTTCCGGAAGTATTTTTTCCTGTAGATTTAAGGCATTTCGTTGTACAATTAAATGAAAAAATAAAAATTAAGGTGTAAGAATATCTTGTATCGTGTAGGGGAGTGGATTCGTGCAGTGAGACCATATGTATATATTATTAAATATATTTAATTATTGCCAAAAACATTTGGAAAATATTGTAGAAGAGTACAGGAATCTTGGCTTTTGAATTTTTCAGGAAATGCTTCTCTTCATTTTCTCACTCAGTACTCTTCTTCATTTTATAGAAATACAGCAATTTCACTATAATATAACCAAATATCCCCTATAGCTAAAAATGAAGGATACATTATAATAAGGTGTATATTAGAGGTATCACTTGGGTATCTCTCCTCCCTCACCCAGTAGCCTTAAATAAGAGGGATGTCTAATATTTGAAGTATATTACAGTGAATAGTCTGCAAATAAATTTAACAAATCCATGATATGAACAAAAATGAGGCAAAGGCACCAAAAATATTATTAAAAATTTATTTTTAAAGGAGTGGGTTGGTGATGGCACTTTGAAGAAATTCTCTTCGATTTGAAGAGAAAAAATAAAAAAAATAATTTTCGAATAAAGGCAAAATATAAATATTTAAAAAATAAAAATTCAAAAATGTATCAAGTGCTGTAAAAATATAAAGGCTTAAATTGAGTAGTTAAAAATATATAAGAGAATATTTAGAGGGAATGTGAGGTTTAAAAAAATTTTGTAGTTTGAAATTAACTATTTAAAATACTAAAAATATAGTAAAATTAATTACTTCTTGGACATCAAATCTTTGTATTATTATTGTGAGTTTTGTTTAAATTTTAATTTAAAAAATTTTTTTTATATAAAGGTGCGCAAGAGGCTGCAAGGTGTATTATGGATAAGTCTGCAGAGCAAATTCGGGAAATGCTCCAGTTGCCCGACGTGAGAAATTTTTTTTGATTTTTTAAATTTTAAACTTGAAATAAAATTTGAATTAGGAGTTGAATTTAAAAAAAAGAAAAGGGGAATGAATTTGAATTTTATCGAAATAATTTTTTTTTAATTGAAAGAAATAAATGTGAGAAAAATAGGTCTTTGGTTAATTGAGTCAAAAAATCCAAATTTCTATTAAAAAATTTTTTTTCAATTTTTATATAATTTGATACCAAATTTCCCATTTTGGGGTTTTTAAAAATGAAAAAAATAAGTTTTTTTTTAAAAAAATATTTTTAGGATCTGACAGCAGAGGAAAAGCAACAGATCGCCCGCGACTACGAGTTAATAAATTTTGAATTATTAATATCATAATAATTTATTTTTCATTATTTTTAGGCCAAGGACCAATTGAACTTAAATATGATCACATAACTAGCGAGGTAATAAATATTTTTTACTTAAACTTTTTATGACAAACTATCTATTAGATTAAGCTCTTCGAAGCTGACAACGGAGCATCGACTTCCTGTTGCTGTATCACGAAGAAGGTTCAACTCCGCCACCAGCAGCATCAACACAAGTAGTGGACAGTTTTTGCTAATGTAAATGGAAGCGAGGTGACCCTCGATTTTAATGGAGGAAGTAGTGGAAATAATAATAGAGATGATGGTGGGGCTGGCCCCTCATCCTCCTCAAGTCTATAAATAGACTTTGTTTTGTTTTAAAATCTATTTGGGGTACTTTTTTTTCCTTTATGCTCTCCCCTTGTTTTTATTTAAGGTTTTTTTGGTGTTGAGAATTTTTTGGAGAAAACTTGAGTAAGTCTAGCAATTATTGGAAGTATTTTTGGGAAAGTAGAAAAGTTTTTTTTAAAGTTAAGGTCTTTCCCTTTTTTCTTCTCCTAGGAAATTAAATTTTTTTGGGACAAATTTTGTCCTTTCTAAAGTTGGACGATACATGGAATTGGTCATGTTCTAAAATTGAAAAAAATAATAGGGGGTGTGTGGCATGGGAAATTAAAAGTACTGGAGATCGGATTGGGAGTGTCGTACGAAAATCGAGAATTCGATAAATCTCAAAAAAAATTTTTTTGATTCTCAATAACCTTGATTTTTGTTCGAGATCTCGTCTTGGTCCGGTCCTAATAATTTATATATATAAGTTATTTTTTTATCTCTAATTTTCTTATTTAAAAATTGTTTGAGTGACTTGATAAGTGTCGAAAATTTCTTCAAATTTTCGTCGAAGGATGAAATTAATTAAATTATTAATTTTTCCTTTCTTATTTGTATGACATCACTTTTTAGTGATCATTATCGCCTACTTTGCTTTTTCTCCCATTTTTCCATAAATGGATAAAATTATCCATTTTATCTTAAATTCCAATCTAAAGAATTATTAATAATTTCATCCAAAAGGAAAAAAGGGAAAAAGTGCACTTCCGCCCAACTTTTTAACCGCAAACATATAATTTTCTACTTTTTCCATTGCCCACATTCCATACCACACACATTGATTGTGGCCTATTTAAACTTAATCATTTTCTATCATTTTTATGTTTTTACATACCCATAATGTTTTGACATCATCATTTCTAAAAGTTCTGACTTACCCACACATAATCATTCCCTATCTTTACCAATTCCAACCAGCCCTTTTCCAATAACCACATACACATACAATTATAAATTTATATTAAATAAATATTATTAAAATATTTCTTTGTTCTTTTGTTTGATATTCTTTGAGAATATTCGTCTAACTGTTCGTCTACGTCTAAACTTGGCCGTCTAAAACCCTTTCCCTCATCGTTTAATTTGCCCTGTCTTCATCTTTGGGATTAAGACATACCTCATCAACACCCTTAACCCCATCTTCTTATTTTAGCGGCTAAATTTCTCTGATCCCTCGTCAGTGGATTCCCGACCTGAGAAGTTTACCGTTAAAATTGGTGCCACGACCCGGGACTGCCGTCGACATTCATCAGTCAACAAAAATTCAAACAACAATTCGACTATAAATCGTCTGCGCCGAAAGGATCAGCCGTCGACAAAGACCAACATTCCCAGCAGAACAAACGACTATAGTTGAACCAGTACAGCGACCTCAAGCCGTCCAACTGTACACCTTGAATTTATTTTATTGGCAGCCTTATTCGTCTAATTAATTCGTCTAAACTCTACATTCGTCTATTGGTTTAATTCGTCAATTGGTTTATTCTTACTTCCTTCAACGTATTAACAACACTTAATCTTTCAACATGTCACTAATACTTCGTCAAGAGCTCGGTGTAGCGGTGACGTCACTCGTAGAACGTCTAAAGAATGCCGATTCGTATATCGACAAAATCAAATCGACACCCACGGAAGAGGAGGAACGTGAACTCCTAATCGAAGTAGAGATGGAACTCGTACATCTATCTCGGAGGACCGAGCAGCTTCAATCACTATCATCAGTATATGGAAGGTTTAAGCGAAGAGAAGCAAGATGAGGAAGAATACTTTTTGGTCAACTACCTGACCGACGACGAGAAATCAGATCGAAATGAGATTCAACACCATTGGCCAATCACCAGTTTGGTCAACCGGGCAAATGAGGCAATCAAACATATTATTCGGCCAAACCAAGAAAGACGTCAGTTATATTCGGACGACGAAGAAGAAAGAGAATGGACGCGACAGCGACGAAACGTACGACAAAACGACAGAGATACTTACGAACCAGAAGTAATAATTCGACAAGAACCGTCACAAACGTCCATTTCGTCAATGAATGCTCTTAAAGTCGACAGTGTGCGTCTACCCACGTTTGGGGGCGACATTAGAGAGTGGCGTACACTTTCCGGAAAAATACGAAAAACACATCTTTTCCGGAAAGAAATACAAATCTTCAGAATTAATTATTAAGCTTTGTATTTTCCGGAAAATACATTATATTCTGATTAATTTGTTTCCGGAAAGAAATATGTATATTCTATTGGTTTGTCCACTTGTGTTTTCCGGAAACATGTGTTTTTCTTGTGTTTTTCCACTTGTTTTTCTAATTATATCTTGTTCTCTACCTTTAAGTATTTTCTGGAAAAATAATTACATTAAACCCTCCATTTCGTCATTACAATAGTAAGCGTGCAATAATAAAAATAAATATAAAAAATAGAAAGAAATATAAATTAGAGTTCTTAATATGTTTAGTAGATAAAAATAATTATTTAAATAATTGCCTCAGGCGTTAAATAAAAATTAGCTTATAATTTCAGTTTTTTGGTTTAAGCAAGTTGTTAGACAGTCAGAAAATGCTGGTAGAGACATAGACAGACAAAGTTGTGTTTTCCGGAAAATACACATTTTTTCATAACCAAACAACCAAACCGCCTATTTTCTCGCCTCTCCCCATTATTATTGCCTCTCCCCATTACTTCTTGGACATCAAATCTTTGTACTATTATTTTGAGTTTTATGTTTAAATTTATTTAAAAAAATTTTCTTCGTTAAAGGTGCACAGGAGGCTGCTAGATGTATTATGGATAAGTCAGCATCTCAGATAAGCGAGATGTTGTGCCTTCCCGATGTGAGAAATTTTTTTTTATTTTTGAAATGTTAAACTTAAAAATAAAATTTGTCGGAGACCCGACAATGTAAAGCAATTGCTTTATTGGGAAATAATATTTCCTTTCCCTGATTGTTATCGAGGCGTATGGGAATTGTTTTTCTCCGTATATTTGATACACTATACCCGGTCCCGCACCCTCAAAATAGGAGATTTTGTTGTGAAATGCTCTCGCTAGACTACAATAAATATCGTCAATCTCTCTTCGAGCGATTGACTTTCCCAAGCAAACATATTTAGAAAGTTTATTGTCGAGTCACATCTCTCAGAGTTTGTGACTATTCCCCTTTCTAGTAATGGATTAACTTCCGCTATGTCGAAACTCTCAGAGTTAACGACTTTTATTCAATTGGTGATCAAACGGATCTGCTGATCAACTAGCTATGTCGCTCACTCTCAGAGAAGCGACCTTTACTCAATGGTGGAAATGCACACAGTCGCGACTACGCTGCATGCTCTGGCCTGGTCTATTTAAAGAAAAGAAAGCTCAGTTTGACGGCTCAGTTCTAGGATGTAGAGGGAATAAAAGAAAACATATTTTCCCTTTCTTCCCTTTTTTCTTGTCCCTTCCCTTTGTAAATAAATTTATATTTTTTAATTTATGCTTTTAATTTATTTGTATTTTATTTAATTTAAATAAACTATTTATTACTTATTCTTGAATTAATATTAGAAATTAATTATTAAGTATTTTTATATTAAATAGTATAAAGAGTCTTCCCGCCCAATACTAGACTTTTAGGTGACCTCAACGACTAAATTCCCGAGTTTAGGGGTTCTCCCCGGCTCAGAGGCACCAGCAAACCCGGCAAAAGAAAGGGCCAATTTCCTGGATCCAACGTCTACTCATCTTTGGCGGCATCTTGCCAAACTTACGTCGCAGGCCCTCGGGTCTGCGACACATGGCGACCCAGACAGGATTACTAATTAACAACAATAATAACTACAATTTATTAACTAATTTGACGGATCCTGGACAATCTAAATAAATTCTACACTACTGGGTGGATGTTCAACCTTCAATCCCTTCTACCGAAATATTATGGACTCGTTAGTAATTGAGACAAAGTTTTAATTTAATATAAATTTTAAAAATTATATTAAAATTTTCTTTAATGAATTTAATTTTAAGAAATAAAATTTTAATGTTAAGCTCATTAGTGACTTAACCTATTTCAGTTTTTGGGAATTACTCTTTGAGTACTCACTGCAGGTACCTCCGTAGACTACTCTGCAGCAACCTCGCTCTATTTATTATTCCTACCAAGTTACTGTCTCTACGGACAACAACAATAAATCTAATAGAGGCAAAATTTAATTTATTATGAATTTAAAAATTAAAATTTCATTAATTACTTTAATTAGAAAAATAAAATTTAATGTTAAGTTCACTTAGTGACTTAACCTATTCATTTTTTATGTGATTTACTCTACGAGTATTCACAGCAGGTCTCTCTGTGGACTTCTCATCGACAACCTTCGGTTTTATTATTCCAACCTCGTTACTGTCTCAAAGAGACAACAACAACAAATTTAAAAATCGACTAAACAATTCTATTGCTGTTTTGCTCTACTGCGACTACATTAGGCTCTGATGTAAAAACGACACATAATAACCCGGCTGTTGCCCAAATGGCCGCTTCCTACACAATGATGGAATAAGTGAGGAAAATTTAAAAGTTATTAGAAATTAAAAATTTAACAATTTTAAATTTTAAAAATTAAAATATCTGTCACGATCCTTCTGGACATGACACTAAATTTCAAAATAAATTTCAATATTTTATAATGGTTGAGACTCTTTTGAGCCTCAACACTTTTGGCAGATGTCGGTAGAGTCTCAACAGCAATTCACGTGGACAACACACAATACGTTCGGCCAAAGTTTAGGATGCTTCCTAACTATTATTTTCTACCCTTATTCTTTTAATCCGTTTCCCATACTTTACACCTTTTAATCTTCACTCTCATATATATTATTTTTATTGTCCACTTCCGTTTTCTCATCTTCCTTCTATCAACACTTAAGCATTCTTTTAATTTTAAAATGCTCTTTTCCCAAAGTCACTTGTTGTTTATACTAAGTGTAACAACATTGCTTTCCCATAATTTACAACACATAGTTGATCGTCTTAGAGCGAACAACAATAAATAAATTTTATTTACCTTTTAATTGTTAAGTCATAGTTATCAACTACTTAACATTCATTAATCCTTTAACAATATTAAGGACCTGCGCTTTATGCATCTCGCGTATCTCATTCTATTCTTTCTCTGCTAGCTAGCTTCTCTATATTGGGTACCCACCTCGCGCTATCCGCGCCTATCCGCTTCTCGCCCGCTTTATAAAATAAATCAAAGGGTCCCAATCCACACCTCTGCGCCCAACCGCTTAACGCTCTGCGCTATTTGCATTCCGCTTCTTGCTCGCTCCTGCGCTATTCGCTCTCTCTCTTCTTTATATAACCCACTTTAGGTCTTAAAAATCTTTAATAATATTTTAATTTAAATTAATAAATTTAAGATAAAATTGGTAATTATATTAACTACAAATGACCAACGTACTTGGCAACCGAACAAGGAAGGCAGCTACAACACTCAAATCATTGTTGGCACAATCAATGCCCACATTACCAGAACAACAAGACAACATAAATGAACTTGCGGAAATTAAATCAACGTTAGTTGTTCTTCGAGGTCACCTCGAAGAACTTGAAATGACTACGGCAGCAATGAATAAAATAGACGAGGAATGGGCTTCTGCTCTTTCTCAAGCGACAGAGTCAGATAAGGTTCGTATATCGCGAATCTACGATAAAGATCAAGAAGATTATCAGTGTGATGTTATGATGACTAAAGCCTTAGAAGCAAGAAGAGGCTTAATGGCACTTATTGGTAAATTTACAACTAGAGAATTTGTATTAGAATCAACATGCCGGAGGAAGGATTCAACATCAATTTTGAATAGGAGCTTGGACCAAACAAACCAAACCTGGAATCAAACTGTACAACCCGTCTCTCTTCCTATTCTGGCATCTCCAAAGAAATTCTCAGGCAATATTCGACACTGGCGTGAATTTATTGAATCTTTTAATGCAACGATAGGAAATTCGAACATTGAACCTATTTATAAGTTTAATCATCTATTAGGACTTTTGGAAGGAGAGGCATTGAACTTAGTTCGTTATTTTAGGCCTTCGGCCGATAACTACAAGATAGCATTGGACATGCTCAAAGAGAAATATGATGATAAGGAAGCAATCACCGACGACCTAATTAAACGATTCCTTGCTCTAAAACCCTGTTGGTCGTTTTCAGACGTCCGACAATTTCAACTAGAAATGGAATTAATTTGCAGACAACTCGAAGCTCTTGGAGCTGAGTTAAATAATCCTATTATTTGCTCCTCTCTGGAGGACAAATTAAATTATTCAATGTTAAAAGAAATTAAAGAAGCCAAACGTAATAACCCAGCATGGAATACGAAAATGTTCAGAGACAAATTAAAACAACTAGTCCAAGAGGAGGAATCTTACAAAATGGCTTATGGTCTGCAACATGAAGCAAAGAATACTACTAAGGATAGAGATGCTGGAGCCCGAACTTAATTTAGGGCAAAATAAAGAAATGAGTCGGTATCTTTTCTAAGACCGACATGAACAAACAACTATCAAATAAACCTGATTCTTCAGCATCAGAATGAAAAGACTCTCGGAGACTAACAACCCAACTCATCTTAGACACCCAACTCATCTCGTTACTGGCTAACAACAACATTACAATAACAACGATACAACATTACTCATTCTTGATTAACCCGTTAGTCTAGTCTTGATACTGGCTAACAACGAATTTGAATCAACAAAATTACAACACTGTCAATTAAGAGAATGCAAACAAAACCAAATCAGTTGTTTGCCTCTCACAAGCAACATGGAAGCAATGCAAATACGGAACAATCAGGTAAGGTAAGTAAATTTAATTTAATATTTAATTTTAAATTATCTTTCCTTGTACCATATACTATTTGTATCCTATAATTTTGTACCCCTTATTTAAATTTATGTGATTAAATATTTATAATAATTTAAATGTATTTTTTTAACACACCTCTTGGTGAACATTGGCCAAACAATGCAATTATACTGGATTGGACAAAATACAGTTTCATGCAAAATGTGTGGACAAGAAAGGAAACTATATTGGGAAAATAATGTAATTATCTGTCAATCAAAATTACGTCCTCACATTTCATTGCGAGGACAGCAGAAGAAAAAATCTGGAAAAGAATTGAAGAAGAAAGATGGTGGCAATTAATCCATCATTTCTGCGAAAGCCATGTTCTCATAGTTCTCTATGTGAATGACGGAAGAGAAAATTATTAGGGAAATAAAACTGTAAAAACATGGACATAGTATCTAATCGTCATCACATTTAATTTTGCCAACAAAACAAACTCAATAGTTGCAATCAACAACAATTGAGTCAACAAACCCGGCTTCATTAATATTGTTGTTCTCACAGTCTTCTGTGCGGACTACAAGCGAAAGATATTGAAAAGTCGTGACTACTAGTTATTGAAGCTTGATGTCCACATTTTCACGGTGCGGACAAATTTAGTAAAAATCGATCAGTGGACAAACAGATATGTAAAAGAAATTAAGTAACGGAATGTAACTACTTGGATAGAACTAGTCCTCACAGTTCGCTTGTGGACAAAATTTCTCAACAACGAAAATATAAAATTAAAGTTGTCGTCCTCACAGTTCCCTGTGTGGAAAAAAGAAAGGATATAGGAAAAATAGTGGAATCATCTTTACATAAATATTTCATGTCCTCACAGTTAGCTGTAGGACCGGATAATTGAAAGTGAGCAGACAACTTGGACAACATGGACAATGAAACTAATCGTTCCCACAATTCTCTTTGTGAACAAAATAGACCCCACAACTGAACCGGGGTATCAAAATTGTACTTCATCACATTTATTGGCTCGGACAGGCAAACACAACAACAATAATATTTCAAATTGTAGTCAACAGTTTTTCTGGTTGACTAAAAGATTCAGCAACGGAAAAGAATGGAATATTTAAATTGTACGTCTTCACAGCTCGCTTTGTGCAGACAAAAGAATTCAACCAAAACGAACAGATGAATAACCGAAAAGGGTCCGAAAGCTACGCTTACCGGATTCAGAAAGAAAACAATTGTAATAGATAGAACTCGTGATTGTGCTAATCAACAGTTGTAACCTTTGAACTTCATAGTCTATACATTCTAATGTGTGGATAAATCAAAAAGTGATTCAATGGAATTTACAGCTAATAAATGTAGACAAATTTTGCTCATCAAGGCACTCGCTTGGTTAAACAATATAGGGGTTGTATGTTTGCAAAAGGAAGTTAATTGTAGTTCGAAAGCTCCGCTTATCGGACAGTTGAATGAATGGACTTAAGAACTTGTATCTGCAACTTAACCAAAGTAAATAAATGAAGTAAAGTATTAGTTTGTTAAACAATTACAACAGAAACTCAACAGAAAAATAAAAGTACAGACGTGAAATTTCGCTCGAAGTTTGCAGCGCCCAAAAAGGGGATTGACAGCATGAACAATCCATCTCAATTAAAAGATATCTAGAAAATTGAAAATTTGTCTGTTGAACTATGTTCTCGGACATTAGGTAAAAACTTCAGGTGTTTGAGAAATATATAAACATACAAATTCAAATAGAAGTAAATAAAAGAAAAACTTGGAAGTTAAGTATTAGTTGAGGATTAGCTTTTGGTGGTCCTCATGGGCATGTTTTAAGGACTAAGAGATTGATCATGGACAACATTGCGATACAACGGGCACAGATGGAATTGGCATCTTCTCGAAAGGGGGGAGTGTGTCGGAGACCCGACAATGTAAAGCAATTGCTTTATTGGGAAATAATATTTCCTTTCCCTGATTGTTATCGAGGCGTATGGGAATTGTTTTTCTCCGTATATTTGATACACTATACCCGGTCCCGCACCCTCAAAATAGGAGATTTTGTTGTGAAATGCTCTCGCTAGACTACAATAAATATCGTCAATCTCTCTTCGAGCGATTGACTTTCCCAAGCAAACATATTTAGAAAGTTTATTGTCGAGTCACATCTCTCAGAGTTTGTGACTATTCCCCTTTCTAGTAATGGATTAACTTACGCTATGTCGAAACTCTCAGAGTTAACGACTTTTATTCAATTGGTGATCAAACGGATCTGCTGATCAACTAGCTATGTCGCTCACTCTCAGAGAAGCGACCTTTACTCAATGGTGGAAATGCACACAGTCGCGACTACGCTGCATGCTCTGGCCTGGTCTATTTAAAGAAAAGAAAGCTCAGTTTGACGGCTCAGTTCTAGGATGTAGAGGGAATAAAAGAAAACATATTTTCCCTTTCTTCCCTTTTTTCTTGTCCCTTCCCTTTGTAAATAAATTTATATTTTTTAATTTATGCTTTTAATTTATTTGTATTTTATTTAATTTAAATAAACTATTTATTACTTATTCTTGAATTAATATTAGAAATTAATTATTAAGTATTTTTATATTAAATAGTATAAAGAGTCTTCCCGCCCAATACTAGACTTTTAGGTGACCTCAACGACTAAATTCCCGAGTTTAGGGGTTCTCCCCGGCTCAGAGGCACCAGCAAACCCGGCAAAAGAAAGGGCCAATTTCCTGGATCCAACGTCTACTCATCTTTGGCGGCATCTTGCCAAACTTACGTCGCAGGCCCTCGGGTCTGCGACAAAATTTGAATTAGGAGTTGGATTTAAAAAGAAAAGGGGAATGAATTTGAATTTTACCGAAAATTTTTTTAATAACTGAAATCCAGAAAGAAAAATTGAAAAGTAAACAAGAGACCCTCTTTTTTTTAATTTTTTAAAAATAATTATATAACTTTTTCCCCAATTTTCCAGGTTTAAGTGTGTTAAAAATGAAAAAAAAAATTAATTAAAATTTTCCAAAAAAAATTTTTAGGATTTGACAGATGCCGAGAAAAGTGAGATAGCCGCGCAATACGAATATAGAGAAGAAGGAACACCACCACCAGCTGCTCCTGTTCAAGTTATGGATGAAAGTGAATTGGTTGGCACTTCTGCATCATTTCTTCCTCAAAGCTCCTCTTCATCTACAGTTTTTGCTTATGTCAACGGGAGTGAAGTTACTCTTGATTTTAATGGAGGAAGTGGGGGAAATAATAATAATAATGACGGGTCAGGCCCGTCATCCTCCTCAAGTCTTTAAATAGACTTTGTTTTTTAAATTATTTTTTTGTTGGTATTTTTAATTCCTTTTTATGCCCCACCCTCTTCGATTTTTTGAAGGTTTTTACTAGGGTTGTTCACTGCCGGTTATTAACCGGTACCCCCGGTTTTCGGTTAATCCAAATTTTAAAAACCTGGTTTTCGGTTTTGATTTTAGACAAATACTGGTTTTATTTTGAGGGAATTTTTAATAAAATCACTCATTTTCACAAATTTCCGGTTTTCGGTTTTCAAATTTTTCTAAAAACGGTTAATTTTTGGCAATAAATTTTCAAAAATTCAGGTTTTAAAACCGGTCATGAACACCCTAGTTTTTACTTGATGGTGGGAATTCGATATTTTTTTGTACCATCGATAGAAGAACCCCGAATTGTTATTGGGAAGTAGTATACCTGTTTTTTGTGCAAAATAATTTGGAGCGAGTTTAATGACAGTTCAAAGTAGGTATTATAATCTGGAGTGTTTGAGGTTACCTGACCCAAAAATTGAAAATTAGAGAGGGTGTGTGGCATAAAAGGAAAGAAAAAGTACTGGAGATCGGATTGGGAGTGTCGTACGAAAATCAAAAATTTGATAAATTTCAAAAAATCTCAAGGTAATTCTTCGGTTCGTATACCCCCTCTTTTTTCTGACCATTTTTTCATTTTTCCTTCCCTTTCTCCCTTATTTTTCACGAGGCAAATATCAAAAAGGATTATGAGAAAAATTTATTTACTTTTCTTCGACAGGATAAAAGAGAGAAACATGATACCAAAAATTATACAAAACATGAGAAATATAACCAAATTTTTTTCGCCACAAAAATTCAGGAAAATATGTTCGGTATGTATCAGTGTTGTTGCCCAGCCCTTTTCTCATGTACATATATACATACATAATCCTTTTTGATATTTGCCTCGTGAAAAATAAGGGAGAAAGGGAAGAAAAAAGGGAGGGAAAATGAAAAAATGGTCAGAAAAAAGAGGGGGTATACGAACCGAAGAATTACCAATCTCAATTCTCAATAAATTTGATTTTTGTTCGAGATCTCGTTTTGGTCCGGTCTCTAATAATTTATATGTATAAGTTATTTTTTTAATCTCTAATTTTCTTATTTAAAAATTGTTTGAGTGACTTGATAAATATTTTTGAGTAAAATTTAAAGGCTAATTTTTTAGTTTTTTTATTAATTAAAAAATTTAATAGAATAAAATTAAAATTTATTCAACAAATGTCCACACAAAACAAAAAATTTATATAAATTTATATAGCGCTAAAAATGTGTGGTGACATTGAGTGTATTTTCCGGAAAAATGTATTTTTTAGATTGTTTCCGGAAAGAAATACAAATTTTCAGAATGTTTATTAGTCCGTGCATTTCCGGATGCTTATTAGTTGTGTTTTCCGGAAAGAAATATAATGAGTATGTATTTCTTTTGTCTGTGTTTTGTGTTTTCTGTGTTTTCCGGAAAGTGTGTGTTTTTTTTCTGCCTGTTTTTTCCGGAAAGTTTATGTATATACCTATTATTTTGTCTCTGCCTTTAAATACATGTATTTTTCCGGAATAAATTTCAGAATAATGTATTTTTTAGTACTAGATTAAAGGCATTTCGCTGTACAATTAAATGAAAAAATAATTAAGGTGCAAAAATATTCTTGTATATTGTCGGGGAGTGAATTTGTGCAGTGAGACCATTCTGTATATATTATTAAATATATTTTAATTATTGCCAAAAAGTTGGAAAATATTGTAGAAGAGTACAGAAATCTTGGCAGTTGAAATTTTTCCGGAAATTTTTTCCGAATTTTCTATTATACTCAGCACTCTTCCTTTTATAAAAATATAATGACTTCACTATAATATACCCAAATTCGACTGGAGCTGAAAAATGAAGAGTACCTTATAATAAGGCGTATATTAGAGGTATCACTTAGGTAGCTCCCTCCCACACAAAGGTGGGTCGGAACAGTCAGAGGTATCTGAAATCGTAAGAGCCGGAAATTAAAACTGGCTCAAAAGTCGGAAATCGAAGGAAAAAACGTCGGAAATCGGAATTTCGACCCACTTCTCCTCCCTCACCCAGTAGCCTTAAATAAGAGGGATGTCTAATATTGGGTGTATATTACAGTGAAGGTCTGTAAATAAATTTAACAAATAAATCCATGATAAAAACAAAAAATGAGGCAAAGGCACCAAAAATATTATTAAAAATTTATTTTTAAAGGAGTGGATTGGTAATGGCACTTTGATGAAATTCTCTTCGATTTGAAGAGAAAAAATAAAAAAAAATTAATTTCGAATAAAGGCAAAATATAAATAAATATTAAAAAAAATAAAAATTCAAAAATGTAAGGGCTGTAAAAATATAAAGGCTTAAATTGAGTAGTTAAAAATATATAAGAGAATATTTAGAGGGAATGTGAGGAATTAAAAAAATTAGTTTGAAATTAACTATTAAAATACTAAGAATATAGGAAAATTAATTAGTTGACGAAATGGTCAGTCGAATTTTCCGGAAAGAAATATGCATATAAAAATATATTCTATTGGTTTGTCTACTTTCCGGAAAATACAAAAAACACATAATTCTTTGCACACATCTTTTCCGGAAAGAAATACGAATTTTTAAAATTAATGTATTTTATTCATGTGTTTTCCGGAAAATACATTATATTCTGATTAATTTGTTTCCGGAAAGAAATATATTCTATTAGCACTTGTGTTTTATCCACTTGTGTTTTACGGAAATACATATGTATTTTCAATTAATTTATTAACCGTGTGTTTTCCGGAAAGCTCTTTTCTGATTATATCGTGTTCTCTGCTGATAAGTATTTTCCGGAAAAATACATAAAAATACATACGTATTGCAATAAACCCTTCCACTTCGTCATTACAATAGTAAGTGTGCAATATAAAAACAAATATAAAAATAGAAAGAAATATAAATTAGAGTTCTTAATTTAATAGATAAAATTAATTATTTAAATAATTGCCTCAGGCTTTAAATAAAAATTAGCTTATCTTTCCTTTTTTTGGTTTAAGCAAGTTGTTAGACATTCAGAAAATGCTGATTAAAGGCATAGGCAGACAAAGTTGTGTTTTCCGGAAAATACATTTTTACATAACCAAACAACCAAATCGCCTATTTTCTCGCCTTTCCCCATTATTATTGTTCTCTTCCTGTTGTTCCAATTCTTTTTGTTGTTCTTTTCGCCGCTTTTCCTTTTCTTTAGCTTCTTTTTCCAACCTCCTCCTTTCTTTTGAGCTGATTAGAGGGATTTTTCCTTTGCTTCCACTTCCTCCAGGTTTTAATGGTTCCCTGTTGAAATTAAAATATAAGTATGTTACTGTAATCTCTCTAATAGAAAGACCCTCTCTAATATCCGAAAGGAAAAACATTCGTGGGCTTTGAGGGGAACCTAGTCTAAAGGAAATTTCTCCAGGCCGAGGTATCCCTCCAATTTTTAGTCCTAAAAGGAACATTCTTAGTCTCGAAGGGAACAATCATAGATCAAAGGGCCTCAGAGGGGGAAAAGGGGATGAAGAAAAAGGAAGAAATAAGGTCGAGAACCAGGACAAGTTATTAGCTTTTCTATTAGAGAGAGAATTCAATACATTCAACAAGACAACCTTGAGGCCTCCCGTAAGTTTTTTGAATAATGACCTCCTCTCCTTGGAAATTGGGGCCGGCCAGTGCCAATGCCTCGCGGGGTCTCTCCGGGCGCAAAAGGGGTGGAAGTTGCGAATTTGCTGCCTTTTTCTTAAAAATTAGTAATTAAGAAATTTTGTTAGAATGTTTAAGTGTTAATAAAAATTTTTGAATTTTTGAAAAGAAGCAACCGGCAGACCCCAATGGAACCAATAATGAAGAATTTTTTATTTATAGTCCCAGAAGTCTTTAGACCTCACGTAGTAGTTAATGGGCATATATAGTCCACAAGGAGCCGAGTTTCTAGTCCAAAGGGAATGGAGAGTTCGGGAGATAATGAATGGGGAGTCAAAGCCTTCCGACCCTTCGAAGCCCTAGGATTTTTGTTAAATTTAAAGTCTTTAAGAAAGGCTCCATCCCCTTAACAACCTTCCCAACAATTTAATTTGTTAAATTTTAATTAAAAATTATTGTGTTACCAGGAGGTTTAGAATTAGTAGAACTATCAGAAGAGTCGGTATATCTGTGTTGAGGAGAAATAAAAGGCATTGTACTTTCTGGTGATTCTCCAGTCTCCAATGGTGAGTAATACTCGGAAGGACTTGGTGCCAATCCATCACCTTCTTCTGGATCGAGTTTCCAACCAATTTGTTCTTTTGGCTGAAAATTTAAATGTGATTTTAAATAGGAATTTTTCTAGGTGTTAGAAATTTCTAAAAAAAATTTTTTCGTAGGGGCTAGAAATTTTTTGAAACTTTTTTCACCTTTTGTCCATTAAAATCGCCATCTCCTACACTGTCACCTCTAAGATGCGTATTATTAGAATAATGCGCTGCCCTTCTATCCAACCAACGTCTGAACAAGGCGATACAAAAGGCTGAAAAGTAGAAATTTTTTTTTGAAAATTTCTTTTAAAAATTTCTTTTCTTCCTTCAAACTAAGAATGCCCTTGCGGGTTAGGGATTCCCCTTTCGAACCTGGGATTTGTTCCCTTCTCACTATATATTGTTCATTTTTAAAATTTTAAACCAAAAATTTTTTAAAATTTCTCACCACTAGCAACAACTCTACTGCTATGTGCTTCAATATAATAAAATAACAACAAATTCCCAGTTCGAAAGGTACTAGCAAATTTTCTCATTAACACCAATTCGTTGTCCGTTAAAAATTCGTCAGTATTTAACCATTTACGTAAAACCCATCTTCTTCTAGGCTTCTAAAATTAAAATTTAAAAGGGGATTTTCAAATTCATACCACCTTAAATTTCATTCGAACAGCCCATTCTATCCAAAAAAAGAGATTGAGAAGATTAACTATTGTAAGGAACACAAGCATTATCCTGAAAATGTTAGAAATTAAAAAAGAGGACTATGAATTCCCCTTTCCCCTTTCGACCATATATGTTTCCTTCAAATAATAAATGCCCAGTTCGGATCATATCATTCGGACTATGAATGCTCCTTTCGGAATAGGAAGGTTCCCTTCCGACTAGGAGAGTTCCTCTCGGACTACTTACCAAATAAAAAGAGCAGTCCTTTCATGCCAATTTGCATCCAAATAACAACGATAAGTAAGAGTATGAGAATTGCCAATAGAAACGAATTGATAGTCACAATAGGTAATTCTAGGAATTAGGGGGACAGCAGGACGCCCGCCAAGTTCAGGCGACTGGAAGCCAAAAACTGGGGGCAAAGAAACTCCTTGCCAGTCTTTACGTTCCCACCAAGCTTTGATTACATCCAACCCCCAACTTCGATAATTAGGTCCAATCATAATAGGCAAAACAAACAGTAGAAGGCAAACGGGAGCCAAAACCAACGTGAATTCAAAGGCAATAAATGCTTAAAAAGGGGGGATTTTTTAGAATTTTTTGAAAGAAATTGGCACCCGAAAATGCTCGTGAGGATGTAGAACAACGAAAATTTTCTGCAATAACATTTAGCCTGTCATTCAATTTTTCTTCATCAATTTCAATAATTCCGTCATTTTCTACTGTTACACTCTCAGCGGCGTTTACAACGTTGGGAAAATTTATGCCTTAAATTGGGAAAATAAAAATAAAAATAAATACCTATTCTTAGTACCTTGATTGTCCAATAAAAGCGACCAGACAAACCGAGTAATTACATACATAACAAAGACGATTGGAGCCCAGAACCATAAAATCCACTTAATATGAATTATTAGAATAAATAAGGCTATCTGTAAATTTTTCCGGAACGTCCCAGGAAGTATTCATTTACATCCGGAAAAAATAATAAAACATTTTATTGTATTTTTTCGGAAAATTATAGTGTTGCTATTTATTTCTAAAACATTTCTGGAAAATACATAAAATATAATGTATGTATTTTTAATACTATTACATTCCGGAAAAAATACACTATTCCGGAAAAAAACGAGTAATAAAACACAGTTAATATTCTGGTATTTTCCGGAAAACACATAAAAATACACTTACTTCCGGATTCTTAACTTGTCTGTCCAATTTCCATTTATAATCATACAAAAGAGGTTCCTCTGGTGCAACATAATACCTCCGCGCAGTCTGGCAATGCCTCTGCGCGTCCTGATCTAATTGTGTTCCTGTGAAGTCATAAATTGAGGCACCCTAGTGGAAATAATTTTTTCTAAAAATATATTTAAATAGGTACATACTCTACATGTTGATTCCTCTAGTGCAACTTTTGATCTAGAAATAAATTTTTTGTGAAATATAACCTATAGTTTGGATAGATAAAGCTGGTCAATTCCCCTCATTATTTACCCTTATCCTACAGACTATTATTCCATTCAGACAATAATTGTTCCCTACGAACTATAGATATGTTCTCTTCGGATTAGTTTCTTTCGTGCTACAGATGTTCTCTACGACTACAAATGTCCCCTTCGGATAGAAGGGGCATGAACTACTGTTTATTTTAGATGTTTTTCCCACAAAATTTTTTAAATATTTAAAATAGACTTACAATTTAGTAGTCCACAAACAAGCAAAAATTAGAATAGTAAATCCAGGCACAATCCACAAATTACCTTTATCCATCTTGTCGCCAATTCCACCGCTAATTAAAGGTCTAGAAAGTCTCTTCAACTTTCCACCTATATTTTTGGACAATTTCCTGAGGTATGAGGACCCAAGAATAGGCGGGACAGCCATTCTTTTTCCTGTCCCCAGTTAACTGAAAAAATAAAAAATTAAGGGTAAGGCGCGGATTTTGGAAATTAAAAAAAATTTTTTGGGAAAAAATAGGTTTAAGAATGAACTAAAAATTGAAAAAAGGTTGGGTTACAAATAGGGAAAAGTAATTATAATTGAATAATATTGAGGGCGATTGACTTGAAAATTGTAAATTTAATAAAGGGGAATAACAATAGAAAGGTTCAAGTCATTATTATGTGACAAATTTAGGGGAAAATAATTTTTTTAAAAAGTTGTTTGGAATAAGGATTGGGGCAAGTTGAAGGAGGATATGCGTGTGTAGTAATTAAATAAAAAATAAAATGAGCTATACTTCAGGGAGGGGTATTGTGGCATTAAAAAAAAAGGAAGACGGAAGGAGGAAGAGAGTGAGTGAGTTAAGCTTGAATATTCCTCAATCCTCAAAATAATACCGGAAGCAAAACCCCATTGATGTTTGGACAGGAAGTTGGACAGGAGGATATCTTGGACCAGCGAAAATAACTTGGAGGGGTTAGAAGGAAGGGTTAGAGAATTAACGTAAGTCAGCAGATACAAGCACATATACTAACAGAACTCTACGGGAGAATCGAAAAAGAAGGAAAGACTGCAACGGAGGGGTTAAAAATAGAATCAAAATTCTTTCAAAAGATTTGCGATAACAAATCCTAAACCTAGTTGACCTTCACTTGTGTACTTATCAAAAATATCATGAAATTCATTTGTTTATGTAAACATTAAAGGGAAAGATCAAGTTGCGAATCCAAGTGATCCGTTGAATAAACAAACACAATCATTCCCTTTAAATCTTCATCAACCCCCCCTCAATCAAAATTATTATTATTAAAATATCAAGAACGCCCGTAAATACCTTTCCAAAGTAAGAATGCCAAAACTCCACTCAATCAAATAATTAATTTATAATTTATTCCCAGTCAATTGCAACAGAAAAATAAGGGAGGAGAGAGGAAGGGAGAATCAATCAGAAAAAAATTATTGAAGAAAAATGGGGAAGAAAAAAATGGGGAAGGAAGAATAAAAGTGCCTTGCCGTCCCTGTATGTGTGGGGAAAGAAATTGCTTATATTTCCCCCTTAAAAAGTTGGGGTTTTAATCAATTCCCTCATTATTTACCCTTATCAATCAAGGCACCATTTTTATGTGAAAGTAAATGTTTTTACAAGAAAAATAGACTAAAAAAATAAAAAATGAGGAAAAGATTAGTTTATTAATTTTCTCAGATTATTTTGTGAATATTTTTTTTTGTTGGAATTTTTTTAAATTTATTTAAAAAAAGGAGGAATTAGGAAAGGTTACTTGACGGTCAGAGAAAGTGCGGAAGAAACGGCACTGTAATATGAAGCTATTAGATAGGCTTGAAGTTTGAAGCTCGATAATATGTCATATTCAGGATTGAATTGAGCCGACGTAGTAAAGAGAAAGGCGTGTATTGGGAAAACGTATTATCGAGATTTGATTGTAAGAGGGTTGAGATTGTAAGAAATTTGAGGGATTTGAGAGATTTGACCACTCACTGTCTTCATTTTAAATAAATTGGGAAAAAAATTTTTTCTAAGTGGTATTAGATGGTACTGTTAGTAAGTGGAATGGAAAGCCTGTACCTTTAGAAGACAATTGTGTTACTCTGTCAAGACTTGCAAGTCCCATACAGTCACAAGAAACAAGAAAGAACTGTTTGAAGATTGTTTTTATGATAGTTACTAGACTACAAAAAACTAGGGGAAAATTGGATCATAAAAATAAAAGTAGCCCAAATCCAGAATTTTAAAACCCCCCAGAAAAGGCTGTAAAACAAATTAAGGGGAAAATTAATAATAAAAATAAATTTTTTTAATTGTGGTTAAAAGCGCGAACATTAAAAAAAAACACGCGGTAATTCGCGACAGGCAAAAATACTACTAAAAATAAAATGCCCTTCAATGTTAAAGTTGGGAAGGAATAGTTGAAGGCGGTGAAGACTGAAAAAGACTGACAAAATCATCATCTCATCATCATCGGTCATCCCTTAAATGCCAAAAATGAGCAAGGGGAAGGAGAAGGAGGAAGAGGAAAAAAAGTTTGATTGGCGTGCACCGATCGTTTAATATTACCCACAACAAAAATAAAAGTTTATTGACCAATATTATACTAAAGTTTGATAAAAAAATTTTTCTCAGAATTTTTTTAAAAAAGGTCTGTCTGACCTATAAGAAGGATTAAATAATTTATTTATGAAGAAATAAAACACATTTTAATTCTGATAAAGAAGAAAACACAATTTGATTCTGAGTTTTCCGGAAGAAAATGGTAAATAAATATTTGTGTTTTTCCAGAAAGTTCAGAATTATATGCATGTATTTTCTTTCCGCTAAATATTAAAGGTAAATAATAATTCTGATTTTTCCGGAAAGGTAAATAATTAATTCTGCTCAAATAATTATATTTCCGGAAAAAGAATTATATATTGATGAATCATGGGGAATATACATTCCGGAAAACTAATCAGAATTTAAATTCTGATTAGTTTTCCTGAAAGAAAAATACATTTAATTAAATATTAATAATTCTGGTTTAAAAATGAAGTAATTTAAATCAAATAATTAAGAGGATTAATTAAATAATAATTTTTTACCAACTCAAATTATGATAAGAATAATTAAGAATTAGGTAGATTAGGCAAAAATGATACAATAATAATTTTGTAATTATATGTGTGTTTTAATAATTATTTTCCGGAAGATGCTGAATTATTGAGATTTCAGGAAAACACATCCAGAATATGTATTTTCTTTCCGGAAAGTTCCTGGATTAAATTAACCTTTTCCGGAAAATATTTTTGTATTTTTTAATTCCGGAAATTCCTTAAAATATTTGTTTTTCCGGAAATTTATTTCAGAATCAGAATTATTCAAGTATTTTCTTTCCAGAAAATTCAAATTGTCGATTCTTTCCGGAAGGGTTGTTTTTATTCAATAAAATAAACTGAAACAATTTAGTTATAATCAGAGTGGTTTAAACACATTAAAAAAGGTCGCGCACATTCTAAAATGGCCAATAAAAATGTTTGAGAAAGTGAGGTAATGGGAAAAGTCATCAAAACATTAAACCCCCAAAAATATTTCAAAAGAATTTCCAAATGTGTTTTTTGGTAAATTGAGAAGAAGAAAATGAAAGAATAAATTTTTGGAAAGAAAGGGGTGATTAATAGAGACAAATTTAAGTATTAACTGATAAGGAAGAAGAGAGAGAAAATTGGTGGGCTTTTGCTTTAGATGGTTACTCTCATTTAAGAAGCCTTTAATTTAGGGAAAGAAATTAAAAAGCAGAATTATCAGATTTTTTTTCTTTCCGGAAAACTAAAATACAATACATAATTAATTTTTCGTTTCCGGAAGAATGAAAATTTCAATCAAAAGTTAAATGTATTTTTCTGTATAACCAGAATTATTAATATTTTTTAATTGTGTTTTCTTTCCGGAAACCCAAATTCTGGTAAATATTTAATTCTTCCGGAAAATATTTAATAGAACAGCAGAATTAATTAAATGTATTTCTCCTTCCGGAAAAATCAGAATTTTTAATCAAATGTATTTTCTTTCCGGAAAAATCAGAATTTTTAATCAAATGTATTTTCTTTCCGGGAAAAATCAGAATTTCTAATCAAATGTATTTTCTTTCCGGGAAAATCAGAATTACCTAATGTTCCCTTCAAGCTAGAGATGTTCCCTTTGGACTGTAAATGTGAATAATACCTAGAATAATTTCAATAATTATTTTAATTAAATTCTGAAAAAATAAAGAGTGGTAAAACAGCCTCAAAACTTTTTTAATTAATTAAATACAAAAGAAAAAATTTTTTCGAATACATATGATCCAGAGTTTAATTTTTCTTCCTTTCCCATTCCATCTCCACATGTCCTTCCACCCCAAGGAAAAAAACGCTTCGATGCGATCACTGGCAGTCGACGACAATGTCCTTGTCTTTGGCTGACCAATGCTATTTTTTAGCTTCTTGTGTTTAATTTATTCCTTTTTTCATAAACGATCCTTTGCCTATGGCCAAACTAACTAGACCAAAAAAAATTTTTTTTCTCTCCAATTGATCCTTTCCCACAGTTTTTTTTCAACTGTCACACATTTAGCGCGACGAAACATTGTGAATATTTTTTATATATAAAAATAGTTTAGGGTCAGTTTTTTTTCATTCAGTCAGATAGAAACCACCAATAACTCTCTCATCAGCAGTTAGGATAATATTAATAATAGATAGCTATCCTTTTTTCTGCCTAGTAGAAATTAAAAAAGCTTGTGACTAAAAGTTAGGGAAGACATATTATAAGTATGAAAATTTGTCAAAAAAATTAGGCGAAGAAAGGGAGAAATCCTGTTAGGGCTTAACTAAAATTCTGAATTATTTTTAATTCTGGTTTAAAAAATTCTGATTTTTAAAAGTGATTTTTCTCATAAAATTCTAATTTTTTTAAAAATTCTGATTTTATAACCCTCACATTTACTCAATAAAATGTTTCATTTTTATTCATATTTACTTTTACAAATAACATTTATTTTTGGTCAGAATAAGGAACTTCTCCTTCACCCAAATTTTTTATAAATGTTAAAAATGAATAGGGCAATAAAGCCAAAATAAATTTTATAAAATATATATTTACTTTTTGGGGAGGATTTTTTGGGTTATTACCAAAAAAAGCAAAAAAAGTTATTTAGTGATTCAATTTTTAAATAACAAAATTATATCTTTTAAAAAATAATATATTTTTGTAAAAACAAACTTTAAATTACGAGTTATTTGCTTTAAAAATTTAAAAATCTTAATTAAAAATCAGAAGAAGCAAAAATTACAACTAAATTAGTACTATTACAAATCAGAATTTAAAGAATTTCAATTGTAGGAAATCACAAAATCATAATTTTTAAAATACCAGAATTTTACAATTTGTTTTTACAAACCTAAAGTAAATCAGAATTTAATTTACAAAAATTGTAAAATCAGAATTAAAGTTTGTTTAGCGAAAACACATTGTAATTCTGAAAAGTTAAAGAAAGAAACACATTTAAATTCTGATTTGATAAATGTGTTTTTTCAAGAAATTTCAGAAAAATACAAGTATTTTCTCTCCGGAAAATACAAATTAATTTAATTCTTCCGGAAAATATTTTGTATTTTTCAATTCCGGAAATTCTTGAAAACATGTATTTTTTCTTTCCGGAAATTTCAGAATTATGCAAGTATAAAATCGCAAGCTTAAAAAATCAGAATTTAATAAAAATTTTAAAAACATAAACTTAGGTAAAAAAAAAATAAAAATACAATATCTACTTAGTTAAACAGAAAGTCTACAAGGCTTTTTTCTTTTATTTAATTTTCTATTCTTTTATTTTTATTTTAACTCATTTCCTGCGCATGTCCAGCTTTAACAAATCTTTTTATAATTTATCCGAAAAATGAGAGACGATCTCACTTTTTATTGTTTCTTTTACTTAAAACGTTGAAACATTAATATAAAGGAAAAGGAGGGAGGATATGGGGAAAATTCTGCAAAATAATTTTTTAATAATTTAAAGCATTTCTGCTTAACAAAAGATTTTGTTTCGAGAAAAATTATCAGTTAATGATTAATAAAGAGATTATTTTAAAAATTAAAAAATCAAAAAATTAAAAAAAAATTAAAGGACTTGGGAATAAATAAATTACTAAAATACAAAGAAAAAAATTAAAAATAAAGACGGAAAAATCGTTGTTGTAATATTCCTAGATGGTAGTGTTTAATAGTTAATACTTCTTATAAAAACCACTATTTAATATTCTTTGAAATATTGATCAGAATTTAATTAATTCAGAATAGGAAAGGGTTAATTTACAATCGTTAAAATTCTGTTTTCTTTCCGGAACGAAAACAAATAATTCTGATTATTTAAAGGTCTTCCGGAAAAGAAAATAATAAATTTAAAAAATCCGGAAATGAAATACTAGAGAAAGACTTAATAACATTCTTTCCGGAAGGTTGTAATTTTGTATGAAAAACACAAGGAAAATTTAAGATGTTCCGGAAGAAATACATCAGTCAGGAATTCTGATTTTTAAATTAATTAGAGATAATTCCGGAAAACACACATTATTCTTTCCGGAAAATTCAATCAACATATTCTTTCAATATATAAACATAGCAAGCTAGCAAATATATCCACTTATTCTCAACTTTAGAAGCTAAAAATTTTTTTGTAGAATGAACAGAAAATTAGTCATCCCCAAAAAACGTTTATAAATATTTATTTTTTCTGATTTTTGTATGTCATGATGGCATTTTATTTTTTATATAAGCATTTACTATGTGTAATAATATTTAATAATCGGTTAGTTTTTAAGGAAAATGAAAGACTTTTTTTTTAGTTTTGAATTATTGGAGAAGTTATTTTTGTTTTTTATTTGAAAATAATATTTTGTGAAATAAAGGTAATTAAAATATCATATTGAAAATAAAGCTTTACGGGGAAACATTTTGTATAATTATTTTTGTGTTTTCCGGAAAAATCAGAATATATAAATAAGATTTCCGGATAAAGTTTTCCAGAATTAATAGAGTTTTCCGGAAAACTTTTAAGTTTACTAAATAAAATCAGAAGTATAAAATCAGAACAATGTATTTCTTTTCAGGAAAACACTAAAAATAAAATATCATGTATTTTTAGTAGCATAAAAGCTTCAAAAATAGAATTCGCTTAAATGGATAATTAATATTTTTTTTGAAAATGATTGACAGGTGGGCAGAGGTATAATTATGGTAAAAAAGTTGATAGGATAATAGCAGTGGAAAAAAGTTAGTTGACCAGAAAATGCGCGAAATGGACTGTGGACGAGTTAATTTTTTCCAAAAATTGAAAAAATAAATTTATTTAAAAAATAATTTTTAATAATTTTTAAATACAGGGAAAGGGTAATTATGAAAGCTAAATGTTTGTAAAACAAACTTTATAAGTAATACAAGTCAAGTGGAGTATAATGAGAGGTCAGTTGCGCGAAATGGTTTAAAAGACTGTCTCAATTTGTGTTATTTTTGGGTAGTTGGAGGGAACGGCCACAAATCCAGACGGGGGGGGGGGGATGGTCAGTTTATAAAAATAAAAATATTTAAGTGGGTAATAAAGATATTGAGAGGTAAAGAAAGGTTAAATGAAGGGAGGAGTGTTCGAGTGCTTCTCATTAGGCCCTATGAATTTTAAAATAAATATTATTATTATTAAAATTAAAAAATTGAAGAATTAAAAATTTAAAAATTAAAATATTATGAAAATTAATATTTGAAAAATTAATTTAATTTAAAATTTAATTATTGGAGCGGGCCTTATTTAAAAGGATTTTTTAAATTTTTTAGTAAAATATTTTTGCAGAATTTCATAATAATTTTAAGAAATTATTCATAAACTAATCAAGGTATTTTTAAATAATTCAGGAATTCAAGGAATGAAGTAAAAAATTTAAAAGAAAATATTATAACTAAAAAAGGAAGTAGCGGTGATTGAAATAAAATTAATTTAAAAAAAGCGAAAGGGTGATTCAACAGAGATTTTATTAATTAAATTATTAAAAAACAATTGCGCAATATTAGAAAAAATTTTTTAAAAGATTTTTCCGAATACCTATTAAAAATAAAAAAATAATAAAAATGTTCGGCATTAAAAAATGATTAAAATCTTTCCTTTTTTAATTTTGCGCAATTGTTGCGCTAAGCGCACGCCTCCCTTTCACCTTTCTTTGTTTCAGGCGAATACAAGGGAAATTTAATGGCTTAAAGGAAGAATGGTGACATGAAAGAGATTAGAGTTAAAAGGCATAAAATGATAAGCGGTATTTTTATTTAGAAAAATTTTCTTTGAAGGCAAAAAATTTTTTTGAGGCATTAAAGGGTAGGGTAGAGCCTTGACAGAGGTTCTAAGAGAGGTTTTAATCTGTGCCTTTCTCTATTCGGAAAAGTCGAAGGGTTCTGTGGTTTAGGTACCTAGCGGTTCCATTAATAAATCTGAGAAGTATAGGCTCCCCAAGGGATCGAGAATGATAATACTTTTAATGGAGGGAAGCTGGAGTTGAAGGAGGTTTACTGGAAGGAGTTGAAGATGGAACTTAGGCTTCAAATCATTTAGGCTTCAAATGTGAGCACCTAGGTAATAAAAAAGGTGATAAAATAGGTAAATAATAAAAAAAGTAGGGTTGACGTGTGCCACATTCTTATTACCACTCTTAACAATTATTAATTTTTTTCTTATCAGTAAATATTAAAGTCCATAATTCCGCAATAAATATTAAGCAGTTGTGTGTGTGTGTTGATTCTTTTATTAAATAATAGATAAAAATTAAAAAATATATAAAGAAATCTGAGGACAATGTAAAAATTAAAATGAAAAAAGTGGCGGTCATTGAAGGATTAAAAAAAGCTATTGTTCTCCTCAAAGTTGTGATAGGCAAAAGAAAATATTTGAAAAATGAACGGAACAAAAAATAAATATTTTTATAAATATAAATCCTTGAATGATTTTAGATGGGAGAATAAGTAAAAAAATAAAATTCTAAGGGAATTTTGAATTTTTGTAGGTCATTTAGGCTTCAAATGTGAGCAGCTAATGATTAAGTTTAGAGCAATAAGGCTTGCGCGATCGTTTGTAAAATAGGTAAATGAAGGCTTAGAGCCATGAAAATTTGCCCGAATATCTTAAGGGTCGTTATCTTACTGCTCTAAAAATTTCAGAATTTTTGGTAAATTATTTCAGAATTTATGATCGAAAAAGCAAGAAAAGACGGGCATTTCTAACAGAAATTCTGGTTTTTTGTCCATAAATTCTGGAATACAAAACCGAAAATTCTGAAATTTTTAGAGGGGTTAAACAACATATTTTTAAGTATTTATACAAAATTTTACAATCATAACTTTTTATTAAATTGATTTATAACGTTTAGCGCCCTACCAATATTGCGCCAAAACGTCCAAATAAAATCTGTTTCTCCCTTGTTTTTTACCGTGTCTCTCATGTTTTAGATATTGTTGTTTAGTGGCCGTTGGCGGCAAACACTCGACCTTTCTAAATTTTTAATTCCCTCACACTTTTTTTATTTCCCTCATTTTCTTCAAGGTATTTGTATGTAACAACAACAATGTTCATTTCACAGTTGTTGCGCGGATGAACGGATTGAAAAAAGGAAAAAAGAAATAAAGACTTTGGCGGTAGGAACAGATGAATAAATGGGTTTGTTTAAGTGGCAAAAAAAGGGAAGAAGAATAGTTTTGAATGTGAGGGGAAGGGGATGGCTGGAAGGAATGGAGAAGAGGAGAGGGAGAGAAAGTGTTTTTTGATGAACAAGGAAGAGAAAGTTTATGTAGTTTACAAAAATGGGAAAAAGGAGATTTTATGGAAATTAAGAATTTGAGAGAGATATGTAATGGATTTTGTACACTATGGATTAACAAAAATAAAGATAACACTCATTGTTGGAGACATAACTGAAAGATAAGTTTATTGTATAATTAATGAGATTATTACATAGTTCTGTTTAGATAATAAACTTAAAATTAAAATCAGAATTAAATTACAACAAGGAACAAACAAATCAGAATATCATCCGAACATCCTTAATAAAATCAGAATTAAATACAAACATTGATTAATTTTTATTAGAACAAAACATCAGAATTTTATCTGAACATTATTTATTTTTAAAATCAGAATTTAATTTAAACAAAACTTAACTAAATCAGAATTAAATATAAAGATTCATTTGATATTTTTCAAACAAAACATTAAAACAAAATTTCATCGAAACTTTATTTAATAAAATCAGAATTTAATAGAAACTTCAAACACAACCAGAATTTAATTGAAACATCTAATATTTTTAGAATAAAATTTAAAATCTGAATCTTATCCAAACATCTATTTATATAGGAGTCAAAACTAATAATAAAATTAAAAATTTTTCCTCATTAAAAATCCATTTAAAAACAACACGAAAAGTGTCTGTGGCAGTTAATCTATTGCATATTTTATTATTTTACCTGCCGACCCGTTCATTCATTAATTCGGCTTTTTGTTCCCTCAGTATGTATTACACGCGTAAAAATAAAAATATTTAACCGTGTGTGTCATCATTAAAAAAGGCGATTCTGTTTTTAGTGGATAAAAGAAAAATTTTCTTTGCGCGACAAAAAAAGACATTCTTCTTTTTTTGTTATTTCTCAATTTTATCGGCCGAAAAGATCTGTTTCGACCCAAAAAATAAAATTTATGTAGATGAGGGGAACGAAGAGTTTTTGGAATATTTAATAAAGTGTTTTTGGAATTTATAGGAAAAACAATAAAAAAATGTTTGGAATGAGTTCTGATACCTATTTGTTTTTATTTTATTCTGAAATTTATTTAAATGTTTTGTTAATATGTTTGTGTTCAAAAGAATTTCTGGTTTGTTTAGTCGATTTCAGAATTTTTATTAGAATTAACTTTCCGGAATTGTAAATATACTTGTGTTTGTTTCCGGAATTGTAACCGGAAAGGAAAGTAATGTACCTATTTAAGTTTTCCGGAATTATAAACAAATAATGTTCAGACAAAAACAGAAAAACATATCAGAACAAAATAAAAACAAAATCAGAATATTAATTAAACAAATATATTCCAGACTTTATTTTTCTAGTCGAATGTTTTTATAAATCTGAAGGTTTTTCTGGAGAGAAATGTTTTTAGTAAAATAAAATAAAAATGCCAATGTTTGTTCAACAGTCCCCAACTGTCAGTAAAGGACAAAAAAAGTGTGGAGAAGAAAAAGAGACAAACTAAAACCGATTAACGGCTTCGGACTAGGCAGTGGAGGTGTTGTGGTTGGACAATTATTGTATTTATTTAATTAGCTAGAGCAAACAGAAAATATTCAAAAATTTGTGGTTTTGAGGAAAAATAGTAATAAAATTTATTTTAATAATAAAAAATTTATTTTTAATATTAAAATGGCTAAAAAGCAACATTTTTTAAATTTCGTTAAAGAATAAATTGGAGAAAAACTTGGAAAAAGTAAAATTTATTAAAATTAGTTAAAAACACACATCTGTCAGAATATTATTATTCAATTATTTTATTTTTTTTTGTTTAAAAAATTTATTTTATTTTTAATAATTTTGGCGCTAAATATTTAACGGAAAAATAAATAATTTAATAAAAAAAATTTTCCGGCCTAAAAAATATTTTTAAAAATAATTTAACTGTGACTACAAGGTTGCAATAAATTGAAACAAAACAGCGGGAGAGGATTGCGGGAAAATAAAAAAAGGAGAATGTTTTGTACTCTTAATAAAAATAGTTAAAATGTTACTGAAACTATATTAAATAAATAAAATTCTGATCAATCATTTATATATTCTGATATACTCTGATAAACATTTTTGGGTAATATAAACACAGCAGGGAATTGTTATATAAAACTTATACACAAAACTATATTCTGTTTATAAGTAATAAACGTGTATTAAAATCAGAATTAAAATACAACAAATAATAAACAAATCAGAATATTGTCAAAACTACCTATTCTAAATTAAATCAGAATTAAAATTAAATTAAGTTAAAATCAGAAACGAATTAAAACATTATTAGTAATTAAATTAAATCAGAATTTAATAGAAACATTGATATTTAATGACAAAATCAGAATTTTATCTGAACATTATTCATTTAATAAAATCAGAATTAAATAAAAACATTAATTATTTAAAAACACAAAATTAAAGCAAAAGAAAAAACAAACAAAATAAAATCAAAATAAACAAATTTCACCCAATTTAATTTCATCCCCATTCTTTGTGTATATTTTCTCCAATAATCACTATCAATTCTTAACAATCTTTCTGCAGCAAATATGCCTTCTTCCATACTTGATATTTGTCTATCAAGGAATATTTCTTTTAATTTTTTGGATTTTTGTTGTTTTTCTGGTTTTGATAATACCTGAAAAATATTACGCAGAAATCAGAATTAATTTAAAAATCAGAATTAAATTACAACAAAAAAATCAGAATTAAATTACAGCAAAAAAATCAGAATTAAATTACAACAAAAAATCAGAATAGCATCCGAACATTTATTAAATTAATTTTCAATGTTGGATAATTATTTTAAAAAATAACTTATTCCTGTGGAATTACTCCTAGGCAAAGAGGAGGGAAGTGAGAGAAAGTACAGTATACCATGAGGCGCAATAAGGAAATTTTGAATATTAAATTATTTGTCTCCTATTGTCCATTATTATAAAATATTTTTTGTATGTTTGGGCATTTTTATTTTTGACATTTCGACATTTACCAATTTAATACATAAAAATTAATTAAATTTATTTAAAATTACCCCCTCAATTGTTTTATAAACACTTTCTTCAGTTAAAGTAAATTTATTAATAACGGGTGCATGCCCCATTGACAACATAAGATTGGCGCTAAATGCCTTAAAGTATAAATATAAATTTTAAAAATTAATTATATAGACTTGTTCAGCATAAACAGGCATAACAATTAGAGGGACACCTGTACATAAAGCTTCACGTAAACTACAAAAAAATAACTTGAAGGATTTAATTAAGGAATGAGAGTAAGGATATACCGTAAATCCTCTAAAATAACCCCCCCCCTCTAAAATACCCCCCCCCCCTCTACAATAACCCCCCTCTAGAGGTCGATCGAAAAAAATAACCCCCCCTCTAAAATAACCCCCCCTCTAAAATAGCCCCCCCCCCTTTCTAAAATATTCAATTTTTCTTGGCATTGTTTTTTTTTCAAAGCAAAGCACTGTTGAATCCCTTATTTTAATAAGATTAGAAATTATTATGGGGATATCGGGGATTTGAGGGGATATAAGTGGATTATGATGGATTAAGTGATAGCGGCGGATTAATATGGATTCGAGGATTTAGAGAGATATTAAATATTAGGAGGTCACATTGACTTTAATACTTCAAAATGCCAAGATAGGCATCCTAATCCAATCCCTCTTAATATAATTAAGCTTTAGGTATTTAACTGAGATATATACAAGTGGGATAATATTCTAAAATAAATTTTTAATTAGGTATTTCGAGCCTAAACGAAGTCTAGGATGAAGAGGAGTACTTGATAGAAGTTTTTGGGCTGGGATTTTCATTAGGAGACTTTTAGTTTGTGATGAATTCTATTAAATTTTAGAAAAATATTATTAAAATTTTGCAAAAAATTTTAATTTTCAAAAAATTTAGACATCGAAAAAAATAACCCCCCCTCTAAAATAACCCCCCCTCTAAAATAACCCCCCTCTAGAGGTCGATCGAAAAAAATAACCCCCGGGGGTTATTTTAGAGGATTTACGGTATTGGGTTTTTGGGCGTTTTGAGAATTTTAAATTACCTATATATCATAAATGTTCGTTCCAATAGAAGCCCTGGGCGTCTATTTTTCAATGGGTCTCATTGGGTGAGCTTCCAATGGGGCATGGGCTCCTATAAGGGCATGGGCGTTTATTCTTCAATACCCCACATTGAATGGGCTTCTAATAGGGATGGGCTTCTATTGGAGTTTATTTCCCCACCTTTTACTGCCTCCATGTGAAATAAAAACTTTAGTTTTGTGATGCGCGAGAATTTCAAGTTGAGGAGCCCATTTAGTAAGCATCAAGTTTTTACCCAAATTAGGCAGATCAGGTCCATTATAAACAAAAATTATCCGGTAATCACTAAATTGATTAAAAGCCTTCAATAACGATTCGTAAACATATTTTGGTGCTCTACTCCAATCTACATTTGTGCCAAAAGCTGCATAAATTGTGCCTGATATGGGAAAAAGAGGTGAGGTGATGTTAAATTCTATAACTTTTGAATGAATTGATATTTTTAATTGGTTTTTACACCATTCGATAGAGCAGAAAATTTGCTACAAGATTAAATTTAGATAAAAATTTTAGGTGTTAGATAACAAAAGTTATGGTCAAAAACTACCAAAAATTGACGTTTTTTGCATTAAATGTTAGTTTTTCGGTCATAACTTGTTTTATTTTTGCTCAAAATTTTTTATTTAAATTGTATTTTGTAGCAAATTTAATTCTCTATCGAATATCGTCAAAAGCATCAAGAAATCTTTTTTTGATCAAAAGTTATTCAAGTTGGAATACATCAGGTTCCGCTTACTCCTGTAAAATTACCTTTCGACTCTGGAGCCTCCACAAACTCGACAAATTTTTTAGGTAAAGTTTTGGAAGATTTACAATGTGCCCCCACATTCTTCATGTCGGTTCCAACTATTTTTTAAAAAATTTGGAAAATATGTATTAATAAAAAATAACCGGCAACAGGCCACCCCAGACTATCAAAAGAATCTGAAAACTGAAGAGACGTTCGCGAATAAAATTCTGACCAAGTAAAGTCATTTACTCCAAGTTTTTTCATGTTAACCATTTGATGGGGTATAACTGGGGATTTAATTGAAATCAATTTGGAAATTTTTTAAAAATTTTAAATTTTACTTAAATCGATGTAAACGAATTCTACAATAGTTTCGTAGAAAGCTATGATTCGGCTTGTAAATTTATTAGGCGAATAGACATCATCTTCGTTGGTAGGGTAAGGAGGGCAAAAAGGAGCACGAGAGACCCAATTCCTTCCTAAAAATTTTATAATAATTTTTAGAAGTATAATAATTCTCTTTTGAGAATGTAAGATAAAGGATAAGGGAAGGTAATTAAGTTGATTCCTCAGTGAAAATATTTGCAATTTGAATTTTTGGAGAATCGTGAGCTGTGCTGGGCATGGAGAGCCAGACTGAGGATCGCTTTATAATTAAGCCGGACAACCCTCAAGTCTCAGTTGGTGGCGATTATTCCTAGTTCCAAGAGAACCTCGGACCCTCAACTCTCTCAATGGGAACACCGGAGTTGTCTTAGGCTCAAGAAAAATAAAAAATTTCCATTACCAACACTCCTAGTCGACTCTGCAGATATTAAACTAGAAGCAGCAGTAGCATAAACAATAATATGAGGTCGATGCCCTTTCATCCCATTTAATTCCCATAATCTATGCTTTAGGGTAGTCAAGGCAAAACCAAAAGACCAGAAAAGGTCGTCGATGACAATAAAATCCCATTCTTCATTTACGATATCTACAACCTGATAAAGAAAAGTTGTTAAAGACTTCGTGGCGAAGCCCCACATTTGTTGCCTTTTCGAGAAAATTTTAAAAAAATAATTTCCTCAGGCGGACTCGAACCCTTGACCCCTCCATGACTCAGATCAGTAGGCATGTTTTCCTCTAAATGAGAGTAAACCAACCGCGTCCGTCCCATTCTCCAACAAAACACCAAGTAATTTATCCATAGTAACAAAATAATGCCCTAAATAGAGAGATGTTAGCCTTTCATGCCAAAGTAAATGTGCCATTCTATTCTTCCATTCCTCATCCTGCCTTCTGGGTAAAGGAAAACGAATGGCACGAAGTTTGGGCGAAGCCCCCTCCATGGGGATTGTATCCAAAAATGAGACAGAATGCCCCTTCTCTACTAGCCTTGAAAAATAAAATTTTAGGAGAGCGAATAGAGAGGTGAAGGTGAAAGAGGGAAGGAGGGAGAGGTGAGGGGAGGGGATGGGAGGTGAGGGGATGTAAGGGAGAGGTGAAGGGAGACTGGGAATGTTTAGGAGAGAGAAATGATACTGGGAGCAACATTTACAACTGCTGCGCCTTCTCTTTTGAGTTCCGGAAACACAAAGAATTCCGGAAACAAAACACAAAAACACTTTTGTGTTCCGGAAAGCAGTGTAAATTGACTCTAATCCTTTATATTAAATTAACAACATTAAAATTAATTTTAAAAAATTAGGAAAAAATTCTTTTCATGACCATGATGATTAAAACACACAATTAAAAAAAGTAAAATAATAAATCATTAAAATATACAAACATTTCCATAAGGGGACGCATAGATCCAAAATGACTGCCGTTATCATGAAAAAATGTAAATAGAAACTTGGCCCCCTCGCAGTGTAAATTGATCAAAAGAAATAAAATAAAGATCAATAGGGAATAAACTTTCATTTTAGTTGCTATAATTATTTGAAAATATTTTTGTATTTTCTTGTGTTTTTGTATTTTATAAAGAGTTTCCGGTAACTGTTGTATTTTTCACTGTGTTTTTATTTTCCGGAAGACAGGAAAAGGAAAACACTTTCCGGAATACTCTTAATTGTGTATTAATTGTGTTTTCGTTTTTGTCTTCCGGAAAATGCTTTTATTCTGTGTTTTTGTATTTTCTAAAAAGTTTCCGGAAACTATGTATTTTATTTTTAACTTCTCCGGAAAGTGTTCAGATTTTTTATAATTAAAAATATGCAGTAAATTAACGAGAAATTTTTATTAAAATTGCAACAGTCTGTCTATAGGTATTTAAGTAGAATTTTTTTGAGTGTATTTTTAAAAAATTAATAAATTGAGCAAACCAAAAAATTGCGCAGATTGAAGACGAAAAAAGTTAAAGTTTTACTAAAAATATTTATCTAATTTTGGCAATTAAAAAATTAAATAAATTTGCTTTAGAATGATGAAAATGAAAACTGATAAGAAATGATTAATGAGTTTTTTTTTTAATTTTTATCAAAAGGGAAAAATGTTCTCATTACTTAATGGAGTATTAAAATATTATTCTGCTACATAGACATTTTTTAGGAATTTATCTTTGTGTTTCTTTTTATATTTTTTCCGGAAGAATATACAAAAATCATTCCGGAAAACACATCTTTATTTTTTTTCATTAATTTTTCCGGAAAATACAGTCGTTTTCCGGAAATATTTAGAGATTTATAGATGTTGTGTTTTTACTCTTGTCTTCCGGAAGGTTTCCGGAAAATACATTATTTAATACGCATTACTTTTTAAAGTATTTTTCCGGAAAACATTTCAGGTAATATACTGAAGATCTATTTTCAATGTATTTTTCTTTGTATTTTTCCGTAAGTATATTGTATTTTCACTGCTAATTTCCTCTCATTTCTTTCAAGCTTTATTCTTTCCGGAACAGAGTTGCAAGTATAAAAGCCTAATTAAAACATGCTTTATTCATTCTTCAATTTCTACCATCATCGTTATGCATTGCTACATTCCTTTTGCGCGTCCAAAGACGGGAAGCATGCGCACAGCTCGAGATGAAGAAGACAATACAATATCAGAAGCGACCGCCGAAACTTTAACTGAAAAAACTGCCGAATTGGAAAGTGAAACAACTGCTGAATTGGAACGGGAGAATACCGCCGTCAGTGCAGTGCTACGGGATGACAAAACACAGATTGACAAGGAAAATGAGGATTCTACCGTCGTTAGCGATACGCATACTGAACAGTCGTTGAGGGCGGGGCTTAAGGTCGATTTTTGTATTTGTTAGAAACACAAAGGAGAAAAATACAATATTTTCCGGAAAAACACACACTTCCGGAAATACTATTTTCTCTTATATTTTTCCGGAAAAAAGCGAAAAACACAAAACAAAAACACATTTTACAAATTCTCCGGAAACCTATAGAAAAATACAAGAGATCACAACATAAACTTTTCCGGAAAACACTTCCGGAATGATTATAGGGAAAAATACAAAAAAATACAAAATCAAGTTCATTTATTTTAAGGGTGTCTATACACTTTCATTGGTTCTCAGCATATTTGCTTGCTGTTTCGGTAGCAGTTTTCAAGTGGGATTTCATCTTGGCGCTCTAAATACTCCAGGTACTTGGAGAAAAAAAATTTTTTAAGCTTTTTTAAATTCCAGCAAAAATACTTATTGAATGGCAGAGAAGTTCATACAAACGAATTCATGGCCCTGATTCTGTTTACAAAGAGGAGATAACTTGGCTAGTTTTTAATGACTAGAAGGGGAGAATCAAGGAAATTTTCAAAATAATTTTCAGGTCATTAACTGCCTCTATTCTCCTTCTAGGCGGAATTTTAGCAAATGCCCTCCTCGCTTCTATCACCCATCGTTTTGGCCGCAAAGGGACGTTGATGTACAACAATGCTTTTGTGGTTATTGCAATGATATTGCAGCAAATGGCTAAAAGCTTTGATAATTATATCTACATGATGATCTCGAGATTTTTCATTGGCTTCAATTCTGGTACTTTTTGTTTAATAAATTAATGCTGGTAAACTTGTTTAAAATTCAAGTTTGCAAACTTAAGTTTACAAATAAAGCTAGCAAACTTAAGTTTGACAAAGTTAAGGTTGGTAAACTTAAGTTTTTAAAATAAAGTTTGCAAACTTAAGTCTACTAAGTTAAAGTTGGTACACTTAAAAATCATTCCTGAACTTAAAACGATTTTATTTACAATTTTCAGGAGTCAATATGGGACTAGCATCAATATATCTAAGCGAAATTGCTCCAATAAATTTACGTGGAGCGATAGGATGTATGTCCAATGTCTTCCTCTATACAGGCTTTCTTTTCGCGTTGGTCGTTGGCCTTCCTTTTATGTTGGGGGATGAGGAGAATTGGCATCTAATATTTCTTCTTTCTTACGTAAACCTCCTTGGGTTCCTTCAAAAAAATTTTTTTTATTTTTTTAGATACCCGTAAGTGTTCAATTAACCTTGTTGGGTTTCTTCTGTCCTGAATCACCCAAGTACTCCTACATTGTTCATGGAAATTTTATGGAAGCTGAGAGGAGTTTGCAATTGCTTAGAGGAAGGAATGATGTGAATAAATTATTTTTTAAAATTAATTTTTAAGTATGCAAACTTAAGTGAACAATTTTTGGAGAGACTTAAGTTTTAAATTAGAAGTTGGTAAGCTTAAGTTTGTACAATTAAAGTTGGTAAACTTAAGTTTACTAGAACAATTTTTGTGGTCTTAAGTTAATAAGTAAAAGTGGTCAACTTAAGTTTGCAAACTTAAGTTAACAAATACTTATAAACTTAAGTTTTTCAAATTTAAGTTGGCAAGCTTAAAAAGCATTACACCTTTTTTATTCAGGTAAAAGAAGAAATGGATATGCTAGACAAAGAAGCATCCACAGCCAGATCAACTTCACACCAAAAAATTGGTTTTTGCCAAATGCTAGAAAAAAAGTATTTACGTTGGTCACTCTATTTGGGTATTTATTTAGTCTTTTCTGTTCAAACTAGTGGAAGTGCTCCAGGTATTTTAGTTGAGGCCTTCAAATTTCTTTTAAATTTTAAGTTGGTGTCTACTCCACAAAAATATTTGAGGAAGCAAAACTCTCACAGCTTAGTAAAAATATTCTTTTTAATTTTTAAATAGTAATTTATGTAATTTAGATGCACAATTAGCAACATGTGGAATTGGTGTTGTTAATGTTCTCTCAATTCTTGCCTGTGTCTATTTGGTAAATAAACTTAAAAACATAAACTTTGAAAACTTAAGTTTACGAAAACAAACATGTTTTTACAACTTGATTTATATTCAAGTTGGCAAGCTTGTTCGTTAAAACTTGACTTAATTTGAATTCAAGTTTACAAACTTGTTTTGCTTAAAACTTGTTTTTGCAACTTGATTTCTCTTAAAACTTGTTTTTGTAAGTAACATTTTGTAAACTTAAGTTTGTGAACTTAATTAAAGTTAATAATAATAAACTATATATTTTGCAGGTACAACACCCAAGTATTGGCCGTCGTCTATTATTCTTAACATGTACTGCTGGTTGTTGTATATCTACTGCATTAATTGGAATCACTATAATCATCGCCGAGAAAGGCAATGTTGAAGCAAATATAACAACAACACCAGAAACTGCTACAACTTTTACCAGTGCTATAGCTACAACAATAGCCTCTTCTAATGCTTCTGGAGGAAGTCTTGCTGCTTATCTTAGTATTGTCTTCATTGCGGTTTATGTTGTCTTCTTCTCTATTGGATTTGGTGAATTTTTTGAGGAGTTTTTTGAGGAGTTTTTGAGGATTTCGAGCAATTTTTATAATTTTTTCTGTTTCCAGGTGCAATAACCGAAACATATTTGAGCGACCTTTTCCCTTCGGAAGCCCGAGCCGCTGGTTGTAGTGCCTCAACATTGGCCTCTCTTCTATTCCGACTTGTTGTACTCTTTAGCTTTCCGATGCTTAAGGTGAAAAAAATTATTTTTAGGCAAAAATAAATTTTCTTTTTAGAAATTAATCGGCCCTTCAGTCTTCTTCACCTATTCTGCCTGTCAACTATTTTGTTCTATACTTGGATTCATTATTTTGCCGGAGACTAAAAATAAAGAACCTGAGAGGATTTTGAGGGATATTAAAAGGAGAAGGATGAGTATTACTTCTAGGTGTTGTTGTAAAATGTGAATTTGATTCTGTAGTCGAAGCTTTATTGTTAAAATGTACATAAACTTTGTTGTAAATTCGCTATAATTTATATAATGTTTCATTTCCAAATAAAATATTTAACAATGTTAGAAATGTTTAAGCACACCCAAAAGCATGTTTTAAGTTCGAGTTTTGAGAATTTTTATATTATGCTACTAAAATGACTAAGAGCCTGGGAATTCTTAGCCAGAATTAAATAAAAGGCATTCTGTGTTAAACCCAACTACTTTAACCGGAAGTTCCGGTTAAAGTTCCAGCATTTCTTTGGTTCCGGTCCCGGGATCCGGTTCAGGGCTGGGCGAAATTTCGGTTCCGGTGAAACACTCCAAGTACAATAGGCATATCTCACTGAATTCTTGTGCCATCTAGTATTTCTATAGCTCATTCGAAAGAGCATAAAAAACTGTATTTAAAAATACTTCAGAGATTTTTCATTATATTTTTCTGCTTATAATTAATTTTTTAAGTTTATTAGCGTTCAAGTCCTTAGAAGCAAAAACAAGCTTAATTTATTTACAATCACAATTTGTGTTTACAATTTGTAATTTAAAGTTTATGGGAAAATGTAAATTTTTATACAAAGCAAAAACAAATTTTATTTTTACAAACTTAAGTTTACAAAATACTCCATCTTCTACTTTTCTTTGTTTTACACAAATATTCTTTGCTTACAACCCAATTTAATTCCAAAGTTTTTGTTTCATTAATGGAACTTGTAAAATCATCTCCAAACTTTCTTTTTTCCTTAGAATCATAACATCCCATACAATCATACATATAGCAACAGGAAATAATTATTAGAAGCAAGACCATTAGAACAGTAATTAGTCCAAAGTAGGTGAAAGCGAACATATAGACCTGGAAAAAATAAAGGAAATATGTATGACTGATTGGAATTGAGAGCTTTATTAGGCAATTACGAGCTTAGAGGAACTTTCAGAAAGATTGTTTCATATCGCAAGTTTAGAAATTTGCTTCAGTAAAAACAGTTTTTGAAGCATGCTTCAATTGAATGCTTCATAAGCATCTGCAATCATTGAGAAAAATATTCAGAAGCATGGAAACTTGAAGCATGCTTCAGAAAAAGCTTCAGAAGCATAGAAACCTGAAGCATGCTTCAGAAATAGCTTCAAAAGCTTCAGAAGCATGTAAACTTGAAGCATGCTTTAGAAAAAGCTTCAGAAGCATTCAAAATTATTTTTCAAAGTTTCAAGTTTCCTAAATCTTTTTAGATATGTTTCAGAATTTTTTAGGTTTGCTTCAACTTTCAGTCAGAATTATTTCAACTAATTAATCTACCTCTTCTCTAACCGAATACATTTCCATCCAACTCCAATGTCCTGTATTATAACGCATATTTGCTTCAGTTTCTAATTTAGTTTCTTCAATTTCATAATTATTCAAAATTTTATTTTTATTTTCATCCTCAGAATTTAAATAAACTTTGCTTTCTTCTGTGTTTGGTTGTTGAAGAATTGCAAATAAATTTTTATTAATTATTTTTTGGCTATGGACTGTATGCCTTCTAGCCTGCAATTCTTTGTTTCGTTGGTGGTGCTGACGGAAAGTGTTCATTGACTGAACCAAAGGTGTTAATAAAAAGGTAGTTAATGAAGCGAGGAAGAGCCAGTCAGAATAATTGAATTGCATGATTTTTATTATTTTTATTATTATTATTACTAAAATAAAAAATTTTAATGAGAAATTTGTTTAAGAATTGTTTTTTGAATGGTGCTTCTTAAAAGAAAAATACGCCTGATTCAAGTTTGTTAGAAAATTCATTTAAGATTGTAATTTGAAAAAAGTTTGATGATAAAGTTTAATTCAAGTTTGTAATATAAACAAGTTTATTTATTACTCAATTAAACTATGTTTTATAAAATTACAAACTTGAAACTTTAATTACAAAAATTCAAGTTTATTTATTTTACAAGCTTAAAAACTTGAGGAAATTAAACTTGAAAACAACCATGTTTATTTTTACAAACTTGAAAACTTAAAAATAATTCATGCTTATTTATTTATTCTTGCAAACTTGAAACCTAATCAATCTAATCAAGTTTATTTTTACGAACTTGAAACTTAAAAACAATTCAAGTTTATTTATTTATTCTTACAAACTTAAAACTTAAAAAAATCAAAATAAATTTTAATAATAATTAGAAATATAAAAAACTCTTGAATTTTAAGGAAATAAATTAAAATGAATATTGTGAAAGGAGTAAATTAAAAAATTGCCCCAGTGACGCCATATTACGGAAAATCGGCTTTTCGTGTATTTATTTGATCAAAATTCCCGTATATAAAAGAAAATCTGAGAAAAAGCTTCTTATTTACTTTTATGTATTTAATACTCTTTTGGTTTATATGCTTTAAATAATGGCAAAATCGTTGAAGAATGTTAGTGATTTTACCTTGGAAGGGAACGGAAGGATCAAAATTTACAAAATTAAAATAATCGTCATTTTAATAATTTTAAAAGCATATTTACAATTATGCTTTTTAAGGGCCTTAATTAATTTCCTGAAAGATAATTTATTTGTTTAAGAACCTTTCTTCATATCTACTTGCCTCGTAAAATTTTTTTCTTCCTTCAAAAAAACAAGAAACAATTTTTTTTTTCTTCTTTTCATGAAACAAATTTCAAGAAGCATGCTTCAAAGGATTTTCAATAAAAAATTTTTTTCGAATGGCCAGCTCTTCAAAATAATATTCATTTAAATAAATAAAATCTTTGAAGAAAGCTAAGCAACTAAAAGAAATAAAAAGGCGTTCTAAAGGAAAACAGTCGTAAGCAAAAAGGACGTAAGCAATAAAGGTGTTTAAATTGTTGGGAATTAGTTTAAATTTCTACGTAATAACGGCTCTTCTTTTTTAATAAATTCTTCCTTATTTTTAAATTTAGTACATTAATAAATAAAATAAAACTAAATTTAGAAATGAATTTAAAGAATAATGTTTTTGTTCTTTTAGAAAGTCAGCTTTATATTAAATATATTTAACGTCAATGCTGATGCAGCACTGGAGGATAATTAATTTTAAAAAATCAGAATTTGTAATATTTAATTGTAGAAAATCAGAATTTTTAACTAATTGCAATTTTTATAAACCAGAATTTGTAATCTATTTACAATTTAAAAAATCAGAATTTGTAAATTTTATTTAATTGTTTCCTATTCACAAAATCAGAATTTGTATTTTTTTAAGGGAAGGTTCAGAATTTGTAATTTATTTACAATTATTAAGATCAGAATTTCAGAATAATTATTTAAAATTATTATCAAGAAAAATCCAATAATTCCCGTGAAAATCCGATTTTCTTGTTTTTATAAAAATTTATGTGGGAGAAATAAATTACATAAAATTAATAGGAAAATTAACTATTACATAGTAGACTGTTTATGTATAAAATATTAAAATTCCAGAAAATTAATGAGCGATAAGCAGATTATAAATATAAAGGTGGATTTATTACTGTAGAGAGATTAAATTTGCAGAAAATCAGAATTTTAAAGGAAATCAGAAATATCATAATTCTGAATTTCTCGAATCAGAATTAATTAGAATCAAAAACAGAATTTATAAAATCAGAATTTTTAAAATCAAAATTTCTTTAAAAATCAGAATTTCCAAAATCAGAATTTTTAATTTTTAAAATCAGGATTAATAAAATCAGAATTTCTTTAAAAATCAGAATTTCATAAAATCAGAATTTTTACTTCTCACAATAATACCCAAAGCTTATTATTTTAAAATCAGAAGATTATACGTAATAAAAACAGAATATTTAAATAATCATTAAAAATAACATCATTTTAAATAACAACCTTAACTTGCTTTCAACCGGATCAGAAGAAGGTTAAATATATTTTTCTTCTTTTTCTCTAAATTTATTATTTAACCAGTATTTCTTCACAGCATTTTCTGAATAAGCTCAACAACGTCCATTTTTATATTCCACGCATTAAAAATAAAATAAAAATAAACGTTGGGTTGCGATTGATGGGTAAATTTCGTGTTTTACGCGCAGCGTAAAAGAGTAAAAATAGGGAAAAATAGGGGAAGGATTGTGAAAAGCCATTTATTTTATTTTTAAGCCTGCCTATGAACCAAGAAGCGTTCTATTCCTTCCAGGAATTTTTGATTTTTTATTAATTTTCCCAAATTTTCTCAAATTTTTTGATTTTTAGATAATTTTAAGGGTTAAAAATATTTTTTAAATGAATTGCAAATTTGTCTTTTATTTTTTATTGTTGTTAATTTTGCCAATAATACCTAGTAATGCCCAGCTATTTAATATCCCAAACAGTCAAACATTTGCTTGGCAACAATTTGAGGGTGTAAAGCAACAGAGGAATTACGGTATTTGTAAATTCTGATTTTTCAAAAAAATTCTGATTTTTTAATTCTGATTTTGTTAAGAATTCTGATTGTTAAATTACAGGAAAACCCGAGGATTCAACAACTTTACGTTTAATTGATGAACTTCTCGGGATTTTTGCTCCACCACGTTCATTTGCCAATATGGAAAGAAATAATGATTTAATAACCACTGAATATTCAAATGATCATTTAATGCCTAGAATGACTCGTAGTGAAGATTACAAAACTGAACGGATAGAATTGGATGTTGGTAAAGGAGGGGAATTTTTTGGGGGTGGGGGGGGGGGGGGGGGGTGGGGTTTTGGGAAGAGATCTTTAGGATATTAGAGTCTTTGGGGGATCCTTAGAAGTTAGGGGAGGGAACCTTCAAGGTCCTTATGTTTGGATGAGTGTGAAGAGTCTTTGGTGTGCTTGGGGATCTTTGTGTTGGGGAGTCTTTGGGGTTTATCGGAGTCTTAGGGAGTAAAACATAGATTAAAATTATTTAATAATTTAAAGTCCCCAACTAACAACAACAATCACGAGCCTTGGGCGCACTTGGCACGAGGAGTGATTGATCTCTTCAAGTCAATTGAAACTACAACACCTACCACCACCACTACAACCACTACACAACTATCACTACTCGAGAGGGTAAAAATTAGGGGGAAAAATTTCAAAAAAATTTCATCATTACTCAGATATTACCAAAAATATTTAACCCTTTTGGAGGGGAAACAACAGTCATGACAACAACAGCAAGCAGTACTTTTCCCCCACTGTTTCCTTTCTTCGGGATGACACCCACAACGTAAATTGACCTTCAAAATTATTTTTCCCTCAAAATTTATTTTTAAGTGCCCAACCTTCGCTTTTCTCTTTTTTACGTAGAGAGCAGCCTAAAAGGGAAGCAGAGAATGAATTAATGCGCCCAAATGAGCTTTTGGTGGAACAAGTTGGGAGGCTTTTTGGGGTATTTTAATAATGTTTATCCAATAATTAATCATAATTATTTAGAGATAGACTGATAAGAGATCTCGTTCAGAAATCTCAGTGAGAAAACCGAGGGAAGGTTTCAAGGATTACGGAGCTCGATATCCTCAAGGCCTTGTTACTTGGGGGCATGACTTGGCATTAGACTAGACACAGGACCGGAATATACGGGAAAATCTCCCAATCCATTTCTCCGTAGCATTGAATGACTAAAGTTTTGCTTTAAAAGATAATTTTACAAAAAGGTTGAACGAAAAGCAGTAGAAGAGGGTCGCGCACAGATAGACACAGGCGGTCCGAATTTTGATCGTTTTGTTGTAAGGCAAAAATCAGCTTCTGACAACCCCTTTGCTTCTATTGTTGGTGGATCTAAATGGAATGAACGGGGGATTAAATGGGAGGATGGGAATATTCGTTTGGTGGACAAGAATGGGAATAGTCTGCTTGGGACTGAAGTTGGTGTTAATGACAGATCTGTTGATATTCCGTTGAAAAGATGGTATGTAAATAAAAATGATTTGGACCTCATTATGAGATAACCAATATTAGATGAATGTTCCCTACGGACAGAGTTCCTTCGGATTATCAATGTTCCTTTCGGACTAGAGACATACAGACTAGAAACTCGACTCCATTTTGATATAGAGATAAGCGATACACCCTCTATTTAAAATACCTCCTCTGTTAAGATACCTCGAGATTATGTACACTCTCTTTTAAGATCTCTATTTGGGATACGCTTCATGTGAAAGCTACCTAAGCGATACCCTATAGTACATATCATTATATGGTCCGTTTTTTCCAGCTCCGAAAGGGTATCCAAAAATGAGGTCCTTTTGTAATAATCAAAGTAATAAATTTGTATAAGGATAATTTTTAGGCTTGAAATAGCCAATGGAATAGTCAACTTCCAACAAACTCAACGAGATTATGTAACCAAAAAATAATTAAGCAGAAAATAATTAAATTTTTTATTTTTAAATATCTCAGGAATAATATTATAATTATACCATAAATATATTTTTACTATATTTAAAATTTTTTTCATATTAAAAAATCAAAAAGACAATCAATATATCCTTCACTTTCTTTAAAAATATTTCGCGTATATTTTTGAAGATTATCCTTGAATGGGCTGTGGGATAGGTTGCAAAATGCCTTGACCTTGAGGGATAGGTTGAAGAATGCCTTGACCTTGAGGAAATTGGGGTATTTGAGGACCAAATTGCGGCCCATAAACTTGAGGCCCACCATAAGGGTTGTTGAGATAAGGCTGAAATATATTTAAAAATAATAATATAAAAATAGAAATCTTCCGGAAAACACATTATATAGTTTCCGGAAAGACATATAAAAATATATAAGGCTTTCCGGAAAAACAGCAAAATATTTCCAGAAAATACATAAATTAAAAAATCTTTCCGGAAAACACAGAAAAATACAAAACGAAAATTGTTTTCCGGAAAAATATATAAAAATATGTCTACTTATAGAATAAGTCTTTCCTGGAGAACAATTCCTCCCGGAAAACACATTATATAGTTTCCGGAAAGACGGTAATATTTATTTATTTCCTTGCCAGTATAGACGGATATTGACCAATCAACGGGCTTGAGGCAAGCGCATATCTTTGATCTGGAGTTAACATACCAATAATTATCGGGATATATTCCGGATAACGATTAGCAAGACTTCCATATAATGGAAGTAATTGAACTATTTGTTGTGGAGGCATACTGTAAATTTAGAAAAAAATATTAATTATTAAAGGTGTTAAAGCACCTAGAAATCATTTGCCGCAAAGCATATGGATTCTGCTGCAGGATAGAAGGGTCTAACGGTAATCCAAGGCCAGTATAACCTCCAAGGCCACCACAAGACTAAAAAAGAAAAATATTTGAAAATACAGGCATGAGCCTATGCAAAATTTTAAATTTCAAGCAAAATTCTGAGTTTCTTACAATTCCGGATCGATTATTGTAAACCTTCAAGAAATTATTATATAATTCCGGAGAAAATGTTAAAGTTCATGAAAAAATTAATCGATTCGGAGGGTTTTTTAAACCTAGAAAAAATTTTCTTAACTTTCCGGAAGAATTAAATGTAAACAATTCCGTAATTTTTAAAACTTTCCGGAAAAATTAAAAATTATTCCGGATGGCCATGCGGATTTATTTTATAGTTATACATCTAGTACATATCAATTTGCTTATAAAATTCAGTTATACCCAAATCTCCATAATATTAATAAACAACACAAACAAGGCAAAAATTATTTTAAAAATTTTTGAATTAACCATTAGAAATTAAAAAAATTTATTTTGATTTAATTTAAAATTAGTAATATTTTCAAATAATGCTCAAATAAAAATAATTTCCAGCCTATTTTATACGTCCTAAATATCAAAAATTTTAGGTCTGAAGCTTTGTTTAAAATTCAAAAAAAATCTTTTTTGTATTGTCCTCTTTAAGAAATGTCAGAAAAAAAAACAAAAAAATAATTTATTATTATTAAAAGAAAAAAATGTAACAATACTTTAAAAATGAATCATCACAACTTTCTTTAGAATTTAAAAAGTAAAAATTAAATTAAATTTATTTTTACTTTTTTTCTTTTAAATTTCATAATTTTTGTAAGTATAAGTATTGTTATGATATTTAAAAAAATTATTTCGAAAGCTTAAAATAAATTGGAGAGGCAATATTCTTTCCTGAGAGAATTTTTAAAAAATATTTCGAAAAATTTTATATTTTATAAAAATATAAAATATCGAAAATTTTATAAAAATTTTTTATAAAAATTTTATATATATAAATTCAACGGAAAAATTATAGACAATCCCGGAAGAATTGAAAACGTTTCCGGAATTATTTTACAATTTTCAGAAATAATTGTTTATAATTCCGGAAAGACTGCAATAGAATTTAAAAAAGAATTCCGGAAACATTTAATATTATATATTTTAAACATTTTTTCCGGAAATATAATTTCCGGAAAACAACTCCAGCAAATACAACCAATTCAGCAAAAATTATAAACATTTCCGGAGATATTTTATATGCATTACATTTCCCCGGAAACTAATGAGAATTTAAATAAACAAACTAGGCGATATTCAATAAAAGTAGGAAGTGTTTAATAAAATTAAAAAAAAACTTTAAAAAAATTAATTAATTAAGTAGCTAAACAATAAATTAAAGTAATTTCAAAAATTTAACAAAAAAAAAATTCAAAAATTTTTGTTTTGTTTCTCTCATCATCAAAAATTTTTTTAAAAATTTATTTTTTTCTCACCTTTTATTCTTCCAAAAATATTTGCATTTTATTTTTCCGGTCAGTCTTCTTTTCTTTCATTTTTTCAATAAATTTAATATTAGCAATACATTCTTGTTGATCCATTTGTTTAGTTAATGAAGAAAATGAATTGGTTAAAGCACTAAACATGTCTACCTATATAAAGAATTTTTTAAATATAGAAGGACCTCAGTCAGTATTAAATAAGGACGAGGGACTTGAAGAGTTCTCGAGAGAGAGATTATCTAGAAAAATCCAAATGTCATTCAAAAATTGAGATTTTAGGCCAAACGAATAATTGAGAAGAAAAAAAACGAAATCTCGTCCTGTCTAATTGTTATATTAATATACCGGTATATTAATATACCTTTCTTCCCTATTTTTCCCCTATCCCCTGCCTCAGATTCCCTTTTCATCAATCACTAATCCCTGACGAAGGCTGAGGTCTGACACATTATTATCCAAAAAAAAAGAAAAGAAAAAACTCACAATATTTCTCATATTAATTGGAGCAATATTAAAATAATCTGATTGAATATTTTGCCAAGTTCTTCCCCTATCCCCACCTATACGCATTTCATCTAATTGATCATGTAAATCTTCACGTTCCAAAGAAAATAAATTTGCAGCTAATTGAGGTAAATAACAATTGGAATATTTTACAATAACTCCCCATTCTTGATTTCCACATTGGCCACATAACCATTTAGCACATTTTGTAAATAAATGGTCTTTCTGAAAAAGAAAAGGAGAAAATTAAGAGGGAAATTATCAGTCAAAAATTTACAAGAAATTTTAGAAATTAAAAAAAAAAAGTTTTTCAAAAAAAATTTTTTTTCCTCACCGTCGGCTTCTCCCGAACATCAATCTTTGAACGTTTCCAAACAGTAGGATCACAAACAACAAAAGTAGAATTGGCAATAGAACGGACATGTGTGCTTTTACAAATCAAATTATTACAAGAACGACAGCTTAGTTTATAACTAAAATTTTTAAAAAAAATGTTAAAAATAAAAGAGAATCAATCTTAAACCCATCACTGAGGTCCTCTACTATATTGGATAGGAGGATAAAGAAAGCTTAACAGAAACAAATCGTATTATATTACAGGTTATTTGTATATTCCCTTGTCGTTCAATAGAGATAAACATTATACCACATGGCTAGAATATAAAAATTTAGGGTTTAGACTCATAATATGTCTAAAAATATAGAGGATAAATCATAACTAAAGCATGTTCTAATACAAAATCCGAAAGGAAAGTTTATGGGGGAAAGTCTAAGGGGAAAAAAAATAAAAATTTTCACCGTCTATTATTAAGTCTTAAACGTTTCACTTCTAAACGTTTAAGTTCACTTTCCTCAATCCTTCTTCGTTCTTCACGTTTTGCATTAATTTGATTTTTAAGATTTGTTTCACTAGTTTCTTGTAAATTTATTAGGCAACGCATCATCTGTTTTTAATTTTAAAAATTATGTGGTGGATATTTTATACAAATAGGAATTGGGGAAGGAATATCATTGAATCCTCACACCTCGGGATATCGAAGGAATATTTTTGAAAACAGAATTCAAATTAATCAAAAATTGTTCCAATAATCAGAAAAAAACAGAATTCTGATTAGGAGAAGCAGTTTAAGCGATACACTCATAGTCTACGTTTTTTTTAGATTTGGTTGTTCTCAGGGGGGGGGGAGAAGTTTAGGGGTCTAGTTTAAGTCCTAATTTAAGATACCTCATTATAAGCTGTCTTATAATAAGGTTCTATTCTATAAAAAAAACAAACAAAAAAAATCAGACCATAGCCTCTTTTTGCATGTTTAAATATTCAGCCTGTTCAACACCCGTATCCAAAGCTAACAAAATTGATAAACTATTTTTTTGTCTAGCACGCCCTCTTCTTTGAATCATTGAACGTTCAGAACCAACATTATTATATTTTATAATTAAATTACAAGCAGCAATATTAACACCTTCTTCAGCAACTGATGTTACTACCAAAACTTTTACTTTACCAGAATCAAAATCTCTAATCATTTGTTGTTGTTCTTGTGTAGATTGTCCACCAGCTGATAAACTTTGATTTGAACTAACCATATAACCAACATTCTATTTTTGGAAAAAAATTTTTTTTAATATTACATTAAAGTGTTTAATATAGAGTAAAAAACAGATACTCGGAAATCCCCGTATATACGCATCCAATATCCGAACCAGAAAAAGTTCGGATATCAAGACATTTTCATATACGGATATCCGAATCTACAAGCCTTAGTTGTCGGATGCTATGTTTAAATTTTTAAGGGTATTATGCATTTATAGTTAGTGTTATCGGTCCGGAATCAAATCGAACCCAAAGAACCAAGGATTTTTTTTGTTTCGATTCTTCAATTTAGCTTTGACATACGAATTAAAGAATCGCAAGCTCTTTATTTTAGAAATTTTAAAAAATTTTATTTCAATTTTCAAATTAGGTATATATAGTAACATTTTTTCTATTTTTTTCTCAGCCCATACATTTTCCTCACCTTATTTTACAACCCATTCAATATTATGAAAAATATTTCCCTTCGTGTATTTATAAATTTTAAAACCAAAACAATTTTGGGGCGATTCTAAAGAGCTGCGCCGTTTCCCGCTGGGGATGGAAGAAAAGGATTCTGACCCGCATCCTTCCTTCCCGAAGAGAACTTTTAATTGTTTCTATTGTTTCTTGGACCGGAAACCATTTAATAGTTGGGACCGTCCCTGAATATTAGTTTCAATGGTCTCGCCCAACGGTTGTATTCGGTTGGAGGCTTTTGTTTTACGCTCCAAAAATTTTTTTGAACATTTTTATGGCCAAAAAATTCCTTTAAAAATTTTTCCAGGTCCAAGAAATTATTTAAAGTCTTTACTGGTCTTATTGTGTTAGACGTTTAAAAAATTATAAAAAAAATTTTTTACCTCTTTATTATAAAAAATTGGAAGTTCCGGCACTTTTTTAAGATGATCAGCAAGTTTAGAAGCACAATTTCTAGTAGCAACAAAAATTAAACATCGAGAATTTGGATCAGATTTGAATTGTTTTCGAAGAATCTTTCAAATTAATTAATTAAAAAAATTATTTTTTGAAAACTAACTTCATGTAATTCTTTAAGAATTTCTTTATTTTGAAGTTTTTCGTTTCTAACACATTCGAATAATTTCTTTTGTAAATCTGGAAAAAAATTTTTTTGTTTAAAAAAATTTTTTTTGAGAGGGCAATTTTTAAGAAAATTTCAAAAAAAAAAAATTTTTTTAATTTCAAAATTTTTTCAAAAAAAAAATCCACCTTGATAATAACCAAGTAATCTTTGATTAATTACATCAATATGGCTGGAACCACCAGAATTGTTTATAATCGCTCATTTTTTCTTGTAAATAATAAAAAGCATAGGAACTTGGTAATAAATCATTAATTAAAATTGAGTGGAAATAATGCTGTGAAAATAAGGGGAAATATTAAATTAAAATTCCGGAAGAGTAATAGAAATAGTTCCGGAAAAAAAATATATATATATAGAGTTTCCGGAATATATTATTTCGATTAAAATGATTTAAATATATTTCCGGAAAATATAAGATTCCGGAAAAGAAATATAAATAGTTCCGGAAAAATATATAAAAAAAAGTTTCCGGAATTATTTCCGGAAAATACAATAAATTTATGGATAAGACAAATGAGTAAACTTGTAATGATTTAAATATATTTCCGGAAAACACAATAAATTCCGGAAGAGAAATCGAAATATTTATAAAAAAATATATATGAAATATTCCGGAAAACACAATAAATTCCGGAAGGAAAAAAGACAAATTTTCACAAGTAAAAATACATTCCGGAAAAGAAATACAAACATACATACATACCTAATTCCGAAAGTCTCTCTATTAAATAAAAATTCAAAAACAAAAAAAAATACTCACAGACAAATGATCTATTGATCTAACCAACAAAAATCTCATTTCAGAATCCTGAACTCTTTGAGCAGACTTTTTAAGAGTACCAACAACTGTCTGATAACGAGAATTATTTGAATGAAGGGGAAATTCAATTTCTTCCTTTAATTAAAAAAAATATTTCAAAATTATCTTTTAAAAATTACTTTTTTCAATTTACACATTTCTGCCAATTTTGGTAAATATGGCTTCATTTCATTTTCAATTTTATACATTACACGTTCAACATAATCAAGGAAAGGATCATTTGCAGGGCGTTTAACACGTGTTACAGCTGAAAAAAAAATTTTAAAAATTTCAAAAAATTTTTTCCTGAAGAAATTTTCCGGAAAAAAATTTTTCAAATTTTTTTCCGGAAAATTTTCAAAATTTTTGAAAAAATTTCAAAAAAAATTTTTTTCAAGCTTACCATCAACCGGAGGCATAACATGACTTTTTAAATTATCCAATTGATGTCTAACTGTACTAATTGTTTCAGAATGTAAATTAGAACATAAATTAAGCATGTGTTGATAACAAGCATTAATATCCAAACTTGTATCGCCTACACCCATTGAAGCTGTTAAGCCAACAATTTGTGGTTTTTCTGTTAATTTGCTTTTTTCAAGCATTTCCATAAGTACTGAAAAGAATAAAAAAAAATAAGAAAATTTCCGGAAAACACAAATAGAAAAATAAGTATTTACAGAATAATATTCTATAAAACAACTTCCGGAAACTAAAATTTAAAAAAAAAATACATTTTCCGGGGATAAAATATATAACTTTCCGTAAACTAAATAAAAAATTTTCAGGTAATTTTTAACGAATAGATTTCCGGAATAAAAAATACTTATAGAAATAAACAAACAAAAATTTTTTCCGGAAAAACACGAATAGAAAAATAAATAAATATATTTTCCGGAAAAAACACAAACATAAAAAAATTTCCGGAATTGCAATACAAAACACTTCTTAAACAGTAAAATAAAGAATTTTCCGGAAAATACAAAATTAAATATTTTAAAAATACATAAAATACAAACTTTTGTATGGGTGTAGTTTTGTCTAAAAATATACAAGGAATTATTAGTAAATTGTATATTATTTTAAAGTTTACCGCATGGTGGCATTCATCAAAAATCATTAACGTAAAATCAGCAAAATAAACACGTTCAGAACGTAAAATGCTTTCTAACATATTTCTTAAAAATAAAATTTTTTTTAATTAAAATTTCAAAAAAATTTCAAAAATTTTCCGGAAAAAAAATTTCAAAAATTTTCCGGAAAAAAAAATTTCAAAAATTTTCCGGAAAAAAAATTTCAAAAATTTTCCGGAAAAAATTAATTAAAAAATAAAATCAAACATTAATATTTGAGGTGTCATAACAACAATGTCCGCAGCCAACAAACGATCAGCCCTTCCTTCTGGGATATTTTCACAACCACTAAAACCATCAACCCAGTAGGCTATATTTGGACGATAATTGTCTCTATAATCCATAAGAAATTGGACAAAATGAAGAGCCTGTTGATCAACAAGAGGAACTGTTGGGACAAGCATTACGCACTTTTTGGGGAAAGAAAAAATTAATTTTTGAAATTTTATTGAAAATTCTGAAATTTTTTTTTGAAAAATTCCCAAAAAAATTTTAGAAAGAATTTTTAGAAAAAATTTTAAGCCAAAAAAAAATTCGAAAAAATTTTTTTCAAAAATTTCAGAAATTTTCGAAAAATTAAAAAAAATCAACTAACTCTTCCAATTTTTCCATCTCTATGTCTATTAGACAAATGATTTTTAATTATATCCACAGCTACCAAAGTTTTTCCACTTCCTGTTGGGGCACATATTATTGTATTTCTTCCACTAAAAAATTTTTTAAAAATAATTTTCAAATTCCAAATAATACTTATTTGCATGCAAAACCAATTCGTTTTGATATGGACGTAAATCATATTGTTCAGGTTCATAAGATTCAATACTTGCTAAAAAAATTTTTTGAAAATTTTTTTGAAATAAAAAATTTTTTGAAAACAAAATTTTTCGAAGCCTTAAATCGGTCATAAAAATTGAAAATCTTTTTTAAAAAATAAGTGGGACAAAATGTCCGAATAAAATAAAAATTTCTGAAAAAATTTAATTAAAAAAATTTTTAAGCTTAAGAAAAAATTTTTAGAAAAATTTTTAAATATTTGGCTCACATAAAAATGGCTACAAGAAAAAATTTTTAGAAAAACTCCAAAAAAAATTTCTAGGAAAAAAATTAAAAATTCCTCAGAAAAAATTAAAAAAAAATTTTTTTTAACGTCAAAAACTTACAGCTTCTATTATTTAAATAATTAATTTGATTTCTAGGTTCAGTAATTTCCTCCTCATCTCCAATTAAATATTCAAGCAATTCTGGTTTCATAATACCTGCCGCTACCATTTTCTTTGCTTTCCATTTATCTAAAAAAATTTATAAAATATTTTTTATTAACCAAAAATTTTTAAATTAATTTAAAAAACCACCCAAAAAAAACAAAAATAAAATTGAGGAAGGATGTAGACCTAACCAAAAGCCAAAAAAGAAATTATGAAAAAATTAGTCAAGTAAAGACAAAAAAATTTTTTGAATTATCAAAATTCTATGCATAAAAATATTTTTAACGCGGGAGGTAATTTAGAAAAAAATAAACGAAAAAATTATTGACTAAAAATCAGTCAAAATCTTCTCAACGGAACCAGAAAAAAATTTTTTTTTCAAAATAAAAATTCAAATCTGAATGACAAAATAGAAAAAATAACAAAAAATTGGATCTAAATTCAACTCTAAAAATTAAAAAAAACCTAAGGAATCAACATAATTTGGATCAATCAAACGAGCAAAAAATCGGCAATCTCCATGACTTAACAAAGCTTCAATAAATTCGTAATACCAATCCTTTAAAGAGAAAAATAATTTTTAAAAAAAAATTTAATTTAAAAAATACTCCAAATTCAAGCGTTGAATTTTCAATATCAGAACAATGAGCTAATCCACGAATAAAAAGACAGGCAGCTGCTTCGATTTCTAAAAAGAAGAGAAACTTTAAAAAAAAAGAATCGAAGATATTTCAAGCAAAAGGGATGCATAGAAGGAAGGGGATGGGTTACTAATATCAGGGAACGAGCCGTCCCGATTCCCGAAAATCGAGAATTCCCGACGTTTTTTGGTCGGGAATTCTCGATTCATGAAATCGTGAATTTTGTTTTCTTGTCGGCTCGTTTCCTGCTACATATGGACGGTCATCCCATTTTTTCGACCCGAAAAAATTTTAATCCTATTCCCCTGCAAACCTCCCAAAATACGAGCGAAAATAGGGGATATTCACGATTGGCTTAAACCCCGAAAAATTTTTTGAAAATGAGTTTTCTTGAAAGTCCCCACAAAATTTAAAAATCAAAACTGAAAACCAAGGGGTTTTTTAAAATTCGGATTAACCAAATCGAGAGAATATTGGTTAATAATCTGTGGTGAACAAAATTACTCGAAAAATAAATCAACAAAAAAATATTTACAAAAAAACCTCTTTTCGCCTGATTTTGAGCAACATAAATCATTTCAATCCTTCTCAATAAATCTTCATATTCACTAATCCCTTTATTTCTAAACCATTCAAAAATATGTCTAGGTTCTAAAACTGAACGTATTCTGTCGACTTTAAAAGGGTCGTCGCCAGAAAAAAGTTGAGAATAAAATTGGGTAGAAGTTAAATTGTTTAAGTGAAGCTCAGCAAAAGATTGTGGGTCATCTTAAAATTGAAAATAATTATTTTAAAAAATTCTAAAATTATTTTTGCGGACAAAACATGCGGATTTTTCAATAAAAAGTAATTTTAGGAATTTTTGGGTGAGGGAAAATCGCAAGCTTTGCTCGCAAAAATTATTTCATCAGAAAATTTTTTTCTGCTAATTAAAAAATAAAAAAACCAGGAGAATTTTCCGAAAAAAAATTTGCGGACGTTAAATTAAAATTTGCAGACAAAAAAAAATAAAAAATTAAAATTTAAAAATTAAATTAAAACCTTCTTTACAACGAGAAATTATCGCTAGCAGCCAAGGAAGAGCATCAGGATCATTCGAATGCGAAATGTATTTAAACAGATCAGATTTTACAATAGCCAAAGCCTCTGTATTTGCACGGTCCAATTCTTTACCAATAGACAAGGCTTTGTCTCTTTCCAAATCTAACCATTTATGGACTTCTTGAATTCTATCACCTTTAAATTAATTTTTTAAATTAATTTAAATTAATTTTTAAATTAATTTTTTTTTAATTCCAAAAGTCCGCAAATTTTGTCCGCAAAAATAATTAAAATTTGCGGACATTTGAGTGAGTACAATGAATAACAAAAAGAATCTTGGAAAAAATGTCCAGAAACCCCCCAAGAGGATGTTTGGATCGTAACAGAACGACTAGAAAATCCACCCAAGTCCCATTAGCTGCCCTATTTTTCCCCTTGGAATTGCTTAAAAATTGACCATTTTTTATTTAAACTCCTTTATTAAAAAAAAATAAAAAAATAAATTTTCAAAAAAAAAATTACCAGCAAAACGTTTAACCAAAAGACTCGTATCATTCCCCACATATTTAACAAATTCGTAAACAAACAGCCTTATATGCGATTTTACATTAATTCCATTTTTTGCCAAATCAGCCATCCAAAGTTGCAAAAGTTGTGTTTCTGTGGCTGTTGGAACTGTTGTTGTTATATTGGGGAATTTGGCTAGAAAAGAAAAAAAAATTTTTTTAAATAAATTTTTTAAAAAATAACCTATAATTTTCATTTGAAGCATTCACCCCAAGTTGAGAAAAAAAATAAATTAAAAAAAAAATTAATTATTCTGCTAAAAATACCTAAATTTAAAATTAAACTTGGTCAAAATACCTAAAAATTAAAACAGAAAATAAAAATTCTAAAATTAAAGCTGGTTTTCAATCTATAGAAAATAGCACGCGAAGAAATAGACTGGAAAAGAAAAAGAGAAAAATTTTTATTTATTTCAGTGCCATTGAAATGACTTAAAGTAACAGATCTGCTGTGTGGTAATAAAAAGAAAATGTTGGTAAGACTGTAAAAAGTTGGTAAAGTTGTAAAAAAGTTTGCAAACTTGAACCAGTTTTAAGATTGCAAAACGCCTACACACTGAAACGGCGGCGATGAAAGAAAGTAAAAAAAAAATTTTTTTCAAAATGTAAACAAGTGAAAAAAATGTCAAAATGTAAACTTTTATGAACTCGTTCAAAATACCTAATAGTGAAAGAATAATTGTTAACAAGCGTACTGTATGAGAGAAAATGAGAGAAAAAGGTAATACGACTTTTCGTCAAAGAACTTTCTGTCAATACTTTCCGTCAACGGACTTTTCGTCAAAGAACTTTCCGTCAATGAATTCGAAAAAAATTGAAAAATGCTTTTTTTTGCAGAAGTTTGGGCTGATTTTTGATTTATTTAATCCCTAAATCTATTTGTGAAATTCCATTAGTAATAATAAATTTTTTCCAAAAAAATTTTTCCATTTCCTAAACTGTAACTTTCTTAGAATAACACATTTAAGCCTCCTTTTTCAAATTTTCCTTTTTCGAATTTTCACATATTTAAATAAAATATAGAAAATTTTTGTGAGAATTTAATAAATATTTAAAGAAACATTTTTTTTAATTTTTTAGAATTAATTTGACATATTTTCTCACATCAGAAAAATTAATTTTGAACATTTGTAAGCCTATAAAATCTGTAGCCTTTGAATAAATAATTTAATTTCATTTTTGAATATATAATTTATGGTCTCTTTTAAGTTTATGCTTTTAATTAAATTTTTACAAACTTAATTTTTATTATAAAACTTTAAGATTTTATTTCAAGTTTTAGATTTATATTTATATTCAAGTTTGTAAACATGTATTTCCGGAAATTAATTAATTAAATGAGTTTCAAGTTTATTTATTTTCCGGAAATTGTTATCCGAAAACTTAAGTTTTCCGGAAAGTTTTCAAGTTTTTCAGAAATTATTTTATTAAAAGATTTTCCGGAAAGCCTAAAAACTTTCCGGAAATAAATAAACTTTAAACTTTATTTAATAAATAAGTTCCGGAAATTCAAGTTTACAAACTTGAAAATAAATACAAATTAAAATATCATACTCTTAAGTTTATTTATTTTCCGGAAAGTTTTCAAGTTTTCCTGATACTACTATTTATTAATTAAAGTTTAAAGTTTACCACAAATAATTGTTTTCCGGATTCTTTTATTTGTTATTTTTCCGGAAGAAGTACAATATTTCCGGAGATTTTTTAATAAAAATACTTTTGATTCTTTACTTCAGAAATTGTTTTCCGGAAAACTTTTAATATATGCTAAGTTTCAAGTTCTCTTAATTTCTCTTCCGGAATTCATTTTCAAGTTTGTAAACTTGTATTTCCGGAACTTATTAAATAAATAAATCTTAATTAGGTACCCATTTCAAGTCTGTTTATTCTCTATCATTTTTCTGAATAAAAAAAAATAGATAAAAAATAAATAAAAAATACAAATTAAATTTTTAAAAGGGTAAATTAATAAAATTTCGTTTTTGCTGCTAAGGAACACGTAAATTTTGTCTATTAAATTATAAATTTTATTTTTATTGAATTAAGTAACAAACCATTTTATAAGTTTTTTTCTCCCTTTTTACACCTGTTAATAATAAATAAAAAAAAATTATAAAGCTTTTTAAGCAAAAATTAAATTTTTAATAAATTTTATTGCAGTACTATTTTTATTTTTAAATGTCGAAAACAACAACAAGTTTTATCAGACAGACTTAAATATTTTTTAAATTAATTTTCGAAATATTAGAGGAATTATTAATATTTGACTTTAAATATTATAATGGGAAATAGTTGTCTTATTCCCGGCGCCACAACAATAAATTCAACTAAAATTGGCACGGTGTTTGTTATACACCCAGCAGGTAGAAAATATTAAATTTATAATGGGGGATTACAAAAAGGAAAATTGAAAGATTGTAAAATTGTTTTTTTACTTTTCCGGAAACTCTTCCGGAAGCAGCCCATTTTTTAGTTACTTTCAATTTTCCAAGTTGGAATTGTACCAAATACTTAAGTTTGTAATGTTTATTTTTTCCGGTTTATTTCCGGAAACAAGTTATTTGTTTCCGTTTTATTTCCGGAAACAAGTTATTTGTTTCCGTTTTATTTCCGTTTTATTTCGTACACCGCTTGTAAACTTGAATTGTTTAAAGTAACTTGAATTGTTTAAAGGAAACAAATTATTTGTTTCCGTTTTATTTCCGGAAACAATTTATTTGTTTTATCTACCTTCACGTTTAAATTGTAGCACACACTTAAGTTTGTATTTTCTCAAAAAAGTTTATTTGCTTCCGGTAAATTATTTCCGGAAATTTTAAGTTTACAGATTTGTATAAAATTTACTGGTTGTCATTCAAGTTTATTTTTATATTCAAGCGTACACCGCTTGTAAACTTGAATTGTTTAAAGTGTTTCCGTCTATATCTCCAACCATATCCACTCATCTATTTTTCCTTATTTTTAATTTTAAGATAATGAGGATAAAAGTAATGGTCTTAAATTATTATTGTCACGTCGCAATAGAATTTTTTCTCAACCGGAAATATCTCAAGAATTATCTAAACATTCACTCACTTCGAGGGATAAAGAATTGTAAGTTTTCCCATATTTCCTAGTAAATATTACATTTTTTTATTTTTAATAGAAATTCCCACCCACAAATTCAAAAAAAATAAATTTAGGCATTTTCTTTTTGTATTTTACAAAAAAAAATTTTTTTAGTGAATAAATTAAAGGGAAAAATATATTTTTGAAGTTAAAATGTCAAAATTAGAATTTTGGGAATTTTTATAAGCTTAAAAATTATAAATCATATTTTTCTCACCGTTATTTTAAGAATTAATCGTTCCTGGCGAGAACACATTGCTACAGGTCGAAAAGACATTTTCCACAGGACCATGCTCTATTGCATCGAAGCCAGTCCCAAAATGAATGAAGTAATCGCTTGTGGCCGTTATTGTTACAGAGACTTGACTAAATGGCCAAAACTTAACAGGATTTGGTAGGGGAAGGGGAGATAATTTTAAATTCTTTAATATTTAGTCAAGCACAGTTCAATTTTTATGAAAAACTAATTTTTGAATTTTCCTTGGAAGAAATAAAGATGCATGAAGCTTGTTGGAATTTGGGCGAAATGCATGCAAAGTATGCACAATATGGGCTGAAGCCTCATTTTCTTGATATTTATCAACAACAATTTTTAAGTGAGAGAGTATTTTCTAAAGAGAGTTTTTCAAACTTGAATATGTGTAAAACTTAGTTGAGACTTACAAACTTGAAAGGTGCTTTCCGGAAAGGTTTCAAGTTTATTTTAAAACTTAAGTTTGAGGCTATTTGCAGTTTTCTATTTTATTTCCGGAAAAGTTTTATGACTACAAACTTGAAAAGTCCTTCCGGAAAGTTTCTTAAAAAACTTTAAATTTTCCAGAAAACTTAGTTGAGCTTTACAAACTTAAAAATTTAGCAACTTTAAATAATATAATTTCCGGAAATCTGTTTCTTTCCGGAAAAGTTCTAGGTTTTTTTGCAAACTTAAGTTTAAGGCCTATTTGCACTTTTTTCTTTTAATTATTCAAACTATTTAAGCAATTCTTGCTAAAATGGAAATGCCTGACAAGGCAGAGACTTGCATTGCTTATACGCACTTAACATCATTTGTTATTGATGTAATGAACCAAGCTTATTGCCAGAAAGCTGCAGATATTCGAATGGCAGGAAGTCCAATGCTTAGAAGAAAGAATGTGTAAAAATCTGAATTTATTTTTAGAATTTTGGTTAATAATTAACTAATGCCTTATATTCCCTAATTTTATATAAATATTTTAATTAATACGCTTATGTATATAAAATTTACTAATTATGTTTACTTTCTAAATATTTTTATATAGTTCACAATATAAGAAACTTTGATTTTGAATAGTTCTAGTTTTCGCGAAAATAACTTTAAACTGAAATTTACAACCTGAACTTTTCCGGAAAACTTAAAACCTAAATCATTTAAATTAACAAATTGCAAACTTTAAATAATATTACATACTAATATAAGCAGACCTGTGCATGGATACGGATATGGATACCAAAATCCGTGTCCATGCACAGTTCTGAATATAAGCTACAAGCTTTAAATTCCTCAATTAAATTTCTTAATTATTTACAATCTTAAAAATTTAATAAAAATATATAATAAGGGGTTGTTAAATTTTATTTAGTTTAGTTATGCTCGGTTTCATTTACATTACTCGTCTTTATGTCCCCAAAATCATCATATTGTGCAATTTCCTCCTCCTCTGTCCTATTCTTTCCTTCCTCAATTATTCCATCATCCAAACTCATCATTGTTAACGGAAATGAATATTCAGAAGAAATAGGAGAGGCAAAAGCTTTTTTGGAGGCAACGCAGAGGTATTGGCATTGGAACTGTGTAGCAGCATTTCCATCTATTCCAGTAACTCCTTGTGCCCCAACTTTTCCCTTCATTCCCTTCTAAACTTAATCTTCTGGAAAATATTTTAAACACTAAAATGACCTCTCCAGGCATTCCCTTAGGGCCTTGCTTTCCTTGAGTTCCAGGCTGTCCAGCAATATTTGAAGGGCGTCCAGGCAGCCCAGTTAATCCTCTTATGCCTTCCTGGCCTGGAGGGCCTTGAGGTCCTTTTGTACCCATTCCACCTGATTTTTAAATATTATTTTTTAAAGATTTTCTTCATCCACCTATTCGTGTTTCACCGGCCGGTCCTCGTTCTCCATTTCTTCCTGCTTCCCCACGATTTCCAGTTGGTCCAGGCTCGCCCCCACGACCATTCGGCCCTGGACGACCAGAAATACCTGAATTTCCGGTCCTTCCTGAGTGTCCCAGAAGGCCTCTTTCGCCCTGTAAACCGTTTGGTCCAGGTGGACCTTAAAGCAATATTCAGGTACTTATCATTTCTGTTGAGTACAAACCGGCAGGGCAAACAACACAAGGAAGTGGTGGAAGAGGCCCTTGTTCAAAATCGTAGCCATCATTTCCTGGCTTTCCAAATAGGCCCAAAGCTCCAGGCATTCCATCTTCGCCTGGAACTCCTGGTTGACCGATAGGACCCGGTAAGCAGTTCAGTCGAGCACATTCTGTTTTAATCTCGATAAAAAATATGTGAAAAATTAAAATATACTTTCACATCTGCTGACTGCCTTAATAACACTTTCAATAGGTTGATTAATTCCTAAATCTCTTCTGAAGCGAGTGGATTTGGCTTGAACATGTTGCATTTTATTCCATACATTATTTGAGATTTTCTGTAAAATTACAAAAGAATAGTATTCAAGTTTATTAATTTCAAGTTTGCAATCTTAAGTTTACTTTACATATTTTTATTTATTTCAAGTTTATTTAAAGTTTATTTATTTTAAAAACTTAAGTTTACTTGACTAATATCATTCCAAGTTTATTAATTTCAAGTTTACAATTTTAAGTTTCCTTACTTTGTACTTAAGCTTATTTAATCTTAAGTTTTCCTTGCCTGGTATTTAGCCGAATACAATTCAGTCTCAATTCGTTTTGCTGAACTTTCCAAGTAAAAGCATTATAAGAAATAATCAGACCGATCAAAGAAAAAATACTAGCACAAATGCTAAATTGGGCTAAAAGATGAAAAGCATCATGGCGAATAAACATTTTTTTAAATTTAAATATTTTGTTAAGTAACCAAGTTATTAATTTAACTAAAATGAAATAAAAATTCCAAAAGTTTGGATATAAAGGAATTTAGGTTAAACATATTTTCCGTGCAACTTATTTTGATAAACAAGTTTAGAAATAAATTTAATTGTAGGATATCTGCAACACTTTATTTATACGAGACACGCCCAAGTAGGCGCACAGCCATAACGGCGCAAAGCCATAACTTGCTGGAAAATTTTTGGCCCTTATCAATTTTGGTATCAATCTCTTTAGCTCGATAAGACGAATCGTTTAATACTAAATGTGGTAAGATTCGGAAATCTTGAATAAGTACGGGCTTTGCGCCTTTATGGCCGCACGCCTACTTGGGCCCTGTTTATACCAATGTTGGGCTTTCAGCCTTCCTTTAAGAACCCATCCTCTCTCCTTCATTTTGATCTTTTATTAATTGATCTTCTGCCTGATCTACTCTTTTCAGATTAAAATATAGTAAACGTCATTCAACAACTAGAAAATTCGAGAGAGCGCCCGATAGGGGAGAAAATACAAAGTCCATTCGTTGCGATGAAGTGATAAAAAAAAAGTCCGAGAGTCACAGAAACGTGACGAGGAATTATTTACTTTATTTTTTACTATTTATGTATATAAAAAATAAACATGTGTTTAAGAAGAACAAGCAACAATTTATTATCTTTTTTAGAAACAGTTCAATTTCTTAAATTAAAGCTTTTTTATTTTAAGAACATACTAGCGTGGTTAACATTTCTGGAAAACTTAAAAACTTGAATTTAATTCTATTTCTTCCGGAAATATAAAATACATATAAAACTTTCCGGAAAAGAATAAACCTTAAATATATTTCTAATATTTCCGGAAATATATAAACTTGAAGCAATTTAATGATTAAACTTTTTCCGGAAAATGGAAACTTGATACTTCTTTCCGGAAATATAAAATATATTTTAAGTGCATGATTTAGGTGATTTTTATTTCAATTAAGTTCCTTTCCTTTTTCTTTACAAACCTCCCACCCTAAAAATTTTTTCTCCAATTTTTAAAAATATTTTATTATATTCCTTAGAATAAATCATAAATCAATTTTATGTTCTTCTTATTTTGTGATTTTTAAATAAAATTTTATTCACTTTTTTTTATCATGATCACTCCTTTTACATTTAAAAAAAAAAGAATTCTTTTTTAATTTCCATATAAAGTAGAAAACCATCTCCCCAACTATTAAACAGCTCGATAAATAAATTCTTGTTCCTCTCCGCTTTGCTCTTTTCCCCCATTTTTCCCATTTTACACACACCAAATTATAGGGGTTTTACAACTTTTATTTTAGCGGATACTTTTTTATTTTAACTATAGTTCTGTTCAGACTTGATCAATTTTTTTAAGTTTGGTATCATTTTGTAGCTAATTTTCTCAGCTACAATTTAAGCCTAAGATTAAAATTATTGCTTCATTATAAGCCGAGTTATGCCTCTTTAAGTGTCGTCGTTCGCGTCCGCAACCTTCAACGTTTGTCCGCAAATATTTTCCTCTCCCTCACGATAATATCGCTTTCATTGAGATAGTTGAAACCGCTTTTTCGATTTATTTTCCTTCTCTCCAGTCATTCAATTCTATTATTTATTTTCTATTTATTCTCCATAAGGGTGACGTGGCCATAAATTATCCAAAAAAATTTTTTTTATATTTATCGACCTCTCCAACACGTTAAATAAAAAATATTAATATTTATTGTATATTTATCAATTTTAATCAAAAATGGTTTTGTGACGTTTTAATTTATTTAAAAAATTTTCTTCTCATTTACTTAATAGAAATTTTAAAAGATTTTTAATTAAGGGGGTCTCTACAAACATTAATTTTACAAACTTGAATTCACCAAACGCTACTTTTTATTTTTCCCAAGTTTTAAGTTTGCAAACTTTCCGGAAAATGTTTATTAAAAGAAAGTTTCAAGTTTGTATTTTTCCGGAAATGTTTAGTTACTAATATTCCAGGTTTGTAAACTTTTCCGGAATTAATTTAATAAATAAATCTTCATCTTTATTTATTTTCCGGAAAACTTGAAAGTATATTTATTGTCAAACTTTACAGACTTATCTTTTCCGGAAAATGATTTAAAAAGTTTCAGGTTTGTAAATTTCCGGAAAAGTTTCTAAATGTTTGATGTTAGTCATTTTCCTTAAATTAAATGGATTATTAAAGGTTATGATTAGGCACACACACTATACATTATTAACTAAAATTGGGCAATTTTTAGTTTAATTTTATTCTTTCCTTTTTTATCCAATTTTTACACGTGTAGATTTATTTTATTGCATCATATGTATGTAATTTTGTGTGGTATACCCCCCAAAAGAAGAATAGGCGGCAGTTGGTATTTTATTGTTGTGTGTGGTTCCTTTTTTAAACAAATCATTCCTCCTTCACCAGACAGGAATTTTCTAAAAATAATTATTTTATTTTTAAATGATTTGAAAAATATTCACTTGATTGACTGAAACAAATAAAGTTTCATGTTTGTTATATTTTCTGGAACACTTTGACAATAAATTTCTCTTCCGGAAAATGATTTTAATTTTTTTAAGTTTGCAAATTTCTGGAAAAGTTTGTAAATGTTTCAAGTTTATTTTATTTTCCGGAAAAGTTTATATTCAAGTTTCAAGCTTAATTTATTTTTCGATTTTTTAAAGTTTATTTATTTTGGCTACAAAACACATAGTATGTAGTACATAGTAATTTATTACCTTTCCCCGTTAATCTTTATTCTTTGGATAAAAACCAAAGTACCTACTAAATATTTTTTATTATCATTCTCGAACATTAATTTTCTGTCTTCTAAAACTCAATATTTTTTTCAAAATTAAAAAAAAATAAAAAATTAAATATTTCAGAAATAAACTGCCATTTTATAATTTAATATTTATTAAAATTAATTAAAAATGAAGGCTAGCCAACGATTATGTACTGCATTTATTCAACAATATACTGGTGCTAGCAGTTCGATAGAAAGACCGTTAGCTTATTATAGGTTGGAAATTTGCTTCAGAATAATTTCTGAAAAATTCTGAAAAAATTTTTTAAGCCAATTTCGCCCAGCTTCCCTTACAATGAAGCAATACTTGGATTTTGGTCGTAACGGGACAGACCAATCCTCTTATCTCTTCCTCAAGACAGAACTGCTTGTTAGGATGGCTAATATCATGCAGGAACTTAACTTATTACCATCTAAGCTTTTACAAACACAAAGTGGCCAACATGTTTCTAATTTGTATAAACAAAGTAAGAGGATCTAGTCATTTGGGCGTTTTGTCCATTTTTATATTTGAGCGTTTTGTCCATTTTCACTTTTGGGCGTTTTGTCCAATTATACATTTATGGGCATTTTGTCCATTTTATCTAACCCTAATTCTCCTTTAGGCTTCTGCGAACTTCTCCAATTTGAAGGGATCAACCCCAGCACCTCTGTCCTCCAAAAATTTAAAAGCCAACTACGCTCCATTCTCAGACGCCACAATACCGTCGTTGAGACAATGGCTGAAGCTTTAATTGAATTAAAACAAAGCAGGGGTATTGACTTCTCCTGTGAGCAGAATATACAAGTGAGGGGATTTTTTGAAATTTTGGAAGATTTTTTTTTTGTTTTTAAGTATTTCCTCGATCGTTTCTACCTCAATCGAATATCCATTCGAATGCTTCAAAACCAACACTGTGAGTAGTACAGTACCCTCTATATTTAATCCCTCTCATTTTTAGTAGCCATTTTTGGGGAAGGCCAAAGACCTGTTGATCCGGCTGGTCATGTTGGACATATAGGTAAATATATTTTTCATTTGTTTTCCGGAAAGTTAAAGAGAATCTCAAGTTTGTAATTGTTTCAAGTTTGTAATTGTTTCAAGTTTGTAAATGTTTCAAGTTTGTAATTGTTTCATGTTTGAAAAAGTTTCAAGTTTGTAATTGTTTTTTCATATTGGACAACTTTATGTTTAACCTTTAATTTTCCTTTAACAGACCCTAATTGCTGTGTTCGAGACATTCTAATAGACGCCTATGAGAACGCCCTTATTCTTTCTGAACAACACTTTTGTGCTGCCCCTTCATTAAGCTTGGAATGCTTCAACTCTAAAAATCCAGGACAAGAAATACGAGTTCCTTTAGTGCCTTTACATCTTTATTATATTGTTTTTGAATTGCTTAAGGTATTTTTTGAATTTAAAAAAATTTAAAAAAAATTAAAAAAAATTTTTCTTCATCAGAATTCAATGCGTGCAACGATAGAACACTTTTACCGTACAAATAAAGGAAATAAAATTATTAATGACGAATTGCCTGCTATAAGGGCACAATTGGTCTTAGGCCCAGAGAATTTGTCTATTAAGGTATCTAAGGGGATTTTGTCAGAAAAGGCTATTAGAATCTCGTGTCTATGTGGATAGACTGATATACCCAAATTTCATTCTGAGACTAATGTACCCCAATAGAAATTCGAATATTTTTATCAGATAAGTGATAGAGGTGGTGGTGTTCCTGCAGAAAAGCTCGATCATCTATTTCGTTACTCGTACAGTACGGCACCTAAACCTACATCTCAGAAAGATGTTACTCCCTTTGTAAGTTATTTGAGAAAATTTTCAAAAAAAATTTCCTATTTTTAAAGGCTGGTTATGGTTACGGACTGCCTATTTCCCGGTACTTTAATTAAAAAATAAATTTTAAAATTTATATTTAATTTAAAGGCTTTATGCACGTTATTTCCTCGGTGATCTTTCATTAATTTCTATGGACGGGTATGGAACTGATGCATTGATCTCTTTAAAGGTGACAATTAATAGAGAAAGAAAGGGGAAATTTTTAATAAAAATATTAAAAAAAAATATTTTATAAGGTCCGGAACTCGATATTGCTCGATATTGTAAAATTAAACCCCAAGACCAGTACTCAACCTAGAACCTCACTAACAAGACTGGAATAGAAAAGACTTTCCGGAAAATACTTATTAATATGAGTTTACAAACTTAAGTTTATTTCTTATATTAAGTTTCCGGAAAAATAAATTAAATTTTTCCGGAAAATATTAAAATAATTTCCGGAAAAATAAATTATAAAATATACCTTTCCGGAAAATAGAATATAACTTTCCGGAAAGATACTTAACAATACATAATGTTTTCCGGAAAGAAACACAATTAAATTGTTTATAAAAATACAAAAAAACTTAACCGGAAAACACATTCTCATTAATTATGTAACTAAAATTTCCCCCAATTTAAAGGGGGGAAGCTTGTGAATTACTCCCTGTATTTGGCGCTTCTTCTCGCCGTTTAATTACAATGGGGAATCAAGCACCCGATTATTGTTTCCAGACATTTGGGGGAAATAATAATAAAACAATAGAAGGTGAAAGGAAATGGGGAGAATTGTTAATTTCTAAAAAAGAAGAAAATAATAAAGGAATAATTGAAAATTTGAGGGAAAATAAAAATAGAAGAGCATTAATTCAATAATAAAAAAATTAATTGTAAAAAATTGTGTAAATATTTTTATTTTTAATTTTTCATAAGTGAACAAAGTAATGTTATACCTTATATTTATTTTATTTATAATATCAGAATTAAATTTAATTAGTAGAAAACATAAAATAAAATCAAGAACATGTGGGTCAGAATTAAATCAGAATTAAAAAATCGGTATTAAAAATATCAGAATTTTAAATAAAATCAGAATTTTAATAAATCAGAATATTTAATAAATCAGAATATCAGAATTTTAAATAAAATCAGAATCCCTGGAAAGAAAATCAGAACAACAGAAGAAACAAAATCAGAATCCTTCCTCAATTCCTATCTTCTCATATAGTAATCATAAAGTAATGAGCATTTGGATATAACACATTGTTTAATAGCCAAGTAGTTGGTGTGTATTTGTAGAAGTGGTCGAGGATCCTCTGATATTTTAGAGAGATTAATTAACCCTTTTAAAGCCTTTCGACTCAAATGACTTGGATTCAAAATCAGAGTAAAAATTTCAGAATTTTAAATCAGAAACCAGAATATTAAAAATCAGAGTATTCTGTTCTGATTGATTCTTTAACCTTTAGTCTCTCCTGAACTTAACAACTCACCAAATAGAAGGTAAATTGTTGTTGACTGAAAGAAGAATAAAAGCCCCTTGTCTCTTTTGATACTGTATTTTGCCTTATTCCTCCCTCTATTTCTTTTATTCCCTCAAAATTACAAGTCTTCCCATCATCCAAAAGAAAGTAATATCCTTCCAAGCGCATTTTGCCCAATTTACCGCCAGAGTCAGCATCTCCATCAAATTGGATTAGAGAAGGGTTACATTCTGGTAAATAAGAGGGAATTATAAAGGAATGTCTCTCCCTCGCTCACCATTTTTATCTGTTGTGGAAACATAATTTTGTAGCCACAGCCAATTAGTTATGGAACAAAAAGGTATTTGCCCACAATTTATTGAACTAGAATCTGAACACAAACTAGTCATTAAACCATTATCTGGGGTATAACTATTTAACAAATTGGTAGCTAATTTGGCAAAAAATTGAGTAGAACGGAGAGTTGGCCGTACAAAGAAATAGCCTCCAGCAATTAAATTGTTGCCTTCTGCAGGGCTGGAGCGGTCGAAAATAATGTCGGCAGATTCTAAGAATAGTATGTGTTTTAGGTGTTTTATAGTCCTTCCGGAAAGTTTTATTTACTCAAATCTTCCGGAAATACCTAACAATAAATACTAGTTTTCCGGAAAATAATATTTATCGTTTCCGGAAAAATAAAAAGGTAGAATATATCTATCCGGAAAAATACTTAACAAGTTTTCCGGAAAGAAATACACGACATAATTATTTTTTAAAATAAAAATACAAATAAAAATTTTCCGGAAAACACATTAAAAACACAATTCTTACATTTCCGGAAAAGTTTATTTTATTTAATATTGCAAACTTAAAAACACTTACCATTAATATTCTCCAAATCAAGTTTGAGCAAGTTTTCTCTCCAATAAGTATCCTATTATTAAACTTTTTAAGTTTACAAACTTAAGTTTCCAAGTTTATTTAATTTACTTGTTGTACTATCCAGAAGGGTTTGCCTAAACTTGAAATTAAACTTGCCAAGTTTGCTCTAAAAACAGTGAATAAATGGTAGGGGCCATCTAATAGAGAGGACAAAAAATTAGAAGAATAATTTTAAAACCTCCATAATTAAACGGAAAATGAAGAGAATTAATATTAATTTCCAAAATACGTAAATTTGGCCACCTTTGAGCCATTTCATTTGAGGCAATTTTGTCTATAGTAATGAAGAGAGTGCGTGAATGGACACCTTTAACGATTAAATTTAATTTAACATTTTTGAGGGAATTTTTTTATAATGTGAGAGATCCACTAGAAGCAAGGAATATTAAATTTCCTATCATTGTGTTCTTGCTGTGGAAAATTAATTTTAAAGGGAGATTGAATAGAGCAATCATGGAAGAGCTCAAAGTGGAATCTCCTTGGGAAAATCAGACCTGGTCACGGATACTGATTTTGGTATCAGTATCCGGATATTTACGGCGGATACAGGCGGATATCCGCAGGCATCTTGATATTATCTGTATCCATATCCGTATCCATGGGCAGGTCTGGAGAAATTATTTTTAAAAAATTGCCTTCCATATGTTGAGTGTTGCATAACCAATTAATCGTCATTTGAATTATATGCCTATTCAAAAACATAATTAATGTAGACTGATTATTAGGTAATGAAGAAATTGTTGCTTTAACATTTGGAAGTGACAACTTTAGGGGAGGAATTAAAAAAAATTTATTTTAAATTTTTGAGGGGTTTTAAAAGAAATTGGATATTTTAAAATTGAAAAAAAAATTTTCTGTTGAATAATCAAAAATTCTTCAAAGTAAAAATAATTGGGAGGTGTAGGAAGGCCACTAGGGATAGGTGGAGGAAGACCAAAAATAATTATATTTATTTTCTAAATTAAAAATCCCAACCAAACGTTCAATATTGACTTCTTCAGAATTATTCTTGACATAATTTAAAACATTCATTCCTAGCCATATTTTCCGAAAAACACCAAAAAGCAAAATGATTAAAAATAAAATAATCCATTTTTTGCAAAACATTTTTTTTGTTTTTTTATTTAAATGATGAATTTTAAATAAATTTAAAAATAAAAACAAAATTTTAAAGTTTACTTGACTCTATAAAATATTTAAATAATATTTAAATAATTTTTATTTTTTGTTTTGTTTATTAAAAAACGTGTTATTAAATTTAATAGCACTTACTAGTCTGTAATTTATGTCTAGTCCCATTAAGGACCAGACAGATTACGGTTTCAGACATTTCCAAAATTTTACAAGTTCGTGATTCGCTTCTATTTTAGCATTTCCATGGTTCTCCTGCCTTGGGTCTGTTTGAGAATCTCAAGGCTCGAGGTGTTTATAGTTGGACCCTGGAACAGATTCGCTGAACTAGGCACCGCTGAATTAAAATTTAGACCCAAATAATGTCTGGATCAGTGATTTTTTTTCAATTCTTCCTCCTTAATCCCTTGAAAGTCCCGAAAATTAATAATCAATATTTACGCAAAATATTTAAATAAATTAAAAAATTTTTTTTTCTAAATTTTTATCGTCTGTCAGAATATTTTTTTATGTGAAAGACACGTGAAAAAAATTTAAAAATCCTTTAACACATTAAAATACCACACTGAATAAATAAATAAAAATAAAAATTCAAGCAAATTCCACGTCTTGAAAATTTCCTTAATTATAATTTTTAATTTTAGATTTTATTTGTTTTACAATGGCGTAATTTTAACTTTGGGAAAAAAAATTTTATTTAAATGCTGCCGCCGTAATTCACGCCTCCAACGCATGCGTTACCTCAGCTTACTCTAAAAATTATAACTTTTGAATGGATTAACCAATTTGGCTAATTTATATGCCATTCGATAGAGAATTAAATTTGCTACATGATGAAAATATTTTTTTAATTTTTGATTAAATTTAAGAAATTTTGGGTGTGAAAAATAAGCATATTTCTTTAAAAATATGGGGTTTGCAGATTTTTTTGATAAAATTAATTTTATGGGGATACTTAAAATTTTGACTCAAGCTCCATTTTGTAGCAAATTTAGTTATCTATAAAGTTCTATAAATTTTAGAAAAATTAAATTAATTTTTATTTGGTTAAATCACCACCCAGGACACCTGACAACGTTGTTAGGTTGATTTACTTAAACATGCTAAAACCCCGAACTATTAAACATAAAATTTTATCGCTTTCTTTTGTATTCTTTATTCTTTAAAATACAAACAAAAAATTTTTTTATAGTATTTTTAACTATTTTCTAACATAAAAAATAGATTTTTATTTTGTTAAATTATTATTTTAAATATAATTGTGGGGGTGGGGTTGTTACCAACAACTTTGTAATGCGTGAACCATTTTTTTAAATTTTTTATCACAAAATAGAGCAAAAAATTGGCTACAAAATGAAATCTAAATTATAATTTTAGATTGTCGTTGAATGAAGTTATGGCCAAAAAACAGTCATTTTTAATGAAATAATCGAAATTTGGCATGTTTTTCTTCCATAACTTTTTTTTCTTATTCAGAACCAAATTAATTTTTATTTCATTTTTTAGCCAAGTTTTTTCTCTATAGAAAAAATTTTAATTCATACAAATTTGTCAACCTATTCAAAAGTTATGGGTGTTGGCGCATAGCAGGTTTAACACATTAGTTGACGCAAGCAACATTTCCGAAAAAGCAAAAAAGAGATAAACAGCTAAAAAAATTTTTAGTTTCTAAAATTTTATTTGTTTAATTAGCTTTTAAAATTTTTATTTGTAGGTATTTTTAAATATTTTTATTTTTCGAATCAATTTTATTATTCATTCATTTTTAGTTTAGGTACACCGCATATTTTTCAATTAAATTTTCTCCCAAAATAAATTTAAATAGAAATTTTTCCAGCAAAATTTATCTAAATTCACATGTTTTTGAATAAAAAAATACAAAAAATAATTTTTCTAGCTAATGTGTATCATTTATTCTCGGTTTAAATAACGCTCATTTTCCTCCTAGTTAGTCTTCTTAATTAATCCCCTCACCCAATTAATCAGCCCTTTTATTCTGATAGGTAAAGATAATTAACCCTCTCGTATGTTAAGCTTATACTACATTGTCTGATTTCTATAGGAATGGAATAGGTTTGAGTGAAAAAATAAATCTAGTATAGGGTAGGCACAGGCTGTTTCCAGCCAAAAAAATATCCGAAAATCGAAATTTCAGAAAAACTATGATATGAAGTGATCTAAAATCCAAAAAAAACAACTTTTGGGTATCCTATATACATATTTATTCTATTAGGTCGGGTCATAATTAGTGTCGCTTTTTTTCGATTAAATTTTTAGGAGTGTTATTTTACAAATATCTTTTTTTCTTATTAACCAACTTAAAGATCTGAATCTACTCTTCATTTTAATACCAGGTTTAGGTATATATGAGTGATATTCATAAAGTTATGATTTTTTGAACTTCGCTACCTCGTAGTGAAATTCTCAAGCATTTGCACCATGAATTATAAATTACCAAAAATGGACACAAGAAGCAAAAAATCTTAATGATCTAGTCAATGGGATCGTTATCTATCCTAGACAGCAATAATAGGGTTCAGGCTTTACGATGGAGGTCGTATGACTCTCAGAAGCAAACATGGTCGAGGAAGACGGGTGTCATTAAGAAAAACGGTCCTGCTTGGCCGGCTAAGATGGAATCCGGTAATTTCTTCTGCTGAATTGTAGAGGGATATCTTCTCTATACGTAAGGCCACGGGTGACTCGAAAAACGCGGTCTGCGCTTCAGGAAGACAAATCAAATGCCGCGTGTACTCACATTTCAAAAATGAAATAAACGACACGACATCCCCCCAAAAACGTTTTCTTAGAACTCAGCGTAAAATCATCCGATCAGGATGATCTAAACGGTTTTTTAAATCTCATAGAGAGCTTATACTAAATCCGAAATATAAAGTCTGTAAATCGTGCCGAACCCCGGAATTCGAAATTCGACTTTTTCGAAAATTTAGACCTTTCGTAATAAAAATTCGAAATTGTGCCCAACATTTAGAGTTTTTGAAGAGCTTTCGGATGATATATCACACTAGCTATTATCAATACATATACTTGAGAAAATTTGATTCCCGATGATTTCGGGAATTTTGATATTTTCGACCAGAACTCCCTGAATACCTAACGAAAAATTCTCAAATGCTGGGATCCTTTAGAGCATAGTCTAACAGATGATTCGTAATAAAAATAAAAAAATTTTTCAGAAAACTTAATTTTAAAAATCGAAAAAACCCAAATAAAAAAAGCGACACTAATTATGACCCGACCTAATAGTTGTTAATTGTGTTTAATAAACCTTCTAATATTTAAAAAATTTTCTAGATTTTTTAAATTTATTCAAAAAATGTTTTCTATACCCTTAAAACAATTATTTTGCTCAATATGCCTATTATTAACAGTCACAATTGGAATTGTAAAATTAAAAAAAAATTTTAATTAAAAAATAAATTTAAATTTTAGGTTTATTTATCTTACAATGACCAAATAATAGAAAAAGATGTGGAATATTTTTTTTCTAAAGTTAATACAAGAGAAGTAAAGGAAGAAACTTTGGATGAAAGGAACAATAAATTGAGGTATTAAAATTAAGTTGAGAAAATACAATTACAACTTTCCGGAAATGACTAGTTTATTATAAATAATTTTCCGGAAACTCTAATTAATCTTGCAACTTTCCGGAAAATTAATTATTTTACAATCTTCCGGAAATGACTAGTTTACATATTATAATTTTCCGGAAAATTAATTTAACTATTTTACAAATTTCCGGAAATAATATTTATTATACAAGTTTCTGGAAATATTACTCTATTTTACTTTTCCGGAAACTTTAATTAACTTTACAGCCTCTCAGAAAGTTTAATTAATTTTGCAACCTTCCGGAAAATTAATTTATTTTATAGTCTTCCGGAAAGTTTATTTTATTTTACTTTTCCGGAAGTAATCTAAAGTAATATTCAAGCTTGTAAATTAACCGGAAATAATCATAAACTTAAGTTTGCTAGTTTGTAATTTCCGGAAAGTATTTCTTTAATTTGCTTGTTTTTGCGAATAAAAAATACGAAAAATAAATAAAGAAATTTAAATAAATATTATAAAAATTATTGAATAATTCAATAAAAAAATTTTTTTAAACAGAAATGAGCTAAATTCAACATTTTATAATCTGATTGAGGGTATGCCTATTCAAGATGAGCATTGGTGCGAAAGAATGATTAATGGAGATTTAAGTATTAACGAAACAAAAAGACTGAAAGAATGGAAATTCAATGAAGAAAATTTTTTTATTGAACCGCCCCCGGATGAGGATGAAATGGATAATGGAATTCAGATAACAGAGGAGGATGATAAGTAAGCAAATATATTTAAATAAAATTTAGTAAATTCTGTCAAGGTTACAAATAAATTTGCAATTGTAATTTTAGAAAATAAAACATAAAATTACAATTTCTCAAAACCTACACTTTCCGGAAATGTCTATAGTTTATTATAATTTTCCGGAAAAGTTTATAAATAAATCCTTAAGACTACAAACTTTAAAATTACTACCTTAAAACTTACAAATATTTATAATTGTAAGTTTTAAAGTTTACAAAAATGTTTACAAATATAAGATTGGAAATAGTACAATTTTCTAAAACTTTTTACAATTATAAATTACCTAGTATTTTACAGTTGTAATTTCATATTAAAATTAAATATTATTTTAAAATAGTTTAAATTTCTTACAGATGTTTAAATCTCCAAAAACTTTTCCTCTTTCACAACAAACCACTATCTGAGGAAGAAAACCAATATCCACTAGCTTATGCAATGGTAACACATAAATCAGTAATACAAACAATGACAATGGTCAGTTCTGTTTATCAACCTCAAAATGCTTATTGTATTGTTGTGGATGATAAATCTAGTGATGAATTTTTGAAAAAGATACAGATGCTAGCTGATTGTTTTCCGAATATTTTTGTTTTGGTAAATTTTATGGGGTTTTCAAAAATGGGCGGAGCTTCTGAACTTCGAGGGGCGGAGCGGAGATTTAAAAGGGAGGTGACTATAGCTCTCTATCACCTTTAATCTTAAAATTAACGGGTAGGCGTGGACTAAAGAAATGGGAGGGGCGGAGCCTAAAATGGGTGGAGCCTAAAAATAAGAGTTTAAGCTTTGAACTTTAATTAATTTTAGATTTTTTATATTTAGAATGTTGGCACAATTGAATGGTGTAAATTTGGTGTTGTACGTGCTGTTTTTACATGCTTGAAGCATTTAACAGAAAAAAATCACAATTGGAGATATTTACAAGTGAGGAGTCAAGGCCCTATTTTTATTAATATTCTCCCCAATTTTTAGTATCTCAGCGGAGTTGACCTTCCTCTAAAAACAAATTTAGAGGTAAAAAATAATTGCTAGAAAATTAAAAATAAATTTAAAAATATTTAAAAGATGGTGAGGATATTTAAACAATTAAACGGCACAATAAACGCTGATGTTTTGCCTTTTGAAAGGTACAGAGTTAGATTGATCAAGGGTTCAATAAAACCTCCACTAACTCTTTGGAAGTCAAGCCTTTCAGCTTTAATTAGTAGAGAAGCTGCTGATGCAATGGTAAAGAGTGATAAAGTGAAAGATTTGTTAAACTATTTACAATATACTTGGTGCAGTGATGAAAGTCTGTGGGCAACTATTGCAGGGAATCCGGAAGGTGAGTAAGGGTTATTAAAGGTTGTAAGAGACTGAAACTTAAGTTTGTAAAGAAGAAAGGAGAAATAAATCAGTAGGAGAACTTTTTACAATTTGTAAAAAAAGTTTTTCAATTTTTACAATTTGTAAAAAAAGGTTTTTCAACTTTTACAATTTGTAAAAAAAGTTTTTCAATTTTTACAATTTGTAAAAAAAGGTTTTTCAACTTTTACAATTTGTAAAAAAAGTTTTACAAATTGTAAAACCTGATTATTCATAAGGGTTTATTTACAATTACCTAAAACCTTATAAATTGTAAAACTTAGATTATTAAACTTATTACAATTTGTAAAATTTAATATACTGGAGAAATCTATTTTATTACAAATTGTAATCTTTAAAATTATTTAGACTTGTAAAAATTACAATTGTAAAAATTATTATAAACAACTTATTGTAATTTATCAATTTACAGAATTAAACATTCCTGGAGGTTTTGATGCAAAATTCTTTTACCATAGTTTACTAAGAGAATCTGAACGATGCATTACCACCCAAAAATCAACGTTTAAATCACTAGAACAGCAACAAAAAACGAATAATAAAACAACCATAAAAACACCCCTTGCGCCTTTCACAAATTCGTTCCAACTTTCATCCTTTTACATTTCCCGTTATCAAATTTGGAATCAGAAAAGGTATAAACACCCAATTACTAGAACAGGAAAACAATTGGCTAGATGTTATGGGAAATTTGTTAAAGAATCCTGTGTTTTTGGAGTTGATGACATGCCTAATCTTATTAGAAGACCGGAACTGGTAGCACATAAAATGTATATGGATTTTGAACCTGCAGGTAAATAATTGAAGCCTGAGATAAAATTTGCAAACTTTATTTTTCAATTTGTAAAAAAGTTTTTACAAATTGTAAAAATAAAAATGAGAAGACTTAGATTTAATACAAAATTTAAAACTTATTTTACAATTTGTAAAACTTATTAAAACTTGAAACTAAACTTAAACTTAAAATTTGTAAAACTTGGTTAAGTTTGTAAATTCTTTTAACTTATAAAACTTATTTTACAATTTGTAAAAGTCAAGTTTGTAAACTATTTTTTAATTTGTAAAAACCTCATTTTAACCCTAAGCTAAAACTTAAGTTTGTAAAATTATTACTAGATCAATCTAAAAAACATTTTTCAGCCTACTTCTGCCTGTGGAAAAAAGTTAGAGAAAGAGCTTTAGACTGGAGGGAGCAGAAAAAATTTAATGCTCAAGTTTATTCACAATTGCCATCAGTAAGAATAGCTAGGGGCGACCCAGAAGAACAAATACAATACTTTTTTGACGATATTTGTCATTTATCTATTAGTGGGTAATAAATAGAAATTTTGAATATTTTTTTAACTTGAGAATTTGAAAAAAATCCTCGTTTCCTCAAGTCTAATTTGGAGGAGGAAAAGTTTGTAAAACTTGAATTACAATTTGTAAAAACAATTTTCCCTAAGTAAATACTTAAAACTTTAATTTTAAGTTTTCAAGTTTACACTTCAAGTTTATTTTTAATTTTCAAGTTTACAAACTTAAGTTTTATTTTTTTTTCAAGTTGCAAAATTATCTTGTAGAATTAATGGGATTTTTATTTTTTTGTATAAATTAAAAGAAACAATAATTATTGCAATAAAAAAAATATTAAAAAATCTTTAAAAAATAATAAAAAAAAAAATTCCAAAACAAATCGACATTAATGGCATCCTTAAAAAGACTAGCACATTAATAAAAAAAAAATTTTTTTCCAATAAAAAATAAAAATTATCACATTAGGATTAGTCAAGTAACATTCTAACATCACTAGGGGAAGATTTCATTGTTGAAACATGAATGGGTTCTTTTCTTCTAAATAATTCTTCTCTTCTATTTGTTAATAATTTGGGTTCTTGTTCTATATTTTTTACCTTTAAAACAAAAATTTTTTTTAATTTTTAACAAGCCCCATATACCCTATTATAAATTAAAACACCAAAAACTGAAATAAACATTCCACAAACATTTAATGTTGTAACTGGATTTTTAAGTGTAATTAATGATAATACAATTACAAATATTCTTTTTGCTGCGTTTGTAACGGCATATGATAATGTTGAAAGCTGGGAAATTTTTTTAAATTTTTTTTTGAAATTTCAAGGCTCTCAAAGGTCAAGAGTTAAGGGCAGCATTAATCCTAATACATACCAAGGTTTTTATATAGTGCCCAGCAAAATCGATTTCGCCGGACCCGGATTCCGGATTTGCAGCTTGAGCCGGACCAGATCCGGCCGGATTTTTCCGGATTAATCCGGTCCGGTTTTAATCCGGAAATTTAAAAAAACCGGATTTGGGATCCGATTTCCGGAAAAATCCGGCCGGATCCGGTCCGGTTCCGCTCACTATCCGAAACCATGCCTCCTTTAGACCTATCACCCAACCTACTTTTTTTCCTCTTATTTTTCTGAAGAAACCTGGTGTATCAACATAAAAGCACACAAATTTGAAAAAAATGAGCATAAACCAGAAAGTGCTAATAAAATCAAAAAATAGGAGTCCGGTGCATGATTGTTATTATTTTGTTGTTGGTGTTGTTTAGAATTTGTTAAATGGGCTAATTCCCACATTCGACTACCATCTGTCCAAGCCTTTAAAAAAAATTTTTTTTTAATTCTGGAAAAAATATTTTATTTTATTCTTGGAATATTTTGAAAGAACATTCGTTCATTTAAATTTAATAAAAAAAAATTTTTTTTTTTAATTATTATATTTATTATAAACCCAGAAACACTTGGACAATGAAGTAATAAAAAATACAAAAAATCGGGTAGTAAAAAATTTTCCAAAACACTAAAAAACAGAATTAAAAACAGGGACAGAAAAAATAAAAAAAAATTTAGTCAGAAAACCTCATTTCCGTTAAAATAAAAATTAATGTCTACCAAACGGATTCGAACCCACGACCCCAAATAAGTGAAAAACACACAATTAACCAACTAAACCAAAAATTACAAAAAATTTTTACCCAAAAAGGAAAAAGAAGCAAAGATGCCAATTGAGAATTTAAAGCCAATAAACTAATTGGATGCATTCCAGTTTCATCAAAAACTTTTTTTGCTAGCACATTTAAAAAGGCAAATATTGCTGTTGAAATAAATGAAGAACACAGACCAAATAAATTAAAATGAATTTCTGTAACTGAAGCAATAAATACACCAACAACAACAGGCAACTTAACAATAATTTTTGTTAGTATTTTTTAAAGACAAAAAAGTTAAAAAAATAATCAAAAAATAAAATAACAAATAAATGACAAGTTTGGCATTTTTGACTATTTTGAAAATTGGGCATTTTGAAGAAAATTTAGCCCAAGCCAGAGGAATAAAAATAATTTAACTCACAAGTGAAAAATAAAGTTTGAGGGACTGCCTCTCGCCAAGCAAAACTCGAGAAATTAAAACCGTAAAAATAGGCATTGTGCCCTTCACTGTTTGAGCATAACTAACGGTTACTTTCCATAGGGCAAAATATGCACTGGTAATTCCAACAGCTCTTCCAACCTTTGAAAAATAATTTTTTTAATTTAAAAAAATTTTAAAAATTCCAAAAAATTTTTTTCGATGTTTAAATTCATTAGGAACACTTAAAAAAATTTTTTTCTTAAAATAAGAATTATTTCCCACGAGTGGGATTCGAACCCACGACCTAAAATAGGGACAAACAAAAAATTATCCGACTACACCAAACTAACAAAAATTTTACTGGGTGCTGAAAAATCGAAGAAAAATGCTGGAAAATATTTTTTTAAACTTTAAAAAAATTTTAAAAATTTTATAAATTAGAATAAAACCGAAATTGGAAAAATAACTCGAAGCAAATATCCAGTTGAAATATGGACTGTTGTAATTTTGAATATTCTGATTAACGGAAGGGCATACAAGGCATTATTTAAACAAGAAGAAAGAGCTATTGTTAAAGGGTAGGGATAGCTCTGAAAATTAAAAATCAGAAAATTCAGGAAAAAATAAAAAAAATCAGAAATTCTGATTTTTGAATTAAAATTCTGATTCTGCTCCTAAAGAATGAAAATCAGAATTTCTGGTTCAGAATTTAAAAATCAGAATTAATTTAAGAAAAATCAGAATTCTGATTTTTAGAAATTTTCGGGTAAAAATCAGAATTAAGTGGAAAATCAGAAAAAAATCAGAATTTTGATTTTTCAAGGAAATTCTGATTTCTGAAAATTTAAAATCAGAATTTAAAAAATCAGAATTAAAAGAAAAAAAATCAGAATCTAGCCTTAAATAAATCTAATTAAAAAATAAACCTGTAAGGCTAATTTATTTAAAATACTTGAAACTAAAAAAAATTTAAATAATAAAATTTAAAAATAAAAAAACCTGAACTAGAACTCCACCAGAAAATACAAATTATAATTATTTGAAGGCCAAACCAAAAATCTTTTGGAGGAAATTTCATTTGGAAAAATTTGTCACTAAATTGGGTAATTAAAAAATTATTTTTAGGAGCGTTTTGAGTGTTTATTTACAGCGACAAATGAATTTTGCCACGCGACAAATGATGCGAATGAGGATAAAACGTGAAATTGAAATGAAATACACTGGTTGTATGACTATTCTGCTTCTCTATTTGTAAAATAAAATTAATCAACAGAACGCCAAATTATTTTTTTAATAAATAAATTCAATAAAGTCGAAAAGAGACGAGCGACTATACGACGGTTTTCGGCCCATAATTTTGGAATGGATGGATATTTTTTAAAGATTTTTGCACCATTCGATAGGGAATTGAATTTGCTACAAGATGGAACCAAAATAAAAATTTGAGATGAAAAAATAAAAATATTTATAGTCAAAAAACTGACGCTATATGTGAAAAAGGGGGGTTTTTGGAAGGTTTTTCAACTCTAACTTTTTTGCTATTTCATCAGAAATTTTACAATCTAGCCTATTTTGTAGCAAATTTAATTCTCTATCGAATGATACCAAACTTAAAACAAAAAGCTGCGTATTTCACCTAGAGATCGGCACGGGACGGGATCCCGCACGGGATTTTACGGGATCCCGTCCCGGAATCCCGGGTTTTTAGCGGAAAACGGGATTACCGGGATTCCGGGATTTACGGGATTAATCCCGCGGGATCCCGTCCCGGTCGAATTTTTCAAACCCAATCCCGTCCCGGGAAAAACAACTCAATAAAGAAACCTATTTTTTCGGTTTTTTCGGTCCATCCCTGATAAAATACAATTTTTAAAATAGTCCCTTCGACAATTTACAAAAATTCCCTTTTTTGACCATTTTTAAATACAACGCGCTGTAGATATTTTGTAAAAAATTATAAAAAAATAGTAAAGGTAAGGAGAGAAGAAAAGTAAAGGAGAGAGAGTAAAGGAGAGAGAAGAAAAGAAAAGGAGAGAAGTAAGGAGAGAGAAGAAAAGAAAAGGGGAGAAGAAGAAAAAGGAGAAAAGAAATGCAAGAGTAAATGCAAGAATAGTTAGTGGTCTCTATAGCCTTTCTATTAACCATCTAAGAATTACTTATGCTCAAATCTTTTATTTTTGGTTATTCTCCCACACTCTGTCCATGGGTCGCTTCGGCGAACCGTCTTCAGTAGAAGAAAGCTGGTTGTTAGAGCGCTTCGGTGTCTGCGACCAGTGGACACTACTGGCAGATGGATACAAAGTGGCTGTGCGTTCTGGCAGACACCATTGGTTAGTGCGCTTCGAGCGGCTGTCCGATAGTGTTTTGAGCGGAGGCGGTCGCTTCGTGACCATGGACGATTTTTGGAGTGTCCATGTGCCGTTTTGTACATGGGACCGGTCCCCTGCTTAGGGGGCATTTAATGGTTAGAAATTTTGGTTTATCCTTGCAAAATATTCCCAGAGTCCATTAGCAATCTAGGGCACAAAACACAAAAAAAACAAGGCAAGGACTATGGCGCAGGTCCCGTACAAAATGTTGAAAAAAATCCCGTTACGGGATCCCGGGTATGCGATTTTACCGATCTCTAATTTCACCGAGTTATAACGGCTAGACTCAACTGTATCCTATTCTCAGACTCTCGCGTTTTTCAAAGTCAAAAAATTAATTTTTGGCCCATTCACGCAAAAACTTTTTTTCTTGTTTATTTTTTGTACTTTGCAGTCACGTAACATCTTAAAACAACAAACGCACACATATTTTTTGAATGCATTTATCAGCTTTGAGATTGACAGCAATTTATCGACTGTCTGTTTTAACTTATATTCCAGCGCAACAACAAGGTGAATATTTTCCTCTTTAATAAATATTTGTTTATATTTTATAATTGGCATTAATTTTAGAAGGAGAGAGGGAAAATGTCTCTCCTTTCATCATCTATTTCTCCTTCCATAATCTAAAACTTGTAAGAGTTAATCTTTTCATATCTACGTTTGTCCGCAAAATTTGTCCGCAAAAAATTTTTTGTCCGCAAAAATTTTTTTGTTCACAATTCTTTTAGAGTTCTTGGGTATTCAAGAGAACAACCGATAACCAGTCTTTTTTTTAAGTTAACAGGGAAATCTTCGTTTACTATCAAGGCGGATTCAGCGGATTCTATATTTTTTGCGGACTTCCATAGGGGACTTCCGTTTTCCTTATTCTCTATTGAACGGTAGCAATAGAAATGTTGAATTTAATGATTCCTTGTAAGTAAGCGACGATTCTTTGTAAGAATAAAACCTTCTGATCAAATATTAAACACTCAATTTTTATTTTTAGACTTTTTCAATTTCTATTTAATTAAACGCAATATGTCTACTTCCAGTCCAAATTCATCTAGCAATCGTGTTCTTACCGTGGATACAATCAATCCTAACGTGATAACTATGGTTTGTAAAATTTTTTATAAGTGATTAGTTTTTTTGCCAAATCAAAAATATAAGATTTAGTACAGAAAAATTTGTCCGCAAAATATTTGCGGACGTCCGCAAGTTTAGTCCGCAAAATTTTTTGTCCGCAATTTTTCCATTTTCATTTGCTTTTATTTTCTAATGCTATTTAGAACTTTATTTTTGATTTAATTTTTTAATTCTTATCAAGCTTATTTTTAAGGAATACGCAGTTCGTGGTCCTATTGTTATTAGAGCTGTTGAGTTGGAGAAGGAATTGGAAAATGTATTTTTTAATTTTTTTTCTAAAAAATTTTTTTGTTTAAAAATTAATTATTTTGTCAAGTCAGTAAAAAAATTAATTTTTCAGGGAGCAAAGTTGCCCTTCGATAGGGTGATTAAAGCCAACATTGGAGACGCTCATGCAATGGGACAAACTCCAATTACTTTTATTAGGTTAATTTTTTTATTTTTTGGTTCTTTTTGCTATAAATGTGTCTAAAATTGTTTTATGTTGCCAGTTTTTTGTGGGTTTTTTGAGAAAAATTTTGTCCGCAACCCTTCGCGGACGTTCCGCAATGTCCGCAAATTTTATTTTCTTTAAGAAAAATTTTTCTATTTTTTGAGCTTTTGTTTTTTCGTGGACGAAAAATTAAAAAAATTTTTTTGGGACCAAATGTCCAGATTAACCAAATTTCTCTGTTTCAAGGCAAGTAATTGCGTGCACGACTGATCCTTCCTTGTTAAAAACTAATTTGTATCCAGAAGATGTAAAACAGAAGGCTATGAGTTTGTTGGGTGCTTGTGGAGGAGGGAGTGTTGGTTTGTGATTTCTCTTTGGAGAAAAAAATTTATCCGCAAAAATTTGCGGACAATCCGCAAAAGATTTTTTTGGAAAAATTTTTTTGATTGATTTACAATTTGTAAAGAGGTTTTATGTTTCAAAAATATAGAAATTTTCTTTTAAAAAAATTTAATTTTTCAATATTTAAAGGTGCCTACACTCAAAGCAACGGAATCGAACTCATCAGAAAACACATTGCCCAATTCATTGAAAGACGTGATAAAATTCCTTGTGATCCCGACAGTATTTGCATTTCTGGCGGTGCTTCAGAAGCTATTCGGGTTTCTTTTTCTCTTTAAAAATTATTAAAAATATATTGTCCGCAAATTTTTTTGGGTCCAATAAAAAATCTTTTTCTCTTTCAGAATGTCCTCAAATTATTTATTCATCACGATTCATCAAAAAAGAAGGCAGGAATAATGGTTCCAATACCTCAATATCCTCTTTATTCTGCTTCCATTGAAGAATTCAATCTTGGACAAGTTGGGTATTTTTTGGAAGAAGAAAAGAATTGGGCTTTGGATTTGGTATTTTTTTAAAAAGTTTTTTGTCTGAAAGGCCCGGTCCTTTTGATGATCTGAAAAGTTATTTTTTGCTTTTTTTGGTCCTCTAAGTTTCTGTTTAAGCTACTGTCCAAAGAACTTTATGAGGATGGGTCAGATTGAGAAAAATGACATTGAAAGGGCCCGGTTACTTTAGTGGTGTTATGAATGTATTCCTCGATTTTTTGGATCCTCTCTTTCCTTAATTTTCTGTTTAGGCTGCTGCCCAAAGAATTTCACGAGGTTGGGTCAGATTGAGAAAAATGTCAGTGAATGTATTCCTTGATTTTTTGGGTCCTCTTTTTCCTTAAGTTTCTGTTTAATCTACTGTCCAAAGAACTTTATGAGGATGGGTCAGATTGAGAAGAATGGCAGATCGGGTTCTGGTCTTTTCAAAAAAATTTTCTGAACGAAGCTTGAGTGGGTAACTCCCCTTTAAAATGATTTAGTAAATAATTTCCTTTTTGGATTCCTCTGATTTTGTTATTTATTGGTCTTTGTCCGCAAATATTTGTCCGCAAGTTTTAATTAAAAAAGTTTTTTTAAATTTTCTAGGAAGAATTGGACCGTTCATTAAAAGACCATCAAGCAAAATTTGACGTCAAAGTAATTGTAGTAATTAATCCTGGCAATCCAACTGGACAAGTTTTAACAAAAGAAAATATTGAAAATATAATTAAATTTGCTTACAAAAATAATTTGTTTATTTTTGCTGATGAGGTTTGGCTTTTTAAAAATTTTCTTTTTAATTTTTTAAAGGTTTATCAAGAAAATGTTTATGCAGAGGGAGCAAAATTTTACAGTTTTAGAAAAATTATGAAAGAAATGGGAAGTCCTTATGATAAATTGGAGCTGGCGAGTTTTTATTCGTGCTCAAAGGTTTCTTTTAAATCTTTTTTATTTTGTGAAGTTTTTTTTGTAAGTTTGGGTAAGGTCCTTATTAGTTTCACCATTGGTGGGGGTTTTTTAAGTTATGAAGATTTACTACGGACATTTTTATAATTGAAGGGAAAGGATTATCATTCTCTTGTGTTTTTTTATTATTTTGCATTTTCAGCTTTTGATAGTTTAGTAGGGTTGTTGTCGGCCGGTTTTGTTTTCCATGTGGCGGGTGAAATAGAAGAGCCGCCACAGGGAAAACAAAACCGGTCGCCAACAACTCTACTTTTCAGTGCCATTCCCGAGCTTTTGGGGGATTGCTATTTAGGAGTCTTTTCCGTAATTAAAATTTAAAATTCCCATCACTTTTAGGGTTACATGGGGGAATGTGGTTTACGTGGTGGTTATGTACAATTTGACAATTTTGATCCACAAGTGTATGTCCATTTTAAAAAGATGATTTCTGCAAAGCTTTGTTCAACTGTGTTGGGACAGGTTTTTTTAAATATATGGAAAGATGGCATTCTAAAGAAGGAGGGAGTGGGTGGGCTTCTAAAAATAAGCAAATACATATAAATTAAATGAGACCAAACCTACATTAGTTGGCCTGACTTGTCTCTGTAAAATGGGGGGGGGGGGGAGGGGAGGGAGTGTAGACTTGCTGACTCTCCCCAATAGGTGACTTTTCTTCTTTGTGGAATTTTTTAATTTTACTGGCTTTCCGTATTTTTGAACTAGAAAATATTTAAATTAACTCAAAAAATTTTTAGATAGCAATGGATTGTATTGTTGATCATCCACAACTTGGTGATCCGTCATATAATCTTTGGTTTGAGGTTTCTTTTTTTCTATTTTTTTAAAGTTTAAATTTATTTTAGGAAAAGAACGCAGTTTTGTCCTCCTTAAATCAACGTGCCAAATTAGTAACTGAATCGTATAATAAAATTGAAGGTGTTCATTGTCAACAAGTCCAAGGTTCTTTGCTTTATCATCCTAAATATTCTACTAAAAACCTGGGGATTTTTTCCAATGGGGCTCATTGAGTGAATAGATCTCTAATAGTATATAGGGCAAGGATTATATTAGGATTAGTGACCGGTAAACAGATTTTCCGGATCCGGATTTGGACTCCAGAAAATCCGGCTGGAGTTCGGTCCGGCTCGGGCACTAATTAGAATATTTACGGTACATTTTTATTTTATTTCGGTAAAATTTCAAAATGTCAAAGTGAAAAAATTTATTTAAAAGTCATTTAGGGGAGTTAATTAAAATTTTAAAAATTTGGATCGATCGGGTATTCCAAATGTCGAGTAGTAATCTGGGTTTTTTGCACTCATCGGATTAATCCTGACCGGGTTCTGTTTTGGATTAAGTTCCAAATTTGAATCTGTAAAATAATTAATTTTTCCGGATCTTGTGTTTTATTATAAAGACGAATTATTATTTGTATATACCTCTTTATTATTAAAAAAATTTTTTTTAAAGGAGCAATGTATGCCTTCCCTAAAATCTACCTTCCTGAAAAAGCAATAAAAGAGGCTCAATTACTTGGAGAACAACCAGATTTTTTCTATGCAAAAAAATTGTTGGAGGAAACTGGGGTATTTTTTATATATTTTTTAATAGGAGAGGATTTTTGGGCAGAAAAAGTTTTTGAAAAATTTTTTTAAATTTTAAAATGAAAAAAAAATTTTTCTGGAATTTTAAAAATTAAAAAAAAATTTTTTCCTTTTAAATAGATTTGTATTGTTCCCGGCTCTGGCTTTGGACAACGTCTTAATACTTGGCATTTTCGAACTACAATATTACCCCAAATTGAATTATTTAATGAAATGCTGGTTCGGTTTAAAACTTTTCATGAACGTTTTTTGGCTAGGTAAAGAATTGTTTTTATCAATTTAAAGAGTTTCTCAGTTCTTCAAAGCCCTTGTTGTTTCTTTTTACTTTAAAAAATGACAGGGATGGGGTTCCGCCATATTTTTAAAAAGCGGAAGAGATCCCATCCCCAGTTAGGGTTGTTTGTTGGCGGGAGGGGTCTCGGGGAAGTTTTTCTGGGAGGCAGCGCCACGGGAGGAATGGGTTACAACCGGAGTACAACCCTAATTCCTAGTATGTGTCTTATTGTTAGTTATCCAATACCTTGTCTTTTCTTTTTTTCCTCGGCCTGAACTTCTGTTTGAAGTTCATTTTGAACCATGACCCATTTTTTTCGCGACTCTGCCCATCTCTGATTCATGATATTGAATAAAAATTTTATATATATTTTTTAATACAATTTTTTCTTATTTAGTTATAAGTGAAAAAAGAAGATGCGCCTTTCTATATTCTAATTATGTGCATATCAATAGAAAAATAACAACAAATGTTCAACTTTGTGTGTGTTTGTGGGTGCTAAAAATTTTTTTTAAAAAACTTAAAGAAGAAAAAAAGGTGCTATTTTTTAGATATTAAATATATAAAATTATAGAAAATATTTTCTTGTAAAATTGTAAAAATTCTGCCAAAAAAATCCCCCCTAGTCTTTAGTGTATATGTAAAGGGATAAGTTAATCGCATTTTTAAAGATATTTTTTTGTATTCTGAGAAAATTATAAAGGGGCCTTTCCAAGATTTTAATTTTTGAAGACTTTTTTTCGGATTTGATGGAAATCGTTTTTAAATAAATTTATTAGATTACCCAAATAACACAATGTCAAAAAAACAAACATAAAAGTCCCATTAAGTGATTTGTGGGGGAGGGGGGGGGCAACAACTTCGCGGAAATTCTCCGCATACAAAGCAATAATTCCATAGCGTTCATTAATTGGAATATTTTCAAAATCTTCACGCATACTAGATGGAAGGACGATACGCTTTTTGCCCAATGCCGCAGCGGCTTGCACCTTCCAGGGGAGTCCCCCAACTCTCCCCATCGTTCCGTCTTGTAAAATCGAGCCAGTTGTGCACAGATCTAAATAAATTCAACATCATGCAAATATTTTTAAAAATTTTTGTGTTTTCTGAACTCCCCCCCCCCATTCCCCCTCCCTCTCACTTAAAAACCCCAAAATTAACCCCAAAATTGAATTAATCACCGGATGGAATGGCCTTCTTTAATACATAGGACAGCAAGGAGATGACGAACGCTATCCCGGCGGAATCGCCTGAGATTGCTTGATCCTGAAATTAGCATTATAATTAGTTGAAAATTAAATTTTTTAAAGGGGATAAAGGAGAATTTTGTTGAAACTGTACAAGTATTTTTTCAAATTTTGTTCTGATTTTTAAAAAAATATCCCAATTGAGTCGCCACCCTTAATTTTCCCTTATTTAAAATTATTTAAAAGATAATTACATAATCACACGCGAAGGACACGGTTCCAGCAGGGAAATCTATGCCCTTCTCCCTGCAAATCGTCTCACAAAAACAGATTGCGTGGTCCTTCGATGTTTTAACTGTAGCATCCTGATTTGTCATAAAGTTGACGCCCTTTACGTTTTCCGCTTTTGCAATAGCCACACTAAGTTTATAGGCAGCTCCCGAGTACCACGTTTGTTGCTCTTGCTCATTTTCTTAAAAAAAATGAGCTCTTGCTCATTTTCTTAAAAAATTTTTTTTAAGAAAATGAGCAAGAGCAACAAACGTGGTACTCGGGAGCTGCCTATAAACTTAGTGTGGCTATTGCAAAAGCGGAAAACGTAAAGGGCGTCAACTTTATGACAAATCAGGATGCTACAGTTAAAACATCGAAGGACCACGCAATCTGTTTTTGTGAGACGATTTGCAGGGAGAAGGGCATAGATTTCCCTGCTGGAACCGTGTCCTTCGCGTGTGATTATGTAATTATCTTTTAAATAATTTTAAATAAGGGAAAATTAAGGGGGGGGGATTCAATTGGGAATTTTTTTTAAAAATCAGAACAAAATTTGAAAAAATACTTGTACAGTTTCAACAAAATTCTCCTTTATCCCCTTTAAAAAATTTAATTTTCAACTAATTATAATGCTAATTTCAGGATCAAGCAATCTCAGGCGATTCCGCCGGGATAGCGTTCGTCATCTCCTTGCTGTCCTATGTATTAAAGAAGGCCATTCCATCCGGTGATTAATTCAATTTTGGGGTTAATTTTGGGGTTTTTAAGTGAGAGGGAGGGGGAATGGGGGGGGGAGTTCAGAAAACACAAAAATTTTTAAAAATATTTGCATAATGTTGAATTTATTTAGATCTGTGCACAACTGGCTCGATTTTACAAGACGGAACGATGGGGAGAGTTGGGGGACTCCCCTGGAAGGTGCAAGCCGCTGCGGCATTGTGCAAAAAGCTAGATAGGTTTTCTAAAAAATAAAAATTCCCCAGAAACTAAATTTCAACCTTAAAAAGTTGAATAGCACCTAATCTAAGGGTCCTATTTTTTGCTCGTGCTCGTACTTTATACACAGATACGAATTTAGTACGAGCTTCTAACCTCTGGTCCTGAATAAGACTTTTAAAAAATGTGCGATTAACTTTCCTGTGACATTTTTTTAAATTTATCGTCAAGTCGCAAATTTATCTATAACAATTGGCCTTTTTTCTATTATATGAAGTATATAAAATTTGGCATAAAATTTATTTTAAAATATATTTTTATTTATTTTTTCTTAGGGGGAAAATAAAAATTGAAAATAATTTTTGTCTATATACTAAAAGAAAAATTTTTTTTAATTTAAAAAAAATAAATTTATTTCGAAAGAAAAAAATATTTTAATCCAAACATAATACAACCAGAAAATACTCCAGATAACGGGAATGTGCATATCCAGGCCAAAAAAGCTTTTCTAAAAAGTTGCCAGTTAACGGGGACAGATCCGCGAACAGCTCCTACAGCGACTATACTGCCAACCTTTATAAATGGAAATTTTATTTTTGCCAACAAATTTCGTCAGCTACCTTATCCATAAATTCACCTAAAGTAGTCTATAAAACTTACAATACAAATAGTCATTGATACAGGGATGCCAACCTTTGCTGCACACAAAACAGTTATTGCGGCACCCAATTCGACAGTAAATCCGCAAAAAGAATTAATTTCTGTAAATTCTTTCCCAACAGTTTTTATCACACGATGACCTAACATCCAAAATCCGATACAGGCAGCGAAAGAACCATAACAGAGAATCCATAGAGGAGTCTCGCCAGGTGAAGGAACTTTGGCTGTAGAGAATACGGCAATTAAAGTGGCCTAGAGGATGAAAAGTTTATTGAAAAATTTTTTGAAGATTCTAAATACTCCCTCTAAAAGGTAAGCTGAAGAGAACATGTTCCATTCGGACTAGAAAGTAGGCTGAAGAGAACATGTACCCGTTCGGACTAGGAAGTAAGCTGAAGAGAACATGTACCGTTCGGACAGAAAGTAGGCTGAAGAGAACATGTACCGTTCGGACTGGAAAGTAGGCTGAAGAGAACATGTACCGTTCGGACTGGAAAGTAGGCTGAAGAGAACATGTACCGTTCGGACTGGAAAGTAGGCTTTGTACATGTTCTTTGTAAAAGATTGCTCCAGGGATTTTTATATCAAATATTCCCTCAATAATTTACTTACCAAAGGAGCAATAGTATTAGGAATATCTTTAGATCCATGTGAAAATCCAGTAAAGCACCCTGTAAAAACTTGAATGGCGCTGAACAGACGTAGAGTCTTCGGGTCATCCCTACGTGTTCTATTAGGCAAAAACCAGAAGCGTCTTAGACCTTTAAAATTTTTTTAAAATGATTGGAAGACGATAGACCTAGATCAGGATCTCCAACAGTAACAGCATTATGAGCAAAACTGGTCTCTAATGAAGTAAATGCACCATTTGCAGGGGTAAGACGGGGTGCTTTAAATGGAAGAGAGAATTTTTTTTCAAGAAAAATTTTTCCCCTCACCCCCATTCTTTTCTTCAGAAGAATCTCCTCGTCGTACCCACTTTAAGATAAATGGCCGAAATATAAACTGAAAACTCATGGAAGCCAAAGAAGCAACACCTAGGCTGATTAATAAAGCAAGCCAGAAGGGAGTAGTGTCCAAACCAATCCCTGAAATATTTTAAGGATTTTAGGAATTTTTAAAGATGTTTAATATTGCGTAGGGAACATGGCTTGTAGTCTGAAGGGAACATACTTTTTTTCTTCTATAACTATTAAATTAATTAAATATTCTTGAGGCTCTTGGTACTACATTCTGCAGGGTTTCTGTGTATTTCTTAGAAAAATTTGGAAAAATTCGGCAAAGCGGAAATTTGGGCAGTATATCAGAAATTAGATAGAAAACCTAGGAGGACCTCAAATCCACCGACTATTTTCCCGTTTACCTAATATTTTCTAATTAAAAAAATTTTTTGGGAGTATAACCTTCTCTTACTCACATTTAGATCCATGATACACAACCATAAACGTATTAAAATAAAACACGCAAAAATAAAATATAGGCATTGCGCGCAGTCCACATTTTAATGAATCTCTCTATTTTAAAATTTAAAAATTAATTTTCTTTTAGTCAAATCGAGAATTACCCACTCTTCTGAAAACCGCAATATCGAAGATGATGTATAGAATTGCAGAGACTAGGCCGGAAAGTGCCTGGAATTTTTTAAAAATTTTGGTTGTTGGGGGAACGTGAGGGAGTGGAAAACATGCATTAGCTTATCCTCTACTGCTGGGTTCCGCTGCCTTTAAGTTCACCATTTAAATTAAATTTTTGTTAAAATTCAATTTAAATATTCAATAAAGGCCTTAGATCGTTTAAATTAATTTAAAAATTTTTTACAGGCGAAACAATCCACGAAGCCATGATTAGAAACACTTTGTTCAGATGTAATCCTTTAGGTCCCCTCATTACCATAGAAAAACCGATTATACTCCCTATATGACTATGAGTGGAAGACACAGGTAAAGCACAAAATGTGGCTGTCATCATCCACATTGCACAACATAAAACAAAAAATTATAAAAAATTTTAGGAGGTAAATACCCCCAAGAATAGCAATTTGCCCTAAAAGAAGTTCGTGGGGTGCTTCTGCATACATTTCTAGGTCAATAACTTCAAATCGAAGGGTTTGTAAAACTTTGTAACCTGAAAGGATTAAAATAATTTTTTTCAAAAAAAATTAACCAAGCAAAATAGCTCCAGCACTCTCTATTATAGTAGCCAAAATATAGGCTGTTCTAAGCTTTATAGCGCCAGAACCAACAGAAGTTGCAAAGGCTATAATTTTGTATTTTTTTCTGTGTTTTATTTAGTCTATATGTTTGTATTTTATTTAATTACGGAAAATTTTGTATTTATTTGTATTTTCCGGAATTATTTATTTATTTTCCGGAATGTATTTTACTATCTTTTCTTGCTTCCGGAAATTTTATTATATTTTCCGGAATATTTAATTATTTTATTAGTTTGTATTTGTGTTCCGGAAAGTTTAATAATTTGATAATTTCCGGAAAATTTTTATTTTTCATTAAATTAAATTTAATTTGTATTTTCCGGATAATTAATATTAATTATTTTACTTTACCATTAGATACTTCATTGGAACCCATTGCAAAACCAAAAGTAAAGGATAAATGAAAAGCAGTTATTAGTGCCCAAACATATTTAATCTTGAATTTATTTAGAAAATTATTTTAAATAAAAATAAGTACCTGGAAACTAGACCCATCCCCAACATTATCAGGCAAGCTCTGTGTCAGTCCAATAAATAACAATATAAAAATAACAGTTCTGAGGGTTAATAAGGGGCTTGAAGCAGATAATAGCTTCATTCTAATTTTAATTTAAAAGTTATAAAATAAATTATGTTAGAAAATACGAAGAAAATAAATAAAGAAAATACATAAAGTAAACATAAAGTCTATCAAAGTTTTCCGGAAAATGTTCTATTACATTTCCGGAAAGGTGTTACCAAGTTTAATTTACCTATATTTAATTTTTCCGGTTACTTTCCGGAAGTTATATTTTTATTTTCCGGAAAATTCTGTAATTGTTGTATCAATTAAATAATTTCCGGAAAAGTTTTATTTGTATTTTCCGGAAGAAAATGCAAAGAAAACACAATTCTTGTCTTTCCCGGGAATTTTTGAAAACACTCTTCCGTTAATTTACTCAAATAATATTACCCCATAATTTAAATATTGTTTTAATTTTCGTAAGTAATGGTCGAATTAAAGCAATAAAAATAAAATAAAAATTATCATAAACTCGAGAAAATATTTAATTGCAGTAATTTAATTGCTAAAATAATAGCTTAATTTTAACTGATAAAAATTGAGAATAAAATAATTATTAGCTGATTATTATAAGTAAAAATATTAGCAAGTAGTGTCTACAAAAACAAAGATAACTAAAGAATGGATTAATATTTTTTGATAAAAAATTTTTTGAAAATAAACAATTGATTTTACTAAAAATTAAAATTAAAAATAAATTTTTATGTTGAAAATAAAAAAAGTTGTGATTTTTTGAATTTTTGTGTCCCTCTAAGTATCACTTCGTGTCTGTTTTCTCTCATAACTCTTGAATGGATTAACATTTTAAAATAAATTTGGTATCATTCGAAAGATAATTGAATTAACTACCATAAAAAAATAAAAATAAAATTTAAAAGGAAAAATTAGGTGGAAAAGAATTTTTGATTAGGCGGGGGCGGTGAGTGTTTGTCCTTCCTCTCTTCTCTCGTTATAAAAGTGATTATTGCATTTTTAAATAATTTTTTTGTAAAAATGTATTTTTGTTTTCGATTAAAAAAAGGTTGGTATTTTATCTATTTTTTGTTTTTTTAATTAGATAAAATAAGAATGAGAAATAAAATAAAAATTGGGAGGGGTGAATGTGTCCTTCTCTCATGAAAAGGCGCTATCATTAATTTTAATAAATTTTTTTCATGATCAATATAGATAATTAAGGTATGTCTACACTATACTTTTATTATTAAAAAATATTGAAGGTCTTAGTAATTAAAAGATAATTAATTATTATGAGCTCTACATCTATTAATATGTGCTGACGTTAAGAAAATGGGGCAAAAAAAATTAATTTATAAGAAAAAATTAAAAAAAATTTTTTTTCGTTAAATCTATAAAATAAGAAATATAAAAAATTTAAGGCAATTTTAAAAAATTTAAAAAATAAATTTCAAAAAATGTTTTTTCTTTTGTTTGTTTTAAAGTGATTCTTCTTTTACCAAAGACACGCTCTCCTCTACCTAAATAAAATATAAAACTTAAAATGAGGTATAAAATTAAACTTGTTTGTGTATTTTAAAAGAATTTATACACGTTGAATATTTCTATGAATCATTTAAACTTGTTAAAACTTGTGTGTTTTTTACAAAAGTACAAGTGTAATTAATCAGTCTTAAATTTGCATTTACTCCGATACCTTTATTTGTATTTTCCGGAAAATTAAATTTATTTTTCCGGAAATTAACTTTAGAATAAAATACAAAAACTTGTTTGTATTTTCCGGAAAGTGTTTTGCTTATTTATTTTCCGGAACTACAATTTACAATAAAATACAAAAGCTTATATGTATGTATTTTTTGGAAAGACTTCTATTTTACGGCTTATTTATTTTACGGTAACTTGTCTATCTCTTTCCGGAATTACTTTATAACTGTTGTATTTTCTATGTTATTATGATGTTCCGGAAAGTCTATAATCTCTTATATTTATATTACTTTCCGGAAAGTTGTATTTTAGTGTGGTTCATAAAAGTTATTAATTACATTACCTCCCACAATGCAGGTTCCTGTGTTTGTTGTTGTTGACTAGTTTGTAATAAAGTTTGTTGTTGTTGTTGATTTAAATTTGATTTTGAAGGGGGTTGACTAGTTAATAAAGAAATTGGTGTTGTTGCCATGTTTAAAGGCTGTTGTTGGACACCATTCCCCACCTCAACAAAACTTTGTGTTGTATTGTTGGGGCAAACATAAACGCTTTCACAAGTATTATTTTTTATATTATTATTACAATCCCCCATAGGTATTGTGGTAATTGAAGGTTGAGGATATCTTCGTAGGGTTCGCCATTGTTGAGAATTTGGTGGCTTTCTCAATAAAAAGTCTCCTCTAGAATTATAGGTGTATTTTAATTGTTTTTGTATTATTTTCCGGAGTTTTATATTAAGTTTTCCGGAAAATTATTTTCTGCTTCCGGAAAGTTTTATAGTATATTTCCGGAAAGGTTTAAACTGTGTTTCCGGGATGTTCTATATTCTATTTCCGGAAAATTATATTTTCTTTTCCGGAAATTTTATTCTTTGCTTCCGGAAAGCTTTATATTTCAGTTCCGGAAAGTTTATATTCAAATAATTATATTTGCCTTGGGGGAGGAGGCATAATTATATTTGTAGCATTGTTTGTTGCTGCTGAAATTCCCGCACCCGTTGAATATTGTGCTGCAGCAGCTGTACTACTGCTTGTATGCGTTTGGTGTTGTTGTGAGAAGCTTGGAGAATGAGTCATTACGGATTGAAAGAAGAAGCCGCTCTGAAATTTCAAAAAAATCTTTCTTGGTCAACAAGAGGAAAACTCACATGATGTACACCATTTGGTTGTGCACTAACTAGAGGTACTAGAACACTAGTTTTTCGCTTAAAATTTTGTTGAATTGCATTAGAAACGTGTTTAGATGTTTGTAGTGGTTGGAGTTCATCTGACGGCCTGATAAGTGACACTGAAGAATTTTGGGGACTTGAGGCAAGTAAATGGGCTCGTTGTAAACGGCCTGGAAAGAAGATAAATTTATGAGGGTAAAAGTAAATTCTGAAGCAATTTTCAGGAAAAAATCCTTCCTATTTTTAATTTTAATAGATCAACTTACTACTACTTCTGTTAAACTCTTCCCACATAGAATCAACAACTTCAGTACATACCAAAATACCAGAATGGATAGTTAACATTCTTAGCATAAATACCCCATCCATTTTAATATAATCTCGAACAAACTCTGTAAGTTCAGGTTCATAGTTTATTCGTTTAAATTCAATATCTGCCAATTCTAGGCGACGAGCAATAAATCTGTGAAAATTAATTATTTAATTTTTTTCTGATAGTATGTATTGTAGAATTAAGAAGTAAATAATTCCGGAAATAATATTCCCGGAAAATAACATTAGGTATATGTTAAATAATAGAGCTATATAATATTATATAGAAATTTTTGGAAGTGTAATATAAAAAGCTTCCGGAAATTATAATTAGAAAAAATCCGGAAAGTAATATAAAAAGTTTCCGGAAAATAAATTTATAAAAAAATTCCGGAAATATGGCAGGTTTCCGGAAATATAAAAATAATTTTACAGAAATATAAAACCGGAAAGTAATCCGGAAAGTAATACAAAGTTTTCAGAAAATGAATACATATAGATAAAATTTCCGGAAATATAAAAAGTTTCAGGGAATCTAAAAATATATTTCCGGAAAACAGATACAAGATCCTTCTTACCTCTTCCTCGCTTCAAAAGGAAAAGAACAAAGTATCCACTTAAAAAGGCTAATAATTGTGAGGATGAATAACAGTGAATACCAAATCCAAAGAAGAATAAAAAATTTCTCGATGAAAATATTAATAACCAAAACACATTGTACTGTATGCCTTTGAATAGCGCCGAGTACTCGAACATCCATATCACAATAGGTAATTCTAGGGAAGTTTCCAGAATCGCTCCAAGCTGTTTTTATTTATTTTGGAGCTAAAACTGAATTTGTTCTTCAAAATGTGTGAGAGAAATATACAGAGGGGCAAACTTTCCGGAATAAGTATAATATTGTATTTTCCGGAAAGTAAAATAAACTAGTTTCCGGAAAATAGACTAGTTTCCGGAAAAGTAATATAAAATAGACTTTTAGCTTTCCGGAATTTGCAAACAATTAAATATAACATTCCGGAAAAGTATAGGCATATGCAAATTTATATATAAAACTCTCCGGAAAGGTATAGACACAAAAAATACAAAATCTTTCCGGAATTAGAATACTATTCTATTTTCCGGAATGAGTTTTTACAATTTAAGGAACAAATTCATTTTATGCTATAAAAGTTTCTGTTGCTTCAGTTAAAAATAAAATAAAAATTAACCCCTTCCGGAAATTAAGTCTTCCAACACACCAAAACCATAATAACGATAATTGCTTGTTTGAAGAAACCAATTCATTAAAAACATCTATTTTAAGGGGTAAAGTGCTTCAAAAATCTATTAGTCAATTACCTGCATTGAAACATTAGCTAGAAACAAAGTTTTTATTCCAATATAAAGAAAAGTTAAGTAAGCTTCATAATAACGAAGATTCAAGGCTCTCCTCAATTTGTGGTGATGAGGATGGTGTTTGCCACTAAAACGAAATCTGTGTCGAAAAACGGAACCTAAGTGAGCTGACATTCCCTGTAAAGAGAGGTTATGAAAAAAGAATTTTTTGAAGCATGATTCAGAAGCATAATTTGTGAAACATTTATTGGAAGCAGCTTCTGATTTATTGAATAAAACTGAAGCTTGCTTCAAAAACAGAATTTGCTTCAAAAAACATAACTGAAGCAATTTTCAGAAAGTTACCGAAACATTGTTTCAGAAAAATATTTTGAAGCATAAATATGAAACATGCTTCTGAAGCCTTTAGAAAAAATTTCCTGAAGCATTTTCTTTAGCTTACCTTAACATTAGCTTCTCTTAATTCTTAATGTAAAATTAAATTTAAGAAAAAAAATTAAAAAATTACTTGGTTGAATATTAGAACGGTCATTAGCAAAGGCAACAATGTCTTTAATTCGAATGCCGCTTTTTGTGTATAGGGCGCGCCAAACGAGGCATGGGGAGTAGAAGAGAAAGGCACAAATTACTGCAAAATTTATTAAATAATTAACAATTTTGTTTCTAAATTTAAAGGGTAATGCTTCAAATTATAGTCGGAACGTTTTTCTGAGACTTGCTTCTGCAGCATGCTTAGCAATTTAAAATTTCAAAAATTTGCTTCTTTGCTTCTGCAGCATTATTCAGTTTGCTTGAGGAATATACAACTGAAGCATGTTTCTGAAGCATGTTTCAGTAACTCTGCTTTCTGAAGCAAACCTAGAAGCTTGCTTCATAATTTAACATTAATTTTATCCCAGCTCTCTCTTCCCTCTTTCCTTATCCTTTATTCTCCCCAAAAAGAAACTGTCAGTCACTTTCCTAGGATTTATTGCCGCGCAATTTCTCTTTTATTTTGTTCAATGTCAGCAGTAAATCTTTTTTGCTGTTTTTATGATTATAGGGTTATTATAATAATAATGGATTGTTAAAAGAATTTTTTGAGGTTCAAAAAGGAGTGAAAAAAGGATTATTTTCTTCTTCACACCCTCCCCTCCTCCGCCTTCCCTTCCTTCCTTCCCTCCCTCCCTCCCTCTCCCTTCCCTCCCTCCCTCAGTTCCTCCATCGTTTCCTTCAAAAACTCATCGACCCCACATACTTTTGAAAAATGCAAATCCAATTCGGAATGCCTTCAATTCATCATTTCAAGTCAAATAAAGTCAAAGAAAGACAAAAAAGATTTTTGTTAGCGGATATTTCCTTTATATTTTGAAAGGCGCGCAATTGGGGAAGAATTCTTTCTTTGGTTTTTGGATATGTATACGATCGGTTTTGTTGTTCTTTGTTTTATTTGAACTATTTTTGATTTTAAAATAGATAAAGAATTCTTGATGGACACAATTTTAAGTCGGATATATTCAAGTTTAAATTTATGGTCCAATTAGGGACAAAAGGTCGCCAGAGTCCTGACACCAGAAAACAGTGGCACTAAAGTCCTAGCTCTGAATACTCTTTTTTCTAAATTTGTTTTATCCTTGCCATTCTAAAAATTGATTCTCAAATTTTTCCAAGTTTATACGGATCGTGTCGAGAATTTAATGTAAAACCTATTGTACCGTCAGCACATGGACATGGTTTACATTAAGCCAAATAACTCATGAAAGAATTGATGAATTTTAATGATTTTGGTATCATTCGATAGAGAATTAAATTTTCTATAAAATAAAATTAAAAATAAAATTTTAAGATAAAGCAAAAGTTGAAATAAAAACAAAAAACTAGGCAAAAAATTATTTTTCGGGGTTAAAATAATTAGATTTTTGATCACAACTTTTTTTCTAAATTAAATAGAATTTTAGTTTAAATTGTATTCGAAAGATAATTTTATGCTCTATCGAAAGGTACAAATTTCATTTCAATCAGTTCACTAGGTTTCGAGATATTATTAAAAGAGTGAACCCTAGTCGTTCTCAATGGCGACTCAAACCATCCCCTTTTAAAAATTATTTTTCCATAACAGATTAATTTTTTATCCAAAATCCTTGGTTTTCCCTTTCATTGTTGCCTTTTTCATCCTCTCAATAATGCCACACAGCATGTAAAAAAATATAATTAAAAAGGAGGCGACAAAATATGTGTGTGTGTTCGTATGCGCGAGGACCGCCCATTCATTAGCATTTAGTAAATGTCCCTAATAAAAATCAGAACAATGCGAATAAAAAAATAGAAAGAGAGTTAATGTACCTTTTAATAAATACAATATTTATTTTAATTTTTTCCATAATTATTTAAAAAAAATTTTTTTCTCCCCAAAATAGGGTTATTCTTGCATATTTTTAGCCTACTTAATTATTAATTTTTGTTAAAAAAACCAGAATAAAATCAGAAATTTCTGAAAATATTCTGATTTTTTTCTGACTTTTTCAGATCAGAAAAATCAGAATAAAAATATGAAAAATAATAATTCATCAATTAATTCTACCACTAATTTATTAATTAAAAAAGAGTCAAGGAGAATGAAGGCTAATAGCCGTGAAAGAAATAGAATGCATGGATTGAATAAAGCTATGGATAAATTAAGGGTATTTTAATTATAATTTAATTTTTAAATTAATGAAAGATTTTTTTATTTCCTTTTAATAATTCAATTTTTTAAATTCCCCCAAAATTATTTTTATTAAATACAGTACTCCCCCCTCCCCCAATTCTCTCTCCCTCTCCCATTTACTATAAATCCTCTCCCTTTTAATTAATTAATTAATTCCAAGCACCCAACATTCATCTACTCTCAACCCTATCCATTTAAAATAAATTTTCAAACTGACCCAACTGAAGCCTGACCCAAATTAAATTTTAAAAATGTTAACCCTCAAATATCAATTTTTTAAATAATTTTAAATTAAATTTTAGCTGAAAGTTCCTCTATTTTGTAACGAAACAAGGCAGAAACTTTCAAAAATTGAAACGTTGCGAATTGCAAGGTGAGCTAATCTATTTCTAAACAATTTTTAAAAATCCGAGGGGGCTGTTGAGAAATATTTTTTTATTTTCTGTGGCAACTCAACAATTATTTATGAATTAAAAAACTAAAATATTTTCCCAAATAAATCCAGAAAACCCCTCTTAAGGATTACTCGCACTTGAAAAAATGAGTAAACTTTAAACATAAGAGGGGAGAAGGTTGAAGTTGAGCAATTTTTATTTGGAAAAAATGGAAAAAATATTTTCCTAAACCTCTTAAAAATAAAAAGGAAGAGAATAAGTGTCTAAAAAACAAGGCCAAATATTTTTAAACAAAAGATTTTATTTTTTGTTTGTTTAAGAGGGAGGATTTATGAAGCGCGACCAACTAGGCGTTAGTGCTAATATCTTTTGAGCCAGTGAACTTTTCGAAAAAATTTTGGTATAGTTCGATAGAGAATTAAATTCTCTACAAGATAGGGTTTAAAATGAAATTTTAGATAGATAGGAAAAAAAGTTAGAGGCAAAAAACTGACTGATATCCATGAAAAAGTCGAGTTTTGAGTAGATTTTTGCCTATAACTTTTTCTCCTGTCTACCTAAAATTTTGCTTTCTAAATTTTTTTGTAGCAAATTTTCTTCTCTATCGAATGATATAAAATTTATAAAAATTGATTTAGGGGTTCAAAAGATATAGAGCCTAATAGTCCTTCAGCCCTGCACTCTTCTATCCCCTCAATATTTAATTTAAAATCTGCTCAGAAAAGAAAGCAAACACTCAATCTCTATCCTGACAAAATCAGGCACATTTGCCCAGCTAATTTTGTGTACAAAAAATTTATAATTGGGTCCTATCAATTTTACATTGTTCAATTTTTGAATTTAATAATTAGCGATATTATAGAGAATAATAAATGAAAATGAGTCAAAAATAGGCAAAAAATTGCTTAAAAATTCCCAAAAAATTCCAAAAAAATTTCAAAAAATTTTTTCCAGAAACTACATAATCGCCCTAAACCGAATGGCAACCTACGGCCATTTAATGACCAAAATTGACTTTGCCTGGCATTTAAGTTTAGGCCTTAGCCAAACAACAGTAAACCAAATAGCAACGTTTTTGGATGTTTCTCCTTTATTATTGGCTAATAAAATTAAAAATTGTTGCAATTTTGAAGAATGGGAGGAAACTAAAAAATATGAAAACATGGATATCGAAGGGGTTTGGAATGGAGAAAATGGGCAGGATGAGAGGATGAAGAACGATATAATTATGGATAATAATGATGATTATTTTTGAGTTTATTTTAATTTTGTAAAGGAAAAAAAATTTTTTTTTCTGAATTTTTGAGGCTATTTAGAAACCCATAGGTACGAGTTGATTTATAAAAGCTAAAAAAGAGAAAAAACATGGGAAGAAAAAACAAGCTAAAAAAACAAGCTAAAAAAGAGAAAAAAAACACTATCAGACACGCTTTTAAAAATCGGAAGAAAATTAAAAATGGAAGCGGAAGGGAGGAGGTTGGAAGAAATCCATTCCTACTCTCTATAAAAATTTTTGACCTCCAGTTATAAAAATTTAGTCATAAAAATGGGTAATATTGAGGATTCTTATGTCCACTTAGGTAGAGTTTTGAGACTACTGCACTTATGTAGTCTCAAATTTTTCAAATTTTCTTTTAATTTTTAAATTCAAAAATTAAAAAATTTAATTTACCAAGAAAGAAAGGTGTCCATTGATAGTAGCTAATCATATTTTTTTCACGCACCTCACTCTCATCGGGTATTTGTTTATCGAAAGGAGTAAAGTAAGTGTTCATTGAGAAGCAATATATCTCTGAAAATAATTTAATTTTTTGAAGATCAGAATTTTAATTAAATCGAAAACACAAAAATTCTGACTTGTGTTTTGCTTATAATTATTTATTTCTGATTTTTGTATTTTCAATTGCCTACTAAAAATAATTAGAAAACACAAAAATCAGAATTTATTAAAAAAACATATTAAACCAAAAATACGTAAAATCAGAATTATGGAAAAATACAAAAATACAAAATCAGAATTTTTGTTTTGACAATAATCAGAAAACAAAAACACAAAAATCAGAATTTAAATATAAATCGAAAATACAAAAATCAGAATTATGGAAAAATACAAAAATCAGAAAATAAAAACAGAATTTATTTAAAATATCAGATTTTAATAAATCAGAATTTAATTTTTTTACCGGTATATTCCTGCCACGAATTTTGGTATTCTGCGGGCATCCAACACTGACAAAAAAAATTTTTTCTAATTTAAATTAATTAGTACCTCAATAGGTCTTCCACCATACATTTTTAGACTTATTAAAACCGATGTGACTAACAAAAAGGTTGTTGTATAGTAATAGTGTAGGCGGTCAGTCATATCATCATCGGCTTAAAAATCAGAAAAATTAATTTAAAAAAATTTTTTTTTTCTGAGTTTTCTGATTTTCAGAATTTCTTCTGATTTTTCTGATTTTAATAAAATATTTTTTCATTAAAAATTTAATTAAGCACCTTGTGGCTGAAGAAAAGAGAGGGTGCCGACAACCTCAGAAAAGACCATCCTAAATAAATTTTAAAAATTAATTTTAAGAATCAGAATATTTATTTTTAATTTAATATTTAATTAAACTAACTGAATAAATTTTATAAAATATACAGAAATTAATTTTTGATTTGAAAATTAAAAAATAATTCGTGCTCGTTATTTTAAAGGGAAGAGAATTAATTATAAGTTCAAATTAAAAAACCAGAATTATTCTGAAATTATAAAATGAAAAAATACAAAGATCAGAATTTAATAAAAGAAATACAACTTTTTCTAAAAACACAAAAACCAGAATTTAATTTAAAACAAAAATAAACTTATTAAAAATACAAAAATCAGAATTAATAAGAAAATAAACTTAACGAAAATACAAAAAACCAGAATTAAAGCTTATTCCTAAAAATACAAGAGTCAGAATTTAATTATAAATAAACTTAGCGAAAATACAAAAATCAGAATTTTCACCTATATTAATTACACTAAAATACAAAAACACAAAACTTGTTTGTATTTTTTGTATTTTTCTTTTAATTTGCTCATATATGTCAAACCGCATTATGAAGAATGCCAGGTTGGAATTTGTAACACCGTTCAACTTTTTTGTATTTTTGTTTAAAAACACAACATTTATTCTTCCTCTTTTCACTCTCCTCCAATTTTGTGAACGTGACAGTTTTATTATTTTTTTAAATTTTATTTTAAAGTTATTCGAGAAATAAATATTTTTTATTGATTTTGGGAGGAAATATTTGGAAAAATATTGAATAATTTATTTTTTTTGGATTTTTAATGTTATTACAAGGTAAATACATGTATTGAGGGAAGGTTTTTTATCCGAAAAAATATAAGGAAGAAGAAAATTTATTTTTTTTGTACAGGTGAAAAAATATTAACAATAAATCATTTAAAAATAATAACTAGACCAATTTATTTATTTTTTTAAAATTTTTTATAAGGAAAAACGAAAAGGTGAAACACTTACGTTTAAGTTTATTACATCAAAATTTAATTTAAAAATACAAATTCCGATCTAAAACACAAAAATCAGAATTATTGTATTTTAAAACTTGACTCAATATAAATAAAAATCAGAATTTATTTTAAAAGAAAACACAGAATCAGAATTTTTTTGTTCATGAAATCAGAATTATAAAATACACAATTACAAGACCAGAATTTTTATTTTTATAAAATACAAAAATCAGAATTTTTTGTGTTTTAAATATTTTGAATAATTTTATAAAAATACAAGCCCAATCAGAATTCTTAATTAAAAATATTATACAATAATACAATAGATAATTTACAAAAATACAAAAACCAGAATTTAATTAATTTTAAAATGCATAAATCAGAATTCCTTTTGGATAAGGGAGTAAGAGGGGGATAAGAGGGGGGGGGGGTTCCCCCATATATTATCCAAAAAAATTAATTTTTTTTAATTTAAAAAATAAAAAAAATTTTTTCACCTCAAAATTCTTCAAAAATATGTAAAACACAGCAAAAATAATAATAAATTCTAAAAAAGATTAATAATAAAAAATATTTTTTAGCGCTAAACGAGCTTTTTGACACCTCAAAAATTTAAAAATAAAAATAAAATTTCTGATTCACTTTCACCGAAAAATAAAAAAAAGTTGTAAAAATACAGGAAAGCACGCGCCAAATTTTATTTCTTTATTTTTGACAAAAATTTCAATTTTATTTTTCTAAAGCAATTTTTATGGGGGGAAATACATACTCCACCTTATATAAAGTTGTGTTAAAATTTGTCTTTTTTTCAGAAAATGTAGAAATTTTTAATAAAATAATTTTCTATTTAATTTCTTGACATATTTAGAGAGGTGAAAAATGCAAACAAAAAAATTTTTTGATTTTTGATTTCTCGTGTTAAACTAATTTAATTATGCAAATGCTGCCCCACTAGTGATGTGATTGATAGAAAAGACTCCAAAGTTTCCTAACCAAAAATGTGGAACTTTCTGCTGAAACTTTAACGGGGTTATTTTAGGGAAAGGAGGCCAAAAAAATTATAATAATTTATTTTAATTTCGAGGGAAGGGGAATAAACCACATGGAGAATTGAGGGAAAGGATCAGAACAGAGAATCGAAAGAGAATCAAATGAGTTAATGTCCCATGATGTTAAATGACAAAGGTGACATGGGGGCTAGTGACAATTTTTAATCGAGAGGAGGGGATCTAATACTTTTAATATTATATGGGGCAATATTTCTAAGAGCAAAAAGAAAATTTAAAAAAAATTTTTTTTATTCAAGTCTACTTATCTAAAATAAAATGAGAATATTTCTTGTGGCAATTAATTTTCCAGTATTTTTTTCAAAAAAAAAATAAATGATGGGAGAGAATTAATAAGAAGACTTATGCCCTATAAAATTTAAATAAATGAGAAATCAAAATTTAAAAAAAAAATAAATAGGTAAATTGGGAAAGTCAAAAAATTCGCTTAAAAATGCTCTATAGGTATATGAGTGTTTTTAATATTATTTTTTTTTCTAAATTCCTTTATTACCCTCAATTTTTTGTTGTTTCCGTTTTTCTAAACGTCGCCTTCTCTTCTGCTCATTTCTTGTTTTTCTCAATTTTTTATTCAACTTCTTCCCAATTTTTTTGAATTTAAAAATGACTTCTTCAGGTATTTGTATATTTTTGAGTCTTTTAAAAGGGTAATTTTTGTTGTCTAGTTTCTAAATTTTTTTAAATTAATTTTTAAATTTAAAAAGGCTCTCTTGCCTTTTTATCATTTTTCAGTCTATTAATTTCATATTTTTTAATTAAATTATAGCAACAAGCAAGAAGTTCGTTGCGATGTATCCAATTATGCTTGTCATATCCTTTCCATTTAACCTTGGAAAAATAATTTTTTTTTAATTTTTTTTTTCAAAAATTTTTTTGAAAAATTTTAAAATTTTTTCCAAAAAAATTTTTTTTGAAAATTTTTCAAAATTTTTTTGAAAATTTTTAAAAATTTTTTTCCAAAAAAATTTTTTTTCCGATTTACCATATATTCAATTTCTTTTGCTTTTCGATGTCGATTTGTAATGCATTCAACTTCAAATTGAACAGATTCTGTTGCTTTTTTAAACCCTCTTTTTAAACTACGCTCAAACCTTTCAATTGCATTCTTGTTTCCCTTGAATAAAAAAAATTTTTTCAATGAAAAAATTTTCAAGAAATTTTTCAAAAAAATTTCGGAGCGAAACAAAAGCCTCCAACCGAATACAACCGTTGGGCGAGACCATTGAAACTAATATTCAGGGATCAGTCCCAATTGAATGGTTTCAGATCCAAGAAACAATAGAAACAATTAAAAGTTCTCTTCGGGAAGAAAGGATTTGGATCAGGATCCTTTTCCTCCAACCCCAACGGGAAACGGCAGCTTTTAAATTCGCCTATAAAAATCACCAGGCTTTACAATTTATTTATAGAAGAGGGAAAATATTTATTTAAATATTGAATGGGTTGTAAAATAAAGGGAGAGAGTTAGGTTGAGCAAATATTTACTTTAATTTATATTAAGTTTACAATTCAAAATGAGTAAAAGTTTATTAATTATTTTACCAAGTTTTATTAAGTTTGCAAACTTAGAATATTATAAAAACTTGAATAAATAAACTTGAAAAGTTATAAACTTGAAAACTTAACTTTATTATAAATAAACTTTTTGTCAAGTTTCCAAACTTAGAATATTAAAAACTTGAAAACAAACTTGAAAAAAATTAATTAAAGTTTAATAAGTTTACAAACTTAAAAATCAATTTCCAACTTATTTTACAACTTATATATTTAAATAAACTTTTTTCCCCTCTAAATTTTTAAAGTTTATTAAAACCCACCAAAGAAAGTTTGTCTTCCCAACTTTGAATTTTTTCATTCCCTTCAGTATAAACTCTAGTTGAATTTTTAGGCCATTCAAGCAAATAAGAATTTGGTTGGCCAGAATTTCCTCTATCCAATTTTGAAATAACTTTGATTGCTTCAACGACACGAATATTTTTATTAATTATTATTCCTTCTCCTCCTTTAGGTAATTGTTGATCGTTAACAGAATCAAATTGCGATAATAGAGATTCATATTTTGGTAGAAGATAGTGCCTTAAAGGGAAAAGTTGGAGTTATAGAAATTAATTCTGATTTGTAAAATTATTAGAAAATAAGGGGAAAGTTGTAATTATTTTAATAAACTTGAAAAAATTAAGTTTGTAAACTTAAAAAAGTTTTATTAAGTTTACCAACTTAGAAAAGTTGCAATTGCATTAAAAACTTAAAAATATTATTCAAGTTTGTAAAGTAAAAATTAATTAACGTTTTACAAATCAGAATATGTAATTTGTTAAGAATCAGAATTAAAATCTGATTTTAAAATCATAATTTTAAAAGTCAGAATAAATGATTTATTAATACTTTACAAATCAGAATAAGTTTATTTTTTAAACAGAATTCTGATTTTCTAAAATTAATTCTGATTCGGATTTTTAAATTCTGATTATTTTCTGATTTATTTACGATTCTGATTTTATTCTGATTTTTAAATTTTATTTAATTTAAAAATTCTGATTTTTCAAGTTTCTACCTTTTTTCCCAAGTCGGGTCCTTCCACCCTACCCATCTAACCAAATAAATATCTGTGCCCAGTGTTCTATCCAATATTGCCTCAACTTCATACTCAGTCAAATCCTCTGCAAGTTTTTTATCGTTTGAAAGCTTCTGTTCAAATTCTCCAATTAATTTGACAATATAAGGCCTAGCTTTCCCTTTTTGTATCCATTGTTGGGAAGTAACAACTTTGTTTGGAAAGCGCTGTTCAAAAATAACCAAATAAAAAGCTGGACGGTCTTCGTATAAGAGTTGTTTAACTACTTGAATTGCCCTCTTTTTTGGAATGGGAGTTTTTGGTTCTATAAAAATAAAAAAAGTCAAGTTTACAATTTGTAAAAAAAGGTTGGACAATGTTTGTCTAAAACTTGAAGGTTTAAACTTTAATTTAAATTAATTCAAGTTTGTAAACTTGAAAAAGTTGCTAATAAAAATAGGCTTACAATTTTTGGTTCTATAAAAAGTCAAGTCTACAATTTGTAAAAAAAGCTTTAAAAAAGGTTGGACAAGTTAAATTAATTAATTATAACCTAAATTTAAATAATTCAAGTTTGTAAACTTGAAAAAGTGGAAGAAAATCTAACAACTTAAGTAAATCCAACTTTTTCAAGTTTGCAAAGTTTATATTTAATTTTTAATATTTTTAAAATTTATTCAAGTTTGTAAACTTGAAACTTTGTAAAACAAGTTTTCAAACTATACCAAAAGTAGGTTCTTCTTGTTTAATGCTCCTTGTTGTTACTAATTGAGAATTTGAGCAAGAAGTAGACGTAGATGTTCCTTCATTCTGCTTTAATATTGGTGTCGAATTTGGTATTTGAATATTTATTTTGTTAGGTGATAATTGAAGCACTGGTGTTAATTTAGGATTGGGTGTTAATTGATTGACGTTTACTGCTTGACGTTTGCTGCTTGACCACAATCTTGGAAAAAGTTGTAAACAATTCATTTGTGATTTTAGAGGTGTAGAAAGCGTTTCTGGTTTGAAAGGCGCGATATTCTGAAAGTTGGGAAAAAATTAAATAAATTAAAAAAAAATTAAATACAAGTTTGCAAACTTGAAATTCTAAAACTGGGGAAAGTTGTATTTTAAAAAGTTGGAAAATGTTTATTCCAAGTTTGTAAACTTTAAAGTTGAATAATTACTTAAAAAACTTGAAAATAAACTTTATTTAAGGTTCACCTATGTTTGTAAACACGGAAAAGTTTAATTACTTAAAAACTTGGAAAAAAGCTGAATTATTTTTAAAACTTTATTTACTCAAGTTTGCAAACTTGGAATATTCTAAAACTTGGTAGTTGACTTGTAAAGCTTAGAAAATGCTTATTTAAGTTTGCAAACTTGGAAAAGTTTAATTATTTTAAAAACTTGGAAATATCCAAGTTTAAACTTAAAAACCTAAATAAGCTTTAACTTAAACTTAAGTCTATAATTAACTCACAAACTTAATTAAATTGCAAACTTACGTCCAAATTATCGCCAAAGCTATTATCTGCCAAAAACGTAAGTCGAAATTGATCTGATGTATTTATTGCTGTTGTAATTTCATTATTAGTAGTAAATTCTCTAGTAATTCCACTCCCATTGATATCCATTGGGAAACAAATTTAAGTCTATAAAAAATCTATAAAAAATAATAAATATTATTTTTTTCCTATTGAGCATTAAATTGATTGGTCAAATAATTAATGCTGCATTTTTTATAAATGAAAAGATAAAATGAACGGAGGAGAAGAAAAACTATTAATTTATACATTGAACATCTTGCAATCTTACTCTATTGTGCAGGAGGCAATTTTGCGTTTTTGACGTTCACGTCGAAACTGTGCCAAAACTGATTTTAGAAAGGCGAAAATGATTAAAAAGAAAAGGAAGAAAAACGAAGGCCGGCCAAAGAAAGGCGAAACTGGTACACCCTTGCTGGACAAGCAACTTTATTAGACAAAAATCAGAAAATTAATAAAAATAATTTTTTCGAAAGATAACGAAAAATAGACTAAAAATTATATTTTAAATAGATACATGTTTTTTACAATTATAAATAACAACAAATATATACAAAAAAATTAAAAAAAATTTTTTTAAGAAAGCACACTAGGGGAAAGCACGGAAGCCATAAGAGCTGATTCTGTCAATACCTCCGGAGATCCAACAGTGGGAGAGAGAATTCCGCCACCCAGAACCTTCAAAAATTATAAATAATATTTTTATATTTTTTATTATACCTGTGGAGAAAGAATGTCAGGGCTGAGAACCTAAAAATAAAAATTGAAAAATAAGTTTCAAGTTCGATTTTTAATGTTTCAAGTTTTCGAGAATAAAAGTTAAGCTAGCATTCCAAGTTGCAAACTTAATTATTATATTTATTCAGGTTTGCAAACTTTAATTAATTTTATTCAAGTTTAAAACTTGAATAAAATAAACCTGAATATTTTACAAGGTTACAAACTTGGAAACTTGAGAAAATATTAGTCAAGTTTGCAAACTTTAATATTTACAATTTTCAAGTTTTAAAGATTAAATAAACTTGTTAAGTTTACAAATAATAATTAAATATTCTCCCCAAGTTTGCAAACTAACTTATTCCGAGATTTAATAACCCTCTCTATTAAGAAGTAATTTTGTACATAATTTCTACAAGTTTGGATGTCTATATAAAAATATAAAAAATTACATTAGGACTTAGAATCAACGGAGACAGTGCATACGGGTTTAATATATTAGGTGATAGAACATATGGAGTTAGCTATAAAAAAGTAAGATTACAAACTTAAAATTTCCAAACTTACAATAAAGGGAGTCAAAGCCATTGGAGAAAGAATAAAAGGGCCTAATACAAAAGGAGAAAGAATAAACGGCATAGGAGCTCCAGGCGACAGCACAAAAGGGCTGAGGACGGAAGGAGCTAAAATTTGAGGAGCGAAGATGCTTGGCGATAGAATGAGAGGGCCTAGCACTGAGAGACTGAAAAAATAATTTTTTGAAGCTGGTCAAGTTTATAAATTACCCCATAGTTGGAGTGAACATAAAAGGGGCTAGAATAACAGCTTGTCCAACTTCAACCCCCGCCTGTCTTTTAAAACGGAATTTTCCCCTATACAATTTTTCAATTTTTCTCCTCCGTCTTTCATCCAATTTGTCGGCATATTCCTTGCAGAAACAAATTTTAAATTTAAAAAAATTTTGAAAAAATACATCGGGAATGTTCCTCGCTATCCTTTCAATCCGTTTCCATAAAGCCTGTTCTCTCCCTATCCTGTCCAACTGAGAAAATCGTTCAGTCTCTTTCCTCAACTCTTCGGGGAAGTCTGCATCTATTTTAAAAAGATTTCAAAAAATTTAAAAAAAAATTAAAAAAAATTTTTTTTTTAATTTTTAAAAAATTTTCAAGAAAATTTTTACGTTGTTCTTTGCATAACTGGTCAAATTGACGTTGGTCAAGAAATGTCCACCCTCTACTATCTATATCATATTTTTGTTCGGTGTCAAATGAACGCTCAACATTTTTGTAGGCATTAATAATCTTTTTGTTTGCCTCCCTAAAGTCTGGTTCAATTTCTAGTAGAAAAGAAAACGTTAAGTTAACAAGCTCTAATAAAACTTGCTTCTAAAAAATTTTGTTTTATAGGTTTTCAAGCTTACAACTTTAATAATAAGCGTGCAACATAAAGTTTTAAGTTTTCAAGTTTTAACTTAAAGTTTTAAGTTTATAAACTTAAGTAAACTTTTTTTCAAGTTTGCACATAAGTTTTAAAGTTTATAAACTTGAATAGAACTTTTTAAGCATGAAACAAGTTTACAAACTTAAACAAAAAAAATTTCTAACCGAAAAAGTTGAGAGATTTAAGCAATTCAATCGCTTCCTTAACATGTCCAATACTTCCAGAGAGTTGCATTAACATTTGTAGCAATGCTTGTCTATCTCCCGATTTTAATCCTGAAGCTCTTAATACCTAATAGAATTTATAAAATAATAAGCTAATTAGGAAGACTGTAAATACCTTTGGAAGGGAATCTGCAGTTTTCAATAAATTCCCTTCTTTATCCCCATTAATTTCTTCATTTTCCTCATTTTCGTATAATGCAAATATTGTGGGGGAAAACAAAGATTTTTTATTTGCTCCGTCAGGCATTAGAGGTGCAAATCTTGGACTCATAAATTTAAAGTTTGTAGTGTCACTTTTATTAGAGCCATTTTGAGTTAATTTATTAAGGAGAGTTATGCCCATTTTTAGAAGACCTTGTGGGCTTTCCTATATTTAAAAATTAAACTTTATAAACTTGCTTTTCATTTTTATAAAACTTGAGCACTTTACAAACTTGAATTAACCATTTTCAAGTTTATAAACTTGAATATAATTTATTAGTATAAATATTGTTCCAACTTTTTTTCAAGTTTACAACCTATTTTCCAACCTTTTTAAGTTCATAAACTTGAATAAAAATAATATACTTATTTTTCCAACTTTTTCAAGTTTCCAACTTTTTCAAGTTTTTGCAACTTAATATTTTTCAACGCCCAATTAACCTTTCCACCAAAAAATTAATCTTTTACCTGTTCAACCTGACTCATTGAAGGTTCATCCTTTCCCAGAACCAAATCATACATTCTCATATTATAAGCACCTATTTATTTAATTAAAAAAATAATTTTTCAATTAAATTTAAATCAAACGAGCTCCAGGCGATTTTCTTTTTTTATCATTTTCTCGTTTCAAATGAACCAAAAATTCGTACATTTTAGTCCATTTAATATCCCCGTTACTTCCAGTATTATTGTTGTCATTATTGGGTGTTAAAGTTGATATTAAATTGGCAACCGAGAAAATGAAAAAAAAAATAATTTTTTAAAAATTACGAATATTTTTAATTTATTAAAAACAAACCCTAACAATCGCTGACTGATCACCTCTACCTAATAACTTGTCAATATGTTCTTTTTGCTTGATCTGATGAGGAAAGAGATTTTATTTAATTAAAAATGTTGCTAGTATTAAATTTTAAGTGTATAGTAAAAATAAACTTTTTTAAGTTTACAAACTTGAATAATTTTAACATTATAAACTTGAATAGTACAAGCTTGCTAAGTTTTAATGAATTCAAGTTTGCGCTTAAATATTCAAGTTTTTAAGCGTCCAACTTTACAAACTTGAATGCTTTTAATATTAAAACTTGAATATGTACAACTTGACAACTTTTAATTGATTTAAGTTTGTGGGGAAAATAAAAGCCTCAATAATTAATTTAAAAAATTCCTGCCTCAAAGTTTGGAAGCCTTTCCAAATTTTCCCTTTCCTTTTTATTATTGTTGTCATCTTCTCCGTGTCCATATCCCAAAAATCCTCCATCTCTCCTCATTGCGTTTGTTTTTATTTTCATATTTTCAAAAAACATTCTACGTATTCTTTTTTGAAATATTTCTCTTCCATAATTATTTTTAGTTTTATTGTAATGTTTATTTAAATGTTGATAATGTTGGAAATTAAGTGTTTTGAAGCTGGGGTCATTTCTCTGAATAATTAAATTTTAAATTTTCTGCATTTTCTTGCCTGATATTTCATATTTATTTATTTCAAGTTTACAATCTTATGTTTTTGCTTGATAATTTGATTCAAATTTATTTAAATTCACAAGCTTAAGTTTAATTAATAAATTCAAGTTTTTTCATTCATAGACTTAAGTTTATTTATTAATTCAAGTAAATTCAAGTTTGTTTAATTTACAATCTCGTAAATTAAAAACTTGAATATTGCAAGCCTGAAAACAATTATTACAAGCTTCAACTTCTCAATATTGTATTTATTATTGAAAATTCACCTTCCATCTCATTTTGTAATTATTTTCAGCTTGATCAGTTATTATTCTAGCAAAATGCCTCCTTCTAGCGTTAACTAAACAATTTGCTGCTAGAACTAGATCCATTTTATCTTCTACTCTGTAAAGGCAATCTGCTAGTTGTTTTTGTTCCTCTAATTATTTTATGAGTTTTTCTAATTATTTAATTTAATTTAGTCACCTTTCGATAGTTTCTGGTAAAGTGTCCTTCCAAGACTACCCATTAAAGCTTTCAATCCAGTAGCAAACCAGTTAGCGTGGATATTCCTCACTAATTGAAAATTGCGTTCGTTTACACGCATTTTATCGAATTTCTCCAAGCCTAATAATTCTGAGGATTATTTAGTTTATTGACATTCTTTATCAGTTAAAAATTAAATTTTTGTTTGGGTTTCAAAATACTTTCAAATCTGGAATTTAACGCAACTTATGTGTCTACTTATACTAGAAGAGAGTAACTCCAATTCTGGATCATATAAGTTAGCCTCTAGAAGTCCAAGAATTTTGAAATTTTTATCTAAAGTAGATAACACTTAGTAGAATGTCTATGCAAACTTTCACAACTCTATGTTCTAATCTAATAATTTTATAAGCTACTACACTCACACGTTCGCCTTCAATAACATCACATTCTATAAGATCGCTTATAGTTAACCAAAAATTCTGAAAATTTCAGGGATGCTAGTTAACACTATAAAGAACATCTCTGCAAAATTTCATATTTTTAGGACTTAATTTGGCTTTTTTACAAGCTCAAATCCAACCATGGTCGCATACTTTACCCTCACCCTAAACTGCCCTCAATAACTACAAGGCCTATAAAATCGCCTGTAGTTATCCAAAAATTCTGAAAATTTCAATGTTGCTAGTTAACACTATAACGAATATTTTCACAAAATTTCATATTTTTTGGACTTAATTTGGCTTTTTTACAAGCTCAAATCCAACCATGGTCGCATACTTTGCTCTCCTACTTAACCGCTCAAAATTAAAAAATACCTTCTAATTTATTTAAATCACTACAATAAAAAAGTCCAAATAAATTTAAAAAGTGTGTCAAATAAAAAATAATGCAAGTTTTAAACATTTTAAATTTTATTTTGAATTTTTATTTCAAGGGAAATCATTGTAAACACAAGTAAATCAAGTCTAGTTTATTTAAACTTTAACCAAGTTTATTTATATATTAAAATTTATTCAGCATTAAAATTCTTGTTTTAATATATTCCAAATATTAATAATCCTATAATAATCTTTTTTCCTCTTTTAAATTTATTTTTGAACCTTTTTAAATATTTGGGGGGAGAAAAGTAGGTCATTCTGGGGGAACATTTTCTCTCCCTCATTTTTCTCTCTTTTTCACTTTTTTTGGAATTTATTAAAATTTTTAAATATTTTTATACCAATTCCTCTTTAATCTACTTGTTCTTCTTCTATTATTTTGATAGATAATCCCCCTCCCTTTCAACACCTTTTTTGCCGTTGCACTTTCATAAATAGAATGATAAATGCGTGCTCTACTGTTAGCACTAAAATGGCCTTTTATTTAACACCGCTTCGGTCTTTTAACCGACGGTCTTTTAACTGATCGGCCTTTTAACCCTTTTTTATCTGCGTCGGTCTCTGCAAAGATATAACACACTATTTCGCTTTGCGAGGGACTTCAAAATGTAAACTCGAGGCATTTCAAAGTGTAAACTAATTAAAATAGCTAGCGAAGGTTAAATTTTCAGAAGAGGAATTTTTTCCCCGCTCAAATTTTCTATTTTTTCCCTAAATTCATGATTCTCGGCTGGTTTCCGAGTTCCGGCTTTTGAGCAATTTCCGATTTCAGACACTTTAGTCATTTCCGACCGACGCCTGATTCTTAGGGACTTCTAAGCCGTTTAGTAGTTTATCGATTTTAGCGGCCTCCAGACTTTTCTATTAGTTATTTGTGTGACGCCCAAAACGGCGTGCGGCCATAACGGCGCAAAGCCATAACTTGTTTCAAGATTTCCTAATCTTATGAAATTTAGTATTAACCGACTCCTCTCATCGAGCTAAGGAGATTTGTACCCAAATTGGTAAGGGCCAGACATTTTCCACCAAATTATAGCTTTGCGCCTTTATGGCCTCGCGCCTATTTGGGCGTGACCCTCAAATTTAATAATAAATATTTTGTTTGTTTATTTTTCTTTAAAAAAGCCTAAAGCTTTTTCAAATATTTATATCCTAAAATTTTTATTAATTTTTCTTTTTTGCATAGTTTATAAAATTTTTATACAAATTTTCTACAATGCCGGCTAAGCAAAAATCAGATGAAAGAAGTGTGAAGAAATGGAACGGACACGACGACTGTATTGGTTTGTTTATACAAGAATACATTTAAAATAAAAATTTTTTTATCAGGTGGAGTTGTTCTTTCAACAGAGGCAACAGGTGAAAGAGGAAGACAATGGCAAAAGATGATTCAAAAGCCTGGGAAGAATTCGCAATATTGGCATAAATTGGATGTTGATGAATGAAAAATAGTTTTTGTTTGTTTTTTTTATTAATTTGGTATTTTTTTAGTATTTTTTATGTTAGTTTTTAGACCCAAGGCCCTCACTCTCCGCAACACTTTCCCTTAATAAGTAGAATTTGGCCTTTGGGAGATGTTGTCATAGAGAGATTCCACTTATACAAACCCCTAAAATATTTGTATTAATTTTGGTTTGCTTCCGCTTCCAATGAAAATTTGTTCGTAGGAGAGAGAAGGGTCTTTATTAGAGCCCGGATTGGGAGGGTCGTACGAGATATCTCGAAAAATCTCAATCTCGATAACCGAGATTTTTGTTCGAGATCTCGTTCCGGTCTTTTTAGTCTTTATAAAATTTCCAGTGCATTTTTAATTTATTTTTTTTGTTTTTAAATAAATTTTTATATTATTTTGAAGAATAAAATTTGCTTTAATTTTTGTATTTTTTTGAATGTTGTTTTTTAACAATAGAACTATCTTTTATATTTTCACCTAAACATTCTCCTCTCATTCAGCATGTATAAATCAACTTAAGCTTTATTAAATCTGTAAATATTCCCGGACTCTAAAGCACCTTTTTTTATTACTCTACCTGTTTTTTCTAACGAAAATTGATGAATCATCTTTAAGTTGGTGTGTCTTTATCGATTATTTTTAACCTGATTTTTAGTCTAATTTCTTTATATTTTCTTTAAAAAAGTTTTTTTTATAATTTTTAGATTTCTTCCTTAACCTTCACATGACCTTTAAAAACAACAGATTTGTTTCCTGAATTGTCTGACGATGTTGAAATGAAGCAAATGAGACAAACAGCAAAGCTCTCTGGACGTTATTATAAGGTTTTTAATTTCATATTTTGATTGATCAGTTCGGGTAGGAGGGTTTTTTGCCAAAAAACTTACATCCCTCTGAAACCTACACTCTAGACCACTTTAAAGACCTATTGAAAAATACCGCAATAGGTCTATTTGACAATACCGCACAATGGTTCTAAAATGGGAACATTCGTCTGTACAGGATGTTGTTGCAATACAATGGGCAATGGGTGGGTTTTTACGAGAAAGGGGGGTGGCATGGGAGGGAAACTACACTAACTGAGATTTTATTTTATTATTAGACTGACAATATCATAAGGAACACTCAATGCTAACTTGAGATTTTAAAAAATTTTCTTTTAATTTTTTAGCCTACTGGAACGAACAAACCAATAAAATGAGAAATGTCACTAAACGGCCTCGTATCGGTTTATTTGCTGGGGACAGTTGTTCTAGACCTAAAGAAGCTATTTCTCAATCATTGAGTTTTCTCGATGCTGTTGGGTTTCATGATCCAACTGAATGCTTGCTTAACAATAAGGAGGCTTTGAGGAAGAGGAGTGAAGTTCCAAGACATTGGTAAATAAATTTTCGAAAATTTTGGCGAAATGTGTTTTTGACATTTTGAATTTTTGACATTTTGAAAATTTTTTTCAAATTTTAATTTTTTCCAGCTGTTCTCTCACCAAAGGATTCAGAATCAGCCAATTCTGTTGCCCAAGCACTTAAACCTTACAATCTACCAATTGCAGCATTCAGCTCCTCTTCAGCACAAGCTTTGTTGGATCAAGGAGTGACTGGGTTCATTAGCACATCTCCTTTTTTATTTGATTATGTCCAGACATTGGTTGAGCTACTTAAATTAATTGGAAATTCTAATTTGGTAAATTTTTAAATTTTTTCAAAAAAATTTTTATTTCAGGTATCAATAGTTGACAACAACGAGGATTCTTCAATTACCGATAAATTTATAGAAATAATTAGACAATTAAATATATCAATATCAGAAATAATTAGTGTTGATCATCCAAATATTATAAATGTACTAAATCATAGTGATGCACAAATTATAGTGAGGAATTTCTTTTTAATTTTAGGAGAAAATTGGGGATAAAAAGAAAAGATTTTTGAAGACAGCAAATTAGGAAGAGGAGGTGGGATCAAATGTCACCTCTTTCTATTTTTTTGTTTTGCAGAGGTTTTCTCGTTTCTTTTAATTTTTAGAAAAATCATAGGTCACTAAACTTCCCTAAATTTTGCTAAAATATTCTTTAAAAAGGCTACGTTAAATCAAAAAATGAAGTTGGGATCAAATGTCACCTCACTTTTTAATTTTCTTTTTTAAAGGTTTCTTTGGTCAACAAAGATATTTTGGCAACTATTTTTAATTTAAATAAAGAATTTAATTCTATTGCAAAACTTTGGGTTAGTATAGATTGGCCTACTAATAATAATGGAGAAGGAGAAGACGAGGAAACTTGATTTTATTAACCAACAAAATGCCAATTTTGTTTTTGATAATTCTAAATCTAAATTAAAGGTTTTATTTTTTAATATCTTTATTTTTAATGTTGACTCGAAAAATCTAGAAAAAATTTTTTTTCAAAAAGAAATTTATAAAATTTTCATTTCGTCACTGAGTACAAATAATGTCCTGTTTCAGTTTCGTGTAGCCCGTGACATCCCTTTTAGACAATTACCCGTTCTCGAATGAAGTTCAAAAATATTATTTTCTAGGTGACATGTGATACAATGGAGTAGCAACTAATTCATCTTCAACTCAACCAACTTCAACTCAACATTATATAACCAATTCTCTTTCCTAACCTTTGGGGATGGGAGTAATTTCGGACAAAACTTGCCAATTATTTAACCTTATAGTCCTTTTAAATAATGTTTTTCAGTACTTCGTCAACATCTTCTCAACATGCTTCACTTCCTGGCTAAATTTTATGCCGTGGCGGTTTCAAGACTCTTCCTGGCTAAATTTTATGCCGTGGCGGTTTCAAGACTCTTCCTGGCTAAATTTTATGCCGTGGCGGTTTCAAGACTCTTCCTGGCTAAATTTTATGCCGTGGCGGTTTCAAGACTCTTCCTGGCTAAATTTTATGCCGTGGCGGTTTCAAGACTCTTCCTGGCTAAATTTTATGCCGTGGCGGTTTCAAGACTCTTCCTGGCTAAATTTTATGCCGTGGCGGTGTTAATTCACTTCCTGGCTAAATTTTATGCCGTGGCGGTTTCAAGACTCTTCCTGGCTAAATTTTATGCCGTGGCGGTTTCAAGACTCTTCCTGGCTAAATTTTATGCCGTGGCGGTTTCAAGACTCTTCCTGGCTAAATTTTATGCCGTGGCGGTTTCAAGACTCTTCCTGGCTAAATTTTATGCCGTGGCGGTTTCAAGACTCTTCCTGGCTAAATTTTATGCCGTGGCGGTTTCAAGACTCTTCCTGGCTAAATTTTATGCCGTGGAAGTGGAGCATCAACTCAACAACATCTCCAACTCAACAGCATCAACTCAACCAACTTCAACTCAACAGCATCAACTCAACCAACTTCAACTCAACAGCATCAACTCAACCAACTACTTCAACTCAGCAACATCTTCATTCAACAACAACTTCAACTCAACAACAGTTTGTTTTATATTTATATATGTCGCAAGTTTTGTCCGAAATGTCATGGGCGTTGAATTATCCTGACCCACCCAATCCCACCGTGAGACTCCTTGTTTTCCTTGTTTCCCACTTTTGAAAGGAGGTTTCTCTTCCATAACACACTAGATGATCATCAACCATAAGCGAAAAACAACAAGATGCAATGATTGAATTGGCAAAACTACGAATTGAAAATCAGGACAATCGTTCAATTTATTTTTGAATTATTTTTTTATTAATTAAGAAAATTATAGAGCTATACAGAAGACAATGCAGACTTTGGGGGCAGACAGATTGAGCTTATAGCCGCGGAATTGGTCATCATTTTGGCTGACGTGAGACGGTGAAAAAGGTTTTTATTCTACTTTAGATTTCTTAGGTTTGGAACTTGCTTTGGTTTTATATTTTTTAAGAAGTACAACCTAAATTTAAATACGAATTATTCTAGGATTAGATTATTAGCGTTCTTGGTTTTCCTTTTTCTGGGTTTGAAGGTTCGGTTCCTTCCTTTATCAAGGTTTTTGTAAAAGTTTAAGTGTAGTTTTCCTACTGTTAGAGATTTGACACCCTTTTCAAACATTTTTGGGGTAAATGGCTTATTTTTTTATCAAAACGGCAATCCCCCACATCTCAAAACGGCAATTCCCAAACTTGGAGTTTCTTAACCAACATAAATTCCAAACCTTTTAGTTTCTTTAACAATTTTTTTCAGTTTAAAGATTGACCGCCATGTGCTGAATTGGACATCTTGGATGAGATGAGGAAAAAGGTTTTTTTTATTTTACTTTGTTTATTAGGGTTGGTATTTGTGTAGGTCAGGTTTCTGTTTTGTTTTCTAAAAGAAGTAACCCAAGTTTAAAGAAAACAAGAGTGTTCGTGGTTAAGTCGGTAGTGTCCTTGGTTTTTCTCTTGGGCGGTCTAAGGTTCGATTCCTTACAGGGCCTACGTTTTTGTTTTTACAGATGTTTATATGTATTTTATATAAAACAAGGTTAAGACATTAAAAGCATTTTTGGAATAATTGGGCCAGTTTTTTACGCAAAACGGACCTAACTTCTTCAAAATTCGTGAGTAAAAAAATTCGTGAGTCCTTTTTCTTTGAGAAGGTTTTCCGGCCTTGTACTCTAAGCCTTTTCAATTTACATGTAAAAATGAGATTAATCAATAATTCTGCTTTCCAATTTATACTCAGATTTTTTAGTACTGGTTGCGAATATCCAGGAGTTTGCCGGTCTTTTGTAAGTTCGGCCAGGAAACAAACTGAGTTAGCTTAGATTTGTTGTAATCATTTATATTTTTTTATTAGCGAGTCTACAAAAAAATTGTTGGAATTACAAGAACAAGCAAAAGAGGCAAAGAAAGGTCGTTGGTGCTGTTTTTTTACAATTAATGCTGTTTATCAGGTTTATTTCTTAATTTTTATTTAAAATCGGGAGCATAAGGTTACTCGGGGTTTCAGTTTGATCAAAAAAAGTTAACCGACAAAACTGGTAATTCTTTGGATTTCTAGTGTAATTAAAATTGTTTGGAGTTGAAAGTCAAAATTTTGAAGCAGAAAATTGTCAATTTTCGTGTTTCGGACCTTAAGAATGAAAAGTTTTCAAAAAATTTCTTGGGTCGGGATTCGCTTTTGAAAAAAGATGAATATAAATCTGCGGGAATCCTTTTTGATAATGGAATTTTTTCCTTTCATTTTAAACTAATTATTAAGGCTCCTTTAATTTTTCATTTTTAAAAATTATTTTTAAATTTTTTTAGGATACTCACCCCGATGGTTCTTCTCATAAAGGACAAACAGTTATAATGCTCCATGGATCACCTGGTTCTCATAACGATTTTAAATATATTGTGCCTCTTTTAAGTCCGAAAGGAGTGCGTTCCGTTGTAATTAATTGGCCTGGTATGGGCTATAGTGAATGTTTGTTTTTTTTATTTTGATTATTTGGGGGAAATTAAGGGGGTTTTCTTATTAAAATTTTAATAAAAAAATATTTTATTTCGGCACATCCCTTATTTAAATATCTATAGGAAATATTTGTAGGAAGTATCGGTCAATACCTTTTTCTTTTTTTCCAAAGTTCTCTTCTATTTTCAATAATATTGTCAATCAAAAAAAAAAGGATCAAAAAAGTATAAAATAAAGGAAACTTAAAATAGAAAGAGGAGCATTTAACAGCAATTTTGATTAGAGACTGGACAGGGACGAGATCTCTGCTCAATCCCCTCCCCAAAATTTTCCCTTTTCCCCATTTCGGGGGGAGGGTAGAATTACCCCCCCCCCCCTGATTACGGATCTGCGTATGACCCTCCCAGTCCATGAAAATCGATCGAAAATCTTAATCCCTTTTAATGTTCCTACCTCAACAATTAATTTAATTTATTTATTTTCTAGTTCAGATGATGACAATTTAAAAAATGATAATTTGGAAAGAACAGAATATGTCCAATCAATAATTAATTCTTTAAAATTACAAAAACCTTTAATATTTTTTGGTCATTCTAGAGGGGTAGAAAATGCTTTTAGATTAGCTGAGAGAAATGAGGTTTTACTTTTTTAAATTTTAATTTTTAAGTTAGTTTTTTTAAGGAAAAAACAGTCGGAATTGTTGCTGCTAATTTTGTTGGAGTACAGCCACATATTGGGGTCCGTTCTTTTTTCGCAATTAAATTTCTTTCTGCTTTGTGGGAATTTGCTGGATGGTTAAGACTTCAATCTGTGCTTGAACCAATTTATAAAACTAGTTAGTTTTTATTTTTTTCTTGGGAGACAATAATGGGGTTTCTAAAAAATTCTAATGTATGATTTTTAATTTATTTTTCCAAATAAAATTAATCAAATTTTGCGTCCTTTCGGAATCCGACCTCGTCTTTGACACGATTCTTAACAAATTAATATTTTTTTGGCCTCCGCTTTTATTTGAGATTTAATAAATGCCTTGGGTGGATTTAAAATAAAATATGTTTTTACAGAAATTTTAGAGGGAATGCTGACATATTTTATCACAAGAGTAAACACTGTTGATAGGCATAAAATGGGCTAATTGTTAAAATAAGGAATTTAGGCCTCTGCTTTTATTTGAGATACTATTTATTGGTAACAGTAAACCTCCCAAAAATCAACAGAAACCCTAATTTAATTAAAATTTAAATTACAAAATTTTTTAGTTTACAAATGGGTTGGATTTAAAGTCTCAGATGGTTCCATTGCTGCCCGTAGCCTTAAAACAATGACAGCAACCGATTTCGATATCCAATTGAGATATTTATTTCCGTTAGTAATGAATCAAAAAATTAGAATTTTGTTTGCTTATTCTGGAGATGATGATATGATAGAGCCTGAAAGAAGTGAAGAATTGTTGGACAATATTGGATTGAAAGAAGAATGTCGATTGGTATATTTTTGTAATATACATTTTTTAATTGAGTCCAATATGAAAAAATCCCAACGATTATAATATGATTTTCTTAAAACCAGAAGTTAGTCATTTGGTTAAGTGGGTAAGTTTTATCCTCCACCTAATTTTAAGGGAAGGTTCGACTCCGATTGGTTACAATTATTTTTAATAAGTGTAAAATAGGTATGTAACACATAACCTATTTTGTTCTTTTTAAATTTTATAATGAATATACTTGTTGGAATTTATAAAGCTTGCCTTATAAACTTTTCAAGTTTGCAAACTTAAAGTTCATTTAACAAGTTTTATTTTCTGAATAAAGTTTTAAGTTTACCAACTTTTTTAAAACTTGTTTCAAACATTATGCTTAAGTTTAAAACTTGAACATTAATAAGAATATTAAATAGTGCAACTTTAATATTACAAACTTAAATTAAATAAAACTTTATTTTCCGAATAATGTATAATTTTAATAATCAAGTTGAATTTATTGCTATTAAAATTCAGTTAAAAATAATTTTTCATTAAATAAATGAATTTATTAAATTAATATTCAAACTCCACATCTAGCTGTATGCACAGTATTAAGTAACCCATATCCTCCATTTTTACAAAAATCTTCGGGGTCATCAGACTCCAGCGATTTTAGAAGAACGCCTCCAAGACGGCGTTGTAAGGCGTATTGGACCTTAAAAATTTTTTTTAATTTCAAAAATTTTTAGAAAAATATTCCTCAACCTTATATTTAATAGTTTGTTCATTTTCCCCACTCAACCACTCTTCACCAGTCTTCCAATAAGAAGTAACAGCATCGTATCTTGTGTGGTGCTGAACTCCCGGTTTTCTGATGAATTGGCAAACCTATCGGAATTTTTAAGAAATTAAAAAAATATTTTTTGCCTCTCAACCTCCTTTTGTGTAACAATTAAAGGTTCTGCTTTCTCCTCCTCACGCTTTTGCAAAATTGCAAATGTTGGTAATTCTAGTATAATCAAGTTGGATTTTATTTTGGCTTGTTCAAGGGTCAGAATTGTTGCACTCTTAAGTTCTAATATGTATTTTTTGTATTTTTCAAGTTTATTATTTATTTCAGAATTCCAAGTTTATTTTATCAGAATTTTATAAAATATGTGTTTTGTTCTTGTTTCAAGTTTATTTTTAATTCAGGTTTATTTTCATTATTAATTCTGGTTTCAATTCTGGTTCCAAGTTTATTTATTTATGCATTTGTATTTTCGTTCTGATCTATTTTTAATTCAAGTTTATTTTTTGTATTTTCTTGTGTATTTTCTGATTTGTATTTTTTCAAGTTTATTTTAAATTCTGATCTTTTGTATTTTTCTCCTTGTATTTTCTTTGTGTTTTCTGGTGTTTGTTTTTCAAGTTATTTATTTAATTAATTTATTCTCCTGCCTGTGTATCAGTATTTTCCTGATTTGCAATACCGGATGGATACAAAGGATTTAAAACTTTGGCTTTAGCCTTGGAAAGTGCAATACTCGAAGGTAGCAAAATAAACTTGAGCTGTAATTTATTTTTAATTTTAAAAATTTTTTTTGTGATTTACCAATTTGTTTAATTGTTCAGGCTCATAAACCTCACTAATATTTTTGCGAGAGAGTTGAATTCTGAAAAATATATTTTTTTTTAATTTCATAATTATTTTTAAAATTAATAAAAAGCCTTCTAGCGTCTTAAACGAGTCATAGTTTTTTGGCCATAACTTGATTTATACCCAACCAAAAAATATGAAATTTTCAGATTAACTAGCTAACAGTCTAAGAAAGTAAACTGCCAAATTTCATAATTTTAACTCCATTTTAAACAATTTTATGAATTTTTAAACAATGTTAGTATTTTTCTGACAGATGGTGAACGCAGTCAATACTTTAGGTCATAACTTGATTTTTACTGAACCAAAAATTATGAAATTTTCAGATTAACTAGCTAAAAGTCTAAGAACACTAACTGCCAAATTTCACGATTTTAGCTCTACATTAGACATTTTTATAAATTCTCAAGTCAGTCGACTTCTCTAAAAAAGGTCTGCCATTAATCATGACCAATTAAAAAAAATTCACTTTAAAGCCAATCTAGGCATACAATCCATCAACTCATCCACTACATTCTTCTCATTTTCCTTTTCATTATCCTTTTCAAACAATTCAGAATTTAATTCATTTAAAAATTGACTAAAATCTCTGCGAAGAGGGGGACGCATAAAATTGTCGCAGTCCAAAAGTAACTTTAAAAATAAAATTTTTTAATTAAAAAATATTTTTTTAATTTAAAAAATATTTTTTAAATTTAATTTTGAATCGTTAGGAGTCCAAAAAAATTAAAAAAAATTTTAATTTATTAAATAAGCTTCCAACAAATTACCCCAGACAATTGGTAGGTAAAAAAATTGGAGCTTGTTTAGCGCAGCTACTGTTTTTTCCCGCTTTCGATCTACAAAAAATTTTTTGATTAAAAAAAAATTCAATTTCTACCATTAATTATTCGTTCCCACTGGGTTTGACTCATATCACACCCAACTTCTCCCCACAAATTAATTTTTTCTTTTTTATTAGCTATTGAAACAATTTTCTCCAATTTTTCTTTATTTTCCTCATTTTCAACAGTTTTTCCATGTTCATCTAATTTTGCCAAATTATTAATTAAAAATACATTGCATTGTTTCAATGGAAGTTTGTTTAACATCTGTGGGAATTTTAAAGAAAGTTAAAATTGAGACAGGATTTTTATGCAGTAAATGAAAAATATGCATATATGTATATGCATACACGGAATATGCGTGAACTGCTTAAATATGCATGAAAATATGGATTAAATATTTTCCTTAAAAATAAGTCGAATTATGCATTAAAAAGTCGAAATATGCATACACATTGCAAATATGCATGAAAAGTCAAAAATACCAAAAAATTTAAACATTTTTTACGCAGATATTTTTTTACGTCAAAAAAATCGAAATATGCACAAAAATATGCCTTTGCATAAATCCCCCTGTCCCTAATGTAATAATAAAATTACAAACATTAATTTCAACATTATCCAAAGAAAGTGAACAAAATACAGTAAAATTAGTTGTAAATTCATTAAATTGTTGACAACGTAAAGTTTGTTGGTTTGATGTTTTTGTTGTTTTTAAACTTGAAATAAAACTTGTTTTACAATTGTAAAAATATTTATTATAATTAAAATTATTACTCTTCTTCCTCTTCATTTAATTTGCTTTCTTCGTCATCAGAATTTTCTAACAATTCAAGAGAAGAAGGATTCTGATTTTCTTTAGTTGTATTTTTATTGTTTGTTTTTAAAGAAGAAACATCGCAATTGTAACATGTCTGAACTATTTGATAAAAATCAGAATTTGTAGAAATTTTGTTGAATTTGTAATTACAAAATCAGAATTTGTAAAAAAATCAGAATTTAAAAAATCAGAAATTATAAAACCAGAAATCATAAAATCAGAATGTGTAAAAATCTAATTCGTAGAAATCAGAATTTGTAAAAGTCAGAATTTGTAAAAATCAGAATTTGTAAATAAAGCAGAATTTAAAAATCAGAATTTACAAATCAGAATTGTAAATCAGTTATTTCTGATTTTTTTATATCAATTATTTTTTATACAGAATATTTTACCTGGCTTTGAGCAATTGTTTTAAGCAAATGGAACGGTTCCCCTTCTGGACACTCTCCAGCAATATTATCGTGTTCAAGACCGTGAAGGGCAATTCCAGCAATATTTTGAAGGGACAACCAAACAGTCTATTTAATTATTTTATTTTTTTATCTTCCCACAAAAGACCTTAATTTGTATAGAACGACTGTTATCAAAAGCAATAAATTCCCTATCATTATTTACTAGATAAGGAACGCCAAGTTCATTTAGAAAATGTGAAATTGTGGTCGCTTCTTTCATTATTGTGCAAACCTTTTAATTTTTAATTGTATACAAAATTAATTTAATACTTGTGTTTGCGAAACCACTCCCGGCCCATGGGCTCTTATTCTATTCTGGGAAATTGAAGAGGCTGATTCGCCAATTCTTCTAGATTCCCAAGAACGAGTGCCATAAATATCCTCCACAAAGTGTTGAGACATTGCTTCAGCTGAGAGGGAAACGATTAACTGAAAAAAATTAGAAAAAAACTCTATATAATGGACTCTCTCTAAAAAGGACTCTATCGAATAGACGCTCTCTATGAATGACTCTCTTTAGAATAGACGCTCTCTATGAAAGACTCTCTTTAGAATGGATGCTCTCTAAAATGGACTTTCTTTAAAATGGACTCTCTCTATAATTGACACATCCACTTCCTCCCGCCCATTTTGGCCTAATTTTTATAGTTTCAAAAAATATTTTTTAAATAAAATTCCTTGCCTTCTTCCGAGGAACCTTCTTATAAATCAACTCCTCTAGAGTGCCCTGAATAGTCATCTTTGGCTGATTAAGCAATGTACTGTTTTTAAATAGAGGTGAATGATGTCCAGTATGTGTATTTGTAGAGCGATGGTAACGATAACTTTTAATTAATTTTTAAGAAGGTAAAAGAGTTTGAGAACTACCCAATAGCAACAATATAGTCAACGGAACGAACCATGTTGGCAAAATCAAAGTTGAGTTGGTCAACAAAGCTGATAGGGTTTAGGCTGATCTTTAAAGGTGTTACGAATACTATATTAAATTTAATTTTTGGAGAATAAAAAAAATTATTCCCGATCTAATTTAACTCAAAACCCTCCAATCCCCTTTAAAACCCCACCAAGATCTGCTTCTTCCATCCCAAAGTTCTCCTCAAATCGGCAAGAAAAGAATTCATTTGATAAGCGTTATTAGGCCCATCTAGCCCGCCGTTAGCACAATTCAATTCTACACCATCAGCATTGTGTTCATCCAGTAAATGCCGAATTCTTTCAATTAAAATAAAACGGGTTGGTGTAGCGGTAGCAATTCTCCATTGCTCGACAGTTCCAGAGAAAGAAATTATTCTGATTTTAATTAAATTCTTATTTTTAATTAAATTCTGATTGTTATTAAATTCTGGTTTTAGTAAATTCTGGTCTTAGTAAATTCTGATTTATTAAATTCTGGTTTTAGTAAATTCTGATTTTTATTAAATTCTGAATTTTTAAGAGTTTTAATTTATTTCAAGTTTATTTTTATAATTCTGATTTTCATAAGTTTGTACTTGTAAACTTAAAATGTATAATCTCTATTTTTTAAGTTTTTACAATTTCATATTCATTTCTATTAATTCTGATTCTAATTCTATTAACTCAAAAACATACAAAAAAGGTTTCCTTTCTCGTTCCCAATCATTATACAATTTAAGAGCAAGATTCATTCCTTTACTTGGACCAGAATAAACATAGGGATTTACAGATGCTTGTCCTAACACCATATGGGAACACCAGCCAGGTTGTAGTTGTTCAAAAGCAAAAGAATTTCTGCTTTCTTCTAGATCGAGGAAGCAGAGACGAGTACATTCCCCTTTGAATTTTGAACGGGAAATTCGATTTGAATAAAAAAATTTAGAACCAAGCTGTTCCAAATTCCCCCGTTTTGTCCCACGACGGCATTTGAAACGGTCACCAACTGTTCGATGTAAAGGAAGCAGACCTCTTGTACAGTTGTTTAAAGGGTCGTCTCCCTTGGAAAAAATTCTTTGTTAGAGAAAATTAAACTAAAAAGCCCAACTTGAATACTAAAAAGCCCAATACCCCCAAATTCATGATTTGAAATCCTGAAAATGTATTATTAAATTTAAATAAGAATTTATTTTTAAATTACCAATCGAGTTTATGAATAAAAGCAGCATGTTCTGGCTCGTTAAAGGAATACCACTGGTCCTCTATTATTAATGAAGTTGTTTCAGATCTATTGTCGTAATGTAATTGTTGATGCTTGTTTTTTGAATCGAGAAGATGGCAAACCTTTAATTAGATTAATTTTGTATTTAATTTGTCTTTACAATTTTTTTATAATCTCAAGTTTATTATTTAGATTACAATTTGTAAGTTTAAAAATAAACTTTAAAATTACAATTTGTAATTCAAGTTTATATTTAAAATTATAATTTGTAATTCAAGTTTATTTAGAATTACAATTTGTAATTCAAGTTTATATTTAAAATTATAATTTGTAATTCAAGTTTATTTAAAATTACAATTTGTAATTCAAGTTTATATTTAAAATTATAATTTGTAATTCAAGTTTATTTAGAAATACAATTTGTAATTCAAGTTTATTTAAAAATTACAAATTATAATTTTAAGTTTATTTAAAAATACAATTTGTAATTCAAGTTTATTTTTTTACAATTTGTAAATTTCAGGCTTATTTTATTTATATTACAATTTGTAATTTATTATTATTAATCCAAAAGCCTTTATTATATAATTAGAAATTTTTTTATCCACCTCATGATACCCCAAAGTTCCATCAGTCTGTCCACTATCTTCATTTGAATATACTAAACTTTCAACTTCCGGCATCTTTAATTCTTCATTTTTTCTAATAAAATAGCTTCTGGCCCAAGTGCTCAAACCAATAACTATTTTCTTTCGAGGAACGCCTGATCCCGCAAGGTGTTCTTTCAAAATAAAAATTTGTTTGATAATTTTCTAGAAATTTATTAAAATTTCAATTCAACTACCAGCATTTCGAGCCAACGAATCCTTTAAAGGCACAAGCTCTGAATTGTGCAAAGGATCTACTGGAACAGCAACACTTAAATTTATTTAAATAATTTTATTTTTCCTTCCAAAATTAATTATTTACGACGGTATTGGAAATTCACTGTTAGAGCTAATTTCATCAGCCCACAAATAAAAAGCGTCAAAATAAGCGTCAAATTTAGGCATTCTTCGATATACATATTTAACCCAATTTGAACTGGGAAAATTTTAAAAATTAAATTTTATTTAATTTTAATTAGTTATTCACCTTATAGAAAGTATTAATCTCAATTTTCTCATCCCAGACCTTTTCCTTTCTTTTTTAATTTCATCACCTAGTAGCTCAACAAATTGTTCAAATCCTGGCGTTAGCAAAACATCAGAATCAAATTTTAAAACTTTAAAAAATTTAAAAAATAATGAAGAGATATAAATACATATTCCACTAAATCCATAACGTTTAGTAAAGAAAACCATTCGACGAGTTACATTTTGAGCCAATTCTGGGCGTTTTAGGTCGAGGAAATGAGCGTTGGATGCCTGCAATATTATTATAGCGTATATTATAAATAAAATTAAAGGCTATTATAAATCAGAATTACAATTGTAAAATAGAAAAATAAACTTGGATAAAATACAAATGTAAATAAGAAATAAAAATAAACTTGAATTTAAAAATAAACTTGGTAGTGAAGAAAAATAGAAAATACAAAAAACACAAATAAACAAAGTAAAATACAAAAAAATCAGAATTAAACTTAAAGCAGAAAAAAATAAAAAATAAACTTTAAAAATACAAAAACACTAACTTAAAATAAAACACAAAAATCAGAATTTAAAATAAACTTAAAGCAGAAAAAAATAAAAATAAACTTGAATTCTGATTTAATAAAACTTGAAATAATAAAACCAGAATTAATTAAAATTTCAAAATTAAATATTCTGATTTTACCATTTTCATTCCTAGCAGCACACGTGGAGAAGTAGAAATTAACTGTAACGACGTTATTAATTTAAAATTGCCATAATATGAATGGGGAATTAAATCCAATTTTGTTGGCAATTTAAGTCCATTATCGTTTACTTCAGCAAAGCCTTTAATTTTATTTTTTCTAATTTTTTATTTAATTTTATTCTAATTAAAATACCATAAACTATGTCAGAACAGCTTATGTTCTTGTAGAAATGAAGGTCAATTTGGACATTATCCTTGAAAATTGAATAAATTTTGTGTTAATTATGAGCTTATTTAATTAAAAATTATTTTAAAAAATTAAAAATTTTTAGAAATTTTTTAAAATTTTTTTCTGAATTTTTTACCTTTAAGGGAACAAAAAAACAATAAAAAGCACACTTGTCAAGCTCAAATTTAAGAGCATTTTGTTCACTAACTTCATCTACACGAAATTCTGGTTCAATATCTAGTGGTGGACGCTTTTTTGCTTCACAACTCAAAGCGAGTAAAATAATTAAAAATAATTGGAAGATTTTCCCAAGAGGGAAGGCCATAATGCTTCTTTTTAATTAAAATTAATAACAATTCTGATTTCAAGTTTATTTTATTAAATTCTGAAAACTAATCAGAAAATTCTGATTTGTATTTCAAGTTTTATTAAATAAATTCAGGTTTGTTTCTATATAACAAATAATTATCATCAGAACAAATAATTCTGATTCCAAGTTTATTTGTTTCAGAATTTTTAAATAAACTTGAAAATTAAACTTAAATTATATAACTCCAAGCTTATTTTTCTGATTCAAGTTTTAAAGTTTAATTTCAAGTTTATTTAAAATTCTGAAATTAAATTCTGAATAAAGTTTTAAATAAATTTACAGAGTTAAGCAATTTAATTAATTTAATAAGAAAGATTGTCAACTATATTTTTAATTTAATAAAATGAGAAAAATGACAACGTCCCATTCCATTATCAATTATTTCATAAACTACACCTTTCACTCAACTTTTTTACAGAATTTTTTTAAATTAAAAAGCAACAGTAAATATTTTTAAATTAAATAATAGATGAGAAGGTAATTAAAATCAGATTTTGTATTAAAAAATTTTATTTCCAAAAATTAAATCCAGCAAAAAAATATAAATAATACATAAAGGGATTAAGACTTTAATTAATATGTATTAATAATAATTCTGATTCTAGGTTTATTTTCAGAATTTAATTAAATAAAGTTTATTTTTAAAAATCATAATTTAAAATATTAAACTTTAATTTTCAGAATTATAAAATAAACTTGAATAAATTAAACCAGAATAAATAAACTTTTTTGTAAATAAACTTTATTTCAGAATTAAATTAAATAATAATTCTGATTCTGAATTTCAGCATTTAATTAAATAAAGTTTATTTTTAAAATAAGTTTATTTATTCTGGTTTTATTTATTCAAATTTATTTAATTCTAATTCAAGTTTATTTTATTTAAAGTTAGCAAGTTTAATTTCAAGTTTATTTTATAAATTTTGAAAATTAAAGTTTAATATTCTGATTTGTTTTTATTCAAGTTTTAAAAATACGTTCAAGTTTATTTTCTACATATATATTGAGTCAAGTTTATTTTCTGATTCAAGTTGATTTTAAAATTCTGATTTTATTTATTTCACCACGAATAAAACTTTTTAATGAGTATATTGTATTTATTTCAGTGTTTGGCGATGAAACGTCTTTTTTAGCAATAAAAAGGAAAAAAATCATTGAGTCCTGTAGTCATGCCCCTGTGCCATATTTTGGGGCATAACTTTTTGGGATTTCACCCAATTTGGATAAATCTTGTATCAATCGAAAGCCCTGGATATGAGGATTATTTTATCTAACAGGGTTGATTTTATCAGAGCATTCTACAAAAAGTTAAATCTCGCTAAGTGCGCGCAATCGTGATTTTTGGCCTTTATTCGACTGCAACTTTTAGTATAATGATCTGATTAAATCAACCCTGTTAGTTAAAATAATCCTCAGATCCAGGGCTTTCGATTGATATATCATTTACCTAAATTGATGAAGAATCGAAAAAGTTTTGGGCTAGAATATGGCTCAATAACTAAACCTGTGAGACTCAACTGGAACCTCCTTAAAAAGAAAGAAATATCGTAATAAATATACTGTAAATGTGGATGAGAAGGAGAGATTTTTGTAATCCTCGGCTTTTCATTTAAACATTTTTTCGAGATTAAGGACTTGATTTTTATCTGTCAGAGCTTAGCGACGCGATTTTAAATTGCTATAAAAGCGATTTTATTATAAAGACGACATTTGATCCCAACTTTCATTTTCTTCATTTATTCTCATTTCCACGCTAGGTTTTTCTTTCCTTCTCGCTAGGTTTTTTTAAAAGTGACATTTCATCCCACGTTTCATCTTTTCATTTTAGTAAGGATTCAGTCACATCTCTTTCTCAATTTCTGTTGTTGTACTGTCGAGGACTAGTTTGCATAACAATAACCTTTGTGGGGGGCGGTGCTTGCCGAATAAACGAACTTAAAATGAGAGGAAAGAGGCTGGTAGAAGTTGTTTTGTTTGAGACTTGTTTACTGCCCAAATTTGAGAGATTTTTCTCATTTTTATTCCCTTGTCTTAAGACAAACTATTACCAGCCTCTTTCCTCTCATTCTAAGTTTTTTTTTATCCCTTGAGCACCGCCCCCACAAAGTTATTGTATAATTGTTGTACAAAATGGAACACGACAAAATGGTACAACAACAGAAATTGAGCAAATTGTCGTCTTGAGTACTCCTTTTGGCAGTACTTTTTGTCCAGTTTTCCCCTATGTTCCATTTTGTCGCTAGGCGTAATTTCTTATTTTCGAATTATTTGTTTTTAAAGTTGTTTACCATAACTAAGTTTTATTTTTTTAGATCTCTGTAAAATATTATATTAACAATAACCTTTCTATCTACTCTTCAACATTAATGGAACATTTAGACGCCAAATTAAATAACCAATTTGGTTACCTTGGCCTTCTTTTGCTGTATTTGCGTGGTGCTGTTATTGTTCTTTTGGCTGTATTTTTAGGTTCGTTTTAACATTAATTTTTGATTCCTTTGTTGAAATAAAGCGAAGACTTTTTTCTGAGTTTTTTCTTTAAAAAACTAGTCTTAAACATTTAGCGGTAAGAGCCCAACCAGCTTTTCGGATACTGAAATCAGCTTGTTAATTCAAGCTGAAAGGGAACAGGTCTCCTGTAGACGGGAATATGGTACCTTTCTTGGTACCCTTCGATAGAGGACCTTTGCCTTCCTATTGGGAAGTGATGTCCGTTTTTTTTTGAAAAATTATTTTGGGCGAAGTTATGGCCAGTCAAAGTTTCAGTCTTTTGGAGGGAGTGTATGGGAAAGCAGTTGTGTTTTTGAGGGCGAAAAAGTAAGTGCTACTCTAGACGCTAGCGGTTCAAATTTGACTGGCCATAACTGTGCCAAAAGTTGCTTCGCAATAGGATGTTGGGGATTCTCTATTGAATGGTCCAAAAAAAGTATCAAATTCCTGTTTACTGTAGACCATGTTTTTTTGCAAGTTTATTTGCGGACAGAAATGCGAAAACAGTCTTGTCCGCAAAATTTTGCGGACAAATTTTTGTCCGCAAAAATTTGTCCGCAAAATTTTTAACCCTAAAATTTTTTTGTCCTTAAGTGATGCTCTTCCTCTCGTTTTTATTAACAAAAATGGTCCCCGATTTAATTAGAAGAACGGCCCTCCTTAAATCTATTCAATTTTTATTAAAAAAAAATTTTTTTTAATTTTTAGGAGCAGACTTCATCTCTTCAATTAATAGTAAGTTGTTAATTATTTTTTAGTTTTTTTTAATATTCTGACTATTTTTTAGGCAAAACTTCTTTCTATTTGAAAATTGTTGCTGCTGTTGTTCTTTATTTGGGTGTATACAGTATTGGACTGTACATTTATCTGTCCTCCAGCAATTTTTCTAGTAAGAAAAATTTTTTTAAATTTATTATAAAGTCGGAGCTCACTATAAGATACACCCTTTTGGGTTAAAAAGGCTGATTATGTAATCAGGTTTATGTCAAATTGAGAGTTTAGCTTAGTCAGTTCCTCCACTAGTTAACCCACTTTTTAAAAATATCTAAAATTGAGGGGTATATAAAATTTGGTGGGGTAAATAGCCAAGTTTGGTAGTGTATGTAGAGATAAATTTAAAATAAATATATTTATTTTAAAGATGTGGAAAATGACAACATTTCTTGGAACTATAATGGTTATGGCAGTTCTGAACCGTTTAAACAAATTATTGCAACACAAAAGGAATTAATTAACAATACAATTTCTGATTTTTTTCCTGGAAAAATTTTCAAGTTAGTTTGATTATTTTTTGGACAAAAAAAATTTTTTTTTGTTAATTTTTGACGGGAAAATTTCGTATTTTTAAAATGTCCGCAAATTTTTTAAAATTTTTAAATCAGAAAAAAAAATTTTTTTTAATAGTTCTCATACAATCCCTCAACAACCAATTGAAATTATTGAAGTTAATGGTTTAGACAATTGTTTGTTTATTCTGTTGATTGGCGTTTGTCTTCTTTTGTTGGAAGTTAATGCTAAAGGAAAAAAGGTTTTTTTTAAATTTAAATTAGCAGGGGTTTTTGCTTATTTGCATTTAACCGCGGTACACCTCAATTGTGTCCCGACTCAATTGAGTCCCGGACCCTATAACTTATGAAGGGATGGTCACTTTTTGTTACGCTTGGTACCATTGGATAGGGCATTAAATAGGCTACAATATACTAAAAAATCAAAATTCCTGACCGACTGGTAAAAAAGTTATGATCGATAAAGTGCCGAAAAATCAGATTTTTTTGAAAAAGTTAGTTTTTAGATTATAACTTTTTTATCAATCGGTCAAAAATTCTGATTTTTTGGTATGTTATAGAGCTTTTGATTCTCTATCCAATGATACCAAGAACATGAAAAAGTGACCATTCCTTGCTAAGTTATAGGGCCGGGACTCAGTTGAGCCGCTCCGTTTAACCGGTGTTTATTAATTACCGGGAATTGTGAAATTTAAAGTTTGTGACCTTAGTTTTGTTAAGATTATGTTTTGAGAGTCAGTCAACCCCAAGGCTTGTATTCTTAGATTTTCGGACGTCTGATTTGTGTGATTTTATAAAAAATTTTCTTTCAAAAAATTATTTTTTTTCTGGCTGTAAAAATAATCAAAAAAAATTTTTTTTTAATTTTAGACATTTATTACAACTTCTGGCTGTCTAAAAATTTACTTTACCTCAATTGCCTTTCTTTCCAACTTCAATCTTGTTCATGCTCTGACTTCAATTGAAAAAACTACAATTGGTTCTTGTATTATGTTGACAATTCTTGCTTGTGGTCTATTTTGGTTTTGGCGACGACGCAAAAGTTCAAAATCTTTTGATGTTGAAATGATTAATTTGCATGGATTGAAGGTCAAAAAAATTTTTTAATTAGTTTTAAGGGCGTAGCTAGGGGCTTCTGGGGCTAAAGCCCCCTCCCCCAAAATGAGGAAAAGGGAGAAATTTGAGGGTGGGATTAAGTAGCAAAAAAGTGAACTTTTTTCGCCTATAACCGTCCAAATTAAAAATGGAGCGGTGAAAAAATAAAAATATTTTTCAAAAAAATTTTTGCCTTATAAACGCCAAAATAAACGCCAAAATTTTGGCGCACACCCAATTTTAGCCCCCTTGAAATCGACCCCTTAGCTACGTCCTTACTGTTGGGGTTTTCTTATTACTATATTAATTGTAAGTGGGATTCTTATACTTATTCTTATTGAAAAAGTGCTACTAGTTAATTAGTTAATAACGAAAAATAATAATTAAATACAAGGGGCTCTTTCTCCTGTATTTTAATAATTTTGGGTTAGATTTGAGTGTGCGTGTGTGATTGTGAGTATGTGCATGAGTGTGTGTATTTGTGTTTTTTGCAATTGTTGTTTGAATAGTTTCTGTGATTTACTTAAAGAATTGGGGTCTCCAAAATTTAATAAATTAAAAAAATTTTTTTTGGGTAAAGGGAGTATTCTTTAATTATAATAGATATTGACTTGAATTATATCAAGTTTACTTTTTTCCAAAAAAATTTGCGGACAAATTTTACGGACCATTTTTGTGGACAAAATTTTGCGGACTTTTTTCGGAAAATTTTACGGACAATTTTTGTGGACAACTATTTTTTGCGGACTTTTTTTATTTTTTGTAAAAATGAACCAAAAATGTTTCGATACATTTTCCTACAGGGTTACTCGAATCCCGTCAATTTTTTTGCATAAAAATTTTTTTCCTTGTGTACACCCACAAATTTATATTTACCATAAAATCCAATTCATAAATTTCTCCTTTCCTTTTTTTTCAGAAAAATTTTTTCCTTTACTAATTGTAATAAAAAAATATGGTTTAATTCAAGTCAATTTATTTATAATTATTTTTCTGATTTTTTTTTATCCAAAAATTTTATTGGGGTTTTATAATTTTTTGGAGAACTCTCAATTCTTGTTGGAATTGTAATTCTAATTAATTTTAGCGGGTAATTTCAGTTTGCAGCAAATTATCTGCAAAATTTATTCGCAGTTTTTTTATAAAATCAGAAAATTACTTCTGAAATTAATTCTGATTTTAAATTAATTCTGATTTTTTCTGAAATTAATTCTGATTTTTATAAAATCAGAAAATTAATTCTGATTTTTATAAAATCAGAAAATTAATTCTGATTTTAAATTAATTCTGATTTTTTCTGAAATCAATTCTGATTTTTATAAAATCAGAATAATTTCAAAATTAATTTTCTGATTTTATAAAAAATCAGAAATAAATTTCAGAATTAATTTTCTGATTTTATATAAATCAGAATTAGTATTTTCAGAATAAATTTTCTGGTTCTAATAATTTTTTAAAAATCAGAATATATCAAAAAATTATCAAAATCCAATAGAATAAACTGCGAATAAATTTTGTTGATTTTTTTGTTTGCATTACTGAAAAAACCTGATTTTAGCTTTTAGTGTGTTAATACAGTTTCTCTTTTTTTTGGATGGTTCCATAACTAAAATTTTTGATTTTTTTGACCCTTTTAAATTTTGCTTGATTTTATCAAAAAAACCCCCCATTTGTAAAAAAACCATCCAATGAAGATTGTAAACTGTATTATTAACTATGGATGGTGGCTGTATGAATATGGCTGGAATATGGAATGAATGGAAAAAAATCTTACCCAAACAAAAACAGCCTTTTTCAAGGCTCTTAAATTTAATGAGTGAAACGAGACATTGATTTACTAGTTAAATCTTAGGGATAAAAATTAATTAAGGGTTCTTTACTTTTTTTTCTCAAAAATTTCAACTTTAATTTTAAAACAATGAAAAACTTTCTGAATTTTTTGAAAATTTTGAGAAAAAAATTTTTTGGGCAATTAATTCTTTGGGCAATATACTATTAAAAATCCTAAAAAATTTTTGGGGGGTTAGTTTTAATATTTTCCATTTACCTCCCTGTAAGAAAAAAATTTCTCCCGAAAAATTTTTTTTTCAAATTTTTATTTTCCGGAAACTAAAATTAAAAGGTTCACTAAAATTTTAAAAATAGAAAATAAATGGAAATTGACAAAATTTTTAGTTGTCAAAAATATTTAAAAACATCAAAATTAAAATTAACAAAAAATATCAAAAAACATTTTTGACTTAAAATTCCAAAAAAAATTTTTTTGTTTTCAATTTTTTTGTATAATCTCGTTTTAGGATGGGTGTTTTTTTTAATTTTTTATTTATAGGTTTGTCACGGGTTCAAAGAGTTTTATAGAAAATTTTAAAAATTTACATTTTTTAGGTGCTTGAGGAACATTTGTTGGAGGAGGAGTTGTCAGTTAAATCAGAAGAAACGCAGTCAGGTTCTGAAGGTATATTTGAAATTAATTAAAAAATTTTTTTTGAAAAAAATTTTTGAAATTTTCTTTGAAAAAAAATTTTTTTGAAATTTTTAAAAGACAATAAAAATAATTAAATTTTTCAGTTAATGAAGATACTTTGACAAAAGTGGTTGTTAGTCAAGAAAAGGAAAATTTTTTTGTTTCGCAAAGTAAAGCAAATTTACCTGGAATTTCTGATGAAAATTTAACAAGAGAAAGATTGGAAGGTAAATTCTGAAAGTTTAATTTTATAAAAATTTAAAAAGCAGTAGATTATTTTTAAATTAAATTTTTTTGTGTTTAATGAAAATGTAAACACTTAAAAAAGCGAAAATTTTTTTTGGAATTTTTAAAAATATTTTTCAAAATTACTTAAAAATGAAAAAAAATTTTTTTCTTTCAGAAATTACAAATTTGGACAAATCTACAAGTTGTGCAACCTGTAAAAGTGAATCGAATATTACAATTTTCGAAAATGTAAGTTTGCGAATTTTTACTTAAAAAAATTTTTTTGTATTTACGCGTTTAACGGAAAATTTTACGAATTTACGCGTAAAAATTTTTGTAAAAAAATTATTGAAAAAATTTTTGAAAATAAAAATATCTTTAGGTTGTCTCTACAGTACTTGAGTCGTCCTGCAACTTTGGAACGGACGACGGGAAATTGCCTGAGGCTATTGGAAGGTTTACGATCCTTTGCGTCGCAAGTATGCAAATTAATTATTTTTAACTAAAAATTAAATTTTCCGAAATAAAATTTTTTCGAAAACACAAAAACTTTTGTTACTTAAAAACAATAAAAATTAAAATTACCAAAAAAAATTTTTTCCATTTCTTTTCAGAATCTGTCAAAAAAACATCAGGAAAGACTGAAGAAGGCAATAAAACTATCACAAAGGAATTCAAAACCGAAGGGGTATTTCGCTACATAACCGTAGCATCCTCTACCTCTCCCAATGCTGGAAAAGATTTTCTGAAGGGTGATGACCTGGTGGATGATACTAAATCACGTTGTGTAACTGTTTGTGAAAACTATTCTAAAGAAAAAGGAATTACTTTTGATTGGGAGAAAGAGAAATTTAGTTATGAGGTTGAGCCTGTGAGTTTTAATTTTTTAAAATCTTAAAAAAATTTTTTTGTGGGGTAATTTTTAACAGTATTTGGGAAAACTGAAAATTTTATTTGGGAAATTTTAAAGTGTTAAGAAATGAAATTTTTTTTTGTTTCAGGAAGTAAAATTAACCGGCGACAGTTTGGCTTTGTCGCTAATAATCTGCATCATGAGCTTTGTTTTGAAGCGTCTGCCGCCTTCTGGTATTAATTTTACATTTAAGTTTAGGGGGAAAGGGGAATTTAAATTAGAAAAAATTTTTTTTGAAATTTTGATATTTTTAATTTTCAGATCTCTGCTGCACTGGGGCAGTTGATGCGTGTGGAAACCTTAGGCGTGTTGGCGGCCTGAAGTACAAACTTCAAGCCGCCTTTACTTTGGGCAAAACAACTATTATCTTGCCTGAGGATATGAAGGCTGAATTTGATAAACTTAGTGAAGATGAACGATGTGGATTAACCGCTAAATATGCAAAAAATATTAAAGATTTAATTTCCCAAGTCTTTCCTGCCTAATGTATTTCTCGAAAAAATAATAATTTGTATATAATATTTATGAGCCTTTTATAAAAATGTTTTCTGAGTTTCATTTTTATTTTAGTAAATAAAAAAGTTCCTTACAATTTCCCAAAAATAATTTCTAACAAAAAAACTTAGAGGAGTTAAAGCCATAAAATTGGAAATTGAATTACTCTAAAAACTTGAAAATAAAGTTTATTTAGGGTTCATTTAAGTTTGAAACCTAAAAGTTGAATATTTTTAAAACTTGGAAAAAATTTGAATTATTTTTAAACTTTTATTTGCTCAAGTTTGTAAACTTAGAAACTTAGAAAATTGTATTCTTAAAACTTGAAAAGTTTTATTTAAGGTTCTCTCAAATTTGTAAACCTGGAAAAGTCTAATTAAAACCCTGGAAATATCCAAGTTTGAACTTAAAAACCTAAAAAAATAATTAAACTTGAAAGTAAGTCTACAATTAATTTACAAACTTAAATTCACGAACTTACGTCCAAATTATCGCCAAAACTATTATCTGCTAAAAACGTAAGTCGAAATTGATCTGATGTATTTATTGCTGTTGTAATTTCATTATTAGTAGTAAATTCTCTAGCAATTTCACTTCTATTAATATCCATTGGAAAACAAATTTAGTTAAGTCTATAAAAAATCTATAAAAAAAAATAAAAAATATTTTTTTCCTATTGAGCATTAAATTAATTGGTCAAATAATTAATGCTGAATTTTTTATAAATGAGAAGATAAAATGAACGGAGGAGAAGAAAAACTATTAATTTATACATCGAACATGTTGCAATTTTAAACCCCGTTTTGCAGCAGGCAATTTTGCGTTTTGACTTTCATGGCGCAACGGAGTTTTGCCGAACAGATTTTAGAAGGCGAAACAAACACACAAAAATCGACGAAAATATTTAATTAATTCTGATTTTATTATTTCAAGTTTTATTAAATCAGAATTCAAGTTTATTTTTATATTTCTGTTTCAACTTTATTTTAAATTCTGATTTTTGTGTTTCATTTTAAGTCTGTTTGTGTTTTTGTCTTTTTCAAGTTTATTTTTCATTTAAAGTTTATTTTCCTTTACTTTAAGTTTAATTCTGATTTTTGTATTTACTGTGTTTACTTGTATTTTTTGTGTTTTAAGTTTGTTATATTTCAAGTTTCTTTGAAATTCAAGTTTATTTTTTCTTTTTTTTTTCGATTTTTTTCTCTACCAAGTTTATTTTTAAATTCTTCTCAAACTTGTAGTTTCTTGTATTTTCTGTTTATTTTTATATTTTACAATGGTAATTTTTGTAATTCTGATTTTTAAAATAAACTCCAAATTTATTTATGCAATATCATATAAAGCTATAATAATATTGTTTTGGCGCGAGCCAAAACAATTCCTCCATAATAACTCTCGTACCTTTATCTAAGTTCTCCAAAATGTTATATAGAAACAAACCTGAATTTATTTAATAAAACTTGAAATACAAATCAGAATTTTCTGATTAATTTTCAGAATTTAATAAAATAAACTTGAAATCAGAATTGTTATTAATTTTAATTAAAAAGAAGCATTATGGCCTTCCCTCTTGGGAAAATCTTCCAATTATTTTTAATTATTTTACTCGCTTTGAGTTGTGAAGCAAAAAAGCGTCCACCACTAGATATTGAACCAGAATTTCGTGTAGATGAAGTTAGTGAACAAAATGCTCTTAAATTTGAGCTTGACAAGTGTGCTTTTTATTGTTTTTTTGTTCCCTTAAAGGTAAAAAATTCAGAAAAAAATTTTAAAAAATTTCTAAAAATTTTTAATTTTTTAAAATAATTTTTAATTAAATAAGCTCATAATTAACACAAAATTTATTCAATTTTCAAGGATAATGTCCAAATTGACCTCCATTTCTACAAGAACATAAGCTGTTCTGACATAGTTTATGGTACTTTATTTAAATAAAATTAAATAAAAAATTAGAAAAATAAAATTAAAGGCTTTGCTGAAGTAAACGATAATGGACTTAAATTGCCAACAAAATTGGATTTAATTCCCCATTTATATTATGGCAATTTTAAATTAATAACTTCTCTGCAGTTAATTTCTACTTCTCCACGTGTGCTGCTAGGAATGAAAATGGTAAATATCAGAATATTTAATTCCGAAATTTTAATTAATTCTGATTTTATTTTAAAGTTTTATTAAATCAGAATTCAAGTTTATTTTTACAGTACTATTTCTGTTTCAAGTTTATTTTAATTTCTGATTTTTGTGTTTTAAAGTTTGTTTGTATTTTTAAAGTTTATTTTTCATTTAAGTTTATTTTCTCTGAACTAAGTTTAATTCTGATTTTTGTATTTTCTATTTTTCTTCACTACCAAGTTTATTTTTAAATTCAAGTTTATTTTTCAATTCTTTAAATTTGTATTTTATCCAAGTTTATTTTTCTATTTTACAATTTGTAATTCTGATTTTACAATAGTCTCTTTTATTTATAATATACGCTATAATAATATTGCAGGCATCCAACGCCCATTTCCTCGACCTAAAACGCCCAGAATTGGCTCAAAATGTAACTCGTCGAATGGTAGCATGTAATACAAAAGCCTATAGCATGTAATACAAAAGCCAGATTCCACTCCTTTTTCGTTAGAACTGCTCGGTTATATAAATTTATTCCTCAACATATGCGCAATTCAACCCCTGAACATTTTAGTCGACTCCTAGTCACTTTCGATATATCCCAATTTATTGACTCACTCCCAAATCACCTTAAAAGACATTTTTACAATTTTTAAATTATGTTAAGGAAATCGTTCGTTTACGTTTATTTTATTTTATTTATTTTATCGCATTATTGTCTGAAATCGTCGCGCTGGTGCGTATAAATTTGATTTGAATTTGATTTTCTTTACCAAACGTTATGGATTTAGTGGAATATGTATTTCTATCTCTTCATTATTTTTTTAATTTTTTAAAGTTTTAAAATTTGATTCTGATGTTTTGCTAACACCAGGGTTTGAACAATTTGTTGAGCTACTAGGTGATGAAATTAAAAAAGAAAAGAAAAGATCTGGGATGAGAAAATTAAGATTAATACTTTCTATAAGGTGAATAATTAAATAAAATTTATTTATTTATTTTATTTATCAAAATTAAAAAATTTACAATGAAAGGGGAGTACCACTTACATCATTGATAAAATAAATAATTTAAGTTAATGTATTTGGGAAAAAAATGACAAAAACGTTCTGTGATAGATTATTTTTGTAGAGGATAATTCCTAATTATTATTATTGTTGTAAATTTCCATTCGTTGATTAATAGGAGAAATGTTGGAATTTGCTTGAGAACGTTTTCCAGTCATTTTTACCCAAGAATGTCAAAGCGCAAAAAAAGTTTGAATGAGGAAAAAAAAATATCTAAAAAAAATAAATGAATTATATAAATTAAAAGTCAAGAGGGGAAAACACGAAAACACATATATATAAAAAAATGGATATAAAGTCAATCTTAAAAAAAAATAAATTTCTAACATTAAAATACACAATAATTATCGACACAACACAATTTAATTTTTAAAATTTTCCCAGTTCAAATTGGGTTAAATATGTGTATCGAAGGATGCCTAAATTTGACGCTTATTTTGACGCTTTTTATTTATGGGCTGATGAAATTAGCTCTAACAGTGAATTTCCTATACCCTCGTAAATAATTAATTTCGGAAAATAAAATAAAATTATTTAAATAAATTTAAGTGTGGCTGTTCCAGTGGATCCTTTGCACAATTCAGAGCTTGTGCCTTTAAAGGATTCGTTGGCTCGAAATGCTGGTAGTTGAATTGAAATTTTGATAAATTTCTAAAAAATTATCAAAAAAAATTTTTTTATTTTGAAAGAACACCTTGCGGGATCAGGTGTTCCTCGAAAGAAAATAATTATTGGTTTAAGCACTTGGGCTAGAAGCTATTTTATTAGAAAAAATGAAGAATCAAAAATGCCGGAAGTTGAAAGTTTAGTATATTCAAATGAAGATAGTGGACAGACTGATGGAACTTTGGGGTATCATGAGGTGGATGAAAAGGCTTTTTAATTATATAATAAAGGCTTTTGGATTAGTAGAATGCTTAATTTAAAATAAACTTGTAATACAAAAATAATATTACAAATTGTAATACATAAAATAAAAATAAACCTGAAATTACAAATTGTAAAGAAAATAAACTTTAAATTACAAATTGTAATTTTAAATAAACTTGAAATTACAAATTGTAATTTTAAATATAAACTTTAACTACAAATTGTAAAAAAATAATCTTAAAATTACAAATTGTAATTTTAAATAAACTTAAAATTTTGGATTAGTAGAATGCTTAATTTAAAATAAACTTGTAATGTAGCTGCGTGCCTATCAGGATGCTGTATATTTAGTTTTATCGGGGGGAGCCTTTGGAAAACTTGAAAATTATAAAGTAATTTTGGAAAACTTGAAAATTATAAAGTAATTTTAAATAAACTTAAAATTACAATTTGTATTTTTCAAGTTTATTTTTAAATTTACAAATTGTAATCTAAATAATAAACTTGAAATTATAAATAAAATTGTAAAGACAAATTAAATACAAAATTAATAAAATAAACTTGACAATCAGAATTTAATCATAACATTAAATCAGAAAACTAATTAAAGGTTTGCCATCTTCTCGATTCCAAAAACAAGCATCAACAGTTACATTATGACAACGGATCTGAAACAACTTCATTAATAATAGAGGACCAATGGTATTCCTTTAACGAGCCAGAACATGCCGCTTTTATTCACAAACTTGATTGGATTTCAAATCATGAATTTGGGGGTATTGGGCTTTTTAGTATTCAAGTATGGATTCGATTTTTAATTTTCTCTAGAAAAAAATTTTTTTCCAAGGGAGACGACCCTTTAAACAACTGTACAAGAGGTCTGCTTCCTTTACATCGAACAGTTGGTGACCGCTTCAAATGCCGTCGTGGGACAAAACGGGGGAATTTGGAACAGCTTGGTTCTAAATTTTTTATTCAAATCGAATTTCCCGTTCAAAATTCTAAGGGGAATGTACTCGTTTCTGCTTCCTTGATTTAGAAGAAAGCAGAAATTCCTTCGCTTTTGAACAACTCCAACCTGGCTGGTGTTCCCATATGGTGTTGGGACAAGCATCTGTAAATCCCTATGTTTATTCTGGCCCAAGTAAAGGAATGAATCTTGCTCTTAAATTGTATAATGATTGGGAACGGGAACGCAAACCTTTTTTGTATGTTTTTGAGTTAATAGAATTTAAAATCAGAATTAATAGAAATGAATATGAAATTGTACAAACTTGGAAAAATAGAGATTATACATTTTAAGTTTACAAGTACAAACTTAAGAAAATCAGAAAAATCAGAATTATAAAAATAAACCTGAAAAGAATTACAACCCTTAAAATTGAGAATTAAAAAATCAGAATTTAATAAAAATCAGAATGTAAAAAATCAGAATTAAAAAATCAGAATTTAATTAAAATCAGAATGTAAAAAATCAGAATTAAAAAATCAGAATTTAATAAAAATCAGAATGTAAAAAATCAGAATTAAAAAATCAGAATTTAATAAAAATCAGAATGTAAAAAATCAGAATTTAATTAAAATCAGAATGTAAAAAATCAGAATTAAAAAATCAGAATTTAATAAAAATCAGAATGTAAAAAATCAGAATTAAAAAATCAGAATTTAATAAAAATCAGAATGTAAAAAATCAGAATTAAAAAATCAGAATTTAATAAAAATCAGAATGTAAAAAATCAGAATGTAAAAAATCAGAATTAAAAAATCAGAATTTAATTAAAATCAGAGGTACTTTATGGATATATCACCCCACCCCCCCTATTTTGAGTCTCAGAGTCTTCCTTAATATGTAAAAATGGTCAGCCCCAAATTCCTCTCCATTTCCTTTTGGCAAATTTGAATGAAGGCATTAATAAAGAAAGGATTAATTTTTCAATCATTCAAATTTACCAAAGGAAAATGGAGAGGAATTTGGATAGGAAAAGGCTGACCATTTTTACATATTAAGGAAGACTCTGAGACTCAAAATAGGGGGGGTGATATATCCATAAAGTACCAAATCAGAATTTAATTAAAATCAGAATTTATTAAAATCAGAATTAGAAAATCATGATTAAAAAATCAGAATTAAAATAATCAGAATTTATTAAAATCAGACTTTAATTTAAACCAGAATTTACTAAAACCAGAATTTAATTAAAAACCAGAATAATTTCTTTCTCTGGAACTGTTGAGCAATGGAGAATTGCTACCGCTACACCAACCCGTTTTATTTTAATTGAAAGAATTCGACATTTACTGGATGAACACAATGCTGATGGGGTAGAATTGAATTGTGCTAATGGGGGGCTAGATGGGCCTAATAACGCTTATCAAATGAATTCTTTTCTTGCCGATTTGAGGAGGACTTTGGGATGGAAGAAGCAAATTCTGGTGGGGTTTTAAAGGGGATTGGAGGGTTTTGATTTAAAATTAAATCGGGAATAATTTTTTCCTTTATTTTCTAGTGTCTATTTTCGATCCCAAAAAAATCAGAAATTTTTCAGAAAAAAATTTTTTTGCCAAAAATTATTTATTTTTGTTCTATACCTAATGAACTATGCTTCTAAATCATCCTTAAAAAATTAAAAATAATTTTTTAATTCTCCAAAAAATAAATTTTAATATATTCGTAACACTCTTAAAGATCAGCCTAAACCCTATCAGCTTTGTTGACCAGCTCAACTTTGATTTTGCCAACATGGTTCGTTCCGTTGACTATATTGTTGCCATTGGGTAATTCTCAAACTCTTTTACCCTCTTAAAAATTAAAAAAAAGTTATCGTTACCATCGCTCTACAAATACACATACTGGACATCATTCACCTTTGTTTAAAAACAGTACGTTGCTTAGATGACTATTCAAGGCACTCTAGACTCTAAAATCGCTTTTATAGCAACTTAAAATCGCGTCGCTAAGCTCTGACAGATAAAAATCAAGTCCTTAAGATCTCAAAAAGTGTTTAAATGAATAGCCGAGAGTTACAAAAATCTCTCCTCATCCACATTTACAGTATATTTATTACGATATTTCATTCTTTTTGAGGAGGTTCCAGTTGAGTCTTACAGATTTAGTCGTTGAGCCATATTCTAGCCCAGAACCTTTTCAATTCTTCATAAATTTAGGTAAATAATATATCAATCGAAAGCCCTGGATCTGGGGATTATTTTAACTAACAGGGTTGCTTTGATCAGATCATTGTACTAAAAGTTGGAGTCGAATAAAGGCCAAAAATCACGATTGCGCGCACTTAGCAAGATATAACTTTTTGTAGAATGCTCTGATAAAATCAATCCTGTCAGATAAAATAATCCTTATATCCAGGGCTTTCGATTGATATAAGATTTATCCAGATTGGGTGAAATCCCAAAAAGTTATGCCCCAAAATATGGCTCACGGGCATAACCTACGAGACTCAAAAATTTATTTCCTTTTTATTGCTAAAAAAGAGAATTTTAAATAAAATACATATTATATAATTAAAGATGCCTTAATTTCTTTATATATTTATTTATATTTTTTTACTGGATTTAATTTATTGAAAAAAATTTTTTAAATACAAAATCTGATTTTAATTACCTTCTCTATCTATTATTAATTTTAAAAATAATTACTGTTGCTTTTTAACTTTAAAAAAATTCTGTAAAAAGTTGAGTGAAAGGTGTAGTTTATAAAATAATTGATAATGGAATGGGACGTTGTCATTTTCTCATTTTATTAAATTAAAATATAGTTGACAATCTTCCTTATTAAATTAATTAAAATGTTAACCGTTAAATTTATTTAAAACTTTATTCAGAATTTATTTCAGAATTTAATTTCAGAATTTTTAAATAAACTTGAAATTAAACTTTAAAACTTGAATCAGAATAAATAAACTTGGAGTTAAAATTAAAGTTTATATATTTACAAGTTTATTTAAAAATTATAAAATAAATAAACTTCGAATCAGAATTATTTGTTCTGATGAGCTTGCATTTATTTAATAAAACTTGAAATACAAATGAGAATTTTCTAACAAAGTTTAATTTTCAGAATTTATTTAAATAAACTTGAAATCAGAATTATTATTTATTTTAATTAAAAAGAAGCATTATGGCCTTCCCTCTTGGGAAAATCTTCCAATTATTTTTAATTTCTTTATTCTCTTTGAGTTGTGAAGCAAAGAAGCGTCCACCACTAGAAATTGAACCAGAATTTCGTGTTGATGAAGTTAGTGAACAAAATGCTCTTAAATTTGAGCTTGACAAGTGTGCTTTTTATTGTTTTTTTGTTCCTCTAAAGGTAAAAAATTCAGAAAAAAAATCAGAATATTTTTTAAAATAATTTTTAATTAAATAAGCTCATAATTAACACAAAATTTATTCAATTTTAAAGGACAATGTCCAAATTGACCTTCATTTCTACAAGAACATAAGCTGTTCTGACATAGTTTATGGTATTTTAATTAGAATAAAATTAAATAAAAAATTAGAAAAAATAAAATTAAAGGCTTTGCTGAAGTAAACGATAATGGACTTAAATTGCCAACAAAATTGGATTTAATTCCCCATTCATATTATGGCAATTTTAAATTAATAACGTCGTTACAGTTAATTTCTACTTCTCCACGTGTGCTGCTAGGAATGAAAATGGTAAAAATCAGAATATTTAATTTTGAAATATTTAATTAATTCTGATTTTATTATTTCAATTTTTATTAAATCAGAATTCAAGTTTATTTTTATATTTCTGTTTCAAGTTTATTTTAAATTCTGATTTTTGTGTTTTATTTTAAGTTTGTGTTTTTGTATTTTTAAAGTTTATTTTTAATTCTGATTTTTGTATTTTACTTTGTTTATTTGTGTTTTTTTGTATTTTCTATTTTTCTTCACGACTAGGTTTATTTTTATTTCTTATTTATATTTGTATTTTATCCAAGTTTGTTTTTCTATTTTACAATTGTAATTCTGATTTTATAATAGCCTCTATTTTTACTTATTTATAATATACGCACGCTATAATAATATTGCAGGCATCCAGCGCTCATTTCCTCGACCTAAAACGCCCAGAATGGGCTCAAAATGTTACTCGTCGAATGGTTTTCTTTACCAAACGTTATGGATTTAGTGGAATATGTATTTTTCTTTCCAGATTATTTTTAATTTTTTAAAGTTTTAAAATTTGATTCTGATGTTTTGCTAACGCCAGGGTTTGAACAATTTGTTGAGCTACTAGGTGATGAAATTAAAAACGAAAAGAAAAGGTCTGGGATGAGAAAATTAAGATTAATACTTTCTATAAGGTGAATAACCAATTAAAATTAATTAAAATTTAATTTTTAAAATTTTCCCAGTTCAAATTGGGTTAAATATGTGTATCGAAGGATGCCTAAATTTGACGCTTATTTTGATGCTTTTTATTTGTGGGCTGGTGAAATTAGCTCTAACAGTGAATTTCCTATACCCTCGTAAATAATTAATTTTAGAAGGAAAAATAAAATTATTTATTTAAATAAATTTAAGTGTGGCTGTTCCAGTGGATCCTTTGCACAATTCAGAGCTTGTGCCAGTTAGAAAGTCTTCGGGTTTTTCATTTGTTGTGGGTCTGTAGATTAATATTGTTGTGTCCGCACTTGCAGAAAGAATATAAATGAAAATAAATAACCCAGCATTGGGTTGGATGGTGGCACAGTCGGTTGTGCTTCGGTCCGGGCTCATTCCTTGATGGTTCAATTCCATCTCCCATCCACAATTTTTCCACAGCATAAACATGAATACAATAAATGATTCTGAACTTTTCGTAGGTTGGGGATGGTAGGTTTCGTAGGTTCATAATTTCTATAGGCCAAAGACTGCTCTAAATCCCAAAAAAAATTTGTGTAATTCATGCAATCTGTTCTTTGGGGATGGTAGGTTTCGTAGGTTCATAATTTCTATAGGCCAAAGACTGCTCTAAATCCCAAAAAAAATTTGTGTAATTCATGCAATCTGTTCTTTGGGGATGGTAGGTTTCGTAGGTTCATAATTTCTATAGGCCAAAGACTGCTCTAAATCCCAAAAAAAATTTGTGTAATTCATGCAATCTGTTCTAAAGTTATAGGCAAAATACCTTAAAAAAAGGTGCGTGCTGGATCGAAATTTTTTCTCACTTGCCTTCAACTTTATCTCAAAGTAGAATGCGGAAAATTCTAAAAATTTTTGATATCTTATTCTCCATTTAGTTCTCTATAATATTATCTTTATTTTATCTCATTATCTTAATTCTGAATAAAGTTATGACGAAAAATAAGTGGGACATCCTTTTTGTGTCACCCTGTATATCTATTGCTTTTAAATCTGAATTTTTAATTTTGGGGGTTTTGACACTGGAAAACGGAATTACATTATCGATTAGAATACATACTCCTCCCCCTTTAGAACCTCTATCACATCGTGCTATAGTGTATGGAGTGTTGTGGAGTATTTGGGAGTTATCGATTTTTGAGCATATATAAAATTTTATTGGATAGCATATATACTGGATAGCATATATAAAATTTTATTTAGATTTCGAAATATAATCAGTACGAATAGGATACAAATCTAGGGAATGACTGGATAGCATATATAAAATTTTATTTAGATTTCGAAATATAATCAGTACGAATAGGATACAAATCTAGGACATGACTGAATAGCATATATAAAATTTTATTTAGATTTCGAAATATAATCAGTACGAATAGGATACAAATATAGGGAATGACTGGATAGCATATATAAAATTTTATTTAGATTTCGAAATATAATCAGTACGAATAGGATACAAATCTAGGGAATGATTGGATAGCATATATAATAGCATATATATATAGCATATATCTAAATAAAATTTTATATATGCTATCCAGTCATGTCCTAGATTTGTATCCTATTCGTACTGATTATATTTCGAAATCTAAATAAAATTTTATATATGCTATCCAGTCATGTCCTAGATTTGTATCCTATTCGTACTGATTATATTTCGAAATCTAAATAAAATTTTATATATGCTATCCAGTCATGTCCTAGATTTGTATCCTATTCGTACTGATTATATTTCGAAATCTAAATAAAATTTTATATATGCTATCCAGTCATGTCCTAGATTTGTATCCTATTCGTACTGATTATATTTCGAAATCTAAATACAAATTTATATATGCTATCCAGTCATGTCCTAGATTTGTATCCTATTCGTACTGATTATATTTCGAAATCTAAATAAAATTTTATATATGCTATCCAGTCATGTCCTAGATTTGTATCCTATTCGTACTGATTATATTTCGAAATCTAAATAAAATTTTATATATGCTATCCAGTCATGTCCTAGATTTGTATCCTATTCGTACTGATTATATTTCGAAATCTAAATAAAATTTTATATATGCTATCCAGTCATGTCCTAGATTTGTATCCTATTCGTACTGATTATATTTCGAAATCTAAATAAAATTTTATATATGCTATCCAGTCATGTCCTAGATTTGTATCCTATTCGTACTGATTATATTTCGAAATCTAAATAAAATTTTATATATGCTATCCAGTCATGTCCTAGATTTGTATCCTATTCGTACTGATTATATTTCGAAATCTAAATAAAATTTTATATATGCTATCCAGTCATGTCCTAGATTTGTATCCTATTCGTACTGATTATATTTCGAAATCTAAATAAAATTTTATATATGCTATCCAGTCATGTCCTAGATTTGTATCCTATTCGTACTGATTATATTTCGAAATCTAAATAAAATTTTATATATGCTATCCAGTCATGTCCTAGATTTGTATCCTATTCGTACTGATTATATTTCGAAATCTAAATAAAATTTTATATATGCTATCCAGTCATGTCCTAGATTTGTATCCTATTCGTACTGATTATATTTCGAAATCTAAATAAAATTTTATATATGCTATCCAGTCATGTCCTAGATTTGTATCCTATTCGTACTGATTATATTTCGAAATCTAAATAAAATTTTATATATGCTATCCAGTCATGTCCTAGATTTGTATCCTATTCGTACAGATTATATTTCGAAATCTAAATAAAATTTTATATATGCTATCCAGTCATGTCCTAGATTTGTATCCTATTCGTACTGATTATATTTCGAAATCTAAATAAAATTTTATATATGCTATCCAGTCATGTCCTAGATTTGTATCCTATTCGTACTGATTATATTTCGAAATCTAAATAAAATTTTATATATGCTATCCAGTCATGTCCTAGATTTGTATCCTATTCGTACTGATTATATTTCGAAATCTAAATAAAATTTTATATATGCTATCCAGTCATGTCCTAGATTTGTATCCTATTCGTACTGATTATATTTCGAAATCTAAATAAAATTTTATATATGCTATCCAGTCATGTCCTAGATTTGTATCCTATTCGTACTGATTATATTTCGAAATCTAAATAAAATTTTATATATGCTATCCAGTCATGTCCTAGATTTGTATCCTATTCGTACTGATTATATTTCGAAATCTAAATAAAATTTTATATATGCTATCCAGTCATGTCCTAGATTTGTATCCTATTCGTACTGGTTATATTTCGAAATCTAAATAAAATTTTATATATGCTATCCAGTCATGTCCTAGATTTGTATCCTATTCGTACTGATTATATTTCGAAATCTAAATAAAATTTTATATATGCTATCCAGTCATGTCCTAGATTTGTATCCTATTCGTACTGATTATATTTCGAAATCTAAATAAAATTTTATATATGCTATCCAGTCATGTCCTAGATTTGTATCCTATTCGTACTGATTATATTTCGAAATCTAAATAAAATTTTATATATGCTATCCAGTCATGTCCTAGATTTGTATCCTATTCGTACTGATTATATTTCGAAATCTAAATAAAATTTTATATATGCTATCCAGTCATGTCCTAGATTTGTATCCTATTCGTACTGATTATATTTCGAAATCTAAATAAAATTTTATATATGCTATCCAGTCATGTCCTAGATTTGTATCCTATTCGTACTGATTATATTTCGAAATCTAAATAAAATTTTATATATGCTATCCAGTCATGTCCTAGATTTGTATCCTATTCGTACTAATTATATTTCTAATTATATTTCGTACTAATTATATTCGTAACACTCTTAAAGATCAGCCTAAACCCTATCAGCTTTGTTGACCAGCTCAACTTTGATTTTGCCAACATGGTTCGTTCCGTTGACTATATTGTTGCCATTGGGTAATTCTCAAACTCTTTTACCCTCTTAAAAATTAAAAAAAAGTTATCGTTACCATCGCTCTACAAATACACATACTGGACATCATTCACCTTTGTTTAAAAACAGTACGTTGCTTAGATGACTATTCAAGGCACTCTAGACTCTAAAATCGCTTTTATAGCAACTTAAAATCGCGTCGCTAAGCTCTGACAGATAAAAATCAAGTCCTTAAGATCTCAAAAAGTGTTTAAATGAATAGCCGAGAGTTACAAAAATCTCTCCTTCTCATCCACATTTACAGTATATTTATTACGATATTTCATTCTTTTTGAGGAGGTTCCAGTTGAGTCTTACAGATTTAGTCGTTGAGCCATATTCTAGCCCAGAACCTTTTCAATTCTTCATAAATTTAGGTAAATAATATATCAATCGAAAGCCCTGGATCTGGGGATTATTTTAACTAACAGGGTTGCTTTGATCAGATCATTGTACTAAAAGTTGGAGTCGAATAAAGGCCAAAAATCACGATTGCGCGCACTTAGCAAGATATAACTTTTTGTAGAATGCTCTGATAAAATCAATCCTGTCAGATAAAATAATCCTTATATCCAGGGCTTTCGATTGATATAAGATTTATCCAGATTGGGTGAAATCCCAAAAAGTTATGCCCCAAAATATGGCTCACGGGCATAACCTACGAGACTCAAAAATTTATTTCCTTTTTATTGCTAAAAAAGAGAATTTTAAATAAAATACATATTATATAATTAAAGATGCCTTAATTTCTTTATATATTTATTTATATTTTTTTACTGGATTTAATTTATTGAAAAAAATTTTTTAAATACAAAATCTGATTTTAATTACCTTCTCTATCTATTATTAATTTTAAAAATAATTACTGTTGCTTTTTAACTTTAAAAAATTCTGTAAAAAGTTGAGTGAAAGGTGTAGTTTATAAAATAATTGATAATGGAATGGGACGTTGTCATTTTCTCATTTTATTAAATTAAAATATAGTTGACAATCTTCCTTATTAAATTAATTAAAATGTTAACCGTTAAATTTATTTAAAACTTTATTCAGAATTTATTTCAGAATTTAATTTCAGAATTTTTAAATAAACTTGAAATTAAACTTTAAAACTTGAATCAGAATAAATAAACTTGGAGTTAAAATTAAAGTTTATATATTTACAAGTTTATTTAAAAATTATAAAATAAATAAACTTCGAATCAGAATTATTTGTTCTGATGAGCTTGCATTTATTTAATAAAACTTGAAATACAAATGAGAATTTTCTAACAAAGTTTAATTTTCAGAATTTATTTAAATAAACTTGAAATCAGAATTATTATTTATTTTAATTAAAAAGAAGCATTATGGCCTTCCCTCTTGGGAAAATCTTCCAATTATTTTTAATTTCTTTATTCTCTTTGAGTTGTGAAGCAAAGAAGCGTCCACCACTAGAAATTGAACCAGAATTTCGTGTTGATGAAGTTAGTGAACAAAATGCTCTTAAATTTGAGCTTGACAAGTGTGCTTTTTATTGTTTTTTTGTTCCTCTAAAGGTAAAAAATTCAGAAAAAAAATCAGAATATTTTTTAAAATAATTTTTAATTAAATAAGCTCATAATTAACACAAAATTTATTCAATTTTAAAGGACAATGTCCAAATTGACCTTCATTTCTACAAGAACATAAGCTGTTCTGACATAGTTTATGGTATTTTAATTAGAATAAAATTAAATAAAAAATTAGAAAAAATAAAATTAAAGGAAATTAAAATTAAAATAAAATTAAAAATAAAATTAAAAATTAAAAAATAAAAATAAAATAAAATAAAATTTTATATATGCTATCCAGTCATGTCCTAGATTTGTATCCTATTCGTACTGATTATATTTCGAAATCTAAATAAAATTTTATATATGCTATCCAGTCATGTCCTAGATTTGTATCCTATTCGTACTGATTATATTTCGAAATCTAAATAAAATTTTATATATGCTATCCAGTCATGTCCTAGATTTGTATCCTATTCGTACTGATTATATTTCGAAATCTAAATAAAATTTTATATATGCTATCCAGTCATGTCCTAGATTTGTATCCTATTCGTACTGATTATATTTCGAAATCTAAATAAAATTTTATATATGCTATCCAGTCATGTCCTAGATTTGTATCCTATTCGTACTGATTATATTTCGAAATCTAAATAAAATTTTATATATGCTATCCAGTCATGTCCTAGATTTGTATCCTATTCGTACTGATTATATTTCGAAATCTAAATAAAATTTTATATATGCTATCCAGTCATGTCCTAGATTTGTATCCTATTCGTACTGATTATATTTCGAAATCTAAATAAAATTTTATATATGCTATCCAGTCATGTCCTAGATTTGTATCCTATTCGTACTGATTATATTTCGAAATCTAAATAAAATTTTATATATGCTATCCAGTCATGTCCTAGATTTGTATCCTATTCGTACTGATTATATTTCGAAATCTAAATAAAATTTTATATATGCTATCCAGTCATGTCCTAGATTTGTATCCTATTCGTACTGATTATATTTCGAAATCTAAATAAAATTTTATATATGCTATCCAGTCATGTCCTAGATTTGTATCCTATTCGTACTGATTATATTTCGAAATCTAAATAAAATTTTATATATGCTATCCAGTCATGTCCTAGATTTGTATCCTATTCGTACAGATTATATTTCGAAATCTAAATAAAATTTTATATATGCTATCCAGTCATGTCCTAGATTTGTATCCTATTCGTACTGATTATATTTCGAAATCTAAATAAAATTTTATATATGCTATCCAGTCATGTCCTAGATTTGTATCCTATTCGTACTGATTATATTTCGAAATCTAAATAAAATTTTATATATGCTATCCAGTCATGTCCTAGATTTGTATCCTATTCGTACTGGTTATATTTCGAAATCTAAATAAAATTTTATATATGCTATCCAGTCATGTCCTAGATTTGTATCCTATTCGTACTGATTATATTTCGAAATCTAAATAAAATTTTATATATGCTATCCAGTCATGTCCTAGATTTGTATCCTATTCGTACTGATTATATTTCGAAATCTAAATAAAATTTTATATATGCTATCCAGTCATGTCCTAGATTTGTATCCTATTCGTACTGATTATATTTCGAAATCTAAATAAAATTTTATATATGCTATCCAGTCATGTCCTAGATTTGTATCCTATTCGTACTGATTATATTTCGAAATCTAAATAAAATTTTATATATGCTATCCAGTCATGTCCTAGATTTGTATCCTATTCGTACTGATTATATTTCGAAATCTAAATAAAATTTTATATATGCTATCCAGTCATGTCCTAGATTTGTATCCTATTCGTACTGATTATATTTCGAAATCTAAATAAAATTTTATATATGCTATCCAGTCATGTCCTAGATTTGTATCCTATTCGTACTAATTATATTTCTAATTATATTTCGTACTAATTATATTCGTAACACTCTTAAAGATCAGCCTAAACCCTATCAGCTTTGTTGACCAGCTCAACTTTGATTTTGCCAACATGGTTCGTTCCGTTGACTATATTGTTGCCATTGGGTAATTCTCAAACTCTTTTACCCTCTTAAAAATTAAAAAAAGTTATCGTTACCATCGCTCTACAAATACACATACTGGACATCATTCACCTTTGTTTAAAAACAGTACGTTGCTTAGATGACTATTCAAGGCACTCTAGACTCTAAAATCGCTTTTATAGCAACTTAAAATCGCGTCGCTAAGCTCTGACAGATAAAAATCAAGTCCTTAAGATCTCAAAAAGTGTTTAAATGAATAGCCGAGAGTTACAAAAATCTCTCCTTCTCATCCACATTTACAGTATATTTATTACGATATTTCATTCTTTTTGAGGAGGTTCCAGTTGAGTCTTACAGATTTAGTCGTTGAGCCATATTCTAGCCCAGAACCTTTTCAATTCTTCATAAATTTAGGTAAATAATATATCAATCGAAAGCCCTGGATCTGGGGATTATTTTAACTAACAGGGTTGCTTTGATCAGATCATTGTACTAAAAGTTGGAGTCGAATAAAGGCCAAAAATCACGATTGCGCGCACTTAGCAAGATATAACTTTTTGTAGAATGCTCTGATAAAATCAATCCTGTCAGATAAAATAATCCTTATATCCAGGGCTTTCGATTGATATAAGATTTATCCAGATTGGGTGAAATCCCAAAAAGTTATGCCCCAAAATATGGCTCACGGGCATAACCTACGAGACTCAAAAATTTATTTCCTTTTTATTGCTAAAAAAGAGAATTTTAAATAAAATACATATTATATAATTAAAGATGCCTTAATTTCTTTATATATTTATTTATATTTTTTTACTGGATTTAATTTATTGAAAAAAATTTTTTAAATACAAAATCTGATTTTAATTACCTTCTCTATCTATTATTAATTTTAAAAATAATTACTGTTGCTTTTTAACTTTAAAAAAATTCTGTAAAAAGTTGAGTGAAAGGTGTAGTTTATAAAATAATTGATAATGGAATGGGACGTTGTCATTTTCTCATTTTATTAAATTAAAATATAGTTGACAATCTTCCTTATTAAATTAATTAAAATGTTAACCGTTAAATTTATTTAAAACTTTATTCAGAATTTATTTCAGAATTTAATTTCAGAATTTTTAAATAAACTTGAAATTAAACTTTAAAACTTGAATCAGAATAAATAAACTTGGAGTTAAAATTAAAGTTTATATATTTACAAGTTTATTTAAAAATTATAAAATAAATAAACTTCGAATCAGAATTATTTGTTCTGATGAGCTTGCATTTATTTAATAAAACTTGAAATACAAATGAGAATTTTCTAACAAAGTTTAATTTTCAGAATTTATTTAAATAAACTTGAAATCAGAATTATTATTTATTTTAATTAAAAAGAAGCATTATGGCCTTCCCTCTTGGGAAAATCTTCCAATTATTTTTAATTTTTTTATTCTCTTTGAGTTGTGAAGCAAAGAAGCGTCCACCACTAGAAATTGAACCAGAATTTCGTGTTGATGAAGTTAGTGAACAAAATGCTCTTAAATTTGAGCTTGACAAGTGTGCTTTTTATTGTTTTTTTGTTCCTCTAAAGGTAAAAAATTCAGAAAAAAAATCAGAATATTTTTTAAAATAATTTTTAATTAAATAAGCTCATAATTAACACAAAATTTATTCAATTTTAAAGGACAATGTCCAAATTGACCTTCATTTCTACAAGAACATAAGCTGTTCTGACATAGTTTATGGTATTTTAATTAGAATAAAATTAAATAAAAAATTAGAAAAAATAAAATTAAAGGCTTTGCTGAAGTAAACGATAATGGACTTAAATTGCCAACAAAATTGGATTTAATTCCCCATTCATATTATGGCAATTTTAAATTAATAACGTCGTTACAGTTAATTTCTACTTCTCCACGTGTGCTGCTAGGAATGAAAATGGTAAAAATCAGAATATTTAATTTTGAAATATTTAATTAATTCTGATTTTATTATTTCAATTTTTATTAAATCAGAATTCAAGTTTATTTTTATATTTCTGTTTCAAGTTTATTTTAAATTCTGATTTTTGTGTTTTATTTTAAGTTTGTGTTTTTGTATTTTTAAAGTTTATTTTTAATTCTGATTTTTGTATTTTACTTTGTTTATTTGTGTTTTTTTGTATTTTCTATTTTTCTTCACGACTAGGTTTATTTTTATTTCTTATTTATATTTGTATTTTATCCAAGTTTGTTTTTCTATTTTACAATTGTAATTCTGATTTTATAATAGCCTCTATTTTTACTTATTTATAATATACGCACGCTATAATAATATTGCAGGCATCCAGCGCTCATTTCCTCGACCTAAAACGCCCAGAATTGGCTCAAAATGTTACTCGTCGAATGGTTTTCTTTACCAAACGTTATGGATTTAGTGGAATATGTATTTTTCTTTCCAGATTATTTTTAATTTTTTAAAGTTTTAAAATTTGATTCTGATGTTTTGCTAACGCCAGGGTTTGAACAATTTGTTGAGCTACTAGGTGATGAAATTAAAAACGAAAAGAAAAGGTCTGGGATGAGAAAATTAAGATTAATACTTTCTATAAGGTGAATAACCAATTAAAATTAATTAAAATTTAATTTTTAAAATTTTCCCAGTTCAAATTGGGTTAAATATGTGTATCGAAGGATGCCTAAATTTGACGCTTATTTTGATGCTTTTTATTTGTGGGCTGGTGAAATTAGCTCTAACAGTGAATTTCCTATACCCTCGTAAATAATTAATTTTAGAAGGAAAAATAAAATTATTTATTTAAATAAATTTAAGTGTGGCTGTTCCAGTGGATCCTTTGCACAATTCAGAGCTTGTGCCAGTTAGAAAGTCTTCGGGTTTTTCATTTGTTGTGGGTCTGTAGATTAATATTGTTGTGTCCGCACTTGCAGAAAGAATATAAATGAAAATAAATAACCCAGCATTGGGTTGGATGGTGGCACAGTCGGTTGTGCTTCGGTCCGGGCTCATTCCTTGATGGTTCAATTCCATCTCCCATCCACAATTTTTCCACAGCATAAACATGAATACAATAAATGATTCTGAACTTTTCGTAGGTTGGGGATGGTAGGTTTCGTAGGTTCATAATTTCTATAGGCCAAAGACTGCTCTAAATCCCAAATAAATTTGTGTAATTCATGCAATCTGTTCTTTGGGGATGGTAGGTTTCGTAGGTTCATAATTTCTATAGGCCAAAGACTGCTCTAAATCCCAAAAAAAATTTGTGTAATTCATGCAATCTGTTCTTTGGGGATGGTAGGTTTCGTAGGTTCATAATTTCTATAGGCCAAAGACTGCTCTAAATCCCAAAAAAAATTTGTGTAATTCATGCAATCTGTTCTTTGGGGATGGTAGGTTTCGTAGGTTCATAATTTCTATAGGCCAAAGACTGCTCTAAATCCCAAAAAAAATTTGTGTAATTCATGCAATCTGTTCTAAAGTTATAGGCAAAATACCTTAAAAAAAGGTGCGTGCTGGATCGAAATTTTTTCTCACTTGCCTTCAACTTTATCTCAAAGTAGAATGCGGAAAATTCTAAAAATTTTTGATATCTTATTCTCCATTTAGTTCTCTATAATATTATCTTTATTTTATCTCATTATCTTAATTCTGAATAAAGTTATGACGAAAAATAAGTGGGACATCCTTTTTGTGTCACCCTGTATATCTATTGCTTTTAAATCTGAATTTTTAATTTTGGGGGTTTTGACACTGGAAAACGGAATTACATTATCGATTAGAATACATACTCCTCCCCCTTTAGAACCTCTATCACATCGTGCTATAGTGTATGGAGTGTTGTGGAGTATTTGGGAGTTATCGATTTTTGAGCATATATAAAATTTTATTGGATAGCATATATACTGGATAGCATATATAAAATTTTATTTAGATTTCGAAATATAATCAGTACGAATAGGATACAAATCTAGGGAATGACTGGATAGCATATATAAAATTTTATTTAGATTTCGAAATATAATCAGTACGAATAGGATACAAATCTAGGACATGACTGGATAGCATATATAAAATTTTATTTAGATTTCGAAATATAATCAGTACGAATAGGATACAAATATAGGGAATGACTGGATAGCATATATAAAATTTTATTTAGATTTCGAAATATAATCAGTACGAATAGGATACAAATCTAGGGAATGATTGGATAGCATATATAATAGCATATATATATAGCATATATATCTAAATAAAATTTTATATATGCTATCCAGTCATGTCCTAGATTTGTATCCTATTCGTACTGATTATATTTCGAAATCTAAATAAAATTTTATATATGCTATCCAGTCATGTCCTAGATTTGTATCCTATTCGTACTGATTATATTTCGAAATCTAAATAAAATTTTATATATGCTATCCAGTCATGTCCTAGATTTGTATCCTATTCGTACTGATTATATTTCGAAATCTAAATAAAATTTTATATATGCTATCCAGTCATGTCCTAGATTTGTATCCTATTCGTACTGATTATATTTCGAAATCTAAATAAAATTTTATATATGCTATCCAGTCATGTCCTAGATTTGTATCCTATTCGTACTGATTATATTTCGAAATCTAAATAAAATTTTATATATGCTATCCAGTCATGTCCTAGATTTGTATCCTATTCGTACTGATTATATTTCGAAATCTAAATAAAATTTTATATATGCTATCCAGTCATGTCCTAGATTTGTATCCTATTCGTACTGATTATATTTCGAAATCTAAATAAAATTTTATATATGCTATCCAGTCATGTCCTAGATTTGTATCCTATTCGTACTGATTATATTTCGAAATCTAAATAAAATTTTATATATGCTATCCAGTCATGTCCTAGATTTGTATCCTATTCGTACTGATTATATTTCGAAATCTAAATAAAATTTTATATATGCTATCCAGTCATGTCCTAGATTTGTATCCTATTCGTACTGATTATATTTCGAAATCTAAATAAAATTTTATATATGCTATCCAGTCATGTCCTAGATTTGTATCCTATTCGTACTGATTATATTTCGAAATCTAAATAAAATTTTATATATGCTATCCAGTCATGTCCTAGATTTGTATCCTATTCGTACTGATTATATTTCGAAATCTAAATAAAATTTTATATATGCTATCCAGTCATGTCCTAGATTTGTATCCTATTCGTACTGATTATATTTCGAAATCTAAATAAAATTTTATATATGCTATCCAGTCATGTCCTAGATTTGTATCCTATTCGTACTGATTATATTTCGAAATCTAAATAAAATTTTATATATGCTATCCAGTCATGTCCTAGATTTGTATCCTATTCGTACTGATTATATTTCGAAATCTAAATAAAATTTTATATATGCTATCCAGTCATGTCCTAGATTTGTATCCTATTCGTACTGATTATATTTCGAAATCTAAATAAAATTTTATATATGCTATCCAGTCATGTCCTAGATTTGTATCCTATTCGTACTGATTATATTTCGAAATCTAAATAAAATTTTATATATGCTATCCAGTCATGTCCTAGATTTGTATCCTATTCGTACTGATTATATTTCGAAATCTAAATAAAATTTTATATATGCTATCCAGTCATGTCCTAGATTTGTATCCTATTCGTACTGATTATATTTCGAAATCTAAATAAAATTTTATATATGCTATCCAGTCATGTCCTAGATTTGTATCCTATTCGTACTGATTATATTTCGAAATCTAAATAAAATTTTATATATGCTATCCAGTCATGTCCTAGATTTGTATCCTATTCGTACTGATTATATTTCGAAATCTAAATAAAATTTTATATATGCTATCCAGTCATGTCCTAGATTTGTATCCTATTCGTACTGATTATATTTCGAAATCTAAATAAAATTTTATATATGCTATCCAGTCATGTCCTAGATTTGTATCCTATTCGTACTGATTATATTTCGAAATCTAAATAAAATTTTATATATGCTATCCAGTCATGTCCTAGATTTGTATCCTATTCGTACTGATTATATTTCGAAATCTAAATAAAATTTTATATATGCTATCCAGTCATGTCCTAGATTTGTATCCTATTCGTACTGATTATATTTCGAAATCTAAATAAAATTTTATATATGCTATCCAGTCATGTCCTAGATTTGTATCCTATTCGTAATGATTATATTTCGAAATCTAAATAAAATTTTATATATGCTATCCAGTCATGTCCTAGATTTGTATCCTATTCGTACTGATTATATTTCGAAATCTAAATAAAATTTTATATATGCTATCCAGTCATGTCCTAGATTTGTATCCTATTCGTACTGATTATATTTCGAAATCTAAATAAAATTTTATATATGCTATCCAGTCATGTCCTAGATTTGTATCCTATTCGTACTAATTATATTTCGAAATCTAAATAAAATTTTATATATGCTATCCAGTCATGTCCTAGATTTGTATCCTATTCGTACTGATTATATTTCGAAATCTAAATAAAATTTTATATATGCTATCCAGTCATGTCCTAGATTTGTATCCTATTCGTACTGATTATATTTCGAAATCTAAATAAAATTTTATATATGCTATCCAGTCATGTCCTAGATTTGTATCCTATTCGTACTGATTATATTTCGAAATCTAAATAAAATTTTATATATGCTATCCAGTCATGTCCTAGATTTGTATCCTATTCGTACTAATTATATTTCGAAATCTAAATAAAATTTTATATATGCTATCCAGTCATGTCCTAGATTTGTATCCTATTCGTACTGATTATATTTCGAAATCTAAATAAAATTTTATATATGCTATCCAGTCATGTCCTAGATTTGTATCCTATTCGTACTGATTATATTTCGAAATCTAAATAAAATTTTATATATGCTATCCAGTCATGTCCTAGATTTGTATCCTATTCGTACTGATTATATTTCGAAATCTAAATAAAATTTTATATATGCTATCCAGTCATGTCCTAGATTTGTATCCTATTCGTACTGATTATATTTCGAAATCTAAATAAAATTTTATATATGCTATCCAGTCATGTCCTAGATTTGTATCCTATTCGTACTGATTATATTTCGAAATCTAAATAAAATTTTATATATGCTATCCAGTCATGTCCTAGATTTGTATCCTATTCGTACTGATTATATTTCGAAATCTAAATAAAATTTTATATATGCTATCCAGTCATGTCCTAGATTTGTATCCTATTCGTACTGATTATATTTCGAAATCTAAATAAAATTTTATATATGCTATCCAGTCATGTCCTAGATTTGTATCCTATTCGTACTGATTATATTTCGAAATCTAAATAAAATTTTATATATGCTATCCAGTCATGTCCTAGATTTGTATCCTATTCGTACTGATTATATTTCGAAATCTAAATAAAATTTTATATATGCTATCCAGTCATGTCCTAGATTTGTATCCTATTCGTACTGATTATATTTCGAAATCTAAATAAAATTTTATATATGCTATCCAGTCATGTCCTAGATTTGTATCCTATTCGTACTGATTATATTTCGAAATCTAAATAAAATTTTATATATGCTATCCAGTCATGTCCTAGATTTGTATCCTATTCGTACTGATTATATTTCGAAATCTAAATAAAATTTTACGAGCGGTTAGGCCCCGCTTCGCGGGGCCTAACCCCTCTTTCTCCTATTCAACTTTTTAATACTAAAAATCAAAAAAGTAATCAAATTTTCGGTTAAAAACCCGATAAGACAAAACGAAAAAATTTACTAAGAGACCGGACCGAATTGTTCTAATATTTGTTCGGATTTTTATCTCACTTTTGTTCTGATTTTCTATTCTGATAATTATTCTGAATTGGCCTCAATTTTGTTCTGATTATGATCTCACATTTTTCTGATTTTATATTCTGATCTTTGTTACGATTCTGATCTCACAATTGTTCTGATTTTCTTTCGATATTTGCTATGATCTCACATTTTTCTGATTTTGTATTCTGATATTTGTTACGATTCTGATCTCACTTTATTTCTGATTTTAGATTCTGATATTTGTTACAATTATGGTCACATTTTATTTCTGATTTTCGATTCTGGTCTCACTTTATTTATGTTCGGTCCTGATATTTGTTTAGACTTTGATTTCAATTTTGTTCTGATTTTATATTCTGATATTTGTCACGATTCTGGTCTCACTTTATTTCTGATTTGCGATTCTGATATTTGTTTAGACTATGATCTCAATTTTGTTCTGATTTTATATTATGATATTTGCTAATATTCTGATCTCACTTTTGTTCTGATTTTATATTCTAATATTTGCTACGATTCTGATTTCACTTTTGTTCTGATTTTATATTCTGATATTTGCTTCAATTCTGATCTCACTTTTTTCAGATTTTATGTTCTGATATTAGCTACGATTCTGATCTCACTTTTGTTCTGATTTTATATTCTGATCTTTGTTAAGATTTTGATATCATAATTGTTCTGATTTTCTATTTTGATATTTGTTTTGATTTTTCTCGCTTTTGTTCTTAATTTACATACTGATATTTTGATGTCTTTATTTCAGATTTTCTATTCTGATATTTGTTATGATTGTGATCTCACTTTATTTGTGATTTTCTATTCCTATTTTTGTTGTGTCTTTGATCTCACTCCTGTTCTGATTTTATGTACTGATATTTTTTATGAATATGATCTGCCTTTATTTCTGATTTTCGATTGTGATTTTTGTTGTCTTTGATTTCACTATATTTCTGATTTTTGTACTGACTTTGATCTTACTATTTCTGACTTTAGTTTTAGATTTTTGTTCTGACTTTGATCTCACTATTTCTGATTTTAGATTTTGATCTTTGTTCTGACTTTGATTTCACTATTTCTGGTTTTAGATTCTGATTTTTGTTTGACTTTGATCTTACTATTTCTGACTTTAGTTTTAGATTTTTGTTCTGACTTTGATCTCACTATTTCTGGTTTTAGATTCTGATTTTTGTTTGACTTTGATCTTACTATTTCTGACTTTAGTTTTAGATTTTTGTTCTGACTTTGATCTCACTATTTCTGATTTTAGATTTTGATTTTTGTTCTGACTTTGATCTTACTATTTCTGACTTTAGTTTTAGATTTTTGTTCTGACTTTGATCTCACTATTTCTGATTTTAGATTTTGATTTCTGTTCTGACTTTGATCTTACTATTTCTGACTTTAGTTGTAGATTTTTGTTCTGACTTTGATCTCACTATTTCTGATTTTAGATTTTGATTTTTGTTCTGACTTTGATCTCACTATTTCTGGTTTTAGATTCTGATTTTTGTTTGACTTTGATCTTACTATTTCTGACTTTAGTTTTAGTTTTTTGTTCTGACTTTGATCTCACTATTTCTGATTTTAGATTTTGATTTTTGTTCTGACTTTGATCTTAATATTTCTGACTTTAGTTGTAGATTTTTGTTCTGACTTTGATCTCACTATTTCTGATTTTAGATTTTGATTTTTGTTCTGACTTTGATCTTAATATTTCTGACTTTAGTTGTAGATTTTTGTTCTGACTTTGATCTCACTTTATTTCTGATTTTAGATTCTGATATTTGTTACAATTATGGTCACATTTTATTTCTGATTTTCGATTCTGGTCTCACTTTATTTATGTTCGGTCCTGATATTTGTTTAGACTTTGATTTCAATTTTGTTCTGATTTTATATTCTGATATTTGTCACGATTCTGGTCTCACTTTATTTCTGATTTGCGATTCTGATATTTGTTTAGACTATGATCTCAATTTTGTTCTGATTTTATATTATGATATTTGCTAATATTCTGATCTCACTTTTGTTCTGATTTTATATTCTAATATTTGCTACGATTCTGATTTCACTTTTGTTCTGATTTTATATTCTGATATTTGCTTCAATTCTGATCTCACTTTTTTCAGATTTTATGTTCTGATATTAGCTACGATTCTGATCTCACTTTTGTTCTGATTTTATATTCTGATCTTTGTTAAGATTTTGATATCATAATTGTTCTGATTTTCTATTTTGATATTTGTTTTGATTTTTCTCGCTTTTGTTCTTAATTTACATACTGATATTTTGATGTCTTTATTTCAGATTTTCTATTCTGATATTTGTTATGATTGTGATCTCACTTTATTTGTGATTTTCTATTCCTATTTTTGTTGTGTCTTTGATCTCACTCCTGTTCTGATTTTATGTACTGATATTTTTTATGAATATGATCTGCCTTTATTTCTGATTTTCGATTGTGATTTTTGTTGTCTTTGATTTCACTATATTTCTGATTTTTGTACTGACTTTGATCTTACTATTTCTGACTTTAGTTTTAGATTTTTGTTCTGACTTTGATCTCACTATTTCTGATTTTAGATTTTGATCTTTGTTCTGACTTTGATTTCACTATTTCTGGTTTTAGATTCTGATTTTTGTTTGACTTTGATCTTACTATTTCTGACTTTAGTTTTAGATTTTTGTTCTGACTTTGATCTCACTATTTCTGGTTTTAGATTCTGATTTTTGTTTGACTTTGATCTTACTATTTCTGACTTTAGTTTTAGATTTTTGTTCTGACTTTGATCTCACTATTTCTGATTTTAGATTTTGATTTTTGTTCTGACTTTGATCTTACTATTTCTGACTTTAGTTTTAGATTTTTGTTCTGACTTTGATCTCACTATTTCTGATTTTAGATTTTGATTTCTGTTCTGACTTTGATCTTACTATTTCTGACTTTAGTTGTAGATTTTTGTTCTGACTTTGATCTCACTATTTCTGATTTTAGATTTTGATTTTTGTTCTGACTTTGATCTCACTATTTCTGGTTTTAGATTCTGATTTTTGTTTGACTTTGATCTTACTATTTCTGACTTTAGTTTTAGTTTTTTGTTCTGACTTTGATCTCACTATTTCTGATTTTAGATTTTGATTTTTGTTCTGACTTTGATCTTAATATTTCTGACTTTAGTTGTAGATTTTTGTTCTGACTTTGATCTCACTATTTCTGATTTTAGATTTTGATTTTTGTTCTGACTTTGATCTCACTATTTCTGGTTTTAGATTCTGATTTTTGTTTGACTTTGATCTCACTATTTCTGGTTTTAGATTCTGATTTTTGTTTGACTTTGATCTTACTTTTTCTGACTTTAGTTTTAGATTTTTGTTCTGACATTTATCTCACTCTTGTTCTGATTTTATATTCTGATATTTGTTCTGACTTTAATCTCACTTTTGTTATGATATTATATTTTAATTTTTTTACGATTCTGGTATTTTTTCTGACTTTGATCTAAATTTTTTCTGATTTTCTATGCTGATATTTGTTACGATTTTGATCTCACTTTTGATCTGTTTTTCGATCTGATATTTGTTCTGACTTTGATATTTGTTCTGATTATTTTGTTCTGATGAATATTTGTTTGTTCCGCGTGATTGATTGAAGAGGTATCAGATGATTAAGGGGATTAAGTGTAATGTCAGAAAATTAATTGGGATTTGAAGTAATATCAGAGGAAAAAGACGACTAAGGGGATTGATGGGAGCAGGATTAATTATTAATAATGTATGTGATTTTTATGTATGTGATTGTTTAAATTAATCTAAATTTTTTTGATAAATTAGGAATTACGATTACGAATTACGGCAGTTTTCGAGTTACTAATTAAAAAACCAATCGGTTTTTTAAATAATCGACTTTTTTAAAAACAGCAGCCGACTGTTACGAAATTTTATTTAAAATTACGAATTGTTTCACCTCTTGTTAGTATTTTTCTCTAACACTAAAAGAAAAGAATGTTTCTCTGTGTAAGAGAACAGAAAATTACTCTGACAGCAGCCGACTGGTTTTTCTCTTTTTCTCTACTCTTAACTCTTTCTTTTCTTTTTCTATACTTTTCAACACAAAAATTTTCGTTTCGATAAAAATTCAACTTTCGCGATTAAAAAATGCAAAGTGAAAACTTTCCAAATAATATAATAGATATATGCTATCCAGTCATGTCCTAGATTTGTATCCTATTCGTACTGATTATATTTCGAAATCTAAATAAAATTTTATATATGCTATCCAGTCATGTCCTAGATTTGTATCCTATTCGTACTGATTATATTTCAAATGTTTTTACAAATTTATTTCAATATTTATAATTGATTTTAAGATTAAGAATAGGCTTGATCATATTATTGATGACTTAAATAAATACGCGTGAACACTGGTATTATGATGTATAACGCCATAAAGGGTCGGGATCAACCTCAGTCATCTATACCAACATTGGATAACTTGGTTATTGATTTTACGGGGCAGAAGTTGAAACATTCTAAAAATAATATGTGAGTTGCTCAAATCGAGTAAACATTGCTGCTTAAAGTAATTTGTAAAAATATTCGGTTATGGTTTATTAGTTTTAATTTTATGTAAAGAATAAATTTTTTCTAAAATAAAATTTTATTTAGATTTTGAACTATAATCAATTCGAATTCAATCTAATTCCAATACATGACTAAATAACTTCTTTCCGATCAAAATATTAAATTTTTGAAATTACCTAAAACAAGGAAAAGAAAATTATCCTTAGTAAATGAAAAGAAAAAGACGAAGAAAAAAATGGAAATTTTAAGAAACTTTTTAAAAGATGTAATTCATAGATGACAAGGGACGACTTTTTAAAGGAGTTCGGAGGCGTCTTAACATGAAAGGCCTGATCACGCTGATCAGAGCCTCGAAACTATTTAGGAATTTTATGAGGGAGACTACCGACAAATACTGAATTTGACACCAAAGAAAGACTTGCATTTTGTCTAGATGATAAATCCCAAGTGGCAATGTTTCCATAGACTTTATGAGTCCAAATAAATTTTATGAGTCCACAGGAAATTTATGAGTCCAATCGCATTTTATTAGATTTTATTAAATAATACATTTATTAAGTAATACATTAAAAATTCCATCACTACAAAATATTAAAGTGAGTGAAGTCACTGAACTTAACCACTCAACCATCGCTCAACAATATGTATTGTGGAAGGAATTTTCAAAAAAAAACTCAAATTCCCCAACTTTCGAGGACGGGGTACATCCCTTATAAACACATACACTCAAAAAATTCATTTTTTTAAAGCTGATAAAATATTATATTTTTAAAATGTTAATAATAATTAATCAAATCCACAAGTTCCTTATTTGTCAACCGAGTGTTTTTACAATGCACGTTTTAATTCAAAATTTAATTTTTTTTTGATTTTTTTTGATCCTGATAGAACTCTAATGCTAAAGGATTTAAGAGTGGAAAACTTTCCAATTCTTGTAGTAAACGGGGGGTATTTGTTCATATCCCGTCCTCCCCCCTACTTTAGTTTAAGATTAATTTTGGTTTTTTCATTTTCTGCCTCAGAATGGTCAAATGCTTTATTTAAATATTGAGCCGTTAGTTTGATTTTTACTGTTTAATATATACTGTCTATATTTGTTCCTTCCAATAACTTACATCTTACTTTAATTTTTGAGAAAAATTAAGCATTGACAACAAAAAAGGAAAACTAATCTTAGACTCAATTAATCTCAGACTGATCTATTTCTTTTTTTTTCAACAATAAAATTTTTTCCAAAATAAAAAGAATTTTATTTCAAAATTATGTTTAACAAAAAAATAAAAAATAATTTTTAACAAAAAAAAACAATGACAAAATTTTTTTGCAATTAAAATTTTTTTCAAAATTAACACATCTGGTATGGTTGCCATTTGTATTTGTGCTTTTATCATGTATTTTTGAGAAAAAGCCACCAGTTGGTATTAAATTAAATTTTTTGTGGATTTTTATATTTATTTTTGAGGTAGAATTGGGTAAAGGGTCTCCTCCCTTTCTTTAACCTCAGAAAGACCTACTAAAACCCCACAATAAACCCACCCCTCCCCCCCCCCCCAAATAAGTATAAGTAAATAACAGTTTGGTGGGTCTTTTTTAAAACTGCTGACATAACACAAATCACAAAAGCGATCCCTGCAGAGTCCCCAGAAATCGCTGCCATCTGAAAATTTGAATTTAATCAAAGAATATTATAAACAGATAAATTAAATTCCAAAAATTATATTCTAAATACAATTTTAATTTCCAAAAAAGTTAAAAACTGTAAAGTTTAGCAAAATTTATTATTAAAAAAAATAACCGGTGTACAATCAAAATTCCATTTCTCCTTCGGGAAGTCAATGTTTTTCTCAGCGCAAATCTTGCCAGCGAAAATAGCGGCTCTTCTCTATATGTCCAAAGTCGTTTTGTCCTCCTCACTCATAAAGTTGGCGTCATCAGTGTAGGCAGACGTTGACAGGTCTGCAGTTATCAAGTAAGAAACTCCCTTGTGGATCGTTTCCTTTCTCAACTCTTCATTTCCTCTCTCGTTCTTTTCAACTTGTCTCTTCTTGACACTTGCTAAAAAAGAAGAAATCTTTTTAAACTGTCTAGAAATTATTAAATTAAAATTTTTTGTTCAATAATTTCAATTCATTTTAAAGTATTAAATTTTTAACAAAAATTTTTTGAAAAGTAAACCAAATTGTTTTTTTGGATCAGAATTTTAAGTTTTAAAAATTAAAAACTGTTGATTGAAAATAAACTTTAAAATGACTTGAAATTATTGAACAAAAAATTTTAATTTAATAATTTCTAGACAGTTTAAAAAGATTTCTTATTTTTTAGCAAGTGTCAAGAAGAGACAAGTTGAAAAGAACGAGAGAGGAAATGAAGAGTTGAGAAAGGAAACGATCCACAAGGGAGTTTCTTACTTGATAACTGCAGACCTGTCAACGTCTGCCTACACTGATGACGCCAACTTTATGAGTGAGGAGGACAAAACGACTTTGGACATATAGAGAAGAGCCGCTATTTTCGCTGGCAAGATTTGCGCTGAGAAAAACATTGACTTCCCGAAGGAGAAATGGAATTTTGATTGTACACCGGTTATTTTTTTTAATAATAAATTTTGCTAAACTTTACAGTTTTTAACTTTTTTGGAAATTAAAATTGTATTTAGAATATAATTTTTGGAATTTAATTTATCTGTTTATAATATTCTTTGATTAAATTCAAATTTTCAGATGGCAGCGATTTCTGGGGACTGCAGGGATCGCTTTTGTGATTTGTGTTATGTCAGCAGTTTTAAAAAAGAACCCACCAAACTGTTATTTACTTATACTTATTTGGGGGGGAGGGGTGGGTTTATTGTGGGGTTTTAGTAGGTCTTTCTGAGGTTAAAGAAAGGGAGGAGACCCTTTACCCTATTCTACATCAAAAATAAATATAAAAATCCACAAAAAATTTAATTCAACACTATTTGGTGGCTCTCAAGAATGCATGATAATAGCGCAAATACAAACGACACCCCCACCAGACGACACCCCCACCAAACAGTCAACATGACTGTTTGGTTATTGCCACTTTTGTTGCAGGTTTTCTAGGTTTGTTTGTTTAACGAAAACATTAATTTTTAATTCCTTTGTTGAGACAAAGCGAAGACTTTTTCTGACAGTTTTATTAGAAACTAGTCTTAAACATTTCACTAGTAAGAGCTCAGAAAGAGCGACTGATTCTGAATGTAATCAGCTTGTGTTGGAGCAAGCTGAAGGGAACAGGTCTCCTGTAGACGGAATTTGGTACCTGGAACAAGGGAACAGGTCTCCTGTAGACGGAATTTGGTACCTGGAACAAGGGAACAGGTCTCCTGTAGACGGAATTTGGTACCTGGAACAAGGGAACAGGTCTCCTGTAGACGGAATTTGGTACCTGGAACAAGGGAACAGGTCTCCTGTAGACGGGAATTTGGTACCTGGAACAAGGGAACAGGTCTCCTGTAGACGGGAATTTGGTACCTGGAACAAGGGAACAGGTCTCCTGTAGACGGGAATTTGGTACCTGGAACAAGGGAACAGGTCTCCTGTAGACGGGAATTTGGTACCTGGAACAAGGGAACAGGTCTCCTGTAGACGGGAATTTGGTACCTGGAACAAGGGAACAGGTCTCCTGTAGACGGGAATTTGGTACCTGGAACAAGGGAACAGGTCTCCTGTAGACGGGAATTTGGTACCTGGAACAAGGGAACAGGTCTCCTGTAGACGGGAATTTGGTACCTGGAACAAGGGAACAGGTCTCCTGTAGACGGGAATTTGGTACCTGGAACAAGGGAACAGGTCTCCTGTAGACGGGAATTTGGTACCTGGAACAAGGGAACAGGTCTCCTGTAGACGGGAATTTGGTACCTGGAACAAGGGAACAGGTCTCCTGTAGACGGGAATTTGGTACCTGGAACAAGGGAACAGGTCTCCTGTAGACGGGAATTTGGTACCTGGAACAAGGGAACAGGTCTCCTGTAGACGGAATTTGGTACCTGGAACAAGGGAACAGGTCTCCTGTAGACGGGAATTTGGTACCTGGAACAAGGGAACAGGTCTCCTGTAGACGGGAATTTGGTACCTGGAACAAGGGAACAGGTCTCCTGTAGACGGGAATTTGGTACCTGGAACAAGGGAACAGGTCTCCTGTAGACGGAATTTGGTACCTGGAACAAGGGAACAGGTCTCCTGTAGACGGGAATTTGGTACCTGGAACAAGGGAACAGGTCTCCTGTAGACGGAATTTGGTACCTGGAACAAGGGAACAGGTCTCCTGTAGACGGGAATTTGGTACCTGGAAAAAGGGAACAGGTCTCCTGTAGACGGGAATTTGGTACCTGGAACAAGGGAACAGGTCTCCTGTAGACGGAATTTGGTACCTGGAACAAGGGAACAGGTCTCCTGTAGACGGAATTTGGTACCTGGAACAAGGGAACAGGTCTCCTGTAGACGGAATTTGGTACCTGGAACAAGGGAACAGGTCTCCTGTAGACGGGAATTTGGTACCTGGAACAAGGGAACAGGTCTCCTGTAGACGGAATTTGGTACCTGGAACAAGGGAACAGGTCTCCTGTAGACGGGAATTTGGTACCTGGAACAAGGGAACAGGTCTCCTGTAGACGGAATTTGGTACCTGGAACAAGGGAACAGGTCTCCTGTAGACGGAATTTGGTACCTGGAACAAGGGAACAGGTCTCCTGTAGACGGGAATTTGGTACCTGGAACAAGGGAACAGGTCTCCTGTAGACGGGAATTTGGTACCTGGAACAAGGGAACAGGTCTCCTGTAGACGGAATTTGGTACCTGGAACAAGGGAACAGGTCTCCTGTAGACGGAATTTGGTACCTGGAACAAGGGAACAGGTCTCCTGTAGACGGGAATTTGGTACCTGGAACAAGGGAACAGGTCTCCTGTAGACGGGAATTTGGTACCTGGAACAAGGGAACAGGTCTCCTGTAGACGGGAATTTGGTACCTGGAACAAGGGAACAGGTCTCCTGTAGACGGAATTTGGTACCTGGAACAAGGGAACAGGTCTCCTGTAGACGGGAATTTGGTACCTGGAAAAAGGGAACAGGTCTCCTGTAGACGGGAATTTGGTACCTGGAACAAGGGAACAGGTCTCCTGTAGACGGAATTTGGTACCTGGAACAAGGGAACAGGTCTCCTGTAGACGGAATTTGGTACCTGGAACAAGGGAACAGGTCTCCTGTAGACGGAATTTGGTACCTGGAACAAGGGAACAGGTCTCCTGTAGACGGAATTTGGTACCTGGAACAAGGGAACAGGTCTCCTGTAGACGGGAATTTGGTACCTGGAACAAGGGAACAGGTCTCCTGTAGACGGAATTTGGTACCTGGAACAAGGGAACAGGTCTCCTGTAGACGGGAATTTGGTACCTGGAACAAGGGAACAGGTCTCCTGTAGACGGAATTTGGTACCTGGAACAAGGGAACAGGTCTCCTGTAGACGGAATTTGGTACCTGGAACAAGGGAACAGGTCTCCTGTAGACGGGAATTTGGTACCTGGAACAAGGGAACAGGTCTCCTGTAGACGGAATTTGGTACCTGGAACAAGGGAACAGGTCTCCTGTAGACGGAATTTGGTACCTGGAACAAGGGAACAGGTACCAAATTCCCGTCTACAGGAGACCTGTTCCCTTGTTCCAGGTACCAAATTCCGTCTACAGGAGACCTGTTCCCTTGTTCCAGGTACCAAATTCCGTCTACAGGAGACCTGTTCCCTTCAGCTTGCTCCAACACAAGCTGATTACATTCAGAATCAGTCGCTCTTTCTGAGCTCTTACTAGTGAAATGTTTAAGACTAGTTTTTAATAAAACTGTCAGAAAAAGTCTTCGCTTTGTCTCAACAAAGGAATTAAAAATTAATGTTTTCGTTAAACAAACAAACCTAGAAAACCTGCAACAAAAGTGGCAATAACCAAACAGTCATGTTGGCCTTAAAATTTAAAAGGATTATCAACGAGTGAATCTCTTAAAAATTAAATATACCGAATAATAAATCATCTGCCATTTTTGAGAAATAATTGGATGATGTTGTTATTATAAATTAAAAGGAAGAATTTAAGGTCTGTTAACTAAAAAATATAAGTTTAGTTATGGTAAACAAATTTAAAAACAAATAATTCGAAAATAAAAAAATTGCAAAACGACAAAAGGGTACATAGGGGAAAACTGGACAAAAAGTACTGCCAAAAGGAGTACTCAAGACGACAACTTACTCAATTTCTGCTGTTGTACCATTTTGTCGTGAAAAAACTTTTTATTTTTTATCCCTTTTTTTTCCCAGACTTATGCGCGACCGGGATGATAACATTTAATGGGGATTTAAAGAAAATTGGTGGGGTATAATGGAAATTACAAGCGGCTAATGCGATTGGAAAAAAGCGAATGATCTTACCTGAAGAGAACAGGGACGATTATTTTAACCTGAGTGAAGAAGAAAAATTTGGAATTACCCCATTATTTTATAATAATTTTGATCAGGCTTACGATCTTGTATATCCCCAAAACATCTAATATGTATTGTATAATTTTTTTTAATTTATTTTTCTGAAAAGCCTTTGTACACTAAATTTTTTGAATTAGAAAAAAATTCCCAAGACGGTGATTATTTATTATTTTGGGGGATTTTTTTAATATTTTTGGTGGGTACAAGGGTATGGGGGAATACAAAATCTTTTTTAAAATATTTATGTAATGTTAGAGTTAAGAACTTTGCGCTACCGGTGCCATCGATGAACACGGAAACATGAAGGCCGTACATTTTTTTCTCATAAAATAATTATTTTTTTCTATAAATCCAAAAATTTTTATCGTAAATTTGTTTTTATAAAATTTATTTTTCTGAAATTTTATTTTTATAAAATCTAAAAATTCAGAGAAATTCCATTTCACAATTAAAATTTTGCCAAAAAAAAATTTTTCCAAAAAGATTTCAGAACTCTACCAATTTTAACAGGTATAGAACATTAATGAGAGTCCTAACAAAAACCCCAAACCCCCTCCTCTCTCTATTTAGCCCACCCCATTTGCCAAAAAATAAAGTTACCAAAAAACAAATAACAAAAGATAAATTCAAAAAAATTTTTAAACTTAACAAAACTTTGAGACATATTCTTTCAAAATCCTGGAGGGTTCCAATTTATTTGTTGAGGGACTTGAACTTCTTCAAATACTTCTACCCTGTCGTCTTCCTTGTACGTCACATTTTTGTCTGTTATAGCGACACCTTTTAATAATTGTTTTAAAATATTTTCTAAAAAATTTTGCGATTCTAGTTTTTAAAAATTTTTAGGTAAAATTGCCAAAAATCAAAAAAAATTTTTTTTGAAATTCATCAAATTTTTTCAGATCCAAAAAATTTTTTTTCTCGATTTTTTGATAAAAATTTTAAATCTTACTGGAAACGAAAAAATTTTATCGAAAAAATTTTCTTAGAATTTTTAAAAATCTTTTCAAAAAAATTTTTTTATTTTTTTACCTATTTGCATATCTGTAGTTGCTTGATTTATTGCTTGCCCTTCACATTCCATCGAATTTATTGTGCCTTCATATAGTGTTATGTTCTCTGAAATATTAATAAAATTATTGGAGAAAATTATAATAATTTTAATTAATAATCTAAGGACAATATGTAATGGTTAGCAAAAATAAAAAAATTTTTTTTACCCCAAAAATGACTGAATATCCACTAAAAATCAAAAAAAAAATTTTCCCACCCGGCCGAGCCGCCCGGAGCCGAAAAGGAATGCTACAAAAGTCACGGGCTTCAGGAAATTTTAAAACCACAGAGACCTAGTCCAGGATTTATAAAAAAGGTAGGAACCAAAGTCACAAAAATCCCCAATACCCAGCACTATACAAAACTTAAGTTAATACATTTCTATTCAATTTTGGACAATTTTAGTGTTAATAAAAAATAAAAAAAACAAAAAACCTTCTTCAGACATTGTATTTCCACTTCTTACAAACCGCCAAATAAATTTCCTTCAAAAAAATTTCAGTTAAAAAATTCTTTCCAAAACTTCCAAACCTATCCATTTTTCCCCAATCAACTTTTATTCCAGCTACAGGTTGCTTCTTTTTTTGTCCATCCTTAAGTTTATATGCGCGTATAACCGTTCCAGCACCAACTAAACGACGTTCAATTATTGGAGGAATTTTTTGTGTTAATAGTTCCTTTAAGAAAAGAAAAAATTATTTTAAATTTTAATAAAATTTTCAGAGGGAAGGATAAGACAATTTTAGACAAAAAATTGCAGATATAAAATTAAAAAAAAATTCCCCCAAGCTTTCAGCTCCGTATAAATTCAAAAAATCATCAGAAAAATATTAAAAGGGTTCGAAAAAAGCCGTCAATAAATGGCACTATAGAAAACAGAATCTCAACTTCAAAAAAATTTTTTTATTAAAATTATATCCGCAATTATCGTCAGCAACTTTCCACTACCCCCTTTTTAAGGATACATAAAAATTAGGAAATGTTTTTTTGTTGTTTTTGAAAATTTGGTTTTTTTTCATTTCTTTTTTTTTCATTCAAAATTTCATTTCTCTTAAAATTCATTCACACTTTTACAGAATTTTTTAGAGTTTAATAAAAAATAAAAAAAATGTCTAACCTTTAATCTATCCACAAATTTGTAAATAACATGAAATTCTTCTAAAGGCACTCCTTTACGTTTAGCCACATCTCTAATATATTGATGAATTGGTGCATTAAATGAAAGGACATAAGCTGAAATTAAAATAAAATTTTTAAAAATAAAAAATTTATAAAAAATGTTTCAATAAATTTAAACTTTAACCAGGAAGATTAAATTAAATCAGATATTTTGTCAGCTCAAGAAAAATAATTTTTCAGTTTCTCAAAAATAAAATTTTTTAAAGATAAACACACTTATGTTAACAGATTTTCTAATCACTAAAAAATTACTAAAATGTTTTTAGTTTTTTAGTCATCCTCAAAAAATTTTTTTGCTATAAAATTATATTCTGGACCAAGTGTCACCTTTGAATCATATCCCCAAAAAATTCAAAAACTCTTCTACTTAAAAATTTTTCCCTTAATTTTAACAAAAAAAACCTCCAATATCAGCTGCCAATTCCAAATCTTTTTCAGTTAAAGGTCCCACACCAGCATTTGCAATTTTTAGGCGAACTTGGTCCTTTGCATTATACGTTGATAAAACATTTTTAAGTGCCTAAAATTTTTTTAAAAATTATTAGCAAAAAATTTTCAAAAATAAAACCTCTAGAGCTCCATCAACATCACATCTTAAAATTATTGTTAGACTGGGGATTTCTAATGCAGCAATTTCTTCTAAATTAGGTTTTGTATAAGCATCAGGAGAATGACTTTAAAAAAGGAAAAATATTTAAAAAATTTTTAAAATTAATCCCAAATTTGATAGATGATTAAAAATCACCATAAACGCTAGGGATTGGTCAGGTTAAGAAAAAAAGTTCAGGTTTCAGTGCGAGTTTCCAAACTTTTTTCTGATCGAGTTTCAGAGATAACAGACCAATTTCTCCTACACATCCGCACTCGAAATTCGGAAAAATTGTGAAAAAATCGTTCCCATCCGAGTGGATGTCAATTAAAACTAAGGGGTAATCTGTGCAAAAATTTTTATGGAAATATCCCGCAAAATGTCAGAAAATGTGAAAAACTCTTATTAGAAACGAGAGGGTCTACAAAAAATCAAAACCCTTACAAAATCACAAAAACCCAAATTAATCCAATAAAATTTAAATAAACAAACCCAGCTCTAGCAATAATTCCTTGTTTAAACAATTCAAAACGTTGTTGTTTATATTTTTCTCGTGCCTTCTCTTTTCGCTTTTCAATGATTTTCTTTAAAAAACAAAAAATAATTTAAATAAAAAATTTTTCTTCCTCTCACCAAATCTTCAATAAACATTGTGTCCATTTTCTTTTGTCTTCTAAATTCAACTATCTTTTTTGCTTTGGTCAAATTTGCAACTTCAAAGGCTAATTCACCAGGTGGAGGCAATTCGTCTTTCCAACCTTAAAAGAAAATACCTATATTTTGGTAAAAATTCACCAGGTGGAGGTAATGGAGGTAAAAAATATTTAAAACAAAATCCAGTCAAAGTCCGAAAATGTAGTTGCGGACGAATCACTGATCTCGACAACTTATTTAGAAATCAAAAAAAAATTAACCAACGGATCTATGGTTAATACATCCGTTTGCTTTTTCTATCTATTCATGTCGACATACAACAAAATAAAAAATAGCCCCTAAAAAAGGTCCCGGAAACTCTCACCCCTTCTGTTGAAGAACACAATCCTAATTCCAACCCAGCTAAAACCTCCAGCTAAAAAATCTCTTACAAATTCATAATTTAAACAAAATTTAAAAAAATTTTCATACCACTAATCCTAACAGGAGTACTCGGTCCAGCTTCATCCAAAAATTTATCAAATTCATTGGATAACGTTCTAACTTGTCCATAACACGTTCCAGCAACCAAAATTGTTCCTTTCTTTAATGTTCCTCTATTTATGATTGCTGTACAGACTAAACCGAGATCTTTAAAAAGAAAAATTTTTTTAATTTTAAAATAAAAAATAAATAAACCAGGCAAATTAGTTGATTCAACAATTGTAGCTTCTACTAACCCTTTTGGTGTTGAACTTAATTGCATAATTTCTGATTGAAGTAATATAGCTTCCTAAAAGAATTTTTCTATTTTTAAATCAATTTTCAGGAAAATTTAAAGAAATATAAACGGGAAAAAAGGAAAAAATTTGTAAAGAAATATAGGTATATTCTTCCAAGCCTTGCTATTTTTAAGCGGAACATAGTAAATGAAAACACAGGGCAAAAATTTAATTTTAGAAAATCTCAAAGTTTAGGTATCCCAAACCTTATTTTCTAATACAGGAAAAAAGGAAAATTCCTTTTATTGACACGTGCTTCAAGCTGAAAAATTATCCCAAATCTTAGAAAAAGGGAATAATAAACAGAAAAATTGCCCAAATTAGGCTAAATTTCCCCAACCATTAAAAAAAAGCAAACCAAAAGATTTTCAATTCCTTGCCCAGTAAGCGCCGATATATTGACAACTTGAGTATCCCCACCAAATTGTTCAGGAATTATGTCGTGCTTCAATAAATCATTCAAAACTTGTTCAGGATTGGCTGTAGGTTTGTCACATTTATTGACTGCTACAATTATTGGGACTCCAGCTTCTTTAGCGTATCTTTAAAGGAAAAAATAAAGAATTGTTAAATTCAAAAAATGGTAATTGTGGGTTATTCCAAATTAGTTTTTGCGGACATACTTATGCCGACACAATGGTCAGAGCATCCATATTCCCTCCTCTCTATTCAAAAAAGACTGCTTGTGGGTAAAGATTGAAAGTTGAAATTATTTCCATTCTTATATTTTTCTTTAAGTATCTGACTCTTATAAGTCCTCCTATGTCCGCAAAACTGATTTAAATAACCCCCAAATACCCAAAAAAATAAAAAAACAAACTTTATAGCCTCCACAGTTTGATCCATCACACTATCATCTGCTGCTACGACTAAAACGACAAGATCAGTAGCCTGGGCTCCTCTTTGTCTCATCGCCTTAAAAGCAGAATGTCCAGGAGTATCGAGAAAGGTGACAGGAAGATTTCCGATAGATGGGAGTTTAACTAGAAAAAATAAAAAATTTAAAAATAATTAGAAAAGAAAAACAACATTTTATAAAAATAATTAATTCGAATAAAATTTAAATTTCAAATTTAAATAAATAAAGATATTTAAAAGTCTAATTAGACATTCGAAAATGAAAATTAATTTTTATTCAAAGTAATTATATTTACAAAAATCTATAACCTAATTATGATTAAAATAAAAAATATTTCCCGTCAATAGAATTCGAACCATGGACCTTTTGCGGGGGAGGACCAAAAATTATCCCACTACACCAAAAGAATAAAAAGTTGCCCTGCAAATTTGAAGTGAGCAAATAAAAATTTTACTCAACTGATCAAAATAAAAATATTTTCCAACAGTGGGATTCGAACCTATGACCCTTTCTGAGAGGAACTCAAAGATTAACCCACTACACCAAACTAACAAAAATTTCAAAAAATACCAGAAAATGCCCCAATGTGTTGAGTAATTCCACCAAATTCCTGAGCAACAATGTTTGAGCGTCTTAGAGAATCTAGCAGTGTTGTCTTCCCATGATCCACATGCCCCATTATTGCCACAATAGGAGCTCTTTTTTGATGTTCTGAAGGAGGGGGTGGTGGCCTAAAAAGTCGAATAAACGTTAAAAATAAAATCAAAATAAAACTGTGGACAAAGTTGAAATTCAGATTCATCAATAATTTCTTCTTTTGGAGGTGGAGGAACCCAAACTGGACGCATTTTGAGATAGGAGATCACATCGAGAATTAATTCACGGTCTAGGGGCGCTGAAAAATTTGAAGAAAATAAAATTGAAAATTAATTTCGGAACCTTCAGGATTGGAAATGATAGCATCTGCGTTGTTTTCAGAAGCTATTTGAGTAATTACATCAATAAGGAAGTCGATATCTTTCCCAACAGAAGCAGCAAAACGTCTGAAATTTATGCATAAAAATGGTTTTATGCATAAATATATGGTTTTATGCATAAAATTGGTTTATGCATAAAATTGGTATTTTTCAGCTAAAAATGCTTTAAAGTAAAAATAGAAAATAGTTTCAGTCAGTCGGATTCGAACCAACGACCCCTAACAGGGAAAAACACAAACATATCCCACTACACCAAAAAGTCAAAAATAGGCATTTTGACCAAAAACCGGAAAACAGCCCAAGACCAGATTCCCAAACAAAATCTCTTCCTACCGTCAATCTATTAATACACCTCTTCTTTTAAAACAATCCAAAAACTCACTCCAAACAAATTCCATCAAAGACATTAGCAACAGGCTTTTTACTTTCAATCTTCTTAATTCCAACAGGCTGAAGTTTTCCTCTTTTATTCTTCTTATTTAAAATTTCAGTCAATTTATGATCTTTTTGAAGAAATGGAGAACAAGAGAAATGACGAGAAGTCTAAAATTTGATAAAATTAAAAAATTAGAGTCGAAAATAACCTTTAAAGGAATCCGTTTAAGCACAAATTTGGTAAGCGTCAAAACAGTAGAAGAACAGGAAGGCAAAACACAAGTCATTAGTGAATGAATAAATGACCTTTAAAATTAAAGGCAAAATTGAATTTCGTACCCTCCCTTCTTTCTCTTCCACAAAGTGGAAAAAGAGTCAAATTTAATATGTGTTACACGATAAGTACCAAGGTCTTTTTAGAACAAAGTGGTCCGGTATTGAGTATATATACCAGAACTCTGTGTGAGTAGAGGTCTCAATTCCCAAAAATGTATGGGTATAAACGAAACCATAGATGTCGGGGCACAGACATCCAACGTTGACTTAGTTTTTAAAAATAAGACCACGGAACTTGTCGGTATAGTGTAAGTTTTGTATCACATATTAAGTCGAACCACTCTTTCACATTTGTGGAAGGGAAAAAGTAAGGAAGAGGGTAACGAAATCCAATCTTATCAAATTAAATTTAAACCCCCAAGAAATTAATAAAATTGACAAGAAAAAGTTTAAAAAAGAAAAAGTCGACATTTTGAAATTTACCAATTTAATTAAACACAACGCCAAAATATTTTTTATTAATTAATTTAAACAGGCAAATTAGTGGGCTAAATTTAGGGGGATTTGTTAAGCTTTTTGGATCTTTAAACGTGTAGATAGTTAATGTATTTTGGCCTCTACTTATAGAAAATTAGATTGGACTCATATTAAGGTAGAAAACAAGAGAATTTAATAAACAATCGAAAGGGGTGGAATTTTAGTATAAAAGGCGAGCCTTTTTAGTGTTCGTATGTCAGTCTTATTTATTTTTATTTATTCTTATTTTATTTTTTATTCTTTTATTTCTTATTCTGCCGATTAATCTACTATTTATTCTACTCCAGCGAGGCTCACATATTTAATTGTTGTTATCGTTTTGTGATAAACGCTGTTTGTTAATCAAAGCATTCTCTTAGATCGGACACAAACACAAGTCGTTACATACATATGTAGTATTCAGTCAGTCAAGCTAAAAGGCAAATTTAAGTCAAGTTTCTGTATCGGACACAATCACAAGTCGATACATACAAAGGTGCTCATTTTTCTTGAGGAGATGTTGGGTTTTTCGTCGTAACTTTACCTTGCAATTTTTAAAAAATCTGTTTTTCGGCTATTTTATAGCTACTTTAATTCTCTATCCAACGCCATCAAAAATTACCCAAAAGGTCTGTCCTTTCGTGAGTTATGAATTTTTGACTGAGTCATGTCGCGGTTCAACTACCCCATCCCTAGTAAAGGGAAAATAAAAGCTAAAATATTTTTAATAATTTTCAAAGCTTTGTACAATTATAAGAACACTATATATACATTAAATAAAATAAAAAATAATTCCAAAATTAATCCGACTTGACTTCTTCAGAATTTTGTTTTAGTGAGGGTTCTTTATATGCTGCTGTGTTCTTTCTGTATTTGTAGCAGTACCTTAAATTTTTTTTTAAATTTTCAAAATAAAAATATTTTTCAAGTTTACTTGGCTAGAAAAGCAAATATTAACACATCTATTATCATTGCACCTTAAATTAAAAAAAATTATTTTTAAAATTAAAGTCAAAATTTATAACCGGAAAATAGAAAAGCTCTGACAGCCAGATTCTTTGTAGGTAGGAGTGTGATAATTCTGAAAGAGAATTGAGATGTAATATTATCTGGCAAAATACTGTTGATTTTATGATTAGTTTTAGTTAAGTGGCAAAATGACCATTTTTCTGCCTAGTGACAAATTGACCATTTTTTGCCTAGTGACAAAATGGCATTTTTCTGCCTAGTGACAAAATGGTCATTCCCTCGTCTTGTGACGAAATGGCACATTTTCTGTTAAGTGCCGAAATGTCTAAAATTCTTACATAATAATTATGCTGCCAAGTGATGAGGTTAAACTCCAACAGGCACTAGCTATTGCCTTCATAGAAGGGCCAGACTAAAAATTTAAAATTAATTTAATAAAAAAATTTAGAACTCTACCTGAGAGTAGACAAACTCTAATCCAGTTATAGAAACTAATATTTCAGCGACAGAAATAACAAAAATTTGGGGTAACTGCCAAAGAATGCTGACAGAATTTGGAGGGACAATTTGATGAATTGTTGCCTGTGGGTCTTTTTTGGTTCCGGTAATTATGAGAGCATAAATCCCGCCTTGAGCATCCATCTTTTTAATTAAAATGAAGTTAAATTGTTAGTTTCTCCCACCCCAGTGTTCCTCACACCCCATATTCCTTCCAGCCCATAGATAAAGTGGAGGGAAAATCTCCCACGTTAAAAAAATTATTAATCCATAAGTGATGTTCCTCCCACCTTACAGTAGGTAGGGTGAAGGGAACATCTCCCTTATTCCTCCCACCCCATAGGTAGTGTATAAAAATCAACACTCACTTCAAACACAACATCCTTTAATTGTTCCTCATTTAATTTTTCTTCCATAAGTTTGGTTGGTTTGTTGTGTAGAAGGAAGAGTTTCCAACTAAATTAGGTATAGATTTTTAAAAAAAGATTTTTTGAGCTAACCTCCCAGGCCTAACTTCAATATAAGGGTGAAGGGATGCAGTCAAATCTGATGATGCCGATGTCGTATTTGTTGTCATATAATTAATAAATTTGAGGGAGTGTTCTCTTTTCTTGTTTAGGAAGGCATAAAAGTTCTGAAAAATTTTTTGAAATTTATTTTTTCCTATATAGGATGCTCCCTTAACACAATGAATAGTGTGAAAGGAACATCCAACATGGAACTTATGTTCCATCCACACCATCGGGTAGTGTGAAGGGAACATTGTGTGTGTTCTCTTCACACCATGAGTAGTGTGAAGGGAACATTCCATATGGTATGTGTGTTCTCTTCACACCTAGGTAATGTGAAAGGAACATTTACTATATACCTTTCCATCGTGTTGATTACACTTTTGATCAATACGACAAAATGCCAGTAGTTTATTATTATGCCCATCCTTCTCATCCTCCATAGCCATAATCACTGCAATCTTAAATTGGCCAGAACCGCCTGTAGGCTTCTCAGTTTCTGCTGAAGCTAAAATCGCTCCTCTTGTAGTTATTGCAATAAAGCTCATAGGCTCTTTAATATCAAATTCATAGACTTTGGGCAATTCTATATTTAAATTGGCACAATCGTCTCCAATTCCATCAATCTTCCATTTATTCTGGCCAAGGAATACACGGAACATTTCGATGCGATTTTGGGTTTTGTCGTTTATTAGAGACTAAAATAAGGCAAAAAGGGTTAAAAATAGGAAGGTCGAAGAAATTATTTTTTACTGTATTCGGTAACAAAAGCCTAGTCTCGCCTGTCTCCAAATGAGTTATTTCCAGGGGACATTTAGCAAAAGTATTTACAACGGAAACAAATGCTTGACCGTCATCAGCAAATTCGGGTAGAGTTAACTGTAAATTAAAGGGATTTCTAATGGTAAAATGAAGCATTTCTTAAAGCAGCTTTGCAAACTAGTCGAAACCATCATGCGTTTAAGGAGCTACTTTTGTGTTTTTTCAAAAATATTAAAAAAAATAAAAATTTTTCGAAGAATTTTTCCAAAATAACACAAAAATATTTTTTAGAAAATCTTTAGACCAATTTTCAAAAATAACAAAAAATATCCCTCATAGAAATTATCAATAAAAATCATGTTTTTCATTTGGAGCTTTTTAAACGACTATAAATCATTTTATGTTTACTGAGCTACTTTTATTATTTTACTCTTCGTTTGATTAAAATTAATTTTTTTAAATATTCAAATTAAAAAAATCTTCTCTCTTTTTTTAAATAAAAAATTTAAATAAAAAAATATTTTTCTCACATTTATTCGAAGCTGTACAATTCCCGAGACAAAAAAGGCTATTGCTGCAATAAATCCACCTGCTACCATCTTACGTAGTGGAGTTAATCTTACAATTTTTTCAGCAAAGGGGTAGATGAATGATTGAAAGATAAAAATGAGCACAATAATAAGCACCTATTTAATTAAATGAATTTTTTTTTAAATTTTACTTGAGGGAGGGCAGATATGAAAATAACCTTGTAGAAAGGAACACGTCTAACTTTTGAATGGTTAAACGGATAAAGGAGCTTTCGGTATCATTTAATAGAGGAGAAAATCTTCTATGGAACATGCTTAGAAATAAAATTTTTTGACAAAAACTAGAAAGGTTGAGTTCTAAAAAATGCCCAAAATACGTGTTTCCAGCCAAAAATGTTAGTTTTTTGACCATAACATTTCGAATTTTTAATGATAAATTTTAATTTTAGACTTATTTTGTAGCAAATTTAATTCTCTATCGAATGATATCAAAATTATCTTAAGAGGTTAATTTTCTGGAAAGTTATAGGGACTGGTAGAAGCCTTGCCTTTGTTCACAACTACCATACCAAATATTCAAAAATTCCTCAAAAATTTACCGGGTTAACGACTTGCATCTGGTCAGGCAAAAGATGAATGCCTCCCCATATCCGACTATCTAACTGAAGTGCCTGATTCATCCAAACATTGTATTGTTGATCATATAAAGCCCAAAACATAGGCATGGGTATTAAAACAACTACAAGTCTTAACAAACAATGAAAATCTTCAATAAATTGTTGTTTGTGACAAACATTCTCATCTCCCTTTTCCTTCTTTAATTCAATACATTTACTATCGTCCTCACAAATGTGAGTATCAAAATAGTGATCAAGCCAGTGATTTTTGGGAATTTTGGCATATTTTTTGTTGGAACGGGCAGTCTATTGAAGCGAAAAATAATTTTTATTTTAATAAAAAAATATCGAAATTAATTTTGATAATATTAAAAATAATTTTGATAATTTAAAAATTATTTTTATTTTAAAATTTCCACCTTAACAACATCATAAACTGCCCCAAAAATGTTCCCTTTAGGCGGCTGCTTGGTGTACCATTTACTGCCGATGAAGAAAAATGCTTAAAAAAATATTTTTTAAATTTATTTTATGGGTAAATTGAATTTCAGAATTTCCAGAAAATTTTAGGAAATTTTCTGGAAATTAAAAAAATACAAACCAAAAGAAATAATAACACCAATAGTTGAGACGCTGAATGAAAGAGGGTAACCTTAATAAATAAATTTAATTCTGACTTCAAGTTTATTTTTAATTCTGATTTAATTCAAGTTTATTTTTACTATTACAATAATTCTGATTTTGTATTCTGTTTCAAGTTTATTAATATTTATGAGTTGTATTTTTATTCTGATTTTATTATTAATTTCTGTTTATTTTTAATTCTGATTTAGTATTCTGATTTTAAGTTTATTTTATTAATTTTGATTTTGTATTTTATTTCTTATTTGTGTTTTTGTTCTGATTTCAAGTTTATTTTATTTCTGATTTTTTTTATTTATTAATTCTGATTTTTCCTTTATATTTTTCCAAGTTTTATTTCTGATGTTTTAAATTTATTATGTTCTATATTTAATTCTGAAATTAAATTAATCACATGAATCTCTTCCAAAACAGGGTCTTGCTCTGAGCAAAGGCATTACAATTGTAGATATCACAGCACTAAAAATATTACACAATTACTTAAATAAATTTATTGAATTATGGTTTACCCTATATTTATCGCAGCATAAAAAATTGAGTAAAACACTGAGATCTTAATTAATTAATAAATTAGTGGAGAATAATTTATGATTTATTTTTGCAAATTCTGATTTTTAAATTTTAATTTTTCTGATATTATTTTTTAAATTCTGATTTTTCTGATTTTTTAGTTTTTAATTTTTGATAATATTCTGGTAATATTCTGATTTTAATTTTGATTTTTTCAGGGTGTTCTGAATATTTCTGATAGTATTCTGATTTTAATTATGAAATTCTGATATTGTTCTGATTTTTAATTTTGATTTTTTAAGGTTGTTCTGATTCCTAGTTCTGAATTTTTCTGATTTGTTCTGATTTTTAATTCTGAATTTTTAGGTTGTTCTGATTACCATTCTTTCTTGATGAGGATCAAATTGGTCACCCGCAAAAGGCGCAATGCTTGGACTCATTACACTAGTGCCAATAATAACAATTAAAACACAAGCAAAATCAAGCCAAGGGTGGGGGAAACCGGGCGGGAAAAATGACGAGGCTTAATGGGAAAATTTAAGAAAAATTTTAAAATTAAAAGTACTTGTCAAAGCAATCTTTCCAATAACAAAAATACAGGAACCAAAAAATATTGCTCTAAATTTCCCCAAATAACCATCAGAAATTGCTGAACCAATCAGTCTACAACACCCAGACAAAATTCCGGTAAAATTGAGAATTACAACGGTTGTATCGGGATGAAAGCCCAACACATTAATATAGTACAAATTGAATACATCTTTAAATATTTGGAATTTTAAAAAATTTTTTGAGGAAAAATTTTACTGTTTAAAGCTGTCAACATCATTGAAAATTCCATAATTACAATAAGAAATGTGTGGTAGGGCCATATCTTTAAATTTGAGAATTATTTTTGGAGGATCAATGAGTGTAAGATAATTAGATATTGATAGACTAGCGAGGTTTCCACCCAGACTAGGTGAGAAGGAAGCATGAAACCCTTATTTAGATGGGTGGATCTTCACGGGATCTTGTGGATCTTGACGTCCTGCTTCGCAACATTGGGAACTGATTTGGGAACAGGATTGCGGAGGAACTTAGAGAGGTCTCTTAGGAGCACTCTCAGGATCCTCCACCCAAAATAGGGATTGCTAAATATTTTTTAAGATGGGTTCGGTTATTTTACCCTATGTTTTAAAAAGAACAGACTCTTCAAAATCTGTGTGGCTTGGGATTCCGTCAATTCCCGTCTTTATAAAAAATTTAAAAAAATTAATTAAAGTACCCTTCTCATTTCACTCCAACTCCTAGCCATTGTATGTTCCTCCTTTTCAAAGTCTCCCTTTTCACTGTCACTAATAGAGCTACATTTCTCGTCAGAATTATTGCCTTTTTAAATATTTTAAATAAATTTAGGCAAAATTTTATTTTAAATTAAATTTATTTTAATTTATTTACTACCTTTTTCACTAGTTAATGAAACAGGATTTAACATTGGTTGATAAAATAATTAAATTTAAAAATATATTATGATAATATTAATCAAAGTATGTTGAAATGGGTATTATGCTTTGTTTAAAAAATTTTAGAATGCCTAAAAATAAGTGTTAGGGTGGTTCATTAGGTAGAATCTAAAAGCGCTTAGAAGAGGTTAAGTAATCTATTAAGGAGAAGGGGCAAATTAAAAGTTGTCGCCCGATAGCTCAGTGGTAGAGCAACGTGTAAACGAAAGCTTAGCAAGCAGTTCAGGGTCTGAAGAATAATTTCGAGGTAAGGGTTATCTAAGCATGTTAATCAGATAGGTTTTAACCTCCTAATTTAGTCTACAGACCCAGGTCCTCAGGCTCGAGCTAAACTTTTGGTAAATCTTATTAAAGTAAGCATGGACTGAGAAATTTTGAAGAAATTATAAAGAAAAAATTAAGGACAAAATTAAAATTTTTTTTTAAATTAAGGAAATGATTTTTAAATTTTAAAATAAATTTTTCTCTTCTAAAAATGAGATTAAAAATTAAATCAAGTTTAAATTACTAGAACTGACACATTTTTAAGATCACATTCAAGTATATATTTATCAAAAAATTAATGTACGGAACTGCCACTTTTTACCATAAATATAAATATTTATTTAAAATAAACCTTAATTAATCAACTAAAAAATTTCACGTGAATTTAACTTTGATTTTACCCCAAAAATTAATTTTAAACTATTAAATACGCTCATCTTTTTGGTAAAGTTCCAACAAATATTAAATAATTAATTAAATTGAAGGGGGAAAAAGGGTCCAAAAATTTATTTTAATAGTAATATTTCTATTTCCAACCTTTTGAGTTGGATTATGATTTATTTTATTCGATTTTTTTATTTTAAAGGAACGGAGAGTTTAATAATGCAAGGTATAAGGGGGAGGGAGAGTAGAAATTATTTAATGTGCGCAAAAAAGTTTTGGAACGCCAAACAAGGGATTTAAATAAATAAACTTGAAAATCAGAATTTAAATAAAACGGGTGTCAGAATTAATATTCAAGTTTGTTTTAAAGTTTGTGCACTTAAGTATGTAAATCAGAATAAGTTTTAATAAATAAAAAATCAGAAATTAATTTGAACATTAAAAATAAAATTGGAAAATCAGAATCTAGCGGAATACACAAGATCAGAATTAAAAAAATACAAGTCAAAATTAAAATAAAACACAAAATCAGAATTTAAGAGAAAGCACAAAATCAGAATTTAAGAGAAAGCACAAAATCAGAATTTAAGAGAACACAAAATCAGAATTAAAAGAAAAGACAAAATCAGAATTTACGAGGAAAACACAAGATCAGATTTAAAGAAAATACAAGTACAAAAATACAAAAAATAGACATGGAAAATCAGAATTTAAACTGAAAAACCAGAATTTAAGAGAAAATACAAGATAAGAATTTACAAAATAGGCGTGAAAAATCAGAATTATTTTTAAAATAAAATCAGAATTAAATAATATTTATATTTATTCTCATGATTATTTCCCCCCATCGATCCTTATAGCTAATTTAAAAAATAAAATAACGAAAAATTCAGAAATAGTTGCTAATAAACAATTTTTAGTAATATTAACGGGAATGTTTTACAACAACTAAACAAACTTTAAAAATAAAATTTTATTACGCCTACTAATTTTAGTTGAATCAACGTTTCATTTTTTAAAAATAAAAAAATTTTGGGGGTAACAATTTTATTGTTAAAGCAAAATATCGTTACAACAGTAAAGTGAACGGGAAAAAATTATTATTTTTAATAAAAAAAATTACTTAGATTGCCCCAAATTTTTATTTTTTTTTGACTATTTACTTTTGCAGAGGGCCGTGTATTTTTTATTTTATTTTACCCGTAATTCGCGCAGCTCATACAATTTTTTATTTTTTTTTATTGCTAATACATTGACAATAAATAAAAATGACAATGAAAACAAATAAAATAGAAAAAGAAGAGTGGGGCTTTGCGTGGGTGAAAGTGGGCGCAAGGCTTTAATAACGAGTTAAATGGTGAACTACTTGAGGTGTTTTGGTCAAAATATATGGAGGGGAAATATGGAAGATTTTTTAAAAAATTTTTAAATAATTTTTAAAAATTGAGGATTAAAAAAAATAAATTTTTATTAAGAGAAAAAAGAATTTTTTGGACAACTTTTGAACGATTTTTGGAGAATTTTTGGACAATTTTTGACAATTTTTTGGCAATTCTTTGGTCTAAAAATTTTTCCATAGATTTTTTAGATAGTTCACTTTATCCTTAATCCAATGACACCAAGATCTCGAATATAGGTCTAGTTAATCTAAAGTTATGAGAGCTGAAGTGCGCCTACTTTGAATCCTCTCTGGAGGACGTCGCTCATTTAAAATAAAATAAATCTTCTGATTTTTACCCAAAAAAGTTTTTTTAATAATTTTTAATAGAAAATGATCTCCTCTATCGAATGATACCAAAATTACAAAAATCGGACTGGTGGTTCAAGAGATATAAAATTAAAAGTACATCTACCGTATATCCTTTAATAACTACCCTGTGTAATTATTGTTTAAATCTTCCGCTGCAGAGTAATTAATCGAGGGAGGGTAATTATACGAGGTTTGAAATTTGAACGTGTTTTAGGGCATTTGGTTGGGGGTAATTATTGTTTCGATCTATCGCTGGATGAGGTAAATAAGGGAAGTGGGGTAATTATTAGAGGGATGGCAATTAATACAGGTTATACGGTATTCCCACTAAAATTCTACCTAGAAAATAAGTTTAAAAATTAAAAGTAAAACTAAAAGTGAGTTTAAAAACTGAAATAAATTAATTTAATGAGAAGCAGACTAAGACTAAAAAAGAATAAATAGATATGCTAACATAGGAAGGTGTAGGTGATTTTTTATTTGTGCGGAGATTTAACGGAGATCATTATTTTTAATATAAATGATCTATTAATTAATTAATTTTTTTATTGTAGGGAAAAATGAAGGAGAAAATTAAGAGATAATTAGGAAAAATTTTAGAAGAAAAAATAAAGTTAGGAGAGAAAATTTCATAGAAACTGGATTTGTTGTTTATTATTAAACACTAATTCGGTTAACCTCTATTTATGGCCTAATGAAAATTTTTAAAAATTTCTTTCGATCTTTAGGCAACTCCTAATACAAAACTCTTTAAATTTCCAGGTAATTTATTTAAAAATGTTTAAAACCCAAGTGATAAGAATTACAGAAACGGGTGGGTCGGAACAGTCAGAGGTGTCGGAAATCGGAACTGTCAGAAATGGCTCAAAAATCGGAACTCGGAAATCAAAATTTTTTTTTCGGAAATCGGAATTCCGACCCACCTCTGGTTTTTACTCACTAAATTATAAAAATATTTTTTTAATAATAATTAAAATTAAAAACACTCAAAATTTTCTTCCTTCAAAAAATATTTTTATTTGTTAAATTTAAAAACGTAAATTTTAAATTTAAGTATTTATTGAATGAAAAAATAATAAAATAAATAAAAATATTTTATTATTACAACACAATGGAAAATAAATTTAAAAAAGTACAATTGTTGCCTATGAGTTGACACAAACAAAATTTAGAATTTAATAAAAAAAATTTTTTAAATTAATTTTGAAAATTAAAGAATTAATTTATTAAATTAAGAGAAAAATAGAGAAAATTTAAAAAAATTTAAGGGAAAAATTTTTAAAAAATTAAAAATTAAGAGTGGCATTCGATAGACATTGATTTTTAAGTATATCTACTATTTCTTAACTAAACAGATTTTTTGATTATTTACAATTTGTAAATAAATTACAACTTAAACTTCAATTCCCATTAAAAACATCCCTTTACAATTTAACGGTTTAACAGAGTGTAGTCGCCAAGTTATACCAAATGATGTACATTCTTGTTGTAAACTCAAATTTGAAGTTTCTTCAAGTTCGCATAAATTAATTGCGCCAAGTTGTAAATTTGTTTTGATAACTAAAATAACAAGTTTTAAAAATGGGCTTTAAATCAAGTTTTAAAATTTGCAAACTAACAAGTTTAAAAAAGTAAGTCTATCTTAAGTTTTACAAAGTTAGTCAACCTTAAGTTTGTAAACTTAAGTGAAACTTATGTCAAACATAAGTTTATAAAAACAAGTTTATTTTTAGCTTTGTTTTGTACAACAGTGAATTTTCAAGCTTAATATTTATTGTAAAACAAGTTTCAAGTTTGTAATCTTCATTTTATTTAAAACAAGTTTATTTTTACTGTCTTTAAAAAATGTTTCTTATTTTTTTCTTTTTGTAAAACAAGTTTATTTTTTAATTAAATATTTATTTTTAAGTTAATATTATTCAATTCCCATTAAAAAACTAACGTAATAGTTTTAGATTCATTCGATCAAAATTATTTACTCCAATCACCTTTGTACCATTATCTTTTTCATTATAATCGGCTTTAAACCCTTCTCTAAATGGTTGAGTTATCACTATTTTTTGTTTATCATCAAGTAAATAATCGTTTAAAGTAGCTGATAATAATAATATTGAAGAATTGTGAGTACCTGAAAATAACACAAAATGTGTAAAAGTAAATAAAAGTTGTTGATGACCATTTGTGTTAAAAATATGTAAAATATCAAAAGATTTGTTATCTCTATTGAAAAATAATTAAATAAATTTTAAAGTAGAAGAGAATTTTCCAATTAAAGTTTATTTATTTTCAAGTTTGTTCATAGAAAATGAATTGTAAAACTTATTCAAGTTTTATTGTGTTTTACAATGTGTTTTTTTGTAAAACTTGTTTGTAATATGAAATTAAACTTGTTTGGGAAACAAGTTTATTTTTTTCAAACTTATTAATTGAGAAACTACAACTTGTTTGCTTCTATTTTTATTTTCAAGTTTGCAAAACAAGTTTAATTTTATTACAACTTGTTTAACTTAATGTTTTAATTCCTTTGTAAAACAAGTTTATTTATTTACAAACTTATTTGTTAAGTACTAACTATTAAAACAAGTTTAGGGAATTAATACATTAAAAAAATATTTAAAAATAATATAGCTGACCACAAAATTTAATACAAGTTGATTGTTGTTCTATAGTCGAATTAATTTCTGCTTTTGCACCGAACAAAAAACTTAAATTCATTAATTTTTATTTTAAATTCAGTAAGCATAAATATGTACAAAATTAAAATTAGTGACAAAACTGCAATACAAAAAGCCATAAAAATAACCCTAAAATTACAAAAGGATTGTAAAATAAATTTACAATATCCCTACAAACCAATAAATACACCCTTTACTATTCTTTTTGTATTGTTGAGGGTTTTGTTTTGATGTTTGTTGTTGTTGACTAGTACTACAAACACTCTTCTCAACAAGTTTAATTTGTTCGATTGTTGCGCTTGGATTTTTGATGTTTTTGTTGTCATCGGCATCACTACTATCCTCTGAAGAATTTGAAGAACTGCTGGAACAATCACCCGAAGTGATGGTACTGTCAGATTCTGTTAAATCAGAACTTGAAGAATCCTCTTTTGGAGTTTTCTGAGTGGAGAGCTAAATTTTAATGAAGAATTGTAAAAGTTTTTAAGTTTGTAAAACAAGTTTATTTTTTAGTAATTAAAAAAGTTTATCTGTAAATATAAACAACTTGTTTTACAATTATACTTTAATTAAAATTGAAGTTTACAAATCAAACTTGAAATAAATTTTAGATAGAAAATAAACTTGTTTTACAAAAAAGTTTATTTGAAAAACAAGTTTATTTATTTAAGTTTGTTAATTGAGAAATTACAACTTTATTTTTTATTTTTATTTCAAGTTTGTAAAACAAGTTTATTTTTTGCTTGTTCGGTAAAACTTGCAACTTCAATAATCCTAAAGTTTATTTAAATATAATTGTAAAACAAGTTTATTTATTTTTCTTGTATTTTAAAAACAAATTTTTTATTTTACAAATTGTTTTATTAATTTGTAAAACATTTCTTAATTAATTTTTAAACCTTTTTCTGCTGTCTTTTTCTCTCCTTTTCGTGTCGTCGTCGTTCCTCCACCACCTTCCTAATTTAAATTTTAAAGTAAATTAAAATTCAACTAAAAAACACAAAATCCCTTCTACACACTTTCTGTCCTTTCTTCGTTCATTTTGAAACCAGGCGCGAACAATTCGAATATTTAACCCTGTCGCCTCCACTAATTGTTGTAAAATTGGGGTATTTGGTCTTTGATCGTGCCCATAAATTTGTTTAAATAATTTAACTTGTTCCTCTTTTAAATCGAAGAAATTGGCATCCGAGAGCATCATTTTTTAATAAAATTATTTTTAAATTTTTTAGATTTTTGGGGGGTTTTCTATTATTTTTTAAGGAAATAAAAATAAAAAATGATAAATTAAAGGGGAAAAGGAAAAAGAAAAATTAATTGGCAAGCATTATAAATAAATATTTATTTAGTATTATTAATAGGGGTAATTAAGCAAGCAAAAAAACTGTTTTCCCAACTGATGGTCGGAAAATCATGGGAAGGAACAAGGAAGGTTATTTATTTTTCCGATGAGGGACTATTTTTGTGGTTCGATAAAAAAAATAAAAGGTTGGGGAAAATAAAGATGTATTTTAGTTAGTTTTCTTATAGGAATAGGGTTAAAAATTTTTTAAATTTTAGTAAGGCGGGTAGACCCACCCTTGAAGACTTAACAAGTTTGCAAACTTGAAATCAACAAGTTTAAGAGAAAACTAAAGTTTGCAAACCTTTTTCCCATTGCAAAAGCTAGACTTATAACAAGAGACCGGCCGAGACGAGATTTCGATCAAAAATCTCGGTTATCAAGATCGAGATTTCTTGCGAGCTCTCAATCTCGATTCTAGTACAACGCTCCCCTCTACTTATAGCTATATGGTTGATTATTTTAAATTATTTAAAGATTTCTTCCTATATTTAAGTGCAAATAATATTGAAAAATAAAACAATAAATAATCATTGTTGGTTTAAGATGAAAGTGTGACTGTTTTATTTATTTTAAACTAAGAAAAAAATTTTTTAAAGGCGTGATTCAGATTTTAAAATAAAAATTTCCCACAAAAGGTGTCATTAAAAATAGAAAAAAATAAAAAAAAATTCAAGGCAAGAGTTAAAATTTTTTCTCTCAAATAATATTTAAATTTACAACAGAAAATATCAGACATGGTCATGGATACGGATAATATCCGGATACCCGCGGATACGAACGGATATGGATAGTTTATTAAAAATTGGATGGATACGGATGTATACGGATATGATGCTCCAAATCCGCGGATGGATATGGCTGAAAAGGTAGACGGATACAAACGAATACGGATATTGACCTCTCGGATATATCCGGATACGGATAGCAAAATGCGTATCCATGCACATGTCTGGGAAATATTTTGGAATTTTAAGTCCTTCACAAAAAAATTTATTTTTTTTTTAAAAAGCACCCGTTAAAAGCTTTGATTTTATTTGATAGCCGTATTCTAGTAGAAGCAGAAGCATAAGTTCCCTCTTAAAAATTTATTTCCCAATGGCATGTTTATATCCAAGAGAGGTTATAACAAGAGGAATTTCTGTTTCAATACCAGGCAGTCCTATAAAGCGAAGAACATAAGAAAGCGAAATAATGGGAGAATGCATAGATGGAATTGTTTGTTCTGGTACTCGCAGAAGGCATTCCTCAGCATTCTGAATTAAACTGATTAATTTATCGTAAAAATAAACTTGTTTTTACAATCCTAGTTTTTTAAATTAAATAAGTTTACAGTTAAAGTTTTCTTTTCAAATATAAACTTGTTTTACAATCTTAAAAATAAACTTGTAAAAAATAAACTTAGTTTACAAATCAATTTTTATGATTAATAAACTTGCCAAGTTTATTTTCTATTAATAAACTTGATTTTGTAAACTTGGAATAAATAAACGCTTGTTTTGTAAACTTAATCAAGTTTATAAAACAAGTTTATTAATAAACTTAAGCGATAACTTGTAAAACAAGTTTATTTTCTGTTAAAAAAGTTTGTAATTTTAAATAAACTTGAACAAGTTTTATAAACTTGATTTGTAACCTTAGGATAAATAAACGCTTAAACAGGTTTGTGTATTAAAACTTGATTTGTAAAACAAGTTTATTTTCTTTATAAAAATGTTTGTAATTTTATTTAAATAAACTTGCATAAGTTTATTTTTTTATTTCTAAACTTGAAACAAAAACAAGCGCAAACTTACAATCTCACTTCTTCCTTTAATATTATCAATCTGATGGGAGTCTAACAAAGTTTCAACCAATTTAGTATCATTAGCTTGTTCATATCTGCTTTGAGCAAGAAAATGGCTTTTCAAGACTAACTGGAGGCAGCATTCTCTCAATTGTTTTCTGCTGCCATTTCTAACGGATATACTCACACGGATTACCTTTAAAATTAATTTTTCCTCCTACTTTTTCGCTATAATTATTTTACTTCTCCAACACAAAATCCAGTTCTCGGCAACCCTATTCTTAACCGTACAACACCAAAAGGTAGAGTGCATACTGTAAAGTTGATTTCATCCTCATAGTCAATATGCCTTAGAATAGCTTGAGGAACTTGATCCAGATAGGACTTGGCAAGAACGAGGAAAGGGAAAATTTCTAGGGCGGAACACTAGGAAAGTAGAATTTAACATGTTTAAAAAATATTTAGGCTTAAGTGGCCCAACTTGTTTCGCAAAACTTGCTTAATTTTAATTTGTAAAACAAGTTTAATTTTCTACCAAGTTTGTTTAAAACAAGTAATTGTAAAGCATATATGTAGGTAGCTATTTAATTCCTAAGGCTATGCAGTAGGCGGCGTGGTGTAATGGCTAACACATCAGTCCGGTCTACTGAAGATGCTGGTTCGCTCCCAGCCGCCGATTAACCTTTTGCACTAGCTAAAGGAGAGAAATAGCTATAGCCCAGCTTATTTACTTTATATTACTTATATTTTACAAACCTAAGTTTGAAAAACAAATTTATTTTACAAACTTGATAAAAATACAGTAGACTTACATGTTCAGCATTCCCAACCATTTGTAACCTTATTGTATACCTAATAGAACCAAACTGACTTTCTAAACTGCTAGGTGCCGTTTCCGGTATATTCACCCTCAGATTAAATCTGTGCCTCCCTGGGTTTAAAACAATTTTGCGTTGACAAAGAGGGACCACAATGTGAACAAATTCCTGAAGATTTTTAAAAATCCTCATGGACAGAAAAATTATTTTTGATAAATTTACATGTTCAGTTTCATAAATTTTATCAGTTCTAATATTCACCCAACCAGTTTTTCCAATACCCAAAATTTCTGCAAAGAATTCAATTAATGTATTGTCAGGATCTGCCGAATCCAACAACACCTTTAAGCTAAAATTTAATCTCCCTCTACAGTAACCCAATTAATCTCCCTCAAATTACTCACAGTTGCATTCAACGAGTCCCCGCTAAATATTCGTGTTTCTGCTAACACCAAATTCAGGGCTATTGAAGGCATCTATTAAAGGTGTATTTTTTTATTAATATTTTCCCAAATAATTTCTCAAGAGACAAAATATCCCAACTTACATTTCTGTTCCTAACTCGCGTAAAAAACTCCATTTTAGTTAAATATAGGGATACGTTTTTTGTAAAAATGACAAGAAAACAGCCAAGAAAAAATAATGACAAGAAAATAATATAAAACCCACTCAGCTCTTTCTACAAACCCGTCAAAAGCATTTAAAAATTAGTGTATCGATTGACAGGGCAAAAAACTTAATTAATTCTGCGAAGTACTCTCTCAGGCTTATTCTCTCAACAGTTAATTTAGAATAAGGAAAGGAGGAAGCTTCTTCCAACTGTTAGAACGGAAATGGGGGAAAACTAGGTTTGAGTGACATTTGTTGGCACGATAGAAACGAGGACCGCGCTCTTCTTTAGGTGTAAGCTTTTACTGGTATGCTGAATAAAGTTACTATATTATTTCCAAAAAAATTTTGGCGTGACCTTACGGCCACGACACAACCAAAAATAAAATGAGAAAATTAAGAAAATTAAACTTTATTCAAACTCCCAATTTCCTACCTTTTCTTTCCTTTTATATTTAAATAAATAGAAAATTCATTTATTTAATACGTTGTAAATTTAAAATGCAAAAATTTTTCATTTACCTGTATTTGTGTAGGCAAACACCCGCCAAGCTCAATTCCACCCATTTTAATTATTTTTTGATGTTTTTATTTTAAAATTTATGTATTAAAGAAACGGAAGGAATTTTCATTTATTTGTTAGCAAAATCGATTTTTGTCTAAAGAAACCCCCCAAAAAGTCCAAAAAGAAAATGGACTGCTACTAGTTTTCTTTTTTATTTTTTAAAGAGTATAAGCAATTAATGGGGAGGATTAATTGCTAAAGAGAAGAAAATTTTTTTCTTACCTTAGAGGATTAAAATGCTTAAATAAGTGACTTGTTCAGAAAATCTAGACTATCAAGACTGAATAAATTTTTTTAAAAGAAGTGAAACGGTAGACAGTAAAAACCGGGAGTAAAGAAGAAAACCTCGATAGAGGATAAGCATCAATGAGAGATGCTTAGTCTCTCTTAAGGATTCTCAATGATTGAGCTAAAATGTTGATAGGAATTGACTGGAGCTTAAGGAGTAAAATCAACGCTTTAAAAATGAAAGATGGAAGGTCGAACAAGGCGAAAATCGGAGAGGGGAAGGAGAACGAGAATCAACAGGAAAGAGAGGAAAGGGAATTAAGAAAAGGGAACTCCTGGCACTTTCTTTATTAATAAAATAATTATTTAGTTTTTAAATATGTACATTTACTCATTTATTTATTTAATTTAAAAAGAAGTACAAGTAAAAATGGGAAATTATAGATAGATATATGTATAATTAAAGCATCTATTATACTAATATTGTACTTGAAAATAGAACAAAAAACATCAACATATTGAATTCACCGGAAATACCATTTAAATAGTACATAGTAGAAAGGTAAGTTCAGAGTTTTGTCTTCATCAGTGTCCTCTTCCCTAAAATTAATTTTATACATACCGTATTTCCTCTAATAGAGCGGCCGCCCCCATTTGAACGGCTGCCTCCAATAGAGCGGCCCTTTGAGAGGGGATTGAAAAATAGAGCGGCCGCCTCTATTTGAACGGCCGCCTCCAATAGAGCGGCCCTTTACATTAAATGCAATTTATTATTTTTAATTTATCTCTTTTCACTTTAGTAACTGTTTAACAACTTAATTTTAAGAAAATGAGTGATTCCGACATTGATGTCGTAAATATCAGTAATTCTGAAGAAGACCCAGGTCCAAGCATAACAAAAAAATGTCGCCGTTCATACACAATAGCTCAATATATTGAGGCTATTGAAGAGAATGGTAGTAGGGTTGGGCCCCGAAAACTCGGGGGCGGGTATATCGGGTTACAGAGTTTTCGAATTGTTTCGGGGCGGGGTACGGGTCGGGGTTTTAGGAAAAATCTTTAAAGTAAATTTCCAAAAATAATACACTCTCCGTCTATTTTTGTTAATTTATTCAAAAATTAAGGAAGATTTGTGGGATAACTTTTATTCCAAATTGGGGAACTAAAATGTAAAGGGTAAAATAAAGCGGCTATAGTCCATAATTGGATTTAATAGGATATCGAGGGAGGCAAATTTGAGGGGATTAAAAGAGATATTGTGGGATTTGGATGATTGAAAAGGATATCAGGGAATCTGAGGATTAGAATGGATATTTGGGGATCAAGGAGGATGTCGAGAACTTAAAATCAAGAGGTGGGGAAGATATTGAGGGATTGAAAATTTTTAGCGTCGCAGGCGAAAATTTTGGAAATTTTTGATGACCGACCTCTGGTCGGGTGCAACACTAATTTTAAGCGATTCTTAGGAATTTTGATTTTATTTAATGAATAAAGAAATTTTCTTTTGCCAAATATTTTGTGTATGAAAAATAGAGCGGCCGCCTCCATTTGAACGGCCGTCTCCAATAGAGCGGCCCTTTGAGAGGGGATTGAAAAATAGAGCGGCCGGCCGCTCAATTAGAGGAAATACGGTATGTATGTTTATTTTGCTCAAAAAATTTTATTTTTGATCATGGTAAGAAATATTCTTCAATCGTCCTCCAAAAGGAACCCCTCTTCATTACATTAGAGGAGGGGCATTGGATTTGAAGGGCTATTCTAATAGAGGTAATACCTTAGTTTAACTGCCATGTTCCATTCACCCTACTTATGGGCTGAAAGGCACGCCCTTCTAACGTTCCTTTTTTTTCTTGTTTTGGGGCAACATATCCTTAGTATCACCTAATGTTAGTCCGTATCCCATAGTCAAAAAGCACTCATTATTTCCCCAATTCTAAATAAAAATTACTAACAATAGCAGCACTCAAAGCCTGATCCAAATCATCAATTAAATCCTGACTGTCTTCACAGCCAACAGATAGACGAATTAAATTGTCTCCAATACCAAGCTCTTTTCTTATATCTGCTGGGACAGAAGCATGTGTCATTACTGAAGGTAATTCTGCTAATGACTCATAGCCACCCAAAGATTCTGCTAGCAGGAATAGCTGAAGGAGAATAATTTATTTAGATAATTAAGTAATCTGTCAGATTTTGATCTTGATACTTTGAAGAGTATGGGGGGGGGGGGGGGGAATAGAGTTGGATAAGTGATACTTCACTCTCGTAACCCTCTGGCAGTCTTAACCAAAAAATCTCAACTGAATCAACAAAAATCTCAACATCAGGTATAGGCTATTCTCTTCGGGTGAAGCTATAACCAGGACAGGGGAAATAGGGCAAATGCCCTGTAAATAAGGCAAAAGGAACACCCTGGCTATAATGAGAGTCAAATTTAATTTTACTTGTTATCCCTAGAAGTCTGAAAAAGTGCCGGATCCGACCCGGCGCCTAACACTGCCTTTTAGGTTATCTGAGGGACCATTTATCTACAGGCAGGCACCCACAAGAACCTTAATAAAACGCAAAAGCACACCTTCAAGTTGGAAAGAAAAATTCTCGATTCTTCAATACCTCCACGTAAATAAAAGGAGATCATTCCCGACATTCCACTAGACTGCTTTTTGTGTATTAAATGTTGGGGATGTGATTCCAATTCGGGATACAAAACTTTTTCGATTCGAGCATCTTCTTCTAACCATCTAGCGATAGTTAGAGCATTCTCCATGTGTTGTTTCATTCTAAGATGCAAAGTTTTGATTCCTCTAATGACCAAATAGGTGTCGAAGGCTGAAGGTATTGCTCCGACAGCTATAAGAAGAAAAATTATAGAAGAGGGAGGCAATTCTTATGGTTTTGTAGGCTATCAGAGATCGTAGTCATCAATTTCCTTAATCCTAGTCACGGAGAGAGAGAAACGGAAAATTTTTCCCTAGAGTTGAGACTAAAACATGACTCCAAACTAAGGCTAGAGGGCTTCAAAAAAGTTTCGAGTTAAACTGGAGTCGGTACAGTTCAAAACTAATGGCTTTAGCCAAGACTTAAGACAAAGAATTTTGGGCAGATATACAATCTAATCCTATGACCCTATTCAGTCAATCATACACCTTAGCTACTCACCAAGTTGTTGAAAGTTTAAATGTTTATCAAGCTCTTTGATGTTCGTAACAAGAACACCCATCACAACATCAGAATGTCCATTAATATATTTAGTTATGGAGTGCAATACAGCATCTGCTCCGAGTAGGAGAGGTTTTTGGAAGAAGGGGGACATGAACTAGAAATTTGGATATTTTAATTAAAAATGGAAGAAAATGAGGATTAGGTCCTCAAAAAATTTTTTAAAAATTTCCAATAAGGGGGGTCATCAAAAACTTAGGTAAAAAACATAGGTAGGTTACCGTATTATCAACAACAACAAGAATGTTCGGATCATATTCTTTTACAATTTGAACAACTAAGCGAATATCAAAAACTTTTAATAGAGGATTGGAAGGAGATTCAAACCAAACCATCTAAAAAGTTAAAGAAAAATTTCTAAAAATTCAGAAAAAAATTTTTAAAAAATTTTCAAAAATTTTTTTAAAATTCAAAAAAAATTTCAAAATTTCAAAAAAAAATTTAAAAAAATTTTTTTCTCACTCTAGTATTCGATTTCAAAGCCTTTCTCAACTCTTCCGGTTTCGTTAAATCAACAAAGCTCAATTCCACCCCATGTTTTGCCTGACTAACAGTGCGAAAGAGTCGTTGCGTTCCTCCGTAACCATCGTCTGAGAGAATTATGTGTTCTCCTGTATTAATCCAATTTGCCATAGCAGATGTGGCACTCAATCCGCTAGCAAATACACGAGCTGGAAATTTTTTAAAATTATTTCTGAGATGTTTTCATTGCCTCACTCTCTCATTTCTTACTGTAAGAGAGTAAAAAACAGCCCTAGAATAATTGTCGCTTACCGAATTTCCCCTCTTCCAAAGCTGCTATAGTCTCTTCAAGAACATCTCTGGTAGGATTGCCAGCTCGAGAGTAATCATGCCCAATCGGCTCTCCAGGATTAGGCTGTCTGTAAGTCGTCGAAAGAGAAATTGGGGGGACAACCTGAAAATAATTTGAAATTCTTGATGAGAAAATTAATTTTTGCGGCTGAATACAACCCAGATAACCCACTAAATAATTTATAAAAATTCAAAAAATGTACTTGATGCATGTCCCAACGTTGTGGAACAATACCGGCATGAATTGCGGTTGTAGAAAAATTTCTACGTTTTTTAGCATTTTCTATATGATTTCCATTAGTAAAAGCATTTTCAATTTTATTTTCAATTTTATTATTTTCCACAATTTCTTCAATTTCTTCCAATTTTGTTTGAAGCAAGTCTGATGCTCCGTTAGATTTAATTTTGGAATTGTCGGATGTAATATGAAGCTGTTTTAATTTTAGAGTGGGGGAAGAGGAAGAGGGGTCGACAATTTTGGTGTTAGTTTCAATAAGCATTTTTTAATAAATAAATATTAATTTATTTATTAAATTTTATAATATTAATGCCCTTAAAAAGAAGCAAATTATTACTAAACTTGTAGCATTACGGAAAAGTTTTCCGGAAAAATAAAAATAATAAAATAAAATTTAAAATAAATTATAAGTAAAATACAAACTCTCCGGAAAAGATTTCCGGAAATATTAATACTTTATAGCTATAAACTTGTAGCATTCCGGAAAAGGTTTCCGGAAATAGTTTTTTAAAAAAAAAACTTTTTTTTCTTTTTTTTCCGGAAATAGTTTCCGGAAATAGAAAAGGTTTCCGAAACTTGTAGCATTCCGGAAAAGTTTTCCGGAAAATAGAAATATTTATATTAATACTACCTATAAATAAAAGGTTTCCGGAGGAAGTTTAAACTAAAATAAGGTTAATATGTATTTTCCGGATTATATTTATATCTTTCGGAAAATATACTCATGTAGTATAAAAAATTATCTTTAAAGTGAAATTATGATTTTTAGTTTTTATTTCTCAAGATTTAATAAAATTCTGATAAAAAATTTCTAAAATAAAATTAAAAAAGGAAAGTAATTAATTAAAACACTTACATATTTCATCGAAATAATTTTTTAATTTTAAATTTAATTTAAAATTTTTTCTATTTTTTGCTTTTTAATAGCGAAGGAAAATTAAATTAAATAAAAAAATTTTTATTTTTCAATTACCTTGCAAAATTTCGTCACAGAAAGAGGTAAACAAATAAATGAGCACTATGATTAACGACCGGTTTTTTTATTTTAACGGCTTTGGGGATTTTTGTTAGTTTCAGCTATTTTATTTTATTTTAGCTAGTCTTTGTTCTCTTTATTTTTCTGTTTGTTTTTCTTTTTATTTTATTTTTATATTTGTTTAAGAGGGAAATAAAGAGGAATAAAAAAGAATAAAGAATTAAGTAGTCGGAAATGCTTGGGCGCGCGCTAATGAATAAACTAAAGATCAGAATTTTTGGCCTTGAAATTTTGCTTAGATATATTTCATAGTGTCAACTAATTTCTCTAAAAATTTTAGAATTTTTGGTTAACTATTTTTCGTTTTATGATCAAAAGAATGCCTAAAATCGCCATTTTTCTTCGAAAAAGCGGACATTTTTGATCATAACCTGAGAGATACAAAACCCGAAAAATCTGAAATTTTTAGAGTAACAAGATAAGGTTATGAAAGATATTTGTAGAAAATTTCAGAGCTCTAAGTTCTAAAATGAAAATTTTATAGGCATGCGTCCAAACACAGTCGAAAGGTAACGCGCCCAAAAGAACCAATCTCGAGAGCAGTAAAATAAAATATAAATTATGAGGAAATAAAATAAAAAGGAACTGACAGCCCCAACTATTCCCTTTTCTATTAATCTCAATTTTATACTATTTTTCTAGTGTGTAAATAAATCCTTCTACTAAAAGAAAAATGGGGTGATGCTAAAAATATAAAAATAAAAAGATAAAAAATTAATTTTTTTTTGAAGAAAATAAAAGAGGACATATGTAAAATAAGAATAATTTAAAAAAATTTTTGCAGAAAAAATAATTAATAAATTTAATTATTTAATGTATTTAGGGGCATGTGTTCTTTATTAACGATCTCGTGATTTTCTCCTTGAAATTTTTCCTTTTAATTTTTTCCTTTAATATGTATTTAGGGAGTACAGCGAAAAGAAAAGAAATAAACCTGTTTTGAATTTTAAATTTAGTAAAAAAAAAAATTTTAAAATTAATTGAAATTGAATTTCACGTGGCAATAAATTTTTAAATTTTCACCTATTGAAATAAAAAGCCACGTTCTGCTGTCTAAAACAACTGTCAGTATTAAGAGAAATATAATACTACATATTTATATAAATAAAATTGTAGTTTGGAAATAAAAAAAAGAAAAAATAAATTGGGCACAGACTATATTTTAATTTTTTGAAGATTTTAAAAATACTAGAAACACGCTAGCTAAATAACACTAGAAATAGCACATAAAAAGAAGAGTGTAATGCGTGCAGGCTTGTATTTAAAATACAAAACTTGTAGCGCTCAGGAAAGTTTTACGGAAAATACGAGTAAGCTTATTTCTAGTATGTAATACTACAATATAAATAGACCTTAAAGTTTCCGGAAAGTTGTGAAATAAAATAGAATATTTTCCGGATGGTTTTAATATTTCCGGAAATGATAGGGGTATAAATAATTTATATTTATTATATTTTCCGGTTAAACAATTTTCCGGAAGAATAATTAGATATCGTAAATGCTCTAATATAAGCCCTGGACTTATATTTTTAAATGTGCCAATTTGAGTGGGCTTATATTAGAGACTGGGCTTATATTTTTCGATAGGCCTGATTGGGTGGGCTTGTATTGGATATGGGTCTATAGAGTCGGGAATGCATTTACGGTAATTAATATTTAATTAATTCTATCGTTTCCGGAAAATTTAGAACTCTAAACTTTTTCCGGAAAGTTTTATAGTTCATTCTAATTACTCCCCCGGAAAAATTCTTCCTGGAAAAATTATCTAGAATTTTTTCTTGATAAAAATAAAAAAAATAAAAATAAGCATGTTTTATTAAAATGAAGTAGAATAACAAAAATAATTTTTATTTTAAAAGGATAGTGGATGATGCAATATTATTATTTTATTACATTAGCTTATAGTGAAAAAAGCGCTTAAATTGCATCATCAACTAAATATTATTTGGAAAGACGTGAGGGAAATGATGAAATTGATTTGTTAATTTCACAGACAATAATTTAATGATAAATAGTAAATAAAAATTTACCTGATTGTATTTTAAATTTATTAAAATATTTTTTTAATTTTTAAATTTTATATATTTTCATTAAAAATTAAAGTATAAATTATTATATTATAATATTTTATAATTATAATAATTTTCCGGATGAGCTTATATTTTATTTTCTGGATAATCTTTTTATATTTTATTTCCGGAAATATATATATACCTATATTTCCGGAAAATATAATTTTCCGGAAACCAAAATAAATATAAACCTTTCCGGAAAATTTTTTGTATATTCATTTTATTTTCCGGATTTTATGACTTTCCGGAATTAAAATAAACATACCTATACTATTTCCTGATATTATATTCAGGAAAACTTATTCCTCCATGATTTATAACCATTATATGTAGGTATGTCTGTATATTTTCCGGAATTTTAATTCATTATTTTATTTAATAAAATTATTATTTAGCTTGTGCTATTTCATTAAATATAATAATTTGTGTGTTTTCAACGATATTAAATTAAAAATTTGGGATAGACTACTAAAATCGTTGACAGCCCTACATTTATTTTTATTAAATATTTTCTAGTGTAGTCTAAAAAATTTAAAAAATAAAAGGAAATTTTAATATAAATTACCCCTTAAAATTCCCAAAAAGAAATTTCCTTGAATTATTATATTAGTTTATCATAAAATTTATTTTTCTGTAATAAGAAAATTAAGCACTTTTTATTAATTCTAGTCACTGTAAATATAAATGGGGCCATTTAGTATTTTTTAATAAAAATAATAATTAAATTTATTTCTCCTCCAAAAACAAAAATTATTTAATATCACAAGAACCTTACTTGCATGATTTTAAAATAAAATATTAGTAGGAAAATTATAAAAATAATGACATTTCTATCACATTTTGAAGTTCTCGCGTGCTAAACTCTCACATGGTTTATATTTATTAAACGTGATTCTTATTTATTTTTTAAATTTTTGTCTTTGACAAGTGCTTGATTTAAATAAATTCCGGAAATTATTTCCAAAAACTGTAAATGTGTGATTCTTCGGTTATTTCATAGTTTCCGGAAAGATTATTTTTATTGCTGTAAATTGCATTTAATTAAAATTCCTTTGTACATATTTTCCGGAATTTCTTTAATTATAGCTCTAATTTTGTCTTAATAATATTTAATAATTACTCAAGTTTATACCTACCAATTTAATTAAATAATTAATTATTATAGAATAATTTTAAAAATATTTTTTAAATTAATATTTTCGCTTTATTATGGCCTCACTCACTTCAAACCATATAGACAGGCAAATTTACCACTCCTTTTGGGACAAATTTTCCGATAGGGCTGACAATACATCCATGCTTTTAAATGCAGATGCTGATAAATTTGAAGCTCTTGACAGGCAAATAAATTTCAAAAATAAAATTTTTGAAATTTTTAAATATCTTTAGAGCAGAAATTATCGGAATGTTGCCCTCTTTTAAAAATAAATTTGTTGTGGATATTGGTGCGGGTATTGGGTTGGTTATCCTGTAAAAAAATTTTTTGTGAATATTTAATATTCTAGGAGATTTACAACAGAATTTGCTAAAAAGGCAAGAAAAGTGGTCTCGACAGATTTTGTAGTGGGTATTATTAGAATTTTACTATAGTTTCCGGAAATACATTTTCCGGAAGGTATTATAAAGCTTCCAGGAAAATTTATTCTCCATTCCGGATTTGAATACTTTTCGGATTTTTATAAATTCTTGAAAAGATCGGGATATATTTTCAGGAAATATTTTTCAGCATTTTCCGGAATATAGAGTACCGTAAATGTTCCAGTAGAAGCCCTCGGCGTCTATTTTTCAATGTGTCCCATTGGGTGGGCTTCTAATGGGACATGGGCTTCTATTGGACCGGGCTTCCATTCTACGGTATCTATAAATATTCATTTTCCGGATGCTATATTCTTTCCGGAAATTTTATTATTACCTATCATAAATTGTATTTTGATTCCGGAATTTAACTTTAATAGTAATAGGTATATTAATGTAACCTTCCGGAAGATCATTTCTATTTTCCGGAAGCTAACTTCATTGTATTAATAAAATAAAAATAATATTTTTCAGGCTAGCTCTATAAATATATATTTTCCGGATGTTATATTCTTTCCGGAAACTTTATTATACTTAAATAAAAATATTATTTCCTAGGCTAGCTTTATCGAGAAAAATCGGGAAAGAAATGTAGCCTTTAATAACATTGAATGGAGAGTTGGTGATGCTGTAAAATTAGATTTTGAAGAGGGGAGGTTATTTTAATTTGGGGTTTTCCTTTAAAATTATTTTTAAAGTATTGATATAGTTTTTACCAACTGGCTTTTGATGTATTTAGTGGATGAAGAAGTTGTTCAATTTTTGATTAATGCCATTAAATGGCTCAGGCCCGGCGGCTATTTACATTTGAGAGAATCCTGCTCTGAACCTAGCAGTAAGTGTTGCTAAATAATTGAGGAAAATACCTTCCCGGATTATTCGAGGGGGGGGGGCAATTATTTGAGTAAATTATCACTAGAATCCAAAATAATATTTTCAAAAATATTTTAGGCAAAAAATCTAATAATTCGCTACATTCCAATTCTGATAGTATCAATCCAACTAAATATCGCTTTTCATCCGCATATATTCAATTGCTCAAATCAATTAATTTTAAAAGCAAAGATGGAATCGTTTGGGGATTTAAAATCCATTGGGCTAGCTCTGTTAATGTTTATATTCAAGTAAATTGAATTGAATAAATTTTAAAATTTAAAAATAAAATTAAAGAAAAATGCAAATTGGAGGCAGGTGCATTGGTTAGTAAGCAAGGTTCCTAAAAAGGAAAAATTTATGCCAAATTTGGGTACAATGCTGGGAGAGAAGTGGCCTGAAGAGCAGAAGGAATGGGACAATAAGCTTGATTTGGCTTTGAATGAGAACCAGAATGTATGTAAATGAAACTATCCGGAAGATACTAAAATAGATTAAGGAAAAATATAGTTTCCGGAAAATGTAATACATCAATAAAATATAATTTTCTAAAAATAATATCTATTACCTAATTATTAAATATAATACAGTCCGGGGCATGATCACATAATATTGCAATCCGGAAAATAAATATATTACTATTTCCGGAAAACATTCAATACCAATAAAATACAGAAGTTTCCGGAAAATAATGTATTAACTAAATATAATACAATCCGGAAAATACTAAAATCCATACTGTCCGGGAGATGATAAATACAATATATCGCAATCCAGAAAATAAATATAGTTATTATTTCAGGAAAATATTCTGCACCAATGAAATACAGAATAATATTCAGATGTATTAACTAAATATAATACAATCCGGAAAATACTTAAAATTATATTTATAAAAAATTATTTCCAGAAAAATATATCCCCTCATTCCGGAAGCTATACACATTAAATTGTAAATTTGTATTTTCTATTACACTTTCCGGAAAGTAGAATAAATTCCGGAAAAATATACTCCATCATTCCGGAAGCCATACAAGTTTATTTTAACGTTGTTATTTTTTTACTTTCCGGAAAATAAAATAAATTCCGGAAAATACTTAATTATAATAATTCTCTTCATTTAAGCTCACTTCAACTCTAGCCAGTTATCTTTTATCAAACGGGATTGGATCAAATTGGGTTATACTTGTTTTCAACTTGAGAAATAGTGAAAATCAGCCCAGTATTAATGTTCACACATTGGCTAACGTAATAAACCTTAAAAATTTTTCGCCCAAAATTAAATTTTTAGAGACTAAATTCTAATATTTGGTCGGTTTCCCTCAATCCTTTCTGCTTCCGTCATTCATTAACCCTTGCTAATAATAACCAAGATCGACGGATTAGACACTCTTGGCATGAGGATATTGAAAGCGCTTTCCAATTTTTGGGTGAACAAATATCCGGCAAAGAGAAAAATATCAGCACATTATTTGATGTAATTATTGGTATTGGTTTGTTAGAAAAAATTAAAGAAATGAAGAATCCTAGCGAGAAAGTTGAGGTGTGTTTTTACAATTTTTTGGATTAAAAAAAAAATATTTTTCCTGCAGAAAATCCTTGGCCGTTATTTGTTAAGCATTGAAACAGGCGAAGGAAATGATATACGAAAGGAAGAAAATAATGAGGACATTGTAGTAAGTTTATTTATTTTATTTTTACAATTTTAATATTAAAACTTTGTTTATAGCCTCAGCTTTAGGAAGCTTATTTTTTTATTTTTACAATTGTAAAAATAGAATTTATTTACAACTTAATTTCAAGTTTAAGTACAAGTATCAGAGTATCAGATTAATTGAATTACAACAGTAAAGTTTATTTCACATTTGTATAAGTAATATTAAAAAATAAACTTGATAGTCGTATTTCAAGTTTGCAATTTTAATTTTTACAATTTGTAAATTCCAACCTAATTTCAGGAATATTTCCCATCAGAACTATTCACAAAACAAACAGTACAATACTCAGAAAATGCAAGTTTAATCAGCTTGGTTAGGATTGAAAAGGTCAAGAGAGATGTGAAGGAGAATAAAAAAGATGAAAGCATGGGTGTATGGTTAAACCCAATAAGTGGAGGATTTTAAAAATATTTTTAAAAAAAAATTTCGATTTAAAAAAATAAATTGAAGGGTTTTCTCATTGTCCCGCCTTTGATAATTAATTAAAATAATATTTTTAAAATTGGATATGAAAATATTTTTGGTGGACAATGAGTAAAACAACCTTTTTTTGATTATTTAAAGCTTATAAAATTTAAAATTTTTGCCAAAATTTTTTTAAAATTAAATCGCAAAGGATGTACAACCACGCCTTTTTAATAATGGCGTGGTCTCACTAGCTTCCCTTTCTTCCTCTTTTCTGGCTATTTCTTCCATAATTTCTATTGTACGGGAGTGACCAACACCTGTGGATATATAATTATTGTTTTAATATCAGAATAAAAATTAGTTCAGAAATCAGAATTAAACCAGAACAGAATCAGAATTTTATATTAAATTAATTAAAACAATGAAATCAGAACATTTCAAAACAGAACATTTACACGAAAATCAAAACAGGAAATCAGAATTTTAAAAATCAGAATTAAAGAAAGGAGTAAGGAATCAGAAATAAAACCAGAAAATCGTGCCTCTTCAGAATTTAAATTTGAAACTTGAAAATCAGAATTTCAAAATCAGAATTTTACAAATCAGAATTAATATTAAAAATCAGAAGTAAAATTCGAATTCACAAATCAGAATTAAAAAATCAGAAGTTAAAAATCAGAATTTCAAAAATCAGAATTTTACAAATCAGAATTAATATTAAAAATCAGAATTTAAATTTAAAATCTCCTTACATTTAGTATTAAATTCAATTTTATCAGTTTTAGCAAAAAGTGCCCTAGACAGAGGCGAGCGTTCTCCATTGTTAAAACAAGCCGTCTATTAATTAAAAAGATTTTTCAAAAATTTTTCTGAAAAAATTTACAGCGCAAAACAGATAAAACCAGTCATATTTTAATTCTGTAAAGACAACTCTCCTTCCATAAACATTCATTTTTTGCCATTCACTTAAACGTGCTTCTGAATTATCTGTCCAGTAGACAACATAATTCTTTAAAAAATTCTCTTTATTTAAAAAAATTTTTAAAACCTTTAAATCATTAGCCCTTTTATAGGGCGGCTCCCAACTCAATTCGATTGAATTTGGGCTCAATTTTGTAGCCAAAATGTGTTGGGGACTAAGTTGGGGTTCTGTAAAAGTTTAAGGGGTTTGACAATTATACAGTAATATTAGTCACCAGTATATTGAACTAAAATAACAGGCTTGCTCTCCCCATATTTTGAAACTGCTGTAATTCTAAATTCATATAAAGAGCATGATTGAAGGCTCATAATTTCTACAGCAAAATTCTACGAAAAAATTTTCTAAAAATTTTTTTTCAAAAAAACTTGTATTCCTTTCAATTCTCGTATTTTTGAATTTTTGTCCTCTCCCTCTTCAAATTCTTCGTATCTGGAAATGAGAGAATTTACAGTAATCTACGCAAACTGTGTAGAAGTGAAAAGAAGCTCAGTAAACGCATGTCGATTTCTAGGTGTTAGAAAAGCTGCTTACTTAACTTCTGTAAGCAGCTTTTTTAACACCTAGAAATCTACATGCGTTTGAAGAGCTCCTTTTTTTAGACGATCTTCTCTCTTATACTGAGGTCATTTGAGTATACCTACTTTTGTCTATAACGTATATTGTAAGTAACTTTGACATCAGAAGAGGAGAAAGCTGGCGCCCAAGCTAATCTAACACTGTAAGCTGATGTTGACACAATTTGACATTCATGAGGTGGATCTGGTGGCAGGCGGGCAAACATAAAGGTTCCATCAGGCACTTGAAATTTTTTAGAGTTCCAAAGTGCCCCTAGAGATCAAATTCTGATCAAACTCACAAATATGAGAGGTTCTTCTGTAACGAGAAAATTTTCTCAATGAAATTTTTCTTTGCATTTCTGTAAAATTTCGATGGGCAAAGATCATTCCTTTAGCTAATTGTGCCAATAAATTTGCCATTGCAACACGTCGTTTTCTATTTTAATTTTTTAAATTGAATTTTGAATTTATTATTTACTTTGCTTTTGCCTCCCTTATCATATAGAAAGGGTTATTTGATTGCAATTTTCTTCCCAAATAGTGAATTTCTTTTAGATACATTCGTCCTACAATATCCATACCTAAAATTGGTATACAACGATTAGATTAATTACACCCCCCTCTTCTAAAATACCCCCCCCCCTTTCTAAAATACCACCTCCCCTCTAAAATAAGCCCCTCCCCCTTCTAAAATAAGCCCCTCCCCCTTCTAAAACAAGCCCCTCCCCATTCTAAAATACCCCCCCCCCCCTCTAAAATAAGCCCCTCCCCCTTCTAAAATAAGCCCCTCCCCATTCTAAAATACCCCCCCCCCTCTAAAATAACCCCCCTCCCTCTCTAAAATACCCCCTCTCTAAGACCCGTCTCTCTCTAAAATACCCCTCCCCCTCTCTAAAATACCTCCCCCCTCTCTTTTTAAAATAGCCCCACTCTAGAGGTCGATGAAAAAATAACCCTTGCGGGTATTTTAGAGAAAATAGGGTATTTCAAAATGTCAAAATTCAAAACGTTCAATCTCAATTTTTTTTCATAATGTCCAAATACCCATAAAAACAGGTTTTCTACCGTATTTCGAGAAAATGTCAAAATTCCCCCTATGACCCTTTTGAGTCCTTGACATTTTTAAAAATTTTGACGTTTTGAAATTTTGACCTAATATTAAATTACTAACACATAGTAGTGAATATAACACCACAAATAACCAGAATCAGAACGGGAAACATATTTTCTGGATGGGGACGGTAATCGCCAAAACCTTGAGGGAAAGAATATTTTTTTGGAATTTTTTTTAAATTTTCAACCTACCAACAGTCAATATACTAATAAAAGTAAAATATAATGATTCTAAATATGTCCATTTAATTTCGTATTGTTTTTGAATTATTAAAGCAGCTAAGAAGCCATAGGCTATAACTAGGGTAAAAGCAATAAATGGTGGAAAGCGAACAAGACGGACACGTTCCAAGAAACTCTGAAAATGTTAAAGGGAAAATATATTGTCCAAAAATTATTCCAGGAACGACAAAATGACTCAGAAACGACAAAATATTCCCAAAAACGACAAAATGCCCCAAAACGACAAAATTCCCCGAAAACGACAAAATACCCCAAAAACGACAAAATGCCCATAAACGGCAAAATATCATAGCTTTCTTCTCATACCTGTTCGTCATCATTCTCTCCTATCAATTCACCACTATTTTCATTAGAATTTTGGCCAGGTATATTGCCTCGACTTCGAAAAAAGTCTCTTAAATTTCCCCAAATAGCCCAAAATTTGTAGTGGAGGAAGAAAACAAATTCAGTAAAAAATTTGGCTAAGCTAAAGAAAAATTTAAATTGGATTATGGTAATTAAAAGTAGTCAAACCTCACTATAAGTTACCTTTAGGGCTTGAAAAAATCCTATCGGATAATGTGGTATACCTATGTTAAATTGGAGGTATCCCTTAGGCAGCTTTTCAAGTACTTGTGTAGTTTCCCCCCATTAAGCCCCGCCCCTTTCGCTACACTCTTCTTTTCTTATGAAGTTCTTTTCCTTTCTCTTCCTAAAAGAAAAGCTTTTTTCACTCTAAGAAAAGGAAGGGAGAGAGTGATTTAGGGCGGGGCTTATGGGGGGGGGGGGGGGGAACTACACAGAACGGCTTCCCCCACTCTGTGGACAGGTGAATTACCGTATTTGATAAAAAGACCCATAAATAGAGGTGTATCCAATATTAGGCGTATCTTATAGGGAGGTCTGGCTGTAAGCTTAATGACTTTGCAACGTTGACCAGAGTAAGAGGAATACCTAAAATAAAATTTTAAAAATTAATTACAAATTATTAACCAATTAAACAATACAACACCCCAAAAAGCCTCCCATAAAAGGTAGTTGGACAAACATATCCATAACCTATTGAAGTTAGCATTGTAGCTGTGAAGAAGAGGGAGTTTTTAAAGTCCCAAGTTGGTGGGTTCTTAATTAGGAAATTTTTTATTTTATTTTATACTATCGAGCCTCACTATTAGATAGGAGTAAATAAATTCACCTCAATTTTGTATATGGTTTGCTACTGGGTGGAAGAACCACATCTGAGATAACCCTCATTATAAGGTACTACTGTTTTCTGCCCTACAGGGAAATTTTTCTGTCAAGTAGCTGTGAAGAAGAGGGAGTATTTAAAGTCCCAGTACTTGTGTAGTTTCCCCCTACTGTGTAGTTTCGCCCTCCTGCCGAAATTTCGACATTTTGGGGGTTCGCGTTTCCTCTTACACATTTTTATTGTTTCGACTTTCGTTTTTAAAACAGTTTCGGCACGCCCATTGAATATATTAGTGAGGCCCGACTTTTAAAATTATTAATTATATTCACCTCCTCAAATCCATGCCTAACAGATTTGTGTGCACTATACACAGTATCCACATAATTTTCAAAATGTTTTTTGGTACCCTCCAAAATATCTTTAATTAATTCCTCTTCGGATAATTCTCCCCCATTTAAACGTTGAGGAGGATTATTTATTAAATTCCATAAAGCATCGGCATATAAAATTGAATTTTTGTCTATCAAGTTTAAATGTTTTGATTTTGTTTCTGTAATGGGAGTAAAAATAAATTTAGAAAGGAATTTTTATTTGGAAGGATTTTCAATTTAAAATCCTTATATTGATGCTATCCCTAGGATAATACTAAGCAGGAATAGTAGTGAAAGTAAGCCAAGCTTAGATACCCAGACAAATATCGTTCAGCCCAGATATCCAAGTGTTAGGATTGTTGGAGGTCTTATTTAGACATCAGAACTGTAGAAATCAGGAATTTAAATATTCAGAACTTGAAAGGAAAAAGAGCGCTATCATTCAAAAAATGGAATTTTTCACCCCAAAAATGAGCTTACTATTCCCTATGGTTTCCGACCATTTCGAGCCCTATATATCGGTCCACAGATATAGGGGGGTCCAAGATATATCCGGGAAAAAAGAGTGGTACCGTTCGACTCAGCACCTTTTTCTACCCTATATATGACCTTTTGAACGTTAATTTAGGGGGGTCTACCTTCCTTCCTTGAGTGTTTTGAACGGATTTAAGTCTTCTTTGGAGCCGATAGAGACTAATTAAATTAATCGACGAAGGAGAGGGATTAATCCAAGGATGGATATAGTGTTCGAAAATAAATCAAACTTTAAAGAAAATCACCTTTAAGATGCTCTCCTTCCAACAAACGAAAAACCCAGGCTCCAAATACCGTATAAAGCAAACAGGCCACAGCGAGGAGAACGTGGTGTGAAAGTAAACGGTTACGGAGACAATTACTGTTATTAGAAATTTTTTCAAAAATTTTGGTTATAGCTTACACAAATGAGTTAAATAGACATTCTAGAAAATTTCTCATTTCTTAGAGGTTCAAATTTTGAAAATTTTTTATTTTTTGAATTTTTGGCGTTATGTCCATTTTTATTAAAATAGGGCAAATTTTGACTTTTTTATGGATAAAATAGGAATTGATATATTTGACTTGAATTTTTTATATTTTTTTCGGACAAGAAAAATGGAAATATTATAGAAAGGAGCTGAAAATACTCCCAAGGGGGATTTTATATTTTTAAAAGAAGATTTTTTGATATTTTGCTTTTTATTTATGGGGGAAAAAGCAATGAAAAATAGTGGAGTTTAGGGCGCAGTAAGGGTTGCTTGGGAGCCTATAAAATAGAAAGATGGGTACCTATAACTGTGAAATTTTGCAGGAATGTCATCAATACTTTTGTTTATCAGTCTTATAAATTTCAGAATTTTTGGTTTCAAATTTCAGAATTTCTGAAGGAAAAAATCAGAATTTTGCTTATAAATGTCAATTTTTCAAGGTTTTTAGGCCATAACTTTTGGCTAAGTTGATATAAAATTATGAAATTTTTAAAATGGATTGATAAGACTATAATAATTGTCTATGAAAAATTTTACGGAGGTAGCCTTTCATTATTTAATAGATTTATATGTTGGCGCAACCAAAGGTTTCTGGTTTGAACTGTATTTATCAATATTTTTATTGTAAAAAAATTTTTTTTTAATATTTTTTCTTAATATTAAAATGAAAAAGTAAAAAAAGAAATGTTTTCTCCATCTTTTCAGTGCAAAAATATATTTAAATTTAATTTAAAAAGCAAAGCGTCAGACGATTTTTTTAGGCTAGTAGTACAATGCTTCCTTTCATGCTTCCTCGGCGTAATCAAATAGTAATTTTATTTAGATATTCATTTGGTGTTCGCTTTAAAGAAGGATTTATTTTTACGATTGGAAAAAAAATATACAGACTTAAAAATTATTAAAATTCTTTTAATCCTAGTATTTTTTATCTCTATACAGGGTGCGTAATAAGTCCTTGCCCACACTCTTTTTGGCATAAAAATTTAATCAGGCGGAATTTTGCCAAAAAAATTCACTCACACAATCAAAAGAATGTGTGTTACTAGAAAATTACAAAAGATTTTCAAAGTTTTACCCATTTACGGAAATACAAGCATCTAAACACTTTTGGAAATTGCCTACAATGGCTGTACCATAAGATCAAAAAAGGTTATTAACCTTTATTAAACAAAACTCAAGTTTTATTGTCTTTAAATGTAAAGTAGTAATACAAGTTAATACTAGAACCTTGAAACTTTATGGTTCGCAAACTTAAGTTTGTAAAGGAAAAAGTTTCTAAGAAATGTAAATTTGTAAAATAAAATAATTGAATGAACACGCAATTTATACACGCAATTATTACTAGAATAATACAAATTATTAAGGTTGCGAGCCAACTTAGTGAGTGCCAACGTGAGAGAGGCAACAATAAAAGCTGATATTTTATAGGGTGAAAGCATTTTAGGTTTTTAACATTTACGTGATAGCCAAGCTTTAATAAACCTTTAATTTTTTGCCTAGGTTACATCAAATATAAAGCTATTATTTTAATAAATATTTAAAAATTTTGTTGGTAAAGGTGTATATTTGGGGCTATATTAATTATTATTAATTTACCGTATATGCTCTTATAAGCTCGGCTCTATTAGAAGCCCATTTTTAATATATAAACCAATCTGAAGGTATAACCCACCCGAATTTCCTAAAGATAGGGAATTTAAAAACCTTGACCTTAAATTTTTTGTTGAAGACCTTGACCAGGTTCTCGGCCTTAAGTCAAGGAAAATAAAGGTCTACAAAAGTCAAGGAACCCTGTAAAATTTCCTGATATTGCAGGCAAGGTCTGGATTTAGACATAGGCCGATATTTACAGCCTTCTATAATAGAAGCCCATGCCTAATATACCGTATTTACTCTGGTAATTCCCCAGGGGGATTATTGTTTCAACCCATTTCTAGGGTGGGGAATTAATAGAGTGGGGTAGAAAGAGGGGGATTATTGTTTCAACCCATCCACAGGGTGGGGAATTAATAGAGACGGGGGAATTAATAAAGACTGGGGGTTTACTAGAGTAAATACGGTAAGCCCACTCAACGTGATCTAATGAAAAAATTAAGCTTAAAAAAATTTCTGATTTTTAAATAGGAAAATGAATACTTCATCAACAACAACTAACCAAACAGAATTAATTATTCTATCTCCATTTATTTATTCATTATTAAATATATTATCAACAAATGTAGCTATTCCACACATTATTGCTGGAATAATAGGAATACCTTCTGCTTTACTTTATATTTTTGAATTAATTATTTTGTATAAAAAATGGAAGGAATTTAAATCTTCTTTTTTTGTTCTATTCTCTCTTAGAGCTATTATTGTAATGAATTAAAATTTTTCAAAAAATTTTTAGAGGGGGTCCAGGAAAATTTATTGAGTCCATTAAACTACTATTTATTCCACAAAATATATGGAAGGCCGGCCATGTTTTCTCTAAGTATGAGACATGACAAATTAAAAACACCCAATCGTAGTGAGAAGGTTAGCATTGTTAACAACCTTGCATCGGAGAGAGCTCCCAGATCAAGTCTCATTCGATCCTTTGCTATTTTCTGGGGCGATTCGGCCGCTTTACTAACATAGAAGGACCCCTCCTAGTGATTGGTAGCTGTGACCTATGACTGGCTGTGACAGGCTGTGACCTTCAAATTTTCACATTTTTAATTGACATTGACCGAAAAGTGATTATCACTACAAATTTACTTTTAATCGGGGAGAGATCAAGATCAAGTCCTTTTAATCCTCAGATCGAGTCCCACTTAATCCTTTCCTATTTCCTGGGCGATTCGGTCGCTTAACTAACATAAGGAGATTGGTTTCCAGTTAGAGACTCACACGACTATCTCGAATACACTCTTAGTGATTTGAAGCAGTTAGGGGGGTGACCCTTAACTCTCCACATTCTTATTTATCCGAAGATGATTATTATTAATTTTAATTTAAGTGCCTCATAAATTTCTGCTTTTCCTATGTAAATCAACGATTTCTCAAATTTGGCTGGTTCATACCCATCTACCAACTATTGCCTACTGTAGTTCTCTCAATCTTCTACTTTTTCATCTATTACCCTTTCCACGTCGAGGACCTCGCCAGCATTTTTATGATAATCAACAGACTTAGTGCTATAGCTTTTCCTATAGAATATGAGGAGGCAAGAGAGGATTTTTAATTAAAAAATATTTAAAAATCCCAACAGATTTGGACTAAAAAGCGAATTGTGGCAGCTGTAATATTTTGTTGTGTGGCCCCACTTACAGTTACATATCACATTTTACAGTACACTACATATCTGAGTTTGATGAATGAGTACAATTGGGCACTAGCCTATTCTTCAAAGACCTCTGGATATTCGTGTGTGAGTTTAGAGGGGTTAAAGAATACTGTTGGACCTCACTATAAGATATCCAGAATTGGATATTTCGTTTAAAATACCTCTCATTATAAGATACAATTTTATACGATGGATATCTTGTAGTATAGTTGAAGTGCAATAATTAATAATGCCCAGAAAAATATTTTACTGAGCAGGAAATCTCAATTTGGATTTCGTATTAATTCCGGATCTGATGCCGGATTTGCCGGATCTGATGCCGGAATATCAGAGATTGAGGAAAAATGGATTTGGGACACGGGGTCCGGATGAATTGGGATAATCCATTCGGATCCTATCCATCGCCAGGAACTAATAGATACTTAATAAATGGAAATCCCGAAATTCATAAAATCAGGATAACAAAGTATCTATAGTTTCCAAAAAAACCAAAATTTCAAAAGTTGAAAGAAAATAATTTTAAGGGGATAATCACTTACACAAAAGTGATCGGAGTGTTTTCAAACAACAACGGAATCGCTGCACTAACTTCCTTCTTTTTCATGGGGATTTCATTAATTTTGAATATTTACACCTTAATTCTATTCAAACGAAAAAATAATATTGTAATTCAAAAAAACAACAAGAAACACTCCGAAAATAAAATAAAAATGGAGCAACGTCTTACCGTATATGTGCTGGTCACATTTTTAGGGCAATTAATGGCCTCCCTATTTATGGTCACTTGGTTTAGTGCTTCAGCAGCCATAAAACCCTTTGTAAATACAGACACTTACAACCTGATAAACTTTGCCGTGCAAAATCAGAGTGGGTCTATTGTGTTTATTTTGGTTATGTGAGTAAGCGAGATCAGTCAGATCACAGCTTTGACAGAGGGATTCGGGAGTAAGGAGGATTCCAGGGGATTTTATTATTAGGTACCTAATCCAGCTACAATACCGTCTTCGCCTGCTTTCACAGCTTTGGCGGAGGGATTAGGGATTAAAGAGGATTTCTGGGGATTTTATTATTTTTAGTGCCTAAGCCAGCTCGAATTCCGTCTTCGCCTACTTACTTTCTTGGGATATGTGTCATTATAACAGAAAATGGTCAATTAAGGAGGATATCAGGATATTTAAGGAGGATGTCAGAGGATTGAGGAGGATATTGGGTATTAAAGAGAGGATGTCAGGGGATTAAGAAGGATATCAGGAGATTAAAGAGGATGTCAGGCGGAAACTTAAAGAGAATGTCAGGCGGAAACTCTAGTATATCCGTGTATCAGGGAATCTGATCCAGCCTCAATTCCACCTTCGCCTACGTACTCTGGATAAGTTGTCCGTTCGTGAACTGGCGAATTGCGGACCATAACAAAAATAATTCTGATTTTTTCATACTTTTCAAGATTTAATATTCCCAAAATTATAGGCCCATGGGTAAACGACATTTCAACAATTGCATTGCCTGCATGGCTTATGCTATGGGCTAATGAGCGATTGCATCAATCTATATCTTATAGCCTCAACAAAGCTAAAGAGAATATTCACCACTTTTTTAGACTAAAGAAAAAGTCAATTGCTGTGGGGGATTCGAGTCAACAAAACAAATTATTTGTTCAGAAGCCGGATGGAGGTAGAAGATTTATCAAAAGCGTTTCGTTTCCTGAATCTACTGTACAGAATAGGCGCCTAAATTAGAATTTATTTTGAATATACTTGTCCAAATTTTAATGAAGACTTCTCCTTAGTCCCCTTGTAAATTTTAATATTGAGTTACCTTATAATGAAGTTTATTACTAAATTGAGGTCTCAAATTCAAAGATAGCCCATACATTTCCAAATTTAATAAGGACTTCTCCTCAGCCCCTCTATAAATTTTAATATTGGGTGTATCTTATAATAAAGTCTAATACTGAATTGGGGTTAATGAAGACCTCTTAGCCCCCTTGTAATTCAGTATTGGGTGTATCTTATGTTGAAGTTCAATTGTTACAAAATTGGGGGTGGGCATTAATTTATGGGAAATAATGGCTAGGAGAGCTGCCTAAGTGGCATACACCAAGGGTGTGCCGAAACAGATTCTAAACTGCGGAAGGCGAATATACGAAACTGGCACACTCCTGATATAGATAGACCTCATTATAAGAGATGATTTTTCAGCTCCAAGGGGGCAAGTTTCTCAGTTTAAGTCCGACTTTATCTATCTCTATTGAATGTTTTCTATTTACTGTTATTTAAAAATTTATGTACACACATAATCTAAAATAAATTAAAAAATATTATTTTTTTTTAAATTTTATTGTGACTCTTTTGCCGTTCTACTCGTTCTAGTATTACCAGTTTGTTGTGGTATAGCCATAGATTGTCGTTTTTCATCTAGCAATGATCTGGCACTAACCTCAGGGTTACGATAACGATCATTTATTAGAACATAAATTCTAAATTGAAAATTTTGAAAATATTGGGGGAAGATGGAGGGAAGTATAAGTCCATTCCAAAAAACCTCGACACCTTCAAATTTTTCGGATGAATGGCCTTACGATTGTTTGACTTTATAAAAATAAAATAACACATAAACCGACACGTCAGAGATATGTCGGTACGGCTTTATTGGGGATGATCCTGACGCATTTTAAAATGCTTAATACGGAAGAAAGCAGAACAAAATAAAAAGCGGAAAACGGAGACGGAAGGGCCGAAGAATTCGAAATTCATCGGAGAGGACAGTCCATCACTGACTGGTATGTAGGAAATCGGAAGAGTCTTAAAACGGAAATGGTTTAAATGACTGAACCCCAATGAACCTTGAAAATAGGTGGGAGTAATCTATGTTTGCTTGCCCTCCATCCCTATAAAATCCCTATTTCCCTTCAGAAGAGAAGGTGTACGGTACTCATCTAGCATCCCTCCCCACCCACTGTTGAATTATACATACTATACCCCTTTTTACTTCAAATGAATGAGCTAGCCCTCCTTCCCTAAAAACTTTAACTTTAAAAAAAAACACCTGTAAATCTCCAAAAGAATAATCAAAATATTTTTTGAAATAAACAAAATTAAAGCAAAATCAGCCTCCCAAAGCCAGCCCAAAACAATTAGACGAACAATTAAAAAGGGTAAATCCTGGCATGCCAAGGATATTAGAAGCGACCAAATGTCCAAGTCGAAAAATGCCTTTAGGGGACGAAAATTAGACTTATTAATTTTTACAAAAATTTTCAAGAAATTTTTTCGGTAAAAATTTCTTGAAAATTTTCAAAAATTTTGAAATTTTTCAAAAATTTTGAAATTTTTTGAAAATTTTCAAAAATTTTGAAATTTTTTGAAAATTTTTTGAAAATTTTTTAAATTTTTAAAATTTTATATGAAAATTTCCTGAAATTTTCACCTAAAAATTTACCAAAAAATTTTCGTAAAATCCCACCTGTCTAAAATCATGCCTATTTGTACTTAACAAAATTTTAGTAGCCACAGCAATTCTCATTTTACGAGAACGGCTGGCTGTCAATATGAAAGCAAATTGGATTAATGAAAGCGCAAAAGCACTGAGTATTGACATTTTGAGTGAAGAATCTGAACAAGCTGTAGACCTATTTAATAGACCGGCAAATTCGAGAATATCAGTTGTTATGGCCTTTAAAAAATTTTTGCTTTAAAAATTATTGAGGTCAGGGAAGTAGGCTCTTCTCAAGCCTCTGAGACTCCCCAGCCTGATCCCCGACAGTTCCTTCACCGATATCCCTGTTCTTCGAAAAAGTTCTTCCGACGTCGGGGACTGACCCAAGATCAGGTCAAAGGAAAGAGGTACGTACAATGGATGATAGGTTCTTACAGGCAATCAGGTTTATTTTGCTCAACACCTCCCACTAAATTTAAGTGGCCAAAAGCTTTAGGTATATTATTCTTGCCCCAAGTATTCCCTATACCAAGGGGTCGGAATTCAGAGCGGCGCCCTTGCTCTATACTTCCCCTACCTTGCCTCCCTTGCCCTATACCTCCCTTGCCTTATATCCTACTTCCCGTTGCCTATCCTCACCCTCCTCACTTTATTTAATCAAAAAATCACCATATAAGCAAGCAATATCTGTGATAATTCTTCTCTATTTAACTCAAATCTAGGTAACATCCATCTCGCAATAATTAAAACCAAAAATAACGTGTAAGTCAAGATTTGGGGTAGAATAATTCCTTCGTTTGGAAGAAAATTTGGTTGTAATCCCAAGGAAACAAGTGGAGAAGAATAATTATTTGGCAAATTTATTGAGGGGGAATTGAGTGTATAATCACATAGAGAGCTTAGCATTATCCAAATTGGAGGGATCTGATTTAAAAAATATTTTTTAGGAAAATATTTATTCATTTTTGCTACCGTAGCTGACAGGTAAATTGAAACAGCGAAGGAAAATCTGAAAAAAAAATTTATTTTTCAAGCGACTCTCTTTATAATGAAACTCAATATAGGAGACACGATTAGTAACAATTTCTGATAATCCTTAACAATTTTGAACTCTGACTGTCGTTAATTCTGACCGTCTTTGACGACAGCTTTTTAAACACATGTAATTCTCGATTGTTTAGAAAGGCTGTAAACAGAGTAAATCAGAATTCTGAATTTAAATTTCGATTTTTAAGTAACAATTTCCGAGAATTCTTGACAATTTTTAATTCTGATTGTCTTTAATTCTGGCCGTTTTTACCGATTTTAAAAAGGGCTAGTAATTACTTTAATCAGAGTAAGTTTCAAAAAAAAACGTACAATCTAGGCTCATCTCCAGCCCTAACAATCACTGCATAAAAGCCTTCACCAATTAAACAAAAAGCTATCAATGAAAAAGCCCAAATTGAGTTATCTGCCCTTAATTCGGCTGCTGCCCATATACAAAGTATTGAATGAGACTTAAAATAATTTTATTTAATTTAAGATTTATTTGAAATTAATCAACTACAGCTCTTTAAACACACTTAATTCTCGATTGTTTAAAAAGCTGTAAACAGGGTAAATCAGAATTCTTGGGTTTTTAAATTCTGATGTTTAATTCTGCTTTTCAATTCTGATTTTTAAATTCTGATTTTTGGTTTTCATTTTCCGAACTAACCATAAGTAATATCCTAACAGTTAATGCTCTAAGTACATTAGATAGTAGAGAAGTTGAAGAAGATTGGAACATTAGATCACTACTAAAGTTTGAAGATCTATGACCCCCCGTCGTAGAGTGCCGAACAGTTGAGGAGTTTACTGCTGCTGAGGTTGAGGCTACGCTCCTGTTGAGTGGGATAAATTTAATTTTTAGGTGCTTCTCCTTATAGTCCAGTCCCTTGTCTCCTTAAGATCCAGATCAGGGATGGGTCAGAAATGGTACACCGTGTGTATCCTTGCAAGAGAAAATTTTTGAACTTTTGAATGAAAATCCCTTTAATCTCCGACCCTTCCCAGGCCCCTCCTCTCCCTGATAAAAATTCAGTTCCCGTCCTTCCTCTATGTTCTTCCTTAATTCCCTCCCTCCTGTGGTTCTGTCTCTCCCTCCTGTGGTTCTGTCTTTCCCAAATTCTCTCAGAGATCCTCCGAACAACCTCTACTTATTTCCATAATTTATTCCCCTACTTTCTTGGCTTTGGAGCAGCCGTTCCAGAAATACTTTCTTTACTTCGACTCTCCCTTCTCGGTGCCATTTGTGCATGCCCTGTAGATTTTCGTTGTTCTGCCCCAGAAGCCTCTCCCCCCTTCTCAAGGCCAGCACCACTTCCACTCCTGCTTTCCCTTCGGGGGCCACTGCCTGTCTGCTGTTCTAATCCACTTCCGGAAAAATAGAACCACTTAAAAATTAAGGGAAAAAATATTTAAGAGGAATGGCTCAAGGAAACTTGCCATTTTTAAGTTTCAGATTATCAAGAATTTTTATTAATAATTAAGATTATTTAATATTATATTTTAAATTAACTAAAAAATAATTGTAAAGGATTAAGGTTTAAATTGGGATTAATTTTTTTATATAAAAGTTGTTTATTGTTTGAGAGTCTCGCTTAGGAAGGCTCTCATTCTATCTACATTGTTTTGTCCTGTTCTAGGAAGGATTAGCTCAGGAGTTTAAGGGTTGAGACTTCGTGGTCGGGTTTTAGCCAGAAAGAAGTTCGGCGTTCGGAGTCAAGGTAATACGGGACGGATCCACCTAATTTAACCTATAAGTCGCTACTAAAGAGAGCTGACTGTCTATAAAATAGAGGTCAATTTTCAAATAATTTTGGGAAATGAACACTTGAAATAGGCAGCTGGTAAATATTTATATACCCAAATTTTTACATTTTTTTGTAAAAATTCACTAAGGCTTTGATGGATTGAAAATTTCCTGTTGTTTTTTTACCATTTTGGCATTCTGTTTATTTTTTTATAATTTTTTAAGAGCAGAGAATTTTTTATTGGGAGTATTGTTATTGTTTATCTAGTTAATTCCCTAAGGTTTAATCCATCTTTGAGGCACCATCTTATTACTATGCCTCTTATTTATCATTTGTTTAGGAAAACAAAAGCAGGAAAAAAGCCAAAAAATTAAAATGGAAAAATTAAAAATAAAAAAAAAGGCAAAATTCTCGTTCAAGTTGGGTTTAATAGTCGGTAGGGCGCAAAATTGCTAGGACGGGCGACAGTATATCTCGAACTAGGGGGTGTCTAAAATTCTGAAATTTCTTGTGGACATGACTAATAGAGCTATCTAACATTTCTAAAAGTTTCAGAATTTTTGGTTAAATATTTCAAATGTTATAGGCAAAATCTCCTTAAGAATCGACGTTTTTCCTGAAAATTCTGAAAATTCTGACTTTTTTGTCCATAACTTCTGAAATTGTGAACCAAAAATTCTGAAATTTTTAGTGACGATAGCTAACAGTATTGTGGATTTCTATGCAAATTTTCACAACTTTAGGCACTCTTTTACCCATTTTATAGAAGCGCGCCAACCCTACTGCTTAACGCGCCCAACCACCCCTTTAGGGCAACTAAAAAACTGTCCAATTTCACTTTTTTCGTCTTTTATCCTTTCCAGGATCCCTGGGGAAAAGAGGCGCATTCATCCATTCTACCAAACCTTGGCAAAAAATTCTAGCATTTTTGTGCCAAAAAAGATTTTTAGGGGAGAAGGTTGCGAGTAAAAGTGCAAGGCCAAAAAAGTGACTTAGAAGGGGTTAGAAAAAATGGGTGAATTAATAAAAAAATAAATAAAAATTTAAAATAAATTTAAAATAAAAATATTATTTTTTGGGGGAAAAAAGAATTTGGGGGTTTTAATGATGTAATGTAAAAAGCACAATTTTACTGCCTTTCTTTTCTTTCCAAAAAGCATAAAAATAAATTATCCTGTTATTCATTCCACCCAATCTTATTAAGTAAAAATTGTGGGGTTTGGCTTTTCCTTCTTTTTAAAATTCCCAAAAATAGTCAGTAATAATTAGTATTCTATTGTGTTGTTCAAAAAGTTGCAAAAATTGGGAGATAGATTGAAAATAATTTTAATAATTTTGTGCTTTTATAAAACCAACTTGACAGCCCAAATAATAAAATAAATATTAAATTTAATTTATAAATTAAAAAATATTTACAATTGCGAAATTAATTAAAAAAAATAAAATGAGGTGGAATAATAAAATAAAATTTTTTTAAAAATCTTCTACATGCTCTGTTCCTTCTTTAAAAAAAATTATTTTTTGTACTTTTGATGAAAAGAATTTTAAAAAATTTCCAATTCAATTTAAATGATAAATTAAAAAATTGCTGTAAAAAATATTTTTATTTTCTTCTTCATTTTCTTCTTTTTTATTTTTCTTCTGACACCTTTGATTTTTTGAATTTTTTGTTGTTTTTGAAATTAATTGTTCGTCTACTGGGTAAATTATAGCCATTCTGCTGCTTTTCCTGTCCGCACAATTTTTATCTGCTCCTTTTGTTGTAATTGTAAATTTTGATTTTGCAAAATGTAAAGCTTTTTGTAATTGGATTTTGAGCATTTTTGTTGTCGTTTTTGTTAAAACTTGAAGTTTATTCTTGCAGACTTGAAGCAAGTTTATTTATTTTACAAGCTTGTTGTTAAGTTGCAAACTTGAAACAAGTTGATTTTTTCTTGCAGACTTGAAGTTAAGTTGCAAGCTTGTTGTTAAGTTTATTTATTTATTTTCGCAAACTTGAAATTAAGTTGCAAACTTGAAACAAGTTTATTTTCTTTACAAACTTGTTGTTAAGTTTATTTATTTATTTCGCAAACTTGAAACAAGTTGATTTATTTTACAATTTGTAGTTAAGTTGGAAAATAAGCTGTTAAAGTTTATTTTAATTACAAACTTAAATATAATTTGTAAAGTTGTATTTTCAAGTTTATTTTTTTTACAATTGTAAATTTATCTTCTGTTGTTATTTTTAAGTTTGTAAATAACTTTTAATTAAAAGCTTTATTTATTTAAAGTTTATTTATGGAAATTATGTTCTTCTCCTTACATTCTCCCTCCTTTTATAGTTAAATTCTAATAAAGGGGCGTGTGGTTAAAATTACATTCCTAAGCATAAATTTAGTTCCTTCTACACACTTTTTTTTCACATTTTTTAATTATCGCCCCCTTTTTCTATTTTTATTAATTTTATTTATTTATTTATGTCTACGGCCATAAGTTTAGGGGAAAAAATTTTTTTCTTGATGTGTTCCACTCTTTTAGTCTTTTTCTTAATCATCCCCTCTCCCTTCATTTACGCATATTCAACAATAAATTTAAAAATGAATTGCGCAAAACAGAGTTAACGTTGAATCACATAAAGTTAAAACTTACTAAACATCTTTTCCCCGTTCCCTTTTTTGGGCGTTTACAAGGCTATCTTTAATATTTACCTAGGAATTTGCGCAAGAGCTATATTGGGCGAACCAAAGGGGGGAATAGTTTTTGTTGGAATTTGTGTATGACGTGATCGGTGCAATAAGAAATGATGAAGGAGATTTGTAAAAAATTATTTGAGAAAGATAGAGTTTGTATTTTTAATCCAGAAAAAGATAAGAAAGATTTAGAATGGAATTTGTTAGTAGCCTCATTAGAGGGGAAAAAAGCTTGCTTTAAAATTTAAGTTTGTAAAATAAAATTCAAGTTTCAATAAGTTTAGTTAGCTAGTTTAATTTTTTTCAGAATTAAAAATTACAATCAGAATTTTTATTAAAACAACTTAAAAGTACACAAAAATACAAATCAGAATTACAAAACAGAAAAGTAAAAAAGTAAAGATTACAAAACCAAAAACCAGAATTTAAAATCAGAATGTTAACAAAGTAACGAAAATACAAATCAGAATTTCAATAAAACAAGTACAATTACAAACCAGAATTTTGTAAAAATAAAACACAAAAATCAGAATTTAAAATCAGAATTTTAATAAAACAAATAAATACAAATCAGAATTTCATTAAAAATAAAGGAAAAATACAAATCAGAGTTTCCTTAAAAATAAAACACAAAAACAGAATTTTGTAAAATATGTACAACCAGAATTTTAAAGATAAAAACAAAAATATAAATCAGAATTTCAAACCAGATTAATTAAATATTAATCAGAATTTTCAATGAGAATTTTAGCAAAAAAAATAAAAATAAAAATCATTTTCTCTACATAATTTATTAATTATTTTAAAAACATTTTTTTGTTTCCAAAAATATTCTCAATTTAGAATTTTCAAATTATTTATTTTTATTCAATAAATCTTTCAACTTTATATATTTAAAATGCCCCTTTTCACCCTTCAAATTAATTTTATTTTAGGGATCTTAAGGTCCTTTTCTCTCTTACTTAAAATTAATTAAAACGGGTTTTTAATAAACACAAAAAAATTTTTTTTCTTAAATTTTCCTCGAGTTGTTGACAATTTTTGTTAATTTTTGTTAATTTTTGTTAATTTATTCGGCCGCATTCCAATGTGTGTGTGTGTGATTGTAGTATGTACATATCAGGGGTGGGCCGAGTCCCAAAAAATACGAGACACGAGATTCACGAGATACGAGATTCTCAAAAAAATACGAGAGCGAGATACGAGATCTCTCAAAAAATACGAGATTTCACGAGATACGAGACACGAGATACGAGACTCAGCCCACCCCTGGTACATATACCTTGTATGAATTTTTGAATAATTAATTAATTTTAATTATTGTGCATGTTGATATATTTATACACATTTTATTCTTAAAAATTATTTTTAGAATATGTCATATACATATGTGGTTAAATTAAAATAATATTGACAATTAAAAAAAACTAATTTCAAAAAATTTCAAATTAAGAAAAAAAAAATTTTTTTAAATAACATTTAAAAAAATTTACACATTTAAAGATTTAATTTTTGATTCAAAAATAAATTTAATTTAAAAAGAAATTAAAAAATAAATTTCAAAAATTTTTTTCAAATTTAATAATTTACTTTTTATAAATACCCCTTAAAATTTAATATGTAAACCAAAATTTTAAGAAAAAAAGATTTTTAAAAATCAGAATTTTAAACCCAAAAAATACAAGACAGTAAATAATATAAGACAGTATGGGCCAGGGATCCTGCCGACCCGATTCCCGATTTCCCGAAATCGGGAATTCCCGACGTTTTTCGGGTCGGGAATTCCCGATTCCCGAAATCGGGAAAATTATATTTCTCGGGAATCCCGATTTCCCGAAATCGGTAATTTTGATTTTTGTCGGCAGGATCCCTGGTATGGGCCACCTTGGGTGGGCTTGTATTAGATAATAAATTGTGACAGCTCAACGAGTCACAATTATAGACTGAATTGAAAGGGTCATAAAAAAATCTTACGAGAAATCCCAAAATCTCGAATTCCGACACCCATGAAAAAATATCCAATCAGAAAAATAACCCAAGAAAATAGGCATAATTTTAACAAATTTATTCAATTTTAAATGATAAATTGATATTTAAAATATTCCTAAAACTATATTTTAATATTTACAGCACACTTTTTGTGTTATACTTGAAATAATATTTTTTATTTTTATTTAACAGACAGGAAAGAGATATAAAGTTAGTCAGAAAGAAATCAGATAATTGTGAAGGCTTTTTTATCTCGATCGGCATAAAAAGGAGCTTGAAGGAAGGGTACCGTATTGCTCAAATAATTACCCTCTCTCTCAAATAATATCCCTGTTTATTACCTCCTACTTCACTCCAGCAAGATGTAGAAACAATAATGCCCATGGGCAGAGGTCGATCGGAAATCGGAACTGTCGGAAATCGAAATGGCTCAAAAGTCGGAAATCGGAAATTTTTCCAAAATTTTCGGAAATCGGAATTCCGATTGACCTCTGCCCCAAGGTAATTATTCGAGCATCGGTAGGGGCCTGGAAATAAATTACAGAAAGTATAAAAAGTAAAGGAAAGAGAAAAGAATTAGACATCGAACAATAACTTATTAAATCAAGAAATGATGGGTGTGATAAGATAAAGATTAGTGTATTTAAAGAATTTACCTTTAAATTAAGGCAATATTTCACATAGATTATTTGTACCAAAAATCAGATCTAAAATGAGTTTTTTACTCAAGTTATTTAAGAATGCCCTCAGGCTATTTTTCACTTAATCACTTATAACTTTCTTCTATAAAGTCAAATCAAGTCGATTTTGGTATCATTCGACGCAGCTCAACGAGGCGCATCGAACCATTTATAAATTTTAATTTTAAATTGAATAATAAAATTTAAAAAATTTAATTTCAAAAATATTTTGCATGTTTTTTTTAATTTTTCTGGTACAAATATTCTGATTTAGAATTGAAAAGGGAAATTTTTTTTGAAAATGATGACTAGTTAGTTAATAGAAAAAATAGAAAACCCCCAAAAACAAGTCAAAAAATGACAAAATTATTAATTTTTAAAAGGGGACAATTTGTCCCAATTTTCTCCCCAAATATAGGAGGTGTTTTGGATTAATTAAGGCAGCCCTAAAAGGAAAAAGAATGAAAAAATTTTTATTTTTATTAAAGTAATTCCTTCAATTGAGGTTTGAAATTGCCTTATTTGCTATAGTAATTGATGTATTCGTTGTGATTTTACAGCCATAACCCTCAAACTTCCATTTCATCAAGGGGAAGGCGACGCCCCCATAGTTTTCTAAGGCATAGTTGATTTCCTGAAGGATAGGATTAATAAAAAAATTTCCAGTAAGATTTCCAAAACTTTTTGAAAATTAAAAAAAAAATTGAAAAATTTCGAGAAAATTTCAAAAATGTTTAAAAAATTTCAAAAAAAATTTCAAGAAATTTCCAAAAAAATTTTCAAAATTTTTTTTCAAAAAAATTCAAAAAAATTCTTGAAATTTTCCAAGAAAATTTTTCTTCTCCAAGAAATTTCAAATACCCCTACCAAGTCTATTCCTTCATCAGGATCAAATTCAAAACTTTTTTCAAATTTTTCCTGCGTCATTGGAACATTTATTTTAATTTTATTTTTATTATTTTCTTCTACAGTATTTTTTTTAATTTCTTCATCCTTTTCATTTTCTTTTTTAATTTTTTCTACAGGCTTTATCACTTCTTCAACCTCCTTTTTAACTTCAGAAATTTTATCAGAATCTTTATTTTCTGTTTTTACTTCAACTGGTTTTACCTGAAATAAAATAATCAGAATTTTGATTTTAAAAAATTCTGAATTAAAAAATTCTGATTTTTAAAAAAATTCTGATTTTTCCTAACATGTTCTGATTCTTTAAAATCAGAATTTGTGATCCATATTCTGATTAATCATAATTCTGATTTAAAAAAATTCTGAATTTTTTAAGTAATTCTGATTTTCTCCTACATAATTCTGATTTTTTTTATCAGAATTTCAATTCTTATTCTAATTTTTCTTGTCAAACCAGAATTTTTTCTGGCTTTTCTGATTTTTCTTGTTTCTTTACCTCTTCCTTTTCTTGTTTTACTTCCTTTTGTTCTGATACTTCTTCTGCTTTTGTCTCTTCCATTTTTTCATTTTCTGATTTTTCTTTTATTTTATTCTGATTTTCCTTTTCCTCCCCAACATTTATATTATTTTCCAAATTAAAACGGACAGTTCCTCGAGAACGTTTAGCTTCATTTTTGTTAGTTTCCTTTCGATGATTATTGATATTCATTGTCATTTTTGTCGTTATTCTCGGGGTTTGCTGATAATTATTCTTGTTTCTGCCTTCCATTGGGCGGGAACGTCCATTATAGCCATGGCTATAATGCTCATACTCCTCTGAATCAAATTCATTTGAGTCATAACCGTTTGACCCATACTCATTTGGGTCATATCCAAAATGTACACTATGTTGCCATTTAGTGGGGGCTCCATAGCCAACTTTTTGTTTGTGATAAAATTGTGGTTGCCGTTGTTGTTTATAGGGATATTGCCCTTTGACAGCTGCTTTGAAGTGGGGTCCCTTCGATCCTCTCATAGGGTAGCGATGATTTTTCTTGGGTGGATAATTATCAAAATGTGCAGTTGTCTCAACATATTCCTCTTCCTCGTCTTCTCCACTCTCAACAAACCATGTTGTGTGAGATTTTGGAGGCTTTTTCTCCCTTATGGGTTCCAAAATTGCTGGAGCACTCTTGACTCTTCTACTCTCTTGCGCACCTCTCTTCCTTCGCAAATTATTGTTAACGTTGTCACTTTGTCTGTTACAAGATCCTTTTCCATCATCTACAGATCTGAGGATTATCTTCTGACAATCGACTATAAATTTATATTTTTTAGTTCAAGTTTTGGGGCCAGAAACCTCACTTTTAGAGACCCCTTTTGGAGCTGAAAAAATCTTACCTTATAATGAGAGGTATATTAAATAGAAGGTATCGCTTAGGCCCTATAATGAGGGGTATACTAAATAGAGGGTATCGCTTACCTTATAATGAGGGGTATATTAAATAGAAGGTATCGCTTAGGCCTTATAATGAGGGGTATACTAAATAGAGGGTATCGCTTACCTTATAATGAGGGGTATATTAAATAGAAGGTATCGCTTAGGCCTTATAATGAGGGGTATACTAAATAGAGGGTATCGCTTACCTTATAATGAGGGGTATATTAAATAGAAGGTAGCGCTTAGGCAACTCCCCCATCCAATGGTCAACCGAATTTTATGGAAAGTCTCTTATATAGAGGTGTATTTGAGGTATCTAAAAGCGAGGCTCGACTGCTTGTAAATCATGTACCATTTTTCGATTTTAACCAGTCTGCCAATGAAATATCGTTCAAAACAAAAACAATATCAACATATTTTAGACTAGCCAAGAATTTTTCTGATTCTTTAGTTGAAAGGAAATTTTTAGAAGCTGAATCCAATTGAATTGCTTAAAATTTTATTTTTGAGACATTTGATCCCAATTTATTTTAAAATTACCAAAAATTCGTCTTTGCTTTTTTGGGGGTTTTCCAGAAGCTTTCTCTGAATGCAAGGCTAACAGAAAATCTTGTAAAAATTCGGCAAATGTGGCGCTAAAGTTTTGGAAACCGCCGGTTAAGTCCAAGATGAATCCATCATATTGTTGAGCGTATTTCTGGAAATTTTATTTATGATTTTTTCTACTGGCTTTTTAAAAATTCGGCTTATTAAAATTGGACATTTTGTACCCATGAATTTAAAAATGGGGTATTTTGAACTCTGGGCATTTATATTTTGGCGTTTTGTCTATGGCATTTATAATAGGTGCCTTGTAGTTAAAAGGGTCATTCTATTGGAGGGGCCATTCTAATGGAGAGGCTACCTGTTTTTTAGTGATTGCCTCAATTAGATCAATTCTCGTTTGAACTTCTTTGCTCTGTTTTTTGCCTCGTAGTTTGTTTGTTAAACCTGCATTTTTTATCTGTGCGTTGATCAAACCTTGGAGTTTTTCTGATTTTTCGTTCGAGAATTTTACAGACGAATAAATCTGTAAATTTGTTTTTAAAAAATCCTTTTTATTGGAGGGAGTCTTGCTATTAGAGAGTGCCTCTCAATTAGAGATTGCCTTGCTTATAGTAAGTGCCTCTCAATTAGAGAGTGCCTCTCAATTAGAGAGTGCCTTGCTAATAGAAAGTGCCTCTCAATTAGAGAGTGCCTTGCTCATAGAAAGTGCCTTTCTATTAGAGAGTGCCTTACAATTAGAGTCAAAAATTAATGACATACATTTTTCAATCCCTTCATTATCTCAACTTCATAATTTTCAACATAAACTTTTCCATCCTTTTCATTCAAATGTCCACTATCAACAATAATATCTGAACACTCCTTTGTAGCTTCTTGCATCATTTCTGGACGAACCCCTGTCGAAGCTAGACTGCAGACGATTTTTGGTGCAGAAACCCTGGGGCAGTTATTTTTACTTTTTTGTTCATCTACAGTATTCTGCTCCTCTACTGCCTCGTCTTGTTTTTGTTCCTCTACTACCTCATTTCCTATAGCCGAATTATTGCTATCATCTTCCGTTGATCCCTCACTTTCATCCTGAGTTTCATTATCCTCCTTGTGGTCCAAAGAAAAGGCACGTTTTGGTTGTTGTTGGATTGGGGATAATGAACGAGGCAATGACATGCTTCCTATAATAAGGAAAAATTAATCCGGTGTGGGGGTGATGTATCCGGCTGCGTTCCTACAAAAGGCGTCTAAACCTAACAAAATAAGATCGGCTGCAGAGCCAATTACTCGAGCTCGTTCGGTCCGGCCTTGATTTAATTATAGGAGTTCTAGCGTAGGAATACCAGAACCTATTTAGTATTCAAATCACCTGCTCTCTCGAGTTGCTTTCCAATTGCCGGCTTGCTAACATCAGGTTTCCCTAACAGATCCATATCTTCCTGAGTCAGATTACTCTTTTTAGTAGAGGGTGGTTTTACACTTTCAGTTTTTATTTGTTCCATTAATCCAATTTCTTTATTGTTATCAAACTCTTTCGTGTCCTTCATGATCTCTATCGAATTTTTAACTAAAAAATATTTGAAAATTTCAATATTAAGTAAAATTTTGTTAATAGGGAATGATTATATTGGCGACTAAAAATTCTGAAATTTTTAAAGAAGCTAAATAACACTATATATAGGCAAAATTTTAAGACTAGAAGCTATTTTGAAAGCTCATAAACAACGGTTCAGTAAACGATTGTTTACTCAATCCCCCCCTTAATACCAATAATCCCCTACCTTTACTTGAGTCAATCTTTTTCTCTTTATTTTTGTTTTTCTTTTGTTTTTTGAGTTGTTTTTTGTTGGATTTATCATTAGTAGCTTCCTCTACCTTTTCCGGAGATTTTAAGGTCTCAGCTGTTTTAATTTTATCTTGTTCATTCTTTTTTGGATGCGCATCTTTAATTAATAAAATTGACTAATTTTATTTGATAAATATCAGTAGAGGTAGACCTCGCGGTTCTACTTGACTTTATGAGTCCAATCGAACTTTATGAGTCCAATCAAAAAATAATTGGATTTTTCTTGGTATTGCAAAGTAGGGGTATGGTTCCAAAACATTTCTTCATGTTTGGGACCTACGGCCACTGGGTCTGGGACCGTTCCTTACCCTATTCCTCGAAATTTCTGAAAGTTAAAATCTTTTTTCTGAAATTTTTAAAAATTGGCTATAAATTTCAGAAATTTCGAGGAATAGGGAAACGGTCCCAGACCAAGTGGGCGTAGGTCCCAAACATGAAGAAATGTTTTGGAACCATACCCCTACTTTGCAATACCAAGAAAAATCCAATTATTTTTTGATTGGACTCATAAAGTTCGATTGGACTCATAAAGTCAAGTAGAACCGACCTCGCTATAAGATACCCCCAAGACCTCACTTTCAGATACTCTCAATACCTCACTATAAGGTATCCCTCAGTGCTAGATCATCTCTATTTAAGATACGTTATTTGAAATTTGAATGGATAACTGTTGCCTCTACATTATACTCTCTATATAAATTACACCTCATTATAAAGGACGATTTTTTCTGCCCTAATGGGGTACTTATAATAAAGTCCGATTGTATATGGTGCATTACGAACCTTTCTTCTTTGCCTTTTTCGTTTTAGCATTAATCTCATTAAAACAGAACAATGCAACAAATGCTACAACAATCAAAAATTTTACATGCATTTTTGCATTCCCACTTTTCCTCAGAATTTTTTTTTATTTTATTAAATTATTCGAAGGCTTCGTTACCTGAAAAAAAAATTTTTTTTTAATATTTCAATCGTCCTTAGTTATTCCAATCTCTAAGATATCCCATAATAATGTATTGTCACAAAATATCTCTCAGGTATTCCAAATTGCCGGATATCACTAGATATCACTCAATCTCTCAATTATCCCTCCATTAATTTTTAGAGCGTGTAAATAATTTTAATAAATAGGGGGTTTAATGGGTGTATTTTAGAGATTATAAGGAGCTACTTAAATTAAAAAAAAAATATTGGAATATTTGAAAAAAAGGCTAGGCTATAAGAATATTAAAAATTTTCAGAAAATTTTTTCTAAAATTTTTCTAAATTTTTTCTAAATTTCTTTCTAAATTCTTTTTTATTTTTAATTGTAATCCTATTAATTATGCCCACCCAATGAGAATTAAATTAAAAAAATAAATAATCGGATTTAATTATAATTTATGCCTAATCGGATTTAATTATTTAAAAAGGGCAATAAACAAAGTGCTATTAAAGGATGTTTTGGGCAGTCTTTTTATAAGACATTGTGTCTATTAAAATTTATTTTTAAATAAAAATTTAAACAAGTCTAGCAAAAAAACTCGTGAGAGGTGGGGAATATGTCTAAATAATAAATAAAAGGGCAAACTCGTGAAAAAATGAGAGGGGAGAGGGGGAAAATAATTTTTGGCGAGAATCCATTGAGTAGACCCATTACATCGAAAATTTTTGTGGAAAGGGCATTAAATAGATAAATATCCTTTTAGAGTAAACAACGGACAGATCGAGTACTCGATTGTGTTTTTAACAAAGAAATCGAATGATCTTCCTGGCCGGTTTAATTATGGAGGATATTTTCCAGTTTACGTACTTGACAGGTGAACCCTATGGCCAGTCTCTAGTCCGATAACTTAAATAAGGTATCTGGAAGAAATGTTTTTCAATTTCCGGGCTCGATAGGTCTTATTGCAGTATCTAGTTTTAATTTTAAATAAAGATCCATTAGGTACCTGGAAAATTTTTTTATTTTCCGGATCGTATCTTTTTTCATTTGTTAGTATTTTAAACGGAAACAATGTTGTTTACCAGGTGCCAATCAGTGCTGGGTATTGGCTTTTTTGCTTTGGCTCCAGCCTTTTCCAAATCTTGGCATCGACTCCAGCAACGGTGGCCATACTTGGATTCACATTCTCTATATTATAATGCATTTGCATTGTGTAATCGAAGCCTAGCAAGCTCTCAAAGGTTCGATTCTTTCCCGTGAACTTTTGCTTCTCTGTTTCTGTTCGATTCTCTTAAAATATACCATCATACGATGCACATTCAAATAATTATTCAAATTTCCTTATCTTTTAATCCTTATTCCTTCCATTGTTTTCAATTTCAACCCCTATATGGTGATCTAATGGATCTTGAATTGTAGTCGCTCAATCCCTTTAATCGGCTAAATCGTCGGCAAAAAACAAAAGTGCTAATGCCTGCCTAGTCTTTTAACTTGTGCCGACTGTGGAGTTAAAAAGTGCAGCAAAAATACAATTCTGATGCAAGAAGAGGGAAAGGGGAAATCATGTGAATTTAACAGGAAAAGCTAAAAATAAGACAATCATGTGAATTTACAGGAAATTTATTAGAAAAGTGCAAAAGTAAAATACATTGAAATTGAAAATAGTACTCGATTTAACGTTAAATTTGTTGTTTTTTAATTAAATTTTAATCTTAGTTGGGTGCGGTATTTTAAAAGCTAGGTAGGGGTTAACCTTTTACGGTGCAAATGTAGGGTTAACCAAGCGATTTATTACAATATGCTGGTAGTGATATGATATAAACACCTAGTTTCGGTTTATTTACTCAGGTAATTTACTAGATACTCCTAACCTCTATCTCGTTTATAGTCTTTAAAAAACGATTAGCAATTGAGAGGTTATATTTAGACAGTTTTTCTGTCATAAATTTTTTTCTTCCTTTTAAAATCATACAATTCTAATTTTAAATAAATCTTGAATTTGTTAGCTTTCGAAAGGTATATGAACAACAATCATCGCAATTTTGGCTAAAAAGTTATAAGGCTTCAAAAGCAAGCAGCTTAGATGACAGAACTAGAAGCAACTTACTTCCAAAATTTTTTACTCTAAAATAATCTATCCAATCTCGATAATGTTTATAACATTAGAAGGGGCAGCAAATTTGCTACAAGATTGCCAAAAATCATTTTAAAATATCTATTGGCATGAAAGTTATGATCAAAAAACTAACTGTTTCAGTTAATTCGAACGGCTCTCCAAATGAGAGAAAAACAGTACATTTAATTGAGACGGTGATGAAACGCCAAAATAGAAAGTCAGACGATAAAATTATGGCAACAAAACGTTTTAAATTAACTTTTAATTTTTTCTCTGCTTCTCTAATTTACTCTCTCATTTTTAACGTTAGGCTCCCTTATATTTCTGCTTGAATTTTTGTTTTTGCTTTTAAATTTCGTTTTTTCGGAATTTTTTTTTAATTTTTTTTAATTCTAGAAGAAATTTTCAATTAAATATGGCTGAAGTCGAACAATTCAAACAAAACCAGAATGTTATTAATGAGGATGAGAAACAACAACTTGAAGCTTTAGATCGTTCTTTATTTGCTACAATAGCTGAATATACGAGAATTCGAAATGAACATGCAAAATTGATAGAATCACAATTGTGTCCTATTAGATGTGATATTGAAAGACGCATTCGTTCAGCTGATTTAGGTTTTTATTTTGTTTTTTGAGGTTTTTATCTAGTATTAGGGTTGGGGTTTTCGAGTCGGGCCTACGTTCGAGTCATTTTTCGGGCTTAAATTTTATCGTGCCGGCCCGCCTAGTCTTTTTCTTGGCAAAATTTGATGCCGGACTCGATCTTTTAGACCGGACCCCCAACCCTGCCTAGTATCTATGACTTCCGTTTCTCCTAGCCGCCGTTCCCAGGAAGGCGAATTAATCCACCCCTCCCGTTTAAATAATTCTTGATAGTTTCTTGGTCATTACTTGACTACAGGCAATTTTTTGGCAGATCCGGCTTGGGTTTTCAATGGTTTCAAGAATTACTCCAGGCTTTTTTTTGAAATCCACAATTTCAAAAATCCAATCCTTTTCCAACAAATTCTTTTAAAAATTATTCTTTTACTTTCCTATTTTCTCCATAATTTTAGACAATTTTGACAAACAAAAACTGGGCACAGTTTGCAATGATTTACTTAATGGACTTCGTCAAAAAGGTCGTCAATTGTGTGATCTATGTGATGCAATCAAAATGAGCTCTGAAAACTTGAATCAATTAAAACTTTGTTTATCCGAATGGAGTGTCGGATCTGGAATGGAAACGAAAGGAATAAGGCCGATTTGTTCTTCTTTTGATATGGTGAGGCATTTTTAGTTTTTTTGCATTTTTTGGGCATTTGGATAAAATCCGCAAATTTTGTCCGCAAATATTTTCGTTAGTTATTTTATTTTTAATTTTTAGCATAAACGTCTTGAACTCCTTGAAGACCATTACGAAAAGTCTTTAAACGATTTTCAACGTGCAAAAAATGATTTGGACATTTTGGATAAACATTTGGAATTTAATGGGAATTTGTTACAAAGGTTTGTTTAAATTTGATATAAAGTTTGGACGAGGGTCTCGACTCCCAAAAAGCCGCTGGACGCAATTCCCAAACGGAACCAAAGTTTAAATCCTCTAATAAGCTCTTGGAGTTTTTAGAATTTTTAAAAATGTGTCCGCAAAATTTTTTGTCCGGAAATAAAAAATTTTTTGCGGACGTCCGCAAAAAATTTTTTGTGGACTTTCCCACAAATTATATTTTCTCATTTTTAAAATTTATAAAGCTTTAGTTCATCATCTTCACTTCAAACCGACGTTCTAACACCACTTGAACAACACCAACTAATCCGTACCAACGATAATATTTCTAAAATGTGCACAAAATTGGAGACAAGAATTCGACAAATTCGAACACAACACGAACTCCAAGAATCGAAAAAATTAAATAAAAAATCTGTAAAGGCTGGGACAAGCAAACTTTTTCCTTTTAAAAATTCTGAAGATGTTGCCTCTTTTTGTGTGCTTAAATTGGAGCAATTAAACATTTTTGAAGATGGGAAAGAGGGGAAGGTGAAGATGGCCAATACTGATAATTCGTCTAATTTTAGACAAAATTTGTTCAATTATATGGAGGTTTGTTTATATTTATTTTTAAGTATTTAAGGACCTTTAAAGGTTTGAAATTTTTATTTTCGGATGTTGTTTTTTGTGTATTTTCCTCTTTAGGATAATAATACGTCCGCAAATATTAAAAGAATTTTTTGCGGACCTTTCCATGTGCATTTTTTCTGAAAGTTTCTCTTGCTTTTCTAATTCGGAAAAGCAAGAGAAGATATTGAACTGAAATTATGTTCTGAAAAATTTTAGTTTTCGGATAAGAAAACTCCAAAACTTCCCGCCATCCTCACTGAAATCCCTTTTTTGTAATGGCATTTGATCTTGATAGATACTCTGTAAATTGTTTAAATAATTCCGCAAAAATTGTCCGCAAGTTCGATATTTCAAAAATCATCAGAAATTTTTTTTTAATTCTCGCCCATTTTAGAATCACAATCTATACAAAATACCTTTGGAAGGTAATGGCATTCGTCAAATTCAACCAATTCGTCCTTCCCTACCTTCTGTTGCAAATAATCAAAAAGTGTCAAAAAATGAGGAAACTGATGAACAGAAGTTGAAAAATGCACTTTTTGAAGGTTTAAAACTCAAAAAACAATTAGTTTCTATTGGTGTACAATCACCCGATTTTATGGCTTTAAATCCTCAAAAAGGTTTATTTTTGTTAAAGAATTAAAAAAAAGCTCGATATCAATAAAATTTTGGGGAGTTTTTGATTTGGTATGTATTGTCGAAAAGGAACGGACGCTTTTCAGGATAACCAGAAAATCTTTATGCACCGAAAGTTTCCTGGTTCATGCTCTTTTTCCTATCATGACTTATAAAAGTCGATTATACAAAAATTAAGTCGTTTGAGAAAGTTTTCATGTTGTTTTGTCTCGAACGATTAGCGAAAATTGAAGTCCTTAAACAAATTTTTAAATGGGCAACATTTGTATAATCAAATTTTGTGGATTAATTGGGTGACCTGAAGTTATTTTTTTTTAATTTTTCCTACCTTGAAGAGTCATGGTTCGGCTAAAATTTTTGAATTTTTTTTTTATTTTTTAAAGCTAAAAAGACACCAACAAAGACGCCAAAAAAGCCTCAAACAATCATTAAAACACCAGAAACACCCAAATCTACATATGCTCAAACAAAAATGACAATTGAAACTTTGCCTAAAAATTTGGTTGGATATTCTAAAGATTTTACTACACCAACAAAAAGTGTTGATGAACCTTCATTTACTTTACCTGAAAATTTTACTTTTAATCAACAGAAACAAGTTGTTACAGAAGGTTTTTTTATTTAAAAATTTTTTTCTTATGGGATAGTTTTGGATAAATATAATTCAAAAATTGGAAAGTGTTGAGAATTTCTCGAGATCCGCTTTATTAGGAAAAATGAGGGGATCGCTCCAACCATCGAAAACTTTGTAGGCCTATAACTTTTCGGTTTGTGGAGGGGGAAACGTTGAAGAAACAGAGCCAAAGAAGCCAAAAATTTGGCAATAGGCTATATGACCCTGCTCTACACAATGGGTTATTTTACATCGCAAAATTTTTGGTTATAGTTTTCGGCGTTCCTTGTGATTTTTGAGGAAATGGCAGGGTTGTAGTTTGTATTGTTTTCTGAAAGATTGTCGGATATATGGGGCGTTACTGAAAATCTTTGATATAACGGCTGAGATTTTTTGGTTCTGAATATCCTCCTTAACCCTCCGCGTTATGTTGCCAACTCCAAAAAAAAATTTTTTTCAAGTTACGAAGCAACTTCTTTCTTCAATTTCAGCCTCTACCGATACTACAACAGCTACTTCTCCAAATCTTTTACCAACATTATTAACTACACCTTCAACTACTTCAATTCCTACATCAACAGTTTTAACTCCAGCAATAACCACAACCCCAAATATTCCTTCAAAACAGGTTGATACTCTTTTACCTAGAACACCACCAGCATTAATAAAAGAAAATGAAGTAAAAGAAAAAACGCCGCCTGAAAAAGAAGAAGAAAAACAAAAAGAAAATTTATTTTTGGAGAAGGAAAAAGTTGTGGAAACAGAAAAACTGAAAGAACAACAACAACCATTAATTAGTGTTGGAGGAGGAGGAGATGAAGGAATGGAAGATGAAATAATTGTTGCACCACAACCAGTTATTAGTAATAGTAATACTTCACAAGAACAGTCTAGTATATCTAGTGTTAATTTCAATTTTAATATGGGGTAAGTTTGAAGTGTTTTTGTAATTTTTGCAAAAAAAATTTTTGCGGACATTTTCTCATTTTTGCGGACATTTTGGACATTTTTGCGGACATTTCCTTAATTTTGCGGACATTTTCTCATTTTTGCGGACATTTTCAATTTAAAAAACTATCATTCAGAACCTTCAACTATTGATAGGGTTGGAGGATCCGGATATCCAAAAATGGTCTGGATATCCAAAAATCTTTGCTTAGGATGTCGAATCCGGGGATTTTTTAGAATTCTCCTACCCTGACTTATGAGTCGCAAAAAATGTCCGCAAATTTTTAAAAATTAATTTAAAAAATTTTATTTTTCAAAGAGGTTTGGGTGCAACATCAACTCCAGTCAATGCGAGTCGAAATCCTTTTGGTTCAATTCAAGCAAAACCTGGCGGCCTTTTTAGTGGGTCTCCACAAAGTGAATCATGGAGGTCTCCTTTCAGTCCTTCTGTCAATACAAATCAAAATAATAGTGGAGCTTTTGGATCTTTTGGAGCAATTAGTAGTGGAGGAGGTGGTGGTGGTGGGAGTTCTGGATCTTCAGGTTTTGTGTTTATTTATTTTTTATTGAAATTGGCACAAATATATGTGGATTTGTGGTCGGTTATTAGCCTGTTTCCTCGGCTTTGGTTCCCAATTCGGTTAACTGTTTGTGTCCACTTTGTATTTGTTGTGTCCGCATTTGCAGAAGGAATATAAAGGAAAATAAATAACCCGACATCGGTTTGGATGGTGGCACATTCGGTTGTGCTTCTGTTTGGGCCCTTTCCATGATGGTCCTATTCCATCTCATATCCAATGAATTTTCCACAGCATGAAGCAATTATAAGACATTTTGTTTTCATTTTACAGGTTTTGGTACTTCTCCTTTTGCTTCTGCACCCGTAAAACCTTCAGTATTTGGAGCAGCCCCAGTTTGGAATAGTCCTTTTGGTGGTGGTATTGCTAGTAGTGGTGGCTCTTCCGCTGCTGGAAGTGGAGGAGGAGGAGGAGGATGTTCTATGTTTGGTGGTGGAATTAATAAAAGTGGTGGTTCTTCAACAACAGGGATTGGAACAACTGGATTTTCTGCGTAAACTTAATTTTTTTCTCTCTCCAATTTTCTCTCCTTAATAAAATTATAAATGATCAAAGAGATCAGTCAAATATTGAGAAACCAAAAATAATACCGTCCTTTTTAAATTAATTTGATTTTTTACCATTATGTACCCGTGTCCATTTATCATTTTTTGAAAATGAAGATTTTTTCTCCTTTATAAAAAGGAGACCTTTGGAGATAAAATTGGAGAGTTAACTTTTAAATAAATATTTTTTAAATTATTTTTTGTCTAGTTTTGCCTCAAAATCATCAGCTTTTGGCCAGTTAGCAAGTCAAGCACAACAACAAAATGAACAACAAAAACCTTCTCTATTTGGGGGAGGTACTTCGTTAAATAACTCAGGAGGCGGTGGTGGAGGAGGATCAGTTTTTGGAGGGTAAATTGCTAGGAATTTTTTATTTAAGGAATTCATGCCCTTCATAGAGCTTCATAAGAGTCAGTCAAAACTCATTTTTAAAGACTCTCTATACTGGATACACCGCTCAGTCTAAGATATGTTTGGTTAAAATTTGATTGGTTACTGAAGGAGGGAGTCTAAATTGTACCTCCAATTGCCCTCTTTATTTAATATACACACCTATCTTATAAGGTTCTGATTTTTCTGTTGTATCTTTTTAGTAGCGTTTGACTCTGAGAAGCTTGAAAAAAATTTTTTTTGAAATTTTAGATTTGGTGGTTCTCCAACGTCAAGTACAGGAGTTAAGCCTGTGTTTGGTCAAAAATCGTGAGTGAAAAAAAAATTTTTTTTTAAATTAATTTTTTGATTTTTATAGTTCTGCCTTTACAACATTTCGAAAATGAGAAATTATTTAATTTTTAAAAAAAATTTATTTTTTTTAAAAATATATGAAAAATTTTTGATTGTTTTATTTTAGTTTAAATTTGATATTTTTTTGAAATAAATATTAAATAAATTAAATGTTTGATCGTATCATTTAATCAGGCTTTATCGCTATTAAAAAAAAATTTTTTTGAATTTAAGAACATGAAAAAATTTTAAAATTTTCTCTATTATAATAATTAAACATTTCTTTAGCTCATTTTAAGCTTATTAAAAAAAATCACGCAATTTAACATTAAAAATTTTTTACAACAATATTTTTTTTTGTAGTGACTAAATTGTAGCGAAAAAAAAAAGTTTTTCTTTAAAAATGTTTAAAAAAGAACGGAAAGAATTAAGAATTTCGTTAGGTAAAAATTGAACTTTCTCGTGTCGCTAATAAATAAATTTAACCAAATTATGAACAAGAGAACGGATGTCTTTTCAGGGAAGAGTTTAGGTTTAATGAAAACCTTTGCCTTTTTATTAGAAAAAAAATTTTTTTTAAAGAAATTTTTTTAAAAGAAATTTATACTTTCGGAATATTAACCTTAATTAGAAAAAAATTATATTTCTAAAAAAATGGGTTACCTTCAGGCACAAATATTTTTTTATTAAAGTTGCCTCCTTTGATTTAGGCCCGTGTTGTTAAAAAATTCTTTCCGTCTCAATTTTATCACTTCGGGTCTGTAGAATCTTTTAGGTTTCGGGTCAGGGATAGCTGGGTTGAGGGAATGATCGGGCCGGATGTGTTTTGAGTCAAAAAACCGAGGGGGGGATAGGGATCGAGTTTCAGTTAATCCTACCCATCCCTGTTTCGAACCGTTTGATCTCTTCGGTCTGTTCAATTTCCAAAAAATAGCCTCGATCCTTCAAAATTTCACATATCTGACGTATCGGCAACCCTCTACCCCCTAGCCTTCATCTTAAAACAATTTTGTTTTCAAAAATTATTTCCTTAAATTTTCTATAGAGTAAACAATTGTTTTCTTCTTAAAAAGAAATGTTTTTTTTTGTTTCTAAAGAATTTAAAACAATTTTTAATTTATTGTTTATATTCATTAGAAATTGTTTTGTTAAAATTAAGAATACTTACACGCATGTGTTTATTTTTGTTTAATTCTTTGTTTAATTTAAAAAATACAAAATTTAATTGTTTAAATATAGGGAAATAATTAATTAACTAGCTTACATTCTGATTTTTTTGTGAGTTCTGATTTTTATTTTTTTGTGAATTTATTTATGCTGTCATTCAATACTACCTGTATTTCTGTCTATTTGTGGGGGAAATTTAAAATTCTGATTTTAATTTTTATTGAGGTTTCTGATGTTAAGTTCTGATTTTTATTTTGTAATTGTAAATTCTGGTTTGTAAAATATATTTGTATTTTCCTAACGGAAATTCTGATTTTTAAATTCTGACTTAAAAATCAGAATTTTTATTATTTGAAATTCTGATTTCTATTTTGTAATTGTAAATTCTGATATTAAATTCTGGTTTTTATTTTTTTAATGAAAATTCTGATTTTTAAATTGTAATTAAATTCTGGTTTGTAAGATATGTATATTTTCTGATTTTTAAATTCTGATTTATATCCTATAATTATAAATTCTGGTTTTTACTTTTTATTTGTAATTCTGATTTTTAACTATTCTGTATTTTTAAGTGAAAATTCTGATTTAAAATTCTGGTTTTTATTTTTTTAAATTAAGATTCTGATTTTTATTTAATTACAACTCTTTTGTAATTGTATTTTAGAAAATTCTGATTTTTAAATAGGAAAATGAATACTTCATCAACAACTCCACAAACTAACCAAACAGAATTAATTATTATATCTCCATTTATTTATTCATTATTAAATATATTATCAACAAATGTAGCTATTCCACACATTATTGCTGGAATAATAGGAATACCTTCTGCTTTACTTTATATTTTTGAATTAATTATTTTATATAAAAAATGGAAGGAATTTAAATCTTCTTTCTTTGTTCTATTCTCTCTTAGAGCAATTATTGTAAAAGATTTAAATTTGTTAAAAATTTCCAAAAATTTCTAAAAAAATTAAAATTTTTCCAAAAATTTCAAATTTGAAAAAAATTTCCAAAAAATTTCTTCAAAAATTAAAATTTTCAAAATTTTCGAAATTTTCAAAAAAAATTTTTTTCACCTCCTTCAAGAGTCTCATCAACCTCTTCCTTTCTTATCTGAACCAAAGATTTCTTAAATTCAGCTGGTTTGTTTCTACCTACCAGCAAATGCCTAATTTACTACTGGCAACTTTTTACTATTTTATTTACTATCCTTTTCATGTTGAAAATTTAATTGGCGTCCTGTTGATAATTAACAGGCTTACTTCTATTTTGTTTCCATTGGAATATGAAAAGGCAGGAATTTAAAATTTTAAAATGTCCCGGGCTCCGGTTCTAAGACGACCGGAGAGGCTCTCACGCTCTCTCGAGCAAGGCTCTCACGGATTATTATCAAGGCTCTCACGCTCTCGAAGGCTCGGAGAGGCTCTCACGCTCTCTCGAACAAATCTCTCATATGAACTTGAGTGAAAATTTTGGAATTTTTTCATGTAGAGAATGGTTTAGACCATTTGGCCAGTATTTGGGTTTTTGGGATTGACCTTCCCCTCCATTGAATTATCCCTTCAAAACCCGTCCTTATATTTAAAAATGCCCTTGGAATTTAAAAATCCTTGGATGTCCTTGGATTCCCTTTCAAACATTGACTGTCCATATAATTTCCTTATAATCATTGAAATTCTTATTAAATTTCTCAGATTTGGAAAAAGCCTCGAATGATAGCAGCAATCCTTTTTTCTTGTGTGGCACCTTTAATAATTACAATTCACATTTTTCAATATAAAGTTTATCTAAAAGAAGTAAAGTCTAATGGATTTATGTTATCTTATGCTGCCTTGACTGGAACCAATTTAATTGTATATTATACAGATTTTTTATAAAAATCCTTTGGATATGTTAAAAAATCCTTCTGATATCCGGACTCAAACATTTTCGTGCGAGAGCATGCTTGAAATTTTGTATTGATGAAATAGGAATGATTCCACACCAGAGGTGGGTCGGAATTCCGATTTCCGAGTTCCAACTTTTGAGTTCCGATTTCCGACAACTCTGACTGTTCCGCCCCACCTCTGTTGCACAGTCAGATTTACAGTTATAGACGTTAATATTTTTGACATATTTTTTTATTTTGAAAAATTTTTGGCCTAAAGAGAAATTCATTTCGTTTTCTGAAATATTGAACACAAGAACCGAAGCGAGAAATCCTCAGTTGGTCGATTCGGATCGATTCCGTACCGACATTCCAACATATTTTAAATTCACTGATATCCCCAATAATTATTCATTAGTTTCAGGGCTTCATTAACGGCCAGCAACTTTTCGGACCCTTCTATTCAAGCAACAATGGAGTTGCCACACTCGCATCCTTCTTTTTTATGGGAATTTCAATTATTTTGAATATTTATACTTTAATATGTTATAAACGGAAACATTATATTCCCCAACATAACCCTCAACTTTCTGCTAATAAACTGTTGGTGGAACGTAGAATTACTGTATTTGTGTTAGTGACATTTATTGGACAGTTGATTGTCTCGCTTTTTATGGTAAACCACAAAAAATCAAATTACATATAGGGTTGGGTCCTTCAAAAAAAATTTTTTAAGAGGGGTTCAAAATGGTTAAAAGTTTATTTTGGGGGTGTAAACTACAAAAAATTACAAAAAAAATTAGACTAGATAAGTAAACTACAGAAACACAACCTATAATGCTAGAATTTTTCAAAAAAATTTTTTAGCTTAGGGTTCAAAATGGGCAAAAGTTTATCTATCGGCGAGACCGTTAAGGATATATCTGTTTAAGACGCAATAATAATAAAAATACAGTAATAAAATTTTCAGATAACCTGGTATATCGTATCTTCTCCATTAAAACCTTATATGGACACTGATACTTATAATATGACCAATTATGCTGTATTAAATCAGAGTGGGTTTATTTCATTCTTTCACTTTAGAACCAAAATAATTCTGATTTTTACAGGCCCATGGGTTAACGACATTTCTACAATTGCCTTGCCTGCCTGGCTAATGCTTTGGGCTAATGAGCGATTGAAGAGTGAACTTTCCAAATTTTTTTACAAAACTAAAAATAAAATTCTTCAAATGATCGGAGTTAAGCAACACTCGATGGTCACAATCTTCGATTCCAGTCAACTACAAAATGTTAATGGACAAAATAGAATATCAATTCAAAAGTCTATGGCTAGTGATGTTAGGAGGAATCTTACAAATACTTTAAGAGAAAATGAAGATCGGAAGAGGGTATCTATGCAGTCGTAAATCACATAATAACAGTTGATAACATAAATAACATGATAAAAATAAATAACATTATCAGATAAATCACATAACTTGATAACAACTAGTTACGACTAGCTTTTGTCTCTCCGGAGCAGGGTCGATCGGAATTCCGATTTCCGAAAGTTTAGGCTGATTTCCGAGTTCCGACTTTTAGCCATTTACGATTTCCGGCAGTTCCGATTTCCGGCACCTTCGCCATTTACGATCGACCACTGCCCTGGAGCAGTGCCCAGCACTGGTATTAGGTCTCTGATCTGATTCTAGGTTATCTCTTGGAAAATATATAATTTGAGCTCACTATGAGAGCATTGGGTAACCCGACCCTTGTCTGATGTGCACTCGCTCATATATAATGAAAACCTTATAATGAATTGTACTTAAATGGGGAGTATTGGTTAGTTCCAACTACTCAATACTATAACAAATTGTAAAAATATGTAATTATTAAATAAAACAAGTAAATAATAAATACGTGCCTGCGCAAATATTGGAAGAAATATTTATTATTTTATTTATCTTCCCATTCTCAATTCAATAAACAATCAAATAATAATATTCCTATTCTTGTTCAATAATTCCTTTAAAAAAATTTTTTTGGAAATTTTTCCAATGCTCTTCCTTCCCCTAACTCTTTCAATCCTTCATTTGATCATTTTAACCAAAAGTCAAGACCCTTTATCTCTATCACAAGCAGAAGAACCCCGGAGAGGGTCTAATAGACTAATTACTGCAGTTAGACCAAAAGTGACTACACCAACTTGGAGGAGTAAGCAAACAACTCCTCGACCTGGAACGAGTGATATAAATTCTCGGTAAATTGGGTGGAATTGATGAAAAAAATTTTCTGAGAATGATTCCATTAATAATCTATCTGGGACACCGTTGGCAAAGCAAACAGGGATGGACCTGGTTCACTGAACACGATACCCGAAATTCAGAGGCTTATACGTGATACCATGCTATTCCACGGAACAAACAAAATTTTAAAAACCACTCATATTTTGATAATATTATGAATATCTAATAATGAGATTTAACTGATTTTCTGTCTATAATTATGATATCGTAGAATAGCATATTAAATTAATTCCCAAAAAATTTTTATTTTATCTAAGGGACGAAAATAAAGCTCCAAGAATCGGCCCAATAATTTTGCCAAAAGATTCAATTGAAATTCACTTGCCAGAAAATGGGGAAAGAAAAGATGACTTACACCTCTCTAAATGTAGGCTTAATTAATAATTTCCTTATAAAAATATTTTTAAGACACCCCTGCCCCCGATAGAGCAAGAAATTGCCGTTCGTTAGCTCAGTATTGCAATCACCGAGCATACAGAAAAATATTACAAAGGTTTGGAAAATTCTGGTTTAAAAATTCTGATTTTTGTTCTGGTTTAACTCCGAAAAATTCTGATTTTTTGGTTTAGATTCTGATTTTTATTATCTTAATTTTGATAATTCAGATTTCGTTCTTCTGATTTTTCTATGTTAATTCTGATTTTTGATTAATAATTCTGACATTAATTCTGATTTTTCTGGTTTAATTCTGCTATCGATCAGATTTTCTTGGCTGATTCTGATTTTAATTCTGATCTATTTATCTTAATTCTGATTTTTCTGGGGTAATTCTGATCTTCTGATTTTTCTGGGGTAATTCTGATCATAATTCTGATTTTTCTGGGGTAATTCTGATCATAATTCTGATTTTTTCCGTTTAATTCTGACATTAATTTCTGATTTTATTCTGATTCTTTCTTATATACACCCTCAAAAAATATTTAATTTAAAAACAATTTTCAGTTCAGGCATTGCCAAACAACCTGCGGAAGGGATGACTGTTTAGATCAAAGAGGAGATCTGTATATAATTTAATAAATAAATTTATTTTATTAATTTTTTAGCTGTTTACATTGGGAAAATAGAGGATTTTGTAAACACCCATTTTACAAAAAAATGCGTTGGAAATGTTCGAGAACTTGTGGACTTTGTCAAATAAATTAAAATTCTGATTTTATTCTGTATATAAATCTCAATTCTGATTTTATTCTGTATATTTGATTTTTAATTCTGGTTTTTTGTTTTTATTTTTTCTGATTTTTTAATTCTGATTAATTCTGATTTTATTTATTCTGCTTTTATTTTTCTGATTTTTTAATTCTGATTTATTCTGATTTTCTTAATTCTGATTTTATTAATTTTAATTTTATTCTGATTTTTTTCTGATATTCTGATTTTTTATTCGATTCAATTTTTTCTTCTCGTTGTTTTAATTCTGATATTAATTCTGATTTTTTAATTCACATTTTATTTGTCTACATAGAATTAAAAAATCAGAATAATTAAATAAAATAATTCCCTTGACTGGTCAATAAATTAAATTATTTCTGTTCTAAAAATAATTTTAATTTAAGCACTTTTATTTTTTAAATAAAAATGATTCATCAATGAAAATTTGTTTTTGTTGACCTTACATTTTCTTATATTTTTTGACAGCTGTCTTTTATTTTTCTTAGTAAACTTCTCCGAATGCTTCTGAAAATTCCTTCCCTTTTAGTGTGAATCAGAAAAATAAATAAAAATATTTAATGGAATAACAATTTCATTCATTTCATTCAATTCCCTCTTATAAATTGAACAATAAAAATTTATTTTTAATCCTTTCATTTTAAAAATATATATTTTTCAATCGGAGTGTTTTATTGAATTTAATTGATAGTTTGAAGTGTTCTAATTTTATTCTGATTTTTAAAAATTTTTTTTTAAAGAATCAGAAATCTTTTTGGTATCCCAGACATAAAATACAATATCTCTCTCATATCCCACTTATTGTAGAAATCCGCAATCTCTGAAATTCTACTTTCCTAAATTCAAAATATTCTCACATGTCCCAGACACAGTATTTCTCTATTATCTCGGATATCACAAAAGTATCTGCAAAATTTCAGATCACAAAAAAAAAAATCTCTCAGTTATCCCACTTAGATCAAAAATCCAAAACCTTTCTTTTATCCTAAAATTCCTCAGATATCTCAGGGATCTCCTAAATATCTCCCAAATATTCCAGAGATATCCCAAATATTACAAAAACACCAGAATCTCTCCCATATATCCCTCTTATCCAATATATCCAATGCCCATCCAATCTACTTTCTCAAAATCCCAACTTCCCAGATTTCCCGTCTGGGGCGGTATTCAGAGAACGAGGTAAGGGTACCTGGTAAGTTTACCAGGTTCTCCTACCCGGGTAATAGAACCCCGAGCTGAGGGTTAACCCTTATTCAAATAAAATCAACCCAGAACTCGATGCTTACCCGCAGCTGCGGGTTACCCTTACCCTCATTTATGAATAAGTGTTCTGGGTTAACCTACCCGCAGCTGAGGGTTGGTTAACCCGCAACCTCGTTCTCTGAATACCGCCCCTGAAGAATAATTCAACTATCCACCCAATTTAGGATTAAATTTGAATAATTTTAAAAAATGTTTGGAAAATCTTCTGCATTAATCCCTCTATTATTTTTAATAATCGCCATAATTTCCGTCAACGCATTTCGTCAACAAACTGTGGGAGTTAGAGGTCGTTTAATGTGTGGTAATCAACCGTTGAAGGACACACAAGTTAAGCTGTGGAATAAACATATTGGTAGGTTAATTAATGGATATTGTGACATTCTCTCTGTTATAATGACCAGATAATTGCCCTAAATTAACTATTGATATAATATCTTTCTATCTAAAATAACCTGATAATGACTGTGATATTGTAAGGAAGAGGGAGAACATGTTGGGCTCGGGTTTAAGGATCTAATAAATGATGAAGGTAAAGTCAGACCCTGGTAGCTCTGTCGGTAGAGCACCCGTACGTAGCGATCGAAAGCTGCCTAGCTAACTGCAAGAAGGCCGAAGGATCGATGTCTGCTAGGGTTAAATCTTTGCCTTTCTCTTAATTAATAGTAAGACTAAGGTTCTCAGCATTTACCATCCCCTAAGGCTTCCTATCTCCTCCCTATGGTTCCCCAACAAAACTCTTGTTCTGATTTTCGTTTCTGATTTTTCATCATAATCACCTGTTTACAATTTAAGGAAGTGATAACCAACTTGCTGCAGTCAAAACAGACAAAAACGGCAATTTTGAAATGCAGGGAGGGGTTGGGCAAATTACTAAAATGGATGTTCATTTTAAAATATATCATGATTGTAATGATGGAATTAAAGTAATTTTTGAGGGGATTCTTTAATTTAAAAAATATTTTCCAAAATTTTAGCCATGTCAACGAAAAATCGACTTAGGTGGGTTAAACGAATTTGACCTAAAATAAAATTTGGCCTAGGAATTGGACTTGAATTCGAGTTTAAAAACCTTCCTAGCTTGTCCCTAATTTTGTCTATAAGCTGGACAACGTTAAAAATCGAGCGGAAGTCCGACATCCATGGGGAGTGTGGGTGAAATATTAACCTAAAAAGTCGCTTGTGTAGAGAGTTGCTTAAATAGAATTAAAACCCTCCTTCTCTCAAGATAAGAGAGAGTCGGGGAGAGTCTCTTATAGAAAAATCGCTTGTGTAGAGAGTTGACTAAATAGAATTAAAACCCTCCTCTCTCAAGATAAGAGAGAGTCGGGGAGGGTCTCTTATAGAAAAGTCGCTTGTGTAGAGAGTTGACTAAATAGAATTAAAACCCTCCTCTCTCAAGATAAGAGAGAGCCAGTGAGTCTCTTATAGAAAGAGTCAATTAAATAGAATTAAAAGGGGGCTATAATAGATGTTAAGCCTCCTCTCTACTCCGTTCCCAGGATATTTCAAATATGACCGAGACTGTATCGGTATTCCTGAAAAAAGTGAGTGATGATGCTGTACCGTTTTTAACATTAGATAAAATATTTTTAAAAATTTCTTTAGGTGTCCCCGATGAATATATTACACGTTCTGATAGAGTTCAGAAATGGTTTGAGGCGGGTACCATGAATATGGTAAATAATTTTTTGGTTTTCCAAAATATTTTTATTTCAAGGAATTTAAATTCCCAGATGAAGAACGAAGTTGCGTTAATTGAAAGAAAAAAATGTCCAGATTTTAAAAGGCCCAAATACGATAAAATTGCCATATATTATACAATTTGTATTTTTTAATAGAATTTAAATTTGTAATCCGATAAAAAATGAAAAATTGAAGTTCCTATTCAATTTGGCCTGTCTAATTAAGTATGGCCGGCTAAATTCAATTCATAGTTTAAAAATATGATTTTAATTTGGCTATGATTCCACAAGACGTTTTTTATCAGGACCTATAATCATTTTGTCTGGGGCCATCCAAACTTGGTTTAATGTGGGGTCTAGGACCATCCATTGTGGAGCTGGGTTTATGGGGAGCTGGGTTACTTCCTCATATTCTGTGCTATTTAAAACAGTATCTGGCCAATAGCCATAGATTCTGAACACGAAACCCAAGGATTACGGAAGGATTACGGAAGCCAAAGAAAAAAAATTCGATTTTAAAAATTAATTAAATTTTGCCGGGCAAATTGAATTTTGCCTAAAGTTGAATTTTAACACAGATTTATATAAAAATTAACTTAAGCCAAAAAAATAATTTTTTTTTACAAAACTTTATTTAAATTAATCGGTATTTCATTCTCTTCCTTATTAGCATATTCTTCTATTCTCGAATGCGAAAGTAGCGATTTTTGGCTTTGTTCTAATTCCAACGATTTTTGATTTTGTAAAGGGAGGTTAACACCTTTCCAAGTACAGGCTAATGAGAGCCTTTAAGAAAAATTTTTTTTTATTTTTAAATTTTTTAAACTAGCCATTTCTGTTCTGGACTTGTTTTCTCTTTAAAAAGTAGGCTGAAAGTAACACCAATAATTAGGACTAGAAGTAGGGCTAAAATTTTAGATAAAAAATAGATTAGAAGCAGATTGAGGGCCCTCAAAGGAATAACCGGTGTGGCATTATATCCAGGTATAAGGACTTCTAAAGGGAAATGGGACCGTAAAGCAGGTCTGGCGTATTTGGATATTTAGATCAAAAAAGCCCGGATATCCGAAGGGTTCCCTGCTTATGACTTTTGAGGGGGATTTGGAGGTCGAGGTGGATGAGGAGGTGAGAGGAAGAGGAGCATGACGAGGAGGAGCATAAGGCCAGTTTTATTTTAAGTCAGCTAAAAAGGACATCAGTAAAGGGGAGAAAACGATTGACAAAAAAGTCGCTTATAGAGAGAGTTGATAAAATAGAATTAATTTAAAAAAATACTAAACTAAAAGTGAATATGCAAAAGGAGATAGCCGACTTAGCAACAAACTTTCTGGATTGCCATAGCGAAAATTGATATTGTTTTGCTTTGAATATTCTTCATACCTTAAATTCCAATTCATTTAAAATAATTTTTTAATTAAATGACGATAGTTGTGTGGTTATAGCGATGAGGGATTACTTACATCAGCTTAGATTTTTGTAAAGAAATTTAGTCAGAAATAGCCTGTAGTGGTATCAGGGATGGGTCAGGTTACCCGAAACTCGAGAATAAAAACTTCGACACGAAACCTCGAAACGAAATCCGAAGAAACCATCACTGATATGCCGAACAATATCAGTGATGGGTATGCCGAAGGCACCCATACTGTATATGCTCAAATAATCAACATGATAATTACTGCTTCAACCTCTCGCTAGGGATCTTAATTATTTGGAAGAGGGGAGAAACGGTAAACTGAAGATGCCCCATAGGTTATAAAACGGGAGGTATATTACATTTAATTTATTTAACTAATCACCTTAAATTCCTCTTTAAATTCTCCATTTCGTCATCATAATTTAAACACCCAACAGATGTAAAATTATTTTTTAAATTCCCAGTTGTAATAACAAAATTTTTATAAGGCTGATTTATGTTAGAAAGTATGCAGAGAATTATCATTACAGATATTCCAATAGTTAATCCAATAAAGGCGCCAAATTTGTTAGCTTTTGGGAAGAATATTCCGAGGAAGAAGAGCCCTACTAGGGGGCCAGAGATTGCTCCCAATGTTGTTAGTATTATTTGGAAGATTCCCCCAAAGTTGGAACAGGCAAAAGCCATCGAGGTTGCTAAAATGCCGAAAAATACCTGAAGAATATTATTTTTAAAAGGTCTCCTAATGGAGAGGCTCTCTCTAATTAAAGGTCCCCTCAATAGAGAGGGCATTCTAGGTCAATTTTTATCATCAAAGTGCTCTCTAATAAAAAGGCACTCTCTAATAGGAAGGCATTTTCTAACAAAAAGGGTACTACTCTCTAATAGTAGTGGGCTCTCTAATAGGAAGGCACTCTTATAGGAAGCCATATTCTATTAAAAATTGCTCACTAATAATAGGCGCTGAGAGAAAGGACTCTCCAATAGATATTCTAATAAAGGTCTGTATTAACCTACCGAGATAAATTTCATCAGTATAGACGTCTGATTATTTGTTAATTTCTGTCCAAACTTTGAATCTTTTAAAAAATCTTCCCATAATACGGCAGTTAATGAATTAATCCCACTACTTGCTGTACTTAATGTAGCAGAAAATATTGTAGCCAAGAAGAGTCCTGGAAGTCCAGGAATGCCTTCTTTCGAAAAAATAAAATTTTATTGAAGTTTGGTTTTGAAATATTTTTTTAATTATTTGTGTGAGAGGAAATAATGGAATAAATTTAATGTATTGCTCATTAAAAATTTTCAAAAAAATTTTGCTAAAAATTTTTTTAGCAAATTATATATCATTCGACGCCGATTTTCGAGATGCGTCGAATGAACCTAAAATCGACTTGATTGGGTAAAAATTGGACAAAGTTATGGTCATAATGATGAAAATTGCCTGAGGGCATTTAAACTCTCCAAAATTAATCTTAGATTTTCATATTTTACATCATTCGACGCGTCTTATCGTTCTGCATCGAATAACACTAGAATCGCTGTGATTGGATAATTTTGGACAAAGTTATAAACATAATAACAAATATTGCCTGAGGGCATTTATCTTTATTTTGTCTTATTTCTTATCTATTTGAAAAAGATTACCAACATATTGTATATCATTCGATGCGTCTCATCGAGCTGCATCGATGACACTAGAATCGCCGTGATTGGATCAGATTAGGCAAAGTTATGCCCATAATAACAAACATTGCCTGAGGGCATTTATCCTTATTTTGTCCCAATTCTTATCTATTTCAAATTAAATTACCAAAAATTCTATTGGCCATTAAAATAGTCAATTGATCCATTGTTTTAACTTCCTTAAGTGCCACAGGGTCACAGCCTTGGAAGAAGGCGACCATAAGAAATCCGATATAGGTGATCATTAATTCTGTTGATAATTTTTCTATTTGAGAGATAAATTCAAAAACTAACGTATAATTATATTAGCTGGAATTGTTAAATTTAATACTCGATGAGCATGTCCTAATGAAGGCATTGAACAATACTAAAAAAATATCTAGATAAAAGTTTTCTATCCTCTAGGAACAGCTACAAGATTTTATTAGAAAAAGTGAGACATTGAGATAAATTTAGAGACCTAGACCTCGAGATGAGAAAAAAGACGGATCGGGTTTTCTAGTCGTGTCAGTTTATGGGATTATGAGGAACATCAGGGGATTTGGGGGATTAAGAGTGATATCATCAGAGTAAAAGTATTTAGATATAGAGCGATTGTGATGAGTAGGAGAACAGACCGACCCTAATGGAGGGTGATCAGTATATGGAAATGAGTCCCTAGTTTATCCCAATAATTTTCGATTTATCAAGGGTGGGATTTCATAGAGATTTTAAATATTTTGTTTAATCTCTCACCCTTTGCATAGCCATTTGGTTTAGGCCATAAATGCAAATCCAGTTTGTAATTCCTCCAAAAATTTCTAACCAAAGGTTGCCATACTGGATAAATAAGAGGTTAACAAAGAAAAAATATGATTACTTGTAAAATTGAAGGACTTAAAATAAATCCTTGCACAAATCTGCCAGTTAACCTATTAATCTGTAGAACATGACTAAACCCTCCTGAAAAAAATTTTTTTTTAATTTTTTTGAAAATTTCAAAAAATCAAAAGAATTTTCAAATAATCCTTCAAAAAAATTTATTCGATAATTACTATTAGAGAGCGATTTGGATCTGGATCCAGAGTCCAGATCAAGGCATTTTTCAGCGTTCCTTGATTTTCCTTGACTCAAGGTCAAGAATCTGGTCAAGGTCCATATTTAAAATCAAGGTCAAGGTCTTTTGAAAATCTCGCTCTCTAATTACTATACTATGCCTGTAAGCTCTGACCTGCTTCAATTGTTCCCTTAACAATAATTATGCCAAGCCCCAGATAAATAAAAGATGCCTGGAGGGTGTCTGTCCTTAATTTATTTTTGATTTAAAAATTTTTTAAAAATTTTTATTCACCAAATAACCGCTTTAATCCCACCAGCAGCCGTGTAAAATGTTGAAACTGTCCCTACAAGGAGTATAAACGGCCATAATGGAAGTGAGGTTACTCCAGACAGGGCTATTGATGGGGCGTAGATTACCACCTTTATTTTTTGGATTATAAGAGATTAAATGAGAGTTAGATGGGAGTTAATAGAGAGTCAAACCTCTCCCTATAAGATACCCCCTTTGGCTAGAAAATTAATTTTGTTCTCTTGAAATTTGTTCGAAATTTCCTTGAAAAATTATTGGAGATGAATAAAAGCTCCCATCCAGTGGTTAAACCCTAATTTCTATAGCCTATCTTAAACTGGGGTGTATCCAATATTGGATGTCTATAAAATTGAGCGTTTAGGCTGGGGTTGGACATCCGACCCTTCCGTCTCAGAAAGTTCTGAGTCTATGTTTGGGTTGGGAATATCGGAGTTGAAGTTCTACAGAATCTTTCGGGGCGATGTTAAAATTTTAATAGGGATTCGAAACCGAGGCAGAGGTTAGACAGAATCAGAGTCCATCTCTAGTCTTGAAATCTTTTAATAGTAGAGGGACCTCCCTAAATACAATTTTTAAAAATATTACAGCCATGTATATGAGCGTGTTTAATGTAAAAATGAGTGTTGCAATCCTTCTGAGTGTTCTGCTGTTAAACCTCATTTCAAAATATTCGTAAGCATTGAGGCACTAAATTTAAATTTTTTTTTAAATTTTATTTGATCGACATTTGCGGACATTCAAAAAATTGACGGTTCCGTCTCCGATTCCTTACGTTTCCAAAATTTTGTTTACAAAAAGAATCCCTTGGGGAAAGGCTAATTGTAGGTTGAAGAAAGCCAGGGAGATGAATGAGATCACTTCCCTGATCCAGAACCCTAAAATCCCCCTCTCTAAATATCACTCGAAATAGAGGAATACTGGGCCTCGTGGATGGGCCAGATTCAGAGTTAGTCCATTCCAGCTGGTCATAAACCCTTAGACATGTGCTCTATTGCAATTGTTTCCAAATTTTGTCCGCAAATTTCCTTTCAAATTAATCAAAAAAAATTTTTTTTAATTTACCTTAATTTTATAAAAAATCGGAATAAAGAAGATTCCAATAATTGGGAAGGCTAGAGTTCCAGCCATTGTATAAATAAACAATCCAGAGCCTTTAGTATAAATTTCGGCAGGTACTCCCAGCAAACCAATGCCAGAAACAAAAGTAGTTAATAAAGAGAGGCAAACGGGGAAGACTGGAAGGCGACGGCCTCCATCTAGAAAATCCCCAGTTTTCGAGTTTTGTTGGTGTTGTTGTTCTGATTTTGAAGACAGGGAACGTCCAATTCCGTGGTAGAGACCAACAAAGAGTGAAAGAAGTAGAAAAATGCCAAAAACCCCAAAGTCAACTAGGGCAAACATTTTTAATCTTAAACTACTGTAAATGTTCTAATTAAAGCCTGGACTTTTATTTTTCAATGGATCGCTTTGAAGTAGGATTGCCGTTTTCGATTCGAGCAAGCTGGCATTTTGCAAAATTTTTGGCTCATGGACCGCAAGCTGTCATTTACCCTTATATTAGATAGGGGCTTCTATTAGAGAGTGGGCATCTATTTTTCGAAGGTCCCCTTGTGAGGGCTTATATTTTTTATTTGCTTCAAATCGAGATAAGCTTAATTTGGAGCATTTACGGTAATATATCTTTAAAAAATAATAAAACTCAAAATTTCAAAAATACCTACAAAAAGCAATTTATTTAAAGAACAATAAAAATGATATTATTAGTCAATAATTTGATAACAAAAATATTTGTCAAAAAGAATTGGCAATAAAATTTTGATTTATAAACAAGCAAAAATGAAAAATTCATTTTTTAACCAGGGTACATCCATCTGATCTGTTCCAGTTCCAGTTCCAGGGTACTGTAAAGCATATAGCTATTAATTTCCTAAGGCTGAGCAGTAGGCGGCGTGGTGTAATGGCTAACACATCAGTCCGTTCTACTGAAGATGCTGGTTCGCTCCCAGCCGCCGAATAACCTTTTGCACTAGCTGAAGGAGAGAAATAGCTATAGCCCAGCTGCTTTACTGTACATTCATCTGATTTCGGATCGGGATTTAAAAATTCTCTTCGGATCGGGGTTCGGGTCAAAAAAAAAGACCGGGTTTAGGCTCGCGAGTTTCGGAGGACCTAGAACATGAATGACAATAATTAGGTATAGAAAGGGGCAATCTACCTAAATTTATTTTTTGCCTCATGATGTCCACGTTTTTTTTAAATTTTTAATTCACTCAAAAAACGAAATTATAATCCTTTTGTTTGCCTTTTTTATCAAAAAATTAATATTTTTTGAAATTATTTAAATCAATTTTGCGTCTTATCAGTTTGTGACAAAAAGGAGTTTAAAAAATTATTTTTAAGAAAATAGGGGTAAAATAGTCATGAAAAATTAGAATGTTTAATAAGCTTTAAAAAAAATTCTAATTTTAGTATAATAAATTTTTGTAGGGGATTGGTAGTTGATTTTTACTGTATTTTTTGATTTTTATAGTTTGTTAATTTTAATTTTTGGTGATTAAATGAAGAAAACCCGTTTGAGGTAATATTTGGTTAAAACAATGGAAGAATCTCTATTTATCGCACCTATATATATATCTCAAATTCTAACTTGGATTTGACCCAAGTCCCCAACGAAGGAAATTCCTGAGGGGGAACGGAGGAGGTCTCTTTGACTCTCCGCAGGAGCCCCGTCAGTCCCCGCACAGTTAATAGTACCTTTAAACCCCCGTTCTTCGTAAAAGCTGTCTCCGATAGGAAACATGGAAGAAGAGTGGGGAAGAAGAGAGAGAGACCCCACTCTTCTTGGAAGAAGAGAGAGAGACCCCACTCTTCTTCTACATGGAAGAAGAGTGGCATCTCCCCCCCCCCCCCCCAGTCCTCGATTTAGTTACGCAGTCCGCAATTTAGCCGAAGAATGGAAGAGGAGGTACCTAAAGAAGGCTTTCACTTAAGAAAAGCTAAGGAAGAGGTACACAATTTCTGATATCCCAAACTATCTAGATAGTTCCTAGAGGTGGGATAAGACATATATTCTGATTTTTTCACACATTCACAAATATCACAATTCCTTTGTTATTCTACTTTGAAAGGTCTAAAGAGGTAGGATAGATAGAGATTCTACTGTCAAAAAAGTTTTTATCGTTTTAATTTTTATTCTAGTTTGGTATTCTTCCATTTCTTCGTTCTTCCTCATCTTTTTCCTCATTTTTCTTCCTTCTCCTATTATCATCATCTTCATTCTCTTCTTCATTCTCCTCCTTATCTTCTCCCTCCTTAATTTTACCAATCTCCTCTATATTATTAATCTCCTCTACCACTCCTACTTCCTCCTCTACAACCTCCTCCAAATCTTCCCCTTCCTCTCCCTCAACCTCTTCCCCTCCTTGTTGCTCTTTCAATTCCCCATAAGAAACATTATAATAATCTTTAGAAGCATCCAATTTTAAATAAGAATATTCATCGCTAACGGTTTCTAATTGAAGGGCTAATTGTTGCCTTATAGCAGCAAAGTCTAAACGCATTCTTGGATCTGCTGTCCAACAGGCACACATTACTTTATAGCTTTAAATTTTGGGAATTTTCTTTTGAGTAAACAGATTCTGAGGGTTTTCGGGAAGGATTCTCTTATAATAAAGGGAGATTATGACAAACTCAAAATTCTGCTCACCCTTGGAACTATCTTGGAGTTATCTTCCATTGTTAGGTATCTTTCTTGAATAGATCCTAAAGAGAGAAGAGTAAAACAAAATCGGTTGCCTTTCCTTGACTGAATTATAATCCATTGGAAACTACCGTATTCACTCAACTAATTACCTCCCTGAATCAAGTTAAGGAAACCCACAAGAATTGTCAATCGTCCTGACAACCCTGAAGCTCTTCCTAGTTATTGGGATAATACTCCACTCTAATATCCCTCCCTCTATGTTCTGGGTATGGTTCCACTATGCTTTGTTGATGGAAAAATTTTTTTAAATTAAAAATCTCTAACTATTCATCTGGACAATTGTCTGGTTGAGCGATACGACGGCCCGACTCCAAAAATGCGAGCATATCATCAGGCTGAATTCCAGGATATGGAGTGCCTCCCAAAGTGATTATTTCGAACATGAGAATGCCAAAAGACCAACTGATGAAGAAAAAAATTTTAAATTTTTGGGACAGATTTTTTGGTAAAAAACGTACACATCAGAACTAGTAGTAAATTCATAATGTCGAATAGCCTCGGGGGACATCCTTTGAAAAATTTTTTTTGAATTTTCAAAAATTTTTCAAAAATTTTCCTATTTACCATTTAATAGGCAGTCTTCCACCTCTCCCCTTATAATTCGAACTATCCGCATAAATAAACCGGCAAAGCCCAAAATCCCCTATTTTTGCATGTGTTTTGTCGTGTACAAGAATATTTCTAGCAGCTACGTCTCTGTGTACAAAACCTTTTTGCGTTAAATATTCCTTAAAACAAATTATAATAATTAAATTTGAGTAAAAATAAAATTAATTTTGGGCAAAAGGATTCGAACCTACCCCTATCTAAAATAAGCGCTTAATAGAAAATTAATCCACTTAACCAAAAAACATAGGTAGTTTGGTAAATTTAAGCGTAGTAACGATCAGTTAGGCGCATATAAAATGGACTAAAATCAACATAAAATCGTCGAATTTTGCAAAGATATAGTAGACAATGCTAGCTTAATTCTCTTAAATATTTAGAATTTTTGGTTCAAAAATTAAAAAGTTATGAACAAAAAATCGACATTTTCCTTAAATTTTAAGCATTTATTTGTCATAACTTATTAAATAGACAATCCAAAAATCTGAAATTTTTAGGAATATTAGATAAGGGTATTGAGAAGAAACGTACAAAATTTCATATTTCTAGGCTTAAAATTTTAATTTCTACAGGCGAACGCGCAGGCGTTGTTAAGCCCAAGGAATGATTCCACCTAACCAGAACTTTGACCATAACTTTAAAAATACTCAAACAAAAATTTTGAAATTTTTACTAATGTTAGTTAACAGTATTTTGCATGTTTTTACAGAATTTCGTGACTATAGGTTCAAATTTGAAATTTTTATAAGTGTCTGCGCAGGCTTCGTCAGGCCCTCATTTTAAGCATTTTTACGCGTATTTAATTTAATTTAAAAATTAAAATTTTTAAAAATCTCTACCAATCCATAACTAATTTGTACAGAGAACATTAACAATTGTTTTACAGTCATAATCATAGAATGATCAAATTCCGCCCCACAAGCAGGGTCGGAATAATTAATCCCGGCATCATCCAATTCAAGCATGTATTTACAACGAATACGGAGAAAATGGAGTAAATCGCTAGGAAAAAAATTTTTTTGAATTTTAAAAGATAAGTATGGGTTAGAAATTTATTTAAAAATAATTTTTGATCAATTTTAAACTCCCAAAAAAATTTTTAAAAATTTTAAAAAAAATTTAAGAAATTTCCCCTCACCCATCACTGCAATATTCAACAACTAGACAATAGGGTTCTGATTGCATTACACAGGCTAACATATTCACTAATCTCTCGTGATAGCCCAAGGTTTTCATTAAAGCTATTTCACGTAGAAATTCACTTTTGGATATATCATCGGCATATTCTAATTTTAAAAAAAATTAGGTTAATGAATTTAATTGGTGTCAGGTCCCATGTATTTTAATAGGGTGTGTTTGTCCAATGTGGATGAACTTTTGTGTCCTTTATGATTTATTGGATGAAGCATAGAAGTTGCTTCAAAATGACAAAAAACAAGCATTTCTGGGAAGTATTTTGCAAGTTATAGCCAAAAAACAGCCTTCATTCACGAGAAATGCTCATTTGCCGCAAGTTTTTTATCAGAACTTTTTTTGTTCTGATTTTCAAAAATTCTAATTTTAGGGTATTTTTGTAGCTAATTTAATTCTGTGTTGAACGATACAAGTACACTCAGATAGGTTAATTGTCTAAAAAGTTATGGTCAAAAAACGGACTGGCATCCTTCTAAATTTCGTGATCCCAAATGTTTCTTCTTCAGAATTTTTTGTTCTGATTTTCAAAAAAATTCTGATTTTAAAGTATTTTGTAGCTAATTTAATTCTCTATCGAATGATACCAAACTTGCTCGGGTCTGTTATTTTGTTAGCTAGTTATATTAGATAGAATTCAACAAGGTCAATGCTCAAGATACAGTAACCCTAAATTTTAAATAAACACCTGGCAACATCTTAACTGCCACAAGTGCATTTTCAGCTCTCAAAAGGCCTTAAAAAATTCCAAAATTAAATTTTAAAAAATTTTTACAATTCCATACCTATACTTAAATTATTCCCTGCAGCCTTTAGACGACTAATACCAACCAATTTACCCAGATAAACAGCTCCAAATGCTCCTGCCCCAAGCTTTTTCTCTTCATAAATAATCAAGTTTCGCCTTTCCAGTTCCCATGGATCTTCTCTATTTTTAAAATTTATTTTTGGATTTTATTTTTGTAAAAAAAGGTGAAAATGAGTCAGAAAATGTAGGAAAGGGCCTTCTAAAGACATAACTGAGAGAGTTTGGAAAGAGGGATGTGATCAGTGATAAATATAATGTGGTTCAGGGATGTGTCAGCTTCACCTTTCTTCTGCCTAAGCAATACTCTCTGGTTAAGATACGCCTCATAATAGGAGACGGGATAATTGAGAGAGATTGAGATGTGATTAGTGATAAGATAATATAGTTAAGTGGTGTGCCAGTTTCGCTTCTCAATACCTAAGCGATGCCCTCTATTTAGTATACACCTCAATATAAGGTACGATTTTTAACTTCAAGAGTGTATCCTTAAGTGTGGGCCAACAGTAATTTTTTGAAAATTCCAAGTCACTTTCTAGCAGGGAAGTCCATATATCTCTGTTCTCGATCCCTCCGCATAGCCTCAAAAGTTTCACGTTTCTTTTTTAGTTGATTCTTTGAACGTCGAATCCAAAAGAATATGGCAATGACTGAGACAACCAACAGAAATATTAATAAAACGGCACCGCCAATCATAAAACGAATAAATCGTTGTGCCTAAAAAATATTTGAAAAAATTTTTTATAATTTGAAAAACGACAAGAAATGTTAGGAAAGAGAGGAAATATTTTATTTTCAATATTTCTCTGTAAATACTACCAAGAGGATTCGAACCTACGCCATTTTAAGGGTAAAAATCGAAACATATCCCACTGCACCAAAGTGGTATTGGGAGGATTTGAAGGAATTAGGGCCGGAATTAGTGTCTAGCCAGGATCTATAAGAGAATTTATTCCCTGGATGAGGAGAGATTTTTGGTGGATGGGATTTTTCTTAGTGGGGGGTGGGGGTCTTATTTTTAAGTAGGGTTGCCGTTTTCGAGGCGTTTTTTTCTAGCGTTTTTATCGAGCCGGACCTGTAGGAGTCTTTTTCGGGCAGATATCTTAGGCCCGGCCGGATCCTTCGGTCCGACTCGGTCCATTTTGGCAACCCTATTTTTAGGGGAAGGGAGAGGAGGAGAATTAGTAAGGTGGGAGGGTGGTGGGATTTTTAGACTTTATTTCCTCACAAATATATAAGAATTACCTTATATCCCTCAATTCTTCTCCTTTCTTTTTCCTCTTCAGAATTATCTTCCTCATCTCCTTCCAAATGCTTCCCTTTTTGCAGATAAATTCCAAAAGCTTTTGGTTTTATAGATTTATCTGTTGTATTCACTTCAGGAAATGTTAAATTGCGAGGGTCAAGTACTGCACATAACACTACCTTTTAAAAGAACTATAAACTCTCGATAATAGCGACTAAGAGGACTCGGTTAGAATGCCTCTTATCTTAATCTGAGGCCATGGATGAGTCTTTACTCTCCAGCTAATTTTAGGTGTAATAAATGGGAGATCGGTGGATTGATGCAGAGGTTAATAGTAAGCACTCTGCCTTATCACACCTATCGGTATTACTCCGTATCGGAGAATTAATTTCAGAGCTTATAGCTAGGATTGGGGTTTTCGTGTCGGGCCGACGGGCCTGCCCGACCGAGTCTTTTCGGGCCAAAATTTACTGCCCGACTCGATCTTTCGAACCGGACCGGATCGGGCTCCCAACCCTACTTATAGCGAAAACTCCCACTTGACACACTCATAAAAACCCTCACATAAAGCTCACACTTATACCCTGTTTATATTCTAATAGTCGCTATTTATCCCCCATCAAACCGAGATGAATACAGGCTTGGAATAGGTGGACTAGAAAATCTCATAGTAGAGAATTTACTACCCTCCCAACCACAAAAAAATATAATAATTACCCCATATTTATTTCCTTTCTTTAAACCATTCAAAATAATTGAATTGTTTGATATAAGATGCTAAAAAAAATAATTATTATTAATTTATTATTAATCTCATTAAATTAGCTTTGCAATTTTTATCCTCTCCAAATTTATCACAATTAGTTTCTTGGCCAATCACATTTGTCATATTTACACCACTTAGAAAACGCTAAATAAAAATCTTTAAGGATTGTATTTATTTTAGGATAGTCGCTCAAGACAAATTAGAGAACCTTTTAAGGATGAAAATCCCCGAAGATTGGGCGTTTATTGGAGAGATGGACTTTTAAGAGTCCTTCTCTGGGCTTGAGATAGACTTTTACGACTCATCGGCGTTGCGTTTATTAGAGAGGGCGTTAATTAGAAAGGGGGTCATCAATTAGAGAGGTGTTTAATTAGAGAGATGTCTTGATGGGCGTCAATTAGAATAAAACATTCACTTCTGTTTACCTCATCATTGCCTTTATAATCAACAGCATTTCCATACAATGCTACATAATATTTTGGTTTCAAATTTAAAATTCTTCTAAGTGGTTCGAAAGTAATATTGACAGAAATACTCTTCTCATTTGTCTTAGGGTCAGGTGTCTTAAAAAATCAGAAATTAAAAAATTCTGTTCTGGTCTGAATTGAATTCTGATTTAAATCAGAAAAATCAGAATTTTTGTCGTAATAGGAAAAATCAGAATTTCAGCAAATCAGAATTCTGATAGGAAATTTTAAAATCAGAATTTTTATTAATTCTGATTTTAATTCTGGTTTGAAAATCAGAATTCTGATAATTTTATTTGCTTCACCTGTCCAATAACTGTATAATTGAAATTTTCGAATTGGCCACAAATAGGGGCAGATGCCCTGTCATCTTTTTTACAAACTCCATTAGGTACATTTTCTGAGCCGGTTACTGTATTACAATCTGAGTCAGAGAAATTTAAAAATAATTATTTTTAAGAATAATTCCAGAATAAATCAGAAATATTTCAGAATTATTTTTAGAATAAATCAGAATTATTTTCAGAATATCATCAGAAAATTATCAGAATAATTTCAGAATATTTTTAGAAAAATATCAGAATAATTCCAAAAATTTTCAGAATATTTTCTGAATAATTTCAGAATTATTTTCAAAATTATTTTCAGAAATTGTATTAACTAAATTCAATAGATTCATAGTCCTTTTGCTCCGCTGAGACAGTAAATTGCCTTGAACATCTACTAGAATGAATCTCCTCTACTGCATAAACAAATCGACAGCGACGAGTAAGAATATCGGCTCCTTTAAATTAATTAGAATTAATTTTAAAAATTATTTTGCACCTAAATGAGTCGTTATTGTATCTGGTCTGGAACCTGGACTCTGAAATAAATTAATGATTGATAAAAATTATGATTTTTTAAGTTAAAAATTCTGATCTTTTTTTAATATTTTTTATTTAAATCAATTAATCAAGGATTTAATAATTTACAAAATCAGAATTTGTAAAATAAATAATCAGAAATTGTATTTTATATTGAGTTATCAAAAAATCAGAATTTTCAATTTTAGAGATCAGAATTTGTAAATTTTAAAACATTGAATTTGTATTTTTCAGAAATTAGAAATTATAAAAACCAGAATTTGTAAAATAAAAAAATTCAGAATTTGTAATTGTAAAAATCAAAATTTGCAAAAAAATATGCTTAATTTGTAATTGGATTTGATCAGAAATGTTTTTAAATTTTTTAATTTACTTTTAAAAAATCTTTTTTTCCCTTACAAATTCAGGCACAGGCATTGCTTGATTCAAATCAGGCTCTGCACAACTTAATAAATGAAAAATTGGAACAACTTCGAGATCTTCAATTCCAAAAGGCCAACCTTTAAATTTAATTAAATTTAAAAATATTTTAATTAATTAACCATCAAATTTAAATAAAAGTTCAACGTCTAAAGTGCCGTTTACTTGGAAACCGTCAGACATGAAGGGGGTATCCTGTGAATTTTAATATGTATATAAAATAAATTCTGAAATATTATACATACTTATATCTACAGAATTTTATTTTACGTCAGAATTTTATTTTTCAGAAATCAGAAATTGTAAATAAAAAGATTTAAAAGTGTAATTTATATTATCAGAATTTATAATTTTAAAAACCAGAATTTATAATTACAAAAATCAGAAATTGTGTTTTTCAAAGATCAGAATTTGTAATATTTAAAGATCAGAATAATTAATTGCAAAAACCAGAATTTGTAATATTTAAAGATCGGAATCTGTAATTGCAAAAACCAGAATTTGTAATTGCAAAAACCAGAATTTGTAATTTTTGAAAATCAGAATTTGTAGATATTAAAAATCAGAATTATCACAATATTCTCTTACATTATACGTAGCAGCAAAAAGTTCCATTTTAGCCGGAATAAGGGGCTTTTTCTCTTCCAAGTTTAAAGGATTTGTAAAAACCCCAATTCCTTTAGATTGGCTAACAGCAGCCAAGCGTATATTTATTGGACCACAAACATTTTCTGCAGAAGGGAAAGCCATTCCAGAATGGCCAAGTCCTCGGGAGAACTAGAAAATTTGGGAGAAATCTTTAAAAAAGGGGGCATCAACACAAACAATTTGGGCACTTTTTCTTTCAGGAAATTCAGCTTGTAGTCTGATCATGTAGATTGGGACATGTTCGCTTTCTGGGCCAATTCCAGGCTTCCAACTAACGTCTATAAAGTAATTTGGTAAATTTAAATAGAGGTGTAACTTGTAATTTTAGAAATCAGAATTTGTAAAATTAAAAATCAGAATTTGTAATTTAGAAAACAGAAAATGTAAAGAAAAATGAAATCAGAATTTTTAAATTATGAAATCAGAATTTGTATTTTTTAAAGCAGAATTTACAGACAAAATGATTAATTTTTAATATAAGCCCCCTCTAATCTCTCAAAGGACACTCCCAATACCTCACTGTAATTACCTCTAATACCTCTCTAAAAATACCCCAAATAATAGAAGCCCTCGATTTAAGATACGTTCTTTTAATTAGGTTGGGAAAGGCTATCCAAGCCTAAGAGGAGAGCCCAAGAGGAGGGCTCTCCCAAGGAAAGGGGCTGGGAAAGGAGAGCTCTCCAAGCGTACCCTCTATTTAGGGTACATTTCAATATAAGATATCATCTCTTTCAATACCAATAGGGGATCATATATTTAAATTGATTTCTTGAATTTAGGTCATTTAAAAATAATTTTTTAACCAATTGTGTAGTTATCATTTATGTTTGCTTGAACTTCTGTCGGTGGAGAGAGTGGAGGGCCTTCTGCCTTTTTTGAACTCAAATCTTTGCATTTCCCCCAACATTCAGAATCTTCTTTTTGCTAAAACTTGATAATTTTTTAACTCTTTTAAGAATTCAAAAAATTTCCAAAAAATTTTTTTTAATGCTTCCAAAAATTTTTTCAAAAAATTTTTGGTATTTCGAAAAAATTTTTTTGAAAATTTTGAAATTTCAAAAAAAAAATTTTTTTTTAATTTAGAAAAAATTTTGAAAAAAAAATTCCAAAAATTCCCAAAAAAATTTCTTTAATTTCCAAAATTTCAAAAATATTTTCAAAAATTTAAAATTAAATTTCCTCACACATAGCCCTTGCTGTCCATATTTTCTACAATTTTTTCTACACTGATTTAAGCTAATTTCTGAATTTTCTTCTGTACATTTAGCTAAACAACGTCCATAGCATTGCACTGGGGAAGGGATTTCTGGTTGTGGGGGTCCATGACAAATTACAAAATGATAAATTAATTGAAGGAAAATGTTGAAAAAAACAATAAAGTCTTGAATATTGCCCATATTTTGATTGAGAATATTTTTAAAAAAAATATTTTTACAAAGGCATTGTAAATAGGGCTAATAAATAGGCCTTTAAATTAATGATTATATTAAAATCAGAATTTAATAAAAATACAAAAATCAGAATTTTCTTAGGGATGTAAGTTTAGATAAGCCCAAAAAAGTCGAGACCAAGACTACATTCCAAGACCAAGACCAAGACTACACCCCAAGACCAAGACCAAGACCGAAAAAACCCAAGAAAAGTCTTGAGTCAAGACTCAAGACCAAGAGTCTCGGACATCTCTAATAATTTGGTATAGTGATGGAACTCGATCTTAACTAATATGTACACTCATGGTCTAAGAAAAATATTTTATGTAAAGTTAGGGTGTCCCCATCATTCGGTCGTAGTGCAGAACAAAATATTTTTGAAATTTTCTTTTATTCCAAAAACCCGTTGTCCAGTAAAATTTTTTGAAAAATGAATCTTAAATCGAGGCCCAACTTGAAAAAATGTTTTTTATGTATAATTAAGTAGACAAAAAAATTGCCTTTTTTAAATTGTACTAAAAAATATTTTTTGGCAGGGATTAAAATTTATCTTACTAATAATGATTAGTAAATTTTTTGTACGAAAGAAAAACTTGTTTTATTAAAGAGCAAACGTGGCAGTTCAATATAAATATTTACATAAATTGAATGTTTTTGATATTTGCGGGTCATTCTCATGAGATTGACCCAAAAGATCACGTATTGTTCAAAATATTTCAAATACAACATGAAAAAGCGCTAAGTATTTCTACAGTATACCTCAATATGGTCATAAAACAGGAGGTAAAAATGGAAGCAGATTTAAGGTACCGTGGGCCAAAATTTGCTATTCTTTTGACCAACCTTCCCAGTTGTTGGAACAACTTTCATCTTTGTTGGAACATTTCCCATTGTTGGGCTTTGAACCTTGGGGTATATTCAGTCAGTTCAAAGGATATACATGGGATCTCATTCAGAACTTCATGTTATCGAGATCCAGGGGGCCGTCCGCAGGTTAATAAAAAATTTGGTAATTATGTAGGAGGCCGGCCGTAATTTCGGATTGTATAGATTACACGATTTTTTGAATAGCTGACTGTGGATTGAGGTTGCAGAAAATTTTTTTTTCATTTGCGGACCCAAAAGAACACGCACCCAATCCTTAACTCTAACCTCTGATAAACTGATAATCTTTCTTTATCCAGTAGGAACAGGGTACAGTAACTTGAGGGTATTAAAGCCATAAAAGGGAGGAAAGCCCCTATCAAAATAAATTTTTTTTAATTTTTTTGTGGTCTAGTGATGTCAAAAAATATTTTTAAAAATATTTTTTATGTATTACAAACACAAAAAAGGCTATAATAAAAATTTAAAATTCCTCAAATATATTGATTCAAATAAATTTTATGAATATTTTTATGATGTTCCTTTTGCGTAGGTTAAAATAAACTTGCCAATAAAAAAATTTTTTTTAACGTACCAAATAGTAACAGTTTTATAAGGGATTAAAAAGGGAGAGGGGAATAAATAATAATGAGGGAAGTAATGGAAAAGGCGAAAGATATGTAAAAAACGGACCTTCCCCAGTAAATTAGCATTAAAGAGGTACAGCCAAACCCACACCCTGGGACTGAGTTGAGCTTAAGAATGAACGGACGTGACATGGGAGAGGGTTGTGTTATCGGCGGTTTTTGAGCTGAACTACGTATGAGGGAATGTAACATGGAAAAGGTGTGATAGAGAGGTTTGAATGTACCATGAGGTATACAAAAAGGACAGTGAACAATTATTTAAAGTTATCGAGATCAATATTTTTCGGGATAACAACCTCGAACTTGTCTAGATCCTCAAATCCGGTATTTAACCTGGGGAATTAAAAAATAGTGTCATGGATAAAGCTGAATGAAGGAGAAAATATTTAATTAATTGAAAAAAAATTTTTTTCACTGCGTAAGCAAAAATTGATTTTAACCCCTTATAAAATTATTTGAAATGTTTAAAATATTTTTTTACAAAAAGAAAAATTAATTTTTAGGCTGTTCATTAACAAAATCAGAAAATTAATATTAAAAATAGTTTGTGTATCAAACACAAATTTTTGGCCTTCAAAAATAAAAATGATGACGATGGGTGGACACTGAGGAAGGGAAGGCCATCTACCCTACCCGATTATTGGACTTACCCCCTTTTTTCTACTAATACGCAATCAAATGATTGATCTGCGCGGATTGAAATGAAAAAGAGCATTTTCTCTCTTTGAGGAGATGAGCAGCAACCTTAAAAATGGGTGGGCAGAAGAAGAAACAAAAACAGGAGTTGTGGGGGCCCGCGCATGAATTAGACGAATTTCTCTCTTTAATGGAGGAAATAAAGGAGGCAAGGGGGGAAATAACAGAAATTTTTAAACACGTACAAATCGATTTTAGTGGTCATAATTACCAAATTTATTGATGTTTTTTTTAATTTTTTTAAATTTAAATTAAGATTAAAGTCCATTTATCATTTTTTTACTAGGTTGGTTTTACTCAAAAAAAATTTTTTTTTGAAGAAAAATTATTTTTGGAAAAAGGGTAAGAGGTCGAGGCGTGGTCTTAAAAGGGATACGCTAGAAAAAGGACGGTAGAAAAACCCTAAGGATACGTGGAAGAATCTCATTGTTATGCTAATACAATTAGTCTCACTATGAGATACCTCCCTCCTCCTAGGGCAGAAAGGATGCTACCGTATTTGCTCTAGTAATCCCCCGGGGGATTATTGTTTCAACCCATCTCTAGAGTGGGGAATTAATAGTGGGGTAGAAAGAAGGGGATTATTGTTTCAACCCATCCGTGGGGTGGGGAATTAATAGAGCCTGGGGAACTATTAAAGACTGGGGAATTATTAGAGCAAATACGGTATTTTAAAATGAGGTTATATCTTGAATTTAGAGCCTCACTTTTGGAAATATCGTTCAGTGAACAATAGAAGTGGTCTCGAAATTTCGAGTTTCAACGCTTTTTCTTTTCCAATTTCTTCGACATTTTCATCAGACCCTCGGTGAACAATAAAATTTAAAAAAGCATCACTTAAGTGGGAGTATTTGTAACTTATAGTGGAGTATCTTATATTGCTGAATAAAAAAATTTTTTTAGTTCCAACTTAATACATAGTTTTTTATCAGAAAAAAAATTTTTTTAATTCAAATCCTTTAAATTTTAGTCATACGACATTTACAAATAAAAAAAGACATAATTTTAATGAATTAATATAAGAGAAAAAAAATTTTTTTTAATTGAAGAAAAAAAAATTCCAAAAATCAAGTGTTGTTGTTGTTTTATACTTTTTTAACCAAAAGAAAAAAAATTTTTTTTAATTTTTCAAAGTTGAGATGATGCAATATTTTGTTGTTGCTGATATTTTTGTAATGGGCTAGACCCTGCAGATGAACCAGATGATGATGAAGATGTTGGGGAGGAGGTTGTTGTTGGCATAGGAAATGATGACGAAGGAAGATTATTATTATTTTGGCCAGTTCCATAAACCTTTTTTTAAAAAATATTTTTTTTATTTTTGTGAAAAATATAAGTGTAGGAAGAAGAGCCCCCGAAAGATGGATTTTTGTAGATATTTTTTATTTAGAATCGAGACGAATTCGTTTTTTTTAAATTATTGATTGTAAATGGGCTTAGACCCTGCATGGGAGCTAGACCGTGCATTACCAGTAGTCATGTTGCAGAAAAATTTATTCGATGGAAGATTGATCAAACATACCACCCCCCACCCATGAACGAGGGCTAACCAAAGAACAACAGACTGTATTACTGCCTAACACTATGACAATTTATTTTTATTTTTTATTGGGTTTTCTTTTAAATTTTCGAGACTAAAAGAAATTCAAAATGGAATTCCACTCAACTTTCAAAACTAATCCCCAGCCCTCACCTTAGCTAAACCATCAGCTCCAGCAGAACCGATCATTTGCCTTGAAGGATGAAAAGCTACAGCCATAACACCTGAACCAAATTTCTTTCTATGTGCAGCAATTTCCTTTAAAAATAATTTTCAAAAAATTTTTTATCGAAGAAAATTTTCAAAAATTTTTTCAAAAATTTTTTTACTAATTTCAAAAAAAAAATTTTCAAAAATTTTTTCAAAAAAATTATTTTTTCTATTCTACCTGCAAGCAAATTTTCTTTTCAGCATTCCAAAAACGAACAGAACCATCATGTGAAGCACTTAACATATATAATCCGTTTGGATCTATTGCTAAAGTTGATACACCTTCAACATGCGCCATTGTAGAACAAATAATTTTGCCTTTAAAAAATAAATTTAAAAAAAAAAATTTAATTAAAAAATAAACCCGTATTATTATCAAAAAAACGAATTTTTCTATTTTCACCAGCAGTTATTGTAACAGGCATAGTTGGATGTGATAAAATTTTATTTACTTCATCTGTAAAAATAAAATTAAAAAAAAAATTGGCGGGCTTTTTTTGTTATAAAATTTGAAAAAAAAAGATAATTTAATCAAAATAACATGCGCGACAATTTTAAAATCAAGAGGACCTCAAATGATTTTTGAACCAAAAAGGATTTTATTGAAATTGGATTGCTAACATAAGAAAGATATGAAAAAAACTGACATGAGGCTTCGGAAACTTTAGACACTGAAGAGAAGAGTAAAAAATGAGAATTATACTCAAAAACTATAAAATCCTAAAAATTTATGTTGAACATTCCAATTTTTCAATAGAAACAAAGTTGGAGGTAAGAATGAGAATGGGATCCTGCAGACAATTTACGAGATGGTTTCTAAAAACACAATTTAACCAAATTTATAAATTGAGGGATCATAAAAACATAGTGGTTAATCCTTTAAATCCCTCGCCATTCAAACAAGTTTTAGAAGCACAGAATCGAGATTTCATTTATATTAATCAAAAATTAAAATATAACCTCCGTCCTCAACTTTTTGAAAATTCAAAACAATTTGTCCAGTTTCAAAATCTCTAATATGACATTGAGAATGAACACAAGCACATAAAAGTTGTTGAGATTCAGTAGAGACAACATCAATAGATCTTGGCTTGTCTAATTCAGTAATTGTTTTAAGTAAAGGTGTAGGCATTGCCCCATCAGCTAAACCAACAACCCTAAAAAAAATTTTTTTTGAGGAAATTTTTTTGGGAAATAAAAAAATCTTTTTTAATTCCCAAAAATTGACAAAAAAAATTTTTAAATTTTCAAAACCTCCAAACCCTAAAAAATTTCCAAAAAAAAATTTTTTTTTGAAAAATAATCCAGAAAAATTTTAAGAAAAATTCCAAGAAATTAAAAAAAAAATTTTTTTCCAAAAAAAAATCATCAAAACAAACCAAATTCTTATTGTTCCATCAGCCGATGCAGAAATTAACCTATTTGACGAAGAATGATAACTTAATGACCAAATAGCGTCTGTATGTCCATTTAAACGTTCTTGCAATAAATTTGGGTCTAAAAAAGAATTTTTTAATTTTAAAAAAATTCGATTTAAAAATAACCAAATGCTTGATAAACATCTAAACCAACAGTTGATGGTATTGTCCAACAACAAATAACTCCATCTAATCCAGCTGTGTAACAAGTTTCACCCATTGGAGACATATCCATTGCTAGAATTGAACCACTGAAAAAATAGTAGTTTAAAAAATTATTTGAATTGAATAATTTTGTGAAAAAATATTTTTTGAGTATAAAAGAAAGATCGGGGGACATATATTTAGTTTAAAAAAATTTTCAGAATATTCAAAACAAAACTAAAATAGGACGAAAAATTTATCGGTTTAAACCAACAGTTAGTTAATGGTAAAAGTAAATAATATTCTTTTTGAATCGGCGTTTCAATAATTATAACACAAAGTTGGGAGTCTATTAGTTGGAATCATGCCTGTGACTAGGGGGGATTCACCTTCCCGAAAAGGGGAAAAGGAAAAATTTTGGGTAGGGGATTGAGCAAAAAAGTGCTCACTCCTTGGTTAGAATACATTGGAACTGATAAATACATGAAAATTTTCAAATCATATTTGAATGAAAAAAAGGTTGTGTTTTTAACTCAAAAAAATTTGAAAGTTCAAAAAAGATTGGGAACCCCGATAGAAATTAAAAAGAACACTCAAAAACTCACTCAAAAAACTCAAAGGGTTTCTAATTAAGAAAAATATTTTTATTTACCGATGTCCTCTAAAAGTATACAAAGGTTCAATATCAGCAATTCCAGTAGATGGAAATCCTTTTCCACTGCCATCATCATAATTTCCTCCTCCTCCACCAGTTTTTGATCCAACTGAAGAACTATTTAAATCCCAAAGTTTAGCTGTGCCATCCTCTGATGCGGTAATTAAAACAGGCTTTAAAAAATATTTTTTTAATTCTCATAAAATTTTTTTTAATATTTAAGTCCTTTGGACAACTCTTAATTGTTTCAATTTTGTGATCGTTTTAATGATTAACTCGAGGAGCTTGAACAATACTATAAGGGAAAAAGGCATGTGAGGCAAGTGGAGGGAGAACTATTATGAAACAACCAAACTCGAATCTCGGTAAAAAGTCAACATGGTACCCACCAGCAGAAGCACAAAAGGAAAAGTGAACTGCAACAATCATCTTCCAACAGGTTCACTGAGAGACATGTCAACAAGATGAGAGGACGTTAAATGAGGGGACGAGCTATCTAGATTCTTGTATACAAGTGAGAGAAGGATCGATGGACATTTCTGTTAATATCATTACAAAAATCCAATCGTTTTTTTCATTTGCCCTCGAAAAATTGAAAAAAAAATAAAGGAAAAAAAGGACAACATCTATCCCCAAAATTTGTTTCAGAACTAAAAAACCTCGATAGGATGAAATTGCATTGCTCTAATTGAATCATAATGAGATCTTAACGTAAAGTGAACATTCCAATGCAATTGTTTCACATTTTCTTCTTCTTTCTAAAATTACAAAAAAATTTTTAAATTAAAAAAATAAATTTTTCAAACATCAAAAACAGTTTTTATTCCTTCATATTTTTCTTCTTCAAATGGAATATCAGCGGCAGATTGACTTTGAGACTGCTGATTTTGTTGAATAGTATGGTTGAATTTGTTCTTCTGTTCTGAATCGTCAAAAATGCTACGAGCTAAAAAATAAAAATTTTGAGGACTGTAAATCCAAAAATAATAAACCTTTTGCAAGACTTTGCTGACGTCTACGTTCCTGATCATGTCTAAATTAATTAATAAGTACGTCAAAATTTTAATAAAATTGGATACTCTCTATTAGAGTTCGACTACTGGCCAAGCAAAGGAATGGGGGTATCTCACATCTCTCGTTTTTAAATTATGGTCAGAAGTTTCTAATAAAAATTATTATTCAAAAAAGTTCTAACTAGGAAACCATATGCTAGTGTCACCACTAATTTGATATTTTTTTTTGTATCATTCGATAAAGGACTCTCGACTTTCTATTGGATATGTAGTGGTATTCGTTTTCTTGCAAAACAATTTTTGGGACGAGTTATGGCCGTTTAGAGTTGGTTCGCTTTCAAAAAAAAATTAAATAGAAAAAGAAAGTCACAAGCGCTACCCGGATGAAGGGACATTTAATAAGCCTACAATTTGACAAATTGCCCCCCCCCCCACCCAAGTCACAACTCTAATAAATTAAATTAAAAAAAATTAAATTTACTTGAGCTCTTTTTTCATTATATCCAATTTCCTCTGCTTCGATACATCCATGCCTTCCAAATTTCCTTTAGGATTCCACACTCTTTCATTTCCACCCTCTTCATTTTTCAAAAAACTAAACTCATTAAAAGCTTCTACAGCGTCTGCATCCAAATCTGCTTCAGCATTGTCGTCAGAAGACGAATCACTTTGAAAAATTTTTTTAATTAAAAAATTTTTTTTAATTCAATAAACCTGTTATCTGCATTTTCAACATTTTTCTTTGAATTGGACGATTCTTGAAGTTTTTCTTGATGTTGACGTGATTGTTTAATAGCATCGGCAGCTTCCAAAATTGCCTTGAAAAAAAGATTATTGAAACTATTAAATGAAAGAATTTGAATTCTATTTTAGGTAAGAAAAAAGAAATTTCCTGATTTTCAGAAAAAATTTATATACTTAATAAATTTTGGGCAGCAAATCTCTATCAAATCAGAGTTGGACTGACATGAGTCGAAAATTTAAAAAAAGTAAACGGTGAAAGAAAAACTGGCTAAAGTCGAAATAAAGAACTGGCAGATCAGTAGTTTGGAGCAAGGGTTGTGTCTGTCTATAAAGAGTATTGGTTTAAGTCAGATACCAAACCTGACTTTCTTGAACAAAAGCTGAACCAAAAATAAAATTCCTCATTTTCTACAAGGTCACATTTAAGAGATCAAGGCCTTTAAAAATTAAAAATTATTTACATGTTCACTTCGCAAAAGTGCCCATTCAGCAGCATTTGGACGTCGTTCATCATCACTATTAGTTTTTTCCTCTTCATCCATTTCAGGCAACAAACCCAGCAGTTGATTAACTCGAAAAGATCGCAAACTGAGAATTTTGTCGGTGTAGCCAATTTCCTATATAAATTGAAAAATTTCTAAAAACTCAAAAAAAGCTTTAAAAACATGTAAATATTGCTGTAAAGTCTCTCGAGCTCTCACGAGTTCTTTGTTACTCAAAATCCCTCCATTTGACGATTGATTGTTGGTATTGGTTTTAGAAGGCAAAATTGAATCGATATCCAATGGTACAGTTGATTTTGTGTTGACAACTAAAATTTAAAAAACTATTTTGAAAAAAGTGTGATAAGTAAACGAAAATTTTCTTAAGACAAGTTCTCTCAAAATCTAACAAAAAGTGTTAAAGACTCCAAAGGAATAATAGAAAAACTGAAAAAAAATTTTTGAGGAAAAGTTTGGAATGAAATTTGACAGGCAATTTTGAAGCTCATGGTTTCTTTATTTCTCCGTTCTTACTTTTTAAAAGATCATACGGTTATAAAACATGAAAAAACAGAAATCAAAATGGGGAAAAATAAAGTCAAAAATGCTCCATTTCGGACAATCCTATTCATTTATCAATTTTCCGGACCCGAAAAATTTTAGTTTTGTCAAGGAAACCTCTAAATAAAATCCAAGTGTTTCCTCAAAAATGAAATTTATAAGAAATTTAAAGAAATTACCCAAGTGATTTTGTTCTTCGCCATCTATTTGATCAACTTCTCCATTTTGCTGCGGTTGTTCATACTTTTTGATAATTTCCAAGTGTTTAGCTCTGAAATATAAACACAAATAAACTTTAAAAAAGACAAAAAGAACCTTTCCTGTCTCAAAGCCAATTCCAACATTTTTATTCGACGAACCAAATCAAACTTTAAATTTTCTTGGGATTTGCGTTCTCCAATCAAAAATGTAATTCGTGCCTAGAAAATATGAGAAGGGAATTTTTAAATTTTTTGAAATTTAAAATTAACGACCGGATCTAGAGCTGGATCCAGATCGCAATTTTTCCTGAATCAAGAGGCAAGGAACAGAGAAGATGAACCGGATAAAACTCAAACTTATGCTACCCAAGGACAAAATTTTTGTTTCGTGATTGCCTCCAGGAAAAGAGGAAAGGAAAAGGCGAGCCATTCTCTAGCCCTTCAAGTTAGAAAAGAGGGAATAAAAAAATTTCTTCAAAACTCAATATAAAGCTACTAGATTTTCCCACCTTAGATTCCCTCCTTAGATTTCCGATCAAGGCCGAGAAATTTCTCTCGAAAAAATCATGTTTCCTCCTACTCTAATAAAACAAACAAACTTTAAGCTCCGCCCTTTCAATCTCCCATTGAGACCGTTCAAGTTCATACTGACTGCATTCGTTTTGAAGAAAGTGTAAAACACCAGCCATTGAATATCCTGAGGTATTTTGACTTCGTTTAGACTCGGTATCCTTTTGATCATTTCCAGGGGCCATTGTATTGCCGCTTGCTGTTGAATTTGTGGCAGTTTCGCTTATAGCTAATAATGAGGATCCACTTTGACCAGTTTTTTCCATCAAAAATTCTGAAAAAAATTTTATAAAGTTAAAAAATGGTAGGAAGGATGATTAAAAATGAGGTCAAAATCAAGTAAAAAGATTAAAAGATTTTGTGAAATTTAGTAAAATATGCCTCAAAGTGATTGTTTTTAATAAAAAAGACTGTCACTGAATCCAAAAAATGTTTGGAAATAAAATTAAAAAAGATAAGCTCAAGCTTATTCTCGAAGAAGGCAAAAAGCAAGAAAAATCCTCGGATTTGAGAGAGTATATGAATAAATGAGAGTGGTTAGAGAAAAAAAGAAAAGAAAATTAGAGGGAAACTTAACAATAGAAACAATTGTGGCGTTTTAAAATTTGGTGTTTCGTATTTTACCAGACAACATTATTGATCGATACAGTAATCTATTCTCGACATTCTACAGTAATTAAATAAACAAGTAGAGTCTGAGAATGACGCCAAACGTAACCAAATACTCTCGTCAATACTCGACAGTTGGCGTCTCTTTTTATTGATTTTTCTGTCTCTCTCTATTTTCTTAAGACAATACGTGTTCTACGTGTCTCCCTCTTTTCTTAAGTTTGACCTTCATTTTTCGAAATCCTCCGATTAGGGTTGTCTTTTATTGGGGACACGCCGGCGCGAGGCCATAACGGCGCAAAGCCATAACTTCCTGGAGAATTTCTGGCCTTTATCAATCTTGGTACCAATCTCTTTGGCTGGATGAGAGAAATCGTTTAATACTAAATTTGGTAAGATTCGGAACTCTTGAAGCAAGTTATGGACTTACGCCTTTATGACCGCGCGCCGGCGTGTCCCACTTTGATTTTATCTGATTTTCTTTTGTTATACGTGTAATTGCCCTCATATCCATTTTACGTATCTAATTTTAAATTAAACACAGAACTGGACTCTACTCATTTTTACGCTTTAGAAGAGAGCTTTGACTATTGTTTTTCGACCGAATTTTTACAAGCAGGATATGAAAAGACAATTTGACGATCAAGACAGAATGTATGGAAACAACAAAAGACATCGTTCTGACGGATATAACGAAGCTTTAGCTGAGGGGAAGTATGAATTGCGTTTTTTGATTCCGACAAAGTCTGCTGGTGCAATTATTGGCAAAGGTGGTGAATCTATCAAGGCGCTCCGTGCGAAGGTTTGTTTGCCTTTTGGTTGTTTTTTTAAGTTTCTGTCTGGGTAATACCAAGGCTGGTCCCCCCCATTTTTTCCCTATTCCCCTGACCATTTTGAGCTTTTTTGCTTGACATATAATTTACAATATATCATTCGAAAGAGCTGTTCGAGCTGAGTAGAATGATACTATGATCGGTTAGATTTGGCGAATCTGAACAGATTTATGAAGCCAAATCCTCGATGGACGTGCTTTTTGTGATGCTGAAAGGGATTAAAACAAATGCTCATAACTATGTTTATTTAAGTCGGATTTCGATGAATCTAGTACCGTTCGACTCAGCTCGAAGAGCTCTTTCGAATGATATATAATTTGCCATAAAATGTTTAAAAAATCGAAAAAAATAGAAAGGAAAAAAAAGGGGGGGACAATCCTTGGAATTACCTCTGTCTGTGTTATGTTTCTTTATGGATATTTCTCTTACAAGCTTATTTTCGATATTGGGATCTTTCACCTTTCTTCTCTGACATTCATGACTTATTGTTAATAGGACATTAAAGGCATATACTGATTTAGGATGGGCCCAACCCAGGATGCCAACTCTGCGAGTGTGTTGACCTCCTGGGTTAATCCCATAGATTTGCATTACTGATATCTGAATTTGACTACTCACCTGTTAAGCTTCTCCACTAAAGGGGCATTTGCGGACTGACATTTGGCAGTGCCTACTAGGCTCTTTTAAACAAAATCATAGGTAATGGCGATGGACATGAGTCATTCTGTCCGCGGCTGCCTTTCCGCAAATGTCTTCCCCAGCCATTCTCCTTGATCTGAGGCGGTGAATTGTCCCTATTTCTCATTTCTTCTATAATTAGCTCTCATAGATATATCCTTTTATTTTCTTCAACCTTTGCGTGATTTGTGTCTTTTTTAAATTAATTTTAACTTAATCTCATAACGACCTTTACAGTACGAGGCCCACGTTCTTGTCCCTGACCGAAGCACACCCGAGCGGTAATTTTCCCACAATTTGTCTGCAAGTTCTAAATTGGTTCAAGTGTGGGGATTGCTTGTCCCACCTCTGCTCCTCCAATCCAACATCCGAACACCGAATGTGAAGCCCGAAGTCTTTTAAATTCCAAGCGATCTCCCGGTTGATTCCACCAATTTAAAATTTTAAAAATTAAAAAATTTTTTGAACTCGAAAAAAAAATTTCCGAACCAAAAATTACCTTTTACTTTCTAACATTTTCGGAGCCTAAATTTCATTCAAAACTTCAACTAACCAAATTTCAAACCAATTTATTTAAAATTAAATAATAAGCGAACAGACTCGATTTCTTTTTTTATTTTTAGTGTTTTGACAATTGTTGTCGCTCAAGAGAAAGTGGAGGAATGTTTTGCTGAAATTCTTGAAAAATTGTCTGAGGTTTTGTTTTTTTTTACTTTTTTCTAGAAATTATTTAAATTTTAGGACCAAGGACGTGATGATATCGAAATTCGTATGCTTGTCCATCAGTCTCATGCTGGAGCTATTATTGGCAAAGGGGGCTCAAAGATCAAGGAGCTGCGTGAACAAACTGGTGCACAGCTTAAAGTGTTTCAAGAAACCTGCCCTCTTTCTTCTGATCGAACAATGTTGATTACACTGGACAGGTATACAAATATCTTATTGTAATTAATAACGATCGACTTTTAGAGCTAAAATGCCCAATGCAATTCGTGTCTTTAATGAATTTCTTAAAGAGGTTAATTTTATAATGATGTTTACGTTAAAATGAGTCATCTTTTGTGGATGCTTTCGTAATTCCCGTTGGTGTCCTCGTAAAACACGAGGTGAACGTCCTCGTTTTTTTCATCTTTGTTAACGTTTGGCCCTTAAAAATAAGCAACGGGCGGTCCGGTGATTTTTTCACAATGCTCGTTTTGTTTTTGACTAAAAACATGAATTTCTTTTAGCCTGTCTCCCATCTTCATTTTATTTTAATCGTTAATTCATTTTTTCAGCGTGTCTGATAATTTCGACAGTGACTAAATTCGACAGTGATTAAATTCGACAGTAAAATTCGCCAGTGACTAAACTCGACAGTGACTAAATTCGACAGTGAACTATTTTTTCTTTTTTCACCGTTTTCCTCGATTTTCGACAGTGATTAATTTCGACAGCGACTAAATTCGACAGTAAAGCCTAATTTTTAAAAAGTGTGGATAATTAGAGAAAAAAGCGAAATTTTCGCTAAAGATAGATTCAAAGTCGCCGATTCAGCATCCCGTGTTGCTGCGGAATGGGCCAGCTGAGCGCTGTTAACTAAGTGCTACGCAGCTTTAATCGACTACAACGTTTTAAAGCCTTAATCCAATCTGAGTAAATCATATATGATTCGAAAGCCCTCGTTAAGCGGTATCTTTTTTCCAACTGAATAAATCAAATCTGATCAATCATTAAAATCGGTTCGTAGTTTTTAATGAGTAATCAGGCTTGATCTTTCTAGTTAAAAAAATAATAGCGCCTATTGAGATCTTTCTAAATTAGCGAAAATATTCTACTTTTTTTTCTCTAATTATCCACACTTTTTAAAAATTAGGCTTTACTGTCGAATTTAGTCGCTGTCGAAATTAATCACTGTCGAAAATCGAGGAAAACGGTGAAAAAAGAAAAAATAGTTCACTGTCGAATTTAGTCACTGTCGAGTTTAGTCACTGGCGAATTTTACTGTCGAATTTAATCACTGTCGAATTTAGTCACTGTCGAAATTATATAGCACCTTTTTTCAGATACCAATTAAAGGCCCAATCAAATCCTATGATCCAGCCAATTTTGATCCTCACCTCACTCAAGCTTATGGAGGCTTTGCTGGCCCAATGGGACGTGGAGGTGGAATGCGCGGTGGAAGAGGTGGTGGTGGCGGAAGAGGAGGAGGTGGAGGATATAACGATGGAGGAATGGGCGGAGGTTATTTTTTCCTTTTTTAGAAGTTATCACTATTTCAGTAGGTTATGCAGGTTTTGGTCCAGGTCCAGGTGGCCCTCGCGGACCTCCTCCAATGGGTATGGGTGGTGGTTATATGCAGGAGCAAGTGACTACAACTCAGGTTTGTTTTTTGATTCAATTTGAAAGATTTTATTTTTGTTTTCAAGGTTACTATTCCTAATGAATTGGCTGGAACAATTATTGGAAAAGGAGGCGATCGCATCAACCGGTTATTTTTATTTTTCTTAATACTAAAAAATATTTTTTTAAGTATCCGTTCTGAATCTGGATCGCGCATTGAAGTTGGAAATACTTATGGAAATGATGAGCGTATAATTACGATAACTGGAACTCCACATCAAATCCAATCTGCGCAGTATCTGCTTCAACAAAGGTTTGGGAAGAATTTTTTTATTATGATCTTGTAAAGTTTGTCTGATCATGGCCGGTATTCTCGTGATTTATGTTTAGGATTTATTCCTGGTATAATTTTGGGAAACCTGGGTCAAGCTAAAAAATTTCTAAGATCTTCACAGAAAAATTATTTTTCAAATTTCTTTTTTCAGTGTTCGCACCTCGGAAGCTGGACGTCGTTATCTTCGTGAACAATGCTAAACTAAAATATATTGATGAGAGAAGACTTTTGAAAGTTTAAAATTTGTGAGGTTTATTTTCCATTTTTTCAAATTGAGCCCGTAATTATATTTGGTTCTTCATCCTTTGAGTTATCTTCCATTCTATCTAAGAAATAATGTTATAACTAATTTTTGTTAAAGGTCCTCGAGTAATTCGGTCTGTTTCTATTTTTGTGTTCAGAAACTGATTTTCTTTTGAACCGGGCACGTCGTTGGGGGAGGAGGGGGTGGGGAGGGGAGAGCGTGCCTGGTCCTATGTTTTATAATTAATTATTGATGGGGTTAACAACAATAACAAATTAATTGTAAGATAGGCAGAGTTAAATTCGAAAAAACCAAATCCATTATTTCTTAGATAGAATTAAATATATTCCCACAACTTTTTCTGTTATGTTCCGCACCACTGTACCAAATCTAAAATATTTGTAACCGCTTTTCTATTTTTCTTGATTTTTTAAGGAACCTAAATTCTCAAATATCCAACCTTTATTTTGTAACCGTGGAGATTTGAATAGATGCAATAATTTAAGTTAGGATTAAACTTTTTGGGATATCCCTTGATTTTTATTGTGCATTGAGAATAAGTGGTTTCTGTTCTTATCAGGCACATTACTAGTGGGGGGAGGGGGAGGGAGTGTGCCGATCCGTGTGTGGGGTTGATTTTCATCTTAGAGGCTTGGTTCCAAAAAATTTTTTCGTGTCCATGGGACTAACCCAATGATTATCGGCCTTTTTAGGCATCTATATTTTTTTTCAAGGGCTTTCTAATGAACTAAAACAAAAAAAGTTGGGTACCATAGCATTTTTTCGTATTTGGAATTTATGATCAAGGGAGGAGGGGAATCTTATTAAAAGTTTAATGAAACAATAGAAACAAATTAAATTTTCATGGAAAAAATATTTAACGGAATCAAAAAAATCTTTAACATAGAGAATTTTAATGCCTTCCCTCAATTCCGGATCAACTCTTTCGATTGATTCCTTATTGTTAGTTCAGGCGATTATGGTTTTTATACCGGTTTTTTTGGCGGCCATAAATTTTTCAGTTAGACCAGAAAGGGAAAATTCGACCAAGGATAGTCGAATTTTGAACAGCAGCAATTCATTTTTTAATAATAATTGGGGTTCATGTCAGTATTTTAAGGGGGGGGGGGGTGGGGACCGTTTTAATGCTTTGAGAAATTAACCTGTAAATAATGACTAGTTGTAGACTCCATTTTGAAATCTTTATCATCTAACGATTCAAGACGAAGCTTTTCCTGTTTGTAATGTTTATAAGTACAATTAGCGGTAGCATCTTTACCGCTAATTGTACTTATAAACATTACAAACAGGAAAAGCTTCGTCTTGAATCGTTAGATGGTAAAGATTTCAAAATGGAGTCTACAACTAGTCATTATTTACAGGTTAATTTCTCAAAGCATTAAAACGGTCCCCACCCCCCCCCCCCCCTTAAAATACTGACATGAACCCCAATTATTATTAAAAAATGAATTGCTGCTGTTCAAAATTCGACTATCCTTGGTCGAATTTTCCCTTTCTGGTCTAACTGAAAAATTTATGGCCGCCAAAAAAACCGGTATAAAAACCATAATCGCCTGAACTAACAATAAGGAATCAATCGAAAGAGTTGATCCGGAATTGAGGGAAGGCATTAAAATTCTCTATGTTAAAGATTTTTTTGATTCCGTTAGATATTTTTTCCATAAAAATTTAATTTGTTTCTATTGTTTCATTAAACTTTTAATAAAATATATACATCGGTTTTTTTGGACCCAGCCTTGGAACTCAGCCTCTAATCTGAAAATCAACCCCGTAACAATTTTTGACTATATAAAATAGGGGTAACAATTTTTGACGCAAGCATCTCTTTTAAATCTTTGCTTCTATTTAAATTTGATTCCACTCAAAATTAAAAACTATTTTTAGTCTTGTCTCTAAAATTGAATTATTTAATTGGATAAATTTGTTTTTGGATTTATTGTGTTTTTTTATTTTAAAAGTAGACATACTTCAAGCATTATCTTTTATTTTTGATTTAGATCTGGACACTTTTAAAACATCTTTAAATTACTTTAATTAGTGACAATTGTACAAAATGGCAACTTCATTACCTCCTTTACTTCTGCAGGTTAAAGATTTATTTTTTAAGATAAGATTTGCTTGGGACTTTATTTTATTGAGTGATATCGTGTTGCTTGTGGGTGACTTTTCGGTAGCCCTCTTCCTTGTGAATGTCCCGAGTCTCATGTCAGTATTTACTGGGGAATAATTTCTTTTCCTTCCGGCCTTTCCTTCAATTTTAAATGTATTCTGAAGCTTAATTTTTTTAATATTTAGAAACTTCAACGTCGTGGAATCGTGCCGGATGAAAAGAAAGAAGGTTTTTATTTAATTTTTCAATTTTCATATTTTTTCATTTTATAGAGGAAGTGTTCGCTGAAAGTTATGATCAAGAGGATGAAACGGTTTATTTTTTTAAAGTTTATTTGAGCATTAATCCAACATTTTAGAAAGCTGACACTGGCAAGGAAAAATATCGTGGAGGCGCTCCAGGATGTCCAAACAAACACATTCTTTTTCACGTCTGCACTGAATATTGCTTTGATCAATGGCAAGAAGGATATCCTGAGTCTCGGTATTTTTTTACAAAAATAGTTTTGGCGGGAGCTGTTTGAGGGGAAAGATGGGTGCCTGGTGTTGGTGGGTGTGCCTGGCCTTGCTTCAGGCAAATTTGTCACCCTCTTCCAAAGTTTTCTCCCCTTTAAATTGAAGAGTGTAGGCATGGTTCACCCACAATTATACAAGTCTGAGGTGGAAGATCTCCCCTTTGTAACCGATGCCCAAGTATGACATTTGGGGGAGTGTTGCTATGTATAGAGGGTTGCTTATAAAATCACACCCTCACACTCTAAAGTTCCAGTAATGACAAAATGTCACCTTCCCGCTTTTCTTACTTTTAAAATTTTTCTTTTTATTAAATTTTTTAGTCTTCCCGAACGTTATTTGGAACAACGAAAGAAGATGCTGCGCAATTATCCACTGCCTGAAGGTTGGACGGAAATTTATGATCCCGGAATGCGCCGGCATTATTACTGGAATCAGAGCACTGATGAGGTTTTTTTAATTTTGTCTTCAAAGTTATTTTTCTCAAGGTTTGCTGGTTATCTCCAAGACACCCAAAGGCCGTCATTTCTGAATCTGCCCCTAAGATAGCTAGAGGTTTTTTTGAATTTTGATTTTTTTAATAATCAAGTAATTTTAGAAATGTGGAACTTAAATAGCCACAAAGCTGAAGATGTTGCTGATGAGGAGGTCAACAACAAAGGAAGGAATAGAAGAGGAAAGGATGGCAGAAGCCAACATGAAACTAGACGTGACAGGAAGAATGGAATGGCTGTTGCTAAGCGTGGAAGAGTTTGTTTTAAATTTTAGTCTTTGTAAAAATCGTTTCTGTTACCTGAAAAGAATTAGTTTTTAGAAAATCAGAAATTAGAATTTGGACTTTTTTGGATAGTAAAGAAAATTTTAGATGGCAAAATAAATATAAGTGAATGTTTAGACATTGTCCTAGCGAAAATTTCCGGGTATCCGAAACTGACTAGACCCATTCTGGAATGAAATATATATTTTTTGGTGTTATTCTAACATAGATAAATCTATAAAAAAATTATCAGTCTTTTCTAATCTAAAATATTTTTAGGGAGCAGAGGATGAAAGTGATGAAGACTCGAGACCCATTGCAGAATTAACTGAACGTGACAAACTAAGTTAGATTTTTCCTAAAATTTTAAAAATTTATTGTTTCATTTCAGAACGTGCAAAACGTAAAGGAATTGACCCAATGGACCCATCCGCCTATGGAGAGGCTCCTGAAGGTGCTTGGACATCTGGACTTGTTGAAGATCAAGAAGTGAAGACTGGTGTTGATGTGACTGCTTCTGGACCGGTAGTTTTTTTAAACTAACAATTGGTTTAAGGACTTTACTAATAATCTCTACAAGTCCATTGGAGTCTGGTATTGTTCACTTATGCAATCCCAGATTCTGATGGCATTTCTCGGTGTGTTAATCTTTAGGTGGTTATCGGGTTCGGCATTTTTTTAGTATTTATTTTCAAAAAATGGTCAGGGTCCAAAATGGTTTAATTAGTGATTTTACCACTTTGAACACTGACAATTACTCAAAATAAAAAACTGGCGAACCCCTCCCCCCTACTCCGATAGGTCCCTATCTTTAACAATTTCTAATGTTTTCAACATTACAGTTGTTTCAAATGAGGCCGTATCCTGCTCCAGGAGCGATCCTGAGACGTCAGAACCCAGAAAAATATCGAACAGCATAAATTTTCGACGTCTTTTTTTTGGACCAAAAAACAAAATTCTGATTTTTTAAATTTTTTAAACTGTTTATTTTACTCCAAAATTAATTTTTTTGTAATTTTTTTCAAATTTTCATTACAAGAAAATTGTTTTTTTTCTTCCCTCAAATGAAAAATTTTGAAAATTGTTTTTTTTTGTTGTATAGGAAAAAATAAATTATTTTTTTAAACAGACACAAACTTTAATTCTATTAGAAAATCCTCAAATTTTAATTTTGTTAAGATTCCCAAAATTTGTAAAGATTAATGTTTTAGAAAGCGATTAGGAAATCATAAAATTTTGATCCAAATTTTTTATTTAAAAATTTTTTGAAGATTTTCAAACTAGAGATAATTATTTAGAGAGGGAAATTAAGCATTCACGGAAACAAATATTTGAGTGAATCAAAAAAATCACTAATATATATGAATTTGAAAGTCTTCAAAGTTTCCTGGGTCAGCCCTTCGATTTCATTTTTCATACACTCTGGGAGGATAATGTTCGTTATACCAACACCATGGGCAGCACCAAGTTTTTCCTTGACCCCAGCCACTTCCAATACTTCCCCGTCGACCGTGACTTGACCAAAAAATGCAGTGTCTAAAAAATAGGGGATAAACTGAAATACCTAATAAGGCCGATAAGAACCAGGAATTTTTGGGTTTTGTTGGGCAGCTATTTCCCACTTGATTTTATGTTTAAAAAAGGTACATAATCACAAGGAATTTACATAAATCATAGGAGATTTTCCCGAAAATTATTAAAAATGTTTAAGGGAAATATACATCCTCTATAAATGGGTTCGAATCTTTCCAATCATTTTGGGTATTTCTTTAGGATGTCTTTAAAGGTTGGGAAAATTTTTTGGCTATCAGATTCGATATTTAATTTTTCCAAATATTTTTTCCGGAAAACGTTTAACTAAACACCCCAACTGAATTTCAAACCCAATATCAACAAATTATTCTCTACATAAATTTAACTCAACCAAATTGTGTGCAATTATCCCCCCCCCCCTCTCTATTAGATTTAAAAATATACGATTAGGCAGGCCACGTTTTTTCAACACCGAGAGAATGCAGCAAGCAAGAGTTGCAGTAGCACTGAACCCCCCCTTTTCTGTATGGTAGGGGTAAATGGAGGTTGTTATATCATCTACATATTTTACACCCAGTCTCTGCTGATTTTTGTATATGAAATGTCGAGCTTCCTCATAACTCTGTTTAACACTCTCGTTTGAAGTTCCTTTCAGTGGATAATTAAGCTTGAAACCATGGGCATGTCTCGCAACGGCCCAATCACAGCGGCCGAGTCCTTATAAAAATATTGGGTTAGCTTTAGGGGATACTTTATTTTTATTCCATTCTTTCCTCAAATTATCTTTTTCTTTTAGCATCCCAGGAAATATTTTTTCAGAGTAAATGTCAATTCTACTATAGAAAAACATGATGTGGAAAACTAAAGGCAAAAACATAGGAAATCGTTATTCACTAACTTAACCATTTAATAATAGAATCGTGATTATCCGAAGACCCCCTTATCTTGAAATTCCCTAGGAGAAAATCCGCAAATTCCTCAGGAACGGCCAACCTTAATATTTGGTTTTTCGGTCTTGGAATCAAGGCTTGTGCTCATTTTTAAAGATAATAACAGCTTAAGTCTTCCCCTTGAATTTTATGTTATCCATGCTTATTTCATTGATCCTAACCATTTATAATATAATTTGGGTTCGGATATCGGTTCCGGATATCCAAGATTCCCAGGAATCGTCAACACTATCTTGACTCAGGGTTTGGGTGTTTGGTCTAACATAAGAAAGAATAAAGGCTTGATCTAGGAGTAAAACTAAAAACAATCGAACCAGGTCAAGTAAATTCTCTTCTCCTTAAATGTTTGGGCTTAATTCTTCGGTTTGAAATGATCCCCTGTTCTTGGAAAATTTTCGGTCTTGAACGTTGAATAGCAGAACTAAACAGCTCAAACAAAAAATGGGGGTTTCAGTGTTTAGGTCGGATAATCTAAGATATTTTTGAAGAAAGAATGGAAGGTTTTTAATGACATGAGTAAATCCAAAAAAAAATAAACCTTTATCTAATTTGGCTAACACAGGAAAGTGTCCAACCTCCATCACTTTTTTCTTTAGGGAAGAAGCAATTTTCTAATAAACAAAAATATAATTATTAAACTTTTTGATATTCGGTAAGGCTATAAGATGCTTTTTCATTTTTCCTTTCTCTCGCAAAAGTGCGAGAACTTCTGTACGTTCAATTCCTCATTTAATCTTTCCTCATGCTTTTTTTAAACTTTCCATAAGCATGTTATTTCCACAGTTATAACTAGAGATCGGAAATTTTAACAAGCTTGACTTGATTTTGGTTGAGACCCTTGACCAGGTTCTTTCATTTAGGCAAAAAAATCAGGGGTAAGGAAATCAAGGAACTCCGAAAAACGCTTTGATTCTGAATCCAGGAAAAATCAAGGTTAGATCCAGGTCAGGATTCGGATCCAGGCGGAGCTCTAGTTATACAATCCAGAAAAAAAGTAATAGAGATCTCAGAGGACCAGATTAAATTAAGGAAATTTTGTGTAAAAATGGGTAGGAAAAGGGAATTGAAAAAGCATATTATATCCAACCGAATAATAAAATAAACCTGGCAGGCATAAGTTGAATCGGTTAATCCTCGTCTCAAAGAGGAATCCCTCTCACTGATTTTTTCTTCATTATCATAAATCCTGCCAGAACCATAAAAATGGGTGTCATCCTCCTTATCGCTTTCAAGACTATCTTTATCAACAGATTTATCATCTAATTTTTCCGATACATTCTCATTATTTTCTGTAATACAAGCATTTTCACATTCTCCATTGTCATTTTCTTCTTCAATTAAACGCTCATTTTCAGCATTATCTAATTCCCCATTTTCATCATTACTTTCCACATTTTCATCCTTAACATTATCCACAATATCCACTGTTTCATTATTATTCATATCCTCATTCTGCTTATCAACGGTAATCTCCTGTTCACTTGGAATACAGCAACAACAATTTCCCATTATAAAGTATGTACAAAGATATTGAAGAGAATAAGTGAACAGTAATAAATCTGGCACTAAATCAGATTAAATTATTAAAGGAAAAGGGTATATCATAAATAATTAGGTGATTAAACGTGATATTGGATCAAAGAAAATTCATTTTCAATCGGATATAGTCACGATGATCAATTGTGACTCTAATGGTCTCAGCTTTTATAATAGTCTCAACTTGATTGAGACTTTGATGGTCAATTTTAATTATATTTTGCCAAAGTAATGCCAAATATTTAAAAATCCAAAATCTCTAGCTTGCTAAATTGTCTATAACAATTTATTGAACTTACTAACTTTTAGGCCGATTTAATTTTTAATTTCAATTAAATTAGAGGGGCTTTTCTGTTATATCATATCGCTACTATTTAATGGAAATAAGGGTAAATGATAGCTCATTCGACGTAAATTTTCAAGATGAATCAATGGATTAGTTTCGGATTAAATTTTAAAATGACTTAATATCCATTAGGCTTTAAAAGATTAACCGGGACGAGAGCTTGCGGGATAAACACAAAAATTAATTTCTCTTAAATTTTTTATCAAGGCGAGATTCTGTAAAACTCTTTCAAGACTCTGTCCTATGTCTTATTCCTATTTCAGTCATTATTAGGGTTGCCGGCCCGGTTCGGTTCGATAGATCGAACCTGGCATCGAATTTTGGCCCGAAAAAGACTCGACCGGTCCGGCCCGAAAAAATGACTCGAACGTTGTCCCGGTTCGATAACGGCAACCCTAGTCATTATACTTAATTAAGTTTTCTTGGCCTACTCTTCAATTGAAATTCTTTATTTTTAATTAAAAATTTTATTAACCTTTTTTGTTATTTTAATTTAACAAAAAAGAAATAAATATCATATTTTAATTTAACAAAAAAGAAATAATTTATTTAAAATTATTGGAGTAAAAAATTATTTTAATTGGAAAATAATGTAGAGGAGGCAATGAGTAAAATTATAAGAATATTTTTATATATTTTTTAGTTTATTTTCTTTCCACACTCATTTGCCGTAAGAGAAGACTTTAGCATTCTGCAATAGATTAAATTAAAACTATTATTTAATGGAGGATGGAAAGGTTGATGGGTTAAAAATATAGGTTAATTACCTTAAAATTGTCAGATATATAATTTAGATGTCTCGCTTCTATTTAAAATATTTCAAAAAAATTTTTTTTAATTAATAGACCTATTTTTAACCAATTTTCTGATAAGATTGATGACTTTTTTTAATTTATTCAAAAATAATTTTAATTTTGATAATTTAATTCGGGTATTTGAATGCTTAAAAATGTGGAAAAATTAATAAAAAAAATTTAATTTAGACATTATTCAGGCCTAAATCCAAGAAAATTAATACTGTGCCAGAAAAAAAGATAGGACCATACATTTTTCTTTCCTCAAAATTTCTTTAGAATTTTAGACTTGAAGAGAAAAAAATTGACAGGAATTAATGATTAATTTACCCACAGGCAATGATTAATTTACTTAATGATTAATTTACTCACAAATATGTAATATTTTTTGATTAACAATTAATTTTAAAAAGGTTTCAAAACAAATACTACTCAATCTTTGGGGATGGAAAAAAGAACCAAGCAAATTAAAATTAAAAATACCGACTTTTGTTAGGTCAAAAATTTTATAAAATTTTAAAAGAAATTTCCATCCGAGTAGAAAAAATAAAAGAAGTCCATACTTTATTTCTTCACCGAGATCTCAAATCCAACGGAAAATTGGGTTACATACTTCAAAAAATGTTTTAACCCACTAGATATGAAAGCCCCCTAGATATGAAAGCCCCCTATATGAAAGCCCCTAAAATTTGCTACAGACAGTTCGGGAATTAATTTAAAAAAATATTTATTTGACGCAAGTACATTAGTGTTGCGCCGGAAGTTCCGGTAGGCTATGCAGTTCCGGGATTTTTTGGTGCCGGTTCCGGTCCTTCAGTTCCGGTTAAACCGAAACTTTTTATCACCCTACTTTTAACACCCCTAAGGATCTGAATTCCGCTATAAATTTTACATTTTAAATTAATTTAACAAAATGGCAAATAGGTAATTATTTTTCAGTTTGTATCGTACTTTCTTACTTATTATTAAAAGGAAAAGTGAAAGAAATATGTACAATTTCTTTCAATACCCATTATGTGAGCGGGTGGTCGAGTGGGTAAGGTGCTAGACTTCACCTATTGAATTAGTGATTTAGGGGTGAGTTCGCTTCCATGTCAGAACACAATTAATTTGTATAGTTTTTTAAATTATTTTATAAGGCTGCTTTAAAAATTATTTTATTTTTCCATGGGTGAATATTAATTTTTGGCAATTTAAAATCGTTAAAATTTTTCGTGTGACCAATTAATGTTGATTTTTTTTCGCTTCAATTTACATATGTAAATATTCATTGAACTGTCACGTTTGCTTTTTTAATTTAATAAAACAAGTTTTTCTTTCGTACAAAAAAATTTACTAATCATTATTAGTAAGATAAATTTTAATCCCTGCCAAAATATATATTTAAGTACAATTTAAAAAATATTTAAACTTTAGACAATTTTTTCATATACCTACATAAGTATAAATTAAAATAAAATTTTTTTTTCAAAGCTGGGCCTCGATTTAAATTAATTTTTCAAAAATTTGACTGGACAAAATCAAAAAAAATTCATAAAAAATTTTTCAAAAATTAAAAAAAATTTTCTAGCGATACCACCGAAGTAATGAAGGACACATTAACAGAATATTTTCTTACATTAAGGGTGTAAGAGAAATTAAAACCGAGTCCGACAGTGTACCTAATTATAATAGTTCGTTTCGTTTTTTTCGTTTCGTTTTCGTTTCGTTAAGAGCGAAATTTTATTTTCGTGCATCTCTGCTTGGATCTGCTCCTATTTTTACCTCCTTTTCTTACTACCCTATTGAGGTTTACTGTAGAAATTCAAATTTTTCATATTGTATTTTAAAATATTTTTTGACAATACTACGTGATCTTTTGGATCAATCTCATGAGAATGACCCGCAAAAACATTCAACTTATGTAAATATTTATTGAACTGCCACGTTTACTCTTTAATAAAACAAGTTTTTCTTTCGTAGAAATATACAAAAAATTTACTAATCATTATTAGTAAGATAAATTTTAATCCCTGCCAAAATTTATTTTTAGTACAATTTTAAAGATATTTAAATCTTTAAACAATTTTCCATGTACCTAATTAGTAGAGCTGTCCGAGACCAAAATTTTTCCAAGACTCAAGACCCAAGACAATATTTTTTCCAAGACCAAGACTCAAGACCAGTGCTTCGAAGCTCGTACCAAAATTCGTACTCGTACCTCGTACTCGTACTCGTACCTGGTACGAAGTACGAGTACGAGTACGAGCAAAAAAATAAGGGTGGTACGAGGTACGAGTACGAGTACGAGGCCAAAAAAAGTGAAAAGTACGAGGTACGAGGCCTAAGTACGAGCTCGTACCTCTCGTACTTGGTGTTAATAGGAAAATTGAAAGAAATATATTTAATTCCTTTCATTCGCCCTTATGTGTGCGAGTGGCCGAGTGGTGAAGGTGCTTGGCTGCACACAAGACGTTATTGATTTAGAGTTGGGTTCGCTTCCTGGTCAGAGTACAATGAATTTTCATATTTTTCTTTCCTCAAATAACATATTTTATATGCTTAATTTTGTAAAAAAAATTATTCTATTTTTTGCATGAAAAAATTAAGTGTTTTGGTCCTCTAAATTTCTTAAAAATTTTCATTGTACCACTAAAAAGTGAGTTTTTTTGCCTATGGCCTTCTGAAATTTTCAAAATTTTTGCCTGCGGCGCTGAAGAAATGAGAAAATTGGATTATTGGCTTCCAAATTCTAAAATTTTCGCCTCCGGCGGTGAAAAATGGAAGAAATCTGGCTTCATGGCCATCAAAAATTTTCAAAATTTTCGCCTGCGGCGCAAAAAATAGAAGAAATCTGACTTAAGGACATCCAAAATTCTCAAAATTTTTGAGAAAAAGGGATTTAGATTAAGAGGGATATCAGGTGATTAAAGTTTGAAAAGTTCGGTGGAGAAGATGGAAAGTTCCATGTAAGAAGATGAAAAATGGATGCAAAAATGTCAGATTTTGAGTACCCCGACCCATCTTGGAGACAATATTTCTCCTCGCACTCCAAAATGCTCAAAAATTTTGCCTGCGGCACAGAAAATGGATTATATTGGAGGATTTACGGCTTCAAAGCCTTCAAGGATTCAAAAATCATAACATTCAACGCTTAAAATTTAAAAATAGATGCCCTAGGCTCCAAAAATTCATAAAAATTTCAGATTTTTTGATTTATTCTAAAGTACGAGTAAGTACGAGGTACAAGTACGAGGTACGAGGCCAAAAATAGGGGTGGTACGAGGTACGAGTACGAGTACGAGCAAAAAAATAAGGGTGGTACGAGGTACGAGTACGAGGCCAAAAAAAGAGGTGGTACGAAGTACGAGTACGAGTACGAGCAAATTTGAAATTTCGAAGCACTGCACTCTATATAGGATACCATCCAATCCTTCAACTCCAAAAGTTTTTGAAGTTAACTCCCCAATTATTGTCAAAAAAATTGCCTTTGTAATCAACAGCATTTCCACATAATATTTTGGTTTCAAATTTAAAATTCTTCAAAGTGGTTCGAAGGTAATATTGACAGAAATTAGGGTTTCGCCGGAAGTTCCGGTTCCGGGTTCCGGAAGTTCCGGTGATTTTTTGGTTCCGGTTCCGGGAACCGGAACTCAAATTGGTTCCGGTTCCGGCTCCGGTTTACAAATCGGTTCCGGCCAAACCGGAACTTTTTTACACCCCTAAGGATTGATATTTTTAAAATATAAATGAAGTACTCGTACTCTCGTACTTGGTATTAAAAGGGAAATCGAAAGAAATATGTTTATTTTCTTTCAATTTCCTTTATATGAGCAGATGGCCGAGTGGTAATGGGTTAGATTTCATATTCTTCTTCACATAAATAATTTATTTTATAAGTTAAATTTTGTTTTAAAAATTATTCTAATTTTACATGGAGGAATATTATGGTTTTTGTCCCTCTAAAACTCTTAAAATTTTTCGTTTGGCCAATAAAAAGTGAATTTTTTGCTTACGGCTTTCCGAAATTTTCAAAATTTTCGCCTGCGGTGCTGAAAATGGAAGAAATCTGGCTTCCTGGCCTTCCAAAATTCTCAAAATTTTCGCCTGCGGCGCGTAAAGTAAAAGAAAGTTGTATGGTATATCGGAGGATTTGGTGTATCAAGGTGGATTTTGTTTTATATCGTGTGATTTCAAGGGGTCTAATAGCATTCTATCGTTCCTTGTCACCATAAAACATATATCCCTCCTTATTCCACTGATATCCTTAAATCCCCCTTACAATTCCGAACCTTTATTTCGCCCGATATCAAACACGTATATCCAACAAATACGTTTATACACCACTCTCTAATCCACATATATCACTTATCGCCGACAGATTTTCGGCTTGGTTTCGGTTAACCGAATAATTTGGTGAACAGACAACGCATTAAAATACGAATTCTTAAAAATTTGTAAAATTTTGTAAATTTTTAATTTTTTCTTAAAGTTCCGGTTCCGGTTCCGGGCCGGAACTTAGAAAAGTTCCGGTTCCGGGAACCGGAACTCAAATTGGATCCGGCGAAACCCTAACAGAAATACTCTTTTCATTTGTTTTAGGGTCAGGTGTCTTAATAAAATCAGAAATTAAAAAATTCTGGTCTGATTTTAAAAGAATTCTGATCTAAATCAGAAAAAAATCAGAATTTTTGTCGAAATAGGAAAAATCAGAATTTCAGAAAATCAGAATTCTGATAAAAAATTTTAAAATCAGAATTTCTGTTAATATTCTGATTTTAATTCTGGTTTGAAAATCTGGTCTAAAAATCGAATTCTGATAGAAAATTTAAAATCAGAATTTCTGTAATGTTCTGGTTTGAAAATCTGGTTTAAAAATCAGAATTCTGATAATCACCTGTCCAATAACTGTATAATTGAGTTTTCGAATTGACCACAAATAGTGGCTGATGCCCTGTCATCTTTTTTACAAACTCCATTAGGCACATTTTCTGAGCCGGTTACGGTATTGCAATCTGAGTGAGAGGGATTTTAAAATATTATATTTTTTAGAATAATTTCCGATTATTTTCAGAATTATCTCAGAATTATTTTCAGAATATTTTTAATAAGTTATCAGAATACTTCCAAAAATTTTCTGAATTATTTCAGAATAACTCAGAATATTTTTAGAAAATTATCAGAATTATTTCTGAATTATTTCAGAATTATTTTAGAATTAATTTCAGAAAAGTATATTAACTAAATACAATAGATTCATAGTCCTTTTGCTCGGCTGAGACAGTAAATTGGCTTGAACATCTGCTAAAATGAATCTCCTCTACTGCATAGACAAATCGACAACGACGAGTAAGGATATCGGCTCCTTTAAATTAATTAGAATTTTAATTTTAAAAATTATTTTGCACCTAAATGAGTTGTCACAGTATCTGGTCTGGAACCTGGACTCTGAAATAATTAATAAAATATTAATCTCGTACTTTTTTGTTACGGATAAAATTATAAATTTCAGAATTTTTAATAATTTTAAAACAGAATTTGTAATTATCAGTAATCAGAATTTGTAAAATAAGAAATCAGAATTTGTGACGTGATTATTAGAAATCAGAATTTTTTAAATTAAAAATCAGAATTGTAATTTTAATTTTTACTTCTTAATTTAAAAAACTTTTTCATTTTTTCCCTTACAAATTCAGGCACAGGCATTGCTTGATTTAAATCGGGCTCTGCACAACTTAATAAATGAAAAATTGGAATAACTTCGAGATCTTCAATTCCAAAAGGCCAACCTTTAAATTTAATTAAATTAAAAAATAATTTAATTAATTAACCATTAAATTTAAATAAAAGTTCAACATCCAAAGTGCCGTTTATTTGGAAACCATCAGATATGAAAGGGGTATCCTGTAAGGGGTATCCTGTTTAATATAAAATTCTGAAATATATTTATCTAATTTAATTTTCGTCAGAATTTTATTTTCCAGAAATCAGAAATTGTAAATAAAGATTTAAAATTGTAAATTAGGTATATTAGCAGAACATGTAATTTAAAAAATCAGAATTTGTAATTACAAAAATCAGAATTCGTGTTTTTCAAAGATCTGAATTTGTGATTTTTAAAAATCAGAATTTGTAATTACAAAAATCAGAATTCGTGTTTTTCAAAGATCTGAATTTGTGATTTTTAAAAATCAGAATTTGTAAATATTAAAAATCAGAATTATCCAATATTCACTTACATTATACGTAGCAGCAAAAAGTTCCATTTTGGCGGAATAAGCGGCTTTTTCTCTTCCAAGTTTAAAGGATTTGTAAAAACCCCAATTCCTTTAGTTTGGCTAACAGCAGCCAAGCGTATATTTATTGGACCACAAACATTTTCTGCAGAAGGGAAAGCCATTCCAGAATGGCCAAGTCCTCGAGAGAACTAGAAAATTTGGGGAGAAATCTTTAAAAAAGGGGGGCATAAACACAAACAATTTGGGCACTTTTTCTTTCAGGAAATTCAGCTTGTAGTCTAATCATGTAGATTGGGACATGTTCGCTTTCTGGACCAATTCCAGGCTTCCATCTAACGTCTTTGAAAATTAATTTTTAAATTTAAATAGAGGTGTAACTCGCTATAAAATACCTCAAATAACTCACTATAAGAGAAATTTCTTTTTAATTTGCTTGACCATAGAGAGCAGGGATTGGGGGATTATCTGAACCTGGACCTCTTCGAAATTAAAACCGGCCTAAGAAATTCTAAAAACCCATCCCGACGTTTATAACAATCCGATTATCTTTGGTGAGGAGAGAAGAGAAGCTCAAACGATACTCTCGATCTTAGATACACTCTATATAGGATACCGTCCCATCCTTCAACACCAAAACTTTTTGAAGTTAACTCCCCAATTATTGTCAAAAAATAATATTGTTACCAATTGTGTAGTTATCGTTTATGCCTGCTTGAACTTCTGTCGGTGGAGAAAGCGGAAAGCCTTCTAACTTTTTCGAACTCAAATCCTTGCATTTCCCCCAACATTCAGAATCTTCTTTTTGCTAAAACTTGATAAATTTTAACTTTTGAAAATTCAGAAATTTCAAAAATTTCTCAAAAATTTTTTCTAAATTTCAAAAAAAATTTTTAATCTCCAAAAATTTTAAAAATTTTTCCAAAAAAAAATTTAAATTAAATTCTCTCACACATAGCCCTTGCTGTCCATATTTTCTACAATTTTTTCTACACTGATTTAAGCTAATTTCTGAATTTTCTTCTGTACATTTGGCCAAACAACGTCCATAGCATTGCACTGGGGAAGGGATTTCTGGTTGTGGGGGTCCATGACAAATAACAAAATGATAAATTAATTGGAGGAAAATGTTGAAAAATACAATAAAATCTTGAATATTGCCCATATTTTGAGAATAATTTTTAAATATTTTTACAAAAGCATTGTAAATAGGGCTAATAAATAAGACTTAAATTAATGTTTATATTAAAATCAGAATTTACTAAAAATACAGAACTCAGAATTTTCTAAGGCCAACATAAAATTTGCAGAAAATAAAATACATAAATTACAAATGAATTGTAAAAGGGCTTGAAACAATGTTAGGGCGAAATCTTAAATTTTTAAACTCAAGTTTGCGAATAAATTTACTTTAAAATTGCTTTTTGTTGATACATAGTATTGAGGATTATACGGTGACTATTATAATTAGGTACACTGTCGAACTCGATTTTAATTTCTCTTACACCTTTGATGTAAAAAAATATTCTGTTAATGTGTCCTTCATTACTTCGGTGGTATCGCTTGAAAAAATTTTTTTAATTTTGAAAATTTTTTTTGATAATTTTTTTCGATTTTGTCCAGTCAAATTTTTGAAAAATTAACTTAAATCGAGGCCCAGCTTTGAAAAAATATTTTTTTATTTTAAGATATACCTAATTAGTAGAGCTGTCCGAGACTCTTGGTCTTGGAACCAAGACTTTTCTTGGTTTTTTTTCGGTCTTGGTCTTGGTCTTGGTCTTGGGGTGTTTGTCTTGGTCTTGTCTTGGTTTTATTTTTTGGTCTTGGTTTTTTGACCTTTTTGGACTTAGTGCTTGGTCACCTAAAATCCTCAAAAGTTTTGCCTGCGGCGCTGATAAAGTGAATTTTTTTGGACTACGGCCTTCCAAAATTCTCAAAATTTTCGCCTGCGGCGCAGGAAAAGGAAGATTTTTGGCTTCTTGGCCTACATAATTCTCAAAATTTTCGCCTGCGGCGCTGGAAAAGGAAGAATTCTGTCTCCTTGGCCTTCAAAAATTTTCGAAATTTTCACCTGCGGCGCTGGGATGAGATGATTTTCCCCCTTTAAACCTCAATATCCTCCTTAATCCAAGGGCGTAGCCAGGGGGTCGGTTTCAAAGATGGCTAACTTTGGGTGTCGCCAAAATTTTGGCTTTGCCCTTTGATGTCGCTAATATCCCATTAATCCGCCCAAATCCTCTGAAATAATATATCTCATTGATTTTCCACCCGTATAAATTCCCCAAAATTCTTTGAATTTTGCATAGATTTTTCGAAATTATAGGTGATTGTGCTGAAGTTGACGAGATCGTATCAAACTAACAAAAAATAAACCAAAAATTTGACCTATGGGACCTAAAAATTGTCTCGAGTTTTGTATTATTTTTGGTCTTGAGTCTTGGAGTTTTGGTCTTGGTCTTGAGCAGTGCTTCGAAATTTCAAATTTGCTCGTACTCGTACTTCGTACCACCTCTTTTTTTGGCCTCGTACTCGTACCTCGTACCACCCTTATTTTTTTGCTCGTACTCGTACTCGTACCTCGTACCACCCCTATTTTTGGCCTCGTACCTCGTACTTGTACCTCGTACTTACTCGTACTTTAGAATAAATCAAAAAATCTGAAATTTTTATGAATTTTTGGAGCCTAGGGCATCTATTTTTAAATTTTAAGCGTTGAATGTTATGATTTTTGAATCCTTGAAGGCTTTGAAGCCGTAAATCCTCCAATATAATCCATTTTCTGTGCCGCAGGCAAAATTTTTGAGCATTTTGGAGTGCGAGGAGAAATATTGTCTCCAAGATGGGTCGGGGTACTCAAAATCTGACATTTTTGCATCCATTTTTCATCTTCTTACATGGAACTTTCCATCTTCTCCACCGAACTTTTCAAACTTTAATCACCTGATATCCCTCTTAATCTAAATCCCTTTTTCTCAAAAATTTTGAGAATTTTGGATGTCCTTAAGTCAGATTTCTTCTATTTTTTGCGCCGCAGGCGAAAATTTTGAAAATTTTTGATGGCCATGAAGCCAGATTTCTTCCATTTTTCACCGCCGGAGGCGAAAATTTTAGAATTTGGAAGCCAATAATCCAATTTTCTCATTTCTTCAGCGCCGCAGGCAAAAATTTTGAAAATTTCAGAAGGCCATAGGCAAAAAAACTCACTTTTTAGTGGTACAATGAAAATTTTTAAGAAATTTAGAGGACCAAAACACTTAATTTTTTCATGCAAAAAATAGAATAATTTTTTTTACAAAATTAAGCATATAAAATATGTTATTTGAGGAAAGAAAAATATGAAAATTCATTGTACTCTGACCAGGAAGCGAACCCAACTCTAAATCAATAACGTCTTGTGTGCAGCCAAGCACCTTCACCACTCGGCCACTCGCACACATAAGGGCGAATGAAAGGAATTAAATATATTTCTTTCAATTTTCCTATTAACACCAAGTACGAGAGGTACGAGCTCGTACTTAGGCCTCGTACCTCGTACTTTTCACTTTTTTTGGCCTCGTACTCGTACTCGTACCTCGTACCACCCTTATTTTTTTGCTCGTACTCGTACTCGTACTTCGTACCAGGTACGAGTACGAGTACGAGGTACGAGTACGAATTTTGGTACGAGCTTCGAAGCACTGATAGTGTATCTAAGATCGAGAGTATCGTTTGCGTGTCCGGACAATGCGTCAGAGGACAATGGGTCAGTGGACAATCGGTTAGTAGTCGGACAATGCGTCAGTAGACAATCGGTCAGTGTACTAAAAATGAGATAAAAAGAGATTACGAGTATCTAAATGTCGATTTTAGCGGATTAACTGCGATACAGAGGGATTTGCTTGAATTAACAGAGACATAGAGCGAATAACAAGGATAAATCGAGTGGATTATGTTGGATATCTAGGATTTAACGATGATTTTGATTATATCGTGGATTTTGTGAGGATTAAGTGCAATATCAAGGCATTTACGGCGAGATCTTCGATTTTAAGCGATTAAAAGTTATATTTGTGATTTTGAATGATTTTTGGTGATATTCATGGATAAAGATTTAACTCTAAACTAAATCTTTCTCAGAAACTTAATACCTACTCTAAAACCTCTTAATCCACATTAATCCTCAGAGATCCATTAATATCCACCCATAATCTTTTAATCCATTGATATCCCACTAAATACACCCCTGTAGAGAAAAAAATGGGAATATTCTTCTCTCTAATGAGGGTAGTCTGAATCCAGCGAAAACACGATATATTTCAACACAAATATTTTATTTCTCCAAACAAATAAAATATAACAGGAAGTTATTCAATTAAAGTTAAAGCAGGAAAAAAAGCTCAATATCAGTGTTAATAAAAAAAAAGCTCAATATCAGTGTTAATAAGTGCTAAGAATTTTTTAAGAGAGTGCAGAAATAACCAAATTGAAGGGTGGGACATAACAAGTGCACGTTTAATTTTGCGATTACAGGCTTCTGAGTAATTATTTGTGCGATGAATATAAGAATAGTGCGAGTGTGAACATTCCAAAGTGGTATAGGAAATATAGGATTTGCATGAGTGCCATTACCGCGAATGGGGCCGATATAAGTAGATACAAACCAAGAAATGAGAGGCTCAAAACGGTCATCTAATTCATTTTCTAAAATATTAATAACATGAATAACATCATTTTCGGATACAAAGGTTAAGGCAATAATCATTTTACATTTTAAAGCAAAGTCAGGATAATTATTATAGAGATTCAATAGATTAGATTGAGATACATGTTTTCTGAGATTTTGACGAAGGTGAAAGAAACAGCAAAAGATTGAAGATCGCGAAATTTGCAAAATTTATTATTCTAAATTTGCGCCTTAAAAAATCTTCGCGATAATTATTTCGCGAAATTTGCAAAATTTATTATTCTAAATTTGCGCCTTAAAAAATCTTCGCGATAATTATTTCGCGAAATTTGCAAAATTTATTATTCTATATTTGCGCTTTAAAAAATCTTCTCGATAATTATTTCGCGAAATTTGCAAAATTTATTATTCTAAATTTGCGCCTTAAAAAATCTTCGCGATAATTATTTCGCGAAATTTGCAAAATTTATTATTCTAAATTTGCGCCTTAAAAAATCTTCGCGATAATTATTTCGCGAAATTTGCAAAATTTATTCTAAATTTGCGCCTTAAAAAATCTTCGCGATAATTATTTCGCGAAATTTGCAAAATTTATTATTCTAAATTTGCGCTTTAAAAAATCTTCTCGATAATTATTTCGCGAAATTTGCAAAATTTATTATTCTAAATTTGCGCCTTAAAAAATCTTCGCGATAATTATTTCGCGAAATTTGCAAAATTTATTATTCTAAATTTGCGCCTTAAAAAATCTTCGCGATAATTATTTCGCGAAATTTGCAAAATTTATTATTCTAAATTTGCGCTTTAAAAAATCTTCTCGATAATTATTTCGCGAAATTTGCAAAATTTATTATTCTAAATTTGCGCCTTAAAAAATCTTCGCGATAATTATTTCGCGAAATTTGCAAAATTTATTATTCTAAATTTGCGCCTTAAAAAATCTTCGCGATAATTATTTCGCGAAATTTGCAAAATTTATTATTCTAAATTTGCGCTTTAAAAAATCTTCTCGATAATTATTTCGCGAAATTTGCAAAATTTATTATTCTAAATTTGCGCCTTAAAAAATCTTCGCGATAATTATTTCGCGAAATTTGCAAAATTTATTATTCTAAATTTGCGCCTTAAAAAATCTTCGCGATAATTATTTCGCGAAATTTGCAAAATTTATTATTCTAAATTTGCGCCTTAAAAAATCTTTGCGATAATTATTTCGCGAAATTTGCAAAATTTATTATTCTAAATTTGCGCCTTAAAAAATCTTTGCGATAATTATTTCGCGAAATTTGCAAAATTTATTATTCTAAATTTGCGCCTTAAAAAATCTTTGCGATAATTATTTCGCGAAATTTGCAAAATTTATTATTCTAAATTTGCGCCTTAAAAAATCTTCGCGATAATTATTTCGCGAAATTTGCAAAATTTATTATTCTAAATTTGCGCCTTAAAAAATCTTCGCGATAATTATTTCGCGAAATTTGCAAAATTTATTATTCTAAATTTGCGCTTTAAAAAATCTTCTCGATAATTATTTCGCGAAATTTGCAAAATTTATTATTCTAAATTTGCGCCTTAAAAAATCTTCGCGATAATTATTTCGCGAAATTTGCAAAATTTATTATTCTAAATTTGCGCCTTAAAAAATCTTCGCGATAATTATTTCGCGAAATTTGCAAAATTTATTATTCTAAATTTGCGCTTTAAAAAATCTTCTCGATAATTATTTCGCGAAATTTGCAAAATTTATTATTCTAAATTTGCGCCTTAAAAAATCTTCGCGATAATTATTTCGCGAAATTTGCAAAATTTATTATTCTAAATTTGCGCCTTAAAAAATCTTCGCGATAATTATTTCGCGAAATTTGCAAAATTTATTATTCTAAATTTGCGCCTTAAAAAATCTTCGCGATAATTATTTCGCGAAATTTGCAAAATTTATTATTCTAAATTTGCGCCTTAAAAAATCTTCGCGATAAATTATTCTAAATTTGCGCCTTAAAAAATCTTCGCGATAATTATTTCGCGAAATTTGCAAAATTTATTATTCTAAATTTGCGCTTTAAAAAATCTTCTCGATAATTATTTCGCGAAATTTGCAAAATTTATTATTCTAAATTTGCGCCTTAAAAAATCTTCGCGATAATTATTTCGCGAAATTTGCAAAATTTATTATTCTAAATTTGCGCTTTAAAAAATCTTCTCGATAATTATTTCGCGAAATTTGCAAAATTTATTATTCTAAATTTGCGCCTTAAAAAATCTTCGCGATAATTATTTCGCGAAATTTGCAAAATTTATTATTCTAAATTTGCGCTTTAAAAAATCTTCTCGATAATTATTTCGCGAAATTTGCAAAATTTATTATTCTAAATTTGCGCCTTAAAAAATCTTCGCGATAATTATTTCGCGAAATTTGCAAAATTTATTATTCTAAATTTGCGCCTTAAAAAATCTTCGCGATAATTATTTCGCGAAATTTGCAAAATTTATTATTCTAAATTTGCGCTTTAAAAAATCTTCTCGATAATTATTTCGCGAAATTTGCAAAATTTATTATTCTAAATTTGCGCCTTAAAAAATCTTCGCGATAATTATTTCGCGAAATTTGCAAAATTTATTATTCTAAATTTGCGCTTTAAAAAATCTTCTCGATAATTATTTCGCGAAATTTGCAAAATTTATTATTCTAAATTTGCGCCTTAAAAAATCTTCGCGATAATTATTTCGCGAAATTTGCAAAATTTATTATTCTAAATTTGCGCTTTAAAAAATCTTCTCGATAATTATTTCGCGAAATTTGCAAAATTTATTATTCTAAATTTGCGCCTTAAAAAATCTTCGCGATAATTATTTCGCGAAATTTGCAAAATTTATTATTTTAAATTTGCGCTTTAAAAAATCTTCTCGATAATTATTTCGCGAAATTTGCAAAATTTATTATTCTAAATTTGCGCCTTAAAAAATCTTCGCGATAATTATTTCGCGAAATTTGCAAAATTTATTATTCTAAATTTGCGCTTTAAAAAATCTTCTCGATAATTATTTCGCGAAATTTGCAAAATTTATTATTCTAAATTTGCGCCTTAAAAAATCTTCGCGATAATTATTTCGCGAAATTTGCAAAATTTATTATTCTAAATTTGCGCTTTAAAAAATCTTCTCGATAATTATTTCGCGAAATTTGCAAAATTTATTATTCTAAATTTGCGCCTTAAAAAATCTTCGCGATAATTATTTCGCGAAATTTGCAAAATTTATTATTCTAAATTTGCGCCTTAAAAAATCTTCTCGATAATTATTTCGCGAAATTTGCAAAATTTATTATTCTAAATTTGCGCTTTAAAAAATCTTCTCGATAATTATTTCGCGAAATTTGCAAAATTTATTATTCTAAATTTGCGCCTTAAAAAATCTTTGCGATAATTATTTCGCGAAATTTGCAAAATTTATTATTCTAAATTTGCGCCTTAAAAAATCTTCGCGATAATTATTTCGCGAAATTTGCAAAATTTATTATTCTAAATTTGCGCCTTAAAAAATCTTCGCGATAATTATTTCGCGAAATTTGCAAAATTTATTATTCTAAATTTGCGCCTTAAAAAATCTTCGCGATAATTATTTCGCGAAATTTGCAAAATTTATTATTCTAAATTTGCGCTTTAAAAAATCTTCTCGATAATTATTTCGCGAAATTTGCAAAATTTATTATTCTAAATTTGCGCCTTAAAAAATCTTCGCGATAATTATTTCGCGAAATTTGCAAAATTTATTATTCTAAATTTGCGCTTTAAAAAATCTTCTCGATAATTATTTCGCGAAATTTGCAAAATTTATTATTCTAAATTTGCGCTTTAAAAAATCTTCTCGATAATTATTTCGCGAAATTTGCAAAATTTATTATTCTAAATTTGCGCTTTAAAAAATCTTCTCGATAATTATTTCGCGAAATTTGCAAAATTTATTATTCTAAATTTGCGCTTTAAAAAATCTTCTCGATAATTATTTCGCGAAATTTGCAAAATTTATTATTCTAAATTTGCGCCTTAAAAAATCTTCGCGATAATTATTTCGCGAAATTTGCAAAATTTATTATTCTAAATTTGCGCTTTAAAAAATCTTCTCGATAATTATTTCGCGAAATTTGCAAAATTTATTATTCTAAATTTGCGCCTTAAAAAATCTTCGCGATAATTATTTCGCGAAATTTGCAAAATTTATTATTCTAAATTTGCGCCTTAAAAAATCTTCGCGATAATTATTTCGCGAAATTTGCAAAATTTATTATTCTAAATTTGCGCTTTAAAAAATCTTCTCGATAATTATTTCGCGAAATTTGCAAAATTTATTATTCTAAATTTGCGCTTTAAAAAATCTTCTCGATAATTATTTCGCGAAATTTGCAAAATTTATTATTCTAAATTTGCGCTTTAAAAAATCTTCTCGATAATTATTTCGCGAAATTTGCAAAATTTATTATTCTAAATTTGCGCCTTAAAAAATCTTCGCGATAATTATTTCGCGAAATTTGCAAAATTTATTATTCTAAATTTGCGCCTTAAAAAATCTTCGCGATAATTATTTCGCGAAATTTGCAAAATTTATTATTCTAAATTTGCGCCTTAAAAAATCTTCGCGATAATTATTTCGCGAAATTTGCAAAATTTATTATTCTAAATTTGCGCTTTAAAAAATCTTCTCGATAATTATTTCGCGAAATTTGCAAAATTTATTATTCTAAATTTGCGCCTTAAAAAATCTTCGCGATAATTATTTCGCGAAATTTGCAAAATTTATTATTCTAAATTTGCGCCTTAAAAAATCTTCGCGATAATTATTTCGCGAAATTTGCAAAATTTATTATTCTAAATTTGCGCCTTAAAAAATCTTCGCGATAATTATTTCGCGAAATTTGCAAAATTTATTATTCTAAATTTGCGCCTTAAAAAATCTTCGCGATAATTATTTCGCGAAATTTGCAAAATTTATTATTCTAAATTTGCGCTTTAAAAAATCTTCTCGATAATTATTTCGCGAAATTTGCAAAATTTATTATTCTAAATTTGCGCCTTAAAAAATCTTCGCGATAATTATTTCGCGAAATTTGCAAAATTTATTATTCTAAATTTGCGCCTTAAAAAATCTTCGCGATAATTATTTCGCGAAATTTGCAAAATTTATTATTCTAAATTTGCGCTTTAAAAAATCTTCTCGATAATTATTTCGCGAAATTTGCAAAATTTATTATTCTAAATTTGCGCCTTAAAAAATCTTCGCGATAATTATTTCGCGAAATTTGCAAAATTTATTATTCTAAATTTGCGCCTTAAAAAATCTTCGCGATAATTATTTCGCGAAATTTGCAAAATTTATTATTCTAAATTTGCGCTTTAAAAAATCTTCGCGATAATTATTTCGCGAAATTTGCAAAATTTATTATTCTATATTTGCGCTTTAAAAAATCTTCTCGATAATTATTTCGCGAAATTTGCAAAATTTATTATTCTAAATTTGCGCCTTAAAAAATCTTCGCGATAATTATTTCGCGAAATTTGCAAAATTTATTATTCTAAATTTGCGCCTTAAAAAATCTTCGCGATAATTATTTCGCGAAATTTGCAAAATTTATTATTCTAAATTTGCGCCTTAAAAAATCTTCGCGATAATTATTTCGCGAAATTTGCAAAATTTATTATTCTAAATTTGCGCCTTAAAAAATCTTCGCGATAATTATTTCGCGAAATTTGCAAAATTTATTATTCTAAATTTGCGCTTTAAAAAATCTTCTCGATAATTATTTCGCGAAATTTGCAAAATTTATTATTCTAAATTTGCGCCTTAAAAAATCTTCGCGATAATTATTTCGCGAAATTTGCAAAATTTATTATTCTAAATTTGCGCTTTAAAAAATCTTCTCGATAATTATTTCGCGAAATTTGCAAAATTTATTATTCTAAATTTGCGCCTTAAAAAATCTTCGCGATAATTATTTCGCGAAATTTGCAAAATTTATTATTCTAAATTTGCGCCTTAAAAAATCTTCGCGATAATTATTTCGCGAAATTTGCAAAATTTATTATTCTAAATTTGCGCCTTAAAAAATCTTCGCGATAATTATTTCGCGAAATTTGCAAAATTTATTATTCTAAATTTGCGCCTTAAAAAATCTTCGCGATAATTATTTCGCGAAATTTGCAAAATTTATTATTCTAAATTTGCGCTTTAAAAAATCTTCTCGATAATTATTTCGCGAAATTTGCAAAATTTATTATTCTAAATTTGCGCCTTAAAAAATCTTTGCGATAATTATTTCGCGAAATTTGCAAAATTTATTATTCTAAATTTGCGCCTTAAAAAATCTTTGCGATAATTATTTCGCGAAATTTGCAAAATTTACTATTCTAAATTTGCGCCTTAAAAAATCTTTGCGATAATTATTTCGCGAAATTTGCAAAATTTATTATTCTAAATTTGCGCCTTAAAAAATCTTTGCGATAATTATTTCGCGAAATTTGCAAAATTTATTATTCTAAATTTGCGCCTTAAAAAATCTTTGCGATAATTATTTCGCGAAATTTGCAAAATTTATTATTCTAAATTTGCGCCTTAAAAAATCTTTGCGATAATTATTTCGCGAAATTTGCAAAATTTATTATTCTAAATTTGCGCCTTAAAAAATCTTCGCGATAATTATTTCGCGAAATTTGCAAAATTTATTATTCTAAATTTGCGCCTTAAAAAATCTTCGCGATAATTATTTCGCGAAATTTGCAAAATTTATTATTCTAAATTTGCGCTTTAAAAAATCTTCTCGATAATTATTTCGCGAAATTTGCAAAATTTATTATTCTAAATTTGCGCCTTAAAAAATCTTCGCGATAATTATTTCGCGAAATTTGCAAAATTTATTATTCTAAATTTGCGCCTTAAAAAATCTTCGCGATAATTATTTCGCGAAATTTGCAAAATTTATTATTCTAAATTTGCGCCTTAAAAAATCTTCGCGATAATTATTTCGCGAAATTTGCAAAATTTATTATTCTAAATTTGCGCCTTAAAAAATCTTCGCGATAATTATTTCGCGAAATTTGCAAAATTTATTATTCTAAATTTGCGCTTTAAAAAATCTTCTCGATAATTATTTCGCGAAATTTGCAAAATATATTATTCTAAATTTGCGCCTTAAAAAATCTTCGCGATAATTATTTCGCGAAATTTGCAAAATTTATTATTCTAAATTTGCGCCTTAAAAAATCTTCGCGATAATTATTTCGCGAAATTTGCAAAATTTATTATTCTAAATTTGCGCCTTAAAAAATCTTCTCGATAATTATTTCGCGAAATTTGCAAAATTTATTATTCTAAATTTGCGCTTTAAAAAATCTTCTCGATAATTATTTCGCGAAATTTGCAAAATTTATTATTCTAAATTTGCGCCTTAAAAAATCTTTGCGATAATTATTTCGCGAAATTTGCAAAATTTATTATTCTAAATTTGCGCCTTAAAAAATCTTCGCGATAATTATTTCGCGAAATTTGCAAAATTTATTATTCTAAATTTGCGCCTTAAAAAATCTTCGCGATAATTATTTCGCGAAATTTGCAAAATTTATTATTCTAAATTTGCGCTTTAAAAAATCTTCTCGATAATTATTTCGCGAAATTTGCAAAATTTATTATTCTAAATTTGCGCCTTAAAAAATCTTCGCGATAATTATTTCGCGAAATTTGCAAAATTTATTATTCTAAATTTGCGCCTTAAAAAATCTTCGCGATAATTATTTCGCGAAATTTGCAAAATTTATTATTCTAAATTTGCGCCTTAAAAAATCTTCGCGATAATTATTTCGCGAAATTTGCAAAATTTATTATTCTAAATTTGCGCCTTAAAAAATCTTCGCGATAATTATTTCGCGAAATTTGCAAAATTTATTATTCTAAATTTGCGCTTTAAAAAATCTTCTCGATAATTATTTCGCGAAATTTGCAAAATATATTATTCTAAATTTGCGCCTTAAAAAATCTTCGCGATAATTATTTCGCGAAATTTGCAAAATTTATTATTCTAAATTTGCGCCTTAAAAAATCTTCGCGATAATTATTTCGCGAAATTTGCAAAATTTATTATTCTAAATTTGCGCCTTAAAAAATCTTCTCGATAATTATTTCGCGAAATTTGCAAAATTTATTATTCTAAATTTGCGCTTTAAAAAATCTTCTCGATAATTATTTCGCGAAATTTGCAAAATTTATTATTCTAAATTTGCGCCTTAAAAAATCTTTGCGATAATTATTTCGCGAAATTTGCAAAATTTATTATTCTAAATTTGCGCCTTAAAAAATCTTCGCGATAATTATTTCGCGAAATTTGCAAAATTTATTATTCTAAATTTGCGCCTTAAAAAATCTTCGCGATAATTATTTCGCGAAATTTGCAAAATTTATTATTCTAAATTTGCGCTTTAAAAAATCTTCTCGATAATTATTTCGCGAAATTTGCAAAATTTATTATTCTAAATTTGCGCCTTAAAAAATCTTTGCGATAATTATTTCGCGAAATTTGCAAAATTTATTATTCTAAATTTGCGCCTTAAAAAATCTTCGCGATAATTATTTCGCGAAATTTGCAAAATTTATTATTCTAAATTTGCGCCTTAAAAAATCTTCGCGATAATTATTTCGCGAAATTTTCAAAATTTATTATTCTAAATTTGCGCCTTAAAAAATCTTCGCGATAATTATTTCGCGAAATTTTCAAAATGGTTGGCCTTGCAATATTTTTAAAATTATCGCCTGCGGCGCCATAAAAGGAATAAATTTTGCAAATTTCGCGAAATAATTATCGAGAAGATTTTTTAAAGCGCAAATTTAGAATAATAAATTTTGCAAATTTCGCGAAATAATTATCGCGAAGATTTTTTAAGGCGCAAATTTAGAATAATAAATTTTGCAAATTTCGCGAAATAATTATCGCGAAGATTTTTTAAGGCGCAAATTTAGAATAATAAATTTTGCAAATTTCGCGAAATAATTATCGGCAAGATTTTTTAAGGCGCAAATTTAGAATAATAAATTTTGCAAATTTCGCGAAATAATTATCGCAAAGATTTTTTAAGGCGCAAATTTAGAATAATAAATTTTGCAAATTTCGCGAAATAATTATCGCAAAGATTTTTTAAGGCGCAAATTTAGAATAATAAATTTTGCAAATTTCGCGAAATAATTATCGCAAAGATTTTTTAAGGCGCAAATTTAGAATAATAAATTTTGCAAATTTCGCGAAATAATTATCGCAAAGATTTTTTAAGGCGCAAATGTAGAATAATAAATTTTGCAAATTTCGCGAAATAATTATCGCAAAGATTTTTTAAGGCGCAAATTTAGAATAATAAATTTTGCAAATTTCGCGAAATAATTATCGCAAAGATTTTTTAAGGCGCAAATTTAGAATAATAAATTTTGCAAATTTCGCGAAATAATTATCGCAAAGATTTTTTAAGGCGCAAATTTAGAATAGTAAATTTTGCAAATTTCGCGAAATAATTATCGCAAAGATTTTTTAAGGCGCAAATTTAGAATAATAAATTTTGCAAATTTCGCGAAATAATTATCGCAAAGATTTTTTAAGGCGCAAATTTAGAATAATAAATTTTGCAAATTTCGCGAAATAATTATCGCAAAGATTTTTTAAGGCGCAAATTTAGAATAATAAATTTTGCAAATTTCGCGATCTTCAATCTTTTGCTGTTTCTTTCACCTTCGTCAAAATCTCAGAAAACATGTATCTCAATCTAATCTATTGAATCTCTATAATAATTATCCTGACTTTGCTTTAAAATGTAAAATGATTATTGCCTTAACCTTTGTATCCGAAAATGATGTTATTCATGTTATTAATATTTTAGAAAATGAATTAGATGACCGTTTTGAGCCTCTCATTTCTTGGTTTGTATCTACTTATATCGGCCCCATTCGCGGTAATGGCACTCATGCAAATCCTATATTTCCTATACCACTTTGGAATGTTCACACTCGCACTATTCTTAAATTCATCGAACAAATAATTACTCAGAAGCCTGTAATCGCAAAATTAAACGTGCACTTGATATGTCCCACCCTTCAATTTGGTTATTTCTGCACTCTCTTAAAAAATTCTTAGCACTTATTAACACTGATATTGAGTTACAAGTTGCTGGTCGTGAACCGCCTCGTAAACGTGCAAAATATATGGAATGTGATGAAAGAATTTTAAGAATTTGTAATAATTATTTATAATTTTGATACAGTTTTAGATTCTTTGCGTGGAATAACGCACAATTTTAACATTGATTAAATTTTTTATTCTTATCATTTTTATTTTTATACGTTGAATTGACATCATTATGTTTAAAACTTATTGATTCAAGGATTTGTCGGCGGTACCTTGGGCGGCGGTCCTGGGCTCGCGGTACCTTGGGCCGCGGTACCTTGGGGTGTACCCGTTTATTAGAGGGGGTTGAAAAATACAAGCGCACGTCCCATTAGAAGCGCAGTCTACGAGTAGGTTGAAGAAGCGCATGCGTTTTATTGGGAAAAATACGGTATAAGGATAGGATTTTGTTAGTACCCCTTGATTTCAATATACCCCTAGAATATATTGAAACTTTTTTTTTGATGTTATCAAATATTTGTTGTCGTAATTTTAAATTCTAACAACTTAAAATTTTAGTTACTGTTTTTAAAAAAAGACCCTTATTCATTTAATACAAAAATAATTGTCACAATTTTTATTGAGGGAAGAGAAATTGTTTTTTTCGAGGGAAGAGATTGTTTGAAAATTTGAAAAAATCATGGAAACTTATAAACTCAGTTCAAAAAACGAAAAGTAAACTCCTAAATATATACATATAACAAATCAATCTTATAAATTTTTGGTGTTTTTTTCAATTTATTGCTTATTTTTATCATATTTTACCTTTTTTGAGGATTTAAAAATAAATTTTATTTTGAAAAAGTGACGTTTTTTTTAAATATTTACCTATTTAAAATCGTTCCCAAAATTATGGTCATCAGAGTGTGATTTTAGGGCGAAAACTCGAAACGATCTGATTAACTAAAAATGGCATGACTCGAACATCTCTGGGCATATCTCTGCCTTTGTCCAGACTTTATAAGTATGTACTCATCGGTATTCCATTGTATATATTTGATTAGATACTTTATTGGAAAAATTAGTGATAAGATAGTATAAATTAACAAATAGTAAATGATCAATTTTATTATAATTTCAATTCATTTCCTCTTAGCAACTTGTGCAGCAACTCGATGATTGAAAAGAGTTGGCACAAAAATTAACGGGCAGCTGCAGTCGCAATAATGTTTATTGTTTCCATAGTGAAGGCAAGTACAAGGGCAATTGCATTGACAGATATAACCCTTGCATCTACATCTACAGCAACATCCATTGCCACAACTTGTAGCTTCATTACTGCTATCATCGTCTTCGTCAATGGGGCGAGGCGTCGGGCGTATTGGTGGTCGTGGTGTGTAAGGGTTAACCTCACCAGAGCTTGAAAGAAAGAATTTTTAAATGGTCGGACCCTATTATAGGACACATAAATCGTCTGAAAAACCTAGTTTAAAATAAGTGTTTTCTTGAATTTGTGGAATTGATTAGGGATATAGTGTAGTGTACCGGTGGTAAAAGTTCGGGACGTGACATATGTCATTCGATTCGTCTCGACGAGCTGAGTCGAACGGTACCACTCCCAATTTTAGGAAATGATTCTGGACCGAGTTATAGGTCCCTGAAAATCGAAAAACCAAAGGGGGGACCAAGCACTTTTTTGGGGTGAAAAATTCGAAAATGCAAATTATACCTCATTCGAAAGAGCTCGTCGAGCTGAGTCGAATGACACCAAAACCATCTTGATTGGACAAGTTTTGACAAAGTTACAATAGAAAAACTACCAACCTAAACCTATGGGTCGTCGGCGAAGCGCTTGTGCAAGACCCCGCGCTTCGCGCGGGGTCTTGCGGCACGCGCCTCGCGGGGAGTCTACGGGCGCTGGGTCTGGGCTCGTAACATGATCCTATTCCATTTCCCTTGCTCTGGACGTATTTGGGGCCTCCGTAGCAGCAAAAATCTCCACAAATGCCATAGGTAAGGAGCTAAAAGAAAAGATCATAACTTTGTCAAATCAAGTCAGATTTCGTTGATTTTGGTGTCATTCGACTCAGCTCGACGAGCTCTTTCGAATGAGGTATAATTTGCATTTTCGAATTTTTCACCCCAAAAAAGTGCTTGGTCCCCCCTTTGGTTTTTCGATTTTCAGGGACCTATAACTCGGTCCAGAATCATTTCCTAAAATTGGGAGTGGTACCGTTCGACTCAGCTCGTCGAGACGAATCGAATGACATATGTCCCGTCCCGAACTTTTACCACCGGTACACTACACTACAGCCTTGATTAGATAGCTTTTTCATTCATGCCCAGCTAAAATTTAAAGAGAGCGGAGCGCCTAAATCTGGGGGTATATTATAGTGAGCTACCGTGTTTTCAATCTTATCTCATAGTCAGAAAACTAGTTAATTAGCCGAATCCCATACGTTGATTAGAACGCTATTGTATTCGTTCAAATCTACCTCGAATCATCCGTGTCGGTTTGAGAGCATCCGTAGAGTTTGTTAAGTTTACGCAGGTCTATACGGCTTGGAGTTCTCGCATTACCAATAGCGTTCTCATTATAACGCCGAAGTACTCGAAAGCCAGGTAATCCATTTTTCGTTCCTGCGCGCACTTGATAATGCATAATTGACCCATAATCATAGGGTTCCCCATAAGTCTCCAAAGTTGCTCTGCTTTGTTTTTGATATTCTGAAACGACGTCAGGCCGGAGATTATCAAAAAGTACTTCAATGTATTCGTCGCGATCATATCTGTAACATTAAAATTGACTCTCGGTCAATGGCAATTGGGGGAGTCGACTCTGGGAGCAAGCGCACTCATTTTTTGGGAAAATAAAAATAACTCATTCGCCCCGTGGTCCTATGCAGCCAGACCTCATTTTATACACTTAATACTAGACCTCCGAATACCTAGCCTCCGAATATCTTCTTTCAGTGCCGCAAGACTTCACCCCAAGACCAAGAACGAAAAAAACCCAAGAAAAGTCTTGGAATCAAACTCAAGACCAAGTGTCTCGGACGTCTCTACTACATAGTTAGACCTCAGTTTAAGTTGAGGTATATCCAAGGCCCTTAGAATACCAAGGCCCTTGGTAAGAGTCATAAAGTAAACACTGTGTCAGAAAAGTATACACTGTCAAATATGTAGCCCTAACCTCGTAGAATAAATATTCCTACATGGATTATGGGTTAAACCAAACTCTGAGTTCTACTTTCTGGAGATGGGGACCCCGTTGTAAGCCCCAAGAGTGCAAATATAAAGGAGATCCTTTTGTATTAAGCAATTACCGCATTTGTTCATGATATACCCCAAGACTGTGCATTAATTCATGAATAGCAGTAGGAGCAGATTCACAAAAGGTTCCAGTTTGTAGGTTTAATTGGTTGTGTTTTTGTTCATTATTGAAACCAATATACGCCCAGCAACCTTTTTGCGATGATTTTATCGTAATGTAATTTTTGTGCCGACTTGGATCATATTTTGGAAAGGAAATGCAAGTTTCGTCTTCTAAAGTGTTGATAGCTGATTGTACAGCTTTTCTAGCTCTTCTCCCAACTGAGTTGTCGAAATATATAGGCAACTGTTTGTTAGGCCAAATTCTTAAGAATTGTCTTTTAGTTAGTTAGGGATCTCATACTACCCTAAGGGTGATCCTCAAAAGAGGTTTAGCCTAAAATCTTCAGTTGCCCTCTAGCTCTAGTTTTGAGACAGCTTTGTTCTTCGAAACCCTGGGGAATAATCAAAACCAAGATCCAGTGTTGATTTGTAAGTCAACCCTCAGTCGAACGAACCATACATAGCAGAGGTGCACCTATTAGTGATGCTCGGGTATCCCGATCCCGACTCACGAGGTCATTTCCTGACCCGACTCCCGTTTCCCGGGTTTTTTCTTCTCCCAAGCATCACTAGCGCCTATACTGATTTTAAAAAGCGAAAGACAAAAAAAATTCGGTAAAAGGCGAATCGGCACACCACTGATACACAGCACCAGTTGGTTCTGGATATAATCTTAGTCTTTGGTACGTTGGCATTGGAAATCTTTGAACATCTAGAACTGGTCCCGATTCCGACTTATTGTTAGCTCAACACATCTAAAGATTTTATAGCATATCCCTTAACAAGTAATAAAAGTTGAAATTTCACCTGCTTTTATCCTTAATCACACTTTTTTGCACACCTTCCTCCTCCGAGTCTTCTTCTGCTATGTTTTGCTTTTCAAAAACCATATCACCTACGAAGACATAATCATCAGTAGAGATTGTAGGAGGAGTCATCTCCTCGTTAGATTCAGTCGATTCAAAAACCCAATTATTTGCGTCCTCAGTTATCCAGCTATTTCGTTCTGACTAAATTTTGTAAAGGTTTACAACAGCAAGTCACTTTTTAATCAAACGCTTATCCCTAATAGTCAGAGGGGTGGGTTGGAACAGTCAGAGGTTTCGGAAATCGGAACTGACTCAAAAGTCGGAACTCGGAAATTGGAAATCAATTTTTTTTGAAACTCAGAAATCGGAAGGAAAAAACGTCGGAAATCGGAATTCCGATCCACCTCTGCTAATAATTTCGCTTTTTAATCAAACAAAATTTTACCCCTCGTTTAGGACGCAAAACGCTTCTATCGCTTGTGACAAAATTGATGGATACCAGTAATGTAAAGATAATAGAAAAAAGCAAAGGCTGTGGCATTGTGTTGATCCAATGAAAACCTTCCCAAATAATGTTCTCTACATTCGGAAACTAAAAGTAAAACACAAAAAAAACTTTGGGTTTAAGGGGCATTAGGAAATAGTTGCGGACGAAAAGTTGCGGACTTAATATATTGTTTGCGGACAAAAGTTGCGGTTGAAAAGTTGCGGACAATATTTGCGGACACAAATTCTAATGCGAACATAAATAAAATTTTGCGTAATTTGCGGATCGGCATTTTTAAAAATTTATTTTTACCAATGATAATCAAATAAATATCTAAGCTATAATCCAAAAATATTGAGAGATGGATATTAATAAAATCCTTAATTTAGGCCTAAGATAAAAACAAAATTAATGTCACCATTTTTTAGCTTATTTTAAAGGTAAAACAAAAATAAATATATAATTGAGTTCTAGAACAATTACTTTTTTAAATTGAAAAAGCAACAATTGTTGCTTTTAATGTTTTATATTTATAAATGTATCAAATTTGGATGAAAATTTACAAGGCCAATTTATTCTAAATATTGTGCAAATTGACTAAAGATAGGCGAAAAATTTTGTTTTAAAATTCTCTTTAAAGTTTATAAAGAAAAAATTGCCTACAAATATTTGCAGACAACATTTGCGGACATAAAGGAAAAATATTTCTTTAGCTTGCATAATTTTTATAAAAAAAATTAAATAATTCTACTTAATATGTATAAATTAAAAAAAATTTTTTTGGTTAAAAAAGTCCCAATTTTTATTTAATATATAAAATTCAATTTTTAATTATTTAAATATTTTAAGTCAGTCTTAGAGTTAATGTCTAAAATTTATTATTTCGTAACCAATTTTTGGAACGGGGGGTTTCGTACGGACCCCCTTCTAATTTTGTCAATAAAGTCGAGTATTGATGTAGAGTGTATCCGATAGTAGATGCCCCTATTTATTTTGTATTAGTTTTCGATAATTCGTTTGGAAAGTGAGTGAGTGATTAAACAAAAACTTATTTAAGATAAGCCTCATTATAAGGCCGAAAATTGTATGTTAGGTGATTATGACAGTTCAACCTAGAGACCAGTTCGAGCTTTATAGTTTTCGAGTTATCAATCTCGTACAATATTACCAGTCCAGCCTTAAGTCAGAACAAAAATCAGTAGAATAAAGGTAAGGTTGATCTTATACGATCAATACCGACCAGTAAGATATTGATGAGAGAGAATGGGTTTTTCTGTTTTTTGTCACACCCCAATAAGATAGCTTAGAATTTTGTGCCGTACATTATTCCGTATCGTAATACCAATAAATAATAATGTAGTAAAAATAGCATAATTTTACACAATATGTATAAATTGAAGGAATATTTTTTAATCAAAAAAGTCCCAATTCTACTTAATATACAAAATTTAAATTATAAATTATTTAAATCGTTTTGTTTGCCAATTAGGTTAAGATAATTTGCCAGAATATATTTCTGAAAATTTTTGGATCTGGAGTGGAATACTAGTGATGCTCGGGTATCCCGGCTCCCGACACCCGACTCGGGAAATTTCCCGAGTTTTTGGCCTCCCGATCCCGACTCCCGATGTCAATTCCCGACTAAGTCGGGAAATTTTTACACCCCTAAGAATGGATTTTTCTGACAAAATTATATTTTCATTTATAAAAAATGAAGAAATCTGGCCTCTTGGTCTTCCAAAATTCCCAAAATTTTCGCCTGCGGCGCTGAAAAGGGAAGATTTTTGGCTTAAGGATCTTCCAAAATCCTCAAAATTTTCGCCTGCGGCGCTGAAAATTGAAGAATCTGCGGAGTTGAGTATAGAAGATTTCGGTGATTTACTAGGATTATGGTGAATTTGAAGAGATAACGAGGGATTTGCAGTAATAAAGAGAGATATCAATGGATGATTAATGTTGCACAGGGGTGTTAATACTATAGAGGGATATGATGAGATATGTGGCTTTCCGACTATCCGACAACCTTATTGGAGAGAGCATTTTCTCGATCGAGCAGCACTGAAAATTTCAAAAGATCGCGTCTAACAGGCCAACATGTCTTCTTGACCTCCAAAATTCTCAAAATTTTTGCCTGCGGCGCAAAAAATCGGAATTTTTGGAGCCGAAGGCGCCAAAATTTTTTTAATTCTAAATTCCCGACTCCCGATCCCGAGTCCCGAGGTCATTTCCCGACCCGACTCCCGTTTCCCGATTCCCGGGTTTTTTCTTCTCCCGAGCATCACTATGGAATACCTTTATGTTAAATAAATATGTACTTTCATCCAGACCGCTAATTTTATTTGGATGTTTCTAAGAGGAGAATACCTTAGTTTAGAAAAAAATTTTGTTGTAAAAATTAAATCGGCTTTATGATCGTTCCGGATTTATTTTCAATTTTTTCCTGTGTCGATTATTTGAGAAAAAGGCGGGTAGGGTTTCATATCGGGTTTTCAGAATTTTCTTCGGGTTAAAGTTTAAAAAAGCCGGGGAGTTTGGGCGAGTTAAAAATTTTGAAATTTTACGGAGTTTGCAATATTTAAGTGATATCTAAAAATGAGGTTCGTTTTAAGTTTTTTCAGATAGTTCTTTAAGATAGTTCTCTAATTTTGATAATTTTAAGAGATATTGAATTGAAATAAAAAATAAAATTCTACATAATATGTATAAATTAAAAAAAATTTTTTTTGTTAAAAAAAGTTCCTAATTTTACTAAATATATAAAATTCTAATTTGTTATTGCTTAAATCTTTGTGAGTAAGTTTAATAGGGTATACAAATAATAAACGTTATTCAGAAAATTTTTGGGCCGGGGGTTTCACGTACGGAACCCTCTTCTAATTTTGTCTTTAGGTGATTCATAGATTAGATCCGATAGTAGATTCTCCAATATATTTTGGATTAACTTTCTATAATTTGGTTGGCCAGTGAGTGATTAAATAATACCTCTATCTAATGATAGACCTTTCGTGCTAATTTTCATGTAGAAGTAGATTTAAAACAAAGTTTTCGAAAATTAAAAAAATTCAAAATTATTGAAATCGAAAATTCAAACGAAATCGAGAGTTTAAATTCGTAAAAAATTTAATGATTGGAAAATAATTTGAATGGTAGCAGAAGTAAATTAATTATAAGTAAATTATTGTAGAAGCTCTTATTAGGATAAGGGGTTTGATTATGGGAAATCTATGAATAATCCACACCAGTGATTTTTGTTCTTATTAGAGACTGGACGAAATATCAAAAAAGATTGATATCTCGAAACATATAGATCAATACGGTCACTAGTTTCAACTGTCAGTCACATAATCTCAGCGCTTATAATGAGCTGTAGCTTAGATAGAGGTATTGTGTGCCACTCATTTAATGACTATCAAAATTTCATAAGAATTTACCTCAATAGATTGGAGGCTTTTATATCAGATGGCTATATATATGTAATTCAGTCAATTTTATTGAAAAAATTGAAAGGGGGTTCCGTACGCTAACCCCCCGGCCCAAAAATTAATTTCACAAAAGAATTTCAATGACTGGCAAACAAGATGATTTAAATAATAAAAATTTTAAATTCTATATATTATGTAGAATTGAAACTTTTTTAATTAAAAATTTTTTTGTCCTTTAATGTACATTTAGGATATCCAAATCCTAGCATAGATATCGAAGTCATATCACCCCCAAGATACTAACAGATTAGGGTGTCCAAACCAATTTTAAATTGAATAAAAGACACAAGAAATCGGACTTTTCGAATCATTCTGCCTCCCTAGTTAAGCTGAGGTGGGGCGGAACAGTCAAAGGTGGCGGAAATCGGAAGAGCCGGAAATCGGAACTGGCTCAAAAGTCGGAAATCGGAAATCAAAATAAAAAAATTTTTTAAGGAAATCGGAAGGAAAAAACGCCGGAAATCGGAAGTCGGAATTCCGACCCACCTCTGCTAGGTAAGCGGTTCCTTTTCTATTTTCAAACAAAGTTTATTTGTATATCTTTAAACGAAAAAGTTATAGTTAGATCCATTGAATCTTCAAAATTATCAATATCATATAATCCCTTCTATACCCCATACTTCCTTCTTAATCTCCTCAATAGCCTCTTTCTCCTCCCTTTAGAGCCTATTTTTGACTTCCACCCCCCACAAGGCCTAACATTCCTTCCATCAATAGCATTAGCCATTAAGTCAATTCTTTGCCCATTTAATTCAACTTCTCCAAGACACCCAACAAAATTTTGATTAAACATCCCAGCCGTCATAATGCTTAAATCTGGCACTCCTCCAATAAATATATTCCCCTCAACGTTCAACATTGCAAGGATGCCGCTACTTCTGCCTTCTACTATTTTTCCTCTGTTTATTTGTAAGGTACCGTTGCGACCTCGACGAGTGGCGCGAATCTTTAATATTTAAGAAATATATATATTAAGGAGAACAAAGGAGTTGAAATGAGGGGCAAGGGTTGATGATCGATCAAGATTAGAGCTCGATATTTTAAATAATCCTGATCTTGATACTCGAGATTTCCGAACGAAATCACTTCATGTTCCGTTCTTTACTTAAGAGGTACAGTATACAGGAGATTTATGGGAAGCGGAGGAGTATTAAGAATATTTTCTCGTTATCCCGAGATATGGGAGAGGGCAGGGGAAAATTAATGGGAAGATTGTGGGGACATATATCCTATTGGTCAGAGTTTAAGATTTATGGACTATTTTACCTTAAGATATGTAGGGGCTTTTCTATATTGTTAAAGGTAGTGTAAAGGGAGCTAAAGTTCGTATAGGAGAGGGAAAGCTCTTTAGATACTGTAGGGTTCTTCTTTAAGTCTATTAAACTCACCAAATGAGTCTTTCCATCATTCACAGGCCTTTTACTAAGTAACTGAGCAGCTCCTCCACCCAATTCATAAGTGAACGATAAATGGCCACCTAACAGTGAAATAGCCAAAAAATCTTCCCCAAACTGTTCAGTCCCTTCTCTTCTGTCCAGAGAAGGATGTTGACCTTGCCAAAATATTAAACCATATCTTGCTCTAGTCCTCAATTTGAATTGAATAACTTCCTCCAAATCGCTAATCATATGTGGAAATTCTTCTGAAGAGAATACCTTAAATTTTAAATTCTTTTGAAGAGTGTTTGAAGAGTTTTGAAGAGTGTGCCGAGGTTTAGGTACGGGCCTATAAAATAACTGAACGTTTACCTAAAATAATAGCAACACTAGATCGTCACACTCAAATATTTATATTGGATGCACGTTACAATTAGACTTAGGCAAATGAATTTTTCAGTACCGGGAGTACCGAACCGCGGCGAACACTACTTAAGATGAAACTTGATTATAGCTGGTGAAAAAATTAATAGGGGGTTCCGTACGTAAACCCCCCTTTCCAAAAATTATTCTCGAAAAATTATTATTTAAGTTACGTTAATGGCAAAATATAAAATTTAAATAATTTTAAATTATTTATATTAAGTAAAAATAAATTTTTCTAAATTTAAAGTGAAAGAAATATGTACACATATTTATTTAAAAATAAGATCCTGTCTCGGAGTGCTAGCTGTAGGTCCTCTTAGTTTATTCAAAATCACTATTTTATATCAGATTTCTAGCGACTCCTTAATTGGGGGGGGGGGGGGGGGGGGGGTTAAAATTTCGGGGAATATAAGCCCAAAAAAGAAAGCACTTGTTGAGATTGGAGACTTCCCAGCTCGGAGGCCCCTCACTAGGCTTCCCAACTTATTAAAAAATTTCTCTCAAGTGTTAATAACGACTTACAACAAATGCAGAGCCATCAAAGCCCGCTGCATATTCCAATGGTTGGACTTGAATTAGAATTAACAGCTACTTTATAACCCCATAAATCTCTATACTTACACTCTTCACATTCTTGCCCAGCCCAAAAATCACGGCAATGGCACGTTACATGTGTTGAATTTATTTCTTCACAACTTCCGTGTATTCCGCAAGTTTTCTGGTCACATAAGCCTCGGAATATTTTTTGTTCTAATTCTTCTAGTGTTTCTTTTTGATGGTCTACTGTTACTAGAGGCTTCCCTTCTGTAGTGTAGATTATTGTAGCTGGCATTTGATCTGTTGAAGTTTCAATGTGTGGCATTGTGTATTTGGACCTTTCGACACCTGACATTTTGTCTTCCGACGTTTTGTCTTCGGACAATTTGTCTCTTGATGTTTTGTCTGTTGGCATTTTGTCAGTGGACGTTCTGTCCTTTGACATTTCGATATTTGAAGGTAATAATATCACTGATGGAACTGGCATTAAGGTAGTCAACTCGACCTCATCCTCTTCCTTCTCTTCTGTTATAGGCGATAAGGTAGATTCCTCATCCATTTGAATAGTACTGTAAATCGCCTCAGGCGTTTGAATCTCTTTAATAACGGTAGGAAGTGGATCCGGCGAGAGAGTATCAAGCATAATCCCAGGACGTGGCTAAATTGAGGGAATGAAAAAGATTAGTTGTTCCAAAGCAAAAATATATACAGTCAAACCTCACTATACGATACAGCCCTAGGGCTAGTAAACTATCTTGAGGTAAATCTTTAATAGAAGGTATGGCTTAGGCTCTCTCATCCAATGCAATGAGTACCAAATTTTTTAAAAAATTTGGGGAGTACCAAATTCCGAAGGTATCTTATTTAGTGAGTCTGAATGTATTTTGTTTGTGTATTTGAATGCGTTTTTGTGTGAGGTTTGATAACTCAAATTTACCGGCTCTACAGAAGTTTCAACAAATTCTGTTTCATATTTATCTTCTTCACTTTTAACCTCCTGTTCCCTATAGCCAACATCTTTAACTTCAAGCAACGGATCTTCTGTGACGTCCGTAACTACAGGAATATAAGAAGGGGTAATTGAAGGTAATGAGGTTGTTGTTGTTGTATAGCCTTCCTCTTCCTTCTCCTCTTCTCCCCTCTCTTCCTTCTCCTCCCTCTCTTCTTCCTCCTCTTCAACTTCTCCCTTCTCAGTTTTCACTGGACATCTATTCAAATTAACGGCAATCGAGTCCTTTTTATCAATCAAATCCTTCAATCCCACCAAATTTCCATTCACACTTAATTCACTCAAACACCCATAGAAGGGCAAAACCTCATCTAATTGCACACTATTTTTGTATTCTTTATTTCTCTGTTGTGGTAACAATCCTCCAAGTAAGAGAAAAATTCCGGAAGACTGTTCAGGGTATTTTAGAGAAGGCAATTTCCATGTTCCTTTAGGCCTTCCATCTACTAGCAATCCAACCTCGTCTGCTCCCAATTTTTCTAGGCGGATTAGCATGGAATTTTGGGGTTTCAATTTTTTGATTAATGAAGGCTTTTTAGTTGTTGAAGGAGAAGACTGTTGCAAGTCTGGAAATATTTATGTTAGCATCTAACTAATAACACTTTTCTAACATATCCCAATCCTCCAGCTACCCTTAAAAGTAGTTAAAGTTAAGTAGTATGATTTTTGACCATTTCGAGCCCTATATCTCGGTCCACAGGCATCTCCGGGGGGAAAAGAGTGGTCCTGTTCGACTCAGCCCCTTTTTTAGCCTATATAGGACATTTTGAGCATTAATTTAGGAGGAGGTGGTATTTTAAAATTGTGTGGTTAAAATATTTTAAAATTACACGATAATTGTACAGTATTCAGAGCTTTTTAAAAAGAGAGATGTTTAAGTGAGAGATTCAAGCATCTAGTCTCTCTCATTTCACAGGTATCCTAATCTGAAGAGATTAAAATAAATTCAAGTTTTACTATAAAAGCCACTCCAAGTTTAATTAAATCTTCAGCGACATCAACGGCTGGCGACAACATTCAATTAAAAGTTTCGCTACTCTCCGCTTCATACAAATGGCTTCTCCAACAGAACATTTGGCTGCTCTACTCTTCCTTTCAATCAACATTGCTTCTTACACGTTTCCAGCAATCGCGTTGCTCCTGTTTTCTGTAGTGATCGTGGCTTGTTGCAAGAAGAAAAAGGAGGAAGTTAAGGCTGAGGAAGAGGTAAATTTTTTTTGGTGACATTTGGTCCCATTTTGGCGATTAATGTGCTTTTGATTTTTAGAGTCCAGAAAAGAAGAAACGAGCCAAGGAGCGTAAGAAAGCAAAAGCTAAGCCGGAACCAGCAGGCGAGCCAGAGTGGAAGGTGGAAGAACATCGAGAGGGACTCGGTGAGGGAGGGGCTTACCAAACGCTGGATGACTTGAACCTGAACAAAGACATATTCTTGGAAGGAAAGCCAAACCAGCCGCCACAAGGACTCACATTCATGAAAGAAGGGAAGCCAAACCAGATGCCTCGACAAGGAGGGAGGCCAAATCAGATGATGCCACAAGCCGGTCGACAGACGGGGAGGCCAATGCAAGCACCCGGTCCACCATTTCAAGGAGGAGGAAGGCCAAGACAGACTCAAGTTGGTCCACAAGAGATAGAAGATGTGCATCGTGCAGGAGTTGGACAAGGACAAGACTATCAGACGTGGAATGCGTTGGACCAAAACGTTTTTGTCAACAAGAATAAAGCGCCACCTAATCAAATGACCAAAAATGAGGGAACTCCACGAGCGGGTATTGGACAGGGTGCGGATTATCAAACGTGGAATGCCTTGGATCAGGTAGAAGAGATAATTTTGCAGTTGTAAAGAGGAGTTGGTGTTTTTGCGGACAAATTTTTACGGATAACTTTTGCGGACAAATTTTTGCGGAAAATTTTTGCGGACAAATTTTTACATAAAGAAGAGTTTTTACGATTTGAGAAAAATCCGCAAAAAATTCGCGGACAAAAAAAATCCGCAAAATTTGTCCGCAAAAATGCCAACTCATCTAACAAGTGCCGTTAATTTCATAAAGTTATCTAATAATTTTCTGAATTTTTCAGAATGTGTTTGTGAAGGGACGACGATAAATGCTCAACCATTCTGCCTTGTTTGCCTAAATCTCCTAAAAAGAACTTGAATAGTCAGCTCGTTAAATTGATGTTTGATATATAGATAAAATGTTGTTGTATATTTTTGTTGTTTGTATGTCTGTTTGTGTGTTGTTTAATAAAATTAATTTGGGAAATTTCTCTCCTTTTTTAACCTTGATCAGAAAATTTTATAGAAAGATATCTAAAGGAAACTAGGTTACCAGAAGGGAAGCATAGTTCTCGAAACAGAAAAATCCGCAAAAAATGTGCGGACAAAACAAATCCGCAAAATATGTCCGCAAAAATATTAACCGAATATTAACCGAAAAATATTAATCTAAAGACTCTAAAGTATACGATCCTAAAAACTCAATCCTTATTTACTCATTAAAGGTCTATGTGGTTTTTATGGTTATTGCGAATCAGACGGGCTTGGAAAAATTCATACTGTACACGTTAACTATATTTGACATTTCGAATATTTACCATTTTGAGGAAGCATAGTAACACCTGCTAGAACCTGAGCATCTTGTTCTCTCATTAATACCGCTAGTAATTGTTCCTGATTAAAAGGACTGATGGATGGATTCAAGCGAAATTCAATCTAAAAATATATATTAAGTAAAAATATTCGAAAAATTTCTATTTTTTCTGATTTTTTTTGAAAAAATTTAAAGAATATTTGACTAAAAATTCTGAAATTTATACCAAGGATAGTTTAATTCAAGAAGTATATCTGAGCAAAATTTCATAATTTTGGGTCCATTTTTGACTATTTTATGGTCTCCCAACTTAGCTTAACTAGCAATAAAACCTACCATAAATCCATCATTTTCACCCATTTCCCCTTCATTTTTGGTAGAATTTAAGGAAAATGCTAAAAGTGAATTTTCTCCATTAAATTCAATACTCTTCATCTCCTCTTCAAATTTATCATCTTTATCTTCACATTGTTGTCCTAACCAGCCGGGAGGGCACAGACATTTTGCCTGACCATCCTCCCATAGACAAACACCTCTATAACACCAACGACGTCTATCAACTGGACAAACGCCATCCGTTGAAGGAAGGGTACAAAATTTGCCGGAAAATCCGGACTCGCATTGACACTGAAAATTGGGTAATTAAATTTCATAAAGCAAATTTATAGGGGTAGGGTGAAGGGAACATGAGGTAGTGTGAAGGGAACATTAATGTAGGGTGAAGGGAACATTAAAGTAGAGTGAAAGGAACATCAAGGTATATTGAAGGGAAATCTAAGTAGGGTGAATGGAACATCAAAGTAAGGTGAAAGGAACATCTAAAAGTTGGGTCAATGTTCCCTTAGTACTACCTTACATTCACCTAGCTATTAACTCTCATTTTCACCTGAAACACTCCCCATCTATCAAGAAAACATCTTCCTCCATTCTTACACGGCTCTCGAGAGCATTCATTAACTCGTTGTTCAAGACTGCTCTTCTGATGTGTATTTTCCTCTAAAGGAATTTTTCCTTGATTTTCCTTCAGATTTTTCAAATCAATTTCTTTATCATTCAGTTTTAGTCTTCCAATTGACCCAACAAAAGGTAGAGACGATTTTTGAATATTTTGTCTTCTATAAGGATCTACTCCTCCTAGAAATATGCGTGAAGAGTTCCAAACTTTGGTAGACGGTTTGTCCAATCTTCCTGGAGTACTGTAGAAGAGTTCAGATGGGACTTGAGAATTCACCCGAAGAGAAGCTTAAATAAGATTAGATTGAGATATTTAAAGATTCTGGTATTTAGAAAATGGTCGTTTTGAATTTGGGTGTTTTGAATATTCGGTTTAATTTCAAAAATTCTGCACTGGAATAAAATTATGCTTTAATCAAAATGAAAATATTTCTTTAAGGAAGCAAAAAGTGCTCTCCAATTACATTAGGGAAACACAATTTTCCACGAAACACGAATTCAAAATTTCTCGTCAGGACACCCATAGAATATACTCAAACCCCACTGTAGTAGCAAGGGTGTATCCTACAGCGAGGTTCGAATACTATTAATAATCCAAAACTCTCAATTAAAAATCACCTCTTCCACGAGGATTATTAATTACTCTCAAAATTGACCATCTATTCTTCTGTAACTTCGAGTTGCTTCTAAGGACTTCTTAAAGAATTTGTTTTTGAAATTAAATATATCAAGTATTCTTACTCTCTTTATTTAAATAAATATTTTTAAAAGAATATTGTGGATATCCATTGACCAATTCAAGTCTGTGAATAATTCCAGGTGGTCCAATAGATGGGGCAGAGCTTGTGGCATGGACAAGAACACCGTTTGAAGAGTGTGGTAGGACATGAAAATTTAAATAAAAATTAATGCACTCTTGTGGGAATGTTTAAGAGGCGCCTAGGTCAATCAAAAGGTAATGAAAATGCTAGACGAGATGTTTGATAGGGTTAGGGGCTATAAATCAAATTTCAGGATACACGATATGGTTACATAAGGTCCTAAAGTAAAGAAGCTATCTAGAGGGAATTTCAGGGAACCTTTTTGAACCTTTCAAACCAATTTCTGTGGACCAAGTTATGAAATGGAGAGATTTAGGAGAAAAGTAAACAAGACTAATTAACATAAGATGGATCGTCAATGCTAGATACCCAGTGAAATTTGTGATCGGATGGATAGGGAGAGAGACGGAAATTAACATGAACTTATTTCCAAAGTTTAGAACATATGAAAGAGCCCTTATTAGAGTTCTGCCAAAAACCCTCAAGTTTTCCAACAAATCCCCATTGTTTTGGGCATGCAATTCCAATTCTTTCAAGATATATAAATTTAAAAATATTTTTAATTACTTGCAATTCCAAATCAAAATATTCAAGTGACTGATTCCTTTCTGAAGTCAATTCAATTGGCCCTGTTCCCAAAAATTCTAAAGTCGTAGATGGAGGTTCAAAAAGCTCGTTCTCTTTAGCTTCAGTTTTCGCTGCTTGCACTTCGAGTTCATTTACTCCTCTACTCTCCGCTGGCAATAAAGGATCTGGCTCTACAATCGAAACAATACTCTCCTCAGGTTTCAGAGTGCTCTCTAAAATATATTTTTGAAAAAAAAATTTTAAAAGATTCCTAAATCAAATGGGGTTTTCCGAAGCTATAGGTTGTCCATCCTTTAATCATTAACGCGTGATTCTATTCTTAACCTTATCAACTAAATGAATCGAATCCAAAAAAGACGGTAACTTGGATAGTAAGAGCTCTCCAAAGCTATCTTCCCAAGTATCTCTACAATACCCTTAACTAGACTGGAAACAGAGCTTTTTCGAAACAAATAAACTCAAAAATCGAGGTAAAATTGGATGTCGACAAAAATTCTTAATGGTAGTGAACTTAGCGTCCTTACAATTGGAATTGCTCTTAGATACAGACTATTACAAAACAAAAATTCACATCAAACAACAATTAAAATGTTTTTCAATCAACACAACAAAGCAAAAAAAATTTTTTTTTTAATTTTTATTTAATAATAAACAAAGGAAGTGAATATTTTTTGTTCTTTTTCACTGGGGTGGCAGTGCAAAAGTAAGGAAGAGAAAGGCAAGAAGTATGTAGTATTTTTTAAACAATTAAAAATGGCGAGTATGTAAATTTTAAAATAATAAAAATAAAGATCAGAATAAAAAAAACTTTTTAATTAAACTTTAAATTTCTGATATTGAATAAAAAATGGAGCTTAAATTAATTGAAAGGTATTTACATACATTGTATTTTCGAATCAAATAATACACAAGTAAAAGCAGAATTATAGAAATCAGAATTAAAAATCAGAATTTTTTCAGAATTTTTATTTCGAAAAATTCAGAATTTTTATCAGAAAAAAATCAGAATTGCTTTTTAAATGTAATACAAATTCAGAATCAGAATTAAAAATATCAGAATTTACATTTTAAAAATTAACCAGAATTATTAATTCTGGTTATATTAAAAATAAGAATTTTAGTTTTAAATAGAATCTGTATTTTCTAGAAATCAGAATTCCTAATTAATGTAATAAAAATCAGAATTTGCTGTGTGAATACAATTCAAAAATTCTGATTTATCAAGAAAAATTAAATATAGTATTCAGAATTTTTTTAAATTGAGCGCTAAAAATGGCAATATGAAGTGAAACAAACAGAAAGCAAAAAATTTAAAAATCTCTAATTATTCAAGTCAAGACCAAAACCAAGAACCAAAAGTGCTATGTCGCCCAGAAACAGGCGGTAGATCGTGTCTAATTTCATAATTATGGTAATGCTTTGCATGGTTATTGTGTGAACGTTCGGCTCTGTGATATCTGGAAATAACATTTTTTTGGAAATTTTTTTAGAAAATTTTTTGAAAATTTTCAAAAATTTTCAAAAAATTTCCGAAATTTTTTAAAATTTTTTGAAAATTTTTGAAAATTTCAAAAAAAATTTTTTTTGAAATTTTTGAAAATTTTGTGAAGATACCTCTCAGCCCTGCGCCTCAAATTAGCTCCTCTAACCTTCTGTTTTTGCACATTTTTCTTATCTTTTGAGGCATTTAATATAACCACACCAACATCTCCTTTTTTAACGAGTGCACGCCTTCTTTGATGCCTTAGTCTACGTAGACGGCGACGTCTGGAGGGATATGTGGGGGCTGGCCGTGCAAGTTCAACCTTAATTTTATGAGAAGATAATTAAAAAATTAGGAAATTAGGAGGGTATATTAGGGATTTTTTGTTTTCTGTGTTACCGGTGACCCAGGAGCAGTCGCTACTGCATAATGATGGATATGATTATGTTGAAAGTTTACTAGATTAATTCTATGCCCTTGAATAAATTCTCTATCAGGGTCGGAATTACGATTTCCGAATTTTCTGTCAGTTCCGATTTTAGATACTTCCTCGTTTCAGACCGACCTTTATTCTCCATTCAAGAATGAATTTGAAAAAAAATAATTTCAAAGTAATTAATTAAATACTGTATGATAGAGGAAATGAATGTTACAAAGACGGCCTTTATTCAATCAAAGGCAAAATTAGATAAGTCAAAATTAGGAGGGGTTCATAAATAAAAGAGTTTATGGGATATTTCGAGGATTTTTTAAAAGGAAACTGACCACTTCGGTCTGTAAATTATGCTGTTTCTCCTCTTCATTATTTTCAGCCAAAGTATATTCAACGCCTTTAGGTTGTTCTGGAGGCCTTTTAGTTATTTTGGGTCTATGCAAATGCTTTCTCCTCCGTTTTTCCGCTTCAGTTTCCTCATCATTTTCAACGTTTAAGAGAGCAGAGGTTTCTAATATTCCTTCTGACGTGTGTGCCCGACAACGATATTTTCCGGTGTTTTCGGATGAGATGGAAGTGAACAATAAGCGATTGCCAGTAACCTAAGAAAGAAAAATAAATTTAAAAAATTTACTAAAAAATTTTTTCAAGTATAAGTATTAAACATTCTACGCGGCTTTTCGATCTGCGTCGAATGATACTAAAATCGTCATGATTGGATAAAAATTGACAGAGTTATACGCGGAATAATAAATAATGCCTGAGGGCATATGCAATTATTTAGGTCATATATACATTGTAAATAAAATATTTTATATCATTCGACGCGGCTTATCGAGCTTCGTCGAATGAGATCAAACTCTTCCTGATCGGGCAAAAATTGACAAAGTTATAGTCAAAATAAAAAATATTGCCTGAGGGCATATTTTTATTTTTTGAAACTTGCCTGCGCATTTTCAGGCAATTCATCAGAATCATCCTTCAAAAATTCAATCTTGGCATTAGGATCACCAGCAACCGAACAATCTAACCATGCACGAGAGCCTATAGTAACCGATTCGTCTGATACATTCAAGATCACTTTAAGTATTGTTTCGGGAACTTGAAAATTTTTTTGTAAAGTATTAAATTTTATATTCTGTTTCTACCAAATATTTTGGCATTCAAATATCCATTTACTGTATTCTGCCCATATTGAACTGTACATCGGTAAATTCCGGCCATGGAATCGTCGAATTTGTCGATGCTTAAAAATTTGGATTTTTGAGTGGACTGATTCTGGAGGAGACTAAAGTAGGTCTGACTTTTCAAAATTAATATACTGTATCTCTCGAATAATTACGCTGGATAATTATTGTTCAATCTCTCGCTTGAGGGGTAACTCTTTGGTATGTTACCCTGTAGTTACCCCTTGCTGGAGGAACTACAGGGTAAAAATTTCAGGTTATTTTAGGAAGGCTAATTATAAAAATATTTAAGGGGTCTTGCTGGAGGGGTAATTAATGGGGGTGGGGGGGGGGGGGGAGAGATTACTTATTTGAAGGAGGGCAATTATTTGAGTAAATACGGTAAAAATAAAAATTTTTAAATTCTTCCTTACACCAATTTATCAGCTTCTTGATGAGCCCCTGAAGGCAAAGAATCGCCACTTTCCCGACTCCATTGAACCGTTGCACCGGGGACTACAAACACTGGACAGGTGAATATAGCTTCTGAATCCTCGTCAAATTTGGACTCAACTGCGTCTAGAAATTAGAAAAAATAATTATTTTTGGGGAGTGTGGATAGACAGTGACCACGTGAACTTAAACTTCCATAACTCATGAGCGGAAAGACTATTAGTGAAGCAAATGATACCATTAGATAGAGCAGAAAATTTGCCATAAGTTACAATAAAGAATTTGATTTTAGGTCGTTAGTCAAAAAAAGTTATGGCCAAAAAACTGACGTTACTTTAACGAAAAAATGAAAATTTTTCGAGGTTCTTCAGCCATAACATTTTTTCCAAATAATTTAAAATTTTGATTTCTATTTTTATTTATTGCCAAATTTCTTCTCTATTTAAAAATACCTAGAATATCACAAAAAATTCACCCACTAGAAGGTTATATTTGTTCAGGTTCACTTGGTCACGAGTTATTACAGGCAATAAATTACAGGAAAATGTGCATAAGAAAATTGCAGAAAAATGTTAAATTTAGGAAATTGTTTTATTTAAAGAAGCAAAAAAAAGTTACAGGGAAAGAGGGTTATTCAGAAATTTCAAATAAATTTTGAAATTTCAAAAAATCCCTGGCTGTGCGCCAAAAAATTTGTTCAAACGCCAAAATTTAAAAATTGGCTTTTGTTGACTTGATATTCTATTAATTTAAAGTTTTTAAACACTACTAACTCTCATCAGATTCAAAACCAACAGCTACAGCAGTCTGTGCCTGTCCCAACGCCTCTCCATCCTCACTCTCCACCTCACAACGGTAAATGCCATAATCATTGCTTGGATCGGCACTTTTTATTTGTAATTGGCTTTGTTTGCCCAAATCTCTAATAAGCGATCCACCACGAGCTAAGGACCAGGCATAGTTGAACTCCTCGCCGGAATGCCCTAAATTGGCGTTTTTGGCGTTTTGTTAATTTTTGGGGGGAAGTGACCATATTTGGAGGAAAGGACATTAAGTAAAGTTAATATTAATGGGAAATTAATTTACTTAATATATATTTTTTTAAATTAAACTAGTTATTTGTTAGTTGGTATGACCCAATTTCTTAGTTAGATTTACAAAGTTAGCAAAAAGAAAATTATTTTAAAGCATAAAAATATTGAAGGGTAAGGGATTTTTTCCAATAATTAAAAAATTTTTTTTCGAGTTTCGGCTTTTTGGTACAAATCATTCGATGCAGTTTTTCGAGCTGCGTCGAATGATAGCAAAATTAACTTGATAGGACGAAAATTGATAAAGTTATGCTTAAATTAAAAAAATATTGCCTGAGGGCATATAATGATAATTAACTAAAAATGCTGATTTAAGTCAGTTTTTCTAGGCTTAATATTAAAAAGCAATATTAAAAAGCAAAAGAAAAACAAAGCTAAAGCAAAAACAGAAAAAAGCAGTGCTACTTATGATCATTTTACAATCTGACCATTTGGCGTTATAACCAAATACAATGCTCGACTTTTGACCAATTTGCCATTCGACAATCTGCCCATAGCCACATAAAATCCAGAATTTTCAGGTTTAAGCTGCTTCAGGTGGATAATATTGGAATCGGTAGAGAAGATATGGAAGAGGCAAAGAGGCCGTCTTCCATAAAACCAGTCGAAGGAGAGAAGCATTTGGCCAGGTTTAGGTTTTCCTGTGACATAGTAGAGAGGGAAGAAATAGAATTTTAAAAAATTGAATAAACTTAATAAAAATTAGAAAAAAGCATAAAAATCCCTCCACCATATTTTCAAAAAAATTAAAAGAGAATTTAAAAACAAGCGCGAAAAATAATATTCAAAAATAACAAAAAATCAAGGAGAGGAAATTAATAAATTTTAAAATATCCCCAATCCGCAAAATTTTTTCAACCGCAAAAATTGTCGCATGTTCACCTACATATTTTTGACTTACTAAAATATCTGAAAATCTAATTTCCGTAAACAATGAAATTTTCCAGATATTTCAAGCCTTACTTAAAAATTATTTCCCCAAAATTTAATAATAATGTCCTCATCCTCCCTCAAAAAAAATTTTTTTTTCCAACCGTGCACAATACAATCCAGCACAATAGAATCCCCTTGATTTACCACCCTTATGTTTGGTGGAGATATGTCAACTTGAAGTAGTTCGGGTTTAGTATCTCCCTCGGGGTGGAGTTCCACTCTGCTGCTGGCTATCACTTCGTTTTTTCTATAAGCACTGCATTCGTACTCGCCCTCATCTTCTGCCTTAAAGTTAATAGTGTGTAAAATTAAAGTGAGGATACTGTAGAATATTTATTTCTTAAGAAGGAATAACGGTGTGTTCAACAACTTCCAGTAGGTTCATTCAAAGGAAAGTATGCATCATTCCATCCATCAAAATGTCTCAACGACCATTTGCCCTTTATGCCTAGGCTACGATTAAGCTATGATTATATTTCCTTTACCATATCCCAAAAATATCAGAGATATTCCAAAGGAGCGCCGAATCAACGAAGACTTAGCTCAAAGGAAGTGATGCCTCATTCCATCTATTATCTCTGAAATATCCCCTTAAATTCTAAGATATTTCAAAGACTTTGAGATATCCCCAAGAATTCAGAGATATTTCAGGAGAGAATGGGCCAAATTACAAACTTATAAAGATTATTTAACTCCACCTTAAACGCATCAAATCGAAGAACTCCTCCTTTATCCGCTTCAGCATGTGGAGGCAATTCCCCTCCACCAGCTTTGCTCCACTCTACTTTCTCGACTAGTGAAGATACGCTAGCAGCACAAACTAATTCTACGGGGTGTCCAAGGGGGAACCATTGATGTTGGCCGCCGAGAATTCCAACAGTTGCTAGTCCAGAGGGTTCGATGACTTGAAAATTGAATTTTTTTCGAAAATTTTTTTTGAAATTTTTGAAAATTTTTTGAAAAATTTTTGAAAAATTTTTGAAATTTTTTCCGATATTCTAAATATTAACCTTCAATACAAATTCCTTTAGTTATAAAAGCATTTTGATGACTGGCTCTGCATGTGTAACATCCACTATTCCCTAAGCCTATGCTTGGGTGTCGAAGGAATTGTTCGGAAATTGTTATAGGCACAAAATCATCAGGAAGATCTCCTCGTTCTGGTCCGGGGTCGCTAAAATTTTTTTAAAATATTTCTTGGCATAGTGTCGAAAATCAAAAAAATTTTTACTGTAGCCATTCAACGTCAGGTTCAGGCTCTCCACGTGCCTCACATTTAACTTCCAGAGGCTCCCCAGCAATTAGTTTTAGGCGGGCAGGTGCCGGCTTGCCTGGTGGAATAGTAATTTTTGGTATGCTATCAGGTGGTGAAATGTTGGCCTTAAAGAGGGGAAAATGATAGGGTTAAATAAGAAAATATTAAAAGCAGAATTCTGATTTTTAAATTGCAAAGTTCTGATTTTTAGTTCTGACACCTTTATGGTTGCAATCATAATTCTGATTTTTCATAACAGACCAGAGTTCTGATTTTTCATACAGAATTCTGATTTTTTTAAATAGGTAGTTTGATTGCCATATCAGAATTCTTATTTTTAATTTTGGAGTTCTGATTCTGTTCTGATATTTTAGATCAGAATTAAGGTTCACTTCTGATTTTTATTTCTGATATTTCAGATCAGAATTCTGATTTTTATTTCTTATTTGAGCAGAATCTGATATTTTTTATTCTGATCAGAATATAGCAATTAAATTCTGTTCTGATCTCTCAATACCTTTCCATCATCAGAAGCCTCTCCCAACGGATTAGTAGCTGTACAAGTATACATTCCATCATGCAATTCTTTACTTGCATTTGTAATTTCCAGCACTCCATCCCCCAAATCAACAACCCCTTCGGGTAATTGTCCTTCCTCGACTCCAGGGCCAGTCCAAGAAATTGTTGGGTAAGGATTTCCAGTCACATAACATTTAAATTGATGATTATCCCCTGTTTTGCCGTTCCAGACTTTAGGTTCTACTCTAGCTGTTGGAGGTTCTTCTTCTGTAAAATGAGGGGGTTCAGGTCCAAGTCCTTTGTCTATTTTTTAAATCTTACGGTCAGTAATAGAAAGATGCACAGGTGCAGCAACCCCTCTTCCAAATTCATTAGTAGCAGAACAGACATAATCGCCAATGGTTGACTCATCCGCCGCATGGATCAAAATATCCTGATCATCCACACTGACGTCAGTTGGAAGAGCACCGTTGGCAGAACCAAAGCCCCAAAATATCTGTGCAGGTGTATCACTGTTTGGTTCACAATGGAAACGGGCAGGTTCTCCACGGGGTACAGTCTGTTGGGGTGGAGTAGCTACTGGAGCTGGTGGTTTGCCTGGAGGTTTTTGAACATCCACAACAGATGGTGGATTGACATAAATGCGTGCTGGATCAGAAGTCTGATTTAGAAGGGAAAATTTTGTAAGGAAGGAAGCTCCTTCTAAAAACCTGTGGAGGAGCACCAGGAACGTGTGGGAAATGGGCAATACATTCATAATCTCCTTCATGTTCTTTATATGTTTGTGGAATGTGTAGATTTCCTCGTCCATCATCTCTAGAGCCGGAAGGTAAAGGAAGTCCACCAGGCCTGGTAAATCGAAGCTGAGCTTGAGAATCGCCTGGAACCCAGCAACGAATGCGAGAAGGTTTGCCTTCGGGAACATGTTGTTCTGGTGGATCAATTAATGGTTTTTTGGCTGAAAAGTGATATTAAATTATTAGAAAGCACGTGGATTCACCTGAGTTTATTAGCATTTTTACAGGCCTCATGTTCCCTTCACCCTACTTTGATGTTCCCTTCACCCTACTTTGATGTTCCCTTCACCCTACTATGTACTCTTCACTCTATTTTAACGCTACTTTTACCTTCCTTCACCCTACTTTGATGTCCCTTTCACCCTACAAATGTTCTCTTCCAGTACAAGTGTTCTCTCTATAGTAATAGTTTTTCAAACTCACGTTCTTGAACATCAAGTTCAACAGGCGGCGATTTAAGCGTCCTTCCACTTTCTGGATGGTAATAAGAACAGATATATTGGCCTTCATGTTCAGCAGCAACTGATTGGAATATTAAATGCCCTCCTCTATCTACAGCTCCATTAGGGAGTGTACCACCTCTCAGAGGCGACCAAGTAAGCTGCGCATTTGGATTGCCGGGCACCCAACAACGGAAACGTGCTGGTTGGCCAATGTTTGCAGTTATTCTTGGAGGATCGACCAATGGAGGTTGTGGCTCTTCGGGTCTTCTTTGACGAACTTCCAACTGCAAAATGATAGAATTTATGAGCTCCGCCTCATTGAGGAGGAAAAACCCCTCCTATTTAATGAGGTAATTCTAATGTTTATCGTACCTGAACAGGTGTCGAATCAACAGGACGTTCTCCATGAGGATCATCATTTGGATCATAAGCAACACAAATATAATCGCCAGCATGTCGCATCTCTGCCCTAGGAACGTTCAATTGGGCTCCATTATGTATTTGTTCAACACCACTCGGCAGGCCTTGTTGTTGGGCAGATTTCCAGCTGAGAACGGCATCTGGATAGCCTGGGACCCAGCAACGATAGGGGCGTGGAATTGGCTGGCCTTCATCGACAATTTGGTAGGGAGGTTCAACCTGTCGAGTTTACAAAATGAAAAAAATTCTGAAAAATTTACCAAGGGTTGGAAAGGCTTCTTGGTTCGTATATTAAGCACAACAGGTGTAGAATCTATGGGAGTTATTCCCTGCGGGTCTCTGGAAGGATCATAAGCTGCACAGATGTAATGTCCTTGGTGATCGTGCTCAGTTCGAGGGAAGTTGAGATAACTTGAAATGAGGGGGTTGGAAAATTTTTTGAAATTTTTTGAAAAATTTTTTTGAAATTTTTTGAAAATTTTTTTGAAAATTTTTTTTTGAAAAATTTTAACCAAATTTCCTCAAAAAATCCATCCTTACCCATCTCTCTGTTCAGAACCATGAGGCAAACCCCCTCCATGAGCTGGCCGCCAAGTAAGGACAGCATCAGGCACCTCCGGTACCCAACAACGAAAACGTGCTGGATTGCCTAATTCTACTGTTTGTTCTGGAGGTTCCACCATAACACGCATAGTTGCTTTAAATTATTTTTAAAGTAAATTAGAATTTCTGACCCAAATCCTATTTTCGAGAATTAGGGGAATCAGGACGGATTTCCCTAATATATATTGTAAAGAATCGTTTAGAGCAACTAAGACTACTTCAATTAAAGAGATCGGAAATGCCTAACTCGCTCCAAAACGGTAGAGCTGGGCATCGAAAGGCACATGCTCAATGGTGATCAAGTTCATAGGAAATTTTTAAAGACCCATACAGGAAAGAAGGATCCATGTTAAAGAAAAAATGGGAAATTAATCTTAAAGGAGGTAATGAACGTTATTCGAATAATGGTCGTTATTCGAATAGAAGGCACCCCTTTTCTAATAGTCCTATTTTTAAAAATAATTATAGTTACGTTTTCTAATTTCCAATCTTCCAGGATCCGAAGCAGTAGTCCCCAATTGATGTGTCACACTACATATATAATCCCCAGCATGTATATCTTGAGCATTTTGGACAATTATTTGATTTCCCCTTCGTTGCCATCCATAAGGCAAAGGGCCACCCAAACGTTGATAATGCCATTCAACTTCACAGTCAGCATAGCCAGGTGTTAGGCAAGTAAATACTGCTTGTTGTCCTTCGTCGACAAGTTGATATGGAGGGGTGACGATTGGTTTGGGTAGGGATATTTGTGCTGGGGCAGGTGGGACGTGTATTGGGGGTGGAGGGATGTGGGCTGCTGCTGCTGAAAAATCTTATTTTTAAATATTTGACAAGGATAATGACTTTAAAAGGGCAAGAAAATCTCTAACCATCAATCCGACGAAACGGTATTTTGACCGAAATGGTATTTTGACCGAATTGGGGTTTGACCAAAATCATTTTTGACCCAAATGGTATTCTTAGAGAAATGAATATCAATTTAAATAATTGATAACCAGAGGTGAATCGGAATACAAACTTCCGATTTCCGAAAATTTAGGCTGATTTCCGACTTCTTTTGAGCCTTTTGAGCCTTTCCGATTTCCGACAGTTCCGATTTCCGGCACCTTCGTCATTTTCGATTCACCTCTGTTGATCACTACAAATATTCTCAATAATTCTCATCTTAGTGTTTAATCAAAAAAGCTTGTCGGACATAAAGAGAACATTTTCCCAAAAATTATCATTATCTTTCTATTGGAGAGAGGGGTTATATTTTAAAATCCTCCTAAATAATTCTATAAAAAATTCCACAAAAACCCACCAATATTCAGACTAGCCTCATCAGTAGAAATATCCCCCTTCAACCTTCCAGTACATCTATATTGCCCAACATCCCCATACTGTACTTGATCTATTACAAGTTGGTGCCCTATTTGTGAGGCTTTTGAAGGTAATTCCAACATTCCTATTTTACTCCATTGAATATCTACTAATTCTGGCTGGAAAATTTTTTTGTAGATTTTTTAAAATAAATTTCATGTCCACCTTTGAGGCACTAACAACTTTACATGTCCATTTAGCCCGGCCTCCTTCGTGGATACTCAAATGTTTTGGATGGAGGATTTCCACACGAAGAGGTACTGAAAAATGATCAGATATATTTTCTCATTAATTATTCGTTTTTCCATGAAAAGGAAATGAATCTTGATAAGCTGGAAGTGACCGAAATAAATTCTGACCCAGATAGAATTTAGCCGAAATGAAAGTTAACACAAAAATTGACCGAAATGAATCAAAATGAGGTTGACCAAATGGAATCTGACCGAAATAAAATTTCAAAATAAGTTTTGACCGAAATAAGATCCGACTAAAATGAGTTATGACCGAAATGAAATCTGACCCAAATGAAATTTGACCGAAATGAGTTTCTGACTGAAATAAAAATTTTCCAAATTTCTTCCTTAATTCTGACCGAAATGAGCTCATTTCAAATTTAAATAAAAATTTCTATTTAAACATAACTTGTGAAAGAGCGAAGGCGAAAGAAAGAGTCGACCATCACCAAGTAACCAAGCGAGCAATTGAAGCAAGAAAAAAATTTTAATTAAAATTTAAAGAAAAGCAATAATGGATAAAATTATTAAAGTAATTTTAATTTAACAAAATTTATCAAAATAAAGAAGGCATTTTTTTATCATGTAAAATAAGAGAGAGATTTTAAATTTAAATTTTATTATGTAAGCAGAAAGTGTGTAAGGGTTGCTCTCTTGACGCTATAGAGATGAGATGCTCGGGAGAAGAAAAAAACCCGGGAATCGAGAAACGGAGTCTGGTCGGTGACCCCGGGAGTCGAAATTTGGAGGCCAAAAACTCGGGAAAATTTCCCGATTTCGGAGTCGGGATCGGGATACCTGAGCTTACTACTATAAAGATAAGAAGTGAGAATTGCACATTTCAGAATCGGGTTATGGGTAAGATAAGTTCGGGTTCAGTTAACTCTTTTCATCTTTCTGAATAACTCTTTTCAAAACTTTTTTAATAAGCCGTACGATGGATTTGGTATGACCTTACATATATTGGAGAAGAGCGGGGAAACCAAGGCACCCTGGTAGGCACCTCCCTCCCAAGGCTCATTCACTCTACCACTCTTTCTCTCTCTCCCCCTCCCTCTATCTCCATCTCACTCTCTAACTCTCTCCCTCCCTCCCTCCCTCCCTCCCTCCCTCCCTCCCTCCCTCCCTCCCTCCCTCCCTCCCCTCTCTCTCTCTCTACCTCTACCCCTCTCTCTCTCCCTCCCTCCCTCCCCTCTCTCTCTCTACCTCTACCCCTCTCTCTCTCCTCTCAGAGAACAACCCAACATTACAATAACATAATAATATAATTTTGATATAAAATGTAAAAAAATTTTTGTAAGATTATTTTAATTTTAAGAAAATTTTTTATGAAAAATTAGAAAAAAATCAAAAAAGGCAGCAAATTAAAGTTTATTAAAGCATAGTAAGCTAAAGCAAAAAAAGCAAGGCACAGAAATGTGAGGACAAAAGGAAAGGCTATAAGAACCCCAACTGAATTCTTGGTTAAAATTTACCTAGTTGATATCTGACCCAAATGAATTTTGACCAGAGTAAAATGTTACCTAACTGAGACTGACCCAAATGAAATCTGACCTGGGTGAAACTGAAATAGAACTTTGCCCATGATTTCTTAGATTTTTAAACAAAGCCTTTCCATTTAAACAGAATTAAAATTAAAAAAAACATAATCTCGACACCCAAAAAAGCTCAAAAACCATTAAAAACCATGATTAAACAAATAAAAAGCAATAAGACAATCGAGCAATTTTTGTCCTATTTTTGGACATTTTAAGCCAAAATGTCCCCTTTTTAATATAAGCGACGACGACGTGTTGGAGGTCTTTGCCCTCCATGTGCACGGCTAAAAACTCTATAACGACGTCCATGTGGACGATTACCCCCACCCCCTCCACCTCCTCTCCCTCCACCACCTCCTCCAACTCTATTAAAATCTCTACGGTTCATTCCTCCACGGAAAGATGTAGTAGACATCAAAAATTTCTGACCTTCTGGAGCGGGAACAAAATCAACTTCTGAGGGGCGGTGTCGACCAATAGGTTCGCATTCACGTCCGCCTCCAGTTTGACTGCGTGTATAGCCTGGGGCACATCTGTAATGATTTGAAATTTGGACATTTTGAAATTTGGGCATTTTGGAATTGGACGTTTTGGAAATTTTGGACATTTGAAATTGGAGATTTTAAAATTTGGACATTTTTGGGGTTGTGAATTTGGAAATTTGGAACTTTGAAATTTGGACTTTTTAAAGCTTGATATTTTGATTTGGGCATTTTGGGAGTGGGCATTTCGAAATCTGGACATTTTTTAAACTTGGCATTTCACATTTGAGATTTTTAAAAATTTATGTATGATGTCAAGTCATAATTAGAATTCCATGCTTATTTGGCAATTTTTAAATTTATACTTATATGTATGTATTAAAAATATTTTTTAATCCTTAAATAAAAGATTAAAGAAGACCCACTCATCGCAACGAGCTCCCCCATAACCGGGCGGACAATTTTTGCACTGTACTTCTCCACGTTCATCTAAGAAGCATTGTCTATCCCCTCTTTAATGTTAAAAATTTTTCTAAGAATTTTATTTTAAATTTACGGGCAAGGGCAAGGAGTGCAATCAAAGGGCGTTCCGCGTGTTGCTACACCGTAATAACCTTTTTTGCAGACTTCGCAATGGAAGCTTTCTGTATTGTGTTCACATTGCTGTAAAATATATTAAGCCGGTTTTGAATAAATAGTTAGCTCTTATCAAATTTTGACATGTCTGACCGAAATGTCTGCTGACCCAAATGGACCAAAATTGCCCTTGACTCAAATGGTTCCTAAATGGTCTCTGACCCTAATGAATTTTACCCATTAAATAGTATAAAATGGACATACAATACAACGACCAAAAGAATCACAACCCCTGGGTGAGTGATTGTTGCACTGACAAGATGGTCGTGCAGGTTGTTCTACAGGCAAGCAATCATGTGGAGTACCTCGACGGGCATCTCCAGTGAAACCTTAAGAGGGGGTTTTGATCGTTCTAATGGGAGATATAATTCTGGGGTTTCAGAATTTTTCGAATTTTTTTGGCAGATTCTTTTAAGAATTTTTCTAATTTCTGAATTTTTTCCAACCTGGCTTGCAGCGTTCACAACGGTCTCCCTTTAAAATAATTTTATTTAATCCTTTAAAAATTAATTTATCCACTTCAGTATTGTGTTGACACCCAATACAAGCTCCATATTCCTTATCACATTGGCTTGCATGGCTGTGGCATTCACAGCGTTCACAAACCCCCATATAAGAACCACCTTGCGCGCGGAAGTAATTTGGGGCACAAATCTGGAATAAATTCAAATGGAACTTTACTGGATGAAGAAAAAATTAGGGGTTTAGGAGGTTCGATTATCTATTTCACAACACAACTAACAGACGAACCCTACAAGCCTATCGAAATTGGGCATTTGCGGATAACTAGATCTTGCCCAGAACCAGAACGATGCTCTACGCTTAATACCATTTTTATGGCGTTCCGTCAAAAGGGCTAGTCAAACACCCGTCTACCAAAGGTTCCCATGTTTTATCTTCAAGTTTTCATATATTTTGAAATTTTTTATCATACCTAAACGGTAATTTACAGCCCAGTTTATGGCTATAACTAATCTTTATAATTTTGTCCAGTAAATGATTGAATAATTAATTGGCAGCTAATCTTACTGACAAATTACCTCCTTCATAACTCACATTTATTAAATTATTTAAAATTTTTTTTATTTAAATTTAATCTTTAATTATTCAATTTTTCTATATTAAGTAAAATTTATTTTAAAAATATTTTTTTTTTTAATTAATAAATAGAAATCCCCTCCATTTTCTACGTAAAAAATACAAATTCCAAATTTTTGCGTCACTAAATTCCTTATAAAACCAAAATCTTTTTAAAAAAAAAATCTAAACCGTCAGAGCTTAATTTCTTAAAATAAAGGATTTAAAACTGAGTTTAAAAAAATTTCATTAAATTAATTCAATCGCCCACTCATTTTTCAAATTTTTAAAAATAAAGAAAGGGTGAAAGGAAAAATGCGGAAATATGTAAAGGATTAGGGACTCTCCCAGATGCGTAAGAGGAGTTGGAGGACCAAAGAAATTTTTCTGGGCTCCTAGAAGGTCCCAACTTCCAAAAAAGATTCTCAACTCGGGACGAGTTTGAAACTTTAAAGAACCAGAAGTATCAGATCTTTACTATAATAAAGCTAGGTTTTTTGAACTATAAGAGAATTTAGAGGATCCAAAAAAATTTTTTTAATTTCCGATTTTCGCAATTTTAATTCCAAATTTTGGCCATATCGATTTCCGACACATCTGGTTATTCCTTGAAAATATTTTGCGGCATTTTCCGCGGACTATTTTTGCGGATTATTTATTTTTCGGAGACGTTTACAGACCTTTTTTGCAGACTCTTTTTCAAGACTTTATGTCGACTTTTTTTTTTGCGGACGCATGTTTGGACGTTAATAAAATGCCAAAGAAGGACAAAATGTCAATAACAACAAAATGCCAAATTAAATTCCCTCAAATACAATAAATATTAAATAAAAACAATTATCCTCTTATTAAAGTGTCAATTCAATTTCTCCCATTTTACGTCAACATGTAAGAGACCTTAAAACGCGCAAACAGATTTCCTCGGCTATTAAAAACGAGAAAGGATTATTTTTTTTTAAATTTAATTTTCATTTATTTCACTAAAACACTGTCAATTTTTCTTTGAAATTGGTCGAGAAAAATTTTTTTATACTTTTAATTTTTATAAAATAAAATATTTAATATTTTACAAAATTACCTAGACGTCAATTAACCTCTCAAATTAAATTAATACCTTTCCCTATTCAAAAAAATTTTTTTTTTAATCTTTCAAGCTTAACTCACGTAAACTTTAATTTAATTTTAACCTTAATTTAATTTTAAACCCTTAATTTAATTTTAACCTCTATTTAAAGTCCAAAAAATTTTTGGACTTTAAATATACCTTTGAGGGAAAGCTAAGAGTGCCTATTTAATAAATCCCCCAATTAAGAATTCAACCAATTTTTAATTCATTATTTAATACGATTAACTTATTTTTTAACCAGAGTTTTCATCTTCAACTTGATGGACTTTAATTTTTACTTTTTTGATTATACTGTAATTCCGGTTTATAATAGTAAGTACCGGCGCCAGTTACCCTAATCTGCCACTCTTTATCTTCCCCATCTTTTTTATTTAAAAACTCAACTACATACCTATATCAGAATACAGACGGAGCTCTACCGCGAGCCCATTATACCGCCGAGCTATAACTTCGTTCAAAATTGTCGAATCCGGTACGTCCTGGTATGGTTCGATGCGTCTCAACGAGCTGAATCGAACCATACCAGGGCCTCCCGGATTCGAAAATTTTGAACGAAGTTATAGCTCGGCGGTATAATGGGCTCGCGGTAAAGTGGGGTGTACCCAATACAGACCCGTGAAATTTTCCAAACCCGACTGATTTTTGTCTCACCCCGTAATATTTCTGTTATGACATTTTGTACATTTGACATTTTATTACGAGACAATTAATTATAATTGCCACAAGTCTATACTCCTAGTTGTGCCAATTTTACTTTAGAATGCTTAATCCTGACTGGCTATTTCCCATTCTTCATTGAAAAATAAATCTCTTGGTATAGATTTATTTAATTTATTTAACTTTTTCATCATATTTTTAAAATATTTTTCTTGGAAATTTCTCGCTAGCTTTTCTTTAAAAAATTTGTATTTTTTAGAGGATATATTTATTATTAAATTTAATTATTAATATTAAGTATATTTTATTATTATTTTAATTTAATTGCGTCTATTACCCTTTTCTCTACTTTATATATTTTTTTATAATTTCCGGATTATTATTTTTTTAATAAATAATATTTTATTTACTTTATAAGCCCTATTCCTTTACACTTTTTTAAAGCTAAATCTCTCCAAAGCTTCTCTAAAAGCTGTCCGAAAGCTTCTTGGAAATATTCATTTTAATTTCACTCAAGTGCGAAAATTTTCCTTAACTTCACTGAAACCGCTATCTTATCACACACTCTACTTTCAAATTTTATTTGTTAGAATACTAGGATATCATTAGGTTTTTACTCCATATTACAGTGTGTCAAGAAAATCTTAAGACCACCAGTTTATCACTTATTATAATTAAGGTTTTCGGATCCGGATCCAAAAAAGACTGGATATCCGGAAATTCTCGGTTCAGATGAGGAATCCGAGAAGATTTCCAACTATCCGACAAGCTTACTTATAAGTTTGAGTCACTCAATCTCTATCTTATACAATCCCTGTTGTGTGGGATATATGTGAGAGGGAGATATGTGAGTGGGATATATGCGTGTCTCTTCAAAGAGAGAAACGTATCGAGATAGTTAGGAGGATAACAACTCCTCCCCCTCCCCGTTTATCCCACTAATCTACAACTTATCCCACCTTTGATATATATCAAGTCGGAACCTTAAACTATGATTACTAGTTAGGGGATAAGGTAGAAAGTTTGAGTCATTTACCTCGCATGATGTTCCTTGATATCCAGGAGGGCATTGGCAGTGTTCAACATCCAAAGCCAGTTCCCCAGTCCCATAAGCATCGGCAGTTTCCATATTAACAGTCAAAAGAGAGGAGGAAGCACAATCACTTGTACAGCTTATTTTAACCAAAACAGCTTCTAAATCAGCTAGAGCCATCAGAAATATTTCTCGGGTTATAGCTTGGCCATCGGGGGATCGGCGCCAACCTGCTTCTGTTAATGGAACCTGGAAAATAAATTTTAGAGAGCTTTAAATGACGTGGAAGGGAGTGAGCATTAAGGTTATTATGGTTACATAAAAAATTGTATAAAATCCATTTTCAAACTTAGAGCCCTGAAATCTTGCAAGAACCTCCCCAATAGAGTTAACTAACGCTTCTGAAAATTTCAGAATTTTTGGTTCATTATTTCAGAAGTTATGACCGAAAACGTCAAAATTTGCTTAAAAAACGCCTATTTTTCTGATCTTTTCGGTCAGAATATGAAAAATTCTGAACCTAAAATTCTGAAATTTTAAGTGGAGTTAGATATCACTATTAATGATGCCTATACAAAATTTCAATTCTCTAGATAGAAATTTCAAAGACTTATAGGCTGCGCCTTAGTGTGGTTCTAGCGTCTAGTTGACACCCAACTGTCCTTATTCTGATTTTTTTCTATTTTTTCAATCTTTCTGATTTAATTTCTACCTCAATACTATTCACAACATTTGGCTCAACATGTTGTTGATGTGTATATTCTAATTGAATATTATTTCCACGTAAAATAACATCGGCATCAGCTCCCCCAAAAGTAGAAATTCCACTCGATGAACTTGTAAAACGAAATGTGTAACGAAATTTGCCTCCATATGAAGTAACTTTGTCTCCAAGAAACTTTTGTGGGAGAGACCAGTAGAGCTGAGTGCCTGTCGGGACGCCGCTAAAGTCTTCTAGTACGATTGCGCTGTCTGTTATCTGAAAATTTTGAATTTGTTGAAAATCAGAATAAAATCAGAAATTCTGATAGGCTAAAAAATTTCAGAACTTCTGGTTAGTCTGCAATTCTGATAGGCTAAATTCTCAGATATTCTGATTTGAATCAGAAATTCTGATAGGCCAAAAAATTTCAGAAATTCTGGTTAATATCAGAAATTCTGATAGGTTGAATTTTCTAATATTCTGGTTAAAATCAGGAATTCTGATAGGCCAAAAAATTTCAGAAATTCTGGTTAATATCAGAAATTCTGATAGGTTGAATTTTCTAATATTCTGGTTAAAATCAGGAATTCTGATAGGCAAAAAATTTCTCAGAAATTCTGGTTAATATCGGAAATTCTGATAGGTTGAATTTTCTAATATTCTGGTTAAATCAGGAATTCTGATAGGCAAGAAATTTCTCAGAAATTCTGGTTAATATCAGAAATTCTGATCAATATAGGAATTTTGACAGAACTCAGAATTTTTGATCAGAACTTTTCGTCAAACAGAATTTCTGATCAGAATCAGAAATTTTGACCATAAACAGAGAAGTTCAGTTTTAAGGCAGAAATTCTGAAAAGGCAGAGTAGATACTAGAAGTTATAATACAGATCAGAAACCAGAATTGAAATAAGTGACCAGAATCAGAAAGAAAATCAGAATTCTGATTTTCTGACTTTTAAACTATCAGAATTTTCGTAGCTACATCCAATCCCTTACCATCGCCTGACTGCTTGATTTGAATGGACTTCTCTGATCAGAACTCACAGCTTCCAATCTGTCTTCATCTCCACGGGAATAGTCCAATTCTACTCTTGAACGACGCCAATGGCTACTTTCGCATACTGCGGTCACTCCTGAACACCAACAACGAAGGCAACCGCCTGGATGGTCTTTTGAAATACTGTAGGATTCTGGGGCGCATCTGTCACATGTTGAACCTTTGGATTTTTTAAAAATTATTTTTATAAACAGTATGGAAGGTAAAAACAACAGAAAAGGTCCGTTAAACTACAGTGGGTTCGTACACATCATAGAGGGTTTCTGACATCTTAAGGTCTTCCTAAACACCTTAAAGAAGCTCTTAAACACAACTGAACTTTAAAAGTCATTTCATACTATAAGAGCACCTCACCGAGACCCATAGCCAGAATAAGCCCTGTGACAGCTTAAAGAGCTGTTAAACACAATTGAAGCATTAATGGTCCTTACACACTTATAGAGCACCTAACCGAGGCTGATAGCCTGAATAAGACCTGTGATACCTAGAATGTCCTACATATAAGTTCCGTAACAGGGACGGGCTGGGTCCCCGAAACCTGGCCTTTTTCTACCTGAACCCCGAAACTTCTTCACAATCCGGCCCATTCCTGTTCCATACAGCCCTTAGTGTCTCTAGGGCTCTCTAGGTTCTTTTATCTTTATACAGTTACCTATAACATTCTGCTTGCACTGACAACGACCGTCCCACTGGGGCTGTGTGCTAAGCGATCCAACTGCCGAACAGACAGGTTGTGGAGGTTGCCTCCTTGGAACACAAGTGCCAAGATAGCGCCCTCCAGGAATTCTCTCATAACCCTCAGCACAATCCTCACAAGACGTTCCGGTATATCCAGGTGGACATTCACATTGTTCAACTTCTAAAGCACGCTTGTCTTGAGTGTCTTTAGCTACAGCAATTTCCAAACTTGTGTCTCCAATACTGAAAAATTATAGGATAATTTTTAAAAATCTTTCTGACTAATCAGTTTGACTCGCTTTTGCTACATGAATGTTGGGCCGATAAGCCTAGCTATAATAACCTTCGGTGGCTAGCAACTTCAACTAAGAATTTTATAAAATCATCCCTTATATGACCTTATGTAGTCTTTATGTCCTTATCATTATGCCCCTGCTATGCCCCATTATATGCCCGATATGTCGTTATATGCCCTTACTTTCCATATTTTTATCCTTCGCGTCTTATTTTTGTTCATATTAGAGACCAGCGCGGGACGGGATCCCGCGCGGGATTTTGCGGGGTCCCGCTCCCGCAATCCCGCACTTTTTTCGATTTGCGGGATTTTGCGGGATGCGGGATTTTTCCCGCGGGATCCCGTCCCGCAAAGATTTTTTTAAAAAATCCCGCATGCGGGATCCCGCAAACACGATTTTGCCGGTCTCTAGTTTATATTTCAGTCTTATTAGTATTCATCATTAACGTGCATCTTTTTTTTCTTATTTTTTTTAATATTTATATTCACATGTTGCAACAATCCGTACCTTTCCATTAATAGAATTATTAAATAATTTCCCAAAATAAAAATTAAAAATAAAATTGTATTTACCATTTTTAAACATTTCTCAACCCACTTAAAAAAATACTACAATTAATTTAAAAAAACACAAAGAAAGAATTTTTCAAAAAAAAATTTTTCTTTTGTTTCAGTAAATTTCTCATTATTTAATTTAGCAATTTTTTAAATTTTAATTTCGGAAAATTTATTTTTCTAAATTTAGTCTGTAAATTAAATTGTTTTCCAAATTTTTGTAGTTTATTTTATTAATGAAATTTAAAATTTTCATTAATAAAAAATAGAGAATTCGGGGGTAGAGACTTCGGGGGTAGAGACTTCGGGGGTAGAGAATTCGGGGGTAGAGACTTCGGGGGTAGAGAATTCGGGGGTAGAGACTTCGGGGGTAGAGAATTCGGGGGTAGAGACTTCGGGGGTAGAGACTTCGGGGGTAGAGACTTCGGGGGTAGAGAATTCGGGGGTAGAGACTTCGGGGGTAGAGAATTCGGGGGTAGAGACTTCGGGGGTAGAGAATTCGGGGGTAGAGACTTCGGGGGTAGAGACTTCGGGGGTTTGCCAAAAAAAATCGTCGAGGACGGGGATCTAACCTCTTCTCAATAATCCCCAAATTATTTATCGAAGGATGGCATAAATGGCAGGGTCAACTTATTCAAGTAATTCTGTCCTTATTCTGTCGTAGATTGGCGTATTATAGAGGGTTGACTTTGATTAATATTTTAAACAGCATCGCTTAGGAAAAACAATTTTTTTTTCAATTAACCATTCAGGAACACAATTTTAACTAAAAATAAAATAAACAAAAATTAATCAAAAATTCCACAAAATGTTACACAAAAGGTTACACACAAATATTCCACGCCATAAAATGACGTTATTTTTGCTTAGAAAAATTTTTTTTATTTTTCAAAAAAAAATTTTTTTTTCTGAGTTAAAGTCCACCAACATCAAGTCTATTTAATTAATTATTACCCTTTTACGTCTTTTATTTTTTTATTTTTTTATTTAAATTAACACCTTATTCATCTGTCAGACATTTTTATTTATTTTTTTCAAGCTCATTCGCCTCTTATTTTTCTTATTTCCCCTATTTTTGTCCTTTTATTTTTATGCCACTTCATTAATTTGCGCAAGCAAAACTCTCTTTTCACACCTATTTTTAACGTCACCAAACCCTTTTATTTTTTATTTGCCGCTTTTAATCATTTATTTTCTCGTCTTTTACTTAATATATAATATTTTATTTAAATATGGTTATCACCGCATATTGCGTGTTCCTTATAAATTTAAATTTTCGTTATATTTCAAGTTTTATTTGTATTAAAATAAACTTGAAATAATTTATATTGTGTAAAAATCTCGTTTTAAAATTTTTTCCGTGATTTTCGCTACAATTTTGGTATTAATTAAAATTTTGCTACATTCTTGGCATTTTATTTGTACATTATTTCGAAAAATTGAAATTAAAATGTAGCGACTCCCCTTACAGTAGACTTCTTTACAAGAAACCTCCTACATACCCCAAGCTCTAGTTATCCCCTCCTGAGATCCTTCCTCTTTGGCATCCTGAAAGGTGCGATAATTGGGAGAGTCAATTCATACATCTCCCATTTATCACAATCCCTCAGTTATCTCCCCCTTTAAAGCATCCCTAAGGGTAGGAAAGGTAGGAGAGATTTTCTCCTAAAATCCAACTTATCTAATAGGCATATGGTCTAGAAAATTAAAAATTAAATTTTCTGCTAAAATCCAATTTTGTCTACTTATACGTACATTTAGCCCCAATAATATTTTACAATTTTTTCGATAAAAATTTTTTTTAATAGGAAAATTAAATTTTTAATATGTTAATTTTGTGACGTAAATAGATAAAAATAAATAAATTATTTAAAAGAGATGAAAAAATATTTTTTTTAAAAGTATCAAACATCGAAAAATTTATTTTTAAATGCTATTATTCACACAATTGTGAGAATAATTTGTGTGAAAAAAAATTTTTTTTACAAAAATAAATAACAAAAATGTAAAAAATTATTTTTGACATTTAAGGTAAAATATTATTTTTGGAAAAAATAATAAAATTGAAGAAAAAAACCGGAAATGCTTAATAGAGGAGAAAAATTGCTCGGCGTCTCTGCTTTAAGTGAGGCTACTTAGACCCCCATAACTCAACTGTTTCTGAATATTTTTGAATAAATTTGTTATCATTCGATAGAGAATTCAATTTCCTACAAAATGAAACATAAATTAAAAATAAGAAAAATTTTTAAAAATAGTTGAGCTCGAAAAACAAACAAAATTCTCTTTTTCTTAACAAGGTCCTCTTTCTGTTTCCATAACTTTACTTTTAGATAAAAAAAATTAAATTTTTTTGGCTATTCTGTAGCAAATTTAATTCTCTATCGAATGATACCAAAAACTTGAAAAATGGTCGAAAAGTTCCTGAGTTAGTCCCTTTGGACTTGACCCTACATGCTCCCAAGACTATAGATTCATTAAAGTATTTCTTTCCCCCTTTTCTCTTAATAAAAATTAAAAATTCTGATTTATAGCTATCTTGTAGAGAATTCAATTCTCTATCGAATCACCCTAAAAATTTTCCCAAAGATTCCATCTTCAACGAGTTACAAGTCCCCGACACAATCAACATCCTTTCTTCAAATGAGTCAAACCCCTTATAAATTCCCTTTATTTTTTCTATTTTTCTTAAAATAACCACTCCCATTCCCTTCAAAAATTACCTATTTTTAACCCTATTTAACAAAAAATCTTTTTTTTTGCTTTAAATTAAATTTATTTTAATTTTTTTTCATGTATTTCATGCATTTCCCCTCTCTTTCCTCTCCTTCCCCTTACTCTCTCTCAATTACGTTATAAAGCTTTAAATGGATTATTTCCTAAAAAAGCTTTTTCAATATGCTCTTTTTTTAGTTTTTTTCTAGTTTCACGCAATACCTCCCTTTTTTAATTTATTTTAGCTTTTTGGCATTCATTGGAGGGATCAAAAAGAATTTTTTAATATATAAATATTTACACCATTTCCCATGTGTTCTCGTGGCATTTTTATTTTTTAATTTTTTATTTTTATTCATTTTACCTTTTATTTTCTCTATGAATACAATTTTATATTTTCTTGAATTTTATTTATTTTTTTTATTTATTAGCAAATTTATTAACAATTTTTATGGGTATAAACATGTTTACAAGGTCCGCGACAATGCATGCGCGAACACCTATAAAATAAACAAACAGGCTCCTAGAAGCGTGAAATTTTGCTTACTCATCCAGAAATGTGTTATCTAATAGTTCTGAAAATTTCAGAATTTCTGGTTTTGTATTTCCCAAGTTATGGTCGAAAAAATCAGAAAAGTCGACACTTTATCCCGTAAATTCTGATTTTTCGCTCATAAATTCTGAAATATAAAATGAAAAATTCTGAAATTTTCAGAATTGTTGGATAACACTATTGAGAATATCCACAGAGAATTTGAAGTCTTTAGATGCTCATTAGGCTATTCTATAAAGCTACGCGTTGACCAACCACTTCATTCTCTCAATTACCTACAGTACCCATTTCCTCTAGTTTTCCTTAATTTTTCTATTCAAAAATTTTTCTTTGTTTTTTTTTCTCCAATAACATTTAATTTTCTTCATTTTCAAGCAAAGCACAAAAATCCCCACAAAAAATAAAATTTTTTAAACTAATTTAAATTTTCTTATTTTTGCAGTTAAAAACACAAATCCAACCAAATCTCTCCAAAACCTCCCAATTAATTCTAAAAAAAATTTAAATAAACTTGAATTCAACAAAATAATGTCCCCACCACTTCTTTCCAACATTTTGGGGTCTAAACGACGAGGAAAATCCTTTGGAAGTAATATGCTTACAACAGAAACAATGCTAACCCCTTACGAATTGGAGCAACTACCTTTAATGTTAAAGGAGCTAGAGAGGGCTAATCGCCATTTTTGGCAAATGGTCTGTTGGAGATTGGCACAGAAGAAAAATGGGAAGGAAAAGCAACAACAATTGAATGTTAAGAAATTGCAGAGAGGAGAGACGTTGATGGCTACACCTCCTGAAAGGAGAAGAATGTTGGCTAATAAAGGTAGTAAATCTAAGAGGATATAGGGATATAAGGAGCCTAGATTTTGCAGAAAAAAGGCTATGAATTATCGAAGGGGATTGGGAAAGAGTGTCCTATTATCGAAGCCTATAAATTAATCTTAAAGAGGCAAGGGTTATGGAATTCTGTGGTCTTTGCTTTTTGTTCCTTTCCTACTACCTGTAGGGTGAAGGGAACATACCGGAAGTTAGTTAAAGGGAACTATGCCTTTTCTTGGTTATTTTCACTTGGAACATAAATTCAATTTTCTCTCGTAATTTGAGTTTTTGTCATGGTTCCCTTTACTCTACATATGGTAGGGTGAAGGGAACATACTAGAAATAAGTAGGAGAGATTCGCTTTTTCCCGATTCTCTATATGAGAGGTACCATCCTTCACTCTAAGAAGATACCTCAGCTTAGGAAGACACGGCCACCAAAATCATCATCTCATAATCTATTTCTCATTTCAAAATTTTCTAGGAAAAGACGACTCTTTTGCCGATGGGTGTGCTCTACGTGAAGTAACTCGTCAACTAATCCAGACCCTATGCTCAGAAGGGGGTTACATCGACACAGACACAGACCAACTTCTAGTGGACTACAAAAGAAGATTAATGTTAGACGACGAGGAATGCACACCACCCCCGAAAGCGTCTCCTAAAGGGATTGAAAAACGTCGAGGAGAGTTTGCACTTAAAGGAAGGGCTATCTCCTTCCACGAAAAATTGGAAAATGTAAAAAATATTGGAAATGAAGAGAATAATAATGGAAAGACTGGAAGTATTTCTAGTGGAAGTAGTAGTGGATACTCTTCTGAAGAATTTGTTGCTGCTAGTACTACTACAACTACTACTCATGCAAGTATTGTAGCAGCGAGACATAGGGCAACCAGTTGGCTGAGACAAAGAGCTAATTCGGTGAGCTATTTGAGGATATTAATGGGATAGTCAATTGGTTCCCAAATCTAGGCCCCAAGTTTAAATTGTATTTCCATTCACTTCTTGTTCCCTTCACACTACTTATAGGGTGAAGGGAACATACTGGAATAGGTAAGGCAAGTTATTTATTAGACGATGAGGATTAATGGTGAGTACTGGGTGTTGGACGCCTTGAGACTCCAGCTCAGGCTCCGACATATTGGCTCTGGCACAGGGGTTTTCAGATTCTTGGCTACGGCTCCGAGTATTCTAAACTTAATTGGCCCCGGATGCCATCCCTCGAGCCATCCCTCGCCTTGTTTAGGGTTCCGATAGACTTTGTTCACAATATTGAACTCATTTCCAAACTTTGTCTCAACCTCTTGTATAGTTTATTCAAAGTTTTGGGCATTTGAACCCATTTGACATTTGTTCCCACACCCTTGGTCGTTTGATCCTCCCCTTTTGAACATTTGATCCCAACACCAAAACATTTTTTCTATTTCTAGACACGCAGCCGTTCTTCCCGTCGTTATGTCCACCAAGCCCAACAAACACGCATCTTCCAACTCGGCGAGCTCTTAAACGCCGAATTTCATTCAACAATATTTTCCCATCCAGAACAATTTGATGTCCACGAAAGAGAGCTTAAAATGTTGGTATGGAACAGATTTAGTCAGTTATTAGTCTCTTTATTATGCGAAAGAATAGATGACGGAAAGGAAGAAGACAATCAACAAAAAAGTAGTCGACGATATCGCTAATTTAAGAAGGAGGAAATGTTTACATAATATATATTAATTAATTAAAAAATTTTTAATAGACAAAATAATCACCATGGTAACATAATTTAAATATTATTAAATTTGTATTTTGACTTTTTTTTCTTTGAATAAAAAGATTAAAATTGAGAATTTTATAAAGAATAAAAGGGATTAAAGATGGAAATAAAAGGCTTGATAAACCTTTTTCTTAAAATAATTCGCCGGCCTTTAGCCTTCGCATAATGTCGAATTTATATGTATAAGTCTAAATTCAGTAGTTCCCTTCATAATTCCACTCCCCCGTAATCCCCTTCATTCACTTAAAACTTCATTCCCTTCGAAATTATTAAAATTTGGAATGAGAATTAGAAGGCAATCATGAGATTAATGAGAGCTCGGGTCTGAGGGATATATATCAAAGATTAACCCTGCAAGCTAAAATGACCAGTAAATACCCGGGGTTTAAAAAGCTATTTTGAGAGATAAACGGAGAACAGAAAAATCAAGTATTTACCACCATACATAACAATTAAAAAATTACAATTCCTAATACATCCAGTACCCTTTAGCCCTCATTAAAACCTTTCATAATCCCACTACTTTGAAAATTAATTAGCATAGTAAACCTCAAATACACTTTGAAATTTGTTTCCATTTTTAAAATTGACGTCTATTGTTTCCCTTTTTAATATTCTTTTTCATAGAACCCTTAGTATTATTAAAATGTGAATTTGCATATGTTGCAGTTTGCGAATGAAAATGCCAAAAATGGAAAATTAAAAAAAGGAAAAATGCAAAAATAAATTTTGTATGCAGAACGCCAAAAAAAATTTTTCCCGAAAACACCGCATTTATTCTAATAGAATGTCCGCCATTCTATTTTTCGATACCACCTAAGAAGTATTGGGGAGGATGGATTGGAGAGGCCATCAATTGGAGAGGCCATTCTAATGGAGAGGTCATTGTATCAGAATAAATACGGTAATTAAAAAATTCTCTCCCCCACCTTGTACTTGTTTGACTGTCTGTATGTGTTGCTCGAATCAAAAACAGGTCCAAATCGGCCAGAACCATCATTAAATCCTCACGGCTAGCAGGTCCACGTCCATCACGGTGTTCGTAGAATTGCTAAAATTATTAGAGACATAATGGAGATAGGATTAGGAGAATTGCAGGAGAGTTGAGAGCGATATCTCAAGAAATCTCGACTATCTATGACCGAGAGTTTTGTTCGAGATCCTATCTTGGTCCAGTCCTAGTCCTCCACCCCCATCCTACTAGTGATGTTCGAGATTTAAGAAAATCCGAGAGTCGAGACCGAGACCAACCGAGAGTCTCGAACATCACTACATCCTACTCCATATACCCCATCACTACATAGTATATTCTCTTTTTATTTACTACCGAAAGTCTTGAAATGAAGTCATTAAATGTAAAAATGTGAGGTTAGATTTGGGATACCCATGGGGGCCATATTTATGGAGTATTATATATAAATGATGGGCTGAATTGTTTGGTATTGTGGGAGAATAACTGACATTCCTCTCAAAAAGAAAATTCAAAAATCACCTCATAAGTAGGCACAGTTACTGTAAATTCCCTCCCTGGAGTAAACACGGACTCTTGATCTCTGGCACGATGAACCAAAGTAATTCCATTTCCCTAAAGTTTAATTTTAAAATTTAATTGTTTTAATTCAAATTCACTCTAAGAATAATAAGAGGTTCAGTCCGTCCTGGACCAGGGCCTTCATACAGTAATTTGATTGATAAATCGCCACCATATGCAGTGACCTAAAAAATTTTTCTTGAAAATTTCAAAAAAATTTTCAAAAAATTTCAAAAAATTTCAAAAAATTTCAAAAAAATTTTCAAAAAAATTTTCAAATTTTCAAAAAATTTCAAAAAATTTCAAAAAAATTTTCAAAAAATTTTCAGAAATTCTCAAGAAAATTTTTTGAAAATTTTTAAAAAATTTTCAAAAATTTCAAAAATTTCAAAAAATTTTTGAAAATTTTTTCAATAAATTTTTTCCAAAATTTCAAAAATTTTCCACTTTATTTCCAAGAAATAGTTGGGTCATTTTCCAATAAAGTGTCTGTCCATGATGCGGTTCTTTATGGCCAACAAAATTGTAACGTTCATAATCTAATTTAATTCCTGGGACAGAACGTCCATCTTGATCAGCTAGTTGTAAGGTTTGCCCCTGGGCAGCAAAGAAAAGTTTTTCCTGAAAAAATTATTTTTGTAAGAATAATAATTTCATTAAATTGTTGGGTTAAGGGATAAGAGTTTTGTTAATAAGGATTAAATAGACTAAACAGAGTCTCACACCTTCTTATGTGTGAATCACGGATATCATGATTAGCCAAAGAATTTGTGTCGTATTTTAGAATTTTCTTGGGATCACTTTCGTGTCGAAAAAATTTTTAAGGTTTTTTCGCGTTCTGCTTCGTGTTTCGGGGTCCGATTGAAATAACGTCGGCACCTTATGTATGTATTGTTGACATAAGTAAGGTGCCCTGACCCCCTTAATGTACACATGCCCTAAGTATAGAATAAATAAGAAATCTCGAGAATGATTAAGCCTATTGGGTTCAAGCTGATTTTTACTAACAATTCAAGAGATTAGAAAAAAACATAGAAAAAAAAACGATTAGAAGGCACAGCAAAACTTTGAGTTAAAGAAAACAAGGTCTGACATGCAGCGTTCTTCTGATAGTTCAAAAAATCAGGGTTCCATTCAGGAACTAAAAAATTTTTTGGTTCCGGTTCCTGGTACCTAAAGAACACTGCTGACTTGAGATTAGTGTTAAGATCATGTAAGGGTTAATTTAAAAATTTTTTTTCAATATTTTATACCAAAGCCAACAAAGTTTTTTTTCAACTTACACATTGAATTTCCTGAAAAATTTTTTTAAAGATTTATAAAAAAAATTTTTTTAATATTTTTTTAAAACTTAAAAAAGCAGAAAACAAAGAAAAACAAAAAATAAATAAAGAAAAATTTTTAGAAAAAATTTAAGCAAAAATACAATCACAGAGAAAATCACGTATATTTTCAATTGAAATAATTTTTTAAATAGTGTTCCTTTCAGCCCATTAAGTAGGCCGAAAGGAACACACTGAGAGATATAATGCAACGAGAAATATAACGATCGAGATGAAGTAAAGAAGGAAGGGGGACCGTTCTGGTAGATCTATAAAAATCAGAATTTTGACATATGCCAGAAAAATTCACAAATGTCATAAAAAATTTTTTTGACATATGTCATAAAAATCAAAATCCTTCTGCTTTAAATCAGAACAAGATTTCTGTCCCTTCCACCCATAAGGTAAGATGAAATGAACACACATTTCAAGCCAGTCTATAGAATCAGAATTTTCTTATTTAAATCAGAACAAGATAAGTTCAATCAGAATATTAATTATAAGGAAGCCCTTAAAAACTTGAAGCACCTACCTTTGTTCTGAAAAGCATACTAGAACGACAACGATCAGTAACTCCAAAACAAAAGCAGCGAAGACAGCCTTGAGGTGCTTGATAAGTTGTTGGACTAGAACAAGTTCTCTGTTCTGGTTTTGGAGCGCGAGATTCTGGAGGGGGTTCTGGTGCTGGTATAGAGACTATACGGACGATACAGTCTGGGGTTGCCAATACACGGCCTTTGACGTTTATAGCTTCGCATGTGTAGGCACCTTGGTCTAATGGCCTGAAAATGAGATTAGGGAGGTTAAGCACATTATAGACCTTCTATTTTATAAAATTAAAATAAATGGTAAGGTTCTTTCCGGGCTACAAGAAGTGTGAAAGGTCACGTTCCTTCAAAACCACATGAAAAAGAACACGTTACTTCCAGACTGTAAGTAGTGTGAAAGGAACATGTTCCTTTCGGGCTAGTGCGAAAGGAACATGAACATGTTCCTTTCGGAGTAGATATGTTCCTTACAGCCTACAAGAAGTGTGAAGGGAACATGACAGTGCGATGAACGGAAGTTCCTTTCAGCCATCTGCAATCCTTCTAAACTAGTGTGAATAGAACATTTTTCTTTCAGACTATTGTGGTGTCCTACAGGCTTCAAGCAATACGGAACGAACTTTCCACTATACTAAGTTAAGGAAAGTTAAAAAATTTTGACTGACTGAGCATTCTGAACTGTAAGAGTGCCAACACCCCCCTCAGAAACTTGCTGGCATCTAGGAGGTTCACAAACATCTTGCCAATTCAAACGCCAATTAATATAAGGATCGGGAACTCCAACAGCTCTACATGTCAATTTAAATTCACCACCCTGTGGTACAACCATATTTGACTGTGGGGGTGCAACAACTGTTGGTTGGACACAGCCTAATAAATTAAAATATTTCTTAAATTAAATTTGAGAGGGAAGTCTAAGGGAAGGGACAAATTTAGGCTATTAATAGGCAGGTTTAGGCTTAGTCTATCACTCATAAAATTGCCAAATTTGGTCATAAAATTGTGAAATTTAGTGTAGATATCGCTGATAGGGTTAGTTAACTCTTTTAAATATTTCAGATTTTTTGGTTGGACATTTCAGAAATTCTGGTCAAAAATGTCAGAAGTTTTGTAAAAAAGTGGCTGATCAGTGAGTATGGTGGACTGCTAAACGATATCATCTATTTAAGGAACACCTCATTATGAATTACAGTAATTTTAGCCCCAATAGTGTACGTTATAAAGAGGTTCCGAAAGGATAAAGTTGAGCTCCCCCATACCAATTTCATCACTCCCATCATGACAATCATTAGTCCCGTCGCAATGAAAACTTGAAGGTACACATTGTCTCCCATCTTTACAACTAAATTCTGTTGCTTGGCACAGATCGCCAGGTTTGCGCTGTTTACAGTTTACTTCATCAGAGCCATCCCCACAATCATCTAGATTTTTTTTTGATCTTTAGAAACCTAAAAAATTTCTACCATCTCCATCACATAGCCACATTTTCTGGACACATTTTTCATTGTTACATTTAAACTCGTTTGGCTCACAGTGCCGTTTAGAAGGGCAATTCTATATTAAATTTAAGAGATTTTTGTAATTATAAGAGGAGAGTTAGAGGATTTACTAGACTGCTTCTAGCTTTACGAGAATTATGATTAAAAAAGTAGCAATTAGTCAGTTTAAGTAAAGTCTATCGCCTTACTCTAGATTTGTTCAAAACAGAGGGATAATCACAGAGAATGGGGAAAATTGGGGAAAAGAAGGGGGAAAAATGCACATTACAAGTAGAATGAAAGGAACACAATCCAAGAGAGTGTGTTGATGTTCCTTTCCGACCGCAATGTAAAGTGTGAGGAACGAACTGCTAGAAGGTTTTGTTTATGATACTTTCTATTAGAGGGGAATTTTAACAAATTTAACTTGTACCAATTCATCAGATCCATCCCTACAATCCCTTTCTCCATCACAAACATATTCCATCTTCACACATTCATTGCCTCCGCAAGCACGTTCATTAGCGCTACAGGTAACTGGTTGAGTTCCTGGATTGTTGTCTGTTTGGAATTCTTGAGGTCCAACTTAATAATTATTTAATTAGGAGTTTTAGGATTTAAACTACTTTTCGATGATAGGGAAATCTTCCTTACTAAAACGAGAAACTAGATATGGTCTAGAGAATAAGATATATTGAGGAAGGGTCTCATCTGGACAATTCTAATCTCCTTTCCCCATTTTTGAAAGTAAATCCTCTAAATAAGCCCGGCTCTATTAGAAGCCCCGATATACAAGAGGCACATCGATAAATAAACGTCCACTCTCTAATAATAGCCCATTCTATAATATAAGCCCGCTCCAATATACAGTAAAGGAAGCGAATAACGACTACATCGAGGTCGCTACTATCGAGAGTTCATTAATTAGAGTTTTGGAGGAAAATGGAAGGCTATAGAAGTCTTAAAAGAGCCAAGGCTTCAGATCTATCTACCAAATTTAAAAAATCCTTCTTACATGATTGAACTTGTAATTGTGCAAAAGCTTCGACACTCCTTCCTTTATGCATTGCCAAACAAATATAACGTCCAGAATGAGCCAATTTTGAATTTGAAAATACAAGTCTTCCTCCACTTTCATAGACTCCATCTGGAAGTCTCCCGCCTACTCGAGTCCACCTTACTTCTGGGTAAATGCTATTGTCTGTGGCACGAGCTCTACAGTCAAAACTGGCCTCTCGACCTTCTTGAACGGTCAATTCAGCTGGGTAGACGGTGATTTGGATTTCTGAAAATTTTAAAGAGAATGTTACTCCTTTCTCTTCTAAAAACAGAAGAAACAAGCTTAAGTAACGTCTGCGCGATCGACTATAAAACAGTCAAAAATGAATCTAAATTCATAAAATTTTGGAAGTACCTCTCCAATAGTATTATCTACCTTCTCTCAAAATTTCAGAATTTTCTATTCAGAATTTCTCAGGTTCTGGTCGAAAAATCCGAAAAATTGACATTTTTAGAGAAAATTTTAACATTTTTGGCCATAACTCAAAGAATTTTGAATCAAAAATTCTGAAATTTTTAGAAGACCTAGCTAAGAATGTTTTTTATATCTCTGCAAAATTTTACAACTTTAGCTTTTTGTTTGACTATTTTACAAGCAAGCGCCCAAACGTCCTTCTCTCTATAAATAATGGAACGATAGCTTTCCTAAGGGTAAAATAGTCAAATAAAAATATTAAATTTATTTTTATAAATTTTTTAAATTAATTTTCAGATGGTCTATTAATTTATTTTTTATTAAAAAAATTTTTTAGAAATTTTTTCCGCCTAAAAAAATTTTTTCAACTCATAATTTTACTATTAACCTTCATTTTCTGATCTGCGTCTTAATGCATTTGTTGGGGTTAAATTAATTAAATTTAAAAGAATCAGAATAAAAATAAAAATATTATTTTTGTAGTTTTTAAAGGGTAAAGAGGTTAATAATGGGTTAATAATATTGTTGATTTTCTTTCTGTGCCCGCTATTCTGAAATTTGCGGTGCTCGCGCATTATTTAGGCGGGCTTTTACCGACTTTTCTCTATTTAAAGTTGAAAGTTTAAATACCTAAATTAAAGTTTTAAGTTGGAATAAAATATAAATAAATATACTTCAAATAAATAATTCTCCAAATTTTTGAAACTTTTTAATTATTGCAGACAGGCATTGCAGGACTGAACATACAGGGTGTGACAAGGAGGTAACTGCTGCACACCATATTTTTTATTTTAAACATTTTAAAATAAAGGGGTGATTCGACATTCTAAAACATATTGATATATGTTTTAGAATCTCAAATCCGGACCTTCAGTCTTAAATCCGGACCCCAGGGTCAACGTGCTTCAGTTTTATCTGCAAATGTCTGTCCGCAAACATTATAACTCTCATAATTTTCAATTATTTTTAAAATCAAAATCTAGCAGAAATGCCTCAAAATTAAATTTATTTTTAAAAATCAGATCAGTAAAAATAAGAAAATAATAATGTTGAGAAAATAAAAATAATTATTGGGAATTTCAAGGCCATTAAACGGAGAGGTGGAGAGAGGTAGTTAAGGTTTTAAACGATTACTTGGAGAGATTTGTCAAGAAAAAAAAATTTTTTTTTCTTGTTTGTTGAAAAGAATTAAAAGAAAAGTTTAAATGAGTCATAAAAAAAAATTTTTTTTTCTCACTCATTATTTTACACCTTTTGGTTTTTTTTAATGTTAAAATGAGGTAGGTGATTGGAGGGAATTGAATTAAATATTTGTAAATGGATTAGAAAAATGAGTAAAAAATTAAAAATTTTTTAAATTTTTAAAAAATAAAATTTTATAAGAAAATGACGTGAATTTCAGAATTTTTCAGAAATTTCAAAACATTTCAATTTCAAATTTCAGAATTTCAAAAAATCAAAAACTAAAAATATTTTTTAATCTTCAGAATTTAAAAAAAACTCGAAGAAACCTAAAGGTATAGGTTGCGACTGGTAACGCTTATTTGAAGGCTCGTAAACTTAAGTTATGGCTACCTAAAGTCATGAAATTTTGGACAATTTCAATTTTCAGAATTTTAAAAATTAAAAAAAAAAATTTTTTTTAATATTCAGAATTTTAAAAAACTTGAAGAAACCTAAAGGTATAGGTAGCGACTGGTAACGCTTATTTGAAGGCTCATAAACTAGTCCTGTGAATACATAAAACCATGAAATTTATGAATATGGTCTGTAATAGTGTCAATTAACTTTATTAAAATTTTCAGAATTTTTGGTCCAGTGGTTGGTAAAATCTGTAAAAAATTCGAGTGAGTGTCTTACAAATGAGGGTTTTGTGGGAAGGAGTGTGCTTGGTTAACTGTCCATAATACAGTCAAAAAAGGCTCTGAAATCTTAAAATTTTGGAATATTATCCTTAATAGAGTTATTTAAATGTGCCAAAATTTTAGCTCTTTTGGATCAGTATTTGTAAGATTTTTGGTCGAAAATTCCGAAAAGAGGCATTTTTAAAGAAATATTCTGATTTTTCCCTAATAAATTCAGAAATATTAAAGCCAAAATTCTGAAAATTTTAGTAGAGTTGGATAACTCTATTGGAAATATCTGTACAAAATTTGGCTTCATTAGGAGCTAAATTGGCAATTTTATAAATTAAAGTACGCGATGAGGTTGATAAGAAGGATTAAGGAGAGATTCTAAGAGAATTGGAGGGATTTTAAAATTTATATACCGTATTTTAAGATTAATTCCCCTGGGGAAGTAATCGAGGGGGGAGGGGAATTATTCGAGAGGGGAAATTATTAGAGGGAGGGGAATTAATCGAGTTCTGACATTTGAACGTGCAGTAGTGTATTTGGGGGTGGGGAATTAATGTTTCAACCATCTTTGGCAAGGGGAATTAATCGAGAGGGGAAATTATTAGAGGGAGGGGAATTAATCGAGAAAATACGGTCATTTTTTTGGATTTTTAAAAATATTTTTTGGTTAATATTTTTGTTAATATTGATATTTAAATTAATTTTAATAAATAATAAATATTTTTGTTTTGTCAACAAAAATATTCTTACCACCCGCGCAAATAATTATCATTTATTTATATAAATTTTCTGTTTAGGTCAACTAGTAAATCTTCGATTTTGGAGTGAGAGAGAATGGGGATATAAATAAATAAATATAATTAAGGCATTGACTGACCTATACTTTGAGAAATGAATGATTGGTTAAAATAAATGGAAGGGGTTGGTAGACAAAGTGGGGAAAGATTTATTGGAATTAACTTTTAAGGAAGATATCTGAAGGGGATTAATGATTATTGAATAAATTTGGATATATTTATAATGAAAAGGGTAATAATTTCGTGCCAGTCTTGAATGATTATCTCTGTCAGTTCTGTAATGTCATAAAAAGCAAGTCACTTTAGAACAGCACCAAATCACTTTAGAATATACCCCCTGGAGATCTAAATAAATATGAGTCGGGTTACTCGAAGTCCGAAACCCGGGCTTTTTTGACCCGGAACCCGTACCTCCGATCCGAAGAAAGGAAAACCTTCCTCGACTAATCCGAGATTTCCCAGACTAATCCCAAAACCTACCCAGACTAAACCCCCAGACTAATCCCAGATTGCGGATTACTAGTATTTACTCTAGTAATCCCCCAGTCTCTATTAATTCCCCACCCTAGAGATGGGATGAAACAATAATCCCCCTGGGGAATTACCAGAGAAATACGGTAATCTACATAAACAAAAAAATCAAAATAAGACTTAACCTCATCTTAGAGGAGCCAAAAATCTTTGCGTCATTTAATAAATATCAATTTTTCATAGTATAACTTCTAAAATTATTAGCCTCCCTCCCCCCCCCCCCTTCTACAAAATCATTAAAAATCCCCTAAAGTACGTTTCTACCCACTGATCCAATTAATTGAATGATCACAAAATGTTGCGATATTATATATATACATTTTCCAATTACTATTCAATTGCTTAAAATATCCCCCCCCCCCCTCTTTTATTTCACTAAAAAATTTTGGTTAAAGAAGGTGGTTGCAGTAAACTAAAAATCACGCATCATTCAACATTTAATGTAAAACAAATCGAATAGAAGAATTGTTTAGAAGGACAATATTTTGGAGGAAAACAAAGAAAAGAATTTGCGATATGTAGGGGGAAGGGAATAAAAAAAATTTTTTTTTGAAAAAAAATTTAAAAAATTTGGGAGGGAAAATGTTGGAGAGTGATTAGGGGACACGATTGCGCTAACATTTTAATTCATAAAATGAACATATGAGCTCCTAAAATCATAAAATTTTGCAATTATATCCTCAATAGAGTTAGCTAAAATTTGTAAAAATTTCAGAATTTTTGGTTTCGTATTTCAGAAGTTCTGGTCGAAAATTTCAGAATTTTTGAGAAAAATGTCTATTTTTGTTAGTTTTTTGGCCATAACGTGGGAAATAATAAACCAAAAATTCTCAAATTTTTAGAGAAGTTAAATAATATATTTGGGAATATCTCTGCAAAATTTTATGAATTTAGGTGCTAAATTGGCTGTTTTATAAGCAAAAGCCCAATTGTTATTCTACTAAAATATTGCCTCTAAAAAATTTTCTAAAATTAGAGAGAACATGTTTTCTTTCAATTAAATATAAAAAATGGCAAATTTAATTGACAGAAACTTAAACGAAAAGAATCAAGAAAAAACAAATTAAATAAAAATAAAATATATATGGGGGATGAACACTCCAATATACATATTTTCCTTAATCGATTTAGACAAATTAATCGGATAAATAGTAAATAGGATATTACATATAACTGTTTAAAGAGTTGAAAGAAATTTGTTAATAAAATATAAATCATGCAATAGAAGCAAGCTTATCCATAATTCAATTAGATATTATTAGGAGGTTGTTCTCCTACAAATAAAATAAAATGACTCGCAACTTTGTTATGACCCCGCTTACGAAGAGATCAGAACAAAACGTTTATCGCACAAGAAATACAGAGCAGGTGAAGGTAGGTAGAAGAACTAAAACTGGGAGCGAGAACTAACTATTGGCTGGGCTTTTATACTAATCACTCTAAGGGCTGACGCCCATACACAACAAACTTTCCGAACAATACTAATACCTAATATTAATAAAAATTCATGAAATAACATTCCGGAAACTAATAGCTATAAAGACACTTCGGAACTATAAAAAGTTCCTGAAACATAAGTATAAGTAATATAAATTCCGGAAAATATTTTATACTATAGAAAAGGTTTCAGAAACTTTCCGGAATCTATAGTTTAAATAAACAGTTAAACAAAAATTCCGGAAATATAAATTCTCCGGAAAATATTATCTATTAACGGAAAAACTTTCCGGAAACTTTCCGGACTATATTAGAGTTATACAATGAAAAAAATTAGATAAGAATATAAACTTTCCTGAAAATAATAAACTTATTAAAGTTTCCGGATAAATAATAAACTTATTAAACTTTCCGGAAAATAATAAACTTATTAAAGTTTCCGGATAAATAATAAACTTACTAAACTTTCCGGAAAATAATAAACTTATTAAAGTTTCCGGAGAAATAATTCCTCAAAGATAGCGTATTATACTATAATTCAACATACCTACTATCAGTAGAAAATCAAAAACACATTAAATAATGCAATAATAAAAAATTAATTTTCTGCGTTAATTCGAGGCCATTCATTGCTTAATTAAACAAAAAAGGGTCAATCAGTCTCACACTCTCCCTATCGTGTCAATTTCAGTTCCTCTAATTAATAGTGTGTTTAATCATTGTAAAAACCGCAAGAGAAGGAAAAATGATAGAAAAAAGAGTCTTTAAAATTGTAGATAGGTTACAAATATATTTTTAAAAAATTGTTTAATCAAGTGAAATTAAATGTATTTAGTAAAAATAAGTCAAATTTTGTACTAAATATTTAAAATAAATATTTATAATTGTCGTATGAGGGGAAAATAAAATAGTAATGAACTATTTGAATAACAGAAGCTTTCCGCATTTAAGAAAAAATAAAGAAAAAAGACAATAATAAATAAAAATGTTATTAGGATAATGATAATAATGGGAGCAATATGGAAGAGAAATAACTCTTTAAAAGATCAGAACTATAAGAATACATAACCAAAAGAACTCTGCTAATAGATAACCAAAAATTCTCAAATTTTGAGAACTATAAGACAACACTCTAAAGAAAATATATTTAAAATCTCAAAGCTTTTGAACGTACACTAAAATTCAATTTTGCAATAAGAACTCTACTAATAACTAGAGACGTCCGAGACTCTTGGTCTTGAGTCTTGACTCAAGACTTTTCTTGGGTTTTTTTCGGTCTTGGGTCTTGGTCTTGGGGTGTAGTCTTGGTCTTGGGTCTTGGTCTTGAGTCTTGGAAAATTTTCGGTCTCGGACGTCTCTACTAATAACCAACTTAGCAATAAAACATTTCCATAAATATAATTCGGGAAATATAATATATATACCTATGTATATATTTCCGGAAATATAAACTTTCTGGAAAATAAAAAATAATCTTCATATAACTTCAGAAAAATTAGGTATATATAATTTCCGGAAAAATTAAGAATTTATTATACGATGAATTTAATATTAATTAATGAATATATGTATTTAATAATAATATTTTTTAATACAAACTTAATAATAAATTTAAGAAAAATAAAAATCATGCACTTGTGCTCTAGAATAAAATTCCTTTTTTCATGAAAGAAAAAAAAATATTTTTTCGCAACTTTAATTAATTATATTTTTAATTTTATTTGTATAAATGCGCATAAATTGCAAGCCAAACACACAACTTAATTAATCTAATTTTTATTTTGGAGTAAAAAAACAAATTGATTAGTATGCTTAAAAAGTTAACAAGAATGTAGTTAAAACGGGAAAATTGTTTTTGATTTGTTTTATAAATACCGCAAAGTCAGTTGTCTCAAATAAAAATAATAGGTGGGAAAAGATACGACTTGGAATACTCTAGAAAGTGTGTATTTAATTAATTGCTATCAAGAATGAACTGAATTATAAAGGGAATTAGCGATAGACTTTTCCGGTTGATGGAAAAAAGCATTCCGGAAGTTATAATTTATATTTCCGGAAAATATAAATAAAATAATATAAAAATATTTATAATACTCCGGAAAATACTTGAAACTTTCCGGAAAGAATAATAAAATTTATAACCTTCCGGAAAATATAGTTTCCGGAAATAATATAGAAATATTATAATATTCCGGAAAATACTTAAAACTTTCCGGAAAATATTTTTAACATTCCGGAAAGAATAATAAAGTTTATAACTTTCCGTAAAATATAAATATAATCCGGAAAATATAAATAAAAATATTGAATATATAATCTTTCCGGAATCTATAACAAACTTAACGTGTAAATATAATAATGGTGATATGCTTCCGGAAATATATAATTATAGGTTCATCTAACAGAGAAACGTTCCGGAATAAAATAATGTATATAACTCAAAGATATAGTAAATTCCGGATGCAACAAAAATTAATATAAAAAAATATATAATAAGCAAATTAAAACAATAAATAAAAAATGTCAATTAAATTATCAAAAAAAATTTGAGGAAATTAAAAATAAAAGTATTTAACAGCTGAAACAATTTTTTAAAGAAAATTGGGGACTGCGGTCAACTTTCTCACTTCTAAAAACTGTTAATTTTAAACAAACACCCAATATCATTGATGACAACATATTTTTCTTTCTCGACAATTAAAAAGTTTGTGGGACCACCTTCCAGTTTTTGTTGCCACCTCTCTTGCGCATCCACCCACCCCCTACTTACACCCTTAGGAGAGAGACTGACGCTTTCTCTCATTTCCTCGCCACACAGAGCGAAGAAAGACATTCTCTCATTCAATTATAGCGGTTTGACACCATCACTTATTAGGGGGAGAATAAGGAAAATTACCAAAACGGGACGAGGGAAAGAAGTAATGCTGCAGCAAATGGACACAAAAACACTGAAACTTGTTTTTGTAGCTCGCTATAAACAAAAAATCAAAACAGAATTTGTAACAACTTTTCTCATCTTTCTCTCTATCAATCGACTAATTCGCCATTATTTGCCGATGATTCTCACACATCTCCATATATCCAACAGACAAGGGATCCTTCCAAGAGATCGACAAGAGGAGGATTATCAATAAAGAAACAACCAAAAAAGGGATAGATTTTAAAATTAACGACAAGATTTATAAGATTCTTAAAAGAAGATTAGCCTAGAAAACCCTTAAAATCCCAAATAACTCAGCAGAAAAAAAAGAAGTAAACAAAAGATTTGTGCCACACGGAGATTAAGTCAAAATTTGGACTAGACCTACGAACATAGTGTGAAGAATCAGATCAAGGATGAGATGAATTGATACCTGAAACCCAGACGTTTTTCTACCCCAAACACAATCCGAAGAAATTTTTGAAATCAGCTCGACCTGAAAACCGACTGGAACTTTTATTAACAGCCCAATCCACGATTCAGATGATAAAAACCAAGCATCTCTAGACTACGTTCTTGCATTATCCAAAATTTTGGGATATGCTCTATTCCAATGGTACTTCTGTCTCGGTTTAACCTGACCGTAAATTGGACAGATTCCAGTCCGATCAATGTTTGTTAAAAATTTATTGTTGATTTTATTTACTTTATTTAACTAAATATTCTAGTCTCCCTCCAATTCTCTCTACATATTTTTCACGTACAAATTTCTTTCCATTATTTAAACTCAATGAATCGAAAAAGAAAAAAGGAAGGGAAAATTAGCGGGAAAATAAAAATAAAATAAAAATTGGTTGGAGAATTTAAAATAAATACTTTTTAATTACAAATGATTGAAACGTAATGGTTTAAAACGGAAATTAAAATAAAAAGAGAGGGGGTGTCTGAATTTCAAGTTTTTAAAAAATTTTTGAACACACTGAGCGCGCTAAATATTGTACGAGAGCAGCTGATTTGATTTTGCCAGAGGGCATTGGGGCAGTTTTCAGTGAAATATTTGGGAAATGCTAAACATGGAGGAAGGTCTCTCCAGGAAGAGAATCCGGAAAAATATGAATACACTTACTGAATATTTTATATATTTCCGGAATAATTTTATTCTTCCATAATCTCTTTATATTACTTATAGGTATAGGTTTCTGGAAAGTCTTCTTAAATGGTTATACTTTCAGGAATGATTTTATTAATTTTTCCGGGTAAAATACTATAGTTTCCGGAAGGTTTATATATCTCCGGAATTTTTTATATTTACAGAATCTCTTTATATTAATAATACGTATAATACGTATAATACGTATTATTAATATAAATAGATTCTGTAAATATAAAAAATTCCGGAGATATATAAACTTTCCGGAAACTATAGTATTTTACCCGGAAAAATTAATAAAATTTCCGGAAATAAATTTTTTTAAATAAATTTCCGGAAACTTTTGTAGTTCCGGAAACACTATATTATCTAGGCCTATATATTAGCTTCAGAAAATTTTTTAGAAGTAGTTGGAAGATAATGAAAAATAAATATATAGAAACGCCCAAAATATTTTTTGTAATTTTCTTAAATTTAATAGACCCACATCCATTTCTATTTTCTAACGGAATATAAACATTAAACATATTTGGCCATCCAAGCGAGGAAAAGCAGATTTTTGGATAATTAACTAAGAAAAAAATTTAAAAGAGGCGTGAAGGCGGAAAAAATCAAATAATAAAAAAAGTACATAACGAAATCATATAAAGTTAGATTAAAAATAAAAATAATTTTTTATTAATTTGGTTATTTTCCGGCCATAAAAATCCGGAAATTTTTAATAAAATTAAATTTAATCTAACTGCACGAATTTAAAAATAAAAATAAATATTTTGGGAAATAAATAAAAGATATTTTTTAAATCAGTTTGAGGGGGAAGATTTATAAAATAATAATAAAAAAATTTATCTTTGGAACAGCAAAGGTTTATTAGCAGCAGCATTTGTGCTAAACACCTGCTATAAGCTTGCAAATGGAGAGAAAAAATATTTTTAAAAATTTAAAAATGAATTATATATTTCAAGAAATGTTCAGATTAAATATAAAAATAAAAAAAAAATAAAAAAAAATCCAAGGAAAAATTCAAGAAAGTTGGTTAAATATTGGTGTAATAAATATTGTCTGGGAATGCTATTTTTCCGGCTAAAAAATTTTTTAAACTAAAATTACACTAGTAGAAAAATAAAGTTTTTATAAAAATTAAAAGAAATAGTACTAAATATAAGAGACGAAAAAACATTTCTATTTGGGAATATAAGAATATGCATCCGGAAAGGTATCCGGAAAATATGCTCGAATAATATTTAAGTTTATTTTTTTCTTATAGTTATAATTAATAATTCAAGTTTAATTTATTTTATTTCAAGTTTAGTTTTCGAAATTCAAGTTTATTTTTATATTTCAGAGTTAGTTTCAAGTTTAATTTTTATATTTAAAGTTTATTTTTAGAAATTCAAGTTTATTTTTATATTTCAGAGTTATTTTCAAGTTTAATTTTTATATTTCAAGTTTAGTTTTCGAAATTCAAGTTTATTTTTATATTTCAGAGTTATTTTCAAGTTTAATTTTTATATTTAAAGTTTATTTTTAGAAATTCAAGTTTATTTTTATATTTTAATACCTTAAGCGTTCCCCCTTACCCTAGTAAATAAAAATAAAAACCAACCCGGTACTTCTTCCGATACTGGACAGTTTTTCTCATCATCACCATTAGGACAGTCAGAACGTCCATTGCAAAAATATACCCTTTCAATACATCTATCCGTGCCTGCACATAAATATCCCCCTCTACGCCTACAATCTTCAATCCTTCGATTTTTCTCCTAATTTTTATTTAAAATTAATTAAAAAATTTTCTAAATTAATTTACTTGCTCTGCTCTCTGACGCTGTATTTGTGCTTGATGTTCTTCTAATCGTTTCCGCTCGTTTTCCTGTTCCTGCCTTCGTTTCTGCTCGTTTTCTTGTTCCTGCCTTCTTTTCTGCTCTTCTTCTTCTTTTCTTCGTCTATCCTCGGCTTCTCGGAAATAACCTTTAATTAAAATTTTATCCAACTTGAAAATAAAATGATAATAAGTTGCAAGTTTAGGTATATTTCAAGTATATTAATGTTTTCCAAGTTTATTTTTAAGTTTATTTTATTTTAATAATTTCAAGTTTATTTTCTATTCTAGAGTTATCTCCGTAATTTCAAGTTTATTTTTATAAATATTTCAGGTTTCTTTTATAATTCATAGTTATTTCCATATTGCATGGTTATTTTTATAGTATTTCAAGTTTATTTTATTTCATTAATATATCTATCTACCTAATAAATTATATCAAATATGTTAGAATTATTATAAACTTACTACATTCCATTTCATCCGACCCATCTTCACAGTCATATTTTTGATCACAATGCCTAGAAGCTGGAATACAACCACCTTCGCGACATTGGAATTCACCAGGAGCACACTAAATAGAGAGAAATTAAAATTTCTTATAAAATTTTTTAATTTTTTCCATATTTAACGGAGAAAATAAGGCTTAGAACGGGTCAAATAAAATGAGTCTTATAAAATTATCTCTTGCCAATGAACCAAAAGTTCAAATTTTGAGAATCTTTGGCCACCCTTCTGCACCTTTCCTAGAGAAACTGTAGAATAGTTCAACAGAAATTCTGTGTCTAGTGTTTCTTATCCCAAGTAATATTTTTATATTTCTCTTAAATTAACATACATAGCCATTCATCACATTTTCAGGACGTATTGTAATTACTTTCTCTTCATCCCTGCTTTCGCCACCAACACATTTGCTTTCATCAGACCCATCCCCACAATCATCCTTATTATCACATATTGAGTTATAATGAATACAACGATTCGGAGCTGTCTCGGGGCACCGGACTTGTTCCGGCCCACACTGTCCTTCTTTTTCTTTTTTTAATTTTTCTTCTTCTTCTATTTTAAGTAGCCTAGCTTTTTCTTGCATTTGTGAGTTTATAAAATAATCTGAAATAGATTTTTAAAAGTTTTGATGATTAATTTTGGTGACGGCCTATTTCTGTTGGGAGCCTTCCGCCTTCTATGTTACGCAGAATTCCGCTTTCTTAGCCGTTCTGCCCTTCTATGATCTGCCCCTTCTACTATGAAACAGAACGGACTTCTATGTTCTTAACCGTTCTGTTTTGATTTGCTTTTGGAGTTTTATAAAATCCGGCAGGCACATCCCTGACTAATACCCCCCATTGTAAGATAAGCTCTTTCAGCTCTGGTGATCCAAGGACCACTACCCCTTAACTAACCACTTATTCACAAACATACCACAAGTTAACTCGTCTGACCCATCCGTACAATCATATTTATGATCACAAACAAGTTTGTTATCTATGCAAGCCTTAGTTTTGCGGCACATGAACGAGTTTGAATCGCAAAGTTGTCTTTTTTGTTGAAGCTTTATTTCTGAAGGTTTTGAAGCAGAGAAGGATTGAACTGAGTGTTTCTCATTTCCTGAAAATTTTTTCTTTGATTTTCTAAATTTAGTCTAGTTTAATAATTTTATCTTATATGTCAGGGAATCCCGCTTATTTAGATGTAAACTAGATGTCGGTAAAATTGCAATCATGGGATCCCGTAACGGAGCAGGCTTATAATTTTTGAACAGAAGGGATCTCGGGAAGGGGATTTTACTTGAATTGAGACACTGACAAGACCCGTGATTTTAGGACGAAAATTAGGGCTGTTCACTACCGGTTATTAACCGGTACCCTCGGTTTTTGGTTTCGGTTTATTGGCCAGAAACACCGGTCTTCGGTTTCGGTTCGGTTAACCGACCGTGAACAATCCTAATGAAAAGCAATATTCTTGTATGATTATCCTTTTTTCCTGAGGTGTATGAAATTCCTATTCTCCGCCTGCTTGTTCCGAATGTTTATTTTTTCCAATTTTCTAAACTTCGGAACTTTTTTTTAATTTCCGATTTCCAACACCTCCCGGCTTTTCCTACTCTAATTTCCCCTTCAATTTTCTCTTGAAAAATTTTTTTCTCTCAAAAAATTAATACAAAAATTCATACTTTTATTACTCAACAAAGGTCACCCCTCCTAAAGAAATTATTTTTCAAAAAAAATTTTTTTTCTTTTATTCATCCCTTCCATTTTAGTTGAATTGATCGTCAAAAATTTATTTTTATTTCTCTCCAATCAATCCCCCAAAAATATTTGCTTTCTTTACAAACAGAAAAATAGAAAATTGTTTTTGGAGAGCACTGCTGGGGAAATATCGCAAAATTACATCAAAAAGTTTTTCGCGCATACCAAAAATCTAATTTTCCTTCCCTGACATTTAAAATGGTCATTGTCCACCTATTTTCACCAATTCTCACTTCCTTTTTCTATTCAAAAAAATTTTTTTTGTTATTTTATTTGATCAAATTTGTATCATTTTAATATTAAATGTGCATGTTTGCCTTTAATAATTTTTTAATAAAATATTTTTAAGAAAATAATGGAAAATATAACTAAAGTTTTTGATCAAATTTTATTTTTTCTCTCATTTCTTAATTTAATTAAAGTGTCAAAAATTAATTTTAGATAAAATACAGATTAAATTCCCGACCAAGAATTAGATACTCCTCTAAGGGTTGTCGGTTCTTGGGAAATCTTCTGATATACGGAATGATATCCGGAAGGTTACTGCTAACTAGTAGCCTGGTTTATACAAATTTCTCGGCTTTCGTTTGCCCGAACTGACATCCATACTCCTTCGTTTTAGTTGGAAAGGTGAGAGGTCTCCCTCCCTATTTTCACGATTTTTCATCCCTAGAGGGGGTTGAAAAATGTGTGTCTAAAGTGAAATCAGATAAAGTATCTCAATTTAAAAATTAAGATCGAATAGGAGGTCAAAATTAGAGTCAAATAAATATATCAAAGGTCAAAATAACTAAAAAACCAAATTTTAAGATCAAACTAAATATTTTTATTAAAAATAATTTTTGGCAGAAAGTATCGTGTGATCATTGTATAAACTAAAATGACCCATCGCCATAAGAACGGATTAAACAACAAAATTGAACAAGAACAACAAAATTCAACTAAACAACAACCTAATAGCCCATCAAATCCCCTAAATCCTTCAATTCCTCCCCACAAATCAACCTCTCCTCTATTCAATTACCCTCCCCTTCCAAAATGGGAGATGAGAATATGTTGGCTAATAAGCTTCGGAACTGTCGCCTATGCCTGGTTCTGTGTTTGGCTAGCCAGTTCTAAATGGGAATTTAAAATAGGCAGATCACAAGCTTCAATCAGCAATCTACCCTTTTTCGGGATGAAAATAAAAGACGAATCTAATTGGGAGTGGTTTAGATGGAGTCCTTTTGCGACTAGCCAATATTTGCCTCTACTTGTTGGACATTCTATTTTGTTCAATTTTCTTCCGGTTTTCTTTCCGGAAAGAATTTGGAATAAAATTTATTTGGTGCTGTCGATGGCTGGGTCTGCGTGGGTTTTTACTCCGAGATTGTTACTTGCGTCGCTTATGCAGGGCTTTCTTATTTTGGGTTTTACTCTTTATTTCAGGTATGGTTAATTAAATACAGTAGAAATTTTTACAGTAGACTAGAAATAATAAAAATTGAATTTAATTAATAAATAACCCAATTGTGACAAAATGGCTAATTTTAGTCTCAGTGACGATTTTGATAATTGATCAAACATAAATAAACTTAGAACTTGAATTAAAACTAGAATTAAAACTTGAATTACAACTTAAAAACATAAAACACAAAACAAACACAAAAATACAAATAAACTTGTTCAGAAACATTAATTAACTCAACAACATTTACAGACGAACATTTGTTGTTTGGCTTAGTGCTTTACCTATATTGTATGTTGTAATGAACCATACTGATTGGATTCACAACGATGTTTTTCTCGTTTTATTGTTCATTTCATATACACTACTCTCTTATATTTCTTTTTGTTTGGAGCTGGTAAAACATTTAGAGGGGAAACAAGAAGGGAAACAAGTTGGAAAACACGAGAAACATTGTGACCAACAACAAACACAACAAGAATATCAACAAAACAAACAACAAAACAAACAAAACGACGAAAAACATAGGGAAAAACATGAACAAAAACAACAAGAGAAACATCAAAACATCCAACAAAAACATCAAAACATGCAAGAGAAACATCAAAAACATCAAAACATCCAACAAAAACATCCTATTCACTTGTTGGAAAGAATGTTGTTTTACACTTTCTATCAACCTTTCCTTTTCTCTCTAATTGTTCTCTACCCTGAATTTGAGAGACAATATGCCGAAATTAACGCAAAACATCGAAATTGGACAAAAATAATTTTTAAATGTTTTCGTGTTGCTTTTTGGTGGGCAGTCTGTGAATTGTGTTTACACTTTGTCTATTTTGGGTCAATTGCTTTAGATACCGAATTTATGCAGAAATTGCCCAAAGACCAATTTGTTAGTATTGGAATGGCTATAGGTACTAGATATTTAATTTTTTGGGGATGTTTAGTTCATTTACGCCTCATAAAAATTCATTAGGCGGGAATTTAGAACTAGCATAGGAAGGAAAAAAGGTTCCTAGTTAGTTCTAGTTAGTTAGTTAGTTAGTTAGAAGTTAGTTAGAAGTTAGTTAGAAGTTAGTTCCTAGCATAGGAACTAGTTAGGTTAGTTAGAAGTTCCTAGCATAGGAACTTCCTTCTATCATAGGAAGGAACCGATCCAGAGCTGGGCAATCAAAAGTCAGTTGCTATGGGGGTTGCTATGGGGTTTCCTTTCTGTGATGGCTCTGTTCCATGTTTTTTCCAGGTCATGTTCACATTCATGTTCAACCATCCCAAGGGCACTAAACAGAACGAAATTTGCTAATACCTCTCATATAAAATTAAAATTTAAAGGAGCCTTTTTCCACCTAAAATATGTTGTTATATTTGGACTTCCTGCTATTTTTGCCCTAATTGATGGAATGGAACCTCCGGACGGTCCTATTTGTATATCTCGTGTCTCACTTTATTCAAAAATTTGGAGAGGTTTTGACAGAGGGTTGTATGCGTTTTTTAAGGTAAATCGAAAAATTTTAGGGTTCTCCAAACACAAGGATATCCAGTTTCCTAATCTCAAGCTTATACTTATAACTCTTAACTAACCTCGCATCGGGTCCCAGTCATGGATCGGGTCCCAGTCATGGAACCTCCGGAGTCCGGACGGTCCTACGCAATTGACGCACTGGACGCAATTGAAAAAAATTGTCCGCAGCCGTAATCCGCAAGTCAAAAAAGCCCCAGTAGAGAATCTTGGTCCCAATTTCTCAATCCAGTCGAGAATCTCTCAATCCCAGTAGTCCCAACTTCATCCAAATACCAACTGAATGAATTTTACTGTAACCTGAGGTTGGGATCCCAATCCAGACGTTCACTATTTTAAAATATTCCAGTCCATTTCCCAGCCTTTACCAAAGGAGTGGGATAAAATATAGAATCTGTTTTATTCATTTTACTTAACACAGGAATACATTTTTGTACCTATTTGTTGGCCCACATTTTCATTACCCAGAAAACTCGTTGGTCTATGCATTTCCTTTACTTTTGTTTTGCTATGGCATGGATTCTATCATCACAATATTGTCTGGATTGGTTTAAATATCGTGGAGCTTAGTATAGAGTATAAATCATTTTAATTTAATCTTTTCATGTCCTCAACGTTAACAGGCTATGCTTAAATTCCTAACCATAAATTCTGAACATAAAATTCTGAAATTTTGAGTAATATTAGTTAACACCTTCAACTATTCCTATACAAAATTTGAGGTTTCCAGGTTCTAGTTGGACTAGTTTATGATCATCTAATAGACACACAGTTTATGACCATCTGATAGGCTTTGATGTCGCCTACAAGGGGTGCAGCTCGTGCCACAAATTACGAGACACGAGATTTACGAGACGAGATGCACCCCTATCGCCTACCCTTATGACTAGAGTTCGGCCCCGATCCTTCGGAGCTACAAAATTTTGGGGTCGGGGTTTTAGCCAAAAATACAGGGGGGTTCAGGGGCCAACCCTACTTATACCTATCTACTTAATTTTCATTTTCCCATCAGATTTACTTCAAAAGCCATATATTCAATACCAAAAGTCCAAAACCTTCGAAAACAATTATTGTCAGATTTAAATTTTCGTCGATTGCTGGGATGGCTACAAATTGTCCCCTTTGCTTTTGGATTATATTCTAATTTTTATTTTCTTGGGGGATCTGCTGTTGGGTGGTTATTTGTTCAGAGAATATTTTGGGAGGAGACGGTTGGGTTTTTAATTTTAAAAATAAATTTAAAAAACAAAATTTGGTAAAATTAAAAAACCTTATAAAAATCAAAAGATACAGTAACAACTTAAAATCAAAAAATAAATCCCAAAAATCCGAAAAATTACGAAAACTGTTAACAGTCAATTATCAGTATAGATCTCACTATAAGTTACCCCCTGGAGCTGAAAAATTTTGTATCTTCACTGAGATGTATTTTAAATAGAGGGTTACGCTTTTTTAGCGCCCCAGGTCAATGGCCTCCCAAATTTTAAAAAATTAGATGTTTAGAAAATGGTTCTTAAATTGAGAGGTATCTAGTAGGGTTGGTGGATCTGAGAAATCACAGGGTATTTAGATCCGATTCTAAACCAGAAAATTCCTAATATCCGGACTTTTACGGATCCGTATATCCGTATCCACCAACCATAAAAAAAGTATTGGGGCATGTTATGATGAGGTCCGATAGGGGGGGGGTAGTTTATAGAGAGCTTCTACTGTTCGATTAATCCTTCTTATCCTAATTTAGGTCCCCTTTCGTTGGCCATTTATTTTATTAATTACATGCGGCTATTTTTACACACAAGTTGCAATGGAAATAGAACGATGTTGGCCGGAAAAACGAAAAGTTTGTGTTTTTCAAAGGGTAAAGAAAGAAGAAAATGGGCATGTTTTGGAGGGAGAGAAACAAAAAACTTATTAAAGATTAATTTATACTTTGTTTTTGATCGCTTTTAATTTTCAAGTTTTTCACCGCATTTAATTAAAATTTGAAAGAAACTTTTTGATTTCTGAATCTTTTAATATCTAAATACTTTCTTGCTGCTCTAAATCAGCTTCGGAAGGCGTAACGTAAAAATCTCTATCACGGAAAATCTCAATAGTTCACATAAAATGAAACCTCTCTAAAGTCTAATAAGGTCATCAACAGAGGTGGGTCGGAATTCCGACTTCAGATTTCCGAAAAAATTTAATTTCCGAGTTCCGACTTTTGAGCCAGTTCCGATTTCCGGTCCTTCCGATTTCCGACACCTCTGCCTGTTCTGACCCACCTCTGGTCATCAAAGATTAAGATAATTTCTTTTGATTTTAATTGTAATGGACTAGATAAAGTATCAGTATCAGTTAAATCTCGGACACCTCCGGTCGTAACAGAGACTTCAATCTTCAGTCTCGAGGCTCTATTTCATACACAAAATTTGTTAATTCTCGACCGATTTAAATATTTAATTATTACACCAATCAAAAGGTAGTGATGCGAGGGTTATCTTAACTAACAGGATAGCTCTGATCATACCACACTATAAAAAGTTAAACTGAATAAATTCCCCTACCCATGGACTTGATAATTTTTTATTTTCTCAACTTTTGTCCATGTTTAAAGACATAAAAAACTTGCCTGTTGGACAGTAAAGTTCATCACTTGGCCGATGTAGCAACATTCCTAAAGCAAAAGCTCTTTCCTCCACATCCAAAACACAATCTTCTTTTCCATCACATCTAGCAGATATTGGAATACATAAACCATCTGCACATTCCCATTCTTTGATCGGGTCGCATTTGCGACGAGGAGATGATTCTTTTAATTTTTAAATAAAAATTGTTGTAAAATTAAATATACGGGGTTTTTATTAATTTTTTAAATTGGATATTAAATTCATTCATTAAATCAAATTTTTGTAAAATAGTAAATCGAGGGTTCACAATAGTAAATCGAGGGTCCTCTATCGAATGGTACCAAAAAATATATCAAATTCGCAGTCACAGTAAAGAATGTTTCCTTGTTAGATAGAATCGGATCCCTATTAGGTAACCTATTAGATTAATACAATATCAGGCTATATCTGGACTAGGTGTAGGAAAAATCATGTTTGCGGGATCCGGATGCGGGAGTAATTCCAAGAATCTCTGCGGGACGGGATTCCGCGGGAATAATCCCGAACTCACGCTAAATCCCAAAAATCGAAAAAAGTGCGGGATTACGGGAGCGGTATGCCGCAAAATCCCTCGCACCGACCTATCCCGCAAAATCCCCCGCACCGACCTCTAATCTGGACCCAGTAACCCTAAAATTATTTTGATTTATATATGTAATGCGCATCTCCATTTTAACCTAGTCCTTACGGAGATTTTTTAAAGTAAAGGATATAAAGGTTATTTAAAATTTTACCGGCATTTCTGCAGCATTGTCCATGTTCGCAAAACGTTCTAGAAGGACAAACAGAGTGAGACCAACAATAAGTAGAGCCATGTATGCTGAAATCAGGCAAGGAACCGTCCAGACAGGCAAGTGTGGGGCTCGAGAAGGGTCCTTTGAAACGATTTAAAAATATTAATATATCACTAAAGCTCATTTATATTTTAATTTTATATTCAAATTTATTTGAATTTTTAACAAATGAGGGAGTTGAATGAAAAAATTGGGTCCAAAAAACCTGGGGCCGTATTCTAAGAAAAACAAAAAAATGCCAAAAAAATGCTAAACACATTTTCTGCACCTTCAACAGGATTAAATTCAAATCCATCCCCGGAGGCGTGGAGCCTCCCAATTCTTCCATCCTTCAGAGCCCTAAACAACTCCCATTTCAAACGGTGAAGAACCGCAGTCGAGGTATCCAACGGCAAATCAAAATTTAAATAAATCGTTGCTAGAGTCCCAAGGACTTGGTCGTGTTGAAGCCTGGAGACGTTTGATTCCCTGAAGGAGGGCTCATTTTGCCAGAATTGTTCAACAGCTTCATTTATATCTCTTGCTGCCTCCTTGAAGTTTTTACTTGTTTTTAAATTCATTTCAGAATTGAAAGGCAATTCTGGAAGGTTTATCTTTATTTGAATGACAGTCCTTACTAGAGGACGTGATGGAGGTAATGGACAGAAGATGGAAGTTGAAAATATTAAAATAAGGAATATTTTGATAAAAATAAAATTTAAAAGATGATGTTTATCCATGATTAGCTTAAAAATAATTTTCTAAAATTAATTTTATTGTATTATTAGATTTTTGGGATTAAGGGTAGATAAATTAAAATTGATAGAAAAATGATTTTTAAGGGAGATATGATAATAGAGATAATAATCTTAACCAGACTTGGTCACGGATACTGATCTTAGTATCCGTATCCGGATATTTACGGCGGATACAGGCGGCTATCCGTAGGCATTTTGATATTATCAGTATCAATATCCGTATCCATTACCAGTTCTGATCTTAACAAACAAAATATAAAAAACAAAATTTTCAGGAAAAAAACTGGAGAAAATTAACTTGGAATTTACAAAAATTAAAAATTATAGTCTGAAAGGGTAACATAATTTATTGATACTGAGAAATTTCTGAATATCTGCTCCCTCGAAACGGTTAAAAACAGATTCAAAAATCGAGTTGATGATAGCTTATTTTTCAGATAGTTGATTAAAAGATTCAATAACATAAGGCCAAAAACCTTGTCTTTAATGTCAGTCAAAGTCAAAAGCAAAAGCAAAAACCCTAGCCCTAACTAAACCGTAATAATTTACAAAAATTAAAATCCAAAAAATCCAAAAATTGATTTAAATACAGGGTGCGGCAAATTTTGCGCCACTTTTATTTTGAAAAAACCCCATAAGCACCCAACAATAAAAAGTAAAATTCGCAACAATTTTTTCAAAAAAAAACAAAAGGATTTAAAAACAACTAAAATAAACAAGCTAATAATTAGCTAATAATTAGTCAAGTACTTGCTCGAAAAAAGGGTTATTGGAAAGAGACACTTGGAAAATGGTTGATCTGTTGCGAGAATCGATCCTAATACTCTCAATTAGTATATAAACGGTTTATTAGTAAATAGGTATTATATTATAGTATCCGGAAAATATAATTATACTTCAAAATATGAATAGATATTTTCCGGAAAGTTTTAGATGTATGCAAAAGTTTATAGTAATAGTTATCCTAATATATATCCGGAAATTATTAAATATAAATATAATAATTAGGTTATAAAGTCCGGAAATTTGAAATATAATTGGTTCCGGAAAGTTTCAAATATTATTGATAAAAATATTCCGGAACTATAATTATCCGGAAAATGTTGAATATATATTTTTCCGGAAAGTTTTAAATAAATATATATTTCCGGAAAACATACAAATATTACAGAAATATAATTATCCGGAAAGTTTGAATAGATGTTTTACCGGAAAGAAATATTAGTAGTTCCGGAAAGTTTTGAATAAAATAGATTTATATGAACATTCCTGAAATATATACATATTTATTCTGAAAATATTATACAGATATTTTTCCGGAAAGTTTTGAATATAATATATAGACGGAAAATTATCTTAATATACATACTATAAACAACCCGGAAGACTATAAATAGGTATTATATATTTCCGAAAATACTAATATTAATGATATAGGGGGCAACAAATAAATATTCATGAATTGCCAGATACATGTGCGCTATACAAAATGAAAAGCGTCAAATAACACACAAAAAAAGAATTTTTTTCAGCTTTTTCTTCTTTTTTGTGACAGTCTATTCAAGTCAAAGAGAAAACTGTTAACAACGAGTATTATGTAATCATTTAAAAAAAATATTAAGTGGTCTAATAGAAATGGAAGATAGCTTTAGCAGAGACTTATTTTTTGTGTTTTGACCTAACTATGAATATAACTTTAGTTTAATAGGTATTAGTAAATTAATTTAAAAAGTTTTTTTATTTTAAAAATACAAAAATATTTTTAATAAATGGTGAATAGGAGAAATTTTTGAAATTTTAGCGGTTCCAGAAGGCTTTAAATAAATTAGAGATTTCTGAAAGTATTAAAATAATAATATAAGCCTAATAATTTTAGAAAATTTATAAATTCGAAAAACTATAGATAATATAAATTTAATACAGGAATACTATTTTCTTGGAACCCAAAAAATCGAAATAAAAAATTGACTCATATTCCTTTCGTTTTTTAAATGTTAAATAAAAAATGGATGATTAACAGGTAGAAATTACCAAAAAAATAATCATTTTTTAATATTTAAACGGGTTATTTTGGCAAAAAGTTTTAGAAATAATGGACACATACATAAGTAAATGTACAAACATTGTCGGCAATTTGATTGAAGGAAGAAAAAAGTAAAAAGCTAAAAATATTTTTTATGTGATTTGTTAGCAAAGTAGAGCGAGAGGAAAGAGATTTTAATGCGCAGGTCGAGAACACTTTGGAGAGAAAAAGAAAAAAAAATAAGAAAAACCTATTTAAATTTAATAAAATTAAACCCTATATTTTTGCCCATCTTGAGGAACAAAATCCGAACCTAAAAGAAAGTGGAGACAGACTCTTGATCTTCGTCTTAACTCTAGACTTAACTTTGGTTTTTTCTGGTCTTGATCATAGATGTTTCGAAACAGAGGAATCCTCGAAAATCGTAAATCGAAAGAGAAAAACCCCCTAAAATCGGAATTTCGAAGCTTTGGTCTTGGGGTCCAGTATAGGTCTGAAGTCCTGGAAAATTTTCGGTCCTGAACAATCTCTATTGTTTAAGGAAAGGATGGAAGCTCTTTAAAGAACCTTCTCTATATTTAAATATAAGAATAATAAAATCATCAAAAAAATTATTTTTGCTTAATTATCAAGGGGCAGGCAGACATTTTAAACTAAATGGCCTATTAAAAGAATGAAAACGAAAAATGATGATTAATAAAAGAAAAAAATTTTTTTTAACATATGGAAATTCAATTTTACATAATATGAATAAATTTATTTAAAGAAGTAAATTAAGACGGAAAATGGAAGAAATAAAAAGTTGAAAAAAGGGGTTTGATACAAGTTGAAGAAGCATATCTTTCGTTTGTCCGATTTATTAAAGAAAGGAAAGCAGAAAATGTTTTAAAGAAGGAAAAGTTACGAAGACGGCATTTGGCCAATCTCCTCCCTATTTTATTGTAGAAAAAATGAAAGAATGATTGTACGCAAAAGGAGAAGCAAAAATGTGTGCTTGTATGAATATGGTTGTATAAATAAATATTTTTATTACATTAAAAGTAAAAAAAAGATGTTAGAAAAATGTGTGTATATTTTCTTAAATTGACGTATTTTAAATGGTAATATTTACTTGGGTACCTATATTTTACTTCCCGGACCCTGAAAAGTTTGATTGATATGAGTGAGGGTATTTATGAGCTTAGAACTAATTAATATTTAATTGTTATTTTCCCAATTATTTTCCTTATTTGCAAAAATGAGAACCCGATGTTGAACTTTAAGGTCTAGCCTACATATTAGATGGATGGGTTGAAGGTGGAAGATGGAAGGAGGGATGGAAATGGAAGGCTCAACCAATTTTTAAAAAATGTACGGGAGGCGGAAATGATCCCATTCCTGTTGAAGCCCCCCCCCCTCTTCAGCTTTTATCATGATTTTGTGAAATAAGACTAAAACATCGAAGGCCCGAATTTTAAAAACGCGTACGATACTAATTTTTCCCGCATTTTTAGAATATTTTATGATTTTATTAATCTACATAAATCACTAATCAAAAAATTCAATTACTAATTTTACCTTTTATTTGCTGCTCATTATTTGTCTTATAAAAATAATAGTTGTTTAAATCCAAGTTTCTGGACAATATTAAATTGGAAATTTTGAAGTCAAAAAATATTAGGAACAAAAATAACAGTTTAATTAACATTATAAATTTTACATTATTTTTATTGGTGGAACTTGATTTAAGATAGATTAAAGGATTAAATAGTTTAATAGTTAACAGTCAAATAACTTCAAATAACCCTTTAATTTGTATTAGAGACCGGCGCGGGAGGGACTCCCGCGCGGGATTTTGCGGGATCCCGCTCCCGCAATCCCGCACTTTTTTCGATTTGCGGGATTTTGCGGGAGTGCGGGATTTTGCGGGATTATTCCCGCGGGAGTCCCTCCCGCAGACATTTTTAAAAGTTACTCCAGCATGCGGGATCCCGCAAATGCGATTTTGCCGGTCTCTAATTTGTATAGAATAATTATCCGTACCGCTTTATGTTTAAAAGAAATATTAGGTAATTTTGCTAGGGAAAAATGAAAAATAATGGATGAAAAATGATGACTAATGAAAGAAATTATTCAAAAGAAGAAAACTATAGAGAAGAAAAATTTTCCAGATTTTTCCCCTGAGCTTTTAAAGAGTACGATCTGTACCGGTACAGTAACTTTTAAAGCCAGGTAAAGATTCCTCCCAGACTAGCAAATAAAAAATAAAAGAATTATCAGTGTGTGGGATTGTTGAGCATTTAAAAACCATGCATTAGAAGAGCTGTTCTCAAATCATAGAACAGCTCTTCTAATGCATTTAATTACCATGCATTAGAAGAGCTGTTCTAAAATCTTAGGTTAATTGTTCCCCATCTTAGGTTAATTAAAACGGCTCAAGTTCTAGGGACTATAAACAAGCAATTTTTAAATTTTTAAAATAAATGCTGCCATTGTCCAATAAATTTTTTCTTGTAAAATTAAAGAAAAATTGGAAAAGTTAATGAGGATTGAGGGAGATTTGAGGTAATAAACAACCATTATTATTTATAAATTAAAAGTAAATTAATAAATAAAATTACTACAATGGTCTAAAGCTTTCAATTTTTAAGCAAAAGTGTTTAAATGATGGATTGAATTGAAACTTTTTGCTGTCAGCGGCTATAAAATATAGAAAATAAAAATAATAAATTTTATATAAATGTAGAATTCTATTGTTTATGGTTGTTTAATACTTACAGTTTGACCTGACCTATATGAACCCTCCAGCGTGAATACTTGAAAAAAATTTTTTCGATTGTGTCTGGCCTCTGGATGGGTTAAATGGAATTATAAAATTTAAATGGAATTATACATAAAATATTACAGAATAACACCCTATATAATTTCCTACCACAGTAAAATTTACTATTAATTATTAAAAAATAATGTTTGGACTCAAAAAGACAGCAGAATTTATTCAATTTTAAATATACTTAACAGCTATTTAAAATCATTTTTAATTTTTTCAAAAAATCCTTAACCATTAGACTCTTAAACAATTCTTATAAACTTGTATCAGCCAAAGCTCCAATAGAAATATCTTTCAGCCCAATGCGTCAAAGCAGCTTTGGGTTTTGTTGTTGATCTGTTTTTTCTATTTATTTATTCTGGTCTTGTGTTTCTTATTTATTTATTTTGGAAAATATATGTGATAATCTTCTTTGTTATTTAAATTATTACCTACCGTATATGCTCGAATAATTACCCTGGGTAATTATTGTTTCGATCTCTCGCTGTAGGGGATTATTAATCAAGAGTATGTGCTAAATTTGAGTCACAAAAATTAAAATATTATATCATCTTATTTCTGGCATTTGTCTTATCATATCTTTAATTATCTCTTTTTAAACCTGTAATATTAAGTAAAGATATCATTAGATAGAGGAGAAAACAAGAAAGAAAATTTTTTAAATTTTGAGAAAATTAAATTTTATTAAAATTAATTCTAAAATTTTCAAATAAAATTAAAAAAAATTAGGCTAAGTCAGTCACACAAAACTCTTTCTCTTTTCTTCCCATAATTTAGCAAACAAATGGTCTATTTCCGGAAAATTAGTATTTTCTGAGAATTTTTTTGATGAGTTGAATAGAAAGAGACATTAAAACTGACAAATTGCCTCATTTAAAAATTAAATTTTTTAGTAAGTTTGGTTTCCAAAATTAAAATAATAAATGAGGCTGAATGAAGTTTAAAATCTCAAAAATTCAATAATAATAATTCTATATAAAATTACATGATTATTATGAATTTTAAAAAATATCTCCTTAAAATTTGATTTAATAAAGCGTGGATTTGATGGAAAAAATTGAATTAAATGGAAAATTTAATTTTTAATATTAAATTTTAAAATAAAATTTTTCAAATTAAAAAAATTTAATTTCAAAAAATTATTTTATCAAGCAAACAAAAATAGTGGTAAAATGATTTAGGCTTCGAACTTTGGTTGAAATATTTCTAGTGTAAATATAATCCAAGACACTACCAACTTAACCACAAACAACTTTGATGAATATATTTGAATAGATATATAAATGATTGAAATAAAAATTTATAAATAAAATATTCAAGTAAATAAATTTAATGAAATTTTAAAAATACTTATAGTTTTCCGGATTTTAGGTCTAAATAGTGTTTAAATTGAATCTACCTTAACATTAAAAAATTTTACACGTCTTTAAATGTCTAAATATATCATGAAGTCATTGTCTAATGAAAGATTATTTTTAAATGGATGAAATGAGACATCAATCTACTCCTATGGCTAAATATAGTTTTTTAATTGAAATTTTTTTTTAGATTTTTTTTTAATTTTTAAAAATAGAAGCGAAAAATTTAAATCTAAGTATATACAAGCTAGTTTAAAATTTTATTCCTAATCTTGACCTACATATTTTTTCTTCCCCTTTCATTATTTCAAATCTTTTTATTTTTTCTTTCGCAATAAAGGGGCGGGGAAGGAAAAAAATAATAAATGCAAAAATATATATTAAGTAAATGTTCTTTCGATTTTTTACTACCTACTCAAATTTTTTTCAATAAAAAATTTTTTGTTAATAATTTTAAATAAATTATTTTTTATTTACTATTGAATAAAAAATATTATTACAACAAAAAAAGGTACTAAATTTATAAAATTAAATAAAATAAAATTATAGTAATTTATAGACTAAAATTGGAGTAAAGCCGGGTTTTTAGTGTCAACCGGGATTTCTATGACTAATCCCGCGGGATTTTGTTCTGAACAATCTTTCTCAGATCCGTGAAATTTTTAGCGGGAGTCGATATTAATACCGGTAAATGTCCAGCTCGTCGCCCACATGTCCGCAAATGCCTTTCTGAAAAAATGCATTTTTCCTGCATTCTTCTCCTCTCCTCTCTCTACCATAATTTTTCTCGGGCAAATGACTGATAAGTTGACAGTTTGGCGCGAATGATAAAAGGAGCAAACATGGAAAAGGTTTATTTACGGATAAATAAAAAATTTTAAAGTATAAAAATCTGTGATAAAGTCATTGGAAATAAAAACCAGTAAATTATAAAACAATTAAGAATCAGAATTAAATTTTTTTAATTCTGATCTGATTTTAAATAAAATTCTTCAATTCTGAATTTTAAATATGTTTCTAAATGAACGCTAGAATTATATGTAAATTAAAAATTTTCTGAAATTTGTTTAAACATTTTTATAAACATTTTCTGAAGCCATAAAAATTTTCAAACCATTTTCTTTATAAAATAAACCTATCTACCTGAAATATAGTCGAGAACTTTATCACAGATTTTTATACTTTAAAATTTTTTATTTATCCGTAAATAAACCTTTTCCATGTTTGCTCCTTTTATCATTCGCGCCAAACTGTCAACTTATCAGCATTTGCCCGAGAAAAATTATGGTAGAGAGAGGAGAGGAGAAGAATGCAGGAAAAATGCATTTTTTCAGAAAGGCATTTGCGGACATGTGGACGACGAGCTGGACATTTACCATTAATACCTTTTTAAATAAAATATTAAAGAGGGTACTTAGTATTTTAAACTCCCCAAACACCTTCAATCCTTTCTTCCAAGCAAGTTACAAATGGTCAATGGAAAATAAAGTAAAAGACGGAAATCGGAATTCCGACCCACCTCTGATACAGATCATGACGATATTTGCTTAAAATAAACTCAATTCAATGAATACCATCTTGTATTGTAAAGATAAAATTAGGCATCTCTTGTACCTTAATTGCTATTTTACATAATAGGAGAGTTACTACGACCCCCTGACAGTTATTGTTAATTGTTTTCTTGCTTAAAAACTAAATTTTGTCTTCCCTATTATTTTCCATTGGCTGTTAGTGTTTCTTTAGGAGAAGGGATAGGGGAAAGTAAAATGATCGGAGTTAATGATAAGCACCAAAAATTTAAAATTTTCCATCATTCTTCAGAAGAATGGTTCAACAATCTGTGCCTGGGCCGCTAACAAAGAGGAAATCTGGCTTCTTGGTTGATTTACCACCTGTTCAGCATGATTGCAGGTTGTATTTTTGACATGCTTTTGTTTATTGGTAATATTTTGGTTTTCAAAATTTTTTCCGTTATATTTTTCCTTAACTTTGGCAAGTTATACAGTGGAGATCTTTTACTTGGAGAAATCTTTTTGGGCTTGTAAAGGTTTTTCAAAAAAAATTTTTGCTCTTTATTTTTGTGTATTTTTATAGCCCTATTTATACCTATTAAATGATATAAGCTTGTCTCGAAAAAACTTTCTATTTGACTCAAAAAAATTTATAGTATGTAGATAGTATATACCCCCATCATCGAAATCTCGAGGTGATTTTGTGTGAGAGAGAAATAGAGATTTTGGGTGACATGTTTCAACGAATATTTCGGCCCATCTTACAGAGATAAAATTTTTATCTCTTCTTCTTTCTAAAGCCAATAAAATTTCCTACAAAATAAGCCGTATGACATTTCCTTAGAAAATTTCTACACCGAGATAATACCAAAGATTTTTAAATTGCTACTTGATGATAGGAGTGAGTTGGGAATTAACTTATTCTGCCATTCTTCATCATATTGAAAAGGAAGATCTAGGATTTTTTTCAACTTCGACTATAATAGTTTTCCATGAATAATTAAACTTCGTTTTTCTCCCACAATAGTTGGATGGGTTAGCTTTAATAAATTTTCCAAGTCAAGAAGAAAGTCTTCACGGGTCAACCTTACATATAACAGTTTTACAGTTAATAAAAAGGGCTACAAAGATACACTAAAATAAATAAGTCCAATGAAAATTTTTTTAGTAAACATTGGAAAACACGCAAAGGAAAATTTTCCCAAAAGGCCAGGATTTGTTTTTTGCTAACACCTATAGTAGCGTTTTATTAATGAGAAAAGTTTTATTGCCAAATACCGGATTTATTCTAATAGATTCACAGTGGTTCTATTTTTCAACCCTCCCATTTTGTGTGGTTATATTAGAGACTGTGGTTCAAATAGAGACGTGTTTCTATTAGAATAAATCCGGTATATTTATAAGACAAAACTAATAATAAATTTAATTATTTAAATATCCAATGAACTTTTATGAGTCCAATGATAATTTATGAGTGAAATGAGAAGTTTATAAGTCCAATGAAAATTGATGATTTAAATCAAAATTTGAGAAGTCCAATGAAGATCCCAATTAAAGGAAGTTTGTAAGGCTAATAAAAGCCTTACCTATTTTAAAATACTTCTATCCTTCTTGATCCATCGAGATCAAATACATGCCGCTCATATTCCCTTTCATCGTTTTCGATATTTTTCGATATTTGTACAAAAATATCGATCGAGAAAATTTTGAATTTTTCGATTTTCGGTATTTTTCGATACTTATCAAAAAATATTGAATCTAATATACCGTATTTTCTCGATTAATTCCACTCTCTCGAATAATTCCCCCTCTCGATTAATTCCCCCTGCCAAAAACAGTTTAAAACAATAATTCCACTCCCTCAAATACTTCTCCTCCCTTTAAAGATTCACCCTATCAATAATACTCCCATGCAAGTTTATTGGTTCAGTGCAGGGAGATATAATACATATCCCCTTAGTATCGTATCATACAATGCACCCTAATGTGGCACTATAGTCTATATGGCACTATAGAGAAGTTGCTTTATGAATTTGTTTGATGTCTTAACATCCCGAAAATATCTGAGGTTAAAATATAGGTTCTCTTTTCCTTTAGGTTCTCTTTTCCTTTTTCTTTGATGATCTAAGTTTCATCTGAAAATTTCGTGAAATTTGGCGATATTAACTTTTTTGGAACTTATGCTGTTTAACTACAAACCCCATTTATTCGCGAGAGAAAAAACATTTTATTCGCAGGGTAAATCATAAATGTTAAAAAACAAATGAACATATCAAGATATGATTTTATACTCTTCAGCAATCTGTGACCAGAAATAATAAAATATATCTACACCACCAAATTTTTTCCTCCACAAAAATTCTTCCATGTAACTATTTAGTAAACCCCTGTGTGTACCATACCGTTCTTTGTGTTTTTGTTTGAATTTCTGCCATTGCGATTCTATTGTATTTGTATGTTGTTTTGCTTCTTTGTTGACAAATCCTACACTATGGTTGACAGTGTAGTGCGTATATTCTTCCGGTAGATTTTCTATTCCTCCATATGCTACCACTGATCCTAAAGAGACTACCACTGATCCTAATGCAAAACAAAGATAAAAAATTAAGAAAACAAACCAGGCTCAACATATTTTTGTAAAATAGGAAGCAATGTTAGCGCATTTCTAGCCATAACAGGTTCCATAAATGCTTTCCCACTTCCTCGTTCTATTCCCCCGAAAAACCATTGCTGTTATTTTGCCACTTCTCTTCCTTTGCTGTATTTAGGTTTGCACAGCACGGTCTCGTCAATCTCAACAGTTTTACTGATTCCACCTTTTTTAAATTACTAATATTAAAAGTGGCTCAAAATGGTCAAACCTATTTTTTCGGGATGATTCAAAAAATACGAAGCAGCAACATCTCTACAAAACATCTTCCAATCGACAATAGCATGTGTTGATAAACCCATATCGAATTGAAATTCAGCTTGCGTATGTGTATCGCGACACGAATAGTATGTGAATTCGATCACTTGCTTTGGTGTCAAATGGGAGCCAGAAAAAAACGTACCATCAAAAAAACCTTTTGTGGGCATTTTACCACCATGGTTCGATCTTTGATTGCATCTCCAAATGGGCCATGCACTTTTTTTTGGTTAAGCTTGACCATTTGTTTCCCACATTCACAATTTCGAGTTGTCCAAATAAGCTTTTTTTCAGCAAGCCATTGCAAAAAATCGTTATCATTCATTTTAATTAGACGAAATAAGTCATGAATGTTAAAATTTTTTAATACGTCCATTTTTGTCAAACTAAATATGGAGAAGTTAAAATAATTGTAAAAAAGACAAGAATAAAAGAGACGAAAACTCGCAAAAATTTAAATAAGATTCCCTGCGAATAAAATGTTTTTTTCTCTCGCGAATAAATGGGGTGTGTAGTTAAACAGCATAAGTTCCACTTTTTTTTCTAAAAAATCTTAAATTTATTAAAAATAAAATCCTAAGAAATATATTTTTAAAAAACGTTAATTTTCTGGATAAAAAGAAAATGAAAGTAAAAAGTGAGTGTATTAGAGAAATTAGGCACTTATTAATTAGCTTTTTCATGCTTTTAAAAATGTTATTTTATAATTTAAAAATTTGGCAGAGTTTTGGCAAAATCTATTTAAATATTTAAAATTTATTCAAATAACTAGTATAGGGACAAGCCCAAAACGGCGCGCGTCCATAACTGCGCAAAGCTATAGCCTGCCTTTAGATTTCCGAATCATACCTAATTTGGTATTAAATATTTCTCTCATCGAGCTAAAGAGATTATTACCAAAATTGTTAGGGGCCAAATTACCCAAATGTTCCCATTTAAATTTTTTAATTTATTTTTAAGTTTTAAAATAAATTTATAAAGAATTTGGCACAGGATCATGGGAAATTGTTGTTCGTGCTGCTGTGATGATTTTGATGTCGAAATGCATACTAAAAGAGAATCTAAGAAACATAAAAATGAAGCTGAAACGGAAGCTAACATTGTTTTAGAGGTTTATTTTATAATAATTAAATTTATTAGTTTTTTTGTAGAATGAACAAGAACCTGATGAGCCTGCAGAAATCAAAGATGAATTAGCTGAGGAAATTGAGAATGAAAATTTCCATTTAATTAAAAGTCATGATTTGGAGGTTTATTTAAATAAAATTATAATAAATTTACCATGTTTTTTGTCAGAAAAATGAAGAAACGGCAGAAGAAAATGAAACTGTTTTTCAAGTTATTTTATAATACCTAAGCTAAAAATTCATCCTTTCTTGTTCTAGAATGGAGATTGTAACGAGGATGATGTTAAATCAAATGGAGATAAAATGCTTGAAGAAGAGCACGCTGATGGAAATTTAAATTCAATTGGAAATATTTATGAGGTTAATTTAAATAATTTAAATTTAATAGTTTTAATGACATCTAGAACAAAGACTTTGAGAAAGAACAAAATGAGGATGAATCTGAGAATAAAAGCTTGGTATATGAAGGACCGGATAATTTTTATAGTGGCAACAACAGTTTACAAGTTTTATTTAAAATAAAATTATAAGAATTTATTTTTTCTATCTAGAATCCAGGAACTGGTGTCGGACAGTTTCCGCTTTTCGCCTGGACTCCTGATGGTTTGATTTAAATTTTTATAATATTTTAAATAAATTGAAAAAAATTTATTCTCGTTTACATTTTAAAAAAATTTCTAGTTTGAAATTTAGTTTAAGTTTTAGAATATAATAAGGCAAATTTTTGCCCTTTTTTGAAGTGGAAGTATTTTTTGAGGGAATATAGGGGCGAGTTTTCTTACTACAATTAATTTATTAAGGCAAAGGTGTTAGACACATCGCTTTAACAACTGTTTACTATAACTACAAGCCTCGTGAATACGTCATTGGAAATGCGAAGGAAGTTAAGGGATCAGTACAAACTGCAGAGGCTTACATTCGTCGCAACACCGAAAAATTCAAAATTAACTTCACTCCTAATCATCATATAATGGTCCATATATATCCAGTTAGTTTTCTTTCATATTTTATGATATTTTGAAAATAAAAAACCAAAAATGGGTTTTAACTATAAAATTAAAATTGACCGGAGATAGCCGGTTATTAACCAATAACCCCATTTTTTGGTTATCACCAGTTTCAACCCCTGTTTTCATTTTTAATCCATTTCAGTCCCCTGTAATTACTCCTAATACAACAGACCATCTTCTACAGGAGGACCTGATTTAAACTTAAAATTATTCTATAATAATTTTTTAAACTCTTTAAGTCTGATGCTAAAAAGACTGGATTCAGTAATGGCTGTGCAATTGCAGCATCAATTCTGTCAGCAATTAAAAACAGGGCCATTCCAGATGGTTTTTTTAAATTTTAAGATCCACTTTTATTAAATGAAATAAAAATTCATTTTATTTTTTTAAATAAATCATACTCCCTTAATATCACTAGTTTTTAAGTGACTACGATTTTATTTTAAGGGATTGCGTTTATGGGTGAAATCACTGAATACGGTGAGGTTGTCCCTGTTGGCGGGGAGGAAGAAAAGATTTCTGCTGCAGTTCGGCATGGTATAAGTACTATTATTGCGCCGAAATCAATGCAATCAAGTATTGAAAAGTTAAATAAATTATTATTATATACTAGTAATTATTATATACTAGTAATTTATTATATACTAGTAATTATTATATACTAGTAATTTAATATCTCCGAATAAATTTTAAATTTAATATTTGCGGTAATAAATTTTATTTTAAGACATATGAATATTTCATAAGAAAGTTATTATTTTTTATACTATTTTCACTTTCTTATGAAATATTCATATGTCTTAAAATAAAATTTATTACCGCAAATATTAAATTTAAAATTTATTCGGAGATATTAAATTACTAGTATATAATAATTACTAGTATATAATAAATTACTAGTATATAATAATTACTAGTATATAATAATAATTTATTTAACTTTTCAATACTTGATTGCATTGATTTCGGCGCAATAATAGTACTTATACCATGCCGAACTGCAGCAGAAATCTTTTCTTCCTCCCCGCCAACAGGGACAACCTCACCGTATTCAGTGATTTCACCCATAAACGCAATCCCTTAAAATAAAATCGTAGTCACTTAAAAACTAGTGATATTAAGGGAGTATGATTTATTTAAAAAAATAAAATGAATTTTTATTTCATTTAATAAAAGTGGATCTTAAAATTTAAAAAAACCATCTGGAATGGCCCTGTTTTTAATTGCTGACAGAATTGATGCTGCAATTGCACAGCCATTACTGAATCCAGTCTTTTTAGCATCAGACTTAAAGAGTTTAAAAAATTATTATAGAATAATTTTAAGTTTAAATCAGGTCCTCCTGTAGAAGATGGTCTGTTGTATTAGGAGTAATTACAGGGGACTGAAATGGATTAAAAATGAAAACAGGGGTTGAAACTGGTGATAACCAAAAAATGGGGTTATTGGTTAATAACCGGCTATCTTCGGTCAATTTTAATTTTATAGTTAAAACCCATTTTTGGTTTTTGTCTCCAATTTCTTTGATGCCTATTCGACATTGTTCCCTCCTGAAAATTAGATTCGTTTTAAATTTGATGTGTAAACCTTTAAATTCATTATATTTCAATGATTACGTTAATAAATGATTATTTATTTGACTTCTTAAAATAATAGTAATATGACTTAATTATTTTTGAAATAATATTGAAAGCTTATTTTTTAAATTAAAATTTAAAAAAATTTGACATTTATAATGAATCTTCATCATTTAATTTTGGATCAATCAATACATCCAAAAACAGGTTTCTTATTCAAGTTCATCATGTGGATTTTTTTCATTTCTTGGAAAACTCTTCTGGTAAATTGTGCATTATACATGTTTATCGTTAAGCCTTTTATTTCATTCGCTCTAAAAATACTTATAAATTTTGAGAAAATCTGATGATCAAGTAGGATATAGTACATATTATTTAACGCAAATGGAGCAAATTAATTCTTACGGATTATGTATATTTAATAAATTATTTTATTTTTGACTCAATATTTTTTAATCGTCATCCTCCACTCGAGAGTTCCTTCTTTTATTAGCTTCTGCACCAGCTTCTACTACTTTTTGTACTTCAGGCATAACATCCTCATTAACAAAATTCTGAATAATTATAACTAACATTAATTTATATACCGTAGATGGGTACGGCCTAAGTAGGCGCGCGGCCAAGTAGGCGCAAAGTCATAGCCTGCTTCAAGATTTCCGAATTTTTCGAAATTTAATATTAAACGATTCCTCTCATCGAGCTTAACAGATTGATACCAAAATTGTCAAGGTAAAGAAATTTTCAAGCTGGTTATGGCCTTGCGCCTACTTGGCCGCGCGCCTACTTGGGCGTGTCCCACCGTAGATGTTCTAATAGAAGCCCTAGGTATCTATTTTTCAATGGGACGAATTGAATGGACTTCTTCTAATAGAGTATGGGCTTCTATTAAAACATTTGCTGTATTTTTTAAATCTTTGAAAAGTAAATTAATTCCAGTTAGAGTAACCTATTTCCAAGGAGAAAAATCAAGGAAGACATTTAATTCTGTAGACTAAAACACACCTTTAGGGACTGAAATACCTTCTGTGTTAGAAACTAGGGATGATTCACCTGGAGCATTTAAAACGCTTAGGCGGGGGTTAAACGATCTAAAAAGATATAAGAGAAAGTATTAGTAAATGCCTCGGCAGCTCAGTGGTAGGTAGAGCTTCCTATAGGTGGTGAACGAAAGCCCTTAGCAATAACTGTCAGGAGGACCTAGGTTCGAATCCTACCCGGTGGCTAAATTTTTGCTAAACTCTTTCTAAAAAACAGTAATGATACATACTTTAAAATTGATATTTTAACTTAGAATAACACCTAGAAAGCATCTCTAACCGTGATATATGTATATCAAAAAATTACGAAGAATTTCACTTGCTCTCTTATTTTTTTATCTATTTTCCACTACCTTAAATTGCTCAAATTTTTCCTTGACTACAGGAACTGCTTCATCCTCCACCCAATCTTGCACCTTCTCATGAGTTTTGGGATCCTGAAGTGTTTTCTTTGTTTCATCAAATTTTTCTCTGATTGTTGGGCCAGCTTTGTCTTTGATCCAATCTGCCGCCTTCAAAAATATTAAAAATTTAATATTAAAAATTAAAGATTTATTTTTGCCCTTGTTATCTTAAATTGGATCAGACAGATCCCTCAAATATGATTGACCCAAAACAGAACTGAAAGACAGATCCCTCAACTAATGGCCAATTAATCTTAAATTGAGTTTTATTTAGTAATAGGGAGCAATGTTGGCAAATCCGGATCCGAAACAGGCTGGATATCCGAAATTTTCGGTTCGGATACCGGATCCGGATATCCGAAAATTTCCAACCATCCGCCAATTTTAATAGGTAGGACCGACATTATTAAATTTCCTTCCGTTTAATTTCCTCATTTCAGAATTCACAATTCTGATCAAAGAATACCTGAGTCAATTTTCCATGTACCCCATCAACTACATCATCCCACCAATCTGCCCTAGAACCCAAAATATTCAAATTTAGTAGTAGAAGAAAGACAACAAAATATTTAATAAGCATTTAATACAACTATTTATTTTAAAAAATCTGTATTTAAAAATGTTTGAGAGAGAAAAAATATTTTTAAATGGATTAAAATATTTTTTATTTAGGTTAAATACATATTAAAATATTTATTAAAAATGGAAAAAAATATATTTGAGGGGTGGGGGCTAATTCGAGGAATTCCAACTTACGGAACGACCAACTCACGGAATGACCAAAACCAACTCACGGAATGACCAAAACCAACTCACGGAACGAATATTTTGAAAATCAGAATTTTCAGAATTTTTTCTTAAATTCTGTTTTTTAAATATTTTAATTTTTTAAAAAGTCTTATTTTTTTAAATATTCAGACTTCTCAAAATTCCGATTTTTAAAATATTCCGTGTTTTGGTCGTTCGGTGAGTTGGTCGTTCGGTGAGTTAGCCCGAGCCGTATTTGAGTGAAGCAACTAATAATTTAATCAAAATTTAATCAGTCCCTTAATCAATTATTTTTAAAGGAGAAAATTTGTTCATATTTAATTAATTCCTTCCCTTTATTTAACAAAATAATCAAAAATTAATTTTTCTTTTGTTAAAAACGAGTTTAACAAAAATTACCAGCTCTGAGTTAATCAGGCCTTTATCTCTTGCCAAAATAAAAAAAACTAGTTATATTAGAGAAAAAAATTAAAACCATTAAAATTAAATTAATTAATGGTCAAATAAAGGAGGAGAGAATTTAAATCAGAAATTAAATTCTGGTTTAATTAAAAAAATTTTTTTTGAAGGAAACCTTGCAAGGTTTCGTTTAGTTATTGTCATTCAAAATTTCAAAATAATTTTGAAAAAAAAATTTAAAAAAAATAGTTAAAATATTTAAGACAGTCATCCTTTTAGCCCCCTCTAAAATATTTAGAAAATTATTTTTACTAAAAAATTAAAGTGACATATTAATTTTGCTATGGATGATTCATTCATTTTTAAAACTAGATTTGAAAGTTTAAATTTAAATTATTCAAAGGCATGCTTTCATAGTTATGAGGAGAGGGGGTTGCTTTATTGAACTGACCCACATTTGCGGACAATATGGGGACAAAACTCAAACTTAAATTTTAAAAAACGGCTAGAGAGTCCCAGTACTAGAGAACCGACCGAAAGCGTCGTACGAGAAATCGAGATCTCGAAGGATCTCGATCTCGATATCCGAGATTTTCGATCAATATTTCGTCTCAGTCCGATCTCTATCCAACCACGGACGAGGAGTACAACAACAATAATTTTGGAGGCAAAACAAGAAAATTTATTTTAACAACGTGGGTCTATAAATTTGGAGAGCCCTCAAAAACTGAATGAGAGGGTCAAAGCCTACCATATTTCTTAAGGCAAAAACATATTGAAAAAAAAATATTTAAGGAGAGGGGTTGTTGTGTTAAATTAGCCCACATTTGCGGACAAGTTGAGTGCGAAAAAAAACCTATTTAAATTTGGGGATCCTCACAAACTGAGAGGGTCAAAACAGAGAGGGTCAAAGTTGTTCCACCTTTGCGGACAACATAAGGACAAAAAAATTTATTTAAATTTGGGGAGTCCTCAAAAAATAAAAAATTGGGAGAGAGAGTTATCAATGTTTCTCTTTTTAATAATTATTTAGGAAAGGGTTTATCTATAATATTTATAAGACTAGTTTAGTGTCTAGATATGTAGGTGACCATTGACCAAAAAGTAAGAGTTTTTGGTTTGGCCTTGAGAAAGTAAAAGGAGGAAAATGAGCTTTCGATGGGCTAAGTAGATAAGAATAAATATTGATTTTGCTAATTTTGTTTTTGTTGGGCCATCAATCTTTCCTAAGCTATAGAATTTTGACAAGTTTGAGCAAAATTAAGGCGATTGAAGAAATGTAATGGACAAAAAATTAAGGATTGGAGACATATTAATTGACATAATTTTTTCGAGAATTGGCCTATTATAATGTTCTTAGTTTAAAAATGAGCCTATTTTAAGATTAATTTTTGGAAATTAAAAATAGATTAAAAGGAAATTTTACAAATAACACAATTTCACTTTAATTTTAATTATTAGAGGCGGATAAAGGGACACGCCCAAGTAGGCGCGCGGCCAAGTAGGCGCAAAGCCATAACTACCTGAAAATTTTATGGACCTTAACAATTTTGGTACCAATCTCTTTAGCTCGATGAGAGGAATCGTTTAATACCAAATTTGGTAAGATTCGGAAAGCTTGAAACAAGTTATGACTTTGCGCCTACTTGGCCGCGCGCCTACTTGGGCATAAAGTACAAATAAAAAGTACGAAAACGACTCTAGTCATACCAGATTTACCTAACTTTTTTTTTGAACTCAATGTCTGAGCGTCGAGTTCAAATAAATTAAAGGCAGAAATGCCCGGTGATAAATGTGCTTGAGAAAATAGAAACTTTATGACAGGGTCGCTTAAATGATTTATTTAAATCCAGGCTATACAAATCATTTAATTAAATCCTCGAGTAAATAAAAAATTCCGATTAATTAAATCCCCGAAGTAAATTAAATCCCCGATTTCGGGATCGGAATCCCAACCCCAAAAACCGACGGGAATTCCCGATTTTCGGGAATCGGGACGACTCGTTCCCTGATACAAATCATTTTTAAATTTATTTTTCAAAATTTTCCTTGCACTATTTTTACTAAAAAAAAAAGAAAATTTATTTATGTAGAATTTTACAAATCAATTAATAATATTCCCCAAGAGATCAAAATAATTTTAATTAAAAGATCATTAAAAAATTTAAAAATAAAATTCTTATTTTCCATCAATTTGACAATTTATTTATTGTTTATCGTTTTTTAACTGCTTCTGATCTGACAAATTTTGTTGGTGTTTTGAATCTGGAATAAATAGATATTTATTTTATTTAGTCTTGTTATAGTGTACACACTAGAGATCGGTCTGGATCCGGATCCAGTCTGGAGTTTTCCTGGATCCAGAGTACAGTCCAGGCATTTTTTAAAATACCGATATCTAGTACAAACTTGGAATTAAAAAATCGTATACAAAGATGGATTGTGATCAGTGATTAGCCTTGCTACATTTTAAAAAGCGTCTTAATGATCGGGTAGTGAAGGGGTTAATAAAGGCAAATTTCTGCGGAGGGCGAAAGATAGAAATTAGTTTTTTTAAGTCCAAAAGAGCGTATCTTGATTCAAATCAATTTCTTATTCAAGAAATAACACAACCAGTTATTGACCAGTACAGCTTATTTCCGTTATCATCGGGGTAGATTGAGTCTTTTAGCCAGATTATTAATTTATTGGGACATGCTTACTTCCAAGGGTTCGGTTACCCCCTGTTTTCAACTCCCTCTTTTCAGCCTCAATTTTCGGTTCGGTTGGCCATCTGTATCCAATCCCTAATTTTAAATTCAAATTTAAATTTTCACCTCTCCCAAATCGAACAAAAGTCTGTCCCCTTTTCCCAAACCGAACAAATGTTTGTGCTCTCTTTCCGAAACGAACAAAAGTTTGTGCTCTTTTTGCTTTCTCATTGTCCTCTAAGGGTTCCTCTACTTCCCCTTCTTCCAAAAATATTTTTTGTTGTTGTTGAGGCCATTCAATGCCTGAAGAGGGGAATAAATGTGGGGAAGGGCCAAAACTGTTAAGAAAATTTTGTTGTTGTTGTGATTGTTGCCAATCTCGTGAATATTGCCTTTCACGCGTTAAGGCAATCAAATCTCGGATTAATTGCTCTTAAAAAGAGGACTTTATTAAATTTAATCATTTAAAATTATAAGAGGAATAAGTAGGGAAAACTATGGGGGGGGGGCACTTTAAAATGGGGTCTCTCCCATATATTAGCCAAACACATTAGTAAACGTACATGATAGTGTACAATTTTTTTTACAATGATAGTGGACAATCTAGATATGCAAATATCTCTTACGGCAATACTTATTAACCGGGACACGCCCAAGTAGGCGCGCGGCCAGGTAGGCGCAAAGCCATAACTGCCTGAAAAATTTCTGTACCTTAACAATTTTGGTATAAATCTCTTTAGCTCGATGAGACGAATCGTTTAATACTAAATTTTGAAAGATTTGGAAATCTTGAAGCAAGTTATGACTTTGCGCCTACTTGGCCGCGCGCCTACTTGGGCTGTACCATTATTAAGCCTAAACAGGCCTAGCTCAAAGTCAATAAAAGTTGTCGGCCCACAATATTGGCTCCAAGCTACTATATATTTTATGGCTCCAACTTGAATCAAACGTTGGCTCCGGCCGGTGCTGGTTCCGGAGCTAACTCCTGGTTCCATACTCAGAACTGCTGCCCACCTAAAAAGCCCCTATCAGACTAAAAGTCTTTCCCTACGGTAAGTGACAATTTGTTCTATCTAATTAATCGTCCTAATATTCAAATATTTATTCTTCACCTTTTTGCCTTTCAATTTCATTTTTATCATATTCCAATTTATTATTTTCTCGTTGCTTTACTTCACTTCCCTTAGTTGTCAAAAAACTACTGACAGCCAAAATAAAAAATAATAATTGAATATTTAAATATATTTGTTGTTCTTTTAAATTCATTTTTAGATGAAATTGGTGTTTTGAAAATTGAAAAGAATTTTTTTTTATTTTTAGAAAATATTTAGAGGTTAATTTAAAATGAATGGAGAATTTAAACTAAAAAATTAAACTAAAAAAATTTTTTTGAATTTAAATTAGAGAGTGGGCTAAGATGAGGTCTCGATTATTGGGATTTTTTTATTTTCAAGATTCTATGTTTGCGAAAATTCCAAAATTTTGCCGGTTCCAGTTCTAGTTTTTGGGGGTCCCACGGTTCCAGTTCAACCGTTTCCAGACCTTTACTGATTCCACAGTTCAGTTCCGGAACTGGAAGCAGCTACCGTCCAATGAAAATTTCTAAAGCATGCTCATGCTTTGAAAGAGCTCAATCCCAAAGGCACTCATACTCTAAAGATAGGAGCGAGACGAAATCTGATAGAGGGTATAACAACGAGGGGTTGTCTTTCCGACTTTTTCGACCCTTCCGTTTCCCAGTTCGTCTGCCGTTTTTAATTTAAGTTTGTTCTATTCCGTCTTCCGCCCCATCCCTGGGCTATAAGTCAACTCCTTGGCATGGATTATAAGTAGAGTTAGGGGTTTCGAGTCGCACCGACGTTCGAGTCATTTTTTCTGGCCGGCCCGACCGAATCGTTTTCGGGAAAAAATTCAATGCCCGACTCGATCTTTTGGCCGGCTCCCAACCCTAATTCAGACCCATCCCTCGCCTATAAGTCGACTCCTTGACATGGATTAAAAAAATCAAAAAGTATTTGAATAAAGGTATAAAAAATAATTAAATCTGTCTAGAAAATGTTTATTTTATTTAAATAAAATGTCTGAAAAAAACCATTAGGCTTAAAAGGAATAAAAAATATGAATAACGTGCTTTTACGTAAGGGGAAAGAAAGGTGTGTTTGGCATTATAAAAAAATAAATCTTTTAAGGATTTATTTTTTTTGTTAAAGTACACAAACATTAAATTAATTTTTGTTTTTATGAGGAAATGAAAATTTTTTTATGTAAATTTTGGGATGAATTTTGTCGCTTGTTGGAATAATTAGCAAAATAATAAAGGTGTTATAAAAAGTTAAGAAAAGAATCTCAGGGCTGTCAACAGTTTCTCAAAAAAAATTTCTGCTTGTAGCCTTGAGGGAATGGAAAAAAATTTTTTTTATTCTACATAATATATATTATATTTAATTTATATTTTTAGTTAAGAATTAATTTATTTAAAAATCTATTTTTGGAATAATAAAAGAAAGAAATTAAGGGGATTTCAATAAAATTAAAAAAATTAAATAATTTTTAATAAATAAAGGGAGAGTTCCTGTAAAGCAACCATTCAAAGGAGATTTTTTGTTTTAAATTAAAGAATGCCAAAAATAAATTAGAAAATAATTAAAGGATTAAATAGGTAAAGGAAAAAGGATTTTAAGTGGGAAAATTTTGTAACAGGATTTTTTTTTAGAATTTTTATTAAAAAAATTTTTTTCAATGACACCCACACTCTAATTATTTTTATTAATTTGTAATCGTAATTTATTAAAAAATTAATTTAAAAAAAAAATAAATAAAATTTTTAATGATTAATTTAAATAATGTAGACACTGATTTAAATGTCTCTGAAAGAATTATGATGAATTTTAGATAGGTATCCCGGAATTAATATAACGCTTACACTAAAATCGTTTTGCGTTTTGCGGCAGATATTTAATTGGAAAACAGAAGAGACATATCACTAATTTTGTGAAATTTTTTTTCTTTTTCTAAATTTTGCGAGAAGGGATCATGCTGAAATCAATCCTGCATCCCGATAATTCCGCACAGAATATTTTTTATTTAAAACTCGCGATGGTTTTTGATGACGCAAACATTGTGGATAAAATAAGGAAGAAAAATTTTTAAAGAAAAATGTTCGAAGAATTGTGATTTAGAATAAAAGGTACACAAAAACAATGAATAAATAATTAATTTTTTAAGAAAAAAATAATAATAAATAATAATTTACATATTTTCCAACTATCGATGTTTCTTACAGACCATGAGTAGTCGGTAAGGAACATTGTTTGGTGAAATTTAAATTTTAAAGAGAAGGGAAAGAAATTGAAAAAGAATAAATGTAGGTAGTAAACAAATTTTAAAACTTAAAGGAAATAAAAAAATTTTAAAGGAAAAATAAAAAAATATCCAAAGACTGGTAAAGTATTTAACAAAAATGCCACCCAGAAATAAACGAAAAATGAATTTTTTCTAATTTTTTTTTCAAAAATGACTTTAAAAAGATTTTTAAGCTTTGTTGGGTTCCTTTTAAGGGTTTCTTTCTTTTATAGAAAATTTTTTGCGTTCCCTTTTTGTGTTTAAATCATTTCCGGTACAAATTAGTAGTGGCAGTTGTTGTTAGAGACATGGACAGAATTATATTTTATATCTTGAGAAAGGACAAACCGTTGTGGCCATTTTTGGTATCATTCGATAGAGAATTGAATTAGCTACTAAATACTCAGAAATTAATATTTTTAGAAAAATATACAAAAAGTTATAAGCGAAAAACTACAAAAATAGGCGTTTTTGACTATTTTAGTTAGTTTTTCGACCAGAACTTTTTTAAAAGAAAACCAGAAATTCTGATTTTTTTAAAGTTTTGTAGAGAATTTAATTCTCTATCGAATGATACCAAGAACATTCAAATTGGTCATCTATTTCAAAAGTTATATGGCTAGAACCTTAGCCGACTAGTTTACTCAAGCAGGGAGTCTAATATACATTTTCAACCAGAACTTCTTTGACAGAAGGCCAAAAATTCTGATTTTTTAAAGTTTGGCAGAGAATTAAATTATCTATCGAATGGTGCCAAGAACACCCGAAATGGTCGCCTAGTTCAAAAGTTATAAGGCTAGAAACTCAGTCGACTAGTTTACTGAACCAAGAAGCTTAAATACCCAAATAAAAAATAATAACATCATAATTATCTTGCTTTTGTTATTTTTTATGTTTTTCTAGTTTCCGAGGAAACAGCAAAAAATTAAAGAAAGAATAATATTCAAACAAAAAACTAATTCCTTCCTTATATTCTCTCAAGTGACAAAATATCCCATAAATAAAAACAGCTTTTTTAAAATAATTTTTGGTCTCATTTAACACATTTTTAAATAAAAAATGAATAAAATGGGAAAACTAAATGGAGAAACAGAAGAAAAATTTTTTTTGTATTTAATTTTTCTTTTTAAAAAAATTTTTTAATAAATGCATGCTTTAATAAGCCGTTAATTATCAATTTTTGTTGCCTATATTTAAGAGATTTTTTTGAATAAAAAATAAATTGAGGAATTATAGGATTAAGAGAATATTGTAATTTATTTTTTAAAAATTGGCTCTTAAATTAAATCCTTTCAGTTTTGTAAAATGTGTTCCTTACAGACTACTTATGGTCGGTAAGGAACATTAATGAGGTCTGTGTTATTTTTAAAGAGAAACATGATTAAAAAATGAAGGATTTGGGGTACTGTATTTTTAAAATAATAATCCTCACATCTATGAAATTTTCGAAAAATATTCCGACTTAAAGTTATGTTCCTTACAGACTACCTGTGGTGCGTAAGGAACATAACTTTATAACAATAAATTATCATAGCATTGTACCTAGTCTGAAAAGAACATGTTCCCTACAGGCATGTTCTTGTAGTCTTTACAAAGCTTGTAGTCTTTAAGGAATATGTTCCCTGCCTACCACAGGTAGTCGGAAAGGAACATGTTCCCTACAGACCACTAGTAGTCTGAAAGGAACGTGTTCCTTACAGCCCATAGTAGTCGGAAAGGAAAATGTTCCCTACAGACCACTAGTAGTCGGAAAGGAACATGTTCCTTACAGCCCATAGTAGTCGGAAAGGAACAAGTTCCCTACAGCCCATAGTAGTCGGAAAGGAACATGTCCCTTCCGCCAGCTAGAATTCTACAAAGAACATGTTCCCTATCGACTACCTGTGGTCGGTAAGGAACACTATTAAAATAATAAAAATAAAGCTGTCCCTCCCTGGTTTTTAAAAAATAAAATAAGCTAACGAAAGTAAGCAAAGATTAAAGAAATAAAAAATGAAATTTAATTTGTTAAATAACTTTTTTATGTTTAAAAGTTTAACCTTTTCAAATAAAATTTAATTTGACAATTTAAGTAAAATTGGTTGTTGGGTTGTGTCAAAATTTGCCCTTTTTCTTTTGTTTACGTTAAAAACCAATTTGGCAAATTTAAAAAATAATAAATATTTAATAAAAAATATTTTCTGTTTGAGTAGACAATTGGTCCCAATTTTATTCTAGTAAATTAAATTATTTTATTTTTTGGTTGTTAGGGGGTGTATAGGCTTGAAAGGTGATAATTTATTTATTTTATAGAATTTATTTTTATTTTTTTGGTTAAATTAATTTAATAATTAAACGTAGAAATAATAATAGTAGAACTCGACCTTTACAAATTGCCGGTACTGTATCCGGATTAAAACCAAAACTTGGAAATTAAGGGACATCGGTGGGTTGGAGGGATATCGCGGTGAATTAGGATGGATTAAGAGAGACATTGGTGGATTTGAGAGATGTCAGGGGGATGAATGGAAGATAAAGGGATTTGGAGGGATTCTAATTAACACTACAAGAATAATAATAGTTCCGAGTTAAAGCCACCAAAATTCGAAAACTCGAAAACCTGGATTTTGTCGAAATAACCTTCCAAGCTATCGGGGCCCCTTGTGGTGAAAGGATTAAATAATTATTAAAATTCAACTAAATGATTTCAGACTACGAGTAATATTTTTTATGATCCTAAAAGAGTTGCCTATTTTCTGGCAAAAACTCAGAATCCTAGGTTTAGGTTGTCGGAGTTAGAGGTAAAATAATAAAACTTGTATTTTTGAAACAAGGCAACTATTAAAATAAAAAAAAAAATAATAGTTTCAAGTTTATTAAATTATTCAAGCTGAAATAAAAGTAGACACTTGAATGGAGAAGCAAGGTTGATTTCTGCCCTTATAACTCAACAAAGCGTGAACCTTTCAAGCTAAAACTTATATCGTTGGATAGAGGAGACAATTTGCAACAGAAATAAATGTAAATAAAATAAAGTTTAAATTGGAAACAAAAAAGTTATGGGCAAAAAACTTAGTGAAACTCGTAAAAATATTTTTTTTAATTTTTGTGTTTCTCGGCCAGAAAATTTTTATTTCCCTCGCAACATTTTTTAAAATAGCTCTATTTATAGGTAATTCAATTCTCTATTAAACGATACCAAAAACACCTTGAAAAAATTTTTTTCTTAAAAGTTAATGGGCCCTAACAAGCGTGTACTTGATAAATATATAATTCATTATTACTTCCTCCAAGTAAATAAAAAATAAAAAATAAAACTAGGAAAAAATCTGAATTGCAAATTTAAATAATATCCCCTTTAAAAAATATATTTTTATTATATGTAGGCCAGATTTGGACAGAAAAAAAACAAATAAAATGGAGATGGAAGAAAAATAATTTTTATTTTTTATTTTTAAATATTTAATCATCCTTTTTGGTGTTTTTCAAAACAAATTTGGAGGGATAAAATGACTTTTAATTTTAAAAAATAATAATTTTTAGAGAAAAAAAAGGAGTCTTCCATTAGGCTGGAAGAAAAAAAAATATTTTTTAAAGTACCTTTTTAAAAAGCATTTTATTGGCTAATAAAAATGAGAGGAAATTGAGTGGAATTTAGGGGGATTAAAATATTAAAAAAATTAAAGAAAATTAAAAAGGCTGTCTAAAAATTTATTAAAAATTGAGGAAATTAAGATTAAACTTTAAAATAAGGATTAAAAAATTTTTAAGAACGAACAGATATAAAAATGTTGATATATGTACGCAGTAGACACCGGAAGTGCTTTTAACAAATTTTTAAATTTAAAAATATATAAATCAGAATTTTAAATTTATACATATAAGTCAAAACACAATTAGTGCCTTTTTTCGGGTCCGGAAACTGGATTTGGATTTTCGGATTTAAATTTCCTGGAAAACTAGATTTTTCTGGATTAATCCGGTCCTCCGGTAAAAATAATTTCCGGATTCCGTCAGAAGTAACCCGGATTCTGGAGCGGATTCCGGGTCTTTTCCGGATTTATCAAAAAAAAATTTAACCTTTTCTGTGTTAAAATGTTGTTAAGCGTGGATATCTAATATGAGGATTATGAAGGATACCTGATAGATTTGTGGAGATTTTTGGCGGTTTAGGGGTTTGGGAGGGTTATCAAGGGATTAGGAGTGTATCGAGGATTTGAGAGGTTAAAAAGTGGGATATAAAAGGATTTGGGTGTTTAAGAGGGGGGATAGAGTTGGTTCTAGAAAAATTAGGGGGGTTATCAAAATCCCTCAGCTCATCAGAACTTTTAAATTAAAAATCAGAACTTGTAACAAAATTTATTACTTTAAATTTGAAAAAAAATAGTATTTTATAAATTTTTAATTATACAAATAATTTATGATTCACAAAAATTTTCATTTCCATATATAAATTTAAAAAAGTAAAATTACTGGGAAAGCAAAAAATTACTAAATTTTTTGCTTTAAAAATTTTTTGGAAAATGTTATGGTTAATAATATTTTTTTTATTTTTTTTTCCATTTCCGGCCAAATTACTTTACATAACTTTACTTAGTTACTATAATTTTGTTCAACAGCTATATATTGCTTTATGAATAATTATTTGATTAATTAAAAAATCCTTCTATAAATATTTTCATTTCTGACTTTCTGCCTTTGATTTACTGTTAATTATCATCAGAATTCACGGGTTTTAGTCAAATATAAAAAATCTTTCGCATACTTACATTAATAAATTTTATTTATTTTTTGGTTTAATTTTCACCCTACTAATAACGTTCAAATCCAGTAAAAATAGAAAAAAGTGTCTGGGAAAATTTTTAAAAAATAATTTTGTTTAAGCAATGATTAAGCATCCAATTTTTAGGTGGTATATATACTACTAGTTAACCGTGAATTTTTGAGCTTCAACAAATTATTAAATTTTTAGTTTTCCATTTTATCTCCCCACGAAAGATTACCCCGTATTAAGTTTGTAAATACAGACGGAGACCTCAGGGATTTTTATTATCCGATGATTTGTGTCAGATTTTTTATTGGCCACTGGGTGGAACTGGAATGATTGCGCATATAATACTCTTGAGTGTATGGACTTCTAGTGAGGTCTATTTTTAATCCTATTTTTAATTTCTATCTAATTTTAATTTATGCTTATCAGGACTGCACACAATTAAAATAATTTTCGCAGCCGCAATCCGAAATTTTAATTTTAAAATCCACGATTCCGTTTGCATCCTTTCTCTCCTAAATTTTTTGAATATCCAAAAATTTAAGCAGTCGGGGAATGAACAAATTTTTATTTAAAAGGATTATAAATCTATGTATTTAGTCAAAACACCAATGACACCTCTCAACTCAGTGCCTGAAAAATCTTCGAGACCAAAAGATTTTAAAAACAAGGATTGCTTTGTACGGAAAACCAACCAAAGTCTGCACAAATTGGGGAAAATTAACGAAGACGAAACAACGTTGAAATAACCCGTGTGGACGGGTTATGAAGGAAAAAGCGGCAAATTTTCATTACTTAAGGACAACAAAACTTTTATTGGAATTAAATGGGGATGAAATTAATTAGAATTCTTCAATTGTGAGATTGGAGGCCTAGTTGTTACCCACAAGTGAGTTTCGACAATAGGTCGGCAAAATCATATTTGCTGGATCCCGCATGCGGGAATAGATTTTAAAAAAGCTTGCGGGGGTAATTCCCGCGGGAATAATCTCGCAAAACCCCCCCCCCCCCCTCCCTCCCGCAAAATCCCGCAAATCGAAAAAATGTCTGATTGCGGGAGGGGTATCTTGCAATCCCGCGCGGGATCTTGTCCCGCAACGACCTCTAGTTTTGACTGTATAATTTATTTAAACCGATCTGTATCCCTATACTTTTTCAGTAATAAAGGCCATAAAAAGCTTTGATTGTTGGAGTATTTGTGGTCTTCACACCTTGGGTAAAATCAAAGAAGAAGAAATATACATATGTAATTGTGAAGTTTCCCTTGTGGACTGGGTCTGAAGGAGAACGTGGCCAGTTTTCATTGCTTAAGGACAACAAACTTTAATTGGAATTAAATGAGGATGCGATAAATTTGAAGATGTAATAACAATATTGAAGATATTTAATTCTTCGTGAATTAAAGAAGCAGCTCCGATTAGAATGTAAAAGACAGTTGATAATGCCTTTATGTGCTGATAAGAAGTAAACATATTTCTGTGGGGAACACAAATTTATAAAGTACCGTATTTTCTGTAATTAAATGCCTGGGGCTTCCATTCTTCAATAAACCATTAAGGGGAAATAGGATATTTGGATTTTTATAGGATTCTTTTTTATATTTTTGAAAAATCGAAAAGCCAATACACTTGTTAGTTTTATAAATTTTAGGCCAAATTAACTTACCGTAAATGCTGAAATAATTAGCCTGGGTAATTATTGTTTCAATTTCTCCCTGGAGGGGTAATTATAAGGGAGTATGTGCTGGATTTGGGATATATTTTAATCTAATTGAGATTATTTTTTGATATTAAGTTTTAAAATCTTCCAATAATTAAATTTGATCATAATTTTTTAAATATTTTTAAAGTTTGCATAAAAAAAACTAGGTGGTAATTAATTGAGAGAGATAGAGTAGTTATTTGATTCTTTTAATTCTTTTGTTTTCACAATTATTAGACAATATTAAGAATCTAGAGAGGTAAAAGATGGCAGGATGGGATTTAAAAATTAACATAATAAAAACTTGAAAAAAAATCAGACATCTAACATAAATGTTTGGCATTCAAAAGCGCCTGATTTATTGGATTTCCAAACATGTGTTTAAACGCCTGACTTCTCGCCTGATGCGAGTCAGGCGCTTAAAGCGCCTGATTTAATCGTCTGACTTAAGCGCCTGAGCATGTCAGGCATTTAAAGCATCTGACTTAAGCGCCTGAGCATGTCAGGCATTTTTAAATTTTTGTCTTACAGGGACAAGTGTCTTACTTGGCCTCTTCGTGCGCCCATCCTTAGAAAAGACGCCCACTAAATTTTGGCCTTTAAAATGCCATTAGGAAGGTGTTGCGAAGAGGCATTTCTTAATTATAGTAAGAGCAAGTTGCTCAGGAAAATGTTTTTTTCTAGTTTTTATAAAGACTTTATCGTTTTAGATGCTTAAAGCGGCATCAATGTTTTACTCGATGATTCCGTTCATTATTCTGTTGTGCTCCTTTATTCAGAATTGTGGTGCTACACAGGCAGCTGTAGGCGGTTTGCATGTGGCTCCCTTAAACACATTTACACATTCGAAGGGACAATTGGGAAGTTCTCATGTGAATCGTGTTTCTTTCCCAATAAAACAAAGTTCAAGCAAAGCTGGCATTGGCTTGCCTGTAAGTGGCTTAAAACAGCCCGTTCTTCATGCGCAAGCAAAGCAAGGTAGTCAGAATTTGTTTAGAAATGGCAAAAACCATGATGAAAATGGAATGTTTAATTTCAGCGAGCATAACAGTGGTGAGTAAAATGTTTTGTGCCAATTTATTTGACTGGATTAAAGGATATTAAACTTGAGAAAATAGAGTATGAGCGAGGGTAAAAGTTTAATCCAGGGCAGACTTCGATCCTGCGACCTCCTACCCCCCCCCCCCCCCTCATTGCTAGGCGCTCAGTCCCATTGCTAGGCGCTACTGACTGAGCTCTACCAACTGAGCTACCGGGATGCTGCTTTCACCCTCTCTTTTAATAAATCTTAAATTCCCCCCTAGTGAGCGTTTTAAATGCTAGCCAGCTGGATCATTTCCTTCCTTACAATAGAAATCTAATGAGTCGGATATGCTTAAGAGGCAGGGATGGGACGGATTACCAGACCCGAGACACGAACTTTTTTATCCAAACCCCAAAACCCAATCCGAAGAAAATTTTGAAACCCCGAAAACCGACCACTTTTTTCTCAGCCCGTCCCACCCCTGGTATCGGAGTAGACGTAAGATTGAGATAATAATTTTTTAACGTAAAATAAATTATTGCAACTTCTACTCAGTCTTTTTATTCAAGATCTGCTTCCTGAATTCTCTGATTTCTATAAAAAAGAATTATCCCATAAAGAGATGGAAAAAGACAATGTTGTTGATCTTGTAGATATTGAAGAGAGAGATAAATACATTGAAGAACAAAAAGAGTTGTATGCAAAAACAAATGGAAAAGAAGGTTTTGACCTTGATAAAATTTCCAAAAAGCGTCTTGATAAAGGACATGGTAAAAATTGAAAGATATGTATGTTAAAGAAGATGAAACAGAAAACGAGATGTAAAAAAGAGTCAAGGAAAATCTGTTAAAAAAGTTTTTTTAATCTTTCCCATATTACTTAGGTTGAGACATAAATAATGAGCCCCCTTGTGCTAAACGGATTAAATAATTATTGAAATTCAACTAAGTGTTTTCAGACTTCGAATTATGTTTTTTTATGATCCTAAGAGAATTGCCTATTTTGTGGCAAAAAATCATAATCCTAGGATTAAGTTGACAGGAGTTAGAGGTAAAATACAAAAACTTGTATATTTGAAACAAGGCAACTTTTTTTTATTTTTCTCTTATAAAATGATGAGTAAAAATTAAAATTAAAATAGATTCTGATAGAGCAGAATCTGTTGAGTAAGAAGATATAAAAACAAAAAATTAAATAGATTGGAGATCTGAACATTGAGATATAAATTTTCAAGCGTACATGGTTTAAGGGGGCTCATTATTTATGTCTTTACCTAAGTATGTAAAACAAAATTTCATATTATTTAAATTCCACATAACCTCAAAACATTTCACATTTTATTAAAAAATCCCAACCTCCCCCCCCCCCAAATCCAAAAATGCTACGCATTATTTTATTTCTTTATTTCAATGTTACCGAAGTAAAAAATTTTTTTAAATGTTTATTTGTTTAGGTATTTTCCCTTTATTTGCTAACGACAATTGCCCGTTAACGACAATTGCCCGTGAATTTTTGTCCTCTTTTTAATCATCGAGTTGTTGCACAAATTGTTAAGAGGAATAAATGGAAATTCAAATAAAACTGAAAATTTACCTATCTATTTTCGACTTCTGTTTGGCATTTCGTAGAGATATCTAGAAAGAATTAATAGTCTATCAAAATAAGTGACCAATTAATTTGTTTAGACAAGTAATTAATTAAATAGCCATGTTCCCTTCGCACTACACGTAGTCGGTAAGGAACATAATTTTTTAATTAATTAGCTAATTTAATTAAAAATAAATAAATTAGTATATATTGTAGATAAATATCCTCTCTTTTTACACTTTTATTTTGTCCATTCAGCCGTTAGAAAAAAATTCAAGAAATATTCTAAAGGCCGTCAATGGATTTATTTATCTCCATTAATCTCTCCCCCTCTCGACTTATTTGTCCAGCAATTATATTTAATTATTTAATGGTCAAAACAAAAAAAAAGTACTTTTTCTTATTCAATTATTGCCTTCCTCCTCTTCCTTTCTATAAAACTAAAATAAAAATTCTCGCCGATTCCCGCGGTGATTTTCATTTTGCTTGGTAAACCCCTTTCCTAAATGTTCTTTTTAAACGTTGGTAAGCATTTATTGGGAAATCAAATGCTCAAATCTTGAAGGAAATGTGAGTGGGTTTCCTTATTTTTATTTGTTTCTGACTATATTTTTTCTGCGTTTTTTATTCTTGGACCAATTCACACAATAAGGAAGGGTCGTGTAATATGGATGGGTTGTGTATGTAGTGTTCCTTACAGCCTACAAGTGTCGAGAGGCTGATCTCCGAATCGGGTTTCGGGTCAAAAAAGTCTGGTTTCGCATCTCTGGCGTAATAGGTTTTAAACGTTTAATCGTCTATAAACCACAGTAGTCTGTAATGCATATATCCTTTTCCGACAGTAGTCGGTAGGTTTGTGTTCCATACAGATTACTGGTGGTCTGTAGGGAACATACTTTTTAATGTTGCCGTTTTCGAGTCGGGTCATACGAGTCTTTTTCGGGCCAAATATCTTATGCCCGACTCGATCTTTCGCTCCGAGTGTGTAATACAGCCATCTCTGACGTAATAGGTTACCTTCCCCTTTTTAGGTTACCTTCCTCTTACCTTCCCCTTTCACCTCCGAGTCGGGCCATTTTGGCAACCCTAATACTTTTGATTATTAGAAATTTTTGTAGAATTAAAAAAAAGAGAATTTATAGATATTCAGTTAAGAATTGATCCCCTTACCTTCCCCCATCTCCCATCTTTCCATTATTCCTCATGTCACCTTTTAATTTCAGTTACGCTTTTGCTTAGGTCCTTTTCATTTTTAAATTTCAATTAATTTTTCTTTCAAATTTTCTTTAAAAATTAGAAAAATGCCTTCAAATGAATTAAATTCTCCTCTATTGAATTATGAACAATTATTGATGACCGAAAATATTAAAAAAGAAAAAAGAAATTTTTATATGGGTCCCGTTATTTTTATGGATAAACAACTGAAAAGGCTTAGAGAGGCGCCTGTACACGTAAAATTTCTTGGAATTTTAAAAAATAGTCTCTCGTTATATAGACTAAATAGTCAATAAGAACATAAATTGCTGCCTTCACCCGTTTTTACAGACTGATTTTTGCGGATGAATTTAGACCCTCCCGCATCCATACCCATTGGAAATAAATCTTTTCTTTTAAATATACCCCAGTTAAATGTCAAGGAGATTTGATTTGACTCTCGTTATAGCATTTTACTCAGCTAGAGGATAATCCCTAGCCTTTGACCCCCCTGCCATAAATAATAATGGAGATTAATAAGTCAAGGACACTTCTATATGTTGATTTTAAGTGCATTTCAAAAATAAATGCCCTACTAAAAATTTAAAAAAATATATATTCTCATCTTCAGATAGTAATTAGCCCGGAAAGGTTCCAAATAAGCATCGACTTGTCAATTTTCGAACCAGAAGATATCCAGGTTTGGAAGGAATATTTTTAAAAATTACCCAAAAAATTTTAAAGTTGCTTCTATCTAGAGGCCAATTAGTTGTTTTGGCAGAAAGGGAAGTTAGAATTAACGAATCGTCTGTGGTTGTTCGACATTTCCGTAGGAAAATAAGTATACCTGAGGATGTGGTAACCGATGCTGTTGCTACACAAATTAATTCGTAAATTTTAATTAAAATTTTAAATTAAATTATGGATGGTGAACCCTCTTTAGAGACCGATCATTAAGACTTGGGTTTGTCGGTTTCAACTCTAACCAAATCGAAACTCTAGTAAGAGCGAGGTAAAAGTTTAATCCCGGGCAGGCTTCGATCCTGCGACCTCCTGGCAGTTATTGCTAGGCGCTTTCGCTCACCACGTACAGGTGCTCTACCAACTGAGCTACCGGGACGCTGCTTTCACCGTCTCTTTTATTAGATCTTAAACCCCCGCAGTCAGCGTTTTAAATGCTAGCCAGCTTACACTCTTAAATCGTCAATTCGGGGTGTCAGATAATCGAAAAATTTAGTGACACCGATACCCTATTTAGGGCCTTCGATTAAGATTGAATGAATGCCTCAATGCCATCTCTACATAATAGTCTCTCCTCCGTGACACTCCAATCCTTTAACAACCCTCTTTTTTATCCAATTCCCCTATCTTAGTTTAGATATATAATTCATATCCCAATTCACTCCACAATGTAACCCCCTCCCCCCCCCCCCACTCCTGCCCCTCCTGTCCCTTTTTCCCTATACAAAATTCTAAGATCTCCTTAGATCTTCAATTCGGGTTGTCGGTTAATCGAAAAATTTAGTGAAACCGATATCATCAATTGAGTTCGAATGAATGCCTCAATGCGATCACTAATTGTCTCTCTTCCGTGACACCCCACACTTTGCAACCCTCTCCCCTTTTTTTTATCCAATTCCCCTATCTTAGTTTAGATATTTAATTCTTATCCCAGTTCACTCCACAGTGTAACCCCCTCCCACTCCTGTCCCTTTTCCCCTCTACAAAATTCTATCATTTTGGATTAAACATTTAATTATCATCCCAATCTTAGACAAATTCAAAGTTTGTAAAATTATCTTATTTTTAAGGTTTGGCATTTTGACAATGACAGTTTTACGAAGAGCTAGAGCTTAAAAATAAATAAAAAATTTATTTAAAGAATTGTAGTCTTTTTAACTGATATTTTAATTAGTAAATTATTTTATGTGCTAATTTAAGGTAAAAATAAATTTTAAAAAATTCTTCAAAGTCCCCTCTACTTATCCAACACATTCCCTCCTTCCAGCAATTATTACGGACCGTTACGGCCCCAATATTTTCCGTTTCCAATGGTTACCCTTTTAAATATTTTTTTCCTTTTCTCCTCGTCTTTAGATGGTCACCCTTCCCTCCCCCCTGTTGGTCGTCTTTTAAATACCTAAATTGTCTCCATGGCATCTGCTAAAAATTTTTTTTTCATTTTTTAATATAATAATAAGCCTTTTTTAATTAAATACCTTTTTTAAATTGTTCTTTTGTTTAATTTTTGGTATTTAATTTTTTATTAAATTTAACACGTTATACTAAAAATTCAAACGTCATATAGAAGAAATATTTTTTAAATTAATTTTTAATAAAAAATTTTTTTTAATTAATTTTTAAAGTCATTCTGACACCTACACTTAATTAATATACCGTAGTTACTCTGTTAATTACCCCCTGGATTTAGTATTTATTATTGGGTAATTATTGTTTCAACCCTGGCTGTAGGGGATAATTAACATAGGAGAGCAATTAATGAGGCGAAACTATTATTTGAGATAGGATAATTAATAGAGGTTATACGGTCAGTTGAAGCTCTACTTTAAGGCCACTCTGGAACTCGGAAAAACTTCGTATTTAAAAAAACAAGCTTGAGGTTATCGCCGCTAGGCATCTCCTCCCAGTGACTACCCTAAATTTCAGGACGTATCTAAAATCGAGGTGTATCCATTTTCGGGAGTATCTTATAAGGAGGTTTTACTGTATTCTAAAAATAATTCTCTTATACCTTGGCGTTTATTTTTTGGCATTCTGTTAAAATTTTCAAAAATTTTTTTCAATAAAAATTATCACTCAAAAGAACACCAAAAAGCCTCTTTTCTACTCAAAAATTGTTTACGAGTTCTCTTTAACAGTTCTGCCATTTTTCCAATTCCCAAAGGTCAAATAAGTGAAAAAAACTAGCATTTATCTATTTTATTGTCACTTATGTTTAAAAGGTTAACGTTAGGCTAGCGCTTATAATTTGACTTAGAAGCTTCCTATCTTGCTGAAATTTTGTATAGAGGTCTCTAGTAGTGTTATCTGCCCCCTATAAAAATTTCAGAATTTTTGGTTGACTATATCAGAGTTTATGGGCAAAAAACCTCATTAAGTAAACGTTTTTCTACAAAATTCTGATTTTTATACCAGAACTTCTGAAATATTCGACCAAAAATTCTGAAATTTTAAGAGGGTTTAGTTGACACTATAAGGGGCACCTGGACAAAATTTGACGATTTTAGGACCTCTTTTGACTTTTTCATAAATTAATACCTGGACGTTACTGCTTACCTGCTAGACTAACGAAGCGGAGTTGACAAAAATCTTCAAAAAAATTCAAAAAATTTTTTTATCCTTTTCAGAGTATATTAAACATTTTAAGACTATTTTTAAATTTTTTGTTAGCAAAAATTCTTCCAAAAAAAAATTCTATGCATATTTAAATTGTCCCCTTTTATCCTTCCACCCTCCCTCCATTCATTTCCCTTTCACCCCCAAAAAGCCTCGGCAGCTAAAAAGGGGAAAAGGGAAGTACTGAATTTGTACAGCCCTATTGTCGAGAGGTTTGTTTGCTGCTATTTTACTGCTATTTTTAAAATATTTACTAAAAATATTTTGGAGGGAAACAAGGTTTTTTGTACAAATATTTGCTAAAATCCAGCCCTTAATGATGATAAATGGATGTTTGGGATACCTAGAAAAGGGAAGATAACATGGAATTGACTATTAGAGTAATCCCCCTTATAATTCTGTCATAACCACAATTATTTTATTTATCTAGAAAATTATTGTTTTCAAAGCAAACCCCCCTACACCCCCCCCCCCCCCAACCAACATACACAGACATACGCTCGCGCAATGCTTCTCTCGCTTTAAATTAATTTACTTGAGGGATCAAAATAAATTTATTTTTAATTTATTTAAAGACTCAACTAACATTTCTTTACTATTTAAATTTATTTTTAGAATTTTTTAAAAAGAGTGATTCATGTAAACCAACAATTAAAAAACCGCTTGCTTCCCCCCCCCCCCCCCCCCCCACTCATTATTTTCTCTGTTATCATTTTAAATTTTTTTTTTAATTTTTTTAAATTTTCCTCTCATGTCACATCACTCATCACCTTATCCTCTAGAGTCGGCCAGACTTGCTAGACAATCAAAAATCAAAAAACCTGCCTCTATTGAATAGAATATGATTGAAATACACCTCTCGTTTTACGAGGTTAGGGTTATTAGGACGTGAGGATGTTGTGGCGCGAGCGCTTAACTTTTTATGTTTTAGAGAAGATAGAGTCATAAAATTTTGCACACCCCTCCCTAATATGGTTATCTAACTGCTCTAAAAATTTCAGAATTTTTGGTTTTCTATTTCAGAACTTCTGGTAATAAATATCAGAATTTTCGGGGAAATGTCTATTTTTTGTAGTTTTTTGGCCATAACTTTTGTAATACTGAACCAAAAATTCTGAAATTTTTAGGAGAGGTAGTTAACAGTATTAGAGACCTCCATACAAAATTTCACATTTTTAGGACTTCATTGAGATGACTTATAACCTCCCCCGCCTAGACAACTCATCATTTCTGCGCCCAAACACCCCCTCCCCTCAATTCTCTCCTTCTTCCCCCTCATTCATTCCCTCAAACAACTCCATTCATTTTTTCATGTTCGCGAATTTCTCATGTATACTACAATTTTTATTTTACGTATCCGATCGATGCGTTTTGGCTGTAAAGTGTCTTTTTCTCTTTTTAAAACATTTAAAATAATGCTTCTTTTGTCACGTCACACTGATTGAACAAGGGGAAAAATTGCTTGTCATTATAGCTAGTTAGTTTGACAAATACTAGCTGACTTTGTAAAATATACTTGACATTCTTAAATAAAAAAATATATGCATTTTTTAGTAATTCGTGTTAGTTTTTCAGAATTTTTTTCAAAAAATTGAACAAAAAATCGAAAAAATCTTCAAAAAAACTTTTCAAAAAAATTTTTCAAAAAAAAACATTTTTTATGTTTAGAATTTTCAAAATAATTTTTTAAATATTTTTAATAAAAATTTTCAGATTTTTCAAAAAAAAATTTGAAATTTTTAAATGCTGTTCCGTTTCCTGACCATTTTGACGGGGGATGTTGTTCCGTCAACGGGGGATGTTGTTCCGTCAACGGGGGATGTTGTTCCGTCAACGGGGGATGTTGTTCCGTCAACGGGGGATGTTGTTCCGTCAACGGGGGTTGACCCCCGTCATTCTAACACGTCCCCCGTTTGCGGAACAACATCCCCCGTTGACGGAACAACATCCCCCGTTGACGGAACAACATCCCCCGTTGATCCCCGTCATACTAACAACATCCCCCGTTGATCCCCGTCATACTAACAACATCCCCCGTTGATCCCCGTCATACTAACAACGTCCCCCGTTGATATTGCATAATTTGACTTTTTTTTCTTAGAGCCCAAAATTCCTCTGGAGCCCAAAATTTTAGAGCCCAATATTCCGCTTTTTTCACGAAGAGCCCAATTTTCCGCTGGAGCCCAATTTTCCGAAAAGTTGGAGCCCAATTTTCCGAAAAATCTTGGAGCCCAATTTTCCAGAGCCCAATTTTCCGGCACTCTTTTAAACGATTTTTCGAAAGTTTTTTTTATTTAAAAATTAAAAAAAAAATTTTTTTGAAAAAAAAAATCCGGAAATAAAATTTCAAAAAATACTTTGGTTATTTCCACGTTTGCCCAGGCTTATTTCCGCCTTTAATTGAATTTTTATTAAATTTTATAATTTATCTACTATTTTCTACTATTTGAAATTAAAAATTTTTTCACAATTCATTCCATTATTTTTACCCCTGAAAGGATCAGGCATTATTATAGCAAGACTATGGTCAAATGAGGTCGGCTAATCTAACGTCAACTTTGATCGTTTATAACCTCTTTTTTAGCCTTGATCCATTCTGAATAAATCCTCATGCCGAGCCGGCGCTCCTTGGTCCATTCGTTATAGAGTCGAACCTCGTTGAAAAGTAGGAACTTATTTACTTTAACTACACACCCCATTTATTCGCGAGCTCAAAATGGTCAAAGTAAACCTATTAAAGTCGGCGAGACGCTTGCAAAATTATTTTAGTAGGCAAAATTATTTTATTTTTTACAAACATAAACACAATAATTACAAAAACAAACATACAAACGGTTGCTCTGGTTATTATCTGGCAATATAAACCCATTATTGGTTTGCGAATAAATGGGTAATTGGCGAATAAGTGTAACAATAATGGGGTGAGTCTCGCGAATAAATGGGGTGTGTAGTTAAAGTAAATAAGTTCCGAAAAGTACACTAAAGTGAAGGTATCACTTAAGTTGGAAACGAGACGGAATCTCAATAGAAACCCTCGAGAGATTCCGAGACGGCTCTCCCAGTGTCTCTCTCTATATTTTTTATCGCTTTTATCAATTTTTTGATTGAAACGATTTTGAAATTCACAAAAAAAATTTTTTGAATGACACATTTTATATTTTTTTATTTGTCATTTTTCTTTTAGAAAATTTTGAAAAAAAAATTTTTTTTTAATGTCATCAAGTTTTATAGGAAAAATATTTTTTTAATCATTTATTTCCTCAATTACACACAAAAATTCTTTCCTCATTTTTTTAATTAAATATTTTAATTGATTCATCGCATAATAAAGTAATGATTGAAGAAAAATTTATATTTTTTCACCTTAGAATTATTTTTTAATATTTTAAAAAGTCTATTAAATAAATTGCTTTTACCCCTTTTTGGGTAAACAAAAATAATATTTATTACTAAAATTAGCGCCTTCATATTTTGGCTAGAACAAAAACCCTATTTTATTTTTATTGTTATTATTTTTGCTGTTGTTTTCCTTTCCTGTTTACTAAAAATTCTAAAAATATTATAATTACCTATTTTATTTATTTAATTCTTATCCCACCCAGTTAAATTTAAACGAGCAGGTATATCTGTGAGCCTGGTATAACTTAGAATAGCATATATGTGATTCTAGATGCCCACTATCGTATAAACATATCTCCGTGATATCCCATCTGTATTTCCGTCATCTCTGTCATATCTCACATAGTCGGGCATATGCTTGGGATGAGTAGGAGAGCAAATTTTACGGAAATGTGATAAGTGATAATTTATGTGATAATTTACACTTCATACTGTGTGTCTCATCCCGCTCTCTTAAAGTCTATCTTTCTTAATTTACTCGTTTCTGAGATATCCCACTTCTTCATTTATCACAGGCTGAGAGTTATACCAACCAGAGGTGGGTCGGAACAGTCAGAGGTGTCGGAAATCGGAACTGGCTAAAATGTCGGAACTCGGAAATCAATATTTTTTTCGGAAATCGGAAGGAAAAAAACGCCGGAAATCGGCATTCCGACCCACCTCTGATACCAATACCCTCCTTTTCTTCGAATTTGTTCATTCATCGAAATTAATCATCAAAAAATTCTTTAAATTTTTCCTTATTCATTTTTTTTTTAAATTTTCTGACTAAAAACTTGAAAAGGTTGTTTTTATTCGAGAGGAGAAATAGCCTTTAAAACCTGGTGATTTTTGTCATTTTTAATTTTAATTCAAGAAAGAATTTTTTTAAACATTCCTTTTAAAAATAAAAATATGCCAACACTAAAACGAACAAATAAAAAAAAAATTTTTTTGAACAAAAGAAATGATAAAATCAACAATTAAAATATTTATTTTTTTATTTTTTGACACCTTAAATATTTTAATATTTTTTTGTTATACATCACCAAAACCCTGTTATACATCACCAAACATACCTATGTATTATAACGTAACGAGAAAGGGAATAGAGATGAGACTGAAACGAAATCTCGAACAAAAATCGAGGTCTTTTGAGGGTAATTTGTCTAATTGGGCAGCCGCCTCCGATAGAACGGCCCTTTGATCGGGGATTGATAATTAATAGAGTTTCGCCGGAAGTTCCGGTTCGGGAACCGGAACTCGAATTCGATCCGGCTCCGGTTTACAAATCGTTTCCGGTGAAACACTAATAATTGAGGACCATATTGAGGACTTCAGAGATCCTGCCGACACACAAATAACTTTATGATTTTCGAGAATCGGGACGGCAAGATCCCTGCTTTACATCAGGGATGGGACGGGTTGAGAAAAGTCGGGTCAGGTTTTCAAAATTTTTCTTCGAATCAAGTCGGGTCTGTTAGGGGATTAAGAGGAGGGCTAGAGTCTGTTAGGGGATTAAGAGGAGGGCTGGGGTCTGTTAGGGGATTAAGAGGAGGGCTGGGCGCAGTTGCGGATTGTGTGTTTTTTTGACTTGCGGATTGCGTCTGCGAATTTTAAAATTAAAATTGCGAGTTGCTGCTGCGGAAAATTTTTTTCGATTGTGCCCATCCCTGATTAAGAGTGAAAAAAGTTCAGAGCTTTGGGAAACTATCCAATCCCTGTTGTCAACTTCAAAAAATATTTTTTTCTAATATTATTTTTATTATATTTTTGTTGCCATTTTTTCAAATTTCCTCCTCTTTTAATTTAACTAATTAAAAATATTTTTAATTGTTCTTCTAACCCCATCCATTTTATATATTTTTAATATTTTTGGCTTAACACTTTTCTCTCTCTTTTTTTCTTTCATCTACTCCCCCTCTAAATATTCAAAAACATTTTTATTCCCCCCATGTTTTGCTGAAGAGACCCGCTCGTATTTACTAGACTCCCCACATCCTTTTTATTTTATCCGATAGAGGATATATTAAATAAAAGGAGGGAAACACTCATGCGCGTAATTTTAAGCTCTCTCTCCCCTTCCATTTTTTTGAAACAAAAAATTCCAGATCGTTAGAAAATTGAAAATTTTTTTTATTGAATTTTCATTTTAATTCGGAATAAATTCTCTAATAAAAATTGGAATAAATTCTATAATGAGGGGCATTTTTTAATAGAAAGGCACTCCCTACTGGAATAATTTAGGTGATTATAGAAAGCTAGAAGGAGTAAACCAGCTCTTAGATACATAGCAAAGGTGAATTCCCCTTCTATCATCCTCCTCTTCTAGGGCTGTGATACCGTATTTACTATATTAGATCCCCATGGGGCTCTATTTTTCAACTGTCCTCCAAACAGAGGATATATGAAGGAAGGGGCTCTATTTTTCAACTGTCCTCCAAACGGGGGCTTTAATTCGAAGGGGGCTTTAATAGAGGAAATACGCAAGTCAGAACGTCACCTTAATATTTCAGTTATTTTATTTTTAATAAAGACCAAGTCAACTGTAGTAGATCACAAAAATTTTTTATAATCTCATTTTTCAGCTTTTCCATTCTTTTCGATCAAACAACGCGGATTATCCTTCAAACAACAAAGAAAAGACCAAATCAATTGCGCATCTTTTCTTTTTTATTCAAAAAATTTTTTTTCTTTTATTCCCCCCAATTTTTTCAAAGAATTCAAAAGGACTAGAAAGCTTTATATCCAACAAAAAATAGCTTTGTTCCTTTAAAAATAAATTTTTTCCTTCCTTTTAAAAGAATCTTTTTATTTAAACAAAAATTGCGAATAAAGTGCGTGAACTACAACGACAAGGCCGTTATATTAATCGTTCTATGGACTACTTAGAGGTTCAAAAAATTTTCTGAAAAAAATTCCAAAATGTTGGGGAAAAATTAGAATAAAATACCTAACGTTCAAAATACCCCAAGTAAAATAAGTGTTGTGTCCGTACTTGCAGAAAGAATATAGGTAAATGAAAATAATAACCCATCGTCGGTTTGTAAGGTGGGTGGCACAGTCGGTTGTGCTTCGGTCTGGCCTCATTCCATGATGGTTCAATTCCATCTTCCATCCAAACAATTTTTCCACAGCAAGAACATCGTATAATGAGTTAGAATACCAAAATTTAATATTGGAATTGAAATTTAAATTTGGAATTTAATAACGTGTTAGGGGTGGAAGTAACGGGAAGAGACGTCGCCTACCTCGAGATTTTTCCACTGTCATAATTTTATTAGTTAAAAAACGACCCTATTTAACTACTCTAGGTCTAGAGGAAAAGTCTCTTATATCGGAATTCCACATTTAACGGAGTCACTACTATCGAGAGTTGACTATATAGAGGTTTTATCAGGTAAAATACGACCTCGAGGTCTAGAGGAAAAATTTCTTCTATAGGAATTCCACATTTAACGGAGTCACTACTATCGAGAGTTGACTATATAGAGGCAACACGAATTTTCGCTAAGGACGTTTTAACTAAAACCCCTTCAAAGCCTCATTTAAAATAAAAGAGAAAATTACAGGCTGAACCTTCACCTTCTCTATACAATGGAATTGTACCCTCCTCCTCCTCATCCGTAGCTTCTCGTCTTTACCTAAATGGACAACGCTCATCTAGACGAGATTCTTTTAGTTCAGATCCAGAACTTATTCATTTACACGAACATTCCGATTCTTGTGCTGGCTCAGATTCCAACAGTGCTGCTAATCAGGCAATTTAAACAGAATGCCAAAAATTCCAAAAGAATTTTTTTTTGAATTTTTAGGTGTCCCTCTTTGCCCAAAAACTTTCAGAACTCCAAGACGAAAAAATTGCTGCGACAGAAGAAAAATCTAGAATCCGGACAGAAAATGCTGTTCTTCAGGAAAGAGTTCATTTGTTGGAGGAACAGCTCCATGCTACAGAGCAGAGATGGGCTGAAAAGTTGAATGAGGAAAAGGCTAAGGCTAGGGAGATGACTCAGAGGACTGATAGAGAGAGACAATTGGAGGCGGAAAAGGAGGCCCTTAGGCTAGTGAATTTTTAAATGGTTTATTCGTGGTTATGGTTGACCCTTTTGGAAAAAATTCGTGATTGACCATTTTGAAATAAAATTCGAGATTGACAGTTTTGAAAAATCCAAGTCTGACCATTTTGAAACAAGACCCTCTGAAACAATAATCGGCTGACCCTTCTGAAATGAACTCCGTTTTTGACCCTTTTGAGATTTTTGAGTTTCTGACCCTTTTTGAAAAAAACAGTTCTGACCTTTTTAAAATACAGTAACCTTTAAGAGAGATGACTCAAAGGGAGAGACTATTTTGGGGAAAAGGCAAGAGTGAGTGTCGTAATCATACTCATTAATCATCATTCCCCTCAAAAAACCTTTTCCTTTTAAGGCATCAAATGCTCTCCAATCAAGTCACACAACTTGAACGCGAACGGGAACGAACAACCACCGAATTGAGTGACGCTAAAGACCGCATTCGTCGCTTGCAAGATCAACTGACAGATTCACAACAAGAGGCAGAGAATGCCCATTTAGAGCATAAAGCGCTTAAAGCTGAATTTGAGAGGTGAAAAAAAAGAGGGAAAAATATGGGGGGGGGGGGGGAATTGGGAAATTAGCCACGAAAATTAAAAAAAGAAAAATCAATTTGTTGAGAAATTTAAAAATAAATTTTGTAAATTCCCCTTAAAATTGAGGTGAAAATAAAAGAAAATTTCTAAAAAAATTATTTAGCTATCGCCGTGAAATGACTAACCGTTTGGAAGATAGTTCTGAATTTTTGGAAGAATTGGCTAGGCAAACGGACCATTTGAGACAGAATGAGTTGGAGAAAATGCCGAAACATGGGTCTTTAACTGACAGGGTAGGGAAACAATAAATTTTTTATAAGGGAGAATATTCAAAGGGAAATACCCTCTATTGTACGTACAGTCAACCTTCACTATAAGAGACTTGGGAAAGTTCGTTAGAGTGGATTGCCCATAAAGCTGGGGGTTCATAGGGTACAAAGCATTTAATCCGTCAATCCGTGAACAAAAGAACAAGTCGCTTATATTGAGCGATCCCTAATATCTGGGTCTATTATAGCGAAAGTAATATGGAGGTATAATGATGTCTGTCTTAAAACAGACTATTCGAACTGCATCTATAACACCTCCATATTACGTACAATCTTTTGTAGCAGGGTTTGTACGTTGTATAGAGGTTAAGCCTTGTATAGAGGTGTACGTTATATAGAAGTTAAGCCTTATAGAGGTTGAGCCTTGTATAAAGGCGTACACTGTATAGAGGTTATTGTTCCACAAGGGAATCGGAAACTCCCATTCTTTTCCCAGTCAAAACCTCTTTTTAATCAACTCCCTTTTTAAGATTATTCAATTGGAAGATGAAGTTGATAGACTACAAATTGAAAATCGTGAACTTCGAACCCATTGTGACGACTTACAGGCCCAATTATTACACAATTCTGTGGAATGTGGTCGTAGTTTGTTGGGGAATGGAAGTCAACCTAGCTTAGCTGCAGAATTGAATGGAACGAATAATGGGGGAATGGATGAACAAAAAGTTTGGGGGGAAAATTTTTTCTGAAATTACGGAAAATTTTTTATTTTTCAGTTATTGAATATTATCAAAGAACAAGACATTGATAATCAAAAATTGAGAAATTATATTAATGGTAAGGTGGAAACGTTTTTTGGATAGGGAATTCGTTGTTAGTTGAACTCGTTTTACTTACTATTTGGAAGGAAATGGAATTTAGAAAGCCTGGGAGCCTTGGGGGGTTTTCCAGACCTGGAACTGTATAATGAGTCATCGTGGAATACCGTATAGGCAAAACTTCCTACCCGGTCTTATCTCACCTAATAACGTATATTCATCCTTGTATGTATGATACAATACTCTCCCCACCCAGAGTTGTTTCGAAATTTCGATTTTTGAGGTTATTTTTCGTTCGATTTCCGATTTTCGAAAATTTTGTTTTTTCCAACCCCTTCTTCCACATTCATGTGAGATATTAAATGTTGATAAAATGGAGCTTTAAATTTTGGGTTTTACCTTCGTCTGACTTGTTAAATATTATTTTTCTTTAAATTTTAGGTATCCTTATAAGAGTGGTCGAACTACACCCTGAAATTCTAGAAATAAAGGATGATATGAACACATCAAAACATTCGGATGTCTCTGAGGAGAAGGAAGAATCCAATGCCCCTTTATGACAATTAACCGGCGGTACTGCAACTACACGGACGGGCTATGGTAAACGTTCAACATCACAACCAACATCACCAACTGCATCGGGATTGGTGATTAGAAGAATTTTTGAAAAATTTTTAAAAAAATTCCTGAAAAATTTTCAGAAAATTTTTTCGAGATTTTCAAAAAAAATTTCAAAAAAATTTTAAAAATTTCCAAAAAATTTTTTAAAAATTTCAAAAAAAATTTTTTCCTTTCAGTTTGCTCGTAACGAATTAGAGCGCCTTTCCCTTCGCAAACCCTCTACCCGTTCTGCAGCACCGCCACCTCAAGAAGAAAATCAAAATTTAATGAAACGCTTGTACAGCTCTTTTTGGACTTTAAAAGAAAGATGGAGTGGAGAGAACACTGAAGGTAGTGTGGAAGGAACAAAATTGGAAAATAAAGGAGAAAAATTATTCGACATTCAAAAGACCTCAAAATAAAAGGAGAAACAGCTACACAGTCGAACCTCATTATAAGACACCCCTCTGGGAATCTGTGCCTTGTAAGAGGTGTACATTTAACATGTACTAGAGGGTATTCAAGCTTGTGCAGTAGCCACCCAGTGGCCAATAAAGTTTAAAAAATAGCCTCTATAAATCGAGATTTTTGAAAAGCCTGTGCCTGTTCCTGGACTCTGTGGTTTGATTTACTGACCTAGGCCGGATCCTGGGAGTCCAAATCCAGGCCCGGGAAAACCCAGGAAGGTCAAGAAATGCCTGGGACTGGACTCTGGTTACAGGAAAAACAAAGGCCTTGGTCCGTGCCCAGCTTGATCCCTTATACCTCAACTGTACGTACAGTAAATTGAAGCCTAAATTAGGATCAACTCTAATTATAAGATACTCCTGTGGGACTGAACCAATTCTACATTAAATAGGGGTTATAGCTTATAGTAGCTTACCAATCAGTAGTCATCCTAAATTGAGGCTTATCTAGAGGGTATCTAATAACGAGGTTCGGCACTTTAAATATTTCCATACTAACAAATGAGCTAGAAAAACATTCAATTTTGCTTTCATAACCCTTCAAGTTTTATTGTATATTTTTATGTAACAACTCATTTTTTAAACCCCTTTGTCGGGTTGTTTTCTGTGATGTTTATGAGTGTAATTTTTAAATTTTTTGATCTTAATCTATCCAAAAGGATCGGAAATTTTTTTATTTTTAAATAATCCACCGTACCATTCAAGATCCTCATTTAATTTTGAAAGATGCCAAATGAAACATTACATAGATATATCAAAAATAATCGGAAAAAGCTTAATTAAAATTTTCGATCCTTAACATGAACTAAAAATACTTTTTTATGTTCAAACTTTTTTATAATAAAATTTGGCTTACGGGCAGTTGGAAAAGAATGCGTCAATGGACAATCGGCCTATGGACGAGCTAGGAGTAATTGATAACGGAGTTTAGTGGGTTCGTAGACATATGAAGGATATCAGGGAATTTGGGGGATTTCGAGGATTTGGAGAGATTAAAGTTTATATCGTCATAGATTGTGAATTTGAGGGTTAATAAGAGATATCTGCGTTTTCGCGGATATAGTTGAACTTCAAGGATATAATCGAATTTGGTGATTAAGGTATATCGATAGATTGAAAAGATTTGATGAAGGTATCGAGGGATATGTATGGATTAAGGAGGCTTGTGGAGATAATAAGAAATTAAGAATATCTAGTTGAGAGATAAAGGGGGCCTTCTCTTTTCTTCATGGTCTACTGACCGATAATTTGATTTATGAAATGATATATGAAAAATTTGGTTTTTGATTATCTTTAAAAATTTGATTATTTTATAAAAATTAATTTCTTTTTTTCATTTATCCTTTTAAATATAAATAACAAGTGTTAAGAGATAAAATGGTAACTCAAAAGTGATTATTTCCTGTGCTTTTGATCTTTGAAGACTTGATTTTTTGAGGCTTTCGATATTTGATAAAAATTATAGCCTGTCAACTACGGGAAGTATTTTCCGATTATGTATGAAAAACTAGTTGAATTATTATTGGTAAAATACATAGAAGCTCAATAAACGTTTCAAACTGGAAAACGAAGTTTAATTTCTAATTAGACAAACGCGGTTTTCAATTTCAAGAATTTTTACCTCAAACAATTTTAAGCCAATAATTTCAAACTAATAAAAATTTATTATAACAATTTAAATTAATTCAAAAACGTCTTATTGGAAAAGCAAGACTTTCAGCATATTTATCAAGGTACTTTTGACATAGGAGAAACTGGACCCTTTAAATTGATACTTAAGCGCGTACTTAAGGTTATATCGCTGCCCGTATGCATATTCTAAATTGATGGCATTCGAACATCACAAGGATGAAGGGATTGTATGGAACGATTTGCGAATTATTATAAATGGTGTCAATTCTACCTTGCTTAACTTTAAGTGTGTGTGCCCCCTCCCCTCGTCAGGAGATGGCCGTTTATACTACGAAGGATTCTATATATTAAATTTCTTAAAAAAACCTTTTAAACACCGACCCATATTATCTTTACAATTATCACCACAGCTATAAATTTGATATTTTGGTATAAGGTATCGAATCCTACGGATAAAATTAGCCAATTAGAATTATAATTAAAACTTGGCTCTTCAGGAATGTGCGCCCAGATCATAATTCCAATATTTATCGAAGTTGCTTCCGTATACATGCAAAAAACACGATGTGGTTGCGGACCGTCTTCTTTTTGGAATTCGCAAGTTTCAGCATATCCCAAAATGTTCCCAAAATTTTTTGTTTTCAAGCAAATCATGTAGTTTACGTAATTTGTCTTCGTTGAATATCAAGTTAAAATTAATTATTTATTATAAATTAAGATTGATTATCAATCACAATTTAATTTCTTATCACAACGATCAGAAATTTAATTTCTGGTCCTTCAGAGGAAATGTTGAACAATATAACACTTACAAGATCTTATATAGCACAATTTAAATTAACCGTTTTCACTATAAAACGTAAAGCATTTTCTGGTGCTGTCTTTCGCAGATCAAATTTTGGAAGCCTAAGATAGCTTTATCGAACTGGAAGCATAATAATGAATAAACTTCTGATTCAACCCTCCTCCATAACTCAAAATATTGTGACAAATATCATTCTCTTTATATCTTATATCCATGCGGTACCTAATATAAACCCTAATTGATACCCAATCTTTTTCTTAACAAAATCGGGTCTATTTTTTTATTTATTGACTAACATAAATAACAATACAATTAGTTTTTAAGGAATTTTTATGAAAACCATATCTTCAAAGCTCATTTGTCGCACAAATTCACCATTCAACATGAAAACATTACCTACATCTGAAGAAGAACAATATTTATTTTTCACCTAAAAAATATTCGTTCTCTAAGTTCAATATTTATTACTAACAATTCTTAACGACTAACATCAAATATGGTCACAATATTTATTAGTTTAGATTTCTCACCTAAAAAATATTTGTTCTAATTATTTTAATCAATATTTATTTTCTAAGTTCAATATTTATTACTAACAATTCTTAACGACTAACATCAAATATGGTCACAATATTTATTAGTTTAGATTTCTCACCTAAAAAAATATTCGTTCTAATTATTTTAATCAATATTTATTTTCTAAGTTCAATATTTATTACTAACAATTCTTAACGACTAACATCAAATATGGTCACAATATTTATTAGTTTAGATTTCTCACCTAAAAAATATTTGTTCTAATTATTTTAATCAATATTTATTTTCTAAGTTCAATATTTGCTGATGATATTAAACTCACATTTTGTTTCAAGAAGGACTCGGAATGTCTGATACTACAAAACGCCCTAAATAATTTACTCGATTGGAATGCCACCTGGGGATTAGACATTTCTTTAGGAAAATCCGTTGTATTGCATTTAGGTGATAAAAATCCTGAATTTAATTATCGTATAAACGAAAAAAGCCTCCCTAAAGCCGATAAAGTCAGAGATCTAGGTATAATCATAAATAAAAAACTAAACTTCAATGAACACATCAACCATGTTAAAAACATATCTACATTGAGATCGCTGCAATTACTACGTAATATCAAATCCACAAATCCAAAAATATGGGGAAATTATTTTAAAATGTATGTACTACCACTCTTAGAATACGCATCCCCTGTTTGGAACCCCTTCTCAAAAAATCAAATAAACCACTTAGAACATGTTCAAAAACTATATACACGCATTGCTTTAAAAAATTGTAGAATCATGCGTAAGGTACCCTATGATAGGCGGTTATACTTATTAAATTTAGAGCATCTATACATCAGAAGATTCAGATTAGATTTAATTACCCTATACAAAATAGTTTTCAGACATACTAATATCAATCCTTTGGAACTTTTTACCTTTAACCTACGACAAAGTAGGAAACACAATCATATTATAAATGTCCCACATAAAACAAGTAAAACGCATAATTCTTTTATAAATAGAACTATAAAAATCTGGAATTCCCTTCCCAAAGAGGCCTTAAATAATAGCACCCTTGTAAGTTTCAAATTTTGGTTAATAAACAATTTAAAAACTGTACTCGATAAACATACCCACTTAAAATAAACATATTTTTTACCAGTCTAAACACATTGTTTTTCCCTAAATTTTACCTTTACCCTTTATTCATATGGCAAATTATACTTATACATTTTTTACTTTGGCGTTTTGTCGCTTTTGGTTTTTTGTTAAAATGACTCATACATTTATTTTTTAATTGATTTTCTGTTTTACATTATTTTTATGTTTTTATTTTACTCGTATGTTTTTTAATTTTTCTTTATCTTTTTTAGAAAGTTTTAGCACTTTTAAAAAAAAAAATTCAGTGGCATTTTTTGACTTATTGTTCATCAAAATGAGTGAGCAAACAAATTCCTCAACCAATAACTTGGGTAAAAAATTTCCAAAAAAGCGCTATGCCGAATTCACACCACCTGCAAAAATAGATAAAAAATCAAAATTGGTGGAACAAATTAATGCATTGAATATTGACAACATACAACAACAAATGGACACAACAACGCCTGACTGGGCTAAATCTATTATTTCCCAAATGGGGCTTCTTTTGAAATTGGCGGCCGACATTATTTCTGACAACAACGACAACCAATCAATACAACAGCAAATGGAGGAACGAGACAGACAACACTGTATCGTCATAAACAACATTCCAGAAAGCAACGCATCACAACCAATAAATCGAGCTAAGGAAGATGAAGCAGTGGTGGAAGAAATCTTAAATGCTTGTGGTCTGGATACTGGTTTGCCGGTGGGAATTTTTAGAATGGGAAAAAAGATGGTAAACAAAAATCGATTAATTAAAGTAAAATTTCCTTGTACTGCTAGTGTAAAAGAGACTCTCCGAGGGAAAAAAAATTTAATAACTTTTCCAAAATTTAAAAACATATCCATCAGGGAGTCTTTGAGTAAGGAAGAACGTGATCTCCGCACCTCCCTCATTAAAAAGTGTATTGCTATGAGGGCTGAAAAGCCTGGTTGTGATTTTATTGTTTATGCCAATAACGTAATTTTAAGGGAAGAAGTTCACCTTTTTCGCAATTCACTCCCAAAAAACTTGTGAACTTCTACCCGTCTTATAATCAAAACACCAAAGTAAAAAAAAGTATATTTGCAAATAACCAAACAATAAATACTGCTAAAAACAATGTGTTTAAAAAAACTAAAAATATGTTTCGATTTCTTTTAAAAAAAAAAAATTCAGTGGCATTTTTTGACTTATTGTTCATCAAAATGAGTGAGCAAATAAATTCCTCAACCAATAACTTAAGTAAAAAATTTCCAAAAAGCTTACTCATTTTGACCTTAAATATATTTTCTTTTATTGTTGCAAATTTAAGCGACTCATTTAGAGTCCATTTTGCTGAATAAATTTGATTTGATTTGATTTGGTTGCGGACCGTCTTCTTTTTGGAATTCGCAAGTTTCAGCATATCCCAAAATGTTCCCAAAATTTTTTGTTTTCAAGCAAATCATGTAGTTTACGTAATTTGTCTTCGTTGAATATCAAGTTAAAATTAATTATTTATTATAAATTAAGATTGATTATCAATCACAATTTAATTTCTTATCACAACGATCAGAAATTTAATTTCTGGTCCTTCAGAGGAAATGTTGAACAATATAACACTTACAAGATCTTATATAGCACAATTTAAATTAACCGTTTTCACTATAAAACGTAAAGCATTTTCTGGTGCTGTCTTTCGCAGATCAAATTTTGGAAGCCTAAGATAGCTTTATCGAACTGGAAGCATAATAATGAATAAACTTCTGATTCAACCCTCCTCCATAACTCAAAATATTGTGACAAATATCATTCTCTTTATATCTTATATCCATGCGGTACCTAATATAAACCCTAATTGATACCCAATCTTTTTCTTAACAAAATCGGGTCTATTTTTTTATTTATTGACTAACATAAATAACAATACAATTAGTTTTTAAGGAATTTTTATGAAAACCATATCTTCAAAGCTCATTTGTCGCACAAATTCACCATTCAACATGAAAACATTACCTACATCTGAAGAAGAACAATATTTATTTTTCACCTAAAAAATATTCGTTCTCTAAGTTCAATATTTATTACTAACAATTCTTAACGACTAACATCAAATATGGTCACAATATTTATTAGTTTAGATTTCTCACCTAAAAAATATTTGTTCTAATTATTTTAATCAATATTTATTTTCTAAGTTCAATATTTATTACTAACAATTCTTAACGACTAACATCAAATATGGTCACAATATTTATTAGTTTAGATTTCTCACCTAAAAAATATTCGTTCTAATTATTTTAATCAATATTTATTTTCTAAGTTCAATATTTATTACTAACAATTCTTAACGGCTAACATCAAATATGGTCACAATATTTATTAGTTTAGATTTCTCACCTAAAAAATATTTGTTCTAATTATTTTAATCAATATTTATTTTCTAAGTTCAATATTTATTACTAACAATTCTTAACGACTAACATCAAATATGGTCACAATATTTATTAGTTTAGATTTCTCACCTAAAAAATATTTGTTCTAATTATTTTAATCAATATTTATTTTCTAAGTTCAATATTTATTACTAACAATTCTTAACGACTAACATCAAATATGGTCACAATATTTATTAGTTTAGATTTCTCACCTAAAAAATATTTGTTCTAATTATTTTAATCAATATTTATTTTCTAAGTTCAATATTTATTACTAACAATTCTTAACGACTAACATCAAATATGGTCACAATATTTATTAGTTTAGATTTCTCACCTAAAAAATATTCGTTCTAATTATTTTAATCAATATTTATTTTCTAAGTTCAATATTTATTACTAACAATTCTTAACGACTAACATCAAATATGGTCACAATATTTATTAGTTTAGATTTCTCACCTAAAAAATATTCGTTCTAATTATTTTAATCAATATTTATTTTCTAAGTTCAATATTTATTACTAACAATTCTTAACGACTAACATCAAATATGGTCACAATATTTATTAGTTTAGATTTCTCACCTAAAAAATATTCGTTCTAATTATTTTAATCAATATTTATTTTCTAAGTTCAATATTTATTACTAACAATTCTTAACGACTAACATCAAATATGGTCACAATATTTATTAGTTTAGATTTCTCACCTAAAAAATATTCGTTCTAATTATTTTAATCAATATTTATTTTCTAAGTTCAATATTTATTACTAACAATTCTTAACGACTAACATCAAATATGGTCACAATATTTATTAGTTTAGATTTCTCACCTAAAAAATATTTGTTCTAATTATTTTAATCAATATTTATTTTCTAAGTTCAATATTTATTACTAACAATTCTTAACGACTAACATCAAATATGGTCACAATATTTATTAGTTTAGATTTCTCACCTAAAAAATATTCGTTCTAATTATTTTAATCAATATTTATTTTCTAAGTTCAATATTTATTACTAACAATTCTTAACGACTAACATCAAATATGGTCACAATATTTATTAGTTTAGATTTCTCACCTAAAAAATATTCGTTCTAATTATTTTAATCAATATTTATTTTCTAAGTTCAATATTTATTACTAACAATTCTTAACGACTAAGATCAAATATGGTCACAATATTTATTAGTTTAGATTTCTCACCTAAAAAATATTCGTTCTAATTATTTTAATCAATATTTATTTTCTAAGTTCAATATTTATTACTAACAATTCTTAACGACTAACATCAAATATGGTCACAATATTTATTAGTTTAGATTTCTCACCTAAAAAATATTCGTTCTAATTATTTTAATCAATATTTATTTTCTAAGTTCAATATTTATTACTAACAATTCTTAACGACTAACATCAAATATGGTCACAATATTTATTAGTTTAGATTTCTCACCTAAAAAATATTCGTTCTAATTATTTTAATCAATATTTATTTTCTAAGTTCAATATTTATTACTAACAATTCTTAACGACTAACATCAAATATGGTCACAATATTTATTAGTTTAGATTTCTCACCTAAAAAATATTTGTTCTAATTATTTTAATCAATATTTATTTTCTAAGTTCAATATTTATTACTAACAATTCTTAACGACTAACATCAAATATGGTCACAATATTTATTAGTTTAGATTTCTCACCTAAAAAATATTCGTTCTAATTATTTTAATCAATATTTATTTTCTAAGTTCAATATTTATTACTAACAATTCTTAACGACTAACATCAAATATGGTCACAATATTTATTAGTTTAGATTTCTCACCTAAAAAATATTCGTTCTAATTATTTTAATCAATATTTATTTTCTAAGTTCAATATTTATTACTAACAATTCTTAACGACTAACATCAAATATGGTCACAATATTTATTAGTTTAGATTTCTCACCTAAAAAATATTTGTTCTAATTATTTTAATCAATATTTATTTTCTAAGTTCAATATTTATTACTAACAATTCTTAACGACTAACATCAAATATGGTCACAATATTTATTAGTTTAGATTTCTCACCTAAAAAATATTTGTTCTAATTATTTTAATCAATATTTATTTTCTAAGTTCAATATTTATTACTAACAATTCTTAACGACTAACATCAAATATGGTCACAATATTTATTAGTTTAGATTTCTCACCTAAAAAATATTCGTTCTAATTATTTTAATCAATATTTATTTTCTAAGTTCAATATTTATTACTAACAATTCTTAACGACTAACATCAAATATGGTCACAATATTTATTAGTTTAGATTTCTCACCTAAAAAATATTCGTTCTAATTATTTTAATCAATATTTATTTTCTAAGTTCAATATTTATTACTAACAATTCTTAACGACTAACATCAAATATGGTCACAATATTTTTTAGTTTAGATTTCTCACCTAAAAAATATTCGTTCTAATTATTTTAATCAATATTTATTTTCTAAGTTCAATATTTATTACTAACAATTCTTAACGACTAACATCAAATATGGTCACAATATTTATTAGTTTAGATTTCTCACCTAAAAAATATTCGTTCTAATTATTTTAATCAATATTTATTTTCTAAGTTCAATATTTATTACTAACAATTCTTAACGACTAACATCAAATATGGTCACAATATTTATTAGTTTAGATTTCTCACCTAAAAAATATTCGTTCTAATTATTTTAATCAATATTTATTTTCTAAGTTCAATATTTATTACTAACAATTCTTAACGACTAACATCAAATATGGTCACAATATTTATTAGTTTAGATTTCTCACCTAAAAAATATTCGTTCTAATTATTTTAATCAATATTTATTTTCTAAGTTCAATATTTATTACTAACAATTCTTAACGACTAACATCAAATATGGTCACAATATTTATTAGTTTAGATTTCTCACCTAAAAAATATTCGTTCTAATTATTTTAATCAATATTTATTTTCTAAGTTCAATATTTATTACTAACAATTCTTAACGACTAACATCAAATATGGTCACAATATTTATTAGTTTAGATTTCTCACCTAAAAAATATTCGTTCTAATTATTTTAATCAATATTTATTTTCTAAGTTCAATATTTATTACTAACAATTCTTAACGACTAACATCAAATATGGTCACAATATTTATTAGTTTAGATTTCTCACCTAAAAAATATTCGTTCTAATTATTTTAATCAATATTTATTTTCTAAGTTCAATATTTATTACTAACAATTCTTAACGACTAACATCAAATATGGTCACAATATTTATTAGTTTAGATTTCTCACCTAAAAAATATTCGTTCTAATTATTTTAATCAATATTTATTTTCTAAGTTCAATATTTATTACTAACAATTCTTAACGACTAACATCAAATATGGTCACAATATTTATTAGTTTAGATTTCTCACCTAAAAAATATTTGTTCTAATTATTTTAATCAATATTTATTTTCTAAGTTCAATATTTATTACTAACAATTCTTAACGACTAACATCAAATATGGTCACAATATTTATTAGTTTAGATTTCTCACCTAAAAAATATTCGTTCTAATTATTTTAATCAATATTTATTTTCTAAGTTCAATATTTATTACTAACAATTCTTAACGACTAACATCAAATATGGTCACAATATTTATTAGTTTAGATTTCTCACCTAAAAAATATTCGTTCTAATTATTTTAATCAATATTTATTTTCTAAGTTCAATATTTATTACTAACAATTCTTAACGACTAACATCAAATATGGTCACAATATTTTTTAGTTTAGATTTCTCACCTAAAAAATATTCGTTCTAATTATTTTAATCAATATTTATTTTCTAAGTTCAATATTTATTACTAACAATTCTTAACGACTAACATCAAATATGGTCACAATATTTATTAGTTTAGATTTCTCACCTAAAAAATATTCGTTCTAATTATTTTAATCAATATTTATTTTCTAAGTTCAATATTTATTACTAACAATTCTTAACGACTAACATCAAATATGGTCACAATATTTATTAGTTTAGATTTCTCACCTAAAAAATATTCGTTCTAATTATTTTAATCAATATTTATTTTCTAAGTTCAATATTTATTACTAACAATTCTTAACGACTAACATCAAATATGGTCACAATATTTATTAGTTTAGATTTCTCACCTAAAAAATATTTGTTCTAATTATTTTAATCAATATTTATTTTCTAAGTTCAATATTTATTACTAACAATTCTTAACGACTAACATCAAATATGGTCACAATATTTATTAGTTTAGATTTCTCACCTAAAAAATATTTGTTCTAATTATTTTAATCAATATTTATTTTCTAAGTTCAATATTTATTACTAACAATTCTTAACGACTAACATCAAATATGGTCACAATATTTATTAGTTTAGATTTCTCACCTAAAAAATATTCGTTCTAATTATTTTAATCAATATTTATTTTCTAAGTTCAATATTTATTACTAACAATTCTTAACGACTAACATCAAATATGGTCACAATATTTATTAGTTTAGATTTCTCACCTAAAAAATATTTGTTCTAATTATTTTAATCAATATTTATTTTCTAAGTTCAATATTTATTACTAACAATTCTTAACGACTAACATCAAATATGGTCACAATATTTATTAGTTTAGATTTCTCACCTAAAAAATATTCGTTCTAATTATTTTAATCAATATTTATTTTCTAAGTTCAATATTTATTACTAACAATTCTTAACGACTAACATCAAATATGGTCACAATATTTATTAGTTTAGATTTCTCACCTAAAAAATATTCGTTCTAATTATTTTAATCAATATTTATTTTCTAAGTTCAATATTTATTACTAACAATTCTTAACGACTAACATCAAATATGGTCACAATATTTATTAGTTTAGATTTCTCACCTAAAAAATATTCGTTCTAATTATTTTAATCAATATTTATTTTCTAAGTTCAATATTTATTACTAACAATTCTTAACGACTAACATCAAATATGGTCACAATATTTATTAGTTTAGATTTCTCACCTAAAAAATATTTGTTCTAATTATTTTAATCAATATTTATTTTCTAAGTTCAATATTTATTACTAACAATTCTTAACGACTAACATCAAATATGGTCACAATATTTATTAGTTTAGATTTCTCACCTAAAAAATATTCGTTCTAATTATTTTAATCAATATTTATTTTCTAAGTTCAATATTTATTACTAACAATTCTTAACGACTAACATCAAATATGGTCACAATATTTATTAGTTTAGATTTCTCACCTAAAAAATATTCGTTCTAATTATTTTAATCAATATTTATTTTCTAAGTTCAATATTTATTACTAACAATTCTTAACGACTAACATCAAATATGGTCACAATATTTATTAGTTTAGATTTCTCACCTAAAAAATATTCGTTCTAATTATTTTAATCAATATTTATTTTCTAAGTTCAATATTTATTACTAACAATTCTTAACGACTAACATCAAATATGGTCACAATATTTATTAGTTTAGATTTCTCACCTAAAAAATATTTGTTCTAATTATTTTAATCAATATTTATTTTCTAAGTTCAATATTTATTACTAACAATTCTTAACGACTAACATCAAATATGGTCACAATATTTATTAGTTTAGATTTCTCACCTAAAAAATATTCGTTCTAATTATTTTAATCAATATTTATTTTCTAAGTTCAATATTTATTACTAACAATTCTTAACGACTAACATCAAATATGGTCACAATATTTATTAGTTTAGATTTCTCACCTAAAAAATATTCGTTCTAATTATTTTAATCAATATTTATTTTCTAAGTTCAATATTTATTACTAACAATTCTTAACGACTAACATCAAATATGGTCACAATATTTATTAGTTTAGATTTCTCACCTAAAAAATATTTGTTCTAATTATTTTAATCAATATTTATTTTCTAAGTTCAATATTTATTACTAACAATTCTTAACGACTAACATCAAATATGGTCACAATATTTATTAGTTTAGATTTCTCACCTAAAAAATATTTGTTCTAATTATTTTAATCAATATTTATTTTCTAAGTTCAATATTTATTACTAACAATTCTTAACGACTAACATCAAATATGGTCACAATATTTATTAGTTTAGATTTCTCACCTAAAAAATATTTGTTCTAATTATTTTAATCAATATTTATTTTCTAAGTTCAATATTTATTACTAACAATTCTTAACGACTAACATCAAATATGGTCACAATATTTATTAGTTTAGATTTCTCACCTAAAAAATATTCGTTCTAATTATTTTAATCAATATTTATTTTCTAAGTTCAATATTTATTACTAACAATTCTTAACGACTAACATCAAATATGGTCACAATATTTATTAGTTTAGATTTCTCACCTAAAAAATATTCGTTCTAATTATTTTAATCAATATTTATTTTCTAAGTTCAATATTTATTACTAACAATTCTTAACGACTAACATCAAATATGGTCACAATATTTATTAGTTTAGATTTCTCACCTAAAAAATATTCGTTCTAATTATTTTAATCAATATTTATTTTCTAAGTTCAATATTTATTACTAACAATTCTTAACGACTAACATCAAATATGGTCACAATATTTATTAGTTTAGATTTCTCACCTAAAAAATATTCGTTCTAATTATTTTAATCAATATTTATTTTCTAAGTTCAATATTTATTACTAACAATTCTTAACGACTAACATCAAATATGGTCACAAAATTTATTAGTTTAGATTTCTCACCTAAAAAATATTCGTTCTAATTATTTTAATCAATATTTATTTTCTAAGTTCAATATTTATTACTAACAATTCTTAACGACTAACATCAAATATGGTCACAATATTTATTAGTTTAGATTTCTCACCTAAAAAATATTCGTTCTAATTATTTTAATCAATATTTATTTTCTAATAAAATATTGACATTATTGAACTTTTTCCAAGAGATTAAGCGTTCGCAAAATTTCAACTCTCGTAATAATCAAAAATGCACAGTTCAAAAGAATTTTAAAAAGTTCCGTAAGGAAATTTTATAGGAAAAAAGTATTTTATTATTATATTTCTAAAAAGTCTTTAGGCTAGTAACCATGACTGTGCACTTAAAAAAGCGGCAGAACCCAATCAATAGACACACCCGAGAACCTGAAAAGGGTCAAATTCCGAGTATACTCCAATCCATGTGTTTTAATGAGAAAGAGCGCGATGTATGCTTGTTTATCCTGAGAACCGATTCATGGTATGGCTTAAAATCAATGGCACTCATTAGGGCGTATTTTTGGTGGAAGAGGGCTTAAAAAGCGGAAGACGGAAGCCGAAGAGCAAAAGAAGACGGAAATTGACGGAAGCGGAAGAGAATCCAGTTTTTATATACCTATAAAAGTTTCTATTTTTCACTCCCTTAAACTTTTGAAGTACTTTAGTCATTTCAAAAAATTTTGTAATCGTTTTTTAAATTTATACCTAGGTAATTACTAGGGACTCACAAAATATGCACGGAAAATATGCACCGAAAAAGTCCCAAATATGCACTGAAATATGCAAAATTTCCCAAAATATGCACTAATAATGAAATAATTACACTGCGCAATTTTGTTTCAATCTTCAATGGCATTCATTAGGGTAATTAATAGGGAGATGTTAGATTTGGGGTATATCTCACTCCAATTAAAGCGAAATTGATTTATTTTTTGATATTGAGCCTCAAAATGTTCCAAGAATTAAATTTGATTATAATTTTTTTAAATAGTATTTTTAGAATTTGTGTAAGGAAAATAGAGGATAATTAGTCTTTATTAGACTTTATTTAGTCTTAAAAATATTTTTTCTTCAGTTTTTTAGTTCACCCTAGCATTTGGATTTTGTGTTGTTTGTTTTTTTACTAAAGATATAACATGCTGGTTAGTATTTTTGGAAAATTAAATTATTGTTATTCGACTCCTTCATGGTATAATAAAAGGTCAAATTTTACCAATAAATAAATTAAAAGAAAATAAAACGTATTTACATAAAAACTAAAATTTAAAAAATAAGGTTACTAAAGCAATAATTAATGAGAATAAAGATTTAATTTAAAAGATTGTCAATAAAAATAAATAAATTTTTTTAACTTCATCTTATGCAAATAAATAAAAACAAGGGTAAAATGAATTGTATTTCAAGAATAGTTTAATAATAAAATTAGGTTGGTTCACGACTGGTTTAAAAAAATGAAAATTTTCATTTTTTTAATCAAAAATTAACCGTTGTTACAAAATTTAAAAAAAACGAAAACTTCTGAAAAAAAGGTGATTTTATTGAAATTTACACAAAATAAAACCGATGTTTGTCTAAAACTCAAAACCGAAACTTGTTTTTAAAATTATTAATCGAAAACCGGTGGTGCTGGTTAATAAACGGTAGTGAACAACACCAAATAAAATGAAAATTTTTCTTGAAAAATATTTTTTTTACTTTTTCCCATATACCAGTTTCCAACCATTTTATTAATTTTTATATTTTTAATTTTTCTTCGAAAATACTTTCGAATCGCTTATAGGAGGCGGTGTCGATCAACTTACTTATAAATAACTTTTTGCTTTAGCTGAAGGAAAAATAGGTAGATAGCGTAGTTTGGCTTTATTCTTTTTCAAAAAAATTTTTTTTAATTTTCAATAAATAAAGTTCCAAATTAATAAAGTTCCAAATTAAAAAAATAGATTTCTCACCTAAAAAATATTCGTTCTAATTATTTTAATCAATATTTATTTTCTAATAAAATATTGACATTATTGAACTTTTTCCAAGAGATTAAGCGTTCGCAAAATTTCAACTCTCGTAATAATCAAAAATGCACAGTTCAAAAGAATTTTAAAAAGTTCCGTAAGGAAATTTTATAGGAAAAAAGTATTTTATTATTATATTTCTAAAAAGTCTTTAGGCTAGTAACCATGACTGTGCACTTAAAAAAGCGGCAGAACCCAATCAATAGACACACCCGAGAACCTGAAAAGGGTCAAATTCCGAGTATACTCCAATCCATGTGTTTTAATGAGAAAGAGCGCGATGTATGCTTGTTTATCCTGAGAACCGATTCATGGTATGGCTTAAAATCAATGGCACTCATTAGGGCGTATTTTTGGTGGAAGAGGGCTTAAAAAGCGGAAGACGGAAGCCGAAGAGCAAAAGAAGACGGAAATTGACGGAAGCGGAAGAGAATCCAGTTTTTATATACCTATAAAAGTTTCTATTTTTCACTCCCTTAAACTTTTGAAGTACTTTAGTCATTTCAAAAAATTTTGTAATCGTTTTTTAAATTTATACCTAGGTAATTACTAGGGACTCACAAAATATGCACGGAAAATATGCACCGAAAAAGTCCCAAATATGCACTGAAATATGCAAAATTTCCCAAAATATGCACTAATAATGAAATAATTACACTGCGCAATTTTGTTTCAATCTTCAATGGCATTCATTAGGGTAATTAATAGGGAGATGTTAGATTTGGGGTATATCTCACTCCAATTAAAGCGAAATTGATTTATTTTTTGATATTGAGCCTCAAAATGTTCCAAGAATTAAATTTGATTATAATTTTTTTAAATAGTATTTTTAGAATTTGTGTAAGGAAAATAGAGGATAATTAGTCTTTATTAGACTTTATTTAGTCTTAAAAATATTTTTTCTTCAGTTTTTTAGTTCACCCTAGCATTTGGATTTTGTGTTGTTTGTTTTTTTACTAAAGATATAACATGCTGGTTAGTATTTTTGGAAAATTAAATTATTGTTATTCGACTCCTTCATGGTATAATAAAAGGTCAAATTTTACCAATAAATAAATTAAAAGAAAATAAAACGTATTTACATAAAAACTAAAATTTAAAAAATAAGGTTACTAAAGCAATAATTAATGAGAATAAAGATTTAATTTAAAAGATTGTCAATAAAAATAAATAAATTTTTTTAACTTCATCTTATGCAAATAAATAAAAACAAGGGTAAAATGAATTGTATTTCAAGAATAGTTTAATAATAAAATTAGGTTGGTTCACGACTGGTTTAAAAAAATGAAAATTTTCATTTTTTTAATCAAAAATTAACCGTTGTTACAAAATTTAAAAAAAACGAAAACTTCTGAAAAAAAGGTGATTTTATTGAAATTTACACAAAATAAAACCGATGTTTGTCTAAAACTCAAAACCGAAACTTGTTTTTAAAATTATTAATCGAAAACCGGTGGTGCTGGTTAATAAACGGTAGTGAACAACCCCAAATAAAATGAAAATTTTTCTTGAAAAATATTTTTTTTACTTTTTCCCATATACCAGTTTCCAACCATTTTATTAATTTTTATATTTTTAATTTTTCTTCGAAAATACTTTCGAATCGCTTATAGGAGGCGGTGTCGATCAACTTACTTATAAATAACTTTTTGCTTTAGCTGAAGGAAAAATAGGTAGATAGCGTAGTTTGGCTTTATTCTTTTTCAAAAAAATTTTTTTTAATTTTCAATAAATAAAGTTCCAAATTAATAAAGTTCCAAATTAAAAAAATACCAATAAAATTAAAAATTACGTTAACTCGAAACGGACAAATTTTTCTCGGAATTTAATATTTTTAAGTTTTAAAATTAAAGAAAATTGAATTTTTGGTATTATGGATTAATAAAATAAATATTGTGATTAAATCTTTCAACTTTAAAAAAATTTTTTTTTATTTTTTAACGTCACAAGCAAACAAATATAATGACAAAAATCAGATGGACTCGAACCTTCGACCTTTAACTAAATAAACATTCAAATTCCGACACACTACCAACTTAACCACAAAAGAATACAAAGTAGAATTTGTAAATGAACAAATAATGTAAATAGAAATTAATTTAATGGGATAATTTAATGGGATTCAAAAAGAAATTGCCTAATTTTATGCCCAAATAATGTATAAATAAAATTTAAATTAATTTTAAAAAATTTTCTACATCTTTGAATACACAAATATATTATAGAGTTTTGTCTAATGAAAAATATTTTAAAAAATTGAAGGTTACTAGTTCAAGCATTGAAGTCTGATCTAATCTAATAGTTCAAGCATTTTGATAAAAAATAATTTATTAAAAATTTTTTTTTAATTTTTAAAACAGAATCGACAAATTTGAATTAAATGTATATAATTATAGACAAGCCAAATTTTTATTTAATCCCTTGACCTACATATTTTTCCTCTACTCTCAATTTTTTATGTAAATATTTTCCAAAAGATAAGGGGCGTGGATGGCAAAATAAAAAGAAAAAATAAATGAAAAATATATATTATATAAATACTCCTATAATTGTCATTCTCTGCCCTCTACTTACTTTTTTTAAATAAATAATTTTTATTCAAATAATTTTAAATTATTTTTTTTATTGAATAAATATTGTTGCAACAAAGAAGGTACTAAATTAAATTTATAATTAAAATTAAAGAACCAGGTCCACTATAATTACTAAAATTAGAGTAAGCCCAAACGAAATCCCGACAAGTTAGAAATTTTGGGATTAATTCTGTAGGATCTAGTCAGTGCCAGGCATTTAAAATCTATTCTTTCTATCAAATTTTGGACTGTGTGTTGCGCCATCATATTTTTCCTTATTTTCTTGCACACCTTGAAATGGTGGTCGATAACCAGCTGCAAGCCAACTGCAAGTTACGAACTCTGGCTGTGGGTGGAATTTATAATTTGCTCATACTCGTACTTTACGCCTTACACGCCTCATCTTTTCTTGTACTCGTACACGCCTGATTTCTGGCCTCGTACCTCGTAACTCGTGCTTTCTCGTACTTGAGAAATATCCAAAAAAATTAAATTTTATTATTTTTTGGAGTCCAGTACATCTAGTTTTAAATTTAAGCGTTGTATATATGCGATAATTTTTGAATCTTGGAAGGCTTATAAGCCATAAATCCTTCAATTTCATCCATTTTCTGCGCCGCAGGCAAAATTTTTAAGCATTGTGGAGTGCAAGGAGCAGTATTTCCTCAAAGATGGGTCGGGTTACCCGAAACCAGTTATTTTTTCATCCATTTTCCATCTTCTTCCATTAACTTTTCATTTTGTTCATCGAACATTTTCCATCGAACTTTTCAGATTTTAATCTCCTGATATTCCTCTTAATCTCAAATCACTTTCCTGCACAACAGGCGAAAATTTTGAGAATTTTATAAGGACAAGGGTCCAGATTTCTTTTTTGCCACCGGAGGCGAAAATTTTGGAAATTTTGAAAGGCCAATTAGCCAGATTTCTCTTTTTACCGCCTCATACGAAAATTTTGGAAAATTCATGAATAAATTAAAATTTTTAATGTCAAGTTTAAAATATTAAAAAAATAAATTTATTAATTTAAAAGCGTGTCCGGACAATGCGTCAGTGGATAATGCGTCAGTGGAAAATGCGTCAATGGACAATCGGTCAGTATTGATATAAAGTAATTAAAAGTGATTATGTAAAGGGATAAAAAATGATATAAAATAAACTAAAGATGGGATATAAACAGATTAGGATATTTAAAAATGGATTTTGGTGTTTAAAGTCTATTGCATTAGAATAAGTCTGGGAGAATATCCCTGATCTGAGTTACACGGATACAGAACTGTTAAAAAGCATAGGTTTCAGAGGCTCAAAATTTCAGTTGGCTCAAATTCACAAGTTACATAATATTGAGTCCACATAAATTGTCCGCAAAAACTGGTTTGGGATTAAGCGGTCTCCCTACTTTTCTTCTCCCTTTCCTTTTCTTCTCCCGTTTCTTTTGTTAAAAAATTAGAGTTCTTTATATAAAAATTTTTAACAATGATCTATGAATTAAATATTATTCATCGCAACGGTGAGTGCACCAAAAACAACGAATAAATGGGTCTTGCATCAGTTACAATTTAAAGATATTTTCATGTTTCGGAAACAATATTGGGGAGAGGTTTCTTAAGTTGAATCTCTACTAATCCCAAAAATCCGAGTTTCCTAGCAAATTTAAGCCGAAAACATAAAATGAGTTTCGTTAAATATTCTTCCGATACTGATTCTATGTGAAAGGATTATCTCCGGATAAAACTATGAGTGTTTTTCGTTGCATATTTTTGCATTTCTAAAAATGTTAAAACTTAAAATAACTATATTAAGATTTTTACCATTATCAAAAAACTATGAAGACTTTTTTGTTGATGACTTTCATTATATGTTGAATTATTGGCTTCAACAGCTTTGTTCACATATTTTTTCATTTCTTATGCTTTAATTAAATTGTTGGATATATTCTTCTTTTCCTGTTGTTTTATCCACCACACAACTGCAGCATGGATTTTTTCGTAGATGACCGGTTTTTCACCCTTATTTTGTGCATTAACTCTATGAATTTTGCAGCAAAACAACTGAATTACCTACAAATAAAAATTCAATTAAACAAATAAATAAAAAATAAACCTACAAACTGGTGGAACTATACAACAATTATTCCATAACTCATTTCAGCTGCGTTTTCTCCACTATGTTTCCATAAACTCACATCTTGCTTCGTTCAATTTGTATTTAATACTCTTCTTTTTTTTCTTATTGTTTGGTCCAACTTAATTCAATAAGATTGTTCTTTGTTGATCGAATATCATCTGAAAATTTTGAAAAATTTAGGCCATATTAAATGAAAATTCGCGAATCTCTACTAATCCCAAAATCCGGAGTTTTTCCTAGCAAATTGGAGCGAAAACATAAAATGAGTTTCGTTAAATATTCTTCCAATACTGATCCTATGTGAAAGGTTATAATTATTAATGATCTTATTTTTTCATGGATAATTTTCAAAAAAAAGCTTGACTTATCGGTTAAATAACCTAGATTTCAGAAGTCAATTTTAGCGGTAATATAAAGTATGTAGATGAAACCCAACGTAGATGAACCTTTCTCTCCGGTTAAAACTATGAATGTTTTTCGTTGCATATTTTTGCATTTCTAAAAATGTTAAAACTTAAAATAACTATATTAAGATTTTTACCATTATCAAAAAACTATGAAGACTTTTTTGTTGATGACTTTCATTATATGTTGAATTATTGGCTGATCAGATTTTCCTGCTTCAATAGCCTTGTTTACATATTTTTTCATTTCTTATGCTTTAATTAAATGTTGGATATATTCTTCTTTTCCTGTTGTTTTATCCACCATACAACCGCAGCTTGGATTTTTTCGTAGATAATGACCGTGTTTTCATCCCTATTTTGTGCATTAACTCTATGAATTTTGCAGTAAAACAACTGATTACCTACAAAAAAAATTCAATTGAACAAATAAATAAAAAATAAACCTACAAACTGGTGGAACTATACAACAATTATTCCATAACTCATTTCAGCTGCGTTTTCTCCACTATGTTTCCATAAACTCACATCTTGCTTCGTTCAATTTGTATTTAATACTCTTCTTTTTTTTCTTGTTGTTTGGTCCAACTTAATTCAATAAGATTGTTCTTTGTTGATCGAATCATGAAAATTTTGAAAATCTGAAAATTTTGAAAAAATTTGAAAATTTTGAAAATTTTTGAAAAATTTTGAAAATTTTTATCATCTGAAAATTTTGAAAAATTTAGGCCATATTAAATGAAAATTCGCGAATCTCTACTAATCCCAAAATCCGGAGTTTTTACTAGCAAATTGGAGCGAAAACATAAAATGAGTTTCGTTAAATATTCTTCCAATACTGATCCTATGTGAAAGGTTATAATTATTAATGATCTTATTTTTTCATGGATAATTTTCAAAAAAAGCTTGACTTATCGGTTAAATAACCTAGATTTCAGAAGTCAATTTTAGCGGTAATATAAAGAATGTAGATGAAACCCAACGTAGATGAACCTTTCTCTCCGGTTAAAACTATGAATGTTTTTCGTTGCATATTTTTGCATTTCTAAAAATGTTAAAACTTAAAATAACTATATTAAGATTTTTACCATTATCAAAAAACTATGAAGACTTTTTTGTTGATGACTTTCATTATATGTTGAATTATTGGCTTCAACAGCTTTGTTCACATATTTTTTCATTTCTTATGCTTTAATTAAATTGTTGGATATATTCTTCTTTTCCTGTTGTTTTATCCACCACACAACTGCAGCATGGATTTTTTCGTAGATGACCGGTTTTTCACCCTTATTTTGTGCATTAACTCTATGAATTTTGCAGCAAAACAACTGAATTACCTACAAAAAAAAATTCAATTAAACAAATAAATAAAAAATAAGCCTACAATCTGGGGAACTATACACCAACTATTCCATAACTCATTTCAGCTGCGTTTTCTCCACTGTGTTTCCATAATCTCAACATCTTGCATAATTTTAAACAATTCTCTATGAAATGAATAGACAAATTTCAAAACATATAGATGGTTTTGAGATATTGGATTTCAAATTCGGCCAGTTAAAATAGAAACGAGAGTAAATGAGTGTATAGAAAAAAGGCTTAACATCTTAACAAATTCAGTATTGAATGATTCCTCTCATCAAGCTAAAGAGATTGGTAACAAAATTGAGAGGGTATGAAATCTTCCAGCTAGTTGTGGCTTTGCGTTGTTATGGCAACGCAAGGCTGCATGGGCGTGTCCCTTAACCCGCTGTGAGTCCGGAAACATTAATATCTTGGCATTCTGCCCCCAGTAAATTAAATTTTGTCCATTCACTTGCTGGCCTATTGTTGTATCGTTTGTGTTTCCTCTTTCCATTTTTTTCTTCTCCCTAGAAAAAACTCGAATTCCCATCCGAGGTTCGAAATAAAAGTTCGAACTCTGAAACTTAATTACATAATCGTAACTCGAAAAGCACTCTTTTTTAGGGAGAATAAAATTGGAAAAAAAGGAAACCCAAATGACACTTAACACTATGTTTAATATTTAGATAAAATGTTTAAGTGTTGTGATTGTTGTACAACTAGTAGTGAAGAACATAGTTGTGTTAAAAGAGATGATGAGGAAGCGAAAATTGAAGGTGAAAGTCCAGAAGAACAATTAACAGAAGATGAAGATGATACACAATCTGTTACGTTTGAAGGACCGGAAAATCAAGTTCTATTTGATTACCCTATTCATCATGAATTGGAGGTTTAATTAAGTTTATTAAATTCAGTTATTAATTTTAAATAATAGAATGAACAATTGTTAAATCCAGGATCAGCAGTAATTCTGGCACATACTGATGACGGTTTGCAAATTATTTAAATTATTTATGGTCTTTGAAGAGGGTCAAAAAGCAGTAAAATGTTTTATGGGATTTCCATAAAGTAATTTAATGTTCAGAGTCCGACTTTTAGTATCAATTTCTACACTTAAGCGAGTTCGGGTACAAATTGCAAGATCATAAAATCTAAGTTTATGACCAGTGCATTCAATTACTTATGAAAGCCCCAAAAATATATAAAAACAGAGTCAATATTTTTAGTTGTTTTTAGAAGAGTTTAAGTGCATTTTTCAAAATTTAGGAGAGTTTTTCAAAATTTAGGAGAGTCTCTAAAAAGTTCGATTCTTTTTTTGGTTTTATTTTTTTTTCAAAAAAATTTTTTTGTTGGAAAAGGATTTTTGTAAAACAATTAGTAAGGTAAAATCACAGATTTACATTAAAATATTTTTGGAGCCGACTTGGGTAAATCTTTTAGGGCATTATTCTTTTAGATAAATAGGCTTAAAAAGGGTTTTAAATTCTTCGGTTCAAGAACTAGCGTGATATATTTTTCTTATATCTATCTTGTGAACATAAAATTTGTTTTAAGGGTATGGATTTCTAGGAGAGATTGCGGAGGATGGAAGAGTAATTTGGGTTGGCGGAGCTGCATCGAAAATTAAAGCAGCGATAAGACACAATATAAAAAATATTTTTTTACCACCGTCGATGCAAGAAGAAATTGAGTCTATAGATGAGGAATTAAGAAAACATATTAATTTTATATATATTAAAAACTACATCGAAGCGTTTAATATTTTGTTTCCAGATAATGTTCCAGAGAATTGAATTGGAATTTAATTTATGACACTTTTGTTTAAATTTATTTTATTATCGAAATTAATTTTAAAAAATTTTGACTAACAGAAATATTTTTAAAAAAGTCAAAGGTAGGGGTCTACAAATTGTGTCTAACTCAATCCTTTAAAATAAGAGTTGAAAATATTTTGTAAAGGAATTTATTTTTTATATATATCGCAATTGGATGGTGGGAAAAAATGGGAATTTCTTTTTATTAATATCCGCTCTTTTTCTAATTCTTCCTTCAAATTCCTTCCTCTAGCTTCTTAACCCAAAAATTTGCCAAATACACCTTTTCGACGTTTGGGATTGGCATTTGACGATTCTCCCTCATTATCATCAATTTCTTGAATTGTTGGCCCAATTCCATTATTTGAGTAAATTACATCTTCATGACGTCCACCACGTCCATTACGATAATGACTGAAAAATTAAAATTTTAAATATGTGTAAGAGTTTTTTAAAGTCAGCTAAAAAAATTTTTCCGGAAAAAATCCTGAGTCGCGTAAAAACCGAGTTGGGATCCGGACTCAGGAAAAACCGTCCGGCACCGGGCACTAGCGTTTATAAGGCAAAAGATTGCAGCACCCGTTTTTAGCTTAAAATGATTCTCTTTAAAAAAATTTCTCCACCCATTTTCTGCCACTAAAAAAGAGAGTAGGCCTTCTTACTAAAAAATTTTCATCCACAATTTCCTCTTTCCAAAAAAATTTTTTAAATACGGACCAGACGAACAACCTCAACCCTAATAAATCCAAATAAAAGAACTCAATTTTCGCCTATATTTTATCAAAATTATTTACCGCCCCCTTTGTTGTTCCTCCTCATCATCCGGAATAGTTATAATTGGTGCTGAAGTTTCTCCTGTATTGTGAAGATATTTTCGAGAATCTCGTCCTCTCTTTCCATTTTCAATAGCTTGATTACGATGAGTATTATGGCCACCAAATAGTCCAGCAATTCCATTCAAGTTTTCCCGAGCTTGGGTTTTGAAACGTTCATTAAAGTCGCGGGCTTCGGCTAAAAATGGAAAAAAATATTAGATTTAAATATTTAAGCATTCAGGACTGGCCCCTACCCATCGTTGAGTCTTTGAGGAATGAGAATGTCAAGGAATGGAATTTAGTGTAATGGGAACCAAAACCAACATTAAACCAAAATCTTTAGATTGTTTTCAGATTATGGGAAATCCCGGACTCTGGGAAAATAAAAATTCTGTATAGACTTGACGAAGAAACGATCCTGGTACTTTTCGGTTATGAGGTTACACATTTACAAATTTTAAAAAGTTCTCAAAATGGTCAATATTTATTATATAGTGTAGAAATGGTGCTGAGACGAACGGTACCAATCTTTTATATACAGAGATTCTTGTGGACCCAGATATAGGGCTCGAAATTGTCAAAAATTACTGGGAGGAGTCACGCTCCATAGGTTTACGTTGACCATTTTGAGCTTGTTCATCTGCTCTCAGAATCAAGATTTCGAGCTGATTTTGGTGTTATTCGATTCAGCTCGAGGAGCTCTTTCGAATGAGCTATCATTCAAAAAATGGAATTTTTCACCCCAAAAATGAGCTTACTACTCCCAGTGGTTTTTGACCATTTCGAGCCTTATATCTCGGTCCACAAGAATCTCTGTGAAAAAAGATTGGTACCGTTCGCCTCAGCACCTTTTTCTACCCTATATATAATATTTGTATTGACCATTTTGAGAACTTTTTAGAATTCGTAAATGTGTAACCTCATAACCGAAAAGTACCACGATCCTTTATCAAACTATAAATCAGAAAGGTTTGCCAAACCATTGAATGCTGATTGGAAGAAAAATAAGCTTTATTGTTAATCCCAAAAATTCCAAATACTAAATTCCCAATGGTTCCCCACGTTTAAGGGATAAAAAATAAATCAAATAAAAGCAAATACCTTCCCCCATATTAACAAATTTTTGCTGAGAACGAAACTTTCCATCTTTGTCACGTTTCTTTTCAACAATGTGAGATTTGTCGCCAATATTGTGTCCAATCGAGACTTCTTCGCGTTCTCCATCACGAAGAGCTCTTAAAAGTTTTATTGTTAAATTAAAAAGCTAGGTAAACGAAACAAACCTGCGAGTTTCTGACACATTTCCAGCCTTTCTGGTGGATGATTGGACATATTTTGGCGGTCCATTGCCATCAAAAGAGACCATTGTAGACTGAGACATCACAAAAGAATTGGGGTCATTCAGAGCCGCATTTTGCATGTTTTGCTTTAAAATGAAGGAAAAATGGTTAAAACTAGCTAAAAAATTTCAAAAAAACCATTTGAGACATCATCCCACCAAGCATAGGCCCTCCAAATCCAAACCCACCAAAAGGGCTCATCATCTGATTATTAAAGTTGCGATGAGGGGACGTGAAATCTTCGTCGTCAGTCAACATTGGATGATGAGGCATTCCATTCCCGAAGCCATTCAGCATGTTAAAAGCATCGCCAAGCATTGCTTAAAGTCTTTGGGTTAATAAAGATTTTAAAAAATTAAAACAAACAATTCATCATATTGTCCATTTGCCGCATTTGACGATGAATATGGCTGAAAATTGTTAAGATTAGTTTAAATAAATTTGATTAAAGTAAATAAATAAGACAATCCTTAAAGACAAGACCGTCCCTTAAAGAAGCCCACCTATGACTAATTGAAGAGAAAAAAAACTCAAACGCTGTGTATCAGGATATTTACGGTAAATTAGATATATAAATAACAGGGAATCATCGTTTACTGGCAGAGCGAATTCAAAAATATTTTGTTTCATTCAATACCACAGACTTCCTATTGCGGGGTGATATTAAAACTTAATTACTAGAGATAAGATAGAGAATAAGTAAAAATGTAGGCGTATTCCTAAGCTCGAAATCTCCAAGAAAAAACAGCCAAAATAATCTCCCTTCCCCTAAAAACCAAAGAAACTTACTCGAAAGGGTTTCCAAAAGGATCGCCACCTCCGCCGAACATAATTTATTTTAAATTAATTGAAGATCAATAAAATAGCAACAAGTAGTTTTGATTAAACTGAAAGAAAAATTAGTAAAAATGACACTTTTAAAAGTTGCTGGAAGTGTGACTTTCGAGAAAATTCGACAATTTCCTCATACGCGCGGCTAATCGATAAAATCCAGAACGACAGAATTTCAACGAGAAAAGTCAAAACACCAAATTTAATTCAAATTTCGAAATATCGAATGACAAAATGGTCAAATTTAAAAATGGTCAAAACGGAGTAAATGAAGGAATCGATCGTCATACTTTTTTGATTTTAAGCCTGCTCTAGGAATTTTTTAAATGTTGATGATTCACGACGTTTTAGCTTGACTTGATGTAATGTTTGAAGAAATTTTGGGACGATTCGTTAAATTTTAAAAATAAGCAGATTAAAAGGCTTCGTTTTCTTAATCTTTTTCAGTTTAACTAGAGAATTTTGAATACATATTTGCAATTTTCTAAATTATTATTCTTTGAGTCCGTCAATTTATAATGTCTATGCAATCAACAATTCCTCCACCTCCTCAAGGTTTGTTTGTTTTTTGATTGAGATTTGGGGGAGAAAGATTTGTGGGTTTTGGAGAGGGAGAGGTTTTAGAGTAGTCAACTCCCTTCTTGTTCATGATTTGAGGTGAATAATGTCTCAAATTGTCAGTAAAGGAGCTGTAAAGTATGTTAGAAAAGTAAAGTATGTTATATTCCTTGATTCGTTTATTTGTGAATAGAACTTTGATTCATTTCTAGGTCGGTCTCTGTCCAGAGATTATCCATTTCCGCCTTGATTCATGGTACTTCCAGGCTTCCCTCTTTTCGTCCTTACTTTTTCCCTTAAGAATATATTCAATATATTATGATGCGTTTTGATTTAGAAAAATTCTTGGAGCTTTCCTCTTGAATAAACGCCTTGACCTTTATCAAATGAGTAGGGCAGGGTTCAATCCTTGCTTGTTTCCAACAAATTCCCTATTAATTTAAGATCCAGAATTGCAACGAATAATCGATTCAACAGCAGAATTTGTTGCAAAAAATGGCCCTGCATCTGAAGAAGTTGTTAGACAACAAAACAGAAATGATCCCCGATATGTTTTTCTGTTCGGAGGGGAATTCTCTGACTACTACAAATATAGATTGCTGTTTGAAATACAAAATTGTAAGGTTTTTTTATTTTAGTTGAGTATTTTCTGTTCATTTCAGTGCAAGTTATTGCTCAAATACCTCCACCAACAACGAAGAATTCGTTGGAATTTGAATTAAAAAATGCAGAAGAACAAATAACTTGTCTTAGGAAGCAAATAATTGATTCTGAATCTAATTTAAAAGCGCACGAGATGGCACTCAATTCTCAAAGACAGGTATAATGACTGGTCATTTTTTGTATTTTGGGGGTTACGTTCCTTCACCCTACTCGAGGTTGGGTGAATTAACCTAATCGAGCTCCTGAAACCCTGCCATTAGGTTTTAAATCGATCTAGATGTCCTTCAGTCCTTTCTTGTAGTACCCTACTTTCTGTTAAAAGGACAGATGATTTTTTTGCGGTTTTGGGTTTCTGGTCATTAACATAGAATTCCACCTTATTCGGTGTCTTTGAAGCTTTGCCACTTGTTTTTAGGTAATTTGTTTCTCGGGTGTAAATCCACAAAATTCCCAATCCCATACGAAAATTTATTTTAACTTTGTTTCTCACTTTTAAGTCAAAAATTGATGTTTTATGGAGAGCAAAAGAGGATAAACGTATTGATGACTTGGTCAAACAAGTTGGACTAAATATCTCATCTTTTGACAAATGTTTGGAACGGCTACAAGAATCCGGCTCCAAAGATACAATTTCGGTCTGTCTCACTCTGACATGCAAAAATTTTGTCAAATTGCTTCCTTTTAAGTTTCTTAGAATTCCTCTGGGTTTTGATATTTTCCCCTATAAAAAATTTTTAAGTTTTATGGGCATACACTTTTTCTTTTATTGTATTTTTGGTTTTTAGAACAGTAAAAAATGGATTTTCGACAATTGTAGTAGTGATCGTTTGCGAGAAATTATTCTTACTTATCTTCTGCACAGGTTTTTTGGCGTGTCATCACACTTTTAAAGAAATTTTGTTGTTAGCATGGTTTATCTAAAATTATTTTTAGAGTGCGGGAACGTACAGCAACTGATGCGTTTAGACTTCATGTTCTTTACTTAATTAATGATTGGGCACATTATTGGTGAATTTAGAATTTCTCTAGGATTTTTGGGATAGTTTAGGACCAGGGATTTCACGAGCTATTTGAAATCCTAATCCCGGACAATTTTTCGACCCGTTACATATCCTTTCCGAGAAATTTTTGGGAACTCGATCCGAAATATTTTTTCTGTCATCCTGATCGGGCCTTGCAAAGATTTTTGAGGTTTCCTTTTTTTGCTCAGTTTCATTTTTGCATATTCTAGTCTTTGCTAATAAATAGGGTTAGCTCTCCTTCATACAAATTAACTCCTCCTTGAAAGGAAGGAGATATGAGAAGAAGCCTTTCTGAGAAACAAGAGTGGGAACATGTTTTTTTGCCTAGACTTTGAGCCTATTTTTCATCTAAACTAAGAGGTGGGAAAAGATGACCTCCAGTTTGCTAATTTCAGAAGTTTTTGAACTTGTATCTTAAAATATATTAGTGTCTTAATTGTCTAGAATGTTATTTTTTAATTCCAATTTTCAAAAAGGCATAGGCCTTCTAAGTTTCACCCAACTTTCAACTTTACCAACTCTTATTTTCCTTATTTTTAGTCATCGCAAGAAATTGGACAGCGTCCGTCAAATGCTTTCACGTTACGTGCCCAAACTTTACGCTTATGCTAGTAATAATGCTGGGACAATAAGCGCTTTTAGTGAGAAATTGGAAAAATTAGTTGGCGTTTGGGAAGGACATAAATACTTTGATGATAGTTGTTTCAAGGTTTTTTTTTTGAGTAGTAAAAGTTGAGAGAAAAAAATTTTTGACTTTAGCAATTACGAAATCCTGTCGCTGTTATAGCCACTGAACAGGCAACTGTAGCTGCATATCAATCACAATTGGCAATTGAAGTGGATAAAGAAATTGGTGAAACACTTGGAAGTTATGCAAAACAACATAAAGAATATGAGCAGCATGTTTTGACGAAAATTGCAACAATGGAAACACAAATGAGGGAGATTAAAGGTTATTTTGCTAAAATATTTTAGAGAAGATTTGGCCATTAGAGACTGACATGAGTCGATTTCTCTAACTTGGGTACTTGTTGAACATGGCTTTTCTTTTGCCCTTTCCACATCTTATTCTGTTTGTCACCGGCTTATTGCCCCACTCGTCGATCTTTTAGGTCATGCTTAAATTTTTTAGGTCATACCCTGCTACGTACAAATGACTTTATCTTTTTTTTTATAAATTTTTATTTTATTAAATTTAGAGAGAATAGAAGCTGAAAATATAAGGCAAAAAGAAGAAGAATATGGCACAGAAAGAAGACGTTCTCGTTTTGATCAACAACAACCTAATAAAATTCCTTCATTATTTGAAACTACCAATTCACCATCTAAAAAACCATTGGGAATACCTTTGCCAAAGGGAGGACCTCCTCCTCCAATGTCTGGTGGATCAAACTTTCCACCGCCTCGTTCACAGCCTCCACCGCCTCCTCAACCTCCAGCTTTGGATTTGACACCAAAAGTGCCATACTATGAATTGCCTGCTGGAATGATAGTTCCACTCGTTAAGATGGAGGATGTTACGGTTTCTTGAATTTTAACCTTTTTACTTTAAATTTTTCAATTCTCAGTATAACCCGCTAAAAGAGAAGGATTTACGTCTTCCTCATCCTGACCCTCCCAGCGATAGTTTACTTCGAGAAATTGACCGTTTCTACAGTGCCCTGCAATTTCCTCCACCAATTGATTGTATTAGAGATAAGTAAGGGTTTTTAAAGGATTTTGAGGCTTTTTAATTTTTTAAAATTTTTAGTGAGGGCTGGGAAATGAATGGACTTGTTGAGCATTATGTAAAGAAGGAAGATCATAAAAAGAAGCTTGAGCTTAAAATGAAGGAAGAGGGAAAGACTTTGGAAGATGCTTTTACCAACAAATACATTCCGCCTAAAACGCCTCCAAAATCCTCGAAATCTTCGCCAAGACATGAAAAGAATAATGGAAGGTAATATTTTTATTTTTGGAAATCTTATTTGGAAATTACTAGTGACCGGATCCGGTCGGATTTTTCCGGAGTACTGGTCCCAAATCCGGGATTTTTCGCGATCTCCGGATTCTTCCCGGACCGGATTAAACCTGAGAAATCCTCCCGGATTCGGTCCGGCATGATTGTGAAATCCGGTTTCCGGGCCCGGAAAAATGATTTTGCCGGTCACTAGAAATTACTAATAAATTGAAATTGGGCGAAATGCCAACGAGTCAAAATGATAAGGAGCGATTAATAAATTTAATTTTGGCTCTAAACTCAAATTGTTGAAAGGTTTTGCTTATGAATTGTTTTGAGATTTTTTCCTTCTTTACCATTTTGAATCTTTGGCATTTTGTCTCTTCTTTGATGGCGAGATTTCACTTATTGATAATTGAATTTTCATTAAGCTAATTATTTTTTAATTAGCAGATCCAGTAGAAGTCGAAGGAGAACCCGTTCTAGAAGTCGAAGTTCGTCTTCATCATCAAGTAGTAGCAGTGGCAGTAGAAGTTCATCTTCAACTTCAAGCAGTAGCCGAAGCCCTTCGCCTAGAAGAAGAAGAAAATCGAGAAGGTTTTTAGACATTCTTTTTGTTCTAATTCTTTTAAATTTAGTGCAAGTCCTATTACAAAAAGAATTAAGCGTTCTCGCAGTCCAACACCAGACGAAAGACCAACGTTTGCTGTGCCCGTTGGACCGTAAATATGTTTTGATGATTTAAATGTTTTCTGTGTTTTTAGAGCCCCGCGTACTTCAATTTCTTTCAAAATCCCTCCTCAACCTATAAATCGTGAAACAAATAAAGGCGCTCAATTAATGGCAAAAATGGGATGGGAAGGTAAAGGACTTGGAACTAAAGAACAGGTTTTTTTAAATTCGAGTTTTTGAAAGAAAAAACCTTTTTAAGGGAATTCAGGAGCCAATAAGTAGAGGAGAAGTGAGAGAAAAAACAGAGCAATTTAGAGGACTTGGATCAAAACCTGACATTTATGAGCAATATCGAAGACAAATGAGTACACAAATGGCAAGAAGAATACACAAATTGAATTAGGAGAAAATGGAAAATAATAAATGGGCTTCAAGTTGTTTTGTCTTTAAAAAGCTTGAAAACTAGTAGGTTTTGAGGTTTTTTTTAATTTTTAATGGAAGAAAAATTTTTTCTAAAAAAAGTAAATACTGGCTTTTTAGCAAATTTTGCTGGTAAAGCATGCGGATCTGTGGTATCAAGGGTTTAGGAAAAGTCATGTTGGATTTTCAAAATTTTCTACGGAAAATGGTTCCCACTACTCGGACCTTTTTCGCGTAGAAAAAGGTCCGGGTATTAAAGTTTCGTGTAACCCGTGACATCCTTGCTGCGGATCCTATCTAGTACTATTCTATAATCCCTACCTTTCCACTCCAAGGATTTTTACTCTAACATTTATTTTAGTTTTCAAGCTTTTCTGTTTAATAAATACACAATTTTTTTTATTTTAGCATATTTTCCCTATTTTATTTGGTTTATTTTTTTTTTAATTTTTCACTAAAGTTAAATATGTATGTAAAAATATTACTAATTTAATGATGTTTTTATTCATATTTTATCTTTCAATTTTCTGTCTAAAATTTTCTTAGCTTTTATTTTAGGGATGAATTTATTTTTTAAAATTTTATTTCTGTCAAGATTGGTTTGTACTTGTTTGGCTGCTGTTGGTGGAGATGATGATAGGAATATGTCAACTTTACCTGTCGTTCCAAATTGGTTTGAAGAGGGATGGAAGATAGGATGGGACATGAATTGGGATTTGTAGGTTTTTTTAAATTTCTTTAAAAATTTATAAAAGACACGTTGAAAATGATGTTGCTGTCAACACGTTTTGAAATTCGTTGGGGGGTTTTAATGAACTGCTTTCTGTGGCTTCTTGAACATTGTTTTTCTAAGGTAGGTTCAAATGCTGGGTTTTTAGATTATTTAGACTGCGTGAGATATTGTTTCGTACAAGGGTTAAGCCAGAGTGTAAGAAAATTGGGGTGGTACCTAATAGGGTTGGGGTATTAGAATCCCTCGAGTTTGGGGGAAACTTTAATCCATAACAATTTTGAACTCCATTTTGATGGAATCCTAGTTGTAATCCGTGACAACTCCAAAATCCATTTTAATGATGATTTTAGAGAATATTTGACTAATATTTCTATTGTCTTTTTGCAGGCGTGAACCAAAATCTGATGCCAAAGATGAGCCTAAAGCTATAAGGAATATCTTTTTTATAAGGCATGGAATATATTTTAGAAAGAATAGAACAGTTGATGAACAAAAGCTTACTCCACTTGGTAAAATTTGGGATGAAATCGTAAATTTTGAAAATTTTTATAGGTCGTGAACAAGCCGAATTTCTTGGAAAACGATTGGCTGATGTTAAGAACGAGTACAACTTTGAAAAATGTGTATTTTCTACAATGCTTAGGTTTTTTCTTTAAAATTTAATTTTTGATCAACTTGCGGACTGAAATTTGCGGAGCGATTAAACAGGGCCATAATTCGAATCTTATGGTCCTGTGATGCTAAAACAGATTCTAGACATTGAAATGCCAATCATCCAGAGGCTGGCGAAATGCTAAAATGACCCAACAGTGAATGATGCTGTTCAAACTGACTTTGTTGGAAAAACTTCTGTGCTGCTCTTCAGCTTTTTGGGTTTAGATCAGTGTTATTTCCATTGTTTGAGATTTTAATGTCTTTTGGGTGTTTGGAATCTAAAAAGACGCTCCTAATTCAAATTAAACTTTTAAATTGTTTGCTAAAACTGGTTTTTTTTCTCGCTGTTGTTTTTTACAACTAGAATATTTTTGCGCGCATTCTCGCTAGTTTAAACTGTCTCGAAATTTCAGTCGCATTAATTTTCAATTAAGATTTCTTTTACAAATTAATAAAAAAAATTTTTTGCAGAGCAAGACAAACTGGTGAAATAATAATTAAGCAAATGCCTCATTTAAAATTTAACTGCAAATTGGACTCAGTATTGGAAGAGGGGTCGCCATACCCTGCAGAGCCTTTTAAATCTCATTGGAGACCAATAGAACCATCTGTATATTTTTTTAAAATTTATTCAAAATTAAATTTGTTTTTTAGGTGTATCATTCAGAAGGAGCTCGTATGGAAGCCGCTTTTCGAAAATATATTCATCGTGCTGACCCTTCGCAGAAAAAACATAGTTATGAACTTATTGTTTGTCATGCGAATTTGATTCGTTATTTTGTTTGTAGGTATGTGACTAATTTTTATACATTAATTACTTTTAAACTAGGATGTGACCTTTCAAAGTAGGGTGATTTTATAAGGAGTGGGGACTTCATTTTGAGGACTTAGGACAAAGGATAGTTTGTCTGTTGGTCTCTCCGTTTTTCCCTTTTCCAAGAGCGGCGAAACTAGGATTGACCTTTCTGTGTGAGGTCGATTTTATGAGGAATGGGGAATTCGTTTTGTGGACTGAGGGGACATAGAATAATTAATAATAATAATTAATATGCCCCCTCAGTCCACAAAACGAATTCCAGTTGGTCTGTTGGCCTCTCCGTTTTTTTCCTTTTTTAAGAACGAGGTCGGATCCCACTTGAAATTAGAGCCCGGCTTGCTTCGTTTTTTTTTCTAGTTCGATTCGACTTTAATCAAGAATGGCATTTCCAGCATAAAACTATACAACTTTTTATTTTAATTTTTCCTTTTTTAAGGGCTCTTCAATATCCACCTGAAGGGTGGGTGCGTTTTAATGTGGCACATACCTCAATAACTTGGATATTAATTCCACCAAGTGGTAATGTAGTTGTCAACACAGTGGGAGATGTTGGACATTTGCCTCCCGATAAGCTTACTTTTCACAATGTTTAAAGTTTTTTTGTGAATTATTTTAATTTATGAATAGGAACGGGTGAATATTTATTTTTCTTTAGTTTTGTTGGTTTTGTATCTCCCATTAAACTCTTTTGGACTTCTACGGGTTAATTATTTTATTGTGCTTTAATAAAAAAATTTTTTTTATTTTTCTATTGTAATTATGATTTTATTCATATTTTACCTTTTCTATTTTTTGTCTAAATTTTTTAAAATTTTATTTTAGGGATGAATTTATTCTTTAGAATTCTGCTTTTGTTAAGATTGGCTTTTACTTGTTTGGGTGCTGTTGATGGAGGAGATAGTGAATTGTTAAAATTGCCTTTTGATCCAACTCATGTTAACTGGTTTGAAGAGCGAGGGAAGAGGAAATGGGACATTAATTGGGATTTGTAGGTTAATTATATTTTTATTTTTTGTAAATCTGAATAGGAGACTCGACCCTTATCAGGGGTTTTTGAGGTTTCCATATCACATTTCAAGTATTGGGCTTTTAGTTGACCTAATTGAGAACTCAGGACTCTTCTGTGAAAGGTTGGGTTAGAGTTTCAAAATTCTTGAATCTGGTTTCAGTTCGAAAAAGAACCCATGTTTCGGGGAACCCGAAACATGGGCTGGATGATAAGAAAACGATCCATCAATGCTCAATCCGGTTCAGGGTTTCAGGTTGAATCCAATTTCGGATTTATTGTCCACTATAAATTTCTCTGGGGTTGTTTTGATTTAATATTTCACTTCAGCCGTGATCCACGTTCAATTGTAGAACACGAAAATGAATTGGCTGGGATGACTCCTCAACAGCTCAAAGATTTAATTGCGAACAATACACCAAAGGCTACAAGGAATATTTTTCTTATAAGGCATGGTCAATATAAAAAGGAAAAGGCTAAAGAAAAAAAGAATCTTACTCCACTTGGTATTTAAATGAAAAGATTTTTTTAATTTTAAATTTTTTTCAGGGCGTGAACAGGCAGAATTTCTTGGAAAGAGGTTGACATTGGCAAAGAATCAATTAAAAATTGACAAGTGCGTGTTTTCTACATTGATTAGGTTTATGTTAAAATTAATTTTCTAAACTTGTTGCCTTTGGAATTGTTTTCTGACAATTAAAGCTTGTTCTGATCCTTAAACTTGGGATGACTTGAAAAGAAAACAACACAAACCCTTTGGAGTGACTTGAAAAGATTTATCTTTCAAGTAATCAGCGGGGTGGGAGGGGCTAGCCAAAGTTTTTTAGAGTGCACATCCTATTTTTGCTACCCTGAAACTCGGCCCCGGATACCATCATGCCTCGGGTTATCTGGGGCCCGGACGTTTTAAACTCAAACCCGATACGAAGAAAATTTTGAAAACGCGTCCCGAATTTTTTTCGTGACATATATGCCCTTGCTTTCCTATCAAAAAAAATTTTTAATTCTAAATTTGTAGAGCTAGAGAGACAGGTGAAATTATGGCGAAGCAAATGCCTCATTTAAAAATTGGATGCACCTTGGATTCGATGTTGGAAGAGGGAGCGCCATACCCTGGAAATCCTGCTCATGGTTGGAACCCAGGCCCATTTGTATATTTTTTTATTTAAAAAAATTAAAATTTACATTTTTTCTTAGCAACTTCACACTGACGGGGCAAGAATTGAAGCTGCATTCCGTAAATACTTTCATCGTGCAAAGATGTCGCAGGAAGAAGATAGTTTTGAACTTATTGTGTGTCATGCTAATGTGATTCGTTATTTTGTTTGCAGGTATGTGACTAATAGAGAGGGGGTTTTTTAAATTAAAGGAAGCTAGATTTTATTGATGGAAAATCAATAATTTTTACAGAAAAACAATGATTTTTCTGTAACGTGAAATTAATAATTTTGAAATAGCAAGGGAAAACTTTGTAATTTGGTTCATTTTTCTGCTTCCATGACTCATCTTCAGTCTCTCCACAATTTTTATTTTTCCTAATTTCTGAAATGGGCAGGCTCCCCGTTTAATTCACTCCTTGCTCCCCTCGTTTATTTCCTTTAATTCCTGTTTTTCGCAATTTACAAGGGGGTTTCTTGCAACTTTTGCCAAGTTTTGTTTTTTGGCCCCGGAGTCAAAAGCGAGAGGATATGTGTTTTAAAGGTTGGACATTTGAGTCTACTTGTTCTTGTTCTTTTTTTATTCCCTATTCATTTCCTCTCCATTCTAATAATTAAAATTTTATATTTTTTTAAAGAGTCCTTCAATACCCTCCAGAACGTTGGTTACTTTTCAATTTGGCTCATACTTCAATAACTTGGATAGAAATTAAACCAGATGGCCATATATTTATCAAAACCGTTGGAGATTTCGGACATTTGCCTTCAGGAAAAATTACTTTTAATAATGTTTAAATTCTTTTGTCTTTTAAAAATTATAAGAAAAGAACGGGTTACAAAATATTTTTTTGTTGGTTCTAGATCTCTCCTAAAATTTTATTATTATTCTAGATCTCTCTTTAACTTTTTTTTTAAATTTTTGCGGGTTAATTATTGTTTGTTAATGACGCCGTAATGCTAGGAAATGTTTCGCGCCGAAAATGCCGGTAATAGTGAAGGATCCGGGAGACACTTACAAATTTGTCTATAGGTAATCGACCAGTCAATATATCAACAAATGTCAAGAACCTAGTCAATAATTGATTTGTCTAGAAAAAATCATGGATAAAAAATATCTGACAAAATCTGATATCGGGTTCGTGATAACCATTGTCGATTACCACCTATACAAAATTATTTTTAGAAAAAATAAATAAATTTCTAAGTCTCCCGATTCTAGTTTGGCATTTCGGCGGATTTTAGGCCTTTTTTGGGTTTTCGGCTTTTCGACTTTTTCGAGTTTTTAGCATTACGGAGCGCCCTAAATTATTTTCGTTTGATGTATTTTTGCTTTAATAAAAAAATTTTTTGTTTCTTTTTTATGTACTCATTGGTCTTTTTCCTTATTTTCTTTTTAAATTTTATTTTTTAGCTTAATTTTTTTAGTTTTTTTGATGAATAAGTTTGCTGGATTTCTTAAACAATCAAAATTGGTTTTTTTGGGTGCTGCAGTGAGTGCTGGGGGAGGTGGATTGTATTTGTCAACTTTACCAATCGTTCCAAACTCTGAAGAAAAGAAAATTAGATATGGTTCTGTTGAAAAAGAAGTAAATGTTGGAAAACCACAAAATGGTGTCTGGACTATTAGTGTATTTGAAGATGGCGAGATTTCACTTATTGATAATTGAATTCTCATTAAGCTAATTATTTTTTAATTAGCAGATCCAGTAGAAGTCGAAGGAGAACCCGTTCTAGAAGTCGAAGTTCGTCTTCATCATCAAGTAGTAGCAGTGGCAGTAGAAGTTCATCTTTAACTTCAAGCAGTAGCCGAAGCCCTTCGCCTAGAAGAAGAAGAAAATCGAGAAGGTTTTTAGACATTCTTTTTGTTCTAATTCTTTTAAATTTAGTGCAAGTCCTATTACAAAAAGAATTAAGCGTTCTCGCAGTCCAACACCAGACGAAAGACCAACGTTTGCCGTGCCTGTTGGACCGTAAATATGTTTTGATGATTTAAATGTTTTCTGTGTTTTTAGAGCCCCGCGTACTTCAATTTCTTTCAAAATCCCTCCTCAACCTATAAATCGTGAAACAAATAAAGGCGCTCAATTAATGGCAAAAATGGGATGGGAAGGTAAAGGACTTGGAACTAAAGAACAGGTTTTTTTAAATTCGAGTTTTTGAAAGAAAAAACCTTTTTAAGGGAATTGAGGAGCCAGTAAGTGGAGGAGAAGTGAGAGAAAAAACAGAACAATTTAGAGGACTTGGATCAAAACCTGACATTTATGAGCAATATCGAAGACAAATGAGTACACAAATGGCAAGAAGAATACACAAATTGAATTAGGAGAATAAATGGAAAATAATAAATGGGCTTCAAGTTGTTTTGTCTTTAAAAAGCTTGAAAACTAGTAGGTTTTGAGGTTTTTTTAATTTTTAATGGAAGAAAAATTTTTTCTAAAAAAAGTAAATACTGGCTTTTTAGCAAATTTTGCTGGTAAAGCATGCGGATCTGTGATATCAAGGGTTTAGGAAAAGTCGTGTTGGATTTTCAAAATTTTCTTCGGAAAATGGTCCCCACTACTCGGACCTTTTTCGCGTAGAAAAAGGTCCGGATATTAAGGTTTCGTGTAACCCGTGACATCCTTGGTGCGGATCCTATCTAGTACTATTCTATAAGGCGCGCCGAAATTTGCGGATTTTAATTTGCGGACCCGAACTTTGCGGACCCGAATTTTGCGGTCCCGAACTATGCGGACCCGAATTTTCCGGATCTGAGATTTGCGGACCAAAAATTTGCGAACCGACAATAGAGTCTACTGACCCTCGAAAATTTCAAAAATTTTAGCCTGCGGCGTTAATTAGGATAAATTCAGGCATCATGACCTTATGAAATGGCCATATAAATGATTCTTTTAAGGAATTTTCCTGATTATTTAAATTATGAAATTATTTTAAGTAAGAAATTGATAAAAATTTTGAAAAATCAAGAAAAAATCTTGAATCCGGTGCGGATCATGGTAAACTCCGCAGGAATCCTCGAAAAATCAAATTTTTAATTTTTCCTTTTTACTCAAGTGTCGGTCCTAAAATCTTGGTTCCGCAAAGATCAGGTCCGCAAACTTCGTGTCCGCAACCTTCGGGTCCGCAACTTTCGTTCCGCAAATTTCGGCTCCGCAAAGTTCGGGTCCGCAAAATTCGGGTCCGCAAAGTTCGCGCCACGTTCTATAATCCCTACCTTTCCACTCCAAGGATTTTTACTCTAACATTTATTTTAGTTTTCAAGCTTTTCTGTTTAATAAATATACAATTATTTTTTTATTTTAGCATATTTTCCCTATTTTATTTGGTTTATTTTTTTTTAAATTTTTCACTAAAGTTAAATATGTATGTAAAAATATTACTAATTTAATGATGTTTTTATTCATATTTTATCTTTCAATTTTCTGTCTAAAATTTTCTTAATTTTTATTTTAGGGATGAATTTATTTTTTAAAATTTTATTTCTGTCAAGATTGGTTTGTACTTGTTTGGCTGCTGTTGGTGGAGATGATGATAGGAATATGTCAACTTTACCTGTCGTTCCAAATTGGTTTGAAGAGGGATGGAAGATAGGATGGGACGTGAATTGGGATTTGTAGGTTTTTTAAATTTCTTTAAAAATTTATAAAAGACACGTTGAAAATGATGTTGCTGTCAATACGTTTTGAAATTCGTTGGGGGGTTTTAATGAACTGCTTTCTGTGGCTTCTTGAACATTGTTTTTCTAAGGTAGGTTCAAATGCTGGGTTTTTAGATTATTTAGACTGCGTGAGATATTGTTTCGTACAAGGGTTAAGCCAGAGTGTAAGAAAATTGGGGTGGTACCTAATAGGGTTGGGGTATTAGAATCCCTCGAGTTTGGGGGAAACTTTAATCCATAACAATTTTGAACTCCATTTTGATGGAATCCTAGTTGTAATCCGTGACAACTCCAAAATCCATATTAATGATGATTTTAGAGAATATTTGACAAATATTTCTATTGTCTTTTTGCAGGCGTGAACCAAAATCTGATGCCAAAGATGAGCCTAAAGCTATAAGGAATATCTTTTTTATAAGGCATGGAATATATTTTAGAAAGAATAGAACAGTTGATGAACAAAAGCTTACTCCACTTGGTAAAATTTGGGATGAAATCGTAAATTTTGAAAATTTTTATAGGTCGTGAACAAGCCGAATTTCTTGGAAAACGATTGGCTGATGTTAAGAACGAGTACAACTTTGAAAAATGTGTATTTTCTACAATGCTTAGGTTTTTTCTTTAAAATTTAATTTTTGATCAACTTGCGAACTGAAATTTGCGGAGCGATTAAACAAGGCCATAATTCGAATCTTATGGTCCTGTGATGCTAAAACAGATTCTAGACATTGAAATGCCAATCCTCCAGAGGCTGGCGAAATGCTAAAATGACCCAACAGTGAATGATGTTGTTCAAACTGACTTTGTTGGAAAAACTTCTGTGCTGCTCTTCAGCTTTTTGGGTTTAGATCTGTTATTTCCATTGTTTGAGATTTTAATGTCTTTTGGGTGTTTGGAATCTAAAAAGACGCTCCTAATTCAAATTAAACTTTTAAATTGTTTGCTAAAACTGGTTTTTTTTCTCGCTGTTGTTTTTTACAACTAGAATATTTTTGCGCGCATTCTCGCTAGTTTAAACTGTCTCGAAATTTCAGTCGCATTAATTTTCAATTAAGATTTCTTTTACAAATTAATAAAAAAAATTTTTTGCAGAGCAAGACAAACTGGTGAAATAATAATTAAGCAAATGCCTCATTTAAAATTTAACTGCAAATTGGACTCAGTATTGGAAGAGGGGTCGCCATACCCTGCAGAGCCTTTTAAATCTCATTGGAGACCAATAGAACCATCTGTATATTTTTTTAAAATTTATTCAAAATTAAATTTGTTTTTTAGGTGTATCATTCAGAAGGAGCTCGTATGGAAGCCGCTTTTCGAAAATATATTCATCGTGCTGACCCTTCGCAGAAAAAACATAGTTATGAACTTATTGTTTGTCATGCGAATTTAATTCGTTATTTTGTTTGTAGGTATATGACTAATTTTTATACATTAATTACTTTAAAACTAGGATGTGACCTTTCAGAGTAGGGTGATTTTATAAGGTGTGGGGACTTCATTTTGAGGACTTAGGACAAAGGATAGTTTGTCTGTTGGTCTCTCCGTTTTTCCCTTTTCCAAGAGCGGCGAAACTAGGATTGACCTTTCTGTGTGAGGTCGATTTTATGAGGAATGGGGAATTCGTTTTGTGGACTGAGGGGACATAGAATAATTAATAATAATAATTAATATGCTCCCTCAGTCCACAAAACGAATTCCAGTTGGTCTGTTGGCCTCTCCGTTTTTTTCCTTTTTTAAGAACGAGGTCGGATCCCACTTGAAATTAGAGCCCGGCTTGCTTCGTTTTTTTCTATTTCGATTCGACTTTAATCAAGAATGGCATTTCCAGCATAAAACTATACAACTTTTTATTTTAATTTTTCCTTTTTTAAGGGCTCTTCAATATCCACCTGAAGGGTGGGTGCGTTTTAATGTGGCACATACCTCAATAACTTGGATATTAATTCCACCAAGTGGTAATGTAGTTGTCAACACAGTGGGAGATGTTGGACATTTGCCTCCCGATAAGCTTACTTTTCACAATGTTTAAAAGTTTTTTTGTGAATTATTTTAATTTCTGAATAGGAACGGGTGAATATTTATTTTTCTTTAGTTTTGTTGGTTTTGTATCTCCCATTAAACTCTTTTGGACTTCTACGGGTTAATTATTTTATTGTGCTTTAATAAAAAAAATTTTTTTATTTTTCTATTGTAATTATGATTTTATTCATATTTTACCTTTTCTATTTTTTGTCTAAATTTTTTAAAATTTTATTTTAGGGATGAATTTATTCTTTAGAATTCTGCTTTTGTTAAGATTGGCTTTTACTTGTTTGGGTGCTGTTGATGGAGGAGATAGTGAATTGTTAAAATTGCCTTTTGATCCAACTCATGTTAACTGGTTTGAAGAGCGAGGGAAGAGGAAATGGGACATTAATTGGGATTTGTAGGTTAATTATATTTTTATTTTTTGTAAATCTGAATAGGAGACTCGACCCTTATCAGGGGTTTTTGAGGTTTCCATATCACATTTCAAGTATTGGGCTTCTAGTTGACCTAATTGAGAACTCAGGACTCTTCTGTGAAAGGTTGGGTTAGAGTTTCAAAATTCTTGAATCTGGTTTCAGTTCGAAAAAGAGCCCATGTTCCGGGGAACCCGACCCATTTGGTGATAAGAAAACGACCCATCAATGCTCAATCCGGTTCAGGGTTTCAGGTTGAATCCAATTTCGGATTTATTGTCCACTATAAATTTCTCTGGGGTTGTTTTGATTTAATATTTCACTTCAGCCGTGATCCACGTTCAATTGTAGAACACGAAAATGAATTGGCTGGGATGACTCCTCAACAGCTCAAAGATTTAATTGCGAACAATACACCAAAGGCTACAAGGAATATTTTTCTTATAAGGCATGGTCAATATAAAAAGGAAAAGGCTAAAGAAAAAAAGAAGCTTACTCAACTTGGTATTTAATTGAAAAGATTTTTTTAATTTAAAAATTTTTTCAGGGCGTGAACAGGCAGAATTTCTTGGAAAGAGGTTGACATTGGCAAAGAATCAATTAAAAATTGACAAGTGCGTGTTTTCTACATTGATTAGGTTTCTCTTTAAAATTAATTTTCTAAACTTGTTGCCTTTGGAATTGTTTTCTGGCAATTAAAGCTTGTTCTGATCCTTAAACTTGGGGTGACTTGAAAAGAAAACAACACAAACCATTTGGAGTGACTTGAAAAGATTTATCTTTCAAGTAATCAGCGGGGTGGGAGGGGCTAGCCAAAGTTTTTTAGAGTGCACATCCTATTTTTGCTACCCTGAAACTCGGCCCCGGATACCATCATGCCTCGGGTTATCTGGGGCCCGGACGTTTTAAACTCAAACCCGATACGAAGAAAATTTTGAAAACGCGTCCCGAATTTTTTTCGTGACATATATGCCCTTGCTTTCCTATCAAAAAAAAATTTTAATTCTAAATTTGTAGAGCTAGAGAGACGGGTGAAATTATGGCGAAGCAAATGCCTCATTTAAAAATTGGATGCACCTTGGATTCGATGTTGGAAGAGGGAGCGCCCTACCCTGGAGTACCATCTGCTGGTTGGCACCCAGGCACATTTGTATTTATTTTCATTTTAAAAAATTAAAATTTACATTTTTTCTTAGCAACTTCACACTGACGGGGCAAGAATTGAAGCTGCGTTCCGTAAATACTTTCATCGTGCAAAGATGTCGCAGGAAGAAGATAGTTTTGAACTTATTGTGTGTCATGCTAATGTGATTCGTTATTTTGTTTGCAGGTATGTGACTAATAGAGAGGGGGTTTTTTAAATTAAAGGAAGCTAGATTTTATTGATGGAAAACCAATAATTTTTACAGAAAAACAATGATTTTTCTGTAACGTGAAATTAATAATTTTGAAATAGCAAGGGAAAACTTTGTAATTTGGTTCATTTTTCTGCTTCCATGACTCATCTTCAGTCTCTCCACAATTTTTATTTTTCCTAATTTCTGAAATGGGCAGGCTCCCCGTTTAATTCACTCCTTGCTCCCCTCGTTTATTTCCTTTAATTCCTGTTTTTCGCAATTTACAAGGGGGTTTCTTGCAACTTTTGCCAAGTTTTGTTTTTTTGGCTCCGGAGTCAAAAGCGAGAGGATATGTGTTTTAAAGGTTGGACATTTGAGTCTACTTGTTCTTGTTCTTTTTTTATTCCCTATTCATTTCCTCTCCATTCTAATAATTAAAATTTTATATTTTTTTAAAGAGTCCTTCAATACCCTCCAGAACGTTGGTTACTTTTCAATTTGGCTCATACTTCAATAACTTGGATAGAAATTAAACCAGATGGCCATATATTTATCAAAACCGTTGGAGATTTCGGACATTTGCCTTCAGGAAAAATTACTTTTAATAATGTTTAAATTCTTTTGTCTTTTAAAAATTATAAGAAAAGAACGGGTTACAAAATATTTTATTTTTTTTTGTTGGTTCTAGATCTCTCCTAAAATTTTATTATTATTCTAGATCTCTCTTTAACTTTTTTTAAATTTTTGCGGGTTAATTATTGTTTGTTAATGACGCCGTAATGCTAGGAAATGTTTCGCGCCGAAAATGCCGGTAATAGTGAAGGATCCGGGAGACACTTACAAATTTGTCTATAGGTAATCGACCAGTCAATATATCAACAAATGTCAAGAACCTAGTCAATAATTGATTTGTCTAGAAAAAATCATGGATAAAAAATATCTGACAAAATCTGATATCGGGTTCGTGATAACCATTGTCGATTACCACCTATACAAAATTATTTTTAGAAAAAATAAATAAATTTCTAAGTCTCCCGATTCTAGTTTGGCATTTCGGCGGATTTTAGGCCTTTTTTGGGTTTTCGGCTTTTCGACTTTTTCGAGTTTTTAGCATTACGGAGCGCCCTAAATTATTTTCGTTTGATGTATTTTTGCTTTAATAAAAAAATTTTTTGTTTCTTTTTTATGTACTCATTGGTCTTTTTCCTTATTTTCTTTTTAAATTTTATTTTTTAGCTTAATTTTTTTAGTTTTTTTGATGAATAAGTTTGCTGGATTTCTTAAACAATCAAAATTGGTTTTTCTGGGTGCTGCAGTGAGTGCTGGTGGAGGTGGATTGTATTTGTCAACTTTACCAATCGTTCCAAACTCTGAAGAAAAGAAAATTAGATATGGTTCTGTTGAAAAAGAAGTAAATGTTGGAAAACCTCAAAATGGTGTCTGGACTTTTAGTGTATTTGAAGATGGAGTGGCAAAGAAATGGGACAGCAATTGGGACTTGTAAGTTGTTTTTTGAAGTTGAGAAGGCAGAAATGAATGGACAGGTTTTTTAATTTTTGGGATGAATTATAGAACTGGGCCGGTTTCCACTTAATTTCCAGTGCCCGAACTTGGTATGATTCCTTTCCGACGTTCAATTAGTCGAAAAGGAATTTTAGGTTTAGCATTTCTGGTTTTAGAAATGTTTTAGCATTTCTGACCGGCCTCCGAATGAGACTGTTTATGTTAGCAAATGAATTATTTATTATTTTTATCCTTTATTTTCCCCTTTGTCCTTTTATGGTATTTCCATGACTTTCCCTTTTTTGTTTTTGGTGACTCAATAAATTGTTTTGTTAAAGTCTTCTTATGATTTAGATTATCCTTTTTTTTCATTATGAGAGCGTCCTATTATTCTTATTTTTAACTAGCCGTTTTCCTTAATGTTTTTATTATTTTTTAATCTTTTGGTTTAATCCGTTGCTTTATTTCAGGCGTGATCCTCTATCAATTGTAAATCACAAATGTGAAAGAAAGGAAATGACTGAACAAGAAAAAGAGGAATTGCTTGCTAAATGCACGCCAAAGGCTGTGAGGAATATTTTTCTAGTAAGGCATGGACAATATTTTGATCAGGAGGATGAAAAGGATGCGAGGAAGCTTACTCCTTTAGGTATTAATTTAATTGTTTTGGGGGAATTTTTATTGTGGGTTGTTAATAGGTCTTTAAACAGGGAATGGGCCAGGTTCTGAAAATAATCGGGTGGTGTTTCGTTTCGAGTTTTCAAATTTTTATTTGGATTTGGTTTCGAGTCTGATGAAATCTGAGCTTCGTACAAATAACCTGACCTATCCGTGACTGTGGCCTTTTGGATTTTTTTTGTTAGAGGGCAGGGGGAATTTGAATTTTTTTTTCTTTCCTGACTTCTTGGTCTCATGTCATAAATTTTTTAAAAATATTTTTATAGGTCGTCAACAAGCTGAACTTCTTGGAAAGCGTTTGACTGAAGCTAAAAATAAATTTAAATATGATAAATGTGTTTTTTCTACTTTAATAAGGTTTTCATTTTAAAAAATTAATTTTCTAAATTTTTTAAATAGAGCAAGAGAAACGGGTGAATTAATGAAGAAGAATATGCCCCATTTAGAAATTGAGTGTTCGTTGGATTCCATGTTGGAAGAGGGAGCGCCATACCCTCCAGAGCCACCAGTTTCCCATTGGAAACCAAAATCTGCAGTATTTTTTTGAAATTTATTTTTTAAAATTTAATTTATTTTTCTTCAAGCAGTTCCATACTGACGGGGCAAGAATTGAAGCTGCGTTCCGTAAATACTTTCATCGTGCAAAGCCGTCACAGAAAGAAGATAGTCATGAACTTATTGTGTGTCATGCTAATGTTATTCGTTATTTTGTTTGCAGGTATGTGACTAATAGGGTGTTTTTAAAATAACGGGAATGAAGCTTAATATGGTTTGGGGATTCCTTCTACCCATCTTAAGTGAATATTTATGAAAGTGAATAATTGGAAAAATTGATGAGTCATCGATTGGATGATTCAATCTTCTTTTTCGACTAACAATAAGTTGTTGGGTGATTAATCGATTCCGCTGACATTGAGTAAAGCCCCAAACTTTTTTGATGAAAAACCCCTCAGGTTTTTTAAACCCTCAAACTTAAACCCATAAGAACTAGCTAATGGAATCGCAATTTCATTGGTTCTTAAGTGTTTTTGAAGATTAAAAATAGGTATCGGACTGGGAATGTTGTACGAAAAATCGAGATCGATATAAACGATATCTCGAAAAATTTCCATCTTGATAACTGAGATTTTTGTTCGAGCTCTCGTCTCGGTCTAAAATTGATTTTTCTGGTTTTAGGCGAAAAATCCCTTCTTTTGCCTCCAAAATAAAATTTAGAAGAAATTCATTTTTTATCAGAGCACTCCAATTTCCTCCAGAAGGATGGTTGCGTATCACCTTAGCTAATAGCTCAATAACTTGGTTGCAAATTATGCCAAATGGTCGTGTTATTCTTCGAGCAATGGGCGATTTTGGACATTTGCCTCCAGAAAAAATTTCTTTTTGTTAAATTCCTGTTAAATAATTCTAAATAATTACAAGTATAAGCGGTGAAAAATTATTTTTTTTGTTGTTGTTGATTTTAGATCTCCAACGGACCTTGGGTTATAAATTGTTAGGGAGATATCGTGACGGACATAACGGGATACTAGAATATACTGGAACAGCCTACACTATATGGGTATAGGGACTAGAGATTGAGGTGTTTGAAAAGCCTGGACCTGGACTCTGGGCTTGATTTATTGACCTAGGCCGGATCTTGGGCCTGTAGTCCAGGAAAACCCGGGAAGTTAAAAAATGCCTGGGCCTGGACTCTGGGTACAGAACAACCCCAGGCCTTGTTCCAGACCCAGCTCGATCTATAATCGAGACCTACGGCCACTGGGTCTTGTGCTTTAGAACCAACGTAAATACACATGAAGTTATTTCTGTCCCCAATCCCCCTGATATGTCCGTCCTTTGATATGTATGTCTGGCTCCCGTTAAATTAATTTTATTTTTTGTTTTTTGCTTTAATAAAAAAATTGTTTTTAAATTTTTTTGTTTATTAATTTGTTTATTTCATTTAAAATATCTTTTTTGTTTAATTTGTTTTTACAAAATTGTTTTAGCGCTAGAATATGCGTGAGTACAAGATTGTTGTCTTAGGAAGTGGCGGTGTTGGCAAGTCGGCATTGACTGTTCAGTTTGTTCAGGTTTGTGTAAAATATTTTAGGGTTTCGGGTTGGAGTTATGGGTAACTTTTGACATTACTATTGTCAGTGAGTAATTACTAAATATTTTTAATTCAATATTTTGGTCTTGTTTGTGTTGGACACTTCAAGATTCCAGCTCTTCATTTGGCCATCGTATTTCACTTAACATTAACTTGATAGGAAACCTTTGTGTTATGATTTGTATTTTGGTTATTGGAAGCCCTACTCTGATTATTGATTTTATTGTGGGGCTAATTGGAAATCCTTGACGTCTCAAAAAATTTAAACCTTAACCCTTCAACACAGTTGCTATAGGGACCAAAACTAATTCATTTCTTATTTTAATCTTAAAAAATTCATTTTTCAGGGCATATTTGTTGAAAAATATGATCCTACAATTGAAGATAGCTACCGAAAACAGGTTTATTATAAACACTCAAAAAATTTATTTTAAATTTCTTACCTTAAAAAAGGTGGAAGTAGACAACCAACAATGTATGTTGGAAATATTGGACACTGCCGGAACTGAACAGTTTACAGCCATGCGGGACCTTTATATGAAGAATGGACAGGTTTTCTAAGTTGAAAAATAATTTTTAATTTGTGTGGTCTTTAGGGTTTTGTGCTTGTTTATTCAATAACTGCTCAATCAACGTTTAATGACTTGATGGACCTTCGTGATCAAATTCTTCGAGTCAAGGATACAAATGATGTAACATTTAAATTTAAAAAAATTTTTTAATTTTACATTTTTTGACATAAAAATGGGGCTGAATCTTAAAACCGGATATTCAGGAATTAAAAAAAATTTTAAATCATTTTCACGGAAAATCAATGTGTCACTATAAATTTTTTTTTTAATTTTTCCTTTTGAGGACTGATTTTTAAACGGTATATTTGTGAGATTCTCCGTGTAAAAATTACTTTTTATTTTCATTACCTTTCTTATTTCATAGGAGGAAAAGTTTTTTTTGTTTGGATGAAAGTAAATTATGAACCTAAATTTTTATTCAACAAATTTCAAAAAATCGCTCCTGACTTACATAATTTTTCAAAAAATAATTTTCAACATTTTTTAAAGGTTCCAATGATACTCGTTGGCAATAAATGCGATTTGGAGGATGAACGAGTAGTCGGGAAGGAACAAGGGATAAATCTTGCTAGACAATTTAACAGCGCTTTCACTGAGGTTTATTTTTAATTTTTCAAAAAATTTTTAGAAAAAAATTTTCTTTAGACTTCCGCAAAACAAAAAATCAACGTCCACGAAGTGTTTTATGATTTGGTTCAACAAATTAATCGACGCTATCCAGATTCTGGTCGCCGTCCAAGCAGCAAAAAGTGTTGGAAATGCTCTGTTCTTTGAGGAAAGAAGGGAAAAGGTTGTTTTGGTTGGCATTTTTTTGAATTTTTTTTTTAATTTTTAAAAATTAAGCCAAGCTTATTTTTGCCGTAAATTGACTTTCTAGTTAAAAAAATATTTTTTTTTAATTACCTTAAGTATAATGACTCTAATTTAAAATTAAGAGAATTTTTTTTTAATTTTTTTGGTGACCAGCAATTTATTATTTTATTGACAATTTTAATTTTTTTTTATTAATTTTGTATATTTTATAATATGTATTTTTTGAAATTTAAAGGGGTGCAATCAATGAAAAATTTTTTTTCTAGTTTTTAACTCGGGAAAAGATTGTTGAGGAAATGAAAAATTATTTTTAAGAAAGGGGAGAAAAAGAGGAAGAATATGCTTCAGTTTCCAGAAAATCAAAAGGTTCCGTGGTTCCTATCTTTCTGGTCGCCTTAGGGATCTAAACCGTCCCTAGTTACCGGAGAACACTGAAGAGAAGGAAAAAAAAGTGTATCAGGGCTGGACACAAGTGAAAAAAATTTTTCTTCAGCTGCAGTTCGCAAGTCAAAAACCACGTAATTTACGCAATCTGCAGTTGAGTCCAGCCATGTTGGTAAATTTTTAAATGTCTCATTTAATTTTGAAATAAAGAAATGATTGCACCCCTCTTTAAAATTAACGAAATTATAATTTCTAATTTTCTGACTAAAATTAACAGAAATTTAAAATTTCGTTTATTTTTTGTGCCCCTTATTTTGCCGAATCAGGGACGAGAATCATCAATTTTTCTGTCATTCTATTAAAAAAAATTTCTTGTCAATTTTTTTAAATTCTTTTAAATTTTTCTTTTGATGATGATTACTCGTCTCTGTACTCGACTGGATGCCTTTTTAAAAAAAATTTTTTTTTGTTTGTGTAAAAAATCCAAGTCGTTTTTTGAATTAAATATAAATAAAAATACTTAAATTGAATATTCCAAAAAAATATTTTTTTATTAATTAAAATATCTAAAAATATTGCTCCCTTTTTCTATAAATTTTTTTTTTTATTATTCCCATCCCGATTTGACTAAAACTCCCGAGACCCTGCTCCAAACTTTCCGCCCACAAAGTGTTACAATTCAACCCTATTTTACACTCTTTCGAGAATAAGTGTAAAATGGGAATTTAAAAAAATCAGAAAGGAAGATACAAGGCTATACCTTATTTCTTAATTAAGCTAATGTGAGAAAGGTAGACAGCCTTCTAATTCTCCATGATCTTGAACCACTTTAAGTAAAAAATCTTTTTAAGTAAAAATTTTAAAATAAAATTAGCATGAATGACTAAGGAAGGGTACACCCCAGGGCTGGGCTTATTTCGCAATTTCGCGTTTCGCATCTTTCGCATTCTCGCATTTTTTGGCGCGAAATCTTTTGCATTTCGCTTTTTATTTTTTAAAAAAAAGTTTCGCATTTCGCTTTTTATTTTTTAACATCGCCCAGCCCTGGTACACCCCAACTTACCGCGAGCCCAACTCGTCGCAGAGCTATAACTTCGTTCAGAATTGTCGAATCCGGGGCGCCCTGGTATGGTTCGATTCAGCTCGTCGAGGCGCATCGAAACATACCAAGACGTACCGGATTCGACAATTCTGACCAAAGTTATAGCTCTGCGGTAAGTTGGGCTCGCGGTAAGTTGGCCTGCTCCCACTAAGGAAGATTTTAAAATAGAATAATAGAAGTTGACCAAGTTTATCTTTTCATTTCCAAATGAAGCCTTAAAAGGAAAGCACTTAAGGTCTTCCTCACATGAGGAAGACCTTAAGTGGAATCATTTTTAAATGTTAAGGGAGCAATCTTCTTTTATATAATTCCAAATAATTTTACTTCCATTTTTAACTAAAAAACTTAAATATTGAGAGAATAAGAATGCAGAAAAAAACATTTCCATTGCATCAAAAAATGCGTTTATATATTTTAAAATTTGTTGTGTTGTTTTTTTTCTAAATATTATATTATCTATCTATATTATTCGAAAATTGTACTTTCTTTTATTAAGAGACTTTTCTTTTTAAAAATAATTATAAATTTATTTTTGTCTACTCAAGTTGTTTATAAGTCGACACCGTTTTTACATACACCCTTGAATACTTTTTAATAATTAGGGTTTGACCCCGAACGCTCGGGGGCGGATATGTCGGGGTACGGGGTTTTCCAATTGTTTCAGGGCGGGGTTCGGGTCGGGGAGAATCGTGAAAAAAATCGTTCGGGTACGGAGCCGGGGTCAAACTCTACTTTTAATGAGATTACCTTAAATAGAGGGTATATCTTTTAATTTGGTTTACCTTATAACGAGTGTTGCTTAAATAAAGGGTAGGCTTGGACAGTTTCTCCAACTTAGATTCAATTTAGAGGAGTATGTAAAAGCGAAGTACGACTATATCTTTTCTCTGATATGTAAAAGTAAGCAAATATTTATTTTGAATTCTTTCTGTTCTGTTTTTCTATTTAAATTTTGGTAAAATTCTTTCAAAATTGATAGATTTTTTATTTAGTTGGTTAATAGGTTAGTTTTAGTGTAGTTGGAAACGCCTATGTTTTCGACAGAAACGATGAGGGTTCGAATCCCACTAGGGGAAAATAATTTTTATTCGACTCATCTTGTTAGTTTTTTAGGTTTTAGCAATTTTTTAATTTCAAAGTGATAAGAAAAATATTTTTGATAAAATTTATTAGCTAATTATTTAAATAAAACAGATTTATTGTTAGATTATCCCGAAAAATTTAATAAAATAAAATGAGCAAGACTAGTTTTAAATTAAAAATTAAGGGTCTGACACAGTAAAATTATTAAAAATTATTATTCTGTCAATTTATAAGTGCACTAAAAACTAGAGCTCGAACCCGGGTCGGGCTTTTACGGGTACGGGTATTTTGATAAAATTAGGGTTTTCGAGGCTTTAGCTCTGGAAATTTGTTTAAAAGAAAAAACCCTGATTCCAAGCCCATTTGACAAGTTCTAGCTCTAATGACCCCCCCCCATTAACTAATAAAGAAAAAATTTTTGAAAAATTCCCCAATCACTTTATTTTAATCAATTTGGCGGCGGTGTATTTTCAGCGCTGCTACACTCTCCCATTACATAATTAAAACATTGGCACTCGATTAGGTGATTAACCCCTTCATTAATTAAATTTTCCAAATGGTGAATATACGCAATAGCTAGGCGAAGAGTATCAACTTTGCTAAGTCGGCGGCGATCACTGAATTTTTTTGAATTAATGAAAAGACTACAGGAAAAGAGGAGAATTTCTCTGACTTTAGAGATAATTTTATCTTATAGGGAGACTTCTTTTTTAGGATTTAAAAATTGCGATTTATTTAAGAATTAAAAACCTACTTTTCAGTCAAAGGCAACGTGTTCTTCAACCTCGTATATCCATCATTAACTTGTCTGACGCGAATCCTTTCTCGTTCATTACGCTTCCAGACGGTAGTTCCGTGTGTGCTAAATTGTTCAAATTAACCTTAAATTCTAAAAGGATTGAAAGGGAGAGTTTGCTGAGTTCACTAAACCCCGTTGATTTCTTTAATAAAGGATAACGGTTTCTTTTCTCTGCCTCCTTCCTCCTATACTTCCTTCCCTTATTTACAGCTCCTACTTCTTGTACTATTCAACTCAGGTATGGTGATTAGAGGGGTTGCCCTTCTATAGGTATTGCCCTTCTATACTCCGATCTTTTAAGCTTAGATCAAGAAGGCTTGCCCACGAGCTTTTGTTTCTCCTACAAACCTTAAATAAAAATCTCTTTACCTCAATTCATTCAATTCATGCGGCAACGGTATTTTAGCCTCTTCAGAGAAGGGACTAATAAAACGATTTACACCTAAAACCTCTTTTGGGCTTTTAACAGGTGTTGTCATTTTAGGCATTTTTTGCTGTAATTCTTGTTGCCCATTATCATCTTTTCTTTTTCTTTTAGTCCCTTTTTCTTGGCTAGGTGGAACTACTATTACGCTGTTGCTTCTTTCTGAAAAGAAAGTTACGTTTAAATTTAAACTTATAGGGGAGAAGTCCACCCGTTTATGTCTCCTATCCTCTCCATGTTAACTTCCCTTCTCATGCTCTCAGGGCTCCTTATTTACTAAATAGCAGTAATTGGTAAAAACCCCCTCTAAGGCTTCATTAAACCCTGAGGAAGTTCTCCTCCTCTTTTTGTTGTTTTCTTCCTTTTTAAGTTCTTTCCCTCCATAACTTCATTACCCCTAAATTCTAGGGCTAATTCCCTTCTTCAATCACAACTTTTTCTTTAATAATCGACACTCAATTCACTACTAAAAAACAATTTTTCAACTTAAACTTACGAAAAGCAGAAGCATCTATATTTATATTAGCAAAATTAATGGTTTGCGCCGCAGCTACACACAATGCTTGTTGACGTTCTAGAAGCATTTGTTGTTGTTCATTAGTGAGAATATCTATAGTTAAGGGTTGTGATTGGTCGTTTATTGGATTATTATTCATTGTAAACTAAAATATTTCAAGTTTTTAATCTTTAAATGTGTTAAAATAATTTTCAAAAATATAACGAAAAGACAATAGAAAAAGAAGAGATTTTCTCTGATGCCAGAGAAAATTTTTTGAAATTTTGATCTAAATTTAAATTTAAGAGTTTAGTCTAGAGGTGTAAGTCTTAAAATCATTAAAAGGTTTTATTGTGACAGCTACCTGCTGTTTTAAAGAGATATTCAAAAAAACATGAAAAGACAATGGAAAAAGAAGAGATTTTCTCTGATGCCAGAGAAATTCTTTTAATTTTTAGCTTAAATTTTAAACCCAGAGGTTTAAGCTTTAAAATCATTAAGCAATTTTGTTGTGACAGCTACCTGACTATTTTTAAGGGATTTCCACAAAAACACGAAAAGACAACGGAAAAAGAGGAGATTTTCTCTGACGTTAGAGAAAAATTTTTTTATTCTAGCTAGATTGTAGGGTTAAAATTTTAAACCCAAAGGTTTAGGCTTTAAAATCATTAAACGATTTTATTATGACTATTACCTGACTGTTTTTAGAGGATAAAATAAAAATATTTTGCCTTTTCCCCTTCCTCAACTGACTGTATTTAGTAGGCTTACTTTTGTCTTTTACCGCATTTAGCTTTAAACAACCGCCCGCCTCTCGTCAATCAAAAAGAGAGGAGTGAATGTGTTTTTCCAATTGTGGATGGATATTTTTCTCTATATCAAAGCTTTGATTTTTAGAAAAAAAATTTTTTCCAATTTTTTTCTCTCCCAAAATTAGTCAACAATAAATACACACCTTCACAAGCTTCTTGCCGACTACCGAATTTTTTAGAGGTAAAATTTTGGAAAAATTTGTGCAGCTGTCAGGCAATATATAAAAATTATTTTAATAATTATATTTAATTTTTTGGATGAGTAGAGAAATAAAATAATAACTAATTATTTAATACGAAAATACAATGGAAAATGAAGAGATTTTCTCTAACGCCAGAGAAAAGGGCTCTAAAAGTGACGAAAAAATTTAATCAAAAAAATTCTTTTACATAATATATAATTTTAAATTTTTATTCGCGTAAAATTAAAATCACCGGACATACAAAAAAATTATTTGGAAAATGCATTAAGAATATTACAGTCGAATCTATTATAAAATATACCCTTGGGGCGTAATAATGCCCTATAATCGGGGGTACCTTAAATTGGAGGGTGTATCTAGAATTTCGGGTGTATCTAGAAAATGAGATTCGGCTGCATAGAAATATGAAAAATCCAATTAGACTTAATAAGTTCGTTTTGTAAACTTTACCCGGTTAAAGTCGAGTTTTGGTTAATAAAAGGGTAGTACTTGGGCGCTAACTTATAAAAATCACTTTTTTAAATTATAAAACCTTGCTCAGATATCTGCTAAAATCGTTAACTGTTTCCTTAAAAAATTTCAGAATGTCTGATTTTGTATTTTTAAAGTTACGGTCAAAAATGTTCCAATTTTCTCTAAAAATTCTGATTTTTTGTAATTTTTTGACCAGAACTTCTGAAATATTTTATCAAAAATTTTGAAAATTTCAGAGATGATCGACAACACTATCAGTGAAGTCTCTGCAAAATTTTATGATTTTATATCATGTATAAGTTGTATTTTTATAAGTTCACGCCCAAGCGTTTCCTGCGCCCAAACGTTACTTGAAATAAAAATTTTTTTAAATTCTGGATTTTTTTGAAAATTTTTTGATTTTTATTTCGTTGATAAGCATCTTATCATCTTTTCCAAGGTCTTCTCTGTGTTAATTTTTTAGAATTTCCACCATTTTTCCCAAATCCAAAATCGCTGTGTGCTCTAGGCCTTTCAATAGTTGCCCAATCCTCCTCATTATTTTCTTCAAAATTTCCGACTTGTTGGGATCCAAAATGCAATATTTCTTCTAATTCATTTACAAAAGAAGGGGACGAGGAGGAATTTGTGGTTGTTGTTGTTGAGGAAGTTGGGGAAGAATTTTTTGGAATTTTTGAGGAGGAAGTGGACAAGAAGGAAATTGGGGGAGATAAAGTGTTTGGTTGGTGTTGTTGATTTATTTCAAGTAAATTTTCTGTTAAATTTTTGTTTTGATTATTTTCTGGTGTTGGGAATACACTGAAAATTTGAAAGAAGAAATTAAATTTTAAAAACAAAAAATTTTCTATGGTGTTAGAGAAAAATCTCTTCATTCCTTATTGTCTCTCGCCTTTTGAGAGAAATTTGGTTACTGTACTCCTCATCCTAATCTTTCTACGCCCCTAGCGTTTCTGATATTTTCTAAGATAATTTTAAGGTGGATTAAAATAGAGATTATATTCTCACTTCTAAATGTCAATCTGTGTCTTATCTATAGCTAAGTAATATACCTCCTATCACTAATATGTATATCCCATACTACAATATATTCAAGCTCCAGGTTATCACACTGCAAAGAACTGTTTATTTAGGCGGGGTAGGATTGTCTTATCGCAGTATTAACACCGTCTATAACTTATCCCAAAAGGTGGGATAAGAGTGATATTGTTGCTGGTATGTATCTTATGTGGGATAAGCCAGAGAATTGAAGGTTGGATGAGATTATAGCAGGGATAACATTTATAGACGGGATAAAATAGGGATTAAAATAGACCTTTTATTTGCCCGGGATAAGATAGAGATTTCAAATTTTAATTTTACCCTACCTAGTAGTAGTACTAGTAGTAACATTATTATTATTCTCCTCCCCTTCACCACTTCCCCCACCAACATCACTAACGACAACAGTACTTGGAGTTGTTTGACAATAAATATTGTTATTATTCCCTTCATTTTCTTCACTATTATTTCTACTATTTGTATTATTATTTGAAATTCCAAGAATTAAATCATTGCCAGAACTGTTGAGTCGAAGTCTGGACATTGACTGGTCTGGGGGAACAGCTCCACGTGTATATATGTTGGCTAGGGCTGCTCGTAACTATTTTGTGAAAAAAATATTTTTTTCGAATTAAAAAAAAAATTTTTATGAGACTACTTAATTGATATGATTTTAACGAGTAATTGACATTTAATTAATTAAAAATAATTATTTTTCGATTTTTTATTATGCAGGAAAACCCGTTATTATGCATGAAAGGGCGTTAAGGAGCATTAACTACGTTTAGTTGAAAAATTATAAAACGACTAAAAACTAATCTAGAGCTATGAAATTTCGTATAGACGTCTCTAATAGTGTTAACTACCTCCAATAAAAATTTCAGAATTTTTGGTTAAGTATTTCAAAAGTTAAGGCAAAAAACTACCAAAAATCGACATTTTTCTCGAAGATTCTGAAATATTTGACCAGAACATCTGAAATACGAAACCAAAAATTCTGAAATTTTTAACTGGGTTAGTTAACACTATTGCGCATATTTATGCAGAATTTCACCATTCTAACACTTAATTCGGGTATTCTACAAATCAAGACTCTAATGACCCTTTACCTCCTAACGTCCAAATTTAAGCAGATTTTTACCTCTCTGAGTGCCACAACTCCCACTAAACGTCCTCTATGTGTAACATAAGCTAAAAAGAATTTTCTTGATTAAAAAATTCCTTTGATCCCACCATGATTTAGGCCTAAGAGAGAAAATAGTGTGTGAACTTTGTAGAGACTTGTTCCAATAACTAATTGAAAAGGAGCTGCATCGATAGCCAATTCATCATCTAGGTCAATAGGTTGTCGAAGTAATGCAGAACGATTACGAGAAGAACGAACGCCGTCCAATTTCTATGTTGTTGGAAAGTTTTATAAAAACCTCTATACTATATACAGTCAACCCTCTCTATAAGGTAAACTCTCTATATAGTAAACTCTCTCTATAAGGATACTCACTAAGTATCTTGTCTGCCAAGAAATATTTTTAATAGCAACCCTCTAACCTAGATATACAGATTTACTTTAATGAAAAAGTTCAATGTTCCGTTCACTCTACTTATAGTCCGAAGGGAACATAAAATTTATGGATATGTGGTATTAAGCAGACTTGGTCATGGATACGGATAATATCCGGATATCCGCGGGTATCCGCGGATACGGACGGATATGGATAGTGTTTTTTAAAAAATCGGACGGATACGGATGGATACGGATATGATGCTTCAAATCCGCGGATATCCGTCCCTAATTTCTGCGATTTAACATCACTAATTAAATTTTAAAATACATTTTGCCAAGAGAAAATAATTATATTCCCAACGCCAGGAGATAATTGAGTCTCGCATTTGAAAGAGATATACATAATTTCTTTCATTCAATATTATTGACATGGATGGTCGACTGGTTAAGGCGTTAGTCTACACTCAACTTGTAATTTATTTAATTTTGTGTTCGATGCCGGATCTCACGAAGGGCCCTTTATGTCTTTTTATTTTGTTTTTAAAATCTCTCGCACCTGACCCCGAACCCCGACCCAAAAGTCACCTCGACTCCGAACGACATGCCCTCAAACCCTGATCACCGACGATCCCGAACCCGAAGGCTCAGTGAGCCCTACTCAGGGCGAAAATTTTGAGAATTTTGGAAGGCTAGAAGCCAGATTTCTTCTAAGTTCAGCGCCGTCGGCGAAATTTTCTGAATTTTTGAAGACTAAGTCACCAGAATTCTTCCTTTTTCAGTACCGCAGGCGAGAATGTTAGAAGGCCGTAAGCCAAAAAATTCACTTTTAGCTGAGCAAACAAAAACCCTCCCCCCTCTCGAAATGGGGAATAGGGATAAATTTGATGAGGGGATTGAGCAAAAAGTGAATTTTTTTGGCCTATGGCCTTCTAAAATTATCAAAATTTTCGCCTGCGGCGCTAAAAATGAAAATCTTTTGCTTCATGGTCTTCCAAAATTCTCAAAATTTTCGCCTGCGGCGCTGAAATCAACTGGTCAGTTAACCGAGATTTTCATTTCGGTCCGAAATCGAGAATTTAAATTTTCAAAAATACTCAAAAATTTTCAAAATTTTATCTTTGTCGGTATGAGCGTTGGATCGGAATTCCGATCTCTGCCTTCCGATTTTCGAATCTCCGATGGTCATAAGCAAGGTTCGTTTTGCTGCATCCAGTTATTACAGCATTATCTAACCATTACTCAAATTTAAATAAATTTGACCATTTTGAAAATTGTGGTCAGGCTGACCATTTTGAGAAAAAACGGATATATCCGCGGATATCCGCGGATGGATATGTCTCAAAAGTTGGACGGATACAAACGGATACGGATATTGACCCTACGGATATATCCGGATACGGATAGCAAAATTTGTATCCATGACCAAGTCTGGTATTAAGTTTAAAATATATGCCTGTAGGTACCGATATTGTGGACTGTTCTCCTGTTGATTTGGATACTCCTATGTACATAGTGTTAGACCACTTAACCATTCAAAAATTCCTTGTTCCGTGTATCCTATCTATGCTCCGAAAGGCATTATCTAACTTATAAATTAATTTAGAACAACCCAATAGATGGATGTTTGATACCACTAGTTAGGTATAGAGGACTGATTTATGCCACTTACAGAAGACAACGGCATTTGGTGAAATCCTTGTTGCCTTAATAATAATGGACCTAGAACATTTCTTTCTGAAATAAGTTCTTTTAGAAAAATTTGATTAAAAATCAAGAACTTGATCCTCTATCTTCATGCAGAGGACTGATTGAAAGAAGTGTGTTTCCTATATAAAAAATAAATTTTAGGAAAGATACTTAATTTTAAGGGAATTTAATTTGAAGTTTTTAGAAAATCTCGTGTTCCGTTCACCCTACTCTATAGTCCGAAGGGAACATAAAATCTTAGTGGATTTTTAGATTAATATTCTAGGATGTAAGGAAAAAAGGGGGGTTCCAGCTGGCTAGCGTTTAAAACGCTTTTACTATGTGGGAAAGGTTGGAGCATAAATAGTAGCTCTGTTAATAGAGCAGTCTGTACATGTGAGCAAAAAGCTCGCAGTAATCAACATCGTAGTCACAGAATCGAAGTCTGCCCGAGCTAGACTTTTACCTCTCCCTTACTATAACTAAGGGTTACGTTTTAGAAAGAAAATTAAAATTACAATACCCACCAAACAGATTTCTCTCGTTAATAACCGACATTTTTGGCGGCATTGCCCCAGGCAATAAACGCATAGATTCAACATTCCTTCTACTTATACTGTCCAATCCTTTATTGTTTAAATTTATATTTTCTCCAGTATTTTCTATATTTGTTGTTGTAGTTGGTCTACTTTTCCTTCTACGGCTTCTATGTAATAATAAAGAAGGGTCAGGGCCAAGACGGTCAGTCAGTAGAAAATGAAGATATTTACGTGAAACAGAACCGAGGAGAATTTTTTCTTCTGGAATTTTTGATTTAAATTTTTAAGAGTAAAATACGGACATGTTGATTTTTGACCATTTTGAATATTTAAAAAATATTTTTGTTTTGAACTAGAGGGAAATTCCAATAGGTATACTGTAACCACTATACCCTAACTGGGATCATGTGATATCTGAGGTGTGATATATTAGAGATGAGCTGTAGACCATTGGGATAGATGAGACTATCTAAGAGTCTCTGACTTATCCCACCTCCCTACATATCCCAAGTCTTCAGTTATTCGAATAATTAAAGGTTGTTCCGTTCACCCTACTCTATAGTCCGAAGGGAACATCTCTCTCACCTTCGTCAGTCACCAAAGGGTAAGATCTCAGATGAGGCGTAGCCAGAAGCAATTCTCTCAATTCTTTGTAGCTAGTTAATTTTGTAATGAAAACAACATCTCTTACCATAATCTTTTTTAAAAAATAATTTATTAAAATTCTTTCTTCTCTGTACCTGTTCAACTTTAAGTATGTGTACACTAATACGTGAAGGGGGTAATTCTGCCAAGTGAGGATACTTTCGAATGTTTATTATTGACCTGTGAAATTAAATTAAAAGTTTTTTGGGGAATAATAAAATTGACCATTTCGAAATTTGGACCTTTCATTTTTGACCATTTTGAAATAGTTTATCCAGAAAATTTCAGATCTTGAGGATTATGGGCGAAAAATTTTTTGAGCGTTTAGAGTATGGTAAATCCCGCAAATTGAAAAAAAATTCTCGGGATCCCGTAAAGGGACTGAGTTTCAAAAGACAGAACGGGAGGGATCCCGCGGGATTAATCCCGTCAATCCAGGTAATCCCGTTCGTCACTAAAAACCCGGGATGTCCGGAATCCCTCCTGTGCCGATCTCTACTTTAAAGTCCTTATATTAATAATTTAATTGGTCTAATAATTTAATTGGTCAAACAATTAATTTACTCGTAAATAGAAGGCTGTAGAAAAGAGCTGACAGCATTAGCCACCATTAAAGCTACCTAACACAAAATTTTTAATTAAAATTTTAAAAAATTTAAATTACTAAAACAGGCAATAAAGGACTCAGTTGCCCAGTAGTTTCGCATACAATAACGGCTATAGACAGTGAATGGGTAACAGCACCCGTGTAGGCTGCTGCTCCTTAAATTTGGAAATTTTTTCAAAAATTTTCCAAAATTTCTACCTACAACAGCATATAATCCAGGATAAATTTGAGGACCATCAACACCTCTAATGCCTGCTGGAAACATAACAACCATCTAATTAAGAAAAATTAAAAAGTTTGGAAAAAGAAAATGAAGCCTTATGTTCCTTACCGCCTACTCATAGGGCGAAGGGAACATAAAATAATAAAGATGCCCCTAGACTTTTTTAAGAAATTGTAGATAGGTACTAGTATAACTTGGAAGGGTTTAACGAAATAGGGGAATAATATAAACCAACATCATTAGTTTTATGTTCCTTACCGCCTACTCATAGGGCGAAGGGAACATAAAATAATAAAGATGCCCCTAGACTTTTTTAAGAAATTGTAGATAGGTACTATATAACTTGGAAGGGTTTAACGAAATAGGGAAATAATAGAAACCACCCATCATTAGTTTTATGTTCCTTACCGACTACTCATAGGGTGAAGGGAACATAAAAATAATAAAGATGCCCCTAGACTTTTTAAAAAATTGTAGATAGATACTAGTATAACTTGGATGGGTTTAACGAAATAGGGATGAAAACAACATTGCCCATCATTACTTTTATGTTCCTTACCGACTACTCATAGAGTGAAGGGAACATAAAAAGACACTTAACCTTTTTGCAGATTGAAAGGGCCAAAAATAATAAATTTTGGAAAGGATTGAGGATCTTAGAATATAACCCAGAAAAAAGTTAGGAGGGGGAATTTATTCTAATAATAGCCCATTATTTTATTAACATCACTCTTTAAGTCAATCTCACCAATTCTCCAATAATTCTGCCCCCACAAGCACCAATCACAAAAGAAGGAACAAAAATCCCTGCTGGGAGGGCCAATGTTATGCAAATTGCAACAAGAAAAAACTTTAAAAATATTTCATAATTACTTCATTTACATACATACATTGACGAACAAATAGCCAATAAGTGCGGGGAATACATTTGGCCTTTAAAAAATATTTTGGAATTTTTTGAAATTTTTTCAGAAAAAAAATCCGTGTTCCTTTCAGATTAGTTATGGTTCGAAAGGAACATGTTTCTTTTCGCAGAAGTTATAGACTGAAGGGTACATGTTCCTCTCACACTACTTATAGTCCGAAGGGAACTAAATATAATTCAGGAGTTCATAGGTGGAAAAACCATTAATTCAGATTTTTACATAAAAATAGTAGCATCCATCGACCCATCCAAAGCTGTAGATCTATCCGTTGGCCCTTCTCTTTCCCAATTATCTATAGTCCAACGTTGAATGATTTTAGCAGAACAACCCATAGAACTACTAACATTATGCAAAGACATTGTACAGTTGGCAATAAAGTCTCCAAGAGTTTCGCGGAAAGTAAACTTAAAAAAAGGATGATTTTTTAACTCAAAACCTCGTTTAAACACGAACGTCGCTTTATTTCCACACAAGTTATAGTCCGAGGGGAACGTGTTCCGTTCACACTATCGATAGTCCGAAGGGAACACCTTTTTTAAAATTTTGTTGGTCTCTGGGTGAGTGAGGATGCCTAAGCGATACTCCCTATTTAAGGTATCCCTCATTATAGGTTCAGTCCTAAGAAATGAGTTTGGCACATTTCTTGCCTAAAACAAAAATAAGCACAAAAAAGGAAAAAAAATATTTTTTTCCTAGTGTGCCCCAAGTTTATTTTTCAACACTCTAAAACGCCAAGTTTTGTTTTTGGCGTTCTTCGCCGTTATGAAAAAAGATTGGCGCACAGACGAAAATCGTAATTTTCGATAAATATTTTTTAAACTAAGAAAACTCGCCTTTCCCGCAAAAAAATAACCAAAACCATCAGGATAAGTAATAATACCAACAATAATAGCCATAAAAATTGTAAAAGAAAGAGAACTATACATATGTTGAAAATATTTTTTAATTTTTCTGTTAAAAATTTACTTTCTTCCAAAAATTGCTTTGAATGTTCTATTTCTTTTTTTAAAGTAAGTAATTCGTCTATGGAGGAGAACAAAAAAGGCACCGAATAAACCACAAATCAACCTTTAAAAATAATTTTTTTTTAATTTTTTTGAGGATTTTTGGGTATTTTTGAGGGAATTTTAAAGGGAATTTTGAAGGAAAAATTTTAAGAGGGAGGATCTATTGGTTGGATGACGACCTTAGTCGATTTAAATTGTTATAACTCTAGACTGGAAAATCCGAAACATTCTATTTAAAGACCATTTGATAGAGGATAAAAATTGCTACAAAATAAGCTCAGTGAGGAAAATTTGGGAAAAATACAGAAAAAAGGGACATGGTCAAAAATCTTAAAAATCTGTCAATAATACATGACCTTCGCATAGTTCTTCGGCCATAACTTTTTCTCAATAAATCCAAAATTTTGCTTAATATATAATTTTAAATTCCACTTAAAGCTCTATCAAAAGATACCAAAATCTAATTTAAAGATAGCTTTATTCGAAAGATATAGAGGCTTAAAATCAACAGGGTCTACAGTACCCCCAAAATTAATTAAACTTCAAAATTCAAAATTTACCCAATAATTACAAAACAAATAATTTCTTCAACTAAAAAGACTTCATTAGGAAAGCTAGTTTGATAATAAGCAGTTATTGTACCTTTAATTAAATTAATTTTGAATTTATTTTCCCCCTACCAGCAATATGTGGAGGAATAATTGCTGCATTAGCAAAACGAAAAATCAAAGCACTACAAGTTGTAGCAAAGAAAGCTCGCCAATAATTTTTTACAGCAAAATATTTATGTGTACATTCAATTCCGTACAAAACTGCTGAAAAAATATTTTTTTTTGAAAATTATTTTTTAATTAAAATTATTTTAGGGCATTTGTCTTAGAGTGCCACATTTGCGTAGAAGCTTATAAAAAATCCAGAAGTGAACCTAGCTTCATAGAATTTTGCTTGGAGGTTTAAAATAGAGTTATCTACCTCTTCTAGAAATTCCAGAATTTTTGGTTAGGTATTTCAGAAATTCTGGTCAAAAAACTAACAAAAATCGACATTTTTCTTGAAAATTCTGAAATTTTTGACCAGAACTTCTGAAATACGAAACCAAAAATTCTGAAATTTTTAGGAGAGGTAGAAATCACTATTTAGGGGGGGCCATGCAGAATATCATAATTTTATATGCTCTTTGAACTTTTTTATAAATTAATGTTTAAACCACCCCTAACCTCCGGCTGGAGAACTAAAAGTACAAGCAATTCCAACAGAACAACCAGAAGCTAGAATTTCTATTTCTCTTCCCTCGTTCGAGAAAAATGCTGTGCTCTGCCATGCTTTTGTTAATTTACTTAACAAATGGCCTATTATAATTTTTTCAAATTTTTACTTGAATTTTTAAAATATTATTTTACCAACAATTGCCCCCATATGGACGAATGGTCCCTTAAAATAAAAATATATCAAATGGAAAAAAAACCTAGAGAAGCGAAATTTTGCATAAAAGTCTCTAATGCTGTTATCTACCTCTCATAAAAATTTCAGAATTTTTGGTTTCATATTTCAGAAGTTTTGGTCAAAATACTACCAAAAATTGACATTTCTATCAAAAATTCTGATATTTTTGACCAGAACTTCTGAAATACGGAACCAAAAATTCTGAAATTTTTAGGAGATATAGATGATACTATTAGAGACCTCTGTGCAAAATTTCAGATATCTAACTGCTCAAGAGACGATTTTATAATCCTGCGCGGAAACGTCGTCACTCCCAAAACTTGCCTCTTTTCCAACAGGCAACCCGCTTCCCAACGTTAAAGTAAGTGAAAGCACTTTAGCTACTAAAGTCCTCATGGTTAAATAATTGGGAAGAAAGAAGCCATTCATAATTACTTTCACTTCGGGAATTCCAGAACCTTTAAATTTTTTTGAAAATTGAAAAATTTCTTTTTAATACCAATAGCTTGCGGAGAAATATATTTACATACAAGAGCTGCTGCTGTAACGAAAAATCCTAGATAACCAACCCATGAAACAAAACCAAGCATTTTATCGTAGTCACGGGCAAAGTCAAAGAGGACAGCGCGATCTAGGAGATTTTTAGAATTTTGAAAAATTCTGGTTTTTTCAGAATTATTCTGATTTTTCCAAAAAATTCTGATTTTCTAATTCTGATTTTTCCAGAATTATTCTGATTTTCAGAAATTTTCAAAAAAATTATACTATCAATTTTAAGAAATTCTCTCTCTTACAATGATTCAAATATTCATAGCTAACATCTACGGATATAGAAAGTGCTGCAGTTATGCACCCAAGTAAAGCAGAAATAAACCAGTCTTCTACAAAGAAGTGTAGCTTTAATTAAAAAATTTTTGTTCATTAAATAGAGGGATTCCAGTAGTGGGGGCTCTCGTTACTAGCGACATTTCACTCTGATGTCTCTTCTAGCGAGAGTTGACTGTCCACAAAATAGAGGGTATTTAAACTAAAGTCCACTATATAGAGTGTCCATTATATAGAGGTTGCCCTATAATCCAAAAATCCACTACCAAATTAACAGCGTGCCTCCTTAAACCCTGCGCCATTGTTTCTTCTGGCCGTTTAAATTCATCAGAAGTACATTCTCTGAGCACTTCAGGGTCTTTTGAGAGTAGACAAGTTCCATCTCCAATGGGGGAAGAAGGCTGGGAAGTACTGTAAAATTTTTTAAAAAATTTTCAAGTGAAAAATTTTTTCTGATTTTCTTCAGAATTCTGATTTTACAAAAAAATTTTTCTGATTTTTTAGAATAATTCTGATTTTCTCCCGATTAATTCTGATTTTACAAAAATTTTATTCCGATTTTTTCAGAATAATTCTGATTTTGAAAAAAAATTTATTCTGATTTTTTCAGAATATTTTTCAGAATTTCTTCTCCCCCACGTTGATCTTTGTGATTTTGATCCCTTGGTCCCAATTAATTTTTTAAATTTATTTTTAACAATAATTTATTAACCTGTTAATTAGGCAATCAAACCCCATATTTAGTTAATTAATTGACGGAAATAATTAATTTAAAAAAAGAAAAATAAAATTAATTTTTAACTGTTCTCTCTCTTAAGACAACTTAGAAAACTTTGAAAAAATCAAACTCGTGAATGGATGAATCATTTTTGGCAAATTTGGTATCATTTGATAGAGGAGAGAATTTACTATAAAATAAGCTGGAAAGCAGAATTCGAGAGAAAGGAGAAAAAAAAGTTTTGGTCAAAAAACTAGCCTTTAGAAGAGAATATTTTATACGACCTTGGTCAGATTTTAGGCTTATATCTCAAGAATGGTTTAATATTTTAAATTACTTTTAGTATCATTCGAAAGAGGAGAAAATTTGCTACAAAATGAACTGATAATTAATAATTTAGAAAATATTCTGAAAAAGCTGTGGTCGATAAATAAATGTTGGAGCGAGAAAATAGAGGGTGACTTTGGTCAAGTTTTAGGGGTATATCTCAAGGAAGGATTGACTTTAAAAAGTCGTTTTAGTATCATTAAATAGAGTAGAAAATAAGCTACTAAAATAATAAAAATAAAAAATTTCGGCTGATAATTAAAAGAGTTATGGGTGAGAAAATAACATTAAGGTTGAAACCTGATTTAAGACAATAGGCCTTATAACTCAAATTTAGCCTTATAACTCAAGAATGGATCGAACATTTTAAATAATTTAAAGACCATTAGATAGAGGAGAAAATGGGCTACAAAATGAGCTAAAGATCAAAAATTCAGGAAATCTTACAAAAAAGTTATGGTCAAAAAACTAGGCTAGGTCAAATAAATTTAAAAATAAAATTTAAAAAAATTTTCAATTAAAAATTAAGGTAAAATAGAAAAAAATGCGCATTTTGTGTGGGAAAGAAGAAATGTTAAAAATATATAATTCTTTATTTAATTGATTACAATGCGTAGATAGAAAATAGAAGTAATCACAAAAAATAATTAAATTAAAAAAGGAGAAAAGTAGGTGGAGGGATGCGAAAAGATTTTGGTATAGCTAATTTATTTTTACTAGTAAATTTTTTTTATTATTTTTTTGAGGGATAGAAGATGATAAATAAATTGAGGCAAAATTTGTTAAAATGTATTTTTGGTATTTTTGTGTTTTTCTGAATTTTTTCGAATTTTTTTGCTTTTTTTCTGAATCTCTTTCAAAAATTGCCAGTTAATCGAGGAGCTATATCTCTACGAAAATAGCACTTAGAACAAATAAATTTCTCAGAAATATTTTTAATGGTGATATCCTAGAGTGTGTTAAAGTTGAAAATTTTTCGTTGAGAATTTCAAAAGTTAGGGGGAAATTGACTAAGTTGAAAGGTGATCTTCTGGGTTGCCCATTTTATTATTTTTTAGCATAACTTGAGAAATTCTGATTCAAAAATTCTGAAATTTTCAGCAAAAATAGTCAACATTATTATTGATAATTAGGCAAAATTTCAGCTTTCTAGATAAAAAAATTGGCTGAGTTATAGGTGAAAGAATAAGTGTCGCTGAGCTTAAAAATGCTAAAAATTGAATATTTTCCGGAAAAAAATTTTTTTTACTTGCGAAAATGAAAAATAAATTTTTACATTTTTAAAATTTTTTGGCTTTTGATTTAAATAAAAATAAAATTTTTTGTGTTTGGTATTAAAAATATGATAAAATAATCTTTAATATTTCTTTAAATTCGATAATGATAATGGCGACATATTTTATTTAAATAAATGAAGGAATGAAAAGAAAAAAATTAAAAGAGTAAATAATTAATTTTTTTTTTAATTTTAGGAATTAAAGCAACAAAGAATTTTAATTCAAAAAATTAATAAGAAATTTTTTGAAGAAATTTCGCTTAAATGTCTTTCTTGACGTAGTGGGATATTTTTAGTTTTAGTGGGAAAATGGTTGAAGGTTCGAACCCTCTTGGGCGTAAAACTTTTTCTTAAGTCGGAAGAAAATATTTTTTAAAGTGTAAATTTATTTAGCGTCAAATTAAGCACTAAGAAATTTTACGGACAAAGGTTGCCGATTTTCATGAATAAAAATTTAAATCAAAAATAGAGGGATAAACCGACTCTCCCACCGACTTTCTTTTTTCTTACCTCTCTATCAAAATTTTTAACAAAAAATTTTTTAAATTAAAATCTCTTTACCCATATTTTTTATTCAATTCATTATTCGCGTCGTTGGTTGCGCAATCAATTTTAATTAAAGGTTGTCGAAATGTTGAATATTCTCCTTTTGATGTTTTCATTTATTTATTTTAATTTAAAAATAATTAAATTATTGGCAAAAAATCTTTCAAAAACTTTAAAACAATTTTTAAATTCAAAAAATAAAATTTTCAACCCCCTAGGGCTGAAAAAATCATAGCTCATAATGAGGGATGTATTTTTAAGTTTTTTAACCTCCTCCTTCTCTATAGCCAACCAAATTAAAAATATTGACTTAACATGAGGGGGGTGTATTTGCAAAGGGGGTGAGATAAATGAGCCTCAAATCTATAAATGAGACAAAATTGACAAATAAGGTTCCAAAATAGAAGGCTCAAAGGAAAAGAGCAAATTTCGTCAGCTGTCTTTCTTGGTGTAGTCGGATATATTTTTGTTTTAGTGAAAAAAGGGTTGAGGGTTCGAACCCTCTTGGGTGTAAAACAATTTTAAAGGGGAGATACTTAAATTAAAACAAAAAATTAATTTTTAAAAATTTTTTTTCGATAAAAAATTTTTTTCAATGTTAAAAATTGATCAAAATTTAAAATTAATTCAATCATTTAAAAAAAAAGGAAAGAATTTTATAAAAAAAAATTAATTTTGTCCTTCTATTAAATTAAAAAAAAATTTTTTTTGGGTCAAATTAAAACGGAAATAAATTAACTAAAATCAATTTTTGTGTTTAGTGAACTGATGATAAAAATTTTCTTTTTAAATTTTTAATTAAGATTTGAGGGGAAATTTTCACAAGAGAAATAAAAATAAAGAATTATCATCCAAAAAATTCTTAGAAATTTTGAATAAAAATTTTTTGGATAGAAAAATCAGGCACATTATACAAAAGGAGGTCATCTTTTCTATTTTCTTATACAAAATATTTCCATATAATAAAGGTTGATATTAGGCAATAATGTTTACAGGAGAGGGAGATTACTTTATATAGGCACGGCCCAAAAGGGCGCGGGGCGCCTAACGGCGCAAAGCCATAAAATGCTTCAAAATTTCCGAATCTTACCAGATTTAGTATTAAACGATTCCTCTCCTAGAGATAAGGAGATTGGTGCCAAAGTTGATAAGGGCCAGAAAATTGCGCCGTTATGGCTTTGCGCTCTTCTGGCCGTACGCCTTTTAGATTAATAATAACGTTAATAATATTTTTTGTTTAAAAATTGGATTGTCTTTAAAAAAATTTTTTCCTTAAAATTTATTACTTTTTAAAAAATTGCATAAGAATTTTTTGAACTAAAAAAATTATTCTTTTAATGTAATGTTGTCCTTTCTTTTTTACATATTAAGTTGTAATAATTGCCCTTGTTTACATATTTATCCATTTTTTAAAAATATTTTTTTTGTTTTATTTTTTTGGTTTATTTCCTGTTTTGTGTACTATGTTGATTTAATTTTACATATTTTTTTGTATCGGCATTACTTTTTAAAAGTTAAACAACCAAATTTAAAAAGAAGGTGACTTTAAAATGAATAAAATTTAAATAATCGAAATAATAAAATTGAGGAGAATCAATCAGACACTCTTTTCTGAGACCTCTCAGTGTCTTCCTCTTTCCAATCAGTCTCTCTCCTTCTTGTGTCTTTGGCTTCTTTTTTGAGGGCGGGATCACTTTCCGTAGCTTCACATCTCTTTTTTCTCTCTTTTCCACCATTTTTCCTTATGGAAAGAAGCATCAATAATACTAAGAGAAATCGACCGTTCCAAATAAGGATGTTTGGAAAAATATGATCCCGCCCCTCGAAAAAGAAGCCAAAAATTTATGCTATAAGTTTGAAATAAAGTTTCCATATTCCATTGATTAAATTTTAATAAGGTTTTACATAGGTACGTTAAGTTTATTTTCAAGTTTTTATATTTATCTCAATTACATTTATATATTTACCCTAAAGATCTACACTCTCAATATCATTTACCTGAAGACCTACACACTCAATGCGTCCTGAAGATCCTGAACACCCGCAGCTTTGAAAGGGAGTATGGAGGGATTTACGTGGATTAAGGGGTACTCAGCTCTATGGAGATAAGTACACAGTTCCGAATTTTAGGACCTCTAGTGCTGAAATGAGCTTGTACCATAACTCTAGGTGAATAGAGATTCCTATTTCCTTCAATCACACCAAATCCATCGATATCCGTTTATCCCTCCAAATGCCTCAATATTTTCTTTTGAAATTCAGTTACAAAGTGTAGGTCTTCAGGGTGGTCAATCGGTAGGGTAATGGGTCTTCATGGGTATACTAAATTTAATAAAATAACTCTCCATTTAGTTATCATCTTCAACCAAAATGGGGGATTACTTTAATTATTTTATTATTTTTCTTCTGATTTTTATTTTGTGTGCCGCAATTTTTGTTTTGTGGGAAAAAACAAAAATTGGAGAAAAAACGTCAAGTGCCAAAAGTATGTCGTTCCACCGGAGAGACCCCTTTAAAATTATTTTTTAAATTTTAGAAGAAGTCTAGTAACAAAAGAAAGAAGAACAAGAAGTCGAGACCTATCCTGTGGCTTTCAAACTTGTCTTTCCCAGCTTTAAGAATAACACTACGCTTCGCCATAAATAATTTTCATTAACAAAACCTTTTTTGATAGTTATTTCTAAAAGCGGTTTTTTGCCATATTATTCCCAACACACCCTAAAACAATAGCAATTATAACATAAAAATGCTTGTATATAAAAGAATGGTGATTTTTGAAACTAAAAATTTCTTATGTATTAACTATTTTGAGAAATCAGAAAGGGTTCTAAAAAAAATTTTGCGAATAAAAATAATCGCCATTCTAATAATTATTTTTTTGTATTGTTTGTGCGGGAATTTTTAAATAAATGTAAAAATTAGAGATCAGACCCAGATAAAATCTCGAAAAGAATCTAGGTCATATTTTTAAGGATATCATCTCGTACGACAAATTTTTTCAGTTTCTCGAGATCAACTTTTTTTAGTTTTACTCTATTTTCCTAAATGTCTATTTTTCTAAATTTTATTTTCCTAAAATCCTAAAAATCTATTTCTATTTCCTATTTTCCTAAATTTTACTCTAATTTCCTAAAAACTATTTTCCTAAATCCTAATTTAAGAAATTTTTGCCTGGGAGCTGAAAATTCTCAAAATAGTTAATACATAAGAAATTTTTAGTTTCAAAAATCACCATTCTTTTATATACAAGCATTTTTATGTTATAATTGCTATTGTTTTAGGGTGTGTTGGGAATAATATGGCAAAAAACCGCTTTTAGAAATAACTATCAAAAAAGGTTTTGTTAATGAAAATTATTTATGGCGAAGCGTAGTGTTATTCTTAAAGCTGGGAAAGACAAGTTTGAAAGCCACAGGATAGGTCTCGACTTCTTGTTCTTCTTTCTTTTGTTACTAGACTTCTTCTAAAATTTAAAAAATAATTTTAAAGGGGTCTCTCCGGTGGAACGACATACTTTTGGCACTTGACGTTTTTTCTCCAATTTTTGTTTTTTCCCACAAAACAAAAATTGCGGCACACAAAATAAAAATCAGAAGAAAAATAATAAAATAATTAAAGTAATCCCCCATTTTGGTTGAAGATGATAACTAAATGGAGAGTTATTTTATTAAATTTAGTATACCCATGAAGACCCATTACCCTACCGATTGACCACCCTGAAGACCTACACTTTGTAACTGAATTTCAAAAGAAAATATTGAGGCATTTGGAGGGATAAACGGATATCGATGGATTTGGTGTGATTGAAGGAAATAGGAATCTCTATTCACCTAGAGTTATGGTACAAGCTCATTTCAGCACTAGAGGTCCTAAAATTCGGAACTGTGTACTTATCTCCATAGAGCTGAGTACCCCTTAATCCACGTAAATCCCTCCATACTCCCTTTCAAAGCTGCGGGTGTTCAGGATCTTCAGGACGCATTGAGTGTGTAGGTCTTCAGGTAAATGATATTGAGAATCTTTAGGGTAAATATATAAATGTAATTGAGATAAATATAAAAACTTGAAAATAAACTTAACGTACCTATGTAAAACCTTATTAAAATTTAATCAATGGAATATGGAAACTTTATTTCAAATTTATAGCATAAATTTTTGGCTTCTTTTTCGAGGGGCGGGATCATATTTTTCCAAACATCCTTATTTGGAACGGTCGATTTCTCTTAGTATTATTGATGCTTCTTTCCATAAGGAAAAATGGTGGAAAAGAGAGAAAAAAGAGATGTGAAGCTACGGAAAGTGATCCCGCCCTCAAAAAAGAAGCCAAAGACACAAGAAGGAGAGAGACTGATTGGAAAGAGGATAAGAGCTTAGAAGATAAAATAAATGCTGAAAGTGATTATTAGTTTAGGCTAATCAATTAGCTTAATAAGAGCTTAGAAGATAAAATAAATGATGAAAGTGATTATTAGTTTAGGCTAATCAATTAGCTTAATAAGAGCTTAGAAGATAAAATAAATGATGAAAGGGATTATTAGTTTAGGCTAATCAATTAGCTTAATAAGAGCTTGGAAGATAATAAGAGCTTAAAACAAGTTCGAGGTAGAAAAGGAGAAAATTAACAATAATGAGGATCAATTAAATTCGGAAAAAGTTCAAGATTCATTAAATTATAAATTTTTAAGTATATATTAATTATTTATTCTAAATTCACCTCAAAATCATATTCATCCACATCTCCTTCTTGTTCTTCATTTTGACTCTTCATTGAAGCTTCCATCATCCATTTAGGCATTGTTGGTTGTTCTTCCCTTTCTTCTCCTTCAGCCACTTCTTTTACAATTTTTTTTCTTGTCATTTGTTTTTCTTCTTCAATTTCTTTCCTTATTCTTTTCCTTTTTCTTACTTCTAATTTTAATTCTTCCAATTTTGTTGCAGTGAAATTTTCTACTTCATTGTCCATACTTCCGTTTAAATGTATTATTTTTGTATCTTCCTCGTTTTTGTCAAAAATAGGTTGATTTTGTTGATTCTTTGAAGTAGTGAAGGTTTTTGTCCAAATTTTATCAATATGTGAAGAAAACTTTAAAAAAAATTTTTTTATAAGAGGTACGGACGAGTTATCCAAAAATCGACAATTTCCCAGGAAAATAATTAATATTATTCACATAAAATTTTAACAATGTGAGGAAAATTTTTAAAATATTTTTAAAAAATGACTATAATTTTGGAATGACCGACTCGGTCTGATAAATCGATCTAAGTATGTTGAATATTGATCCAAAAAAAGACACAAGGACCTAGTTGATAAAAATCAGCCAAAAAAATAACCGAAAGGGCTGGCATGAACGTCGGTTTAACTCAAAATCGCATTGAACAGAAACTTCTGGCTCATCGAAGATTTGGTAACCAGATAAAGGTTCATTAAATTCTTCAAGAAGAAAATGTTCTGATAAATTTAAATGTTGTTGTTCTTCATTTGTTATTAAAGTAGATGCATCCAATAACTTAAAATAAATAAAATTAAGAGGAAAATTTGAGTAAAGAAAAAAATATCAGGTACTAGTTAGCGATAAGAACGCCATCGTTTTTTAAATCGATATGGCTATATCTACTAGCACCAACTCATTTATTTTAAATAAATATTTCCCTTTTAAAGTAAGTTGCACAAACCCAAACGTTTCGCCCAAAAATTTCCCAAACGTTCAATTATCGAGCGTAATTCCTATAAATATTTACAATTGTTGGGAGTTTCGGAATTTTATATTCTCGATAAAATACGGCTGCTTTAGATAAAACGGCTGCTTATGCGTTTATTAGGAACCCTGTTTTATTGACTAGACTCCCTTACATTTAATTTTTTGATACGAGTCAAAATACATTTAAAAAACGATAGCGCCCTTATTTAGATCCAGCATTTAAATTAAACCAAATATTGCTTAATTCTCCTCAAGTCATTTATTAACCCAAAAAATATTTAAGAAAATAACCTCAATTTCATTACTAGCAATTAATTGTTCATCAACATCATTAAAGAATTTATTTTCATCTTGAATATTTGAAATAAATTCAAAACAATTTTTATTAATTGAAGAGATTGATATTGGTTTTTGTGTAAAAGATCCATCATAATTTCCCTAAAAACCAAAAATTAAAAAAATAAACAAAATTTTTTCTTACATTTTCATCACATAATATATCAAATTCTTCATCTTGTCTTAATTTCGGTAATGGGTCAAAGAATACATTTTCATACAAAATTTTGCCACCTTCCATTTGCCGAAAAAGTAAAGCTCGACGTGAAGAGATTGACAAATTCTAAAATTGAGAATTTTAAAAGATTATTTAAATAATATCAGGATATATTGTAAATACTCTAATTTAAAGCTCTGGGCTTTTATTCTTCAATAAGTCCCTTTTGAATGAATTTAGTTATTTAAGGGGTTCTATTGGAGAGAGGGTTTCCAGATTACAGACGGACTCAAATCAGCTTCCATTAGAATATTTTTCGGCAATTAATTATGAAAGCTAATTAATTAAAATTTTATTGAAAATAAAACACAAAACTCGCTTACTGAAGTGAGAGGTTGAAAATGAACTGCTCTTGTAATTGATGGAAGTTGGGAAACATCAAAATCAAAAGATTCATTATCAATAAAACGAGCAAAAACTTCTTTAGGAGAATCCAAATTACTTTTGGAGCATAATGAAGACCAAAGGCACTCATTAGGATGGTAGGCAAAAGAACATTGTGAAAGAGCTTAAAAGAAAGTAAAAAATTATTTTAGAAAGCAAAAATAAACCAGGCTTTTTGATGTGAATTAAAGAATAAAATGAGTAAATTCTGCAATCAGTAATTGGATCAACAAATTGAGGAGTCTAAAAATAAAATTGGTATAAAGATCATTTTGAATAAAAAATTAATACTTTGGTAACCCAACCTAACCTTTAACGACAGATTTATTTGAGCGAAAGGTGTAATACAAGTTATGCCAGACTAGAGGCCCGTAGCCAGGGGGTAGCTTACAATCCTACAATAGCTTACAATTAATTTATACTTACAATTAGAATTGACATCGGGAGTCGGGAGGCCAAAATCTCGGGAAATTTTCCCGAGTCTGGAGTCGGGATACCCGAGCATCACTACTATAGCTTACATTTAAACCCGTTAACCAGCTCGAATTTTTGGAAAATTAAAAAAAATTTTTACTAACCGTAAAGCAATAATCCCCGCCTTCAATATCTGCATGATCCATTGTTAAAAGTGAAATATTAGGCATTCTTCTATCGATTAAAATATGTTGTCTCGTTGTTGTTAGTAAAAAACATTCCAATTTTGTATCAATTTGGTTAATATGCCATAAACGATTTCTTGCATTCAAATGTTCTGTTAAATTTCTGCTAAATGGTCCTTTCGTTTCTAGTTGAGAATATATTGAATGATCAAAAAGTAGACGGCCAGTACAAGAAATTGGTTCACGAAGATCAACTTCTTTTAATTGTTGTTCAGTTAAAGACATTAAAATTCGAGGACAGTCAGTTGGACAAATTTCCTGTTTTTTGAGAAAAAAATATTATTCCAGGAATCGATAGTTTTATATAAAACTTAAAAAGTAGACAAGATCCATAGTCAGGAAAAATTTTCAGAGGAAAATTTATTAAAAATTTCCTAAAAATATCTATAAAATCTCCCCACAACTAAATCCGCAAAGAAAATAAATAAATTTTAAAATCTCAAAAAAACAAACCAAAATTGGTTCAGGATTTTTTAAACGAGCAAAAGATGTTGAATTGTTGTTGTTAATATTTCCCCAATAAAGTATTCCTCTACTATCCACAACAGCAATTTCATCGATCATATAAGGAATTTGTGTGAACGAGTGAACAAAAGACTTGAATAAAGTTGAAAGTGACTTCTAAAAAATATAAAAACAATTAAAAGTTACATTTAATGAGGTTATGATAGTGGAGATAAGAAAAATGACACTCAAAAGACTTGAATTTTGAGAGACACACCCCATCTAAAAAATATCCCCCACCCCATCTATAAAATAAACTGATTTCCTGTTTTTGGAAAAATTTTCGGTAACTCCTAACTTTGTGCATAATGGTCAGATTTTTCCTTCCTCGAGGCGGAAAAAACTAATTCGCTCCTAAATTTCTAAAAAGCAACCCAACAACCCCATTGAGCTATAAAAAAGATAAGAACCATCCTACGAGCCTATAGAGGCTCTTACTATTGCCCATGCCAACTCCTTATATTTAATAAAATCAAATCCTATAACCCTAAAATCAAACCTCAAAAGGACTGGCCAATTCCAACGATCTTTTTGTACGCGCAAATACTTTTCCTTCAACACCCTCAAAAGCAAGTAGTTGTAAGACTTCGTTAGGTAAATCCATTGAAATAAAAGGGCACTCCTCGTTTGGTTTAACAAGTATAGGTTTTCTTCTTTGTCTTGATTGTTGTTCAATTCTGAGATTAAATTGCACAAGTTGTTTGTGGTCAGAATTATCATTAATTGACCAAATACGGATTGCCTCTTCGTCATCCTAAAATTATAAATTTCAAAAAATTTAGAAAAAACAAAAAACCTCAACATTTTGACCAGCCAACAAATTTCTTCCTCTATGCCTGAGAGGTGGGCAATCTGCACGAATATTCCCTGGTGGCCTATTGCGGAATCCATTTTGATTTGAGGGCCATGAGATTGGAAGAGGCATGAATCCGCCTGGGCGAGGGTAGAGGCCTGGTCGTCTCCAGAAAAGTGACAAGCTTAAAAAGAAAGTTAAAAAGGAATAAAGAAACTTAAAAAAACAATGGAAACAATACTTATTTTGCCCCCCCCCCTCCCAGTCTATTCTCCCTCAATATGTATATAATGGTCGGACTTTCTCCCTTAATTATAAACAGTCAATGCCGCGACCAACTAGCCCAACAATTAGGTGGAGAAGTATATGTATATGAGGGCTTGTATAAACAGAGAAGTCTAAATATCCCCAGAAGTAGAGGTCTGGAGACAGACTTTTATTGACTAGTCTAAAAAGCAATCGTTTAAAAAGGTGGACCACTAAACTAAAGGAAAATAAACAAAAAAAATACTTGTGTTCTGTGATGAAACGTTTTGTTGGGTCATAAACAATCGTCTCGTCCTCAAAAGACCCAAGTCTATAGGCAAAACCACCATAGGAATTGGTCCCATACTGAAGCAGTCCATTGTCATTTGGCCGTATTGAGCAGTAAGACATATCTGCATATTGTGAGTGAAGATCAAAATAATAGTAAGTAGTTGAATTAAATTTTCTGTTTAAAGAACTAAATATAAAAAGTTAAATTATGTAACAAAAAATAGAGATCCAAACGCTTCCTTGACAAGAAGCGTTTGGCACTCCCTAAAAGAGAAGGTGAAAGTAGCGCGTGAAGGTAGACCTGTCCGTAGAGCATTCGTACGAGGTGAGCGATGGTGCCTAGCAATAGGTGAAAGAATCATAACTGCCAGAGCTAAAATTTAAGCAGTACATTTTGGTCAGATTTAGCCCGAAAACTTTAAAATCCACTTCTTACTATAACAAATAGAACGTTTTGAGTAAGGCGTTATATGAACTCTCGCGCTTGTTTATCAACGTAAACCGGATAAAGTTAACCAAGCTCAAGACTAGATTAAAATTAAGATTGAAAAATTTAAACGCGCGAAAATACACTAACTGTATAGCGTCTCTCATCAAACTACATAATCTATAACATGAAGAGACAATATAGTATGCGACAAAACGGTACAACTGGTAAAAGAATAAAAAAGGGTAACCAACAAATGGTATTGATGGCAAAATTGTCGTCCTTCTCCCCCAACTCTAGACAACCCAACAACACCAGACATTAAAAAAGTAAAATTAAGAAAAATTCAAAATATCTAATGAATATCAAAATCATATTTAACAAAAGACAAAATGTCAAAATAAAAGTTTTTATTCACAATAACCACAATTCAGAAGCCTAGTGTATTTTTTCCTCAAATTTTATCCTTCTTCTAATCCGCCTCACTAATAGTATCAAGTCCAGAAATAACATATGTATCCCCTCAAATTTTACAAAAAAAATTTTTTTTCTAATTAAAAATTATTTAAAAAAACCTGTCAAGTGAATATCTCTCAAATACATCATACTTTTATCGTGTCCAGAAAAGAATCTTCTATTCCAGCGACTGTAAAAAAAGGGACAATTATTAAAAAAAATTAATAATAAAATCCCAGGGATCCCAGAACGGGATTGAATTTTTTAAACGGTCGAACGGGACGGAAAATCCAGCGGGACTAATTCCATTGGCCGCGTAAAACTTGAGGTGCTAAACATTGATAATATCCCTCTCAATATATCCCCTCTCCCTATTTTTCCCCCATCGATTCCCTCTGTTTCTTTGTCTAAAAAAGGAAATTTCATTCAAAATGTTTAAATGTAAACGGTTTCTTTCTTACAATTTTTAACCCAAAAGCCTAGAGACAACCAAACCAAAATTTTTGTTAGAACAGTCAAAAGACTTTGGGACATGATTCGACAGTTATAGTTTTGGGAGAAAAAACCTCGAAGAAAATCTTCTAAAAATTCCACTCAAAATACGAGGACACACCCACAAAACACCCTTTTACTCCTCCTAACCCCCTCCCCTCCCTTCACAGTCTTAAAAAAACTGTTATTTTAACATTCAAAGAAACTTACTCAACTTCCAACTTATTAATCGGTCCACTGGAATATATAGCAGCCCAAAACAAACCAACAGTAAGAGCTGGGCACCAAAGTTTTTTCCACCACATTTTTTTTATTTTTTTGTTAAATAAAAAAAATAAATTAATGGAAAAAAAAATTGAAAAATAATTTAATTTAATTTCTTTAAATAAATTTTTAAAAAACGATTCAAAAACAAAAAATATTTATTTTATTTCTTTCATTTATATAAAATTAAACCAATAAATTTTTTTGCTGTTTCTAAATTAAGTTCTTCAACATTTAACAAATTTTGATGCATAGGTTTAGTTTTGTATAGAGGACAAGCTTTAAAAAAAAGAATAAAAATTAAAAATCAAAGGCAAGAAAGAGAAGAGAATGTAGAAGAGAAAGGCAAGAGAATGTTTTTTAAAAAAGGGAGGACTTTTCGGAAATGCCCCCCCCCAAATCCTGGTTACGGGCCTCACTTATTCTCACCTACATTCGAAAAATTTGGGATCTTGCAACTTTATATACCCGATGAAAGTTTTTTTACGTCCAATAATACACAGCGTTGTGAGAGTCCAATGGGGGGTAATACAGCAATAGAAACCACACAATTAACTAGATTGAGTTCAAAAGGACTCATGAATTAGTTTGCCTTCATTAAATTTATAGACGCATAAAAAGGACGTAAAAAAATTTTAGTTGGAGCGTTTGTACGAATAAACTGGACAAAAGCCAAATTTATATTACAGACTAAAGCTTCTTGGAGGACTTCTATTCCGAAAAAAAAAATTTTTTAAACAGCTTATAACCCCTCTAAAATCAGACTATAATAAAAATGTATTTTGACACCCAATTTATATATAAAAAGATAATTAAATAAATCCAAACCTTTATCTATCCAAACCAAATTTTTAATTCCTTCCAAATTAGCCAGATTTAAAGTATTTAATTGAACAATAACAAAATCCATTCTTCCATCAACTAATTGAATTGCTTTTGTAATTATTGGCCTTTTTAAAATTTTATCTTCTTCTGATGAAGTTTTTTCAAATTCTAATAAATTTTTTAATCGAAGAGCTTGAGCTAATGCTGCGCCAAAACAATGACAAATTGCATTTCCTGCATTTTCTTCTCTGAAATTTTTTTAAATAAATTAATAAAAACTCGAAGAAGAAAAAAAATGAAAAAGGGATGAAAAAAAGTATTTAGGTTAGGAATTTAACGGCTCAAGAAACAGGAATGGCATCTCGGGTTACACAATATCCGAAACCTGAACTTTTTTGACCCGAGAAAGAAATTTTAGAACCCTGATCAGAAACAAGACTTTTCTCGAACAAAAAATTTTTCCTAAATTCTCAAGTTTCTAGATTACAGGAATAAACAAAAAATCATTTTTGGTTGTTGGTATGGTTATCGTCTCTTATAAAATCTTAGGATACAAGGAATCGAATCGAAGAACCGACCGAGAAATCCGGTTCGCCTCCCATCTGAAATCGTTAAAATCCGAAATTCTTATCTAAAAAAAATTACCTAAAATTCTTAACGAGAGAAAAAGGAAAGTATTCTATAAATGGATGACAAAAAATGGCAAAAAAAACCCATAAAGGAAAAATCCCCAAAATTTTTTAAAATTAACCTTGTCCACGGATATTTTTGATCCTGTTCTCTAGCCCATAAAATTGTATTTAAAACATATTTTTGATCAGAAGCAATTCCTGGAACAACAGCTGTATCATTATAAATATTAGAGCTTTGCAAATCAATAAAAGGAGAAATTGGGAAAATATTTGGAATTTCTTTTTGCCTTAAAAATTCAAAACAGAATTTTTGAGAATTAAAAAAACTCCAACTTTGTTTCCAAAATTTGTTTTTCGGTTGCCAATTGAGAAATAAAATCTTCAGATTGAATAACAACATGAGGTTGATGCCGAAAAACCATTGGAGTATTGACACATGTTAAATTGGCTGGAATAATTGAACTTATTGGATCATCAAAAGAATATCTAAAAAATAATATTATTTTAAAGTAAAAATCCCAGAAAAAAATTAGGGTCAGCATGATTAACCGGCCAGATATACCCTTATAAAACAAAATTATGACAAAGCTCTTCCCACCAACTGGTGTGGTTTTCATTTTTCGACAAGTTAATAAAGACATTGACCGGTAAATCTATTAACTAAATATTTGGTAGCCTCGAAATTAGTCAAGAAACGTTCTACTCGAGTCATAATTAAATAAAAATTTAGAGGAATACTCAAAATCTTCAGAACATATTCGAAAAAAGACTATAAGAATCAGAAAATTCCCAGTAGCAATCAAAGAGTTGAGAATTGGTAGAGTTCGGAATTCCTTCCGTATCGACTTTAGCCTTAAAGTCCTTAATAAATACCGAAAAATCCCGTCACCAGTACGTCATACAATCTCAAGTAAATGCTCAACGCAATTAAATCAGAAAATTAAAAATTTAACAAAAAACCTGTATTTTTCAAAACTCAATTTTTCATTGTGCATAGCAAGAAGAAAAACTTTTCTAACCAAATTCTCCAAAATAATATTACTTAAAAAATAAATTTTAAAAAATAGAAAAATCTTCTTACTTTCTTTTCAACACCGGCGTTCCATAATGGTTTATTTGATACGTCCAAAAAAGTATTGGATCAAATTTTTTTGGTAATTTGTCCATAGAAGGGTCGTATCTTTCACCTGCCATAATTGAATCAATTACATGATTTTCAAAATTTTTTGGAAGAAAATTGTTTGGAATTGAAGAATAAACAGAAGTTGGAATTGGAGAAGGCTCGCAAGAATTGATTAAATTACATGCTTGATCGACCCCATCAGTTAAACTTTCTGTTCCTTCAAATAATAAACAATTTTGAGCTTTGTAGAGTGGATGGTCCTTTGAAAAAGAAAATTTTTTTTAAAATGGTATTTGTTTGGGTTTGTGTCCCCCTTTTTGGGAAAAGTTTTTTACCTCAAAAATGAACCCAAACTAGATCTGTAACAGGGATTGGTGCTGAACGAAGTTTAAAAAGGGAAGAATCCCATTCCAATCAATCTCAATCCCGTCAAGATTCCCAAAGTAATTTGTCCATGGAAGGGTGATGTTTTAGGTTATCGGAAACTCCGATTTTTTTCGACCTGAAACCTGGCCTCATCCCGGAGATTCCTTATCTGTATCCTGTCCCCAAAAGGTAGGGAATTAGAAACACCTTAAATTCGGCAGCTCATCCCCCAGTAGTTGTATCACTAAAATTGAAAGCCCTCAATGCTCTAAATATCAAAGGCATCGCCGAAAAGCTTCTCATCAGCTGAAGGTAAATCCTAATCAAAACCACGATTCTACTTTAAACCACAATTTATAGAAATCTAAAACACCCCAGTCACAAATACCTAATTTAAAATTAAATACCCACCATTCCCAGATCCGTCTAGAGGGTTTAGTAACAATAAAATAAAACCTTTAACGATTTCTTTCTTAAATGCAAAGGAAAAGCAGCATCTTCATCCTTCTTTTCAAATTGTTTAAAAAAATCTCGACTTAAAGGATTTTGAATTTTAATTCCTGCTTGTTTAATTTCTGGATCAATTTGAAGAACATGCGCGTCTTTTAAATTATTTCTTCTGTTAAAATCTCTAAACATTAAAGTATTGTATCTTCCAAATTGCTTTATTGGCTTGAATTTTTGGAAAGGCATTTTTGGCTTTTCTGAGCTCTGAAATTTTGATTTTAAAATAAATAAAAATTTGGGCTAGTCAAGAATTATTTGTCCACCCTGGGTTTTAGATGTTCCTTAGTTTATTGAGGGAAATCGGAAAACTCAAAGAAAAATGGTGAAGGTGTAAGGTGTGAAATTCCCCAACACTTTATTTTTATGATGGGGACCACAAAGTAGACTAAATACAAAGAATATTAAAATGAGAAAATATTTATATACTTTAGTGTTCGGTACGTTACTTCCCTGTTCTAAAGGGAAGATATTGGTATTTTCGTATTGGTCCCTATCGATACCAGAGAAAGCCTCTTGCCTACTCCCATACCAAACTAATTAAGTCGGGAATGTTCTTCTCTAAGGACAACGATCTAGGCTTAACCCCTCTTGGTGGAACACATTTTCTTTTAAATTTAAATGTCATTTATAGTAATAATAAATATAAAATCAAAATAACTTTTCTCTCACGAAACAAAAAGTATTTTCCCAATCAAGTTTATCGTCTAAATAATTTATAAAAAACAATCAAGTCACAAAAATTTTTTTCTTTAAAACGAAGCTGTATATAAGCATGTTTTTTTCTGGCATAAATGAAGTTAAGCGAGGAATTATTTCGGAAATATGCGGTTAAAAGCAAAATAATATAAAAGAATACGTGGTAAGTTAAAACAAAAATTTTTCTCTTTTATTCTTGTTCAACAGTTGCTTGATTGGTATCTTCACCTTCAAATTCCCCTTCGTCTTCAACAGTCGCATCTTGATATTGCTGGTACTCAGAAATCAAGTCGTTCATGTTGGACTCGGCTTCGGTGAATTCCATCTCGTCCATACCTTCGCCAGTGTACCAGTGAAGGAAGGCTTTGCGACGGAACATGGCTAAATGAGAAAATTGTTTTTTAAACTAGAAAAATCGTTTACCCGTGAATTGCTCAGAGATACGTTTAAACAACTCTTGAATGGCGGTGGAGTTGCCAATGAAGGTCGCAGACATTTTGAGACCACGTGGAGGAATGTCACAAACCGCAGTCTTAACGTTGTTTGGAATCCATTCAACAAAGTATGACGAATTCTTGTTTTGAACTGACATCATTTGATCGTCTACTTCACGCATTGACATGCGTCCACGGAAGATAGCAGCAACAGTTAAATAGCGTCCATGGCGTGGATCGCAAGCAGCCATCATGTTCTTGGCATCAAACATTTGTTTGGTCAATTCAGCAACATTTTGGGCCTGATAGGCAGCTGCGCCCTTAGCCGAAAGTGGAGCGAAACCAGGCATGAAAAAGTGGAGACGTGGGAATGGAACCATGTTGACAGCCAACTTGCGAAGATCAGCGTTCAGTTGGCCTGGGAAGCGAAGACAAGTAGTCACTCCAGACATGGTTACGGATACTAAAATGAACGGAATGTTTTGGAAATACAAAATATAAATTAACCAAGATGATTCAAGTCGCCGTATGTTGGATTTTGAAGCTTCAGAGTGCGGAAGCAAATGTCGTACAGAGCCTCGTTGTCGATGCAGTAAGTCTCATCAGTGTTCTCAACAAGTTGATGCACCGAGAGAGTTGCGTTGTAAGGCTCGACAACCGTGTCAGAGACCTGAAAATTAAAAATGGAAGGTCTAAAGAGTCAAAAAGAACCTTAGGCGACGGAACAACAGAGAAGGAAGACATAATGCGATCCGGATATTCCTCACGAATCTTTGAAATAAGCAAAGTTCCCATTCCAGAGCCGGTTCCACCACCAAGCGAATGAGTCAATTGAAAGCCTTGAAGACAATCACAGCCCTCAGCCTCTTTTCGAACAACATCCAAAACATTGTCGACCAACTCAGCGCCCTCAGTGTAATGTCCTTTGGCCCAATTGTTGCCTGCACCGCTCTGGCCAAAGACAAAGTTGTCAGGACGGAAGAGTTCTCCATATGGCCCAGCTCTAATCGAATCCATGGTTCCCGGCTCCAAATCAACAAGAACAGCTCTTGGGACATACTTTCCACCTTGAAAAAAAACCATCTTGTTAATGAAACTTTTAATTGGGGGAAGACCCCAGACAGACCACAGAAAAGTCGAGTGAAGTCGACACGAAAAGAAAGAGAACCTATATGTTTTGATGAAAACTTGAGCAAGTAATCGACCAGTATGGCCAAAAATCCTCTTAGCAATCTCCTACAGTTCTCAGTTAAATTTACCACAAACAAAGAGCAGGACAAAAAAGTGAACCAAGAGTTAACTTGACCAGTCTGGCCACTAATCCTATTAACCCCACAATACCCAGCAAAACAAAAAAATACCATGAGCCTCATTGTAGTAAACATTGATTCGCTCCAATTGCAAGTCAGATTCTCCCTTGTATGATCCATCAGGTTGAATTCCGTGTTCATCCGAAATGACTTCCCAGAACTTAAAATATAACAATACCAAACAATCATAAAAAACAACCTTGGAACCAATTTGGTTGCCACATTGTCCAGCCTGGATATGGACGATTTCACGCATTTTTTGAGATCTTTTGTTAGATAAAATAAATAGTAAAACTAGAAAAGAAAAGAATTTTTTTATTAAAACTTAAAAACTAGAGTTCGACATTTTCGAAATGATGGACCCTATAATCCGCATTCAGACTTACTCGGGCCGAGTTTCCCGGGCTAAGATCCCGAAACACAGGATTAGAGATCGAGCTGGACCTGGACCAAAGCCTGGGTTTTTCCTGTACCTAGAGTCCAGGTCCAGGCATTTTTTTTACCTTCCTGGGGTTTTCCTAGGCCTGGGTTTTCCTGGACTGCAGGCCCAAGATCCAGTCCAGGTCAAGAAATCAAACCTATAGTCCAGAAACAGGTCCAGGCTTTTCAAAAATCTTGATCACTACCCAGCATTTTTCAAAACACCTGGTTCCCGGGTACCGGACCCGGCAACCCAGGTCCCTTTTTCTAATGTCGAACCATATTAAAAATTTCTAAATTAAAAAACAGTCAAAAAGCCCAAAAAGAAAATTATTTTTTCCCTACATTTTCACCCAAAAACAATAATTTTGATGAAACCCTTTCATAAAAATAAAAGAAAAACGCATGCACAGTATTTAGTAAAAATAATGTGGATGAAATGAGTGGACACGCCAACAAGGCTAAAATCAATAATAGCAATTATTAGCCTACCCAGAAGATCAACAAAAAGGAGAAATAGAGAAATGAGAGAATTGGGTCTTCCGGAAAAGGAAAAATTTTTAAAGTCGATTTTCTGGGTGGTAAAAAATAATTTGGCATTGAGGGTCAGAAAGGGGGAAGAAAGTCTAATCCTGTCTATATTTACTTTAAGCTACCCAAAAGAACAACTGAGCGCAAGAGATCAACAGATGATTAATGGAAGGAAGGAAGAGAGAAAGGAGGAAAAAATTTTCTTTTGAATTTATTTTGATCTTCCATAACCCAAATAAACAAAGAAAAGATCATTCCGGATAAGAGCAAGTCAGTTCTTATCTTTCCAAATCAGCGCGTTGGATGTTGTTCGATGAATTTCTCTAATATATTTATTTTCTAAAAGCAATTCCGTTATTAATTATTTTCCGTTTATTCTTCTAGAAAGCAGCTCCACTTTTCCGGAAAACAATTAGAGAAATATTTTTTAAAAATCCGGAAAACATTTAAACTTTTCCGGAAACCAATATTTACCCAAAGAAACAAAATTATCTTTACCGGAAAGAGAGTGAGAGATATTTTCTCTTTCAGGGAAAACAACACTAATATTTATGTAACTATAAATTCCGGAAAATATTTACACATGTGTTTTCCGGAAAACACTTGAAAATGTTTACGGCGAAACACAAGACTATTTTTTCCGGAAAGAGCGTACATACAAAAAACCTTCAACTATTTTTCCGGAAAGAGCGTACATACAAAAAGCCTTTCCCCAACTTTTCCGGAAAACACATGAAATATTTAATGTGAAGATTCGAAAACACAACACCGTTTTTCCGTAAAAAGAACACATACAAAACACTTTCTCTAACTTTTCCGAGAAATACATAAATTATTCAATGTGAAAAAAACACAACGCCGTCTTTCCGGAAAAGGAATAAATACAAAATATTTTCTCTAACCTTTCCGGAAAACAATTTAAAACAATTAACTTTTCCAGAGAAACATTTCCGGAAACTAATTCTTCATCTTTCCCGGAAGTCTTTTCTCTTCCATAATGGAAAAAGGAGACAATAACAGCCATTATTATGAAGGTTCTTTACTTGCACAAAAAACAAACTGCAAATCCTTTAACAGCGAAATAAATTCAGAAAATAGTTCCTCAATTTATTACAATAGAAACAATTCAAGAATGATTTCTGCTTATGCTATGGAAGAACAAAAACAGCAACTTTTTGGAATTTGTGAATTAATACAGACAAATATTAAATCTTTACTTGAACAAATTGAGAAGATTATAAGGGGGATAGCTAAAAGAGAAAGCGATATAAGTTATGAAGAGATGAGATCTAGATTGCTGGATATACTTGAAGAATATAGAGTTTAGTATCTAATTTTAACTCGAACCTCCTTTTAAGATACCTCCTATTAAAGGGAGAAAATTGTGCCTTATAATGAGGGGTATGTTAAATTGGGGGTATTGCTTAGACAGTCACTTTTATTGAGGGTGTGTTAAATAGAGGTATCTAGTATTGAGAGTTTATTAAATTGAAGTGTACCTAGTATTGAGAGTATATTAAAACGAGGTTCGTCTGTAAATATAAAGTAAAAGCTGGACCTCTATTTTGCAGGCTCTACTTTTCCCCCAAAAAAATACTTGAGAGGACCTTGTAAATCACAAAAGAGGAATTCACTAAAAAGAGGGTCTAAAAAATAAAAATTGGTTCAAATTAATTTTTTATAAAGCTAGGAGCATGGCCAGTATTAGTGGATGTTGACTCAAGTTAAATTGCTCTCCAAAACAGTTAGGCAAACAATAGACTCATGCAATATAAGCGAACCTCGCTTAGCTTGGCTTCTTGCAATTAATAAATTTCAGGTAACTTTGAAAGGCTTCATAAAACACCAAAAAATCTTCGGTTCTTCTGTCAATCCCCCGGCTCTTCTGTTCGACTCTTTTTCATAAATGAAAATCCAAATTTCAAGCTTAGAACCCCTTTAAAATAAAAATTTTTAGGTTAATATGGAAAAAATGGTTGACAGATTAGTAAATGAAGTAACTGCAGATATTGAAAGAGTTATAAAATTAAATGTAAGATGTGATATTAATGGACTTGAATTGAAAAAAGAGACGATTGAAATAATAAAAGAAATGAAAGAAGAAATTAACAAATCACAACAAAAAAGAGAATAAAAAAAAATTTTTTTAATTAAAAAAAAAGGCTTGAACCTTTAGTTTAAACTTTCTTCTATAATTATACAAAATATTTATTCGCATAAAAATTTTTTTAAAGTTAATTTTCTACCAATTCAAAATCAATATCTTCAATATCATCAATATTTGAAACTTGTAGTAGATCATTTTCTTAAAAATTTTTTAAAAAAGCTTTTATGAGGGATGGGATATTGTTTTGGATCTACGGTTATTAAATCTGAGATATATTAGTAATTAAAAATATACACACCATTATAACAGCACAGAATCGGGCTGAAAACTCAACCAGTTTTCTCAAAAATCGTTTTAATAAAGAACAGACCGTTCAAACTTTTTTTTTTTAAATTTTTATCGTTAGAACTCGATTGGTTTTCTAACCGGCCTTTATTTTTTCTAACGGTAATTGTTCTATGATGAATCAGGAGTAGGGTTGTCGGTTTCACCAATTCTTCGATTTTTCGGTTCGAAACCGACAACTCTAGTCAGGAGTCTGTGAGTCCGGACACAGCCAAGAAACAACCAAAAACAACCCCTATTATATAATTTAGAATCATCACCTTCCAAAATCACTCCATTTCTTAAATTAGAAGAATATGATGGGGAAGATATAATTAAATGAGTTTCGTCTTCTTCTCTTTTTTGTTTTTCTTCTTCATCTTCATTTTTATCCTCCTCCTCTTCTCCCTCTTCCCTTCCAATTTCATTAATTATAAGCGATGTTGAAGGTGAAGGGGGTAATATACAAACAATTCTTTGTTCAAAACTTTCATCTTTTTCTGAATAATTTTGGGATGAATTGTCATCGTCTTCTTCTGCTTCAGAATCTTCTTCTGGGTATTTGTCAGAAAGAGAACCACAATCAACTATAAAATAAAAAATTTATTTAAATTAAGAGTAAAATGTCTTTTAGGGTTATGGCTAGAATCGAAGAAATGAAAAAAACGAATTTGAAACTTACCCGTTTCTACCAAAAATGTCGGTCGAATTTTAAAAATTATTCGATTGAATATTCGATTATGGCAAAGGAAAAAAAGATGGTCAATTTCCTATTGTCATTTTTTCTGAATGGGTCTTCAAAATATGCCAAAAACTATCAAAAACTCAGGTGTGACTTAAGAAAGTTAATTTTTTCGGTAAAATGGCTCAAAAAAACTTTCAAATCTGATTGTGAAACCATCCAACCCTCTAGAACAAAATTCTATAAAATTAAAAAAATCAAACCAGAAACAATAAAAGTAGGCTCTATTTTAATTTTATTGGATAAAATGTCCTTCTCGTTCCTCTTCTCTTCAACACCAACACAGTTTTCAACCTTCTTTTTTCCTTCCTCAACTTTTTCCTCTTCAATATCGTCACTATTAGTTATTGTTTCCATCAATTCTTCTTCTTCTTCTTGTTCCTCTTCAGAAATGCTCATTTTTGAACGAATTTCTCCCTCCTCCAAATCGTCGTTTTTTAATTTTTTCTTCTTTTTTCTAATTATTTTTATTGAAAATTGTTCGTCATTTTCTTCTTTATTTTCGATTATTTTATTGTTTTCAATGGTTGATTGACTTGATTGACTTTTTGGAGTTTGTTCACTTTCACTACTTGAAGATTGATTTAATTCTTCATTATCTTCTTGATTTGAACTTAAATCCTCGTCTTCGGATTCTGATGAACTTTCAGGAAATTCTTCTCCTAAAAACGAAAAAAAAAGTTCAGAAGAGATCATATCTTATAATTCCTCCAATGAGAGGCAATTCCCCACCCAGTAAGAATGGTCGGTCTGGATACCTAAAAAGTCCGGGTATCCGAAATTTTCAGTTGTATTCTGGATACGCGAAGATTTCCTAAATACCCAACCTTAATACCCAGCGGCCAACCAAAATTTAAAAGAAATGTATGTTAAACTGAAGATGTATGTAAAATCAGAATTTGACTGTATTAGCAATAAATCTTATATGTAAACATGGAGAATGAAAAAAAAAACTCCAAAAAATATTTTGAGCGACATTTCGTCCCATAAGAAAACGTTTTGAAAAGTAAAATAAATTTAAAGGAAAAAAACCGTTTAAATCAGCCAATATTCTTGCTTTAGACATTCCACAAAGTATATCATAAACAATTTTGTGTGCTTCAACTTCAGTTTTTTCCTAGAAAAATTTTTAATTTAAAAATTCCTCGAGTTCAGAAAAAAAACCTCAAGTTCAGGAAATATCTCATAAAGTGTTTCCAAGTCAACACTGTCCATTAATTCTGTTGCAAGCTTTCTTCTATTATTAATAAATTTTTTTAGAGGGCGAAAATGATCTGAAAAAAGAAATAATGAATTTTTAAGTTTATTTGATTGGCGCATGAATTTATAGAGAAATCAACAGCAAAAAATTTTGGAGAGAAAAATTACTCTCAAAGGATTTAATTAACTACAAATTTTAGAATTTTTGGCTGATGGAGATAGGCATTTTCATTAGAAAAAATACCATAGAAAAAATACCAATTCTCTTCACAATATCAATTCAAAGTCACGTCTAGCGAGTCCCCACCTAACCATTCTTATGTTCGCCTATTTCACGTCTAATCAGTCCTTTTTAACACCCCCCCCCCAAGAGTAGAAAAATAAAAACCTCCATCTCTATGAGCTTCATTCACCATTTCCTTCCTTCTTTTCCCTTTAGTCTTTTTCTTCTTCAATTTTTTGGGTTTTTTGGATTCTCGCAATGATTCAAATCTTCTCCTTTCCTCTCCAGACGAAATTGGTTCCCATCTAGATTTTTTAATATTTATTTGATAAGTTGCTTTCTTCTCTGGAACAATTTTTGATCTTTTCGGAAATGCTCTAGGGGGCGAAGATAAATCGGTGGAAGAGGAAGAAATTGAATGAAGAGAGATGTCATCAGGAGATTTTGAACGAGGAATTGAACTTTGCGGTTTTGGCCGTTTTTTGGTTGCTTCAGGATTTATTATTCGTGGGCCATATAAGAGTTGATTGGGGCTTATATCTTCTTCTGCTGCTTTTTTTGTTCCATCCTTATCTCTGTAAATTCAAGGAATACTTGGAAAAAGTTAAATATTAAATATTTTTACTAAATATCAAAAAAAGGTAAGGTGGGAGCTTAAATGAGTAGAATACGATTTGAGATATAGGTAGGGATCCATAAATAGTGATACCGATCTGACAAACCGAGGATTCTTCAGTTCCGGTATCTGAAGACTTTCCCTGAAACGACAAACCTAGGCAAGAGTAAAGGATCCTAAATTAAAAAGCCTTTTAAAAAAATATTAACCAGTGTCGGCATTATACTAACGGAAAACCCAGGCAGCCCTAACCGCTAGTCATAAAAATAAAGCTAGCAATTAAACACCCTATTAAGATCCTCTCAAAATAAAAAAAACCTTTAATCCTATTAAACTATAAAAATAAACTAAACTCATTCATAACCATCATCTTGAAGACATAATGTTTTGCCATTATTATATTAGCAGCCTGTTTCTATAAATAAATATAATCGAAAATATTTAAAACATAGATATCAAGTTTATTAAAAATAAATTTTAAAAAATAATAATTGAAAAAATAAAGCTTTATTAACCCCAAAAAAAGTAACTTATTAGATATATTGACAACAAAATACTTTAAGATGATAGCCAACAAGATTTATATAAGTTAAAGATAATCACAAATTTAGTAAGGAAGAGTTTGAAGAAAGGAAAATGTAAGTGAAATCAAGTCAAATAACCACCCATCCTAAAAAAAAAGCAAATATCCTAATTTGTCAACTATTTGTGAACTTATTAAAGAGAAATAGACTAGGAGGCTAAAGCTTAAAATAGCTCATATTAAACTTTTTAGATACATACTACAATTTTTGCGAGTTGATTATTCGGAAATTTATGAGTTTCTATTAAAAATAGAATCTCCTATTTTTTTCGTCGACTTTTATAAAAAAATTAAAGTTTTGAATTAAATTAAGGTTGTGAAAAAATTATAAGGGTATGGCAATGGAAATACCTTATTTTTAGAATGATTCCTCGTTCTTCCTAATTTTCTAAAACTAGGAAATTTATTCAAATTGAAAAAATAATAATTTTTTTAATATCAGATTGTGCTATAGTTGCAGAAATTAATTTTGATGGTGATTTAATTGCCGTGGGTGGCCTTGAGTCAAAGTTAAATGCAGCTATGAGGACTAAAATTACAACAATAATTATGGCCAAAACGATGCAAGACTCTTGGAGCAAGGTGGACAAGGCTGTCACCAAAAAATTCAATCCGATTTTTCTTGAGATACCTTTCTTTCCCTTTTTTCCTAATAAATTGAAAAAAAATAATTTTAGAATATTAGATCGTGCGATTTTGGCAGAAGTGTATTTTTGGAAATTTGGGCGCCGTAGCTGGAATCGGTGCAAAGTTAAAAGCCGCAAAGAGGTGCGGTATCCACACAATTCTTATGCCTCAAACCATGACAAATGCATGGAATCGACTTGATAAGGATTTGAAAAAAAATTTTACTTTAAAAATTGTGAACAAATATCAGGAGGCCTTCGAGTTCATTTTTCCGGGTCTTGCCAATAAAATACGGAAGAAATAAATAAAAAAAATTTTTTTATTTATTTCTTCCGTATTTTATTGGCAAGACCCGGAAAAATGAACTAATTTAGGATCCTTTACTCTTGCCTATTATTCGTGGGCCATATAAGAGTTGATTGGGGCTTACATCTTCTTCTGCTGCTTTTTTTGTTCCATCCTTATCTCTGTAAATTCAAGGAATACATGGAAAAAGTTAAATATTAAATATTTTTACTAAATATCAAAAAAAAAGGTAAGGTGGAAGCTTAAATGAGTAGAATACGATTTGAGATATAGGTAGGGAAGAAGATGTAGAAGAAGATGTAAGCCCCAATCAACTCTTATATGGCCCACGAATAATAGGCAAGAGTAAAGGATCCTAAATTAGTTCATTTTTCCGGGTCTTGCCAATAAAATACGGAAGAAATAAATAAAAAAATTTTTTTTATTTATTTCTTCCGTATTTTATTGGCAAGACCCGGAAAAATGAACTCGAAGGCCTCCTGATATTTGTTCACAATTTTTAAAGTAAAATTTTTTTTCAAATCCTTATCAAGTCGATTCCATGCATTTGTCATGGTTTGAGGCATAAGAATTGTGTGGATACCGCACCTCTTTGCGGCTTTTAACTTTGCACCGATTCCAGCTACGGCGCCCAAATTTCCAAAAATACACTTCTGCCAAAATCGCACGATCTAATATTTTAAAATTTTTTTTTCAATTTATTAGGAAAAAAGGGAAAGAAAGGTATCTCAAGAAAAATCGGATTGAATTTTTTGTGACAGCCTTGTCCACCTTACTCCACGAGTCCTGCATGGTCTTTGCCATAATAATTGTCGTAATTTTGGTCCTTAAAGCAGCGTTTAACTTCGATTCCAGGCCACCTACAGCAATTAAATCCCCATCGTAATTAATCTCAGCTACGATAGCACAATCTGATATTAAAAAAATTTTTTTTCAATTTAAATAAATTTCCCAGTTTTAGAAAATTAGGAAAAAAGGGGAATTATTCTAAAAATAAGGTATTTCCATTGCCATACCCTTATAATTTTTTCACAACCTTAATTTAATTCAAAACTTTAATTTTTTTTATAAAAGTCGACGAAAAAAATAGGAGAATTAAAACCAGAAGTGAACAATGTCACCCCTCTAATTGTAAGAATTCCCAAATAAAACATTTTTGGCAGTCATAATTTTTAGCATTCATTGCCTTAAACCCTTCCTTAACATAAAACAAACTTTACAGGTAAAAAATTTAAGAGGTCTTTGCTTTTTGTCCCTGTCCAGATTTTGTTGTAGTCGTCTGTGAAGTAACATCCTTCGGTTCTTTGTAATAAAGAAAGACAAAGCTGAAGAGTATAAGCTAAAAAAATATTTTTTAAAATATAAACCCAAATTTATATAAAGAAATACCCCAATCATCATCGAAAAAGCAGAAACATAATAAGGATAAGCACAACGACTAAATCTTTCATATTGAGTGTGTTTGAGTGGACGCACCGAAACCTAGGATTTTTTAAAAAATAAAAATTAAAATAAATTTGGAAGAAAAACCTGTTGAACATCGTATAAATGTGTATAGCCAATACGATGATAGTCAACCAAAAATTTAAAAACGCCATAAACATCAGGCACTTTAAAGGTTGTAGAAAGGCGTCCATCTAGAATAATTTTGATTAGTTAAAGTTAATTTTCAAATTAGAGTTCAACACCCGTTCAATGGGGAAGGGAATTCACCGAGGAACAAGGAAGGCCTCCACACGAATCAGGGGTGTAACGGGTACCAGAAACCCAGCTTCTTTTTTTTTGGCCCAATACACGATCAAAGAAATGTTCCAAAACAAAGCCCGACTCTTAATCATCTACCTACCCGATCGACCTCGAGAAAATTTTGGAAATTTTATTCCTCCACACGAATCAGGGACGTAATGGGTCTTCTCTAGGAAAAAATTCTTAAAAAAGAAAATAAAAATTACTATTGTTCTTCAAAGTAGTTCTAACAAAAGGATCAATACGCACAAATTCAAGTTGAACATCATCGCCTTTGAAAGGAAGCCATTTGCCTGATTTTAACTCCTCGATATTGATTTCATAGTGCTTTAATTTTTTTCAATAATTTTTGTCAAATTACCCCAAAAAACTAACCACATTGTCCATAATTGTGTATTCAGTTGGAGGTGTTGTTTGTCCAACTACATGATGTTTAACTGTCTTGATACGCAAAACTCCTTCTTCTTTGAGAACCCACATACTTAAAGCTTTTGCCAATTCAGAATTTCCACTTTTTGATCTAAAAAAGTTTTTTAGAAAATTGAAAAAATTTTAAAAATCAAACTTTTCAGTAGTTCCAGCCTTTTGTGCATTCGCATTGATAAATTCATTAGAGAAGAAATCAATAGAACCACTGACCAAAACTCGAGCATTATTTCTAGCTTGCATTGCGCCAATTAAAATTGTGGATTTTCCAACAGCTCCCGGAGTCTAAAAATATAATAAAGAAATTTAAATTTCTTCAGAATCCAATAAAGGAGACGAAGCTGAACCAAAGGACCAAGGAATCATAAACTCACCTGACCCAAGGGAAGATGAGTTAAATTAAAGTTAAAGCTTATTTTTGGAAATAGTCTCTAATATAAAGTTATAAGCTTATTGTTAGTGCCTAGTGTGAAGGCAGAAATACTCCCGACATAAAAATTAAATTCCTGAATTCGGGCATCCACGAGAAAATTGACACGCTAAAAAACGGGACGGAAGGTTACCTAAGTTTTACACATCCTAAAGCTCAAAATCTTTCAAAATATTAAAGTTACCTCGTCAACAGGATTTTTAGGGTTAAAAGAAAATGCAGTAGATGACGCAGTCATAATCACAAAACGCAAAGGATTAGAACCTTCAGCAATTAGAGAAACACCTCTGTAAAGAAGAGGGCCCAATTTGGAGTTACCAACACCAGTAATTAAAGGAGCGCTGACCAATTGAGTGTTTGGGACGATGATTGTAGTGTGGTTGCCGTTGTCCTAAAATGAGAAAAATAAAAAAATTTTGAAAGGAAAAACAAACCAAATTGGCATCATAACTAAAATGGTCAATAACAGAGGTCTTGTCGTCATCAAATTCAAAGCCTACTTCTGCTGCAAGATCTTTAATAGCATCGCCCATGTTGTAACCTCCAGTGAAGAAAACATTTCCGCCTTTGTCGATAAAGTTTGAAATTTCAGAAACACTTATGGCCCCTCCAAATTCTTTAGAAAAAAAAAGAAATATATTAAAATTATAGGATATTCATGAGGAAGGGCACATTTTCTAAGAGTTTCTAAAAAGATCATCAGAAAACGGGTTATAGGTAATCAGATAATCAGAAGCTAGCGTTCAAGTTTCTTGAAAGACATTAGATCAAAAAATGCGTCCCCAAAGAATTTTAATATTGAGTTAGAAAATTGATCCGACATTCTTGAACCACATACAGATAGCTTTTTTAAAAAAAAGCCAAAAACTTAGAGTTTTGGCAAAAAAGTCTGCCAAAAAAATAATTAAGTAAACTAACCATCAACAGAAGGAGCAAGTATAATCAAATGTTCAAACAATAACTCTCCAAATTTAATCAAAGCCAAATCGGAGCTATCTGCCTGACTTGTTTTAATTGTATGTCCCCTTCCTTCGATTGATTTGATGAACTCTGAATGAGTTTTAACAGTTTCCGAATTGTCTACCAGCAAAAGAATTTTGTCCGCAATTGTGGAACTCAATAGAAGTAAGAATATTAAAGTTTTAAACATTTTTTCCTGAAAAAGATAGAACTGTAAAATTTTAAGTAAACGAAATAAAAAAATCCGTTCCCAAAAAGGTTTTATGGGAAGAAAAAGTGAAAAAAATAGCTGCAAAAAAATAGCTGTGCAAATCTAACCGGAACCTGAACTAAAGTTTTGACCAGAACAGGAACTTTACAAGCAAACCGTAACCGGAACCAAAATGCCGGAACTTCCGGCCTACCCGAACCGGAACTTCCAGCGAAACACTAACACACACGCACCTTTGACCCAAGATTTACTTGCAAAAGCGTGTGATTCACGACATAGATCTTTTCCGCGTTCCTGTCCCTTTAAAGGGAATTCGAGATTTTAAGATTCGATATAAATACCCAAAACTCCACGTCACTAAAAAAAGCAAGAAAAATAAATCTCAAAGCCCTATAAAAATATCAAAGGGATCTGGTTAAGTAATCAAAATGACATTAATTGATTGGACATTTTGAAAATAGGTATATTAAACGAGAAGTTGAGACGAACAAACAATTAGCCACAAACTTTAGTCAATCCCGAAAATTTCTCCTTGCTTAAAAAATAATTTCGGTCAAAAAGGTTCGAACCTTCCTCAATCCTTCCCTAGAAACCAAGCATTATCCCAATGGATCAAGGTATTTTTCTTGAGCGGGGAAGATGACCAAATCCCAGTGATGAAATGTAATTAGACCAAACGTATTTTCGACTTTTCAACACGAAAGCGCGCCCAAAAAATTTTAAATTCTGTTTAAAAGTTTTATAAAAGGACACTTTTCCATCTTAAAAATTTCATTCCAGATTATTTTGTTGAATTGAAAAATTGATAGAAAGGGTTATATGTATTTAATTTGTTTTCCTTTTTAGAGTATTTTGTAAGTATAAATTGTTTCTATTTAACAAACGTAAAGAATCGATAATGCGTGAAATCGTTCACATTCAAGCTGGACAGTGCGGAAACCAGATTGGTTCCAAGGTTTTTTCAAAACCTTTATAGAACTGTCAATTTCTAAAATTTTTAAGTTCTGGGAGGTCATCTCTGATGAGCATGGAATTCAACCTGATGGCTCGTACCAAGGAGATTCTCCTTTGCAGCTTGAGCGGATGGATGTCTACTACAATGAGGCTTATGGTTTTTTTTAATTTTGATGTTTTTAATCAGTTCATTTTATAGGTGGAAAGTATGTCCCGCGTGCTGTTCTTGTTGACTTGGAGCCGGGGACAATGGACGCTATCAAGGCTGGGCCGTATGGGCGTCTTTTTCGTCCTGACAACTTTGTCTTTGGCCAGAGTGGAGCAGGCAACAATTGGGCCAAAGGACATTACACTGAGGGCGCTGAGTTGGTCGACAATGTTTTGGATGTCGTTCGAAAAGAGGCTGAGGGCTGTGATTGTCTTCAAGGCTTTCAATTGACTCATTCGCTTGGTGGTGGAACTGGCTCTGGAATGGGAACTTTGCTCATTTCAAAGATTCGTGAGGAGTATCCAGACCGCATTATGTCTTCCTTCTCTGTCGTTCCGTCGCCTAAGGTACTTTTTAACTTATTAAACGACTTCATTTTTCAATTTTCAGGTCTCTGACACGGTTGTGGAGCCTTACAATGCAACTCTTTCTGTTCATCAACTTGTTGAGAACACTGATGAGACTTATTGTATTGATAACGAGGCTTTGTATGAAATTTGCTTCCGCACTCTGAAACTTCCTAACCCAACATATAGTGACTTGAACCATCTTGGTTTATTTTTATCGCCTCAACTAATCTTAAGGGTTTTATTCTAGTTTCTTATACAATGTCGGGAGTTACTACGTGCCTTCGTTTTCCTGGTCAATTGAATGCAGACCTTCGCAAGTTGGCTGTCAATATGGTGCCTTTTCCTCGACTTCACTTCTTCATGCCTGGATTTGCTCCACTCGCAGCCAAAGGTTCTGTTGCTTTCCAAGCTCAAAATGTTGCGGAATTGACCAAACAAATGTTTGATGCTAAGAATATGATGGCTGCTTGTGATCCGCGTCATGGACGTTATTTGACTGTTGCCGCCATCTTCCGTGGACATATGTCAATGCGTGAGGTTGACGATCAAATGATGTCGGTTCAAAACAAGAATTCGTCATACTTTGTTGAATGGATTCCAAACAACGTTAAGACTGCCGTTTGTGACATTCCTCCACGTGGTCTCAAGATGTCTGCGACCTTCATTGGCAACTCTACCGCCATCCAGGAGTTGTTCAAACGCATCTCTGAGCAATTCACGGGTAAACAATTTTTTTCTTGTTTAAAAAACATTTTTCTTGTTTAGCCATGTTCCGTCGCAAGGCCTTCCTTCACTGGTACACTGGCGAAGGTATGGATGAGATGGAATTCACCGAAGCCGAGTCCAACATGAATGACTTGATTTCTGAGTACCAGCAATATCAAGATGCGACTGTCGACGACGAGCTTGAATATGATGCTGAAGTTACCTCTCAAGTTGTTGAACAGGAATAAGAACAGTTGATCTATTTTTAACGAGAATTTTCGTTTGTTTGACTTTACTATATATTCCTGAAGATATGCTTTAATAAAAATTTTTTGTCTTCTACTGATTTGACTCATAATTTGTTGGCTTTTCAATTTATATTTTTTGATTCTTATGTTCATTTTTATGATTTATCTTTTCCCTTTTAGTATTTACTAACTTATATCAGCTTTCTTCAAATTAAAATGGTTATGCATCGTCGTGGACCACCTCGGGGAATTAACAAATCTGATCAGAATCAGTCGTTTAATGGTAGTCAAGGCCGTGGATTTAATGGACGTGGTCGTGGAGGTGGGCGAGGGGAATCAAGCGGACAGGGAAGGGGAGGATCTCGTCCTCAAGTTGAGACTGCTGTTAGTCATTTTAACTACAGGTTATTTTTTCTTATATTTGTTTGGTGAACTTGATGGTTTTCATGGCTCAAAATAACATTTACGTGTGTCTATGCTGGTCCTGAATTCCCTCAAAGTTTTCCTTATTTTTTTAAAAAATTAGCCTCATTAATATTTAATCATCCTTTTTAATTAAGCGGTGGACGTGGTGGTTTGTCTCAAACAATCCAGGTTAAACGTTTGCCTTCTTACGTGCCTCCACAACCTAAAGGTTTTTATTTTGAACTTATGTATGCCTTAGTAACTTAATTTTTCAGTCCCGTCTGAAGCTGGATTCCCAAGACTGACAACATTCCAATAAAATCTCCTGTGGATAATAAGCCTGTTCCGTTTGGAGGTAATGCTGCTGTGGCTTTTCAAACTCAACCGGATATTGTTCATGAACCGACATCAAAGACCATTGTCGAGTGTTCTGCGTCTGTTATGAGTGGAGGAACGGCTACTTCGGGTATCAACAGTGGAAGTGTCGCTCCGACAAATCTTTGTTAGTTTTTTTTCTTAATTTTTGTCACACTTATTTACCTCCCAAAAACGGACAAATCTCTATTTTATGACCTCAGACTTAAGGTTTGTGGATCTAGTGAAATCCCTGAATAGCCTGGACCTAACTCTACTTACTTATTGTTAGTGTTAGAATTATATACTTCACATTATAATTATGCTTCTTAAATGTCTCCCTCCCTTTATTTAATTCCTTCCCAATGATTCCCCCAAGTTCTCCCCTATTTAATTCCTCTCTAACAATAAGTGATTTCCTCATATTCCCCTTGTTCGTTATATGATATATTTTTCCATCCCAACGGCATATCTAAAAGTTGGGTCTACTTTAAGTATTTTTCGTTTTCAGCTACATCGCAATGTCATGGATGTACTCTTCTTCATCAGCGAGTGGCCACTATGCTTCGAACTGCGGCAACCACGTTTATTGAGATGGCGGATGCTTTTCAGGAGATTCAACAGGGGAAGAACAACAACAATTGAATTTAAAATGAAAGGAAAAGTAATTTAAAAATTAAAAATAAAAAATTTTTTTTTTCGAAAAACCAAAAAATTTTGATCTTCCAATTATTTTATTTTCTCTTTAAAAATATGCTCAAAAATGTTATATTCCGGTTTCTGGTTTAAAAAATTTGATCACAAAAAACATTATAATTTACTTGAAACGATCTCTCTCTTTGATTTTTGATTGAGAATTCTTATTTATTTTTGCGACAATAAAAAAAATTTTTTTCTGTTTATTTTTGTTTATTTTTTTAAAAATATTCAATTTTTAAAAATATTTTTACCTTTAAAAAATTTTTTTTCGATACGGACTTGAGTCTTCTGAACGATTCAAGTTTCGTGGGAGGTTGATCTCTGAAAAAAGGGCTTTGCCTCCTGGCTACTAAAGACGCCTTAATACCATAGTGTTTAAACGACATCATAATACCAATAAAAACATCCCTCTGTTGTTGAAAAAATATCTCAATTGAAACAATCTTCCCCGTAATTGAAACATATCTAATACATATCAGGGATCCTGCTGACAAAAAAAGATAAATTCCCGATTTTGGGAATCGGGGCTGAATGTTTTTTTACAGTTTTGTGTTTCGCCACATTCCTCTAAACGTTTGACTATTATACTTTTAAGGAATTTTTTTATTAGAGATGCTCTTTTACAAAACTAAACTTACCAATTTTATTAATTCTACAAGATTTTTTACTCAACCAATTCAACAATTAATTTATCGTGAACATGGGAATCCTGCAGAAGTATTTTTTTCTTTTTTTTAAATTTTTATTTTGAAGGTTTTGACTTTATCCAATAAAGAATTGGAATTTGACAAACTCGAAAAGCAACAAGTTTTGGTTAGATGGTTAGCTGCACCTATAAATCCTTCAGATATTAATCAATTGCAAGGAGGTTTGATTTTTTTAATTAGAGAAATATAAGGGACAGGTAACCCAGTAATTTGTTCCGAAACGAAAAGAAATTGTAAAAGGGAACAAAAAGCGAGAAAAATTTTGATCAGTCCATCTCGATCTATCTTAATTTACTAGTGAGGTAATATTTTTGTAGGGGCTGTATAAATCCATTTTTATTTGGCTGTCCCTGTTTATCTCTAATTTTGTCATCCGATTACAGACCACTCAGAAAAATTTTTGGAGAGGGGTGGAAGGAATCGTTTTGAAAATTTCGGCATCTAAGCCTCCCCTGGCTGCGTACCTGATCACAGATGTTTTTCTTCTCTTATGTACATTTATTTTAGTTTATCCAATTAAGCCGAATCTTCCTGCAGTCGGGGGAAATGAAGGATGTGCGCAAGTTATCAAGGTTATAATTATAAGAAATTTAAAAATCTAAACTTTCAAAACTGAATTTTTATTTAGCCTCATTTAGCGATTTTTAATATTTTTATTGTTTGTATTAAATCCTACACGGGTCTGGGACTATCTTCTACCTTCTGTAAATTTATTTAGTAAAATTTGTTGTCCTTGAATTTCTTAAATTACTAAACCAATATTATATCAGCAAATTAATGTTCTTTAATAACCGTCAAAAAGGGTGAACTTTTTGGGAAAAGGAAAAAAATGGGGAAAAGGAATCAAACAACAAATTTATCAAAAATTTTTTTTCAACATTTTTTTTTCATTTAAGGTGGGAAGCGACGTTGTTGAGTTTAAAGAAAATGACCTTATAGTCCCTGCAATTTCTGGTATTGGAACTTGGTGCTCTCACGGTATTTATGATTCTAAAGAACTTTTTTTGGTTGAGGGAGATGTTAAAGATTTTATTTTTCTGTCAATACTAAAGGTTTTTTTGGAATTTTTAATAAATTTTTTAAAAATTTTGGTTTTTTAGACAAATCCTTCAACTGCTTATAGAATGCTTAAAGATTTTGTGAATTTATCTTATGGCGATATAGTTGTTCAAAATGGGGCTAATTCTTCTGTTGGTCATTATGTAATACAGGTTTTTAATTTTTTGATAGTTTAAATGGGCCAAAAAATTTTTTGAAATAATTTTGAGGTCTCAAGGGGAAACTTTTGAATATTTCATTATTATTAGATATGTAGTCCCCCAAACTATTTTTAAATTATGAAAGGTGCTTTCCTCAATCTAGGGAAGCCCTAAACCATCAACCCGTTTACAAAATAATCTAGAACAGGAACCGTCCGATTTCTAAACAGACAACGTCGGAGCAATAAACTACAGCCAGGGCTGTACGAAAATTTTTCCTTTTTTCTAGTTTAAAGGAAAATGGGAAAACTTTCCTAATTTTTCCTTAAGGAAAATAGGAAAAGGGTCTCCATTTTCTTTCCTCTCTTTTTCCCAAGGCAGTCACGAAACCTAATTTTTGTGAGCTCTGGTTTCAATAATAATTCAGATTTGTCGTATATTGGGAGTGAAGACTGTAAATGTTGTTAGAGACCGGCCACAAATTGAAATATTAAAAAATAAATTGAAAATATCTGGCGCAGACGAAGTATATACAGAAGAAGAGGTTTAAAAATTTTTAAAATTCCACATTTTTTAAAAATTTTTTCTTAAAGTTTTTAACTTTAATTCGTTCCAAATAACTCGAAGCAAAATTGGCTTTAAATTGTGTTGGAGGAAAGAGTGGAATGTTTCTGAGCCGTGCTCTCGAGCTTGGAGGTACTATGGTGACGTATGGAGGAATGTCTAAAATCCCTGTTTATGTTGCAACATCTTCTGTAATTTTTGCAAATACAAAGTCTGTTGGGTTTTGGATGTCTAGATGGTATGGAATGAGGCAAAATATTGAGGTTATCTAATTATTGGAATTAAAGGGTTTTTAATTAAAGTTTTCGCTGATATCTGGGGCAAGGGATATTTTCTAAGAGAATTAAACCCTGGATTAAAATAGTGTAACCGAATTAAACCCTGGATTAAAATAGTGTATAATTAAGGAATGAGGTTAGGAAGGGGTTATCCATTTGCTTGTTTTTTCAATTCTGGAATTCTGAGTGGAAAACGGGATTACTGAGAAAATTAATTCCGCAGGACCTTCTGAAAAGGCTCATTTTGGGATCACCGGTTTACGACTTTTCTACACTCTATTCTAAATAGAATAGGATAGGCGAAACCGAATTAAACCCTGGATTAAAATAGTGTATAATTAAGGAATGAGGTTAGGAAGGGGTTATCCATTTGCTTGTTTTTTAAGAATTTTAACAATTTAGGAAAGGAAGAATATGTATAAAGAATTAATTGGTTGGTATAAAAATGGAGAATTGACACTTCCAAAATATCAAAGGAAAAATTTGGAGGAATATAAGGATGCAATAAATCAATCAACTCAATCAGACCCGTCGTCGATCAAGTCAAAACAAATTTTTACGAAGAAAGGGAATCACCACTATTTTGATTAATCTTGAGGTTTTTTTTTGAAAAATTATATTTTTTTGGGAATTATATTTTACTTGTAGAATGTATAATACATACAAAAGTAATACTACATTATTGAGGAAGGAATTTTACAAAAGTAGCATCAAAACTAAATTTAATCCATGGGAGCATTCCGGGATAAGGATAGGAAATAATTCTGAACGAGGTTATAGCTCGGCGGTATTTAGGCTGCTCTCGTTCCCATTTTATTTAATTCCGACTTTAAAAGATCTATTACTTTTGTATTAATACATAACCCGTATATTCACCTACCAAATTATTTATTAAAATATGCTGCTACTTTAGAAAATTATTTTTCATTTTTGACTATTTCACTTTATTGTTGCCTGAAATCGGTGTATAAGATTTTTATTATTTTTAAAAATAATTTATTTTTGTAGAATTACAAGAAAAAATAGTTTTACAGCAAAAATAAAATTTAACAAAAAAATTATTCAAGTCCCATGTATGTGTTAATAAAATGAACAATCATTACAATAATAGGTTGCCAAGCGACCTAATATTATAAAAAAAATATTTTTTGATAAAAAATTTAAAAAAACCAACCAAATAACGCACCCAATCAAGCAATTGTCCATAAAATAAATGAGGCTTTTCCCATCTAAAAAAAGGAATGGAAAAATTTAATTATAAAAAATAATTTAAGAAATTTAAAAAAAGGTGGATAACTTTAGGGGTTCACAAAACGATGTGAAAGATGTCTTGAAGTCCCGTGTTTTTTAACGGTTTCATTACGTTGATCCGAGATTTTAGGACCCTATTTCGTCCCTCTCGTGCAAAAATTTTTTTCAAGAATTCAGGAAATTTTGCATATTTTCGTGCATTTTTCGACATGTTCCGTGATATTTTGTGAGAATCTAAGGACAAGACCAATTCCGAAAAATCCTTCGAGGAAATTTCTTAAAAAGTTTTCTCCCCTTAATGAACCTATTTCTCTATTTTTAACTTAAATGAACGACAAAAAATTATTTTTTAATATTAAAATTCTTACGGATTTTTGAACATTCTCTTCAAATCAACTTTTTCTTTACAATAAGGACATGTTTGTAATTTTCCTACCACACACCAACCTCTAATACAAAATTCATGGAATACATGATTACAAGAAAGTGTATAGATCTAGAGAAATTTAAAAATAAATTTAAGGGTAATTAAATTAATTTGGAGTAGATGTGTATTTTGGTGTAGTGGAAAGTTGTTAGATTATAAAGTTTGTTTAGGTGGTCGGATATCCCAGCAGTCGGGATAAATATTTTATTTAATAAATATTGATAAAAAATTTAAAAAATACAATCATTCGAATCATTTTTTGAGTTTTTTTTCTATTTCTTGGTATAGTGGGAAATGGTTAGATTTTAGTTATTTCTTAGGTGGAGGTTCGAACACCAGTGGTCGCTACTAAATTTTTCATCAATAAAATATTGATAAAAATTTTAAAAAATCCAAAATCGTTTGTATAGTTTTTAAAAAATTTTTTCATTTCTTATTTTAAATAAAACCTTTTCTTCTTCAACTTCCATAGCTTCAGAAAGCACCGTTGGAGTATGCCCATTTTGTAAATTTAAATGACTTCCATTTTCTGATAGAGAATGTAAAGCATTACCACAAACAGCACAAACACCATTTTCTAATACTCTTTTGGGTAAACCATCATGAGTAAAATACTTTAAAAATTTTTTTAAATTAAAAATACAACGAGGAATGAGGGGAAGGAAAAATATTTGGGAGGAGAAAAATAAAAAAATAAAAAATTTTTCGATTGTGACTCTGAAAAATGAATGGATCCAGTCTTCTTGACTTTCTGGGACAAAATGTCTCGTTTTATAAATTTTTTCTAGGAAAAAGCCAAATTGACTCTAGTCTAGTTTACAAGTCCAAAGGACTTTTTTTGGACTTATAAATTTTCATTGGACCCATAAATAAAAGGAAGATAGAGAAAAAAGGCGGGGCTTATGGGAGGGAAACTACACAAATACTAAATTTTCTTAGCCTCCCTTAAAATTTCCCCAACATAAAAATTTTCAAAAAAATACCCCAATTTTGCAGGCAAGTCTGTCAGTCAAAATGTGTGCCAAATCTCTACTTAACACTCCATAATAAAGTCCATAAAACAAAAAATGAATTCCAAAATCCAAAGATGTATTTGGTCTAATTCCGAAAATTAAATTTATTCCAATTAAAGTAAAAAGTAAAGCAAAATAGCCAATAATTCCAAAAATATAACTCATTTTGTGAAGAAAAAGAAAATATTTGTAGACTAGTCTAAAAAATTTGCGAAATTCAAAAAATTTTTTTGAGAGTTGACCCATTGCAACTTGAAGATTATGGATGACAGAAGGATGATAAACCCATCCTTGATATGAAAATTATTCTAAAAGTAATCCTTTTAATTTTTCTTTCATATCAGGGATGGGCTGGTTTACTCAAAAAATGGGCCTGTTACTCGAGATAGTCTTGGTCCCAATATCTCAAATATTTTCCGACCCGAAACCACATTCGGAAGAAAAAATTTTAACCCGCGCCCAAAACCCAGACATATTCCCCAACCCCGCTGATCCCTATTCTCAAAAAAATTGAAAAAAAACCTTGGAGTACTTCCCATAATAACAGTTTGATTAACTCTCCACCAAATATACCAACTTGCAGAAGTAAACAAAACCCAACTTAGCAAAAATCGCCACCAAAATTTTTGTAAACAAATAATTAATGGAATTAGCCACAAGCCGAGAAGTGTTGCAATCTGTGAGTAGGAAAAAAATTTTTTTTGAAAATTTTTAAAAAATAAACCTGATATGACCGAACATGTTTTCTTCTCCAAATCATTAAACAAATTTGGGCAATGACCATAGAAACAATAAAAACAATAAACATTTCGGCATGCATTGCATCATGACCCTTAATTTAATTTTAGAGGATTTTTAATTAAAAATAAAAAATTTTTGTCTGTCAAGAGGGGTCTCTCTTATGTTTATACACAGAATTGCACACTATCTCGTTTTTTGTCTAACACATTGAAGAAATTATAGTTACTTAATTTTTCCGTAAAACATTTTCCGGAAAGTCGTCCCTTCCAGTCTATAGTTAGACAGAAGACGATACAGACCACAAATATGTAGACTGTATATGAGAGACAATACACACTAAAGAAAAATTTTTTAAATAATTTTTTGTCTGTCAGGGAATGTCTCTCTTATGAAATACACACTATTTCATTTTTGTCTAACATTATTTTCCGGAACGTATTGACCCAAATTTTCCGGAAAGTTCTCTGTTAATATATTTTCCGGAAAGAACTTCCTTTTTGGTTAGACAGAAGACGAGATAGTGTACGAACACTTAGACTTGTATAAGAGAGACAATACACACCAGACAAAAATTTTTTTAGACAATTTCCTCAAATGCCCTCTACTTTCCTTAGAAAATCCAAAAATTCAAAACCTGATGTTTTCTGTGTAATTCCTCATGTTCTCGTTGCCATTTAATTTCTTCTTGAAGCTATGAGTAATTTAAAATAAATGACTAATTTAAAAAACCAAAAAACCTCTTCATCTGTCATTTGAGAATTTCCAAACATTTCCTCTTTTCTTTAAATAAAAATAAAAAATAAATTTTTTAAACTAAATTAACAACAAAAATAAATATTTGAGAATCATTTCTTCTTCCACAATTTATTTTTTATTTAATTTTAGCCGTGTGTGAAAATAGTGTGTAAAAATAGGAGAGACACTTAAAACGTGCCCGCATAAAATGTCGAATCCATAAAATGGCGCTAAGTTTAAAAACCCACAAAATGTCGAATCCATAAAATGGCGTTAAGGCCAAATACCCACAGAATGTCGCTAAAATTTTTATTTTTTGTTTTTATCTGTTTTGTTTGTTTGCTTTGATAGTTTTTTGACAATTAAAGGTTATTAATTGTTTCCTATCTTATATTTGTTATAGTAATTTTTCCAAGATGGATAATTTTATCTTTTAGTTGAATATCAGCTTAAATTCGCCGAGTTTCAGAGATCAAGAAAACGGCTCTTTAGTAAAGCAGCTGGGCTATAGCTATTTCTCTCCTTTAGTTAGTGCAAAAGGTTATTCGGCGGCTGGGAGCGAACCAGCATCTTCAGTAGACCGGACTGATGTGTTAGCCATTACACCACGCCGCCTACTGCTCAGCCTTAGGAAATTAATAGCTATATATGCTTTACACTTTCCAATCGATGAATCGTCGGAATTTAATCAAGAACAGCAACAATTTTCAGATGACGTTGCCGCATAACTTGCGTCAACGTATGTGGGTCTTACTCAAATTGAATTGCAATTGGGATTAGAAGCTTTTCAAAGAGGGTCCAAGTACATTCAATACAAGAAGTTGATGAAAATATAGTTATAATTTTTCAGGTTTTTTGTTTTGCTTTGTTATTTTTGTTGTTTTTGGCGATTTTTTTATGTGTACTTATCCTGTTTTATCGATTCAGTGCTTTTATGAATAAAAATGTTTTATTTTTCCAGTTTAAAAATCGAAAATAATATTGCTGCCTAGAGACCTTATTTTGGCCATACCTTTCTTTATTCTTAACCGATTTAAATAATTTTTATATCGTTCGAAAGCTCTGGATATGGGGATTATTTTATCTAGCAGGAATGATTTTTCAGAGCATAATACTAAAAGTTGCAGGTAAATAAGTGTACGCAATCGTGATTTTTTATCTCTATTTGTCTATTATTTTAAGTAGGGTTGAGGTTTTCGATTCGGGCCGACGTTCAGTCATTTTTTCTGGCTTCATTTCTATCGGGCCGGCCCGATAGATCTTTTTCGGGCCAAAATTCGATGCCCGACTCGATCTTTCGACCGGGTCGGATCGGGCCCCAACCTTGATTTTAAGTAGGAAATGGAGGATTTTCTTAAATTTTTTAAATTAAATTTCTGAGAAATTTTCTAAATTTAATTTTTAATCTTTTAAAATTAAATAGAGAAAATAAAATACAGAAGAAAAATTAAAATTACAAGGAAAAAGTGCATTTTTAGGTCATAACCTAAATTTATATTCTCTCTCATAATCAACTCTAAATATTTTTTTTTATTAAATCCTCTCACTTTTTCTGTCTAAATTGTCTATAAATATTATTCTCAAATTTATTCTGATTCCCTTCTAATTTAATTAATTAATAATTAAGGAAAAATCCATTAGAGTCTGAGTTTTGTGGGGAGATACTTTCCCACTCCCCCTATTTTTCAGACTCTAATGGACTTGACTAAAATAATTTTTTGTTTAATTGTTTTTTAATTGTCGAAGATTTTTTACGTGATTGGATTAAAAAACTGGTATATTTAAATAAATAAAAAAACAAGAATTTCCTCTAATTCCAATAAACAATTCAAGAATTTTTTTTTTCTAAATTGGATAAAGCTGGACAATTAAATGGTTAACGCAAATTAGTTAAAACATCTTTATTTGGTCTTCTTTTTGTTATTTTTTCTTTTAAAAGGTATTAAAGGGATTGAGTTTTTCTTTTTAGATTTTTAAAAATTAAAAAAAAAATTTGGAATAGGGAAAAATTCAGTAGGAACGAAAAAAAATTTTTTTCCAAGCGTCTGACGCACGACGCACGAAACTTAAAATCTTTACCTAAATTTTTTCGTAAATGAAAACGCAATCGCTATGATTTTTCTAGTTTAAAAATAAGCCAAAAACACAAAATATAAAAAATTATTCTACTTTATCTGTGCGCCAAAAATATTTTATAAGGAATAAGAACGCCAATCTAATATTTTGGCGTTTTCACCCCCGATAGAATTAATTTTGCGCACACCTATCCAAGTATTAATTTCAATCTTTCTGGTCTATTCTCGATTTTACCCCTCAGGAAAATTGTAAAAAAAGATTTGTTTCAAAGAAGTGATGACCTTGTGCCAGACATAATATTTGAAGGTCTTGAGCGGCGATTGCGATTATTTTTATATAAAAATATTTTGTTGATCGGACAGCGGATAACGGAAGAATTAATAAGTTATTTTGATAGAAGGCGACCGTTGTCTTCCCCAAAATAAAACAAAAATCCATCCAATTCATTTTATTTAATTACTTATACTCTCGTTTCTGCGCTAAAATGATCTAATTTTATTTTTGAATAGACAAAATATTTATTTTAATTTATTTTGATAATTTATAGAAGGGTTGTTTGTGGGAGAGGGAGATTGATGACGTTTAGGCGGAAGGTTGTAAAATATCCAAATCAGAACCTAGAGTTATGAAATTTTTCATGTATATGCTTAATGGTGTTAGCTACTAATTCTGAAAATTTCAGAATTTTTGAATAAATATTTCAGAAGTTCTGGTCAAAGAACTAACAAAAATCGACATTTTCCGCAAAAATTCTGATATTTTCAGCCAGAAATTCTGAAATACAAAACCAAAAATTCTGAAATTTTCAGAATTGTTAGCTGTCAATATTAGACATATCTATGCAAAATTTCAAGTTTCTAGACCTTCATTTGTTGATTTTATAAAAAAACAAGTTCATTAAAACCTAATTGTCTGTCCTTTTAAAGATTAAATTTTTATTTAGAAAGAAATCTGCGCAATTTCCTTAACAAAAGAATTTTATTTTCTTTATTTATTTTGTAAGGAAAAAGAAAATTTTTTGGAGTCATGCCGAGTTGGCCACAATTATTTTTTTTTATTGCATTGCTTTCCTTCTCTAATAAATTTATATTTTATTTATTTATTCGTTTTTAATTCCTATTTTTATTTAAGCTTTATTTTAAGCAGTCTTTATTTAAATTTTATTTGACAGAATTCTTTTTCAAGTATTGTTGATTAGAGAGTCATTATTGTTGAGGGCTATATTCTGACAATGAGACAAAGTTCTACTATTAGAGAGTACCTTTTTAAGAGGGTGGGCGCCAATTAGGGAGGGACTAGAAGTGGTATTATAAGTATTCTAAGTCAATAAAAGCCCCCTCTCTAATAATCGCCCACACTCAAAAGAATCTTCTCATAAAAAGGGCTACTATTAGAGAGTACCTTCATTAGCGAGTGGGCGACTATTAGAGAGGACGGGACTATAAAGAGGGGTATATTAGATGTTTCTACTTCAATAATATCCCCCTCTCTAATAATCGCCCCTCCTCAGAAAGAATCCTCTATAATAAAAAGGGCTATTATTAGAGAGAGGGCGTCTATTAGAAGGAAACGAACTTTTAAAAGAACAAATCCAATTGTTTATCTAACCAAAAATAGCGGAGAAACAATTTTCTGAAAAGCCTTTAAACCTTTAGTAAGCAAAATAAATGCGCAATTAACTGCATGGATAAACAATTGTCTACATTTATTTAATTGAGTGTTGAAAATAAGAAAAAGATGAGGGGATATTTTATAAAGAAAGTTTACGGTGACAAAAATATCTAAAATTGGCTATTTTTTGGTTGATTTTAAGCTTGAAAGGTAATAGCGAGGGGAAGGCAGAAGATCAACTGAATTCTGCTGCAGAACCCATCAGAGTCTGATTTTGTGTTTTTTCAGTCTGATTGTATTCCCTCTCAAATATCTCAATCTCCTTCAAATCCCTATCTTATCACAACCTTCTTCAGAGGTTGGAGTTGGGGAAACAGAGCAGTGCTGGTGGGTATTGGGCATTTGTTGGCTTCGGCTCCTGCCTCCGGGCTTTTAAAATCTTAGCTCCGGCTCGTAGCCGTCTCCGGAACTAGCTCCCGGAGCCATACGCTCACTGGATGCAAGTCGTTAGGAAGTGTGCTGTGGGGGCGTGAAGGTTGTTTTGGCGCCGCATTGGGAAATTAAATATTCATATAAGTGTGGGCGACTATTAGAGAAGTGTAGAAAAGGATCCGAGATATCTTCTAAAAAGAGGGATAAAATGGAGATTTTGAGCTTTCCCCCTCCCGCTCATGATCAAAGATTGATTTCTCAGCGAGCGATCTTTTGGATTTAAGCAAAGCTGAGTTGTGAAGAAAAAATTTAAAGGGGGGAATATTGGGAATGTTATTACAGGTAAAATCAACTCTCCTATAAAAAAGAAGAGTTGTGTGTTGTTGTACTTTGTTGGAAAGGGGGATGAGCGCAACAATAAAAATTGTAATATCCTTCCCTTCCTTCAATAAATCCTCCCCCCAAATAACCGCTTCATTGACTTTATCTTATTTTTATTTTTAACTGTATTTTCTTTTCTTTTCTTTTCTTTTCTTCCGCTTTTAAATTTCTCAACAAATTCTGGTTTAATTTTAAGAAAATATTTTTTTATTATTAAATTTATTTTATTTATGTAGTTTTGCAACTTTTCTCTTTAAAGTTAGAGAAAATCTCTCATTTTTACACACTCTCTCGTCTATATTTAAAGTTCTATTTAGGGATCTAATTTAAATCAAATTTTTTTCTTGGTTAAACTTCATCATAAAATCTCTAAAAAATTAATTTCCACCCTCACACATATCTCAATCCTTTTAGTTATCCCAAATTTTAAACTCAATGGTTAGAGAAATTCTCTCATTTTTGCGTTATCTCTCGCTGTTTGAGAGATTTACATACCTTAAGATTTTTAAATCATTTCTTCTTAAATATACCAATCTTTAAGTTATCCTGGGTTGTTAAGAACGTAGTTAGTCCTCTCTAACACATCACTATTACAAAATCTCTAAGATATCACAGCAGGGATAGGTGAGGGATATTTAATAGAATTATGATTTGTTTTATTCTTAGATTTTCTTCTAAGAATTTTATTCTAGATTTTTCTTTTATTTTTTTTTGTTCAGAAAATCGAAGAGAATCTGTGAGAGGGTTAAAAACTTTTAATTTAAATAATTAATTTAATAATTAATTTTTTCCTTCAAAATTTCCCCCTTTCCCTTCCTCCCAGTTCACCCAAATTATTTTGTGGCGCCTTTTTTTTACAAAATTATTTTCATACTTTTACTAAATTTTACAGCAGCTATATGAATATTTTGTATATTTTTGTTCTTTTCATTGTATTTTCTTTTCAAACAATTTTTTTTTGAATTTTTAAATTAAAGAAACCGGAAGTTACCCAATAAACAAAAGGGCAACCTAGATTTTTTTGCATTTATTTTAGACAAACAAATAAATTACAAATATAATAATTTTATATTAGGAATTTAATTTAATGTTTTAATATATTTTTTAAAAATTATTTTAAAATTTTTCTCTAACAGGCAGAGAAAATCTACTCTTTTTGCGTTATCTCTCGTCGATTTTTTAAAAATTCTGTCAATCTGATTAAAATTAAATTAAATTTTTTCTTGGTTAAACTCCATTAAAAATCACTAAAAAATAATATCCCACCCTCACACATATCCAAATGCGTTAGTTATCACAGATTATTAAACTATATAGCTAGAGAAAATTCTCTTCTTTTTACGTTATCTCTCGTTTTTTAGTTCAAAATAAATTTTAAAAAATAAAAAAAAATTTTTTTTAATTAAAAAAATTTTTTAATTAAAAATATTTATGGTGGAAAGGAACAAGAAAAAATCAATTTTAAATAGTCTTCTCCAAAATTCTTTCATCTCTCCATTAAAAATGGGTGTTAAATCCTCTTGGTCAACAACCACCAAAATACCCTTAAACTACAAAAAATCCCAATTAATTTTATTTTTATTTATTTTTGTATTTTCAACACAAAGATTAGTTTATTCACAACAAAAACACCAACCAAGTATTAAATTAGTAGAGCCAATAGCTAGATTATTGGAAAATGGACCTGTGGCACAACGACTACCGGAGACTACTTGTCCTACTCCTAGCACTGAAAAAGGTGAAAATATTAAATTTTTATGGAAGGAGATGGTTAAAATAAATAAAAACTATTAAAAAATTCTTTAAAAAATTATTTTTTAATTTTAAAAAGCCAAAAAACAGCTTTATTTCCCTCTCTATAATGAGTAGGGCATTTCGGCGTAGGCTTATAAAATAGCCTAAAAGGCTCCTAAATTCACGAAATTTTGCATGGATATAGTTAAAGGTATCAACTATATTCCCTGAAGATTTCATAATTTTTGGTTCAGTATTTAAAAAGTAATGGTCAAAAACTTTAAAAAAGAGGACTTTTTTTTAAAAATTCTGACATTTTTAATCAAAAATTCTGATATAATTTTCCAAAAATTCTGAAATTTTTAGAGTAATTGGCTAGAACTATTGATGATTTTTAAACAAAATTTTAGGCCCAAAGGTTCTCATTTTCCAAAGTTATGTTAATTTAAATTGAGTTATTCTACACATTTACAGTAACCTTTTATTAATTAATAATAAATAAAAGCTTAAAAAACGTAAGCTATTAAAAGGTTTTGTGTAGTGGGAAAGTTTCGAGTTTTGTGCGGAGAGGTGCATGGTTCAATTCCTCTTGTCGTTTTTTGAATAGATAACGATGAAAAAATTTTCTTTTGTTCATTTAAAAATTTTTTATCCCCTAAGAATTTTTTGAAAATTTTTTTCTCGATTTTTTCCAACTTTTAAATTAAAAAATATTTTAATTTTTCACTTAATTAACTCTAAACTGCCTTAAGGGATTTAATTAATAATTTTATTTTTAAATTTTTTGTGATGTCATAAATCTAGTTTTTATTTCTTTTTTTAAAACAAAAATATATCCCCAGTAATTCACACATTTTTGTATTAAAATAATTTATATTTTTGGATGGGTTAATTGGCTTTGTTTGTGTGTGTGTTGGGTTGCCGATGACCTAATTGGAAAAGAAATGACCAAAATCACCACAGGGGATATTTTTCTTGTTTTTATAGAAAGAGAAAAAGATATTTGAAATATTAATTATTTGGAATTACATATGAAGAAAATTGAAAAATTATTAAAAATAATAATTTTGAGGGATTTGAGGGGAAAGAAATGAATATGTCATAAATCTAGTTTAAGGCCTTTCGGGACTTTACTTGGTTAAAAAAATTTTGGTCCCGAACTCGTCGGGAAGGAACTTTTTCCGGGAACGGGGATGTAGAGTAATAGCTTGTCGGGGAGAAAGGTCATGGAATGTCCTAAAAATCATCGTCGGGGCGAAACATAAAATCGGAGAATCGGGGTCTCGGACTAACCCTAAAGGTCTGTTCAGGAATGTGATTAAGTTCCTCTATTAAATTCCCTTCCCTAAAAGTTTTTGAAATAAAAAATTTTTATTTTTATTTTTCAATAGACCCAATAAATAATGTTTTCTCTGGCATTCAATTTCGAGTTCGCTGGCATGATCCTGCACATTTGCCTGTTGAACTGGCAAAGTTGGAATTATTTTCAAGTGATTCTGGAGGGCATTTACTCTCTCGGCTAGATATAATTAAAGACGAAAAGAGAGGAATGATTGATAAAAACAGGTAGTGAAGGATTTAAACTTGTATTCTATCCCAGTCCGGGACGGAAATGACCAAAGTAGGAAGCGATAGAGATTAAAGAACTTGCTAGGATAAGTAAGAGATTTTACCTATGAAGGGGCAGGATAGTAGTATCTATACTTTATCCCACTCCCATGGGAGATATATGGGAATACGGGATATATGTTATAGATGAAGGGATGGGAACCGAAACTTGTTGATATAACTAACAGCTTGAGATAACTAAGGATTAAGAGGGAGATTCTACAATAAATAACGGTGAATAAGAGAGAACAGCACCCACGAATGAGGGAGAGACAATGGGAAAATAAGAGATTTTCTCTAACTGTCAGAGAAAAATGTATAAAAATTTTTCAGTACCTTCGCACAAATACCCGAAGGTCTTCGTTGTAATCTTTGTACACTCCGTTTAAGTGTAGAATTGGATGAACGAATTCAACTAGTTAGTTGTGCGCAAGTTAGTGTAAAACCTGCAGAAAAAGGGGTAGAGGAGGTTGAAGGGGAGGAGAAAGAATGTAAAGAAAATAAAGAATGTTTATTTGGAGGAAATTGTTTTGATGGAAATTGTTTTTGTTTAAATGGAAGGTTTGGAGAATATTGCAAAAATGGAGGTAAGGGGAGGGTCTTTTTTGGATTAATTTAATTTTTGGGGATTTTTTTGTGTCAAAAGAGGCATCGTTTCCAGGGTTGACACGGTTTTAAAAAAATCGAGCAGTTCCTATTTCAGCTTGTATTAAACGGCCCCGGCTTCGGGTTCGAACGTACGTATAATTACTCTTTCGATATTCCAAATAGAAAAATCAAAATCCAGTAAGACCTCATTTAGGAATATATTAGAACTGAACAAGGTAAGGAGCTATTCTCCCCTCAGCTAACGAGGCGGCTGATATTTGGGCGGCTGGTTTATGAATTATGCTTTATAATACCCCTCAGGGCCGATAATAACGAGGGTTACCTTGAATGGGGGTGAGTAAGTGGCCCCTCGAGTTGTAACTCAAGGTGTGTTTTTAACTTTAAAATACTGTAAAAAATTACAGAACGCCAAAAAAATTTTTAATCTCAGAAAATCCCCCAACACCAACAATATCATCTTTAAATGAAAATTCTGATTCACTCCAATCAATTAAATTTCCTGAAAGCGGAACAGAATTAAAATGGCTAGCTAATAAAGATAAAAATATTATTAACTTGGGGCTTGTATTTAATGAGGAAATTAAAAGGAAGGAAGCTGCGAGATGGTTTATTTTGGGAATACAATCAACTGAATCTGATAAAAATTGTCGTGTAGCTATGGAAAAATGGCAAAAAGAAAGTGGGATTTTTTTGAAAAAAAAATTTTTTTTGAAAATTTTCAAAATTTTTTGGAAAAAATTTTTCTGAAAATTTTTCAAATTTTTTTGAAAATTTTTGAAAAATTTTTCTGAAAATTTTTAAAAATTTTTTTTGAATTTTTTCGAAATTTCCAAAAATTCCAAAAAAATTTTCAGAAAAAATGGAACGAAGCAAAATCCGAGCAAAAGCTGGAGGAGGCCCATTAGTTAGGGTAGAACAGGAGAAAGGCGAGAATTCCTTAACAGTCGACTCAACAGACTCGAATAATTTAAATCAAATTCCTTCAATAAATAAATCTTCAACTACATTAAATATTCGAAAATTAATTGAGGAAAATACAAATAAATCAGAAACAGAAAAAATTTTGTCTGGAATTGCTATAGAAGGTGCTTAATTAATTTTTAAAAATGTGAGAAATGAGGAGGGAATTTTGAGGGAAATTTTGAGGGGGAAAATGAGAGGAATTTCCTCCTAATGAGGATATAGATGTTTAGGCGCGGGCTTATAAAATTAACAAAAAAGTACCTAAAATCGTGAAATTTTATGCGGATATTTCTGATAGTCTTACCTATTTTTTCTGAAAATTTCAGAATTTTTAGTTAAGTATTTCAAAAGTTATGGTCAAAAAAACAGCCAAAAAATTTTGTCTGGAATTGTTTTCACGAAAATTCTGACATTTTCAACCAGAACTTCTGAAATACTAGACCAAAAATTCTGAAATTTTCAGAAATGTCAGTTAACACTATTAGATATATTTATGCAAAATTTGACGATTATAGGTGCACTTTTGTTGATTTTATAAGCACGCGCATAAACGCTCATGAGCTACGATTTTTTCCGCCTCAACGCGAGATGGGGGTGAGAGGGGCATCTTATAATAAGGTTCTACTGTATTAAAAATTTTTCTAACAGAATGTGACACAAATCAAAGATGGGAACAATGTCCAGACTCAGAAAGGGAGTGTGAACCAAGCTGTGAATGGACAGCTTTCCCCGAATCTATACCTGTTTGCCCATCACGCACTTCCGAACAAAAATGTGGGAAACCAAGATGTGTTTGTGTTGAAGGCTTTGTTCGTTTGGGAAAGAATTTGAATGAATGCAAACCTTTTAGCTTTTGTCAGGCGCCGGAAGTCAGGAAGAAAATTTTTTTGAAAAAATTTTTTAAAATAATTAAATTGAGGTAGAGGGACGACGTTTAGGCGCCAAGGGGTATCTCCATAATTTTCCGGATTTTTACGGAGTCGGGTCCCAAATCAGCTGGATCCGACAGAATCTAGTTGCAAAGATGGATCCAGGCAAATTTGTTATACGGATTTGGGATTTTGGTATCTCATTTTTCTCTATTTTTTGCTTGTTACAGAAAGGGAGATTGACAGTACATTCAAAAGCTGGTAGATTATTTCCTGTAAAAGGAACGATTCACCTCAGAGTGTACTAGTAGAAAAGCCAGGAGTTCGGAATTAAAAGATCGCCTCGAATACCGTATTTTCTCTAAAATAACCCCCCCCTATAAAGTAACCCCCCCCCCCCTCTAAAATAACCCCCCCCCCCCCTCTAAAATAACCCCCCTCTAGAGGTCGATCGAAAAAAATAACCCCCTCCCCTCTAAAATAGCCCCCCCCCCTTCTAAAATATTCAATTTTTCTTGGCATTGTTTTTTTTCAAAGCAAAGCACTGTTGAATCCCTTATTTTAATAAGATTAGAAATTATTATGGGGATATCGGGGATTTGAGGGGATATAAGTGGATTATGATGGATTAAGTGATAGCGGCGGATTAATATGGATCCGAGGATTTAGAGAGATATTAAATATTAGGAGGGAATTTGTGAATTAAAAGAGATATGAATCAAAAGATATTTTTCCACTTTTCCAGATATTTTTCCAATTAAAATTAAAATTTTTCCACTTTCAATTAATTATCCGATATCCTTTCAAATCCCTGATATCTCAAATCCACTGATATCCACCTTTATCCCCTCAAATTTGATTTTGAGATCAAATTTTTAATTAGGTATTTCGAGCCTAAATTTTGAGATCAATTTTTTAATTAGGTATTTCGAGCCTAAACGAAGTCTAGGATGAAGAGGAGTACTTGATGGAAGTTTTTGGGCTGGGATTTTCGTTAGGAGACTTTTAGTTTGTGATGAATTCTATTAAATTTTAGAAAAATATTATTCAAAATTTTGCAAAAAATTTTAATTTTCAAAAAATTTAGACATCGAAAAAAATAACCCCCCCCCCTCTAAAATAACCCCCCCCCCTCTAAAATAACCCCCCTCTAGAGGTCGATCGAAAAAAATAACCCCCGGGGGTTATTTTAGAGAAAATACGGTATTTATAAAATACTAGCGCTGAAACTTCCGAGTCTCCTATTAAATTTAATTATTTAATTTAAAAAGGCAACACCAGAATTAATTCAAGAAGAAATTAAAAATAAAGAGCAAGTAAAACAACAAAAATGCCCAAAAAACGAAATTTGGGAAAAATGTGGAAATGCTTGTGAACCTACCTGTCAGAGTATGTATAGTGAAGAACCTTGTAGCTCTGTCTGTGAAATGCCGGGGTGTACTTGTACTGATAATTTTGTTCGGTTATCGGTTGGAGGTCCTTGTATTGAATGGACAGAATGCCCAAGTTGGTTAATTTTGTGACTTTTTTGGACGGGCGCTTATTAGAGAGGGATTAATGGGAAATTTGGGGGGGGGGGGGGCGTTTATTAGAGAGGGTGGCGGTATTGGATTTTTAGCCTAGGCTACTATTGGAGAGGTGGTATTAGACGAATTTATGGGGTGTAATAAACGCTATCTTAAGGAGCATCCATTACATAGAGACCTTTTGAAAAATCATTTATATTTCTTATTCAGATTTAAAAGAACGAAATGAACCTAAAAATGCCTCGGTTTCAGCAACTGTTAAAACCCCTCAAATTGGAAGACTTCAATGCGGAGCTAATGAAACGTAAGGATTTAAAATTATAACCGGAAACAAATTCGAGATATCTGGGGGATTGTGATATATTGGGACGTATTAGAGATTTTGGGATATGTCAGTGGAGAGATTTTAATGAAAGAGTAAGTAAAAATATCACTACGATTTCACAGCGAGAGACTATGGGAAAATGAGAGATTTTCTCTGACTGCCAGAAAAAAGGAGAGAAAACACCGTAACTTTTCATATGTTGAAAAATTCTAATTTAGGGATGTTGAGTTTCTATTTTTGATAAAAAAAAATAATTTTTTAAATTAAAGTATAAACGAATGTGGAGCAGTATGTGAAGCAGATTGTTTATCAATTTTTGAACGTGAAGAATGTCATAATTGTGGAAAGCCATCCTGTGCTTGTAGACAAGGATATGCTCGATCTGGCGGAAAGTGTATTTATTGGGGCGACTGTCCTGCTGGTAAAAATCAGAAAAAAATTTTAAATAAAAAATTTGGGAGAGAAAAAATTAAAAATTAAATTTTCGCTTTAATTAACTTATGATGGTCTCTAATTGAATTTTGCCATGTAACCCGAGAATGGCTGGACCTTTCTCAGAGATTTTAATATTGTTGGATAGAGAATTAAATTTGCTACAAAAATGACTTAAAATCAGAATTTCTGATTATTTTTTGAAAAAAGTTCTGGCCAAAGAACTGACTGAAACTCGTCAAAATACCCTAATTTTCTTAGTTTTTTGAACACAACTTTTTTGCTTTTTAATTTAAAATTTTGATTTATGGGAATTTTATAGTTTATTTAATTCTCTATCGAATGATATCGAAACCTTAAAAAAAGTTTTTAGTTTTAAAGAAATATAAATAAAAGAATTTGCGTGGTCCATGACTGATAAACTTGCTATTTTTCCCAAAAATTTTTTCTCTAAATTTTTCTTCTAAATTTTATCAAAAAATAATTTTTTTAAAGTAAATTCACTCTCGACAACAACAATTCAACCCGAAACAAAAAATAATATAAAATCAACACATATTCAAGAATTAAAAGAATCTTCTCCCCACAAACATAGTGGGCAAGTTTCAACAACAGAAAAAATAACCACAATAGAGCCTTCAATGGATATTTGTAAAGGGGAATGGAAATGGCCTAAAGGATGTGGATTTGGAGATAAAAAATGCCATTATAGTATAGAATGGTTTTTAGACCAAAATAGTGTGGGGTTTTAATTTTTTAGTAGGGGTGGGGTGGGAGGATTTGGGAGGATTTGGAAGGAAATAAGAAGCCAAAAATATAAAGGATAGAAGTGTTGGGGATCTCCTCAGTTTTCTTATTCTTTCTCTCAAATAAGTTTGTTCCTTTAACAAAGTTTAAAAAAATTTTAATACTATTCCGAGACAGTCGTGTACGAACTCCAACCTTTTTAGAGCGAAACAGAACTTTACATTTATAAAAAAACTTTACATAATTTTATAAATGTAAAGTAATGAATTTTAATATTTGAAGATTCTCTCACCAACTCAAGTTGTTGCTTTTTAATCAAAAAATTTTTTAAATTTTTTTCTTAATTTTCAGGATTCCCTTCAATTCCAATTAGAAACAATTCCAGCAGTTTATAGAAAAATTCAAAAAGAAGAGCAACAACCAATATGGTCTGGAATAGGATTTTCTCCTTCTGGAACATTATTAGATGCTGATATGATTGTTATTGGGACATTGGAAAGGAATGCGGAAGAAATTGGGAAATTGGAAGTTATCGATATGCATGTGGATGAAAAATTGGGTGGCTACTTTTTTTTCTTTTTTTCTTTTATTTAGGGGTCGGAAGGTATCGGAATCTGTCGGGATTATCAATACAGATTTTTGAATCTTGATCAGATTTTTAAATCAATTTTTTCGCAATTAAAAAAGATCTTCCGCAGTTTACTTTTATTTTAAAATCCGCAATTGCGGACAGCCCTGATCCTGATATAGACACCATTGTGGCAAAAAATTAAAAGGGGGTTCTGTACACAAACCCCCAACCCAAAAATTACCCTTATTAATATTATAAAAAACTTCTGATTTTAGATGACCCCTAAATATTAGATATACCTCCAAGTTAAGAGATGTTTTAAATTTCAGTTGGCCGTTGGTAGGGAAGCTGCCTAAACGATATCTTTTATTTAATATACCCCACGTTATAAGTAATGATTTTTTCAGCCCCGAGGGTGTACAAATAAGTGTGGGGTTTCGTCTTTCGCCTTTCGTCTTTCGCTTTTTAAAATCTATTTTGGCACATCCCTGGTGTAAAACTAAGTGAGGTCTTTTGGAAAAGCCTTTAATAATTATTTTTTTTAATTTTCCCTTCAATTTTCAGAACAATTCCGCCCAGATTCCCAACAAGATATTCAGTTACAGGAAGGAATATTTAATTACACGGATGGAGTATTCAAAGCTAAATTTTCTAGAAAACGCAGAACAGGTGATTCTGCTGGGGAAGATTTAGATTTTGGTGAAGAAGATGGAAATTGTGTTAGATTTTTGTTTCCAATATCTGGTGGACGTTTTGAGAAGAGTGGAAATATTTCTGTTCCAGTAGCTGATTCTTTATATGCTTCTGATGCTGAAATTTGTATTAGAACATGCAGGGGTAATTAGAAAAATTATTTTAATTAATTAAAATGGAACATTTCACCGAACTTTTTTTTCACCGAATTAATTTTCAATGGTCTTTGGGGGAAATAAAGCACGTCGGGGGAAGTGTGGACGTTCCGTACGGGGCTATAAAATATTCAAAAGTTCACCTAAAATCGTGAAAAGTTGTGTGGATATTCTTAAATGTCATATCCTTATCTGATAAAAATTTCAGAATTTTGGATTAAATATTTCAGAAATTCTGGACGAAATACCAGAATTTTAGTGAAAAATGCCAATTTTTGGTGGTATTTTGGTCATAACTTCTGATATATATAACCAAAAATTCTGAACTTTTTAGGGAAATATAAGACACCTTTAAGGATAATCTTTGCAAAATTTTAGAATTTTAAGAGATCATTTGGCTAAGTTATAGGCGCTGCATTAACGTTACTACCACCCCAAGAATACTCACATAATTTAATTTTTAAAAATTTTTTCAGATAAAAATATTAAAGAATCATCCTCTTCAAATCTTCCAACACCTCATAGTTGCCTTAAAGAATTTAAATGGCCGGCAAATTGCAAATTGGATAAATGTGAATATCGTGCAAGTTGGGAATGGGAAAAAGAGGATGACACTGTCCTTGTAAACAAATTTTATTTTTTAATTAAAAAGTGCAAACGAGCCATAAATTTTACCAAGATATTCTTAATAGTTTTACCTAACATCTCTGAAAATTTCAGAATTTTAGGTCTCGTATTTCAGAAGCTATGGCCAAAAGAAACATACATATTCTGACGAAAAATGACGATTTTTTGTAGTTTTTTGGCCAGAACTTGTGAAATATCAAACAAAAAATTCTGAAATTTTCAGAATTGTTAGATAATAGCATTAAATGTATCTGGGCAAAATTTCATGGTTATATATATTAATTGGGCGGTATTATAAAACTTCGCGTAAGCAGTCAATCAACAGAAAATGCTTTAAATTTTTTTAGACTTTCTGGCCCTATCTGAAATTAGGGTGGGAATCGTTTTTTTCATAACTTTTTTCATTTCTTTTTTCCTCCCCTTACATGACATAATGGTCAGCATTTTTCTTCCTTATTTAGTTCCATTGAATTTGCCCGTGGCATAATCAAATGAGTAATGATAAAGAAAGAATTTTTACACCAAATATAAAATATAATGATTTAAAGACAATATTTCTCTCTTAATTTGTTTAAAAACGCTGCTGAAATTGATTCTCCTCTTGCACGGGCATTTTGGCGAAAAAGAGCTTCCATCATGTAGGAGTCATTCAAAGTTGTGCTTGTCCCGTAAATTCTCTTTGTTTTGTGTTTTAAATGTGCCCACAAACCCTCACATTTATTTGTGTTCACATTCATCTCTGATCCGTCATTCATTTTTACAATTTTTGAGAATCCCCCTCCTGTTTTCTTTTTATGTCGAATCAACATGTGGCTAAAAAAACTTGAAAAGGAAAAGAAATAGCTGATGTACTTGTATTGGGGCAGTTTTTTCCATTTGTAAATAAGCAGGCTAATAATCCTTTCTTTATCATAACTCATTTGATTATGCCACGGGCAAATTAAATGGAATAGAACAAGGAAGAAAATGCTGACCATTATGTCATGTAAGGGGAGGAAAAAAGTAAAGAAAAAAGTTATGAAAAAAAACGATTCCCACCCTAATTTCAGATAGGGCCGACTTTCTTCTCACTTCTTTAATTTAACTTTTAATTCAGAACTAACAAACATTCTGGAATTTAATTCAGAAATTAGAAAAATTTTTTAAAATTTTAAATTTAATTTACTTAATATTAAATATTTTTTTTTCTTCAAAATCCCCTTAAAATTAAAAAATAAATTTAAATAAATTTAAATTAAAGTTTAACATTTCTTCTCGCGGTATTGGTCGTTGGACAGGAATTGGATTTTCAAAAGATGGAAAAATGGCTGGTTCTGATATTATTACTGGATGGTTTTATGACCAAAAAGTTTAGAGAATAATTAATTTTTATTCAAAAAATTAATTTTTAAAGCCTTATTTAACCGATCGTTTTGCTTTTGCTCAGCAACAGCCAGCTATTGACCCTGTTGACAGACAAGATATTTTTGATATTGGAGGGGCTTTGATTGATGATATACAGGTAAATAGTGAGAATTTGTGGGTTTCTTAATGTGAACACTAGAGTGTGGCACGAGACGGGATCCTGTACTGAATTTTGTGGGGTTTCATCCCGAAATCCCGAGTTTTACGTGACAAAGGAATTACTGAGATTTATAACTTCCAGTTCCTTATTAAACCCAATTCCATCACGGGAGAAAAATTTTCCGATTTTACCGTACTTTAGTAAATACGGATTATTACTTGAATTGAAAAAATCTAAGTAATTTAAAAAATAAATAAAAATTATTATTTGAAGACAATATCCTTCCGTCGCAAAGTTGTCAGTCCAGACAAAAGCACAGATTTAAGTTTGGCACAATGTGCCCATTTTCTTTTCCCTGTACAAGGTGGAAGGGTGATGGCACATTCTAGTCGTGATTTTCAACAGGTGATTTTAATTTATAATGATTTTTTAATGAAAAATTATGAAAAAAATAAATACGAAACGGAATTCTGATTGTAAAGGAGCTTTTGGTGTGGGTTTATAAAATTGCCTAATTTGTACCTAAAAACTTGAAAATTTGCACACGTAGCCCTAATAGTATTAACTAACTAGTCCCAAATTTTCAGAATTTTTAGTTCATTATTCCAGAAGTTCTGGTCAAAAAACTCCAGAAAATCGGCATTTTCCTCAAAAATTCTGGTATTTTTAACCAAAAGTTCTGAAATACTTAACTAAAAGTTCTGAAATTTTTGGGGGAGGTGGATAATTTATCTCTATACAAAATTTTTTTATCTCTATACAAAATTTTATGCCTCAAAGTTTTTATTGAAATATTTTGTAAGGCTCCGACTAACTCACGTCTCCGAAACTTCAGTTACCACTTGTTAATATACAAAAAATTTATTTAGTTTTAAAAAATATTTATCTCCAATAAAAATTCAAAGGCACGTACCCCAATCGGTTTTCACGACCAACAACAGCCAATCTCTTCACCCACCCAAATCTGCCTTTGTGATAGGCCCTCAAACTTTAAAAATTCAGAAAAGGAACAAATTGGAAGGAGAAGGGTTAGAAATGTAGAAAATGAGGATGAAGAAGAGAAACAACGAGGATTACCTTTTCAATGTGCTGATATTGCTATAATACAGGTAAAAATCCTGGAAAAGTTCTGGAAAACTTTCCATTCTCCTAAATTTTATTTTTATGCCCTTGACTCTCCAAAAAATTATTTAATAAAAAAATATTGTTTTTCAGATAGCCGAAAATCAAAATAAATTATTTATAAGAGCAATTGATGCCTTTGGTCTTTCCAATGATTCTCTAAGAAGAGATGAACATTGGGGAGGACAACAATCTTTTACTGGAGTCGAATTAATTAATAATTCTGGCAAAAATACTTTTTGGTTAACAAAAATGTTAAAAGGTGTTTTTTTATTATTCTGATTTTTTGATTAATTTTTAATTATATTCTGATTTAATTCTAATATTTTTCTGATTTTCTCTGATAATTTATAACTAATTTCTGATTTTATTCTGATGTTTTCTTTATTTTCTGACTTTTTATGGTCTTTTTCTGGTCTTTTTCTGATTATTTTCTTGCCTTTTCTAACCATATTCTGGTGTTTTCCTAGATTAATTTCTGTTTTCTTTTTCTGATTTTTATTCTGATTCATTAAATTCTGATTTAAACTATTTTATTATTATTTATTTAAAAAATTATTTTAGACCCAACCAATTCAAATGGTGATTTAACCATCCAGCAAGGCCAAACCCAAGTTTTTCTTTTTTCTGGGCATGGAATAAAACCAGAAATTTCACAAGCAGAAAAATTGGAATTTGCTTTGATTGATTTGATGGCTGGAGCTGGTAAAGGTAAATAAATTCTGATTTTTTATCTAATAAATTCTGGTTCTAATGATTCTGATTTTATTAAATTCTGATTTTAAATTCTGACTTAAAATTCTGATTTTAAAAAGTCTGATTTTAATAATTCTGATTTTAATAATTCTGATTTTAATAATTCTGATTTTAATAATTCTGATTTTAATAATTCTGATTTATTAACTTCTGATTTATTAGATTCTGATTTTAATTTCTGATTATATTAATTTCTGATTTTTAAATTCTGATTTATTTTATTTAGTTATCAAAAAATTTTCAGAAATTATTCAAAACACAACAACAAAACATCCAACCACTATTTCCCTAACAACAACAACTACAATAACAAACATACCAGAAAATATTACAGAAACAATAAAAACAGTTTCTTCTGTTTCTCCAAAACAAACAAAAGTAAAAGAAGCGAGTTCTGAAATGGAAAATTCAGAAGAAAATGTTGAAGGGGAGAAGGAAGTTGAGAAAGAAGTTGAGAAGGAAGTAATAGAGAAAGAAGAAGAAGAACAAACAAATAAAGAAGAGGATGAAGAAGAGGTGAAGAATTTTAATTAATTTATTTAAAAATATTTTTTTGAGGGCTAAAAAATAATTATTTTTTGATAAACTCTTCTAGAGAAGAGGGTGTGTTTTGGCTAAAGTATGGTCTGCGCAATCTTTTATAAAACAGCCAAATTATGTTCTAAAATTCTTAAATTTTGTATAGGCATCCATAATAATGTTAACTACCATCCCTATAAATTTCAGAATTTTTAGTTTTATATTTTTCAAGTTATAGTCAAAAAGGTCCAAATTTCCTTGAAAGACGTTATTTCTGTTGCGTTTTTGTCCATAACTTGAAAAATATTGAACCAAACATTCTAAAATTTTTAGAGATGTTAGGTAACACCCTTGAGAATATCTTAGCAAAATTTAATGACTAGAAGTTTTATTAGGTTAAAGTAAATAATAATAAACGGACACATAAACCTCCATTACTTAAAGCTTTCTTCCCTTAAAATAAATATTAATTAAATTTAAATTTATTTTTTTTCAAGCCTGCCTCCTTATCACCTTCCGAACTACCCAAAACCTCCATTTTAACCGATGAAAACTGCTTTGGCGGTTTTGCATATCCAGAAGATTGTATGCAATTAACAGCTAATGGAAATATAAAACAATGCCAATATATGGTACAATGGATAGTTACACCTGAATTGGGAAAAGTTAATTTCCAATTAAATGTCAGAATGCCTTCTAATCATTGGACTGGTGTTGGGTTTTCTAATGATGGTACTATGGTGGGTTTATATTTTTAATTAAATTTTTGTTTTATTAACCTTTGTGTTCGTAAACTTGGTTTAACAAACTTTAGACTTGAAGAATTCTTAAATTTACATAAACTTAAGTTTTCAAGTTTATAATCTTAAGACTTAAGTTAGTAAACTTAAACTCATAAATCTAATCTTGCAAACTTAAATTATTAATTTATAGACTTAAGTTTTTAAATTCACGTGCTTTTACAAACAAGTCCTCGATTTTTAAATTTAATATCTCTACCTTGAAGATTTTATATCTAATTTAGAGCATAACTAAAAGATGAAAAACGTCGAGAATTTCTCTGATATAATAAAAAACTATATTTAAATTAAATTAGCAAATATTCTACTATTTTTTAAATTTAATTTTAAATATTTTTTAGACAAATTCTGATTCAATAATTGCAATTTTGGGTAAAGATGGAAGGATAACATTACAAGACCGTTTTTCGCCTAATTATGATAAACCTTTACTTGATTCAAAGCAAAATATAGAAGAAATAAGTAGCCAATCAGTTGATGGCCTGTGGGCTTTAAATTTCTCTCGTTCTCTATATACCCAAGATGATCTACAAGATGCTGATTTAAGACAATGCCAACATTTTATTTTCTTACATACTGCTAATCCTTTGACTTCTGAAAGTGATGAAATGAAAAAACATATTAAAACACCTATAATTTCTGAAAACATGGTGAACATTTAATTTTTATTATTAAAAAGTTAAAAACCTAATGAGAGACTCAGGTTCGATGCCTGAATCTGGTGATAGTTGGTGGTCTGTTTTATGTAGTCCCTGTATAGCACTAAACAGATAACATGCACCGAGTTGGGGAGGCAATCAGGGTTAGCTCCCTTGTAATCCCGAAGTGGTAGGGTATTGACTTACCTAACAAGCATAAAAATCCTTAACAATCCTCCACATTCAAAAACACTTTTTTAGATTTGTTTGGGAAAATGTGGACAAAAATTGTCGTCAACAACGGCTGATGTTTCTATTGATGTTACAACTGAAGTGTCAACAACAGAAAAACACCAAGAAACACAATCTACATCTCTACCAACAACATTACCAACAACAAAAGAAACAGAGAAAACAACACAAACATCAGAAATACAACAAACATTTGTTATGACAGAAACAACAGAGAAACAAACAACGACAGAGAAACCAACAACAACAACTTCAACATTGTCACAACAACAAGAGAAACCTGAAGACGAACAAATGAATAAAAACTTGGTTGAAGAAAAACCTGAGATTGTGAAACAACAACAAAATGTTGTAGACGAAAAATACAAAAAGAAAGTATTTAATGTTGCAATTAAACTTCCTAATGAAAAATGGGATGAAAAATTGGGAGAACCTGAATCAGAAGAATTTTCTTTAATGTCTCAAAAGTTGAGCAATTCGGTAGGGGATTTACAAAATTTATTTAAAAATATTAAATTTTTCCTTAAGTTACAATCACTCATCTCTATTAGATGGCCCTCACTTCAAATGATTAACGTACAAAAATTTGCGTAAGTTTTAAGATCACAAACTTAAGAAATATAAACCTAAATCTTAAAAACTTAAGTGTTAAGTTTACCAACTTGTTAATAGACTTGAGTTTCCAAGTTTATAAACCTAAATTTTCGAAAACTAAGGGATAAAGTTTACAAGCTTAGGTTTATAAACTCAAGCTTTTATTTTTACAAACTTAAGATTTGCGTTTATAAACTTAAGTACTCAAAAACTTTCTATGTCAAGTTTTAATACTCAATTTTTAAATTTGATAGTCTATAAACTTTAATTGAAAAGTTGATAAACTTAAGTTTTTAAATTGTTATAATACCATTAAACTTAATAGGGAGGGAAGTGTTCTTGCATTACTTCAGATGACTTTTAACACAACATTAAAAAATAATGAAGAATTGCCAACTACCAAACAATTAAAGCATTTCCTGAAAGAAGCTGCTGCTCAAAAAATGCCTGCAGAACTAGTTTTAGATTCGGAAATGTTGGAAGTACAAGAAAATGAAGAGGAGGGAGGAGAAATGAATGAAAATAACGAAATTGGGGAAGAAAAGGAAAAAGTAGCTTCGATGGGAGGACAATGGCAAGGATGGCTTTTGGCCGTTTTGGGGACTTTTATGTTACTTTCTATTGCCACAGCTCTTCTATTTTGTGCTTTTCGCAACAGAAAACATTCACGACAGCATCAGACTTATGTTAGAATTTTTTTGAAATTTTTTTTGGATTTTTAAGACTGATTTAAATTTTTATAGCCAACAAAACACCATTCTTCCTTGCATCGTCATAATCAAAATAATTTACGAGGAAATAATCTCTTCTTTAATGGATCAGCTAATAATTATAATCAAAGCCATTATACACCTTTCCCTGGGGAAAAAGAAGACAGAGCAAGTGAAAACAGTACAACTGCCAAAACAAATAATAGTGGAGGTGAAAGTTGTAATAATGTGCCGAATGGTGTTAAAACACAAAATAAAATGGTGGAAACCCCTCGGGGTATTGGAGAAGCTAGTTATCGTGAATGGTTTAAAAAGGTGAGAGGTTAAAATCTTTGTGGGAATTTTTAAATTGTTTATCGGGGTATTGTAAGGAAGAGGTGAGATCCAACTGATTAACATTTATAACGCTTACCAGGCTGGGAGTTTAAACCTATTAAAAGATAAGGTTAGAGCAACATGTATGTGGCGAGCACCTAACAAGAGCCTACAGGGCCCGTACTATAAGAACGAGTCGTAGATTTGTTACTATAAGAATCTGGTCATTTGCCCAGGTCATCTAACCCATACCGAGCGGTAATTTGGTACTATATGAGGCTTGGTATTTTTTCTTCTTGCTTACCACGAACCATGTTCTTATAGTACCGACTAAAAATGAAAAATTATTTAATGTATTTTGACTTGAAAATACGTGGTTCGTGAACATGGTTCGTGGTGGACATGGTGATGGTGGTAAGAACATGGTTCGTGGATGCTCATCTGACTAAATAAAAAAAGTAAAAACTAAATGAATTTTTATGGTTTCTCTTTGATTGCCACACCTATGTACTATTGTTGAATAATGAAACGCAAATTTGGTTTTTAAAAAAGGGCGGAAGAAAATGAATGATCTTTCGTAAACCACTGAAATTTCCATATGTGTATATTTGAAAAAAGGCTGTCTAAAACTTCCTGTTAAATTTATAGATTGCTATACCAAAAATATAGAGGAGATACTTCTTAATATTACCCCAAATATTTGAGGACTTCAAAATTTTAGCTAACCCTGCTATAGAGCAGGGTATAATTTTTACCATTCGGTAGGGTTGTTATTAAATTCACAGTTAATAAAAATACTGAAATTTTTATTAGAATTTTAAATAACCTCCTTCTTACACTAACACCCATTTAAACTCTAAAATTGGCTGAAAAAGGGGTACCTTGCGGTTTCCCTCATAACTCAAAAAATAATTATCCAAAAATTCTAGAAATTTTATAGGTGATTGTAGACATGCTAGAGAATATGAATTTAAATTTTTGTAATTTTACTAATTTTTTGTATCGAGTTATAGACTTCGAAATTCTTGCAAACCATGCGGAGAGCAGGGTCTGAGATTTACCACTCGGTAGGGGTTAAATGACCAAAAAGTGCTTTTCATATAGTACTGGTTAACCAATGGGCAAATGACCTGGTTAAATGACCTGGTCATTTGACCAAAAACCAGAGGTTTTTCTTATAGTAGCAAAGGTACCTCTGGTAACCGGTTAAATGACCACAAACCACGTTCTTATAGTACGGGCCCAGATGGTCGCAGGATCGATGTCTATCCGGGGCTAAACTTTTACCTCTTACTGTATAAAGACTGAATTCTTTTTAAGGTAGCATCAAAAGATACCCCAACCCATTATCAAGAAAATTATTGGCAAATACCCCCGCCAACTCCATTGCCAAGGTCTGCAAGTCACGGAGGACAAACGCCAGTACATGCACCTTCTGCTTCTCCATATCTTTCTTATCCGAACGATCCAACTTATTATACATTAAATGGAGAACATAGAATTGTACCTCCACCACCTGCTTATTATCGACCTTTTTAATTTAAAAAATATGGAAATTCTTTCAAAAAAATGCAATAGAAACGGAAATACCCATTAAAATTAATTTTGTTTTTAAATTTTCTTGCCGTCTTTCCTCTTGTTATTTTTTTAATTTGACTTTTTCTGATTTCAGTACATTTTATTAATTTCGAATTTATTATCAGAAATTTTAAAGCTTTCCGGAATTATGAAAATTAATATGTTAACTTTAAATTTAAAATAGCAAATTTAAATTGTAAATTTTCTTAAACCTGAGTCTTAGAAGTCAAGTTATAAAACTTAAGTTCATAAACTTTAAAACCAAGTTTATACACTTAAGATTTAAAACAAGTTGCAAACTTAAGTTCAAAAGTTTTAAAACTTAAGTTTACAGATTTAAGTTCTTAAATTGTCAAACTTATACACTTAGGTTGACAAGTTCATAAACTTAAGAATCAATACTTTCCGAAAATTGTAAGAAACTGATTCCGGAGATACCTAATATTTTTAAAGATTACTCCCCTCTTTCATTTTATTAAAAAATTGTCTAGCACATATCTTGCCCAAGATTTTATTGTAAAAACATTTAAAAAATAAAACATTGAAAAAGCATTGTTTATTTTTAGAAGACAAAAAATTATTTTTAAAAAACAGTTAAAAAAAGTTTCGTTCAATAAATGTAAAAGGGCGGAAACATGAATGGAGCTCTTAAACATTTTTTTAAAATTTTCCTTTTAATTTTTAGAAAAAAAATGAGATAAATTACTCATCTATTTAATTGATAGTAAAAAAGAGTCGAAAAGAAGATATTTTTATAAAAGTAAATATTAGCAGAGAAAAAGTCAAATGAAACTAGGGAGAGACTAATACCTTTTGGGACTAGGATTTGAAACTATGAAAATGTTTTCAGGAAGGATAACCTTAGATAAAGGGAAGGGAATTATAAAATTTATAATATTTCCTCTAATTGAGCGGCGTCTCTATTTGAACGGCAGTCTCCAATAGAGCGTCCCCTTGAGAGGGGATTGAAAAGAGCGGCAGCCGCTCAATTAGAGGAAATACGTTAAGTAAATATTAGTCTTTGTCCCAGCAAAAATAAATATTCACCTCTCTTTCACTATATTAAACCCAAACCTAACAAAAATCCTAAAAGGTATTGATCTCCTTTAAAAAAATAGAAATTGGACAATTAAGGTAACGGTTCATATAAAAGCCTAAATGCTATTAAACAAGCTTTAATTTTTATAAATTTTTTTAAAAAAATCTTTAATCGAAACAGATTCCTCACTCTAATTAATTGTCCAATCTTCTCGACAAAATTATTAAAAAAAATACATTTTAAGCGTAACGTTAAAAAAACCAATTTAAATGACAACAGAAAAGCAAAATTTTGAAAGATTAAATAATGGGTAAAGAGTAAAAGTCGGGTGGTTGGTTGGAGGCAGAGGGGGGACACATACATAATTTGACAGCAGAAAAAAAATATATATAATTAAAAAAAAACAAATCTGGGAGTTTTACATATCTCTCCCCATATAAACTCTCCCTTCTCTTTAATAAAAATTTTGTTACATTTATTAAGTTGTATGTGTATTATTTTTAAGATAGTGTTAAAACTTAAATTTACAAACTTGAATTTCTATGTTATACACTCAATATTTTTGGGTCTCTTTAGCTTTTTATATTGCAAACTTGTTTTTACAAACAAGTTTAAATAAAGTCTGTTATTTGCCTCAGAAATAAACTTATTTATAAACTTAAGCCTACAAGTTTATAAACTTTATTTGTTTATGAACTTAAAAGTTTATTTTCGAGACAACAACAAACATGATTCAAGTTGTAAAAATAAGGGCTCTACTCCAGTTTATGCGTCCAATCGACTTTTATGCGTCCAATGACAGTTTATGCGTCCAATCAACAAAAAATTCGATTTTTCTTGGTGTTGCAAAGTTGGGGTATGGTTCCAAAGCATTTCTTTATGTTCGGGACCTAAGCCCACTGGGTCTGGGACCGTTCCTTACCCTATCCCTCGAAATTTCGGAAAGTTATAGCCAATTTTTAAAAATTTCGGAAAAACAATTATAACTTTCCGAAATTTCGAGGGATAGGGCAAGGAATGGTCCCAGACCCAGTGGGCTTAGGTCCCGAACATGATGAGATGTTTTGGTACCATACCCCAACTTTTCAACACCAAGAAAAATTGAATTTTTTGTTGATTGGACGCATAAACTGTCATTGGACGCATAAAAGTCGATTGGACGCATAAACTGGAGTAGAGCCAAAATAAGTTTATTTTCATAAACTTCCAAGTTTATAAACTTAAAAACACATCAACTTTCCCAACTTGTCTTATTTTGAAAACCAGAAAAAGTTATCAGTTCTATAAACTTACGTGTATAAACTTGTAACTTTTAAGTTCTTTGTTAAAATTGTTTGGATGAAAGAGAAAAGAGAGATTAAAAAAATTTTAAGAGAGAGATTTGCTGTCAAACAAAGAGAAAACAAATTTTTATTCAAATCAAACCTCCTTTAATTTATTTTTCACTCAATTCCAAATTTTTAAGAAACTGTCCCAGGAACCTGTACAAACAGCCATTCCATCATCAGTAACGCCCAAACAAGAAACACGATTGTCGTGCCCTGCCAAAACACCTAAAAATTGAAAAAAAAATATTTTAAATCTGAAAAAAAATTTACCAGCTCGTTCTTGACGCATAGAATCCCAAACATTACAATTAAAATCGTCATAACCAGCAAAGAGTAGACGTCCAGATTTGGAGAAGGCAACGCTGGTAATTCCTTTAAAAAATTAAATTTTTGAAGACTTCCTTTAAAATTTGAAAAACAAACCGCAAATTATATTGTCATGCGAGTACATGGCCAACTCTTGGTCTGCTCGAATGTCAAAAAGTCGACAAGTAGCATCATCTGAGCCAGTAGCGAAAGCATGTCCATTAGGAAAGAACTTAAATAAACGAAAGAATTGAATCAGTGCTATGAATATTTTGCTCATATTTTAACCAAAAACGGGATTATATATAAACAAATGTTTCGATTCTTGTCTATTTTGGGTTCTGGTCTCATGAAAAAAAGGGAGAAGTCAACTAATGTTAAGAAAGGATTATGGAGGACTAAAACATGAAACGGTAAATGCTCCTCTAATTCAATAAGTGAAGATCAGTTAGTAAAATGCTAAATGTTTGATAGCACTTAAAATGGTTAGGCAGCGGTTTAGAATCTAGAAGAGAGAAGGCTAAAGGTCTCAAGTTCATTCCTGCCATAAATAAACTTTTGATAACCCTTACTTATTAAATAAAACTTTCATCAATTAAACTTAAAAAAACAAACCGAAACAGCATTAATGTCAGATTCGTGTCCAGGAAAAGTTTGTTTACACATTCCTTCACGAATATCCCAAAGTTTAGCAGAAGCATCACAAGCCCCAGAAATAAATGTACGCATATCTGGAGACAAAGAAAGTGACATTACATCTCCTGTATGTCCAGTAAATGTTGTTAATTGTTGGCCTGTTTCAATATCCCAGAGAGCACTTAAATAAAAAAAATTTTTAAAAGAAAAATTCAAAATTAAAGAAAAACCAAGTCATATCACCAGAAGATGTAACAATTTGATTATCATCTAGAAAACGGCAACAAGACAGATATCCTGTATGTCCAGGCAATTCACGACTGACACGAACATTTCCCTCACGAGTTTTTAATGAATAAATACTACAAATATTGTCTAAACCACCACAAGCGACAAAAGATCCACTCGGTGCATAAGCACAAGTCATTACCCAACTGGAACGGAGAGGAATGGCATGCACCTAGAAAAAAAGGGAAAAATGAATTTTTGTTAAATTTTAGAATAATTTGAAGAATTAACTTAAAAAATTGCCCTCAAATCTCATAATCTTTTAGACGTCATTAGCAAGGCTACTATTCAAAATAAATTTTAAATTTCGCCTTTGCCCCAATCTTCACGTAAAATTTTTCATCATCGGGCAAATATTAGTAAATTAGACCAGCGCAGGCTTCGAACCCGCGATAAGTTTCAACAAAAGCTAGTTTTTAAACGATTGAACCAACGAGACACCCGATTTATTTTTAGAATCAACCTAATAAGATAAACGTCGTAAATGTGGTTATCAGTAGAGACAATCCGGTCCAAGTGCGGGACCGAATTTACCTGGCTTTGTAGACCTAAACCGAGAGCTTTGATAAGATCATGGGTTTCGGAGTGCCGGCCTATTATCATCACCTAATTACAAAGCTGGAAACTACTCTGAGGTCACTATTCAAAATAAATTTTAAATTTCGCCTTATATTACTAACCACAGGAAAAAACATAAAAATCGTCTCACAGGAGTCTCGAACCCTCAACCATCAAAAACCAAAACCCAATTCCTATTCCAAAAACTAAATTAAAAAAACCTTATTTGTAGTGTAAGAGTCCCAAACAATAAGTTTTCCATCTTGAGAGGCAGAAACCAAATTCCGAGAATCAGAAGCCCAATGCATTGCGTAAATTTTAGCCAAATGTCCACGCAATGTCCGTCTGGTCCGCATCTGAATCCGACCGATTGGTTCCAAATTAGCTGCCACGGAGGCAAGTGTTGTGTCATTTGCTTGTTTTCGAGCTTCCTATAAAATTAATTTTTTAAACTGGATTATATGAAAATATAATAAGCAAAGTATAGCCAAAAAGATAAATTTGGCCTACTCCCCCCCCCCCCCCATTTCAATTTAAACTACGGCAAGTGACTCTGGCTAAATTTTGCCCAGGCTTTAGATTAATTTACTTAATTTACTTGTCATAGAAAAATCATGGAAAACTGAAACGGAAAACAAAAAAGTTCAAAAACATTTCAGGATAATTCCCTATTAAAATAAAAGGTCGGTAACATCCACAAGGACCGTGCCAACCCTCATACCCTCCCCAAAATTATCAAAAACCTACTCTAATTTGACTTTTTAACTGTTCCGCCTCCTGTCGTAATTGATCCAATTCACTCATTTTGCTGGTTATTTATGCGTCAAGAAAAGAGCACTCCAATTGTTTAAATATATAATAAAATGAAGAGAAGAGTTTTTGAAGGAAGAGAGTTTGTTTGATTTTTAAACTAAAAAATGACAAAATGAAAGTCATTCAGCAGAAAAATATTTTTTATCGTCAAAAGGGAATTGTTTTGGGGTTTAAAACCTGTATCAACAAAATAAACAATGGTTTCAAGCCAACAGGCTCGAACCCTCAACTAATTAAGAGCCAAAACCTAAACGCATCCAACTAAACCACAGATCAAACTTAGTAAATATTCCTCAATAATACAAAATATCTGGAAAGTAAAACCATTGTTTGGATGCTCCTTGGAGCTCGTACCAAAATTTTAGAAGTATTGAAAGGAGTACGAGTACCAGCAAAAGATACGAGCATTTATGAGAGAACAAGAAAAAATTAAGGAAAATTTTCACTTATAGGAGGTTTTTAATGAGTGGACGGATATGGACGTTGAGGTGTCTCTCTGAGGACTCAGCTCTTCGAGCTGACATGAGTCGAACGACACCTCACACGTCCATATCCGTCCACGCATTAAAAACCTCCTATAAGTGAAAAGTACCAAATTAAGGCCTGACAAGCAACTTTTTTTTAAATTTCCAAACAGATTAGGAGCTTTTCGTTTACCGCTACATATATAAAACTATTGAAATCAAAAGTTGACCTTATTTTATATCCTTTTTATTTAATTAAAAAATTTTTTTTTACCTGAACTACAGCCGTATAAATTACTGATTTTGATTTTTATTTAATTGCTGCTGTTGTCGTTATTGTCGTTATTATATGATTCTCTTAGTGCGACATATTCATCATATCTTATAGCCATATTGAAAATTATATAATTTTAAAATCTAAAAAATGGGAAATTAAAAATGATATTATTGAAGGAAAAAAACAAAATTAAATATTATTTTTATATTGTTTAAAAAGTGAAAAATTAATAGGAAGAAAATGAAGGTGTTATTTCGTTAGATTTGTCATAGAAAAACAACGATTTCTTGCACTTATCGACTTGTAACTTTTTAACGAGTGATCAGACATGATCCATCCAATTGGAAAAAAGATAGCGCTTATTGAGAGCTTTCGAATGGTATTGGATGAATCAAAGAAAGCTATAGCCGAGTGTTATCGGTTTCGCTCAGAAACGAAACCTTCAGGGTTTCGTTTCGGGCTGAAACCGAAACCCCTAAACGAAAGCACGGTCCCCAACGATATGTAGAATCTGCATTTTCAATTTTAAAAATTTTTTATTTTGCCCATTAACAAGGAGATAAATAAAATAAAGTTCTGAGACTCTACCGTACCCATACTCAAACGCAGGTGAAACCGGTTGGGGTCAGTTGAGCCCCACCAGTTGAGCGCCAGAGAACTTTGATCAGCTATAACTTTTTAAGCCTTGATCCAATAAAAATAAGTTTTATATCATTCGAAAGCCCTCAATAAGCGGTATCTTTTTTACAACTGGATGGATCATGTCTGATCACCGGTTAAAAAGTTACAAGTCGATAAGTGTGAAAAACAACGATTTCCTGCATTTATCGACTTGTAACTTTTTATCCGGTGATCAGGCTTGATCCATCCATTGGAAAAAAGATACCGCTTATCGAGGGCTTTCGAATGATATAATAATCATTAGGAGTGATTAAAGCACAAAAAAGTTATAGCCGATCAAAGTCGGCTGGCGCTCAACCGGCGGGGCTCAACTGGCCCGCTCCGGGTGAAACTAATCGTTTGGATTGAATAAATAAATTAAAGAAAATATGGAAGACTAGAAAGGATTGATTTTTGAATTAAAAAAAAATAAAAATTTTGAAAAAGATTTTAGTTTAACATTTAATGAAAGTTCATCCATTTTATCAATAAAAAGGAGGGAAAATTAAAGGGAAAAAAACGTTTTGGAAAAAAATAGTTTGAAATATATACACACATCTACCCCACAAAATAAAAAAAAGGGGGTCTAGTAATAACCACAAAAGGAAAAAAGACGAGAAGAGTGTTTTGTTGTGGTGGCAGTCATGGGGATTGAGACTAGAAAATGAAAAATATAGAAAATATGTAGAAAGGGAAGTATAGAAGAATATATAGTTGTGTGTGAAGGAAGGTTTTTTTGACTTGTATAGGAGAGAAACACATAAAAATTGGAGGCAATTGCCTTTAGAGGAAATAAAGAGGGTTAGTAGAGTCTAACAATAAAAAGTGTTGGGTGGATGCTAGAGATAATGAAAATGAGAGACGGCAGAGAAAAATACAAAAATTTAAATTCTGTTGAAGGGTTAGTAGAGTCTTACAATAATGTGTTGAATAAACAAAAAAGATAACGAAAATGAAAGAGACGGCAGAGAAAAATACCAAAATTAAGTTTTGTTGACAGATGATTCTGCACCAGATTGTCTTTTGGTGATGAAAGGTCAAACCCTCTAGTAAATCCTCGTTCTCTTTATTATGGATGGGCCGGGTTACCCGAAACATGACCCGATACATGGGCTCTTTTTTGACCCGAAATCCGAAGAAAATTTTGAAAACCCGACCCGACTTTTTTCCTCAGCTGGCCCGTCCCTTGTTCTCTACTGAGAGGAATTGATGAATTGTTAAAGAAAAAAATAATTACTTCAACAATGGGTGACAAAATTAATAAATTATTTAAAAAATCAAGTAAAAACAATAAACAGATAATGATGATATTTTAGACGAAAAAGCTTGGAAAAATACAAAGGAAGGATAAAAAGCGTGTCTTATTTAAAAACAATGAGTTTTACATTAGCCTAGAGATGTTAGACACAACTGTCTATATTTATTAGAGCAACATAGGTCGGTATAGTCTAACAAAAAATAGGGGGACAGTTGAGTCTCCGTCCGTAACTTCTTTTTTTTTCCGTAACCTCTTTCAATCCGGACAAATTTTATACCATTCGAAAGCTCTTGAAAAGCGGAATAATTTATCTAACTAGACTGGCCTGATCCGATCATTCCCTAATAAGATATGACCAGATAAATGAAGGCAATGTCCAGTTTTCTCTTTTTCTCTGTTCATTATAGCCTCCCAACAATATTAGCTATAAAAACGTTTTTGCACAATTTGCAGCGGTCCTCTCTCTCTTTTTTCGTCTCCCGAACAATTTTGCTTTCATCTATGGATTACGGGCAGTCGATATTTTGACGATTGGGAAAAGAGAGGAAAAATGGTAGAGGATTTATAGAGGAAAATAGAAGAAATTTAAAAGAAGGGATTTTCTCTTTTAAAAGCAGTAAAATACAAATGTAATTTATTTGTAAATTTATTGGAAAAATATTAAAAATTTGTTTTTGAGAAATACATTCTCTCTAAATGTACCCAGTTTCGAAGCAGAAAAAAATAAATTTCACGAAATTTCGAAATTGAAAATTTTTACGAAACGAAGAAACACGAAATTCGAAACGCGAAATTTCGGAAAATATTGGCATTATGGTATATACCAGACATGGTCACGGATACAGATCTTGGCATCCATATCCGCATATTTACGGCGTATACAGGCGGATATCCGCAGGCATTTTGATATTATCTGTATCCATATCCGTATCCATGGGCAGGTCTGGTATTTACTCTCTTTACAACGACACTCGCTCTTCCAGCCCCAGATACCTCCATATATATATATACCAACCACCTCCAAAACGTTACTTATATGCAGAGGTGGATCGGAATTCCGATTTCCGACTTCCGATTTCCGATTTCCGACGTTTTTTTTCCTTCCGATTTCCGACTTCCGATTTCCGACTTCCGATTTCCGAAAAAAATTCTGATTTCCGATTTCCGAGTTCCGACTTTTGAGCCAGTTCCGATTTCCGGCTCTTCCGATTTCCGACACTTCTGACTGTTCCGATCCATCTCTGTTATATGGTGGTCATTCTGGTTGAGTAAAACAAGTAAAACAATTTGGATAAATAAATAATTTTTAAATTAAAATTAGCTATAATTTTAAGAGGAAGGAAAACATAAAAATTTTTTGGTTAAAAAATAATTTCTATATTTGGTTGTTGATTTATTATTGTTTAAAAAATAAAAATAGACCATTACTATATTTAGAAGTAAAAGTACAAAGATTTTTAAATTCTCAAGAATAATTAATTAATCAGAAAAAAATGTTCAAAAAATAATAACAATCAAGTTTAACAATTATTATTATTAAATTGAGTAGAAAAAGGGTTAATGAAATTAATTTTGTATAGAATTACTAATTTATTATAATTTTTGAGAACAGAAAAATAAAATTGAGGATACGAAAAATAAAAGACGAAATTTCGAAATGAAAAATTCAATTTCGAAATGCAATTAGAAAAACACGAAATTTTGAATAAGATAAGAAATTATAATAAAAAGATAAAAATGGAAATCGTTTTTTGGTAAGAACCTCGTTTATCAAGATCGAGATACTCGACCAATCAGCAAGTTCAGTCACTATGTTCGTTTTATACTTTAGGGGAAAAAGGGAAGCTATAGGAGTTAAAAAGTAGTAGAGCTGTCCAAGACCAAGAAATTTTCCAAGACTCAAGACTTGACCCCAAGACAAAGACCGATAAAACCCAAGAAAAGTTTTGAGTCAATAATCAATACCAAGAGTTTTGGACAGCTCTAATAAGTAGTGACCGGAGTGTACCGTATACCAACGGTATTTCTCGGTATCGGTATTACGGTACAGAATACAGTACGGTACAAAATTCCAATCGCTAGTTATAGGTTCTCATTAGGATTAAATCAAAATCCAAAATTTCTATTTCAAAATTAAAAATCTCAACCCTTCAAACAAGCCGCAAATCTGTGCACTTAAAATAAAGAAAAGCAAAGAAATAAAAGTGCTATGAAATAAAAAAAAAGATTTTTTAAGAGGAAAATTTGTGTGTTTTAGTAAAATAAAAGAAAAGGGAAAATGCAAAAAAGACAATCCACAGACAAAGTAATCCACCCGACAAAAGACGTCATTCCCCCTTATTTACCCCCCAAAAAATGTTTAGAGTATATTGCTCATAAATACAACTGAAATATTATATTTTACTAAATACTTCACTCATTTTCTACATAAAAAATGCTTTTTTTAAAGTAAAAAACCACAGGAATACTAGTTAATATATCCTCTCCCCTTCCCGTCCTCTCCATTCCCTTTTACCCTCCCATTATTCCTTTTTTCAAGACTCTCAAGTCAGATTTAATACATCGGACCTTATTACAAGATACCCCCATTGAGGCATAAATGAGGTGTCTTATAATGAGCTGTACATTAAATAGAAGGTATCGTTTAGGCAAAAAGCGCCCTTTACTTAACAAGGTTTCAAAAACACAAATCTTTAAGCTTACAAAATAATCAAGCTTGAATTTTCAGAGGCCAATGAGATAAATGGGATATAGAAAGATTTGAAGGATATCGGGGGAAATAAGCAGGTATAAGGGGTTTCCCTAAATCCTTCACAGAATCCTTCAATATATATTTCCGCTACAGCATTTAAAATTAAAGTTGAGTGGTCGAAAAAAGTCCGGGGTTCATAGCCAGACATTCCTGGTCTACAAATAGAAAACATTTTAAATTGAGGTATTTCTGGAGTTGAATCTCGTTAAAAACGCATTCCTCAAGACCTAATTGTATAGACTTAAAAAGGAAAGAGTGAGAGATTTGCTAACAGGGAGACGTGTTATCGAGATTAGATTGTTACTAAATAAATAAACAAGAAAAGTGTTTGTTTGTTAAAAAATATTTTTTTATGTTTATAGTTAAACCAAAGATTATATAAACACTAGAATATTTTAGAAGAAAAAAAATATTTTCTGAGAAAATAAATATTTAAATGTTTATTCATGAAAAAACAAAAAATCCAAATTTGTTCTTAACTTCTTTTTTGTTTAAATAAAAAAGGGGTTGTTTATTGAAAAGAAAATACTAATTTTGGAGGAAAAAGGAGATAAGGAGAAATTAGATATTTAAATATCTACAAATGTGTTTAATTTAAAATTAGTTTTTTCAACTGAAACTCTAACATTTCAACCCTATTTGACACAAAAAGGAACACACAATTGGTGGTGTGATTGTGTAGCAGGACCCCGAAACTCAAATTTTTTCTCAGCTTGTGACATTCTTGTTGTTGAGTGTTAGTGATGTTCAGTGTCATTCTATTTGGACCATACCCCCCAGTTAGCCTCTGATATCCTTCGTTTCTTCCAGACACAATTCCACCTTCGCCTGACTTTAGCAAATCTTGGACAGAGACCCTGAACATAACAAATTTGGACGTCCAGGGGTGTGCCATTTCGCCTTCCGTCTTTCGCTTTTTTGAAACGACTTTCGCTTTTTAAAATCTGTTTTGGCACATCCCTGGTATAAACCGAACAAAAGCTAAAAAATTTTTTAAAATAAAATTAAATAAAAAATAGCAGCAAAAAATAAAAATATATTTTTAAATAAAAAATTTATATGACGAAAAAAGGAAGTATAATAAATAGTACATTGTTTAATTGAAAAAAAGGTCTAAATTTATTATTATTATTATACCTATTTTATTATTATTTTTAACTAGCTGAAGGGCGTGTAGCTGCAGGCGGTAAATTGCTGAATGGGTTTAGTTTTATCGGGGGGAGCCTTTGATACTATACTTTTTGGGGTTGGAAAGCCTGACGGCTTTGGGGCGCGCTTCGCGCGCTGCTAGAGCTTTGGGGGCGCGTCCAGGGACGCGCGTGGAAAGCCTGCGGCTTTAAAAGGACGCTAGATTTTCTTTTTTGCTTGGCGATTTACGTTAAATATATTTAGAATCCTTGGCTTTGGATTTTGGGGGCCTTCGGCCCCCTTTTCGTTTTGAGTGCCTTTTGGTAGCTGTGATGGGTTGATTCGGGGCGTTTGGGGGGCCTTCGGCCCCCCAAACCCAGCGTTTAGACGGATACTGTGCCTTTTGGTAGCTGTGGTGGGTTGATTCGGGGCGTTTGGGGGCCTTCGGCCCCCCAAACCCAGCGTTTAGACGGATACTGTGCCTTTTGTAGCTGTGATGGGTTGATTCGGGGCGTTTGGCTTTTTTGCTTGGCGATTTACGTTAAATATATTTAGAATCCTTGGCTTTGGATTTTGGGGGCCTTCGGCCCCCTTTTCGTTTCGAGTGCCTTTTGGTAGCTGTTGTGGGTTGATTCGGGGCGTTTGGGGGGGCCTTCGGCCCCCCAAACGCCCCCCCCCCCCAAAAAAAGGGCCTTCGGGCCCCCAAACGCAGCGTTTAGACGGGTACTGTGCCTTTAGGTAGCTGTGGTGGGTTTATCCGAGGCGTTTGGGGGGCCTTCGGCCCCCCAAACGCAGCGTTTAGACGGATACTGTGCTTTTGGTAGCTGTTGAGGGTTGATTCGGGGCGTTTGGGGGGACTTCGGCCCCCCAAACGCAGCGTCCCAAACCCAGCGTTTAGACGGATACTGTGCCTTTTGGTAGCTGTGATGGGTTGATTCAGGGCGTTTGGGGGGCCTTCGGCCCCCCAAACGCAGCGTTTGACGGATACTGTGCCTTTTGGTAGCTGTTGAGGGTTGATTCGGGGCGTTTAGGGGGCCTTCGGCCCCCCAAACCCAGTGTTTAGACGGATACTGTGCCTTTTGGTAGCTGTGGTGGGTTTATCCGAGGCGTTTGGGGGGGGCCGAAGGCCCCCCAAACGCAGCGTTTAGATCCCCCTCGGCCTTCGGCTTGGGGCCTTCGGCCCCCAAATCCCCCCACCCTCGAAAACTCTGACCCTCATAATTTGGTCAGACTCAAGTGACCCCCAAACAGAATATCTATTTTTCGATGGTGTTGAGGCTGCTCTACAATATAACGTAAGTCTTTTTTATTAAGTGCCACTCTTTTGGTACCCCACTGGGTATGGTACCGCCCACCCCCAAAAATTCGACCATTTATAACTTTTGCCAAAATGGTCAGAAAATTATACAAAAAATATTTTTATGCTCAGCTCGATGAGAGCTTTCGATTGATGTATCATTTGGCCTATTTATGGCCATTTTGGAAAAATTATTTTTTTGGTCGAAAATTTCGGCCGGGAAAATCGCCGAAATTTTCAAAAAATCATAACTTTCCCAAAGTTAACCTTTTTTGAATATTTTAAAGAGCTATTCTATGCAGAAAATTCTGCACTAAACAGGAAAAATAATTGCGGCCCGAACTGCCGGCAAAAATCCCGAATTTTTTTCGAAAAACCGAAATATTTTCGGGTTTTCGAAATTCGACCCCTACACCCCCAATTTCGAATTTTTTCGAAATTTTCTTCAGTCAAAAAAATTCTAATTTTTTATACTATTTTATAAAGCAACCCCCATCCAATTCCTTCCACCCCAAAAAAAGTTATGGTCCCCCAAAAATTCCCGAATTTTCCCCAAAAGGGGTTTGTCCCCGCCCTTTGGTTCTGAGGGCGGGGACAAAATTTTCGAATTTTGACCCAAAATTCGACTTATATGGTACTCTGACATGCGCTGAGTACGAATCCGGTGTCAGAAAAATTTTTAAAAATTTCCCCGGTACGTTAGAGTCTCATAAAGTTTTGCGACATTTTGCCAATTTGGCTATAACTTTTTGAGACTCAAGTGGACCCCCAACATATTATACCTTTTTCTGACCGCCAGGGGACGCTCTTTCGATCTGGCTATCGAAATCGAGTTTCAATTCACGTTACAAAAAGTCGACTTTTCGACCCCGACTCTTTGACCCATAACACCCCCAAAAGTTCACCCGAGACTCTAGTGTCCAACACCAAATATTTTTCTAACATCCCACACTACAATATCACTCCCAGGCCCCAAGACCCCCCACTTCTCAAAGACGCGTTATAACGCGTTGAAATATTCATCCGGCCATTTCAGTGCCACACTCAAGTGCGGCACCAAAATGGCCTATCCCAAAAAATTCCCCATAGTCACTTACCTAATACCCCCCAGGTCCGATCTTAATCCTCCCAACCGTTCCCGAGATATACCTTAAAAACAACGTTTTGTCCGACAAAATTGGACAATTCACGGACATTCGGTGAATTTTTGCGCGCCCATAAGTCCCCGGGACTTCACCCGATTTTCAAAATTTTTTTTTTGTTGAAACCCCCTAATAGTAGACCAGGCCCCTCTAAGCAGACCCTTTCCGCTCCGACTTCTGGTTCACGAGATAGGTACGTGACCGCGGCCGTTTCGGTGCCAAGACTTCATCGCAGGAAAATCTCTATAGTTTTCCTGGATGCCCCGTAAAAAGTACCCCCCAGGATGTCAGGCTTCGGGGAAGCTGCCGGCCTTCGGCCGGCAGATATGAGTTTTTAAATTTAATTGAGCTTAATATTTTATATAATATAATAATTATTTGCTTTTGTTTTTATTTTTCAGAATTAAAAATATATTTATTTACGTAATTAGAAAGGTGAGGAGATCTTCTTCTCCTTTTTTTGTCTTTTTTGTGTGACGCAATTTCTCTCTAAAAAATTTTTTTTTCAGTATATTTAAATAGCTATTCTCCCTTTTTTTATTCATTTATTGCCATTTTTGACGGTAAAAAAAGTAAAAATAAGGGGGAAAAAGGGGAAAAAAGATGAGAGAGTTTTTGAGGTAAAATAGCTAGCTAGGTATTTATTAGAAGCAATTATTTTGGTTGATGTTAATATTAATGATGGATTTAAAAAGGATTTTTAAAATTAATTTTTTTACAGGTAGAAAAGGGTAAAAATAGGGGTAGAAAAATTATAAAGGGGAAAATTAAAATATTTAAAAAATAGGGGCAGGTAAGGAAGCAACATAGAATCATCCTGATAGATCAAAACGTACCAATAAAGAAGTTAAATAACAATAGGACGGGATGGAAGAGATTAGTGATTAACTAGGTAGTATGAGTCCAAATTCATTTTTTTCCGAAAATCGGAAATTGGATTGGGAGTGAGTGTGTCAAAGATCTCGGGAATACTAACAACGGTAATATGCCTAGAAACACCAACCACCCACCCACTAACGTTCTCTCCTCTTTTAAGTCTCCATGGTGCAAAACCTTTTTTTAGGCTGGGAAATAAAATTTTTTTGCTGTTTTTGAATAGATTAAATAACCACCCTCACCTAAGTAAAATATTTAATGAAAATAAATTCATGGAAAAAAATATTTTTTAATGGCACTGTGAATTGCTTAACAATAAATATATGCACAGAGTATATTTATTGCCATGGCAGCAATTTATTAAAAAAAAATAAAATGAACAACCACCCTCAACATTAAAATTTATTGAGGTACTACCTAGTATATAAATTTATTTTTGAAAAAAAATTAAAAGTGATTTTATGCGGAATTTGACTATAGAGAGTTAATAAAATTAAAAAATATGAAATTTGAAATCTATTAGAATAGCCGGCCATTCTATTTTTCAATCACCCTCCAAAGGGCCATTATATTAATGGGAGCCGTTTAATTGGAGTGACCATTCTAATAGAGATTTTATTATAGTGAATAGATGGGGATTAAAGTTAAATATTATAGATTTGTGGGATGAATCATGAAATAAAAAATGCCGGATTTCTAGGGGGGGATGCACAGAAATCCTGTGTGCGAGCCTGTAGTCCAGAAAAACTTAGGACTCTTTAAAAAATATTTGTCGAGTGTCTATATCATAGAAACTAAATGTCGATTCAAAATGCGTAAAATTGCTAAAACACATCCCCCGGGACCGAAAAACGAACCAGACATATCGAAAAGAGAGAAAATTTTCATGAACATTTAACAAGTTTTTTTACAATTTTGTGCAGATTAAATTTTGTCATCCTTCGGATTTCTTGAATGTTTCAGAGTCTTAATTGCGTCTGTTTTCGTTTACTTTTTCCTTTCAATTTTTATTTGCACTTTTCTTTATATCAACAGAGGAGTATAATGAAGAGTAGTATAATGAAGATAGCTTCGATTCTTACTTACTTATTTTGGAAATACAGACTTACAAACTAGAGACCGGACTGGTAGTCGATCGAGATGATCGTCTCGGTCCGGTCTCTATTACAAACCAAACTTTATACTTAGGAAATTTAAAATGTACTTATAAAATTTACTTATTTACCAAGAGGGGAATATTATCGAGAGAGGGGTACCCTGCATTATTTTATTTTAAATCCCGTTTTCATCACAATCGACAACTTCTTGTTCCCAAATAAAATCAACAACTACGGCAGCATGGTCTGATGGCCATTCTTTGGGACTTAAATTTTTGTTTGTTGGGTATGTAAATGCTTCCAATGGAATTAATTGTGATCCTTGGTAGAAAATGTAGTCGATACGGTCTGCTGGTTCATTTGAATCTGCTCTGGCTTTGTCATAATTGAATGGCCAAGTTGTGCCTGTGTTGGGTTAAAAAAATAATTTTTTTACACTGCTTGTCTTAATTGTTTCTTTGATTTTTTCTGATTTTTTTTATTTGTTCTGATTTCACCTTTATATTATTCTAAAATTGCTCTGGTTTTTGGTTTTCTGTGAGTGTTCTGATTTTATTCTGAACTTATTCTGATTTCTGTTATGTTCTGATTTTATTCTGAACTTATTCTGATATTATTCTGAAATTGTTCTGATATTATTCTGAATTTCTGAAATTATTCTGAATTCTTTTCTGATTTTATTTTAAAAGTGTTCTGATTTTCTAAAACGTTTTGATTTTATTCTGATCCCTTTCTTTCATTTTACTCAACTTTTCTGGTCCCTTTTGATTTTATTCCACTTTATTATTCAAAAAATAGTCTACCCGGTTCTTCTATAGGATCGTTAAGAGCTCGAAATGTATCAGTAAACCCAGCTTCTGTCAGAATTTTTGTCGTTGGCCATTCAATAACTCTTCCATAATGACTTTGTCTTAAAGAAATTTTCTTATTGAAATTTTTTTAAATTCTCACTTTGTTTCTTCAATCCAATCCTGATGTGATGGTGTATTAAAATCACCAACTAGCAATAATGGCACAGACAATGATTGGCTTTTGTTAAGCCAATCTTTAAATTGTTTGTTGTTAAGAAAAAGTTGTTCAATATCACCAATACGGTCTGAAAAAAATAATTCTGATTTTTAAAATTCTGATTTTTACAAATTATGATGAATACGATTTATCAAAAATCCTTTATTCTGATATAATTCTAAAATTGTTCTGATTTTCTGAAATTGTCCTGGTTTTCTGAAATTGTTCTGATTTTTTCTGGTTTTCTGAAATTGTCCTGGTTTTCTGAAATTGTTCTGATTTTTTCTGGTTTTCTGAAATTGTCCTGGTTTTCTGAAATTGTTCTGATTTTTTCTGGTTTTCTGAAATTGTCCTGGTTTTCTGAAATTGTTCTGATTTTTTCTGGTTTTCTGAAATTGTCCTGGTTTTCTGAAATTGTTCTGATTTTTTCTGGTTTTCTGAAATTGTCCTGGTTTTCTGAAATTGTTCTGATTTTTTCTGGTTTTCTGAAATTGTCCTGGTTTTCTGAAATTGTTCTGATTTTTTCTGGTTTTCTGAAATTGTCCTGGTTTTCTGAAATTGTTCTGATTTTTTCTGGTTTTCTGAAATTGTCCTGGTTTTCTGAAATTGTTCTGATTTTTTCTGGTTTTCTGAAATTGTTCTGATTTTTTGAATTTTTCTGCTCTATTATGATTATCTTTCTGATTATTTCTACAAATTCTGATTTTTTAAAGTCTACCCTTTATTTTTAACTTTTTCACTTTCATAAATTTCAGCTTCTGTTGTACTCCTTTTATCTCTTATTATTTCGGGTCCATAATTTTCCCAGAACAAATGTAGCGAAAATAAATTAATTGGCCATCCATTCAGTTCGAATGAGGCGCCGTTGCCAGCCGTATTACATCCATCATCAGAGATCTCGGTAAGCTTTAACGTTGAATAAATAAAAATAATTATGATTTTTATAATTCTGTGTTTTGATTTCCATAAATTCTGATTTTCACAAATTCTAATTTTCAAGAATTCTGATTTTTAGAATTCTGACTTTCAAAAATTCTGTTCTTATAAAATTCTGATATTCAGAAATTCTGATCTTTGAAATTCTGATTTTCACAAATTCTGATGTTATAAATTCTGATTATTTTCAAAAATTCTGGTTTTTATTTTTAAGTTACTCACGTTTAGTCTGCTCAATATAGCTGTGTCTGCATATATACATGATCTCTTTACGCTAATCCATTTCTGTTTCGGGTCGGAAATATTTTGTAAGTTATTTAAATGTTTGGCTATTATTTTTTCATCATCGAGTAGTAGTACTTCCTTTTAAAACAAATTTGTGGATTTAAATTTTTTATGTAATTTTTAAAATTTCTAAAAAAAATTTCAGACAACTTTTTTTTTAATTTTACTCTCTCATTTTGACTTTTTTTCAATATTGAATAGTTTATTTACTATTATTTTTCACTTCAGTTGCCATTTGTTTCATGATATTTTTTGTTTTTTTTCCAGTGATTAAGTCAAAATTTTGTTATTTTTCCAATGGGTAGAGAGGAGCGGTCTAAGCGTTACCTCCTATTTTTGAATGTATCTCTCTCAGATTTCCCCCAAAACTCGGAGCTTTATTTTTTTATTGGGGCTAAATCCTTGACTTTTTACGAGACATTGCATTATTTTAAATACCTGTAATGCAACAATATCAGCATTTAAATTTGCAAGGTGTTGAGCAAATTTAAATAGCCCTTTTTCCCTCCCTCCTCCATGTATTCCTCCATTCCATATATTTAAAGTAACAATTCTAAATTTTATATCTTCACAGTAACATATTCCAAAAAAGAATATTTTTAATAGAAATATTAATTTTTCGAATTTAATAAAGTTGTTTTCTTTCATTTTGTTTTTTTAGTTGTTTTTCCTGTTGTAGTTATTGTTATAATTTCCTATGAATTAAGTTTTTGAAAAAATTTTTTTCCAAAAAAAATTTTCTTGATCAGGAATATTATATGTGATTTCCTTAAGAATTAACCTTGGAAAATTTTTTTTGATAAGGAACAGTGTTGGGTATGGCTCCGAAAAATAACTCTGTAGCCCAGAGCCGGAGCCAAGAATTTGAAATGCTCGGAGCCGGAGCCAGCAAATGCCCAATACCCAGCACTGATCAGGAATATTTTTGGTAGATGACAATTTTTAAGGTACACACTAGAACGTGTTTCGACTATATAATGTCTTTATTAACAAGGAAAAAAATTTTTTTAATAAAATAAAAATCAGGGAATTAGGTATGTAGAGAAATCAGGCAATTGTGTTTAAAGAATAATAAAAATAAATAAAAAAATTTTTTTGAGGAAAACTTTCTCTCTTTTATTTTCTTTTTATTTAATAAAGGCTTTTACTCATCTAATGCCTATATAATTTATTCAATAAAAAATTACAACAATTAAATAAAGAAGAATATTAATATTTTTTACAAAAGAATATTCAAATAAATGCTTTAAATAAATATTAATGACGTTAATAAATAATTTAAAAAATTGAAGAAAATTAAAAAAAAATTTTTCTTGCAAGAATTCATCCCAAATTCATCCCAACCAACACTTTCTTTTTTTTGGGAGGGGGTGGGTGGGTAAACCTTACCTTTCTCTTATTTTCTATCTCTATTTTTGGAAAAGCTTTTTTTATAATTTTTAGCAAATAATAAATTTTCTTTTTTAAATAAAAAAATTTTTTTTGGTGAATACTCTTTGATTTTTAAATTTTAAAAATATTTTTTCATAATTTTGGGTTTCTAAAAATAAATATATAAATTTTGCCTTTTTATTTATTTAGCTGTTAATTATAATTAAATTAAATTAAATTTTTTTTTATTTTTAAATTATTAATATATCTTTTTGCTTTTTAAGAAATTGTGTTTTGACGTTCTCCCTTTGTTTTGAATTTTTAGGGGAAAAATTATACTTATGTTAATTGATGTATTTGTTGTCAACTGTTCATTTTTTCTGATTTCTTTTGATTCCTGTTCTGATTTTTTGGGTTCTGATTTTGTCTAATTTTTGTTTTTATTTCTATTCTGATTTTTGTTCCTATTTCTGTTCTAAATTTTGTTCTGATTTTTTCTTTCTTATTCTCCTTTTTCCATTTTTTTGCTTCAAATCAAAATTAATTTTTAAGGTAAAAATTATCTATATTTAATAGAGTAACCAACAGCAACTATTAAACAAACGTCCTCAATTATTATTTGTTATTTAAAAAAATTATTTTCAGTTGTTTTAATTTGCCTATTAAAAAGAGCAATATTTTTTTCTTTCTAAAAGGGAGAGATGATTCCCTCATTATTATTTTTTTTCATTATTATAGGAATGGAAAAAAATTTGTTTGCTAATTTGTGATAAGAGAGAGGAAATTCTCTTATTTTTTTATTTTTAAATCTATTTTGAAAAAAATTTTTCCAAAACAAAAGAAGCTTAATTAGAAAATTTATTAGAAATTTGTTAATGGCACTGAAGGAATTAAAGCATATACCGCAAGGTAGACTCGCTCCTCTTCGGAAACATTCCAAAGCTTTTGAGGAAGAAAATAAACAACAAACTGAAAAAGGTGTACATTTTTTGGGTCTATTTAGTCTAGAGTTTAGTAGTCCAATGAAAGTTTATATTAGTTAATTCAAAGTTTTCAATTTTGAATAGAATTTTAAGAGAATTCCATGACAATTTATGAGTCCATACAAATATTAGAATGCGGGTTTGGACGTTTTGTTGGTAAATGTCCAGCTCGTCACCACACATGTCCGCAAATAACTTTCAGCAAAAAATGCATTTTGCTGCATTCTTCTCCTTTCCTCTCCCTACCATAATTTTCCTCGGGTAATTAACTTATAAGTTGACAGTTTGGCGCGAATAACAAAGGAGGCAAAAATGTCTATGGATCCATTATATGTTTATTAATCAATTCTTTTAATTAATAATGCCTCTTTCGTGCCCAACAAATAATTCTGCAACTGAAAAATTCTGGATTCCGTTTTTTGATGACAAATCGCTTGAGATCGAGAATAAGAAGCAATCACAACTAAAGATTATTGAATATTTGCAAGGTTTTAGACTTCTAAAATCTGAAATGGATTGCCCGAAATGTTCAGCCAAGATGACTATTAGGTGGAATAAAGGCTATTGCTGGACGTAAATGATTAAAGTAAATGACTTCACTAACGTTATTTAGGTGTCCAAAGCGTGAATGTCGATCTAATCTCACTGTCCGGAGTGGAAGTGAATTTTTTTCTTTTGAAAATAACAAGAATCGCCTATCCTTGTATCAAATTCTGAAGATTCTTGAATATTATCTAATGTCGACTCCTTTATCACTTTCGGTAATTTTTTATCATTCAACCCGTTTATTTCTCTTTTTTCATGTCCAAAAACTTCAACTTAATCGTAAGACAGTCTACGACTGGCGCAGCTTTACATCCTTTGATTGAGCGCCACATAGCTCGTAATACGCTCATTTATTCTGATGAGTGGCGTGCCTATAACGGACTTGAGCAAATAGGATATAAGCATAGAACAGTCAACCACCAAGAATTTTTCGTTGATCCAAAGACTGGTGCAAATACACAACAAATTGAGGCCTTTTGGAATAGATTGCGTTTTAGATGCGTTAGACAAATGAGACATTTATCAGAAAATGAATTACCTAAATATATGGCTTTTTACTGGTTTCTATCATTACATTATAACCCAATCAAAGGTTCTTATCCACCTGATTTACTTGAAATATATTTGAGAACTCTATCACAGATTTATATTCTTTAATTTTTATTTATTTATTTGTAAATAAACATTTTTCTTATTGCCTCCTTTGTTATTCGCGCCAAACTGTCAACTTATAAGTTAATTACCTGAGGAAAATTATGGTAGGGAGAGGAAAGGAGAAGAATGCAGCAAAATGCATTTTTTGCTGAAAGTCATTTGCGGACATGTGTGGTGACGAGCTGGACATTTACCCGTTTTGTTATTTGAGTTTTATAGGGGTTTGGATGTTTTTCAAGTTTAATTTTTAATTTTTTGACCATTATAATTAATAAAAAATTTTATAAACAGAAGAATCAAATCAACCTAATCAAATAAATATTGTTGAGGCTAATCAAGGCACTTCTACTGCTGCTATTTTAGAGCCTGGTCCGATAAAAAAAGATTTATTTTTAAATTTAAGAAAAAAGGTTTTCAGACAAATCAACAAATCCGACTTATGTTCGTCCAAAATTTAAAACAATAGCTAAAGTAATTTTTAAATTAAAAATCTGCAAAAAAAATTTTTGTCCGCAAAAAATTTTTTTGCGGACAAAAAATATTTTTGCGGACAAAGAATTTTTTGCGGATTTTCCCTCCAAAAATTTTTCAAAAAATTTCTATTTGAAAGGGCCTAAGTTTAATGAGCCGTGTACGTGTTGCAGATGCAGCAATTAATAGAGAACAACAAGCATTTTTTAGTAAATACGGTATAAGTACAACAAGTTGTGGGGGTGATGCTCAAAATCAAGTGGAGGAAAAACAGAATAATAATAATGCTAATAACAATAGAGGATTTTTGTGTTTGAAAAATGTTAATTTAAATGGAGGTGAGAGGTTTTGCTGTTTGCCCTTATTATTATATGACCCTTGCGTTGAAGGGAAATTAACGCAAGGACTAAAGGGAAATTTCTTCCGTTGAGGGAGGGGGGGAGGTATTGTTTGGACAGCTCCTCCCTCATCCAGTGTTCAGCCAAAACGTAAAATATATCTTAAACTAAGAGGCGTATTTAATGATATTTGCATCTTACAATGAGCTACTTAGGGCTGTCGGTTCTGGATCGAACCGAACCGAGGAACCGATGATTTTTCGGTTCGGGTTCTTTGGTTCGGCTCCGGATATACGAAGACTTTCCAAGAACCGACAAGCCTAAGCTGACTGTATTAGATATTTTCTGACATGAAAGAAAAAAAATAATTTTCAGTCTCCATATGGGAATATATTCGTCATCAACTTATTTTTGACCCATTTGCTAATTATTATTATAACTGGCTTGGAATTGTAACACTCGCTTATGTGTATAATTTAATGGTAAATTTTGAAAAATTATTTTTAAAATTTTCCCTCTTCTAGTTAATTGTTTACAGAAGCGTTTTTATTGACAGCCAAGTTGTGGGGTATTTTTGGATTGGAATTTTTATTTTACTTGATATTGTAACTGATATTATTTATTTGCTGGATTGCTTCGTGCGTTCTAGAACTGGTAAATAAGGGCGGCGGATCCGGATAGCCGGATCCGAAAAAGGCCGGATATCCGGAAATTTTTGGTTCGGATACCGGATCCGGATATCCAGAATTTCGGATACGGATATCCGAAGATTTCCAACTATGCACCAACTTTACTAGTAAAGATTCTTGATAAAATAATTTTCAAATGTCAAAAAATCAAAATTCTAAAAATTTTAATAGCCTCGGCTTCGTAACGCTACAAATTTAATTTCAGGATATCTCGATCAAGGGATATTAGTTCGGGATGTCCAGAAAGTATTTAAACGGTACAAAAAGAATAGAAATGAGATGTGGATTGACTTGATTGCTTGCCTCCCATTTGACTATTTATTTGAATTAGGCCTTCAAACAACAAATCCATGTCTTCGATTTAATCGGCTAATTCGTCTACAGAGAGTTTTTAAATTTACCAATACTACAGAAATGTGGTGAGGAATTTTTTGAAAATTTTTTTATAATTTTTGAAAAATTTTTTTACAAATTTTGATCAAAACGAGTCTGACCCAAATTTAAACAAAAATTAATGTTCTTTGTTTTTTAGTGTTTCAAAACCGAATTTATACCGTATATTCTGTGTTTGCTTATATATTTTAATTTTAATTCATTGGAATGCCTGCTTCTACTATTTTATTTCTGGCGTGTTAGGAATTGACTCAAATAGATGGGTTTATGGAAAGGCTAATTTACAAGCATTGCCAGAGTGCATTTTTTAATTTAATTAAAAAAAATTCAATTAAAACATAAAATGCCACAAATTTAATTTTTGGATAAATTTGTGTAGTTTACCCCCCTTAGGCCACGCCCCTTTTTTCTCTCTTCCTTTCTTTTGAGACTTATTTATGAATTAAACAAAGAAGTATTGCGCTGTCACTTTATAAGAAAAGGTAAGTGAGAAAAAAAGTAGCATAGCTTATGGGGGGTAAACTACACAAGAGTCATTTGTTGACTCGGATTAAAAATTCCAATGCTTTATGAAGTTTCAATACTTTTCGAGCATCACGAACTAACAAAACTTGATCAGAATTCAGAATTTAACCAAAACAAAATTTTTATTAAAAATAAATGGGCAGGTACAAGAAGAAGACCTGGGAAAATTTCAAAAAAAATAAAATTCGAAAATTATTTTCCAAACTTTTCAGAGGTATAGAAGACAGTTTATCCCGTCGATACCTCTACAGTTATTATTGGTCCACTTTAATGCTTTCTAACGTTTGTGAAGTTCCTTGGCCTATAAGAAGTTCAGAATTTATTATTGTTTGTGTTGATTTAATGTTTGGGGTTTTAATTTTTGCTACAATTGTTGGAAATGTTGGGAGTATGATTGCTAGTTCTGAAGCAGCTAGAAGGGATTTTCAATCAAGAATTGATAATGTGAAACGTTTTCTTCGGCAAAGGAATGTTAACAAAAATGTGAGGAGAAAAAAATTTTTATTAGTAAAAGGAGAAATTAAAAATTTTTTGGATGGGAAGAATTTTTTGTCAAATGCTAATCCTGTACCTGAACACAAAAAAATTCAAAAACCCGGAAAAATTTTAAAAAAAAATTTTAAATTGGAAAAAATTTTTTAAATTGTTTTCTCTCTCTCCACTTTTCTCTTTATTTTATTAAAAATTCCGGGTCTTTCCGGAAAAGTATACTTTTCTCTGCTCTCTTGCATGGATCTGGATTCAGTTCAGGGGATTCATGTAGCAACATTTAAAACGCTTATTCTGGGATTAAAACTCAATGGTAGAGCAGCCAATAGGTGTAAGCGAGGCCAAGCTTCTAGCAGTGTTAGCGTTGTTGTTGCAGGTTCGATGGTTAAACTTAAGGTTAACTGCCCGTTGGTTAAACTTTAGCTAAAACTCTTCTTATATTTTTTAGTTAATACAAAGAATTAATAATTGGTTTGATTATATTTGGCAACAAAATAAACAAGCAATACTTGATGGACAGGATGATTTAGTCCTAAGTGTATTACCAACAAAATTGCAAGCAGAAATTGCTATGCATGTACATTTTGAGACGCTGAGGAAAGTTAGGCTTTTTCAGGTGGAAAAATGACTGTTCCTTGCCCAATTTCTTTTCTTAAAATTTTCTATAGGATTGTGAAGCTGGTTTACTTGGTGAACTTGTTTTGAAGCTTAAATTACAAGTAGGGCGTTTTTACTGGATGAAAAATCGAAACGATTGTTTTTTCAAAGGTTTTCAGCCCGGGAGACTTTGTGTGTAGAAAAGGCGATGTTGGAAGAGAGATGGTAACGAAAATTTTTGAAAATTTCAAAAAAAAATTTTCCATGTAGTATATAGTAAAGAAGGGTCGTTTACAAGTTGTGTCGGATGATGGAATGAAAATTTTTCATACATTATTGGAGGGGGCTGTTTTTGGAGAACTTAGTCTTTTAAATATTCCTGGTAATTTTTAAATTAATTTTTGAGAAAAATCTCTCGTCTCAGGTGTACTAAATTAGAATTTATTTGGCTATTATAAACGGAAAGGGCCGTCTAAGCAATACCTTATTTTCTCTAGTAATCCCCCAGGGGGATTATTGTTTCAACCCATCTCTAGAGTGGGGAATTAATAGAGGCTGGGGAATTAATAAAGACTGGGGGATTATTAGAGAAAATACGATATTTTCAATTTCCAATACATTCGTTTTTAAGTACGATTCTCAAGCACCTAAGGGTATTTAAAATCGACTGTATTTTCTCCCATAACTTTCCGGAATATTTTTTCCGGAAGAATAAAAAAGAGAGTGTGTTAATAATAGTATATGGGTGTGCATAAGAGAGACATTTTTTAATTAGACAATTCTAATTACAATCTTTCTCTCTCAATTTAAGGGAGTAAACACGGAAATCGTCGTTCTGCCTCAATTCGTTCAGTTGGCTATACAGATTTATTTGTTTTGAAGAAGGCAGATTTATGGGAAGCTTTAAGGGAATATCCTGAAGCGAAAAGAATGTTGGTACATAAAGGACGGGAAATACTTTTAAAGGACGGGTTGTTAAATGAAGATGCGCCTTTGGAAGAAAAAAGTCCAGAACAGTGGAATCAGGAACTTAGGGAACAAATTGATCGTCTTTTGGATAAGTGGGTAGAATCCAATAATATCTATCTAACAATGTCTAGACGGCATCCTCCCCCCCAGACGACACCCTTATCTATCCAAATGACACCCCCACTCCCCAGCCGAATTTTCTGATGTAGGAAGGACATGGTAGAGAGATTCCATATCCCATATCTGAACAGTAGAGGATCTCTCTATTACGACACTCATGGGTCGGATTTTTGACGTAAGAAAGAAAATGATGTGTGAATAGGAGGGTTATTTTGTTAAATTTTCAGCACTATCGGTCTCTAAGAAAAAATTTTTTAGTTAATTGCGTAGTCTCTTCATATCTTTACAAACTTCTTTCTTTTGAGATAGGACGGAGAGGAAAATAAATCAAACTTGTAATAATATACATATCTCAAAAAATAAACCTTAACTTACAAGAAAATTTTTTTAGATTGTCTCGATTAACAGCAGAGTTTATTAGTAATGAAACTAAATTAGTCTCTAGAATAGAGTTTTTGGAGAATAAATTGAAACAATATGATTATTTAGATGAATATAGCAGTGCTGAAGAATTTAGCCTTTGAGGCAAATTTTTTTAAATAAAATTTTGAAAATTAAGTTTCCTGGAACGGCTATAGTATGTAGGAAAGTGTAGAGCAGGGATCTAGCCGACATAAAAATTTAATTTTCGATTTTCGGGAATCGTTTCAGCTAGATCCCTGGTATAGAGGTTGAAAAAATTTTTTGTCCTAGAAAAATAATTTTTGCGAACCTAGTCAAATTTTTTTAATTTTTAGACCAATTTTTGATTAAAAATCCTAAAAAGCTTTACAAAAAATTTTTCAAATTAAAGGAAAAATTTTTTTGAAAAATTAAAAAATTTCCTTAAAATTTTTTTTAGCTTTCTTACAAAAAAATATTTTTAAACAATTTCAATTTATATTAAACTAAAAAAAAAGATAAAATTTAAAGGTGTCAAGTTATGTTCTTTGTACAAAATTTTATTTCAAGTGCCTTCTCTTCTTTATTTTTTCCTAGTTAATAAAAAGCGTGAAAATTTAAATCAGCTTTAAAATAATTGAAAATTTGAAGAAAAAATATTTGGAAAAAGAAAAAGCAATAAATTCACATGACAAGAAAATTTATATTTAAAAATTGTTCAAACTTTTATTGGACCAAAATATGTGAGTTTTTTTTTGAATTTTTCAAAAAATTTTCAAAAATTTTCAAAAAAATTTTTTTTGCAAATTTTTTTTTTGAAAATTTCATTGAAATATTAAACTAAAGAATATTCTAAGAATTCTCTTTATTTCTTAGGCAAATTTTGTCACCAGAATCCCCTCCTCTTTCAAATGAATCTTCTTTGCCCAATTCTCCTCAACAATTTAACAATAATAATAATAGATTTAATCGACGTTCTTCTCTGTATGTTTTTAATTAAAAATTTTATTTAAAAAATACAAATCGAATCTCGATATCCTGTCTTCTCGTTAACACTGTAAGGTTGATGAATCAGGATATTCGGAAAAAGCCTCCAAAAATTTCTATTCTGATTCAAACTAATGTCATGAAACCCCCCTTGTAGAACCTCTAAACGAATATCAGATCCGGATATTCGTAAATCTCGGTTTTGATATAGGATCAGGTATCCCATGATCCACCAACCCTAGTTGGACATTCCTTTTATTATTATGTACATTGTTTTTTACTTCGTTACAATCGAGGGAAACGTATATAGTATTATCGAGCTTAGATACTTTATTTTTATTTTTTTATTTTTTAAGACAGTCAAATGCTAGTAGTGGAAATAATAAAGCAAAATTATTAAAGAATCGAGCTTCTGAATTGTGAGTGAAAAAATTAGTTTTTTATTAAAAAGATTTTTATTCTCAGAATAATTCAAGTACCAGTAAGACAATTAAAAAGAATTGCTAGAACAGAGGGTATTGGTTCTTTACAAAGGGAAACTCAACATTTTGTTGGTAAAAAAAATAAAAAAATTTTCATGGGATTTTTTGGAAATTAAAAATTTCAAAAAAAAATTTTCGGAAAAAATTTTAGAATTTTTCAAAAAAATTTTTTCAGAAAAAATTTTTTTTATTTTTCGGTGTGACATCAATAAACGGCCTTCTACGTATTTATCGTAGTCGTGGATTTATTCGTTTCTTTTGGGTTTTGGTAACAATTCTTTCTTTGGCTTTACTAATTTGGCAAATTGCGAAACTTTTGGTTGTTTATACTTCTAAGCCTACTGTTTCTCAAGTTTCTTTTTTGCTTCCGGAAAATGGGTTACAATTCCCGGCAATTACAATTTGTAGTCACAATCCTGTTCGCAAAGAATATGTTAAACGTAAATTCTGATTTTTTTACAAATTCTGATTTTAAATTCTGATTTTCTAAAATTCTGATTTTTTTTAATTCTGACTTTTTTTAATTCTGATTTTCTAAAATTCTGATTTTTTAAATTCTGATTTTATAAAATTCTGATTTTTACAGTTTACAAATTCTGATATTTCATAATTCTGTATTTTAAATCATAATTCTTTAACAAAACAAACCAGAATTATTATACTTATAAAATCAGAATTTTTATATTTAAAATATCAGAATTTCTTTACAACTTTTTACAATTCAAAATTTTGCTATTTAATTAAAAGGTTTAAATGCTTCTGGGCATTTTTCACAACGTTTACTTGATTATGCAATGCATTCTTTTATGGAACCACAATATTTGCTAACATATAAAGACCCGGAGAAATTAAAAATGATTGATCAAGTCTGAATTTTTTCTTTAATTTTTGGACTTGTTAAAAATAAAAAATCAGAAATTTCTGATTCTTTGAAACCAAATTTTGGTTTTTTCAAATCAGAACTGATTTTCTAAGATCAGAATTCTGATTGTTTAAAAACCAGAAATTTTGTTATTTTTTCATTCTAAAGGAGTGGAAACATTTTGTAAAAAATTCAAAAACAAATTTTACAATAAATTCATTCTTCTGGAATGCTTCAACAAGTTGCCGACAAATGCTTAAATATTGTTCTTTTGGTGGAAGGCAATTTGATTGTTGTCTTTATGCTAAAGGGATATTGACTGATATTGGTGAATTTTTTGAAATTTCTGATTTATATTCTGATTTTTAAGTATCAGAATTATTCTTTGGAACCAAAATTCTGATTTTTCAAGATCAGAATTTCTGATCAGAATTTTTTAAACCATAATTTTTATTTGGAAATCAGAATTCTGACCTTTTAAAAATCAGAAAATTTCTGGTTTAAAAATTATTTATTTCAAAGGTAAATGTTATCAATTAAATTTTGATGAAGCAGATCAGTCCTGGTTAAAACACCAAGTACAGGCCGGAATAAATAATGGGTAATTCTGATTTTTTTCAAATATAATTTTTTTAATTAATAGATTGCAAATAATAGCTGATGCCCATACAGAGGAACAAATCGTTTCTGCTGGTAATTTTTTATTTTTAAAAAATCAGAATTAATGGTTTATCAAAATTTCAACGTTGTTTATTTCGAAAATTAGAATTCTGGTTCTAAAAATCAGAATATTTTTTTTCAAAAAATCAGAATTCTGGTTTTAACATCAAATTTCCGATTTTTTTTAATTCATAAAAATTCTGATTCTGAAAATTATAATTCTGTTTTAAAAAATCAGAATTTTATTTTCAAAAATCAGAATTCTGATTTTTCTAATTTTTTATTCAGCAATAAATTCTGGTCATGCCCTAGCAGAAATATTCGAAAACGGATTTCGTTATTATGTTCATGATCAAAATGCAATGCCCTATTTATCAACAGAAGGAATTAGTGTATCCCTGGGACTAAAGTATATTCTGCTATTAGTCCAACAAATGTAATTATTTTTTAAATAATTTAAAAAATTATTTTAATTAAAGTATTTATTATTATCCCATAATGAATGGGGAAATTGTACAAATGAATGGCCTTTAAATTTAAATAAAATTGAAAATTCTGATGGTGGAAGTGGAAGTTTAATTACTCTTGATGAAAAGTTGAGAATAAAAATTTTTATTAAATTAAAAAACCAGAATTTTTTTCAGAAAACCAGAAATCTTTATTTTTCAAAGATCAGAATTCTGGTTTTACAAAAAATCAGAATTCTGGTTCTGAAGATAGAATTCTGATTTTGGAAATCAATTCTGGTTTCAAAAATCAGAATTGTGATTTTCAAAAAATTCTGATTCCGAAAATCAGAATTTTTTAATTAAAGTTTTAATTAATAGTTTACCCTACTCTTTATTAAAATGCAAAACAATTTGTTTGGCAAAATATTTTTATGAACGTTGTGGTTGTAGTCCTTTTATTTACAATATTGAGGAATGTAAGGAAATTTAATTTTTAATTTTATTTTGTAGCAAATTCTATTCTCTATCAAATAATTTTTAATTTGTCTAAAAAGGTTTACCCATTCAAAAGTTATAGGTGAACTGAGTTGATCCTCCTACTCAACCCCTAAAAATTTTTTTTCTAAATTTCTAAAGATTTTTCTGTTTGCACACCCTATGATACTTACAAATGTATAGATGATGGAAGAAATATTACCACAAAAAATCAAACTGACGAAAATAATGAAGAGGAGGAGGATGATTATTCTCTTGTTGAAGGTGCTTTTGAGAGGGGATTTCTTTAAAAAAATTTTTTTTTCAAAGAATTACCAACTTGTACTGAATGTAAAATGGAATGTCATCGTTCTGTTTATCATATATACAATTCTTATGCTCAAGGATTTTCTCAAAGCTTTTTGTCTTGGATTCAAAAGAAGAAAATTGAATGGACACCTAAACATGTTCAGTAAGTTTGTGAAAGAGGGGAAGTTGGCGCTAACCTCCATAACTATTGAACGAGTTGACACTTTGAAACAAACTTTGTGTCATTTGATAGAGAATTGAATGGGCTACATGATAAAATTTTAGATGAAATTTTTACTTAAAATTTTTCTAAAGTTATGGTCAAAAAATTAACATTTTTTAATTAAAGTTTAAGTCTTTGGTTTCTTTCTTTCTTGTCTTTTTTCTCAAAATTTTAACTTTATCCTTATTTTGTAGCAAATTTAATTCTCTATTTATTAATCAAATGATTATTTCAATAGCTTTATCCATTCTAGAGTTATACAGTTTAACGCCCCGTAACTGTCTGCGCCCAACTGACATCAACAATCCGTCAAGTTCTATTTAAAAAAGTTGAATAAAACTTGAAAATTGCTGAAGTTAGTTAGGCGCAGACTGTTTTGGGCGTAATAAAAAATTTTTAAAGTTCAAACTTTGTTGCAATAAATATATTCTTTCGAGATATTTGTTACACAGAATATAAACAAATTCAGAGTGTTGGGATGACTGAAATTTTAAGTTTGTTAAAAATAAATAATATTAAAAATAATATTTTAAAATAAGGCGATATTGGTGGGAATATGGGGCTCTTTCTTGGAATGTCTTTAGTTTCTGTAATTGAACTAGCAACTTTTCTTTGGAAAATAACTTGGATTTTTATTTCAAAAAAGAGGAGAGAACATATGGTAAAAATTTAGCTTTTTTGCTTCAGGATTTTTGCTGCAGCTTTTTTTGCTTCTGCTTCAGTTTTCTATTTGCTTCAGTTTTTGTTTCACTTTCATTTCTGCTTCAGTTTTTTATTTCTGCTTCTATTTTTTATTTTGCTTCACTTTCACCATTCTGCTTCATTTCCGTTACTTCTGCTTCTGTTTCATTTTCACTCGTTTCACTTTGCTTCAGTTTTTACTTTTGCTTCCGTTACCTTCTTATGCTTCTTTTATATCTTTTTAGCTTCACCTTTTAAATTCTTTATACTTTTTCTTTTTTCAGATAGCAAAGAAATGTCGAGACGAAGAGCGTGAAAAACATTTACAAGCAACTATGGAATTTGCTTTACAACAGCGTAGATTTGCTGCAAGTATAGGGCGATTGGCGGCTTCACAACAACAGCAAGCTGAAAGTAAAGGTGCCAGAAATTTTTTATTTTATGAAAATTATTTTTTCAATTCAATCAAAAAATTATTTTCCTCATTTTCAGCCCCAATAGCAAAAATATCCTTTTCCAACCCTTTAAATTACTCATCATCGTCCTCTTTTGAATATCAACAAAAACAACGAAAACCTTCTGTATTTGACACCTTTTTTGGTATATCAAAAAGAAAATTTTCATCATTTAGAAAAGCTTCAAAAAATAATAAAAATAATAATTTTGTTGACTCAATAATTTCAAATCGAGTACATGGAACAACACCAAGTTCATCTTCTGACGAAGAAAATGAAGCAAAATATTGTAAAAAAGAGAAGAAAAGTTTGGGAAAATTGGTAAAAATTAAATTTTTAATAAAAACTTTTAAAAGGAAGTGAATTTTAAAAAAATGTGTTTCCCTTTCTAAATTGTCTTTGTTTATTTACAATTTTTAATAGATTTTATAGGCATTTTAAATCAATTGGCTTTGACGAGTCAGTGGTGTAGTTGGAAAACTTTTTGATCACCTTGGTCAAGGTCCTTGGTTCGAGTCCCCTTGAAGGGAATTATTTTTTATTTTTATGATAATGTCTATATCTATTAATATATTGGATAATTTAACTTAAAAATTTTTTTTTTAATTTTAAGGTAGAACTCAAAATTAATTTAAATAATTTGGATCAAAATGGAGACAGATTTAGACGAAAATCAACCTGTTTATTTAATAAACAACAAAATTCAAATTTATGGGAAAGAAGAAGAGCTACAAGTATATTCGAATTTTGTGATAATTCAACAAAAATAAATGAAATTTCAAAAATAATAAAAGAAGAAAATTTTTGAGAAGAAAAAAAGGAATTGGGGAGGATAGGAGAAAAAAATCTTTTAAATTAATTTTGTCTTCTTTCCATAACGTTTTTTACATATTTATATTTATTCTAAGAGAAATAGCTCACTTATTCTGTAGCAGAGGTGGGTCAGAACAGAATTTTTGAAAAGAAAGAAGAGCCAGAAATCGGAACTGGCTCTAAAGTCGGAAATCGGGAATCAAAATTTTTTTTCGGAAATTTGAAGTAGGAAGGAAAAAAACGTCGGAAATCGGAATTCCGACCCACCTCTGTTCTGTAGCAAGCTTCTTATATTTCTTTACACTTTATGTATTTTTGTTTGGAGTTTTTTTCTTTTGTATTTTTCTACGTGTGTTAATATTTTTATGAATTTTATTTTTCAAATATTTAAAATCAGCAAAATTTTTTGAAAATCCAATATTTTCTTATTTTTAAGCCCCTTGTGCTGGGCATTCTTTTGAACGTTCACCAGGGGCGCATTTACATTCAGAATCTTTCATTCGGCGAGAAGTTATTTCACGTCCTGTTGCGTCTTTGCCAACAACACAAAGGCAACCTTAAATTTTTTTTTGAAAAAAATTTTTTGAAAATTCTTCTAGGGCAATTTTAGAAGCATTTTTTGAAATATGCTTGAGAAGCAAGTTTCATGTTTCAGAAAAATGCTTCTAAAAATTTTTCCAATTTTTTCCTTCAAACCTTTAGGTCTTGGATAACACCCTTCTCTCAATCCAGCAAATTTATTTTTCAATTCTTTAATTACTGCAGCATAATTTTGACGAGCACGTTCTTCTACTGGATCTACTCTGTTATTGTTGTTATTAGCTGTTTTTGTTTTTTCCCTTGTAGCTGTTGGAATATCAGCTTCTTTTGTTTTTTGTTCTGCAACTCGTCGTCTTTTACGAGAGCCAGAAGTATTCTGAAAGTGATTAAAAGGGATTGTCAATTAAATTGGGATTCTAATGGATGTGGTTTGCTTCAGTTTCAAATAAATTCTTGGAGGGTGAATTTGGCTTCGTGTCTATTTCTGTGTTTTTGATTAAAAGCCTTGATTATTTTTAATTAAATTTAAAAATTTATTATTTTGCCCTTCTAATATTTTTTCATTAAAAAAATTTTCCCCAAAATTTCAAAAGAACGAAATTTTATTTCTTCACCTCCACTCTACATTCTGCTTCAGTTTCAAAAATTTTTTCTCGATCATATCCATTTTCATCTTTTTCAGTACATCGACAACCCACACCTTTAGGTCTCGGGAAACACCCTTCTTTTAAATTTCCAAATTTCCTTTTAAATTCTATATTTAAAAAGTTTTTATTTATAGTTGTTTCAACATCCTTTGGGTGTGCTTTTTGGGCATTCTTTTAAATTAAAAAAAATTTTTTTGGGAGAAAAATTAAATACACCAATGTTCGGCAAGTGGACTTTTTCTATACCGATATACAGAAGTGCGAAAAGTACTGGATCGGTACTTTCAGGGAATACTGAACAATGCCGAACACTAAAGTGTTAAACATACCACTTGTGAAAATATTAAAATTGAATGAATAAGAAAAACAAAAAATAATGAGGAAGTAATTATTGCTGGTGTTGTTGATTTACTAGCCATGTCTGGAAGGAGAAAAAAAAATTTTTTTTTATTATTTTAACAATTAGTCTCCAAAGAAAATTTATTTTTCTGTGAATTTTTAAAAATAAAATAAATTTTTAAAAATTAACCTTTAATTTAAATTAGCTAACCTTTATATATAAGAAAAAAAATTTTTTTAACACCTGCTACAAGCATTTAAAATGTTCTTTTACTTTTAGTTTACATCTTTTATGTGATCAATTTATTTTTATATTTTATTTAATGCTTTTAGAAAAAATTTTTTTAATCAAAAGCCACAACTGTTCCATTCCAATTAAATTTATTTTTTATTTTCTTTATTTGTTTTTATTTTTAAAAATAAATGTTTGACCCTTTGAATGAATCATTCCCTCAAGACGGAGTGATTCATGCTTTTATAGGACTGAAATTAGAATAAAAAATGAAGGAAAACTTGAGGAAAATTTTTAAAGAATTTCGAAAATCGTTGGATTACATTTCCTCCTCACCTCAAGGGCGTCGAAGGTTCGAACCCTTTCATGGAAAATTAGTTTTTATTTTGATGGAAAATTTAATTTTTTGTTATTTATTATTCACATATTCTGATTATATTTTCAATCAGATTTTATTTATATTTGATTTTTAGTTCGTTTATTCCATTTTGAGAAGTGCAATAAATTTTTTCGACATTTTGACATTACGCCGAAAAATTTGACAAAATTTTATGATTAACAAAAATTCTGAAAATGTTTCAAAAATGCAAAATTACAAAAAAATTTCCTCAAAAAATTTTTTACAAACGCAAAAAACGCCATTTACCAAACGCAAAATATTTGCGTTATGCTACGTTTTTACGTTATAAAAAGTTTTGACGCACGCCCTTAAAAAATTTTAATTGTGCGCCGACGTATTTTTACAACGTGGAAAAACGCCAATTATTTGCGTTAATTTGCGTTTATGATTTTGGCGTTTTTACTCGTTGCCATTGCAATATGCCTTCCAAACGTTTGAAAAAAATTAATTGGTTGCTTATGGGACGGACTTTTATCTATTTTTGGGGCGCTTAAACACTCATGGGACACATGCCTAAAATAGAGCCACAGATTTTCCGTTCCTTTAGTATCTGCACTTTTACCAAATATTCGTTAGAACAGGATAAAACTTATTTTTCAAGAGGGCGATAAAATGACCAAAAATTCATAAAATATTTTTAAATTTATTCAAAATATTCAGTTATCAAATATAAAATAATTAAGATTTGCCTTAAATTCTTTAAGTAAAATAAAATATATAATCAAAAATAAAGCATAAACATTCTTGAAATTCTCTTCTCTTTTTAAAATAAATTTAAGTAGCACCATTCTCGTTGATATTCTCTCCATTTTCTGCTTTAAGGCGCAAATTATTATCCAATTTTTCAAAAAAATCATGTTCTCTAGCTATTTTTAAGGTTATACGTAAATCTGGATCAATTACAAGCCTAAAAATTAAAAAAAAATATTTTTTGATGTTTATCAGAATTTAAAAAGAAATTTTCTATGGCAAAAACATGGAAAAATAAAAGCATAGCCCCTTAAGGATTCGAACCTTAAACATTAACAGATATAAGCGCAAACGTTAACTACATTATCACAGAGGAATCAGGGGTTCTCCATTGTATCAATGGAGAAATGGTTAATGGGGGTATTTTCCTTTTAATAAATCATCAAAAATAGTCTAATTTTAGACAGGGATTAAAAAAATTTTTCGAATTTATAAATAGAAAAATTTTTTTAAATTAATTTCATCAGATCCCAGATAATTTTTTAAATTTAAAAAACAACATTTAAAAAAAGTTCCAAACTCACATATTTTCAAGGAGATCAAAAAATTGAATATGTTCCATTTCTTTCAATTTAATATAATCCTTAAGAAAAATTTTTTGTTTAAAATCTCTACCACAAAAATAAACTCACAAATAATTTCCTAGTATGTTCCTTAACATGTTCCTTAACTTCTTGGCTACAATTTAATTGATTATTGTTTCTATAAAAGCCACAACTAAAAATTTGGGATGAAATGTCACTCTTGAATAAAATTTTTAAAAAAACCTAGAAGCTCGCTTCATTGATTTTGGTACAGCACCACAAATTCTTTCAATAGTAGCCAAGTGTTTAATATCATCCATCTTTGGAAATAATGCACATCCAGAATAAAGTTCAAACAGGATACAACCAATACTCCATATATCACAAGGAAAAGACCATCCATTTTCTAAAGAAATAAACAAGTTTAAAAAGTATTGTTGTGATCGTCAGGGAATGCTCGCTCATTTTTTGAAATCAGGACAAGTAATCCAAAATTTTAGAAAACGTAAATAAAGGAACAGGGGGCCATGAACGGGGGCGTACAAGGGGTGATTTTAGGGGGGGGGGGCTCTAGCTCCCTGGATACGACGTTAATGAATGAACGATGCCAAAAAATTTTAGACTCTTATCTCCAGATTAAAAACAAACTTACTTAGAATAATTTCAGGAGCTCTATAATGACGTGTAGTAACTGTCTCATCATGCCCTTGATGATCAAATACAGCAGAACCAAAATCTATTAATCTAATTGAAGCATCCTTTAAAGATAAAAGTTAAAAAGAAACAGTAAATAGAAGAGTGAGTCTTCATATGTCCCCGATTTAAAAGGTTAGTGGGACCGAGACTTTTTGCAGACATCTAATTAACCTATTGAATCCAAGAGAAAATAAATTAGTCAACAGAAACAACACCGCACTTTTTTACAGATATTAAAAACTTAAATATTGGGGTAAAAATTCAGGCTCATAGCTAGTGGGTAGGGGAAACAATGTTTTCTCAAACGAATTTAAAAAACTTTAAAAAACCTTAAGTACACGAATTCTCCTTCTATTTCTTGAACGCTTAGATTTTACCAATCCCATTTCTTCATAAGGTTTGTCCCAACGATTTTTGAATTCATGATTATCAGTATTTACAAACAAAATATTTTCTGGCTTCAAATCAGTATGAACAATTCCCTTTTCGTGAATAAAGTTGACAGCAAGAATTAACTAAAAAGACCAAAAATAAATTTATTTAAAAATTCAAAAGAAAACCTGATAGGCAATATAACGAATTTGATCAAGAGGATAAGGATGGTAATCGTTGCCTCTCTTTAAATTAAAAAAAAGTTGAATATCAAAAATAAATTTAAAAATTTACCAAAAAATCAAAAACGCTCAATCCATAAGGCTCAAATAAAAGACAAATCTAAAAATTAAAAAATAAAATTTTAAAATATGATTCTTGCGGATAATAATTGCGGACAGGAATGTTTTTATGTTAGCATAAAATAAAATAGAAAAATTTCCCAAAGTATTTTTTTCACTTTTTCGGTCTCCGCAAAGCATATATTCGTCCGCAAATAGAAAAATTATTAAAAATATTAGAAAATTCTCTAAGAAATAAACTTACATGATCGAAATATTCAAAATGATCCAACAATTTAATAACCAGATGACTAGATCCCAACCCATTTTCTTCTTCATTATCAAAAGAATGCAAAGCTTGTAGAACACTAATTTCTTGCAAAGCAGCGTCTTTATATGCCTGAACATTTCTGACGATTTTTAAAGCCCTCCTCTTTGATGGATTTTCGCCATTTGCAGATTTTTGTAAATTTTTCGAATCAGACACTAGATGAACTTTTGAAAAAACACCATCTCCAATTTGCTTAATTATTTTGACTGAAAAATAAGAGGAAAATTTATTTTTAGCTAGGAAAGTTTATTTCAAAATCTAAATTACTGTTTAACAATTTAATTTCAAGTGACGATAAAATTTAAAAAGTTCAAAAAAGAATAAAAAAATAAAAATTATAAATCCAAAAGGATTTAAATCGTGGTTGAAAAATATAACAGGCAGCTTCGCTCCCCCCTAGACCATAATGGATTTCAAAAGGACTCCCGAAAAATTAATTATATAGCAAAAAATAAGGAAGAATTAAAAATTTAATTGCTCTCCCTTAAACGGAACTATCAAAAAATAATTTTTAAAAAACCTCACTTACATCTATCAATTATCCAATCTCCATTTCTACAAAGTAAATATCCGTGCTCATCTTGAACTGGAACAAAAGTATTATTTGATGGAACTTCTGACAATTCCGGCAAATCATCTTCATCAACATTTTCTTCTTCTTCATGAATACCATTTTGATTATATTCTTCATTATTTTGGAGTTCACAACTCGTAGATTCCTCATTTCGATCAATTCGATTGTTTTTAATGGGCGGTATCCAAACTTCATTCATCTTATTAGTTAAGTCAATCATTGTTTTTGCCCAAAGCTTATGTTTACGTTCCTCCTAAATAATAAATAAATTCAATAATAGTGCTTGAGCATTAAAAAAATCCAATAGAGATCGATATTGTAAAAGAGTATAGATTTGTTGAGTTTGGTTAATCGACCATGGCAGGATTCTGGCTTGGGCAGAGCTATTATCCTTTCCGTTGCCTCAAACCAATCACAGCTTAATCTCTAATGACAACTTTCGAAAAATATGAACCAAAAATATTCTTCTCAAAAAGTAATATTCGCTTAGATAGGCAGAAGCAAAATGCCCTCATATGAAAATGACATTCATCAAAAATAGGCATTTTTTCAAACCTTCCCATTAATTTATAATCTGGGAAAACTTTAAATTAGAAAGGTTCAAACCTGCTCTTCTGTAATTGGAAAAGGATGAATACATGCCCAACGAATCTTTTTTGAGCGTCTCTTCTGTTGTTGATCATTGTTGAGAACAACCATTGCGAAGTTGAATAAATAATAAAATTTCCAACTTAAAATTAAAAAAAAGGGAATTTAAAAAATCAATGAAAAATAAAGAAAACCAAAGCCAATTTCAAAGGAAAATTTTCGAAGCGAAATGTCAATCTGGTAACTTTAATTTTATAAACAGATAAAATTTAATTTAAAATCTCAAAAGTCAAAATCTCACTTTTCACTTCGGTAAATAATGGGAAATTATTTATTTGGTCACGCATAAAGGTAAGATTAGAGATATTGAAAAAGAAAAAAGTCATACTTATTTTTCCGGAAATTTCTAACGTATTACAAATTTATCACACAAAATTAGAAGTGAGTGAAATAACAAAAATATATACATACATACATATTGTGAACAAAGGAGAGATAACAATAAAAATACAGACAAAATTATTAATAGGGCAGAGAACACAAATCAGTTTTTAATTTCCTATATATCACACTCTTTCCCTTCCTTCTCATTTTTTTACTCTTATTGTCGCCTCGGTTGACGAATTGGTGAATTTGGGACATTATTCGTCACATTTCTCAGTTGTCGCCCAGCATGGTCGCTCTGGATTGGCACAATCACATTATCGCCGGAGAAGCTTACGCGCCTATTTCGTGGCGGAGGCGTACCCGAACGGTTGAGAATTCCATGTGGAGACAGCTGTGCATAGGCGGCCATGTTTACAATCTGTTGGGGAAAAACAATATTTTTGGAGGTCCTTTCAAGTTTTCTCTCTCAAAAAACCTGCTGGCGCATTATTTGTTGAACATCAATTCCAAGACGCAAAGATGGAGGCTCATGTATATCCTCACGTGCTAGCGCTGCTCTCGCCGCAGAAATTGCTTCTCTTGATGTTGGACGACCAATAATTAGTTCCACACGATTAGTCTTCAAAAAAAATTTTCAAAATTTAAGAGCCAAAACCCGAAATATTTTTACCTCACTCAGCGATCTGACCATCAAATTCTTCGCAACTTCCGCTTGCGTCACCCTCACACTATCCACATAGACAATATGGTCATACTGCTGGAGATGCGGGGAACTCAGTGAATTTGCCTCCACATTGCTGACAAGGACACGATTGTCTCTTGTTTTGATCGAAAGGCCAAGACGAGTGCCACGAACTCGGTCGACTGTTACCATCTAAAAAATAGAGAACATTTAACCGTCAAAACTCCCCACAAAATTACCGTATATCGATATCCTTGACGTCTCTCAATTGCAGACCGCATTCCTTGTGGCAAATCCTCAACCATTTGCGCTTGTTGTCGTGGTGATGGTTGTGGCAGCTGTTGTTGAGGTCGTCGATCTTCGCGCATTGTTGCTGTCGGGCGTGCTGTCGATGTTCTTTCTGGCGATCTTTCTCTAGCTGTCTCATTGCCGCCACTACTGCTTCCCATCCTTCGAATCTGAATATTCGCAACTGGATAACTGATACGCAGAATTCTGTAAAATGCATCCAAGTCTTTAATCTTTCGATCATTGATCGCCAAGATTTTGTCGCCGACACGTAGATGGCCTTCAGCTGGTGATCCTCGTTGAATTTGTGTTATGATCAACCTAAAAAAGTTTTTGACAGATTTACTTTCCCCAAGAAACTCACGCTTTATTGGGCCTAACTCCAAGCAGTTCATTCTCTTCTAGCGGTATAGAAACAATCATTGTTGGCCTTGTATTGGAGGTGTTTGAAGAATTCGATGACGATCTTGAAGGAAATAGACGCATCGTGTCGGATCGAGTTTGAGCGCCACCAACAACAATGGAGTGAATAGCGGTAGTGCCAGCGACGGTTCGAATAGAACCAAAAGTAGTAGAGTGAATGGAGAGCCAAGTTTAAGAAGAAACATGTTTTTAGATTCGTTTTTATATGAAAAATTCCAACAATAAATATTCAATATTTAGGCCGTCAAATCTCCTAAAGTTTTTTCTATTTTTTAGATATAAAATGAAAAAATAACAAAAAATAAAAATAATTTAAACAATAAATAAATTTATTCAATGTAAATAAATCAGAAAAAAATTAAAACTGAAAGGCAATATTTTTTGTAATATAATTCTTTTTTTAATATCTTGAGATCGGAAAAATATATATAATATAATAAATTTAGCAGCCAAAACAAAGAAGAAATGAAAAAATAAATTTAAATTTTGAATAATTTTCTGGGAGAGAATTATGTGTACTAGATAGAGATCAGACTGAAAGTTTTGTACGAGAATCGAGGTCGATATCTCAAAAAATATCCACCTCGAAAAACCAAGAATTTGTACGAGATTTTTGTTCAAAATCTCAGCCTGTCCAATCTCTAATGTGGACAATACTAGTATAACAATAATAGAAATTTTTTAGAAGCATATCAACAACAAAAAAAAATAAAATTTTGAAAAACTTTGCAAAAATTCAAAAAATGTATCAAAATTCCCCTCTCATTAAAGAAATTCTCCTCCCCCTGCACTTCCCCCACCACGAATCGAATCCCGTCCAGAAATTATTGATCTTGACCCAGCTCCTTTACTTCCTTTAGCAGTTGAAGAACTATCATAATTTACTACCCCTCCATTATTATAGTCTTGAAATGTCCTCATTAATGTTGTTGTCCTCCTTTGTAAACTATTGTTATTGCTATTACATGTTCCATTAATATTATTATTAAATGAATCGGTTGTCGTTGTATTTGCAGCATAACTAACGCCTATTTTATTAAAAAAAAGTTGCAATTGTAAAAAATATACTATATTAAAATGTAAAAACAGACTAAAACTTTTCCGGAATTGCAATTAGAAATTATAATTCCGGAAGATGATTCTGATTTAAATTACAATTCTGAAGGTTTTTCTGATTTCTAAAAATCAGAATTTTGAAGCTTCTTATTAAAATTATTAAACAGAATTACATTTAATTAATTTCAATCCGGAAAACTATTTGGAAAATAATTTTGAGAGTAAAACTAAGAAAATTACAATCCAGGAAAAGAATTCTGTGATTTAAATAAATTACAATTTTACATTGCTCAGAATTGTAATTTCCAAAAATAAATATTTTTACCTGAAGGAACATAACCGGAATAATGACGTCCGTCAACACTACCATTATTGTAAGGATAAGGGTCCTAATAAAAAAATTTTTCACTTAAAATAAGAAATTATTTGTCTTTACCGGATTAGGCAATGCTTGATAACTCAAATTTTTATCAAAAACAGGGCCCATTGATGAAAAGTTGACCATACCATTTTGATTGTTAAAATTAACATTTTGAATGTCCTGCCTTTGAAATCTGGCATAATGGTCGGCTAAAAAATTTTTTTAATTGAAAAAAATTTTAATCTTAAACCTAAAGGATCCTCAGAAATAACACAATTATTTTGATTGTAAAAATGTTGCTGTTGAAGGTCGTGATGGATAAGAGCATTTCCTCCATTTGAATAATAAGTAGAAGGTACTTCCTATATTTTATGAAAATTAGAGAAAAGCTTATATTAAAGAAATGGCCTGGAAGAAGTTGGGCCGGGTTTCTATTCGAATTTCGAAAATTCTTGGACATCTCTTTATGTCCAACCCCCGAATTTTAAAAAATCGAATATGTATTTAGTAAGAGAGAGGAATAATTAAGTAAGAGGTATAAAACGTGAGGTTCCAAACTTAAAAAATAAAAAAAATTTATTCTTACAATCACCGTTTGAGCAGATTGTGTATCTTCAATAAAAGATTGATCTTGCTGTACAATTTGAACATCTGAATGGTTACAAATAGACCCATTCCTTCCATTCTGTTGTTGTATTATTTGAGGTTGATGGTGTTGAAAATTATTTTGTAAGGCATTCATTGTTCCATAAATTTGAATTGTTCTTCCACTACCTCCACTTCCTGTTGAGGAAGAACCATTTTGTTGTTGTTGTTGTGAATTTCTTGCTGACAAAAAAATTTTTCTTTAATTTTTAAAAAAAAAATATTAAAATAAACCTAATATTTTACGCCGCTTATTTCTTCGATTTAAATAACAAATTAAAATAATATTGAGTAATAAAAGTCCCAAAAGGCCAAAAATTAAAGCAATTATTGTTGAATGACTTATTGGTCTTTTCTGAAAAATAAAAAAATATTAATCATATTGAGTTTACATTAATTTGTGAGTTGGGGACAACGTCTAGACAGTCACCCAGCGACCAATAAAAACTTTAAAGTGTCTTAAATAGAGGTGTAACTAGTATTGGGTGGAACTTATAGTGAGGCCTAACACGTAAAAAACCCCAATAAAAAATTTAAAAAAACCTTTAAAAGCATATTATCACCAATTCCACCATTATTTTGAGGCATTTCTTCCAATGTGTGAAACATTAAAGGTTGGGTTAGGTCAGAAATATCACCTCTCGCATTTATTGCTCTAATTTGAAGAGAATAACCATGTTTTGTTTTCAAGTCGTTTAATATAATATTCTAAAAATTTTTTTAAATTATTTTTAGATTATCCAGAAATTAAAAAAAATTTACTGAAAGGCTTGTATTTAATGTAAATAATTGATTTTCATCCATATCTTGATATATTAATTCAAATAATTGCTCAGAGCCTCCATCAAATCCTGGGATCCATGAAATTGAAGCAGATGTATTTGTTATATTAATAATTTCAATTTCAGAAGGTTGTTCAGGTGCGCTTGGTGGACCAACAGAAATAAATGAGTGGGCATGTCCGAGGCGGTTCTATAAAAAATTAAAGATATATATTTAGAAAACTTTTCCCATCCAGTATCTAATCAAATCTTAGAAAATAAATTAAACTAAAAGGGAACATTGTTTACTGTGACTGAGGATTTGATATATTCTTGGTACTAATCGATAGAGAATCAATGACTTCCTATTGAGCCGCTAAGCAAAATGACTTTGGTCCGAGCTATATCCAGTCAAGTTTCGGTAGAGGTTCGATATTAAAATAATAAAGGCAGTGGAAAAGGAAAATTAATAAAAATGAAAGAAAACTCACAAATGCTCGGCATCTATAGCGACGATTGTAATCCCTTTCATCCAAATTTAAAATTGTCAAAGTACTCTAAATTTTAAACACATTGTGTTAACTGAAATTAGAAAAGGAAGAGAAAACCTGGAAGGTTGTGTGATCCAATTGAGTATCAAAAAAGCGATATTTTGTTGTATTATGATGAATCATATGTCCTTCATCTTCAATACCCCAGTTAAATTCTGCATTTGGAACAGCACTAGCACGACAACTAGAAAAACTAATTTTTATATGTTAGTTTCTCTTATTATACCGAAGTGTTGCTTTCCCACCAAGTGGACCAGCGGCACGATTAAACCCAGGCCTTTTAACAATTTCGGGTGCACGACGAACCAAAAGGTAAGCGATAGAAGAGTTTGGCTGTAAAAAAAGTAAAAATTAAAATTCTGTTTTAGAACCGAGCATCTTTCAGTTCGGTTTCGGATCTCGAAGAATTTCATTAGGACCGAAATCCTAGCCAAAATAAATTTAAAATTACAAAAGTTCCCAAAAAAAGCAAAATATCGAACGGTTGTCCTACCCAATCCCATTATTTCACCAAAAAATCATTAAAAAGAAAAACCTTTCCAATTCCATTATCTACAAGACATGTATAAGCCCCACTATTTTCATGTGTTGCAATTATTCTCAAAACAGAGCGGTGTTGTTCCAAAACAAAAGGTTTGACTTCTTCTTGTCCTCTAAACCATCTAATCATTCCAAGTTTTAATGGGTTTCCATCTACTTCACATTCCAAAACAATATCCTCACCAATACTGAAAAGGGAAAATTAATTTCAAAAAAAAATTTTTTTAAGACCTAGCAATAACAGGATTATTTATTCGAACAATTCTTGCAGAATATTCAACAACTAACTAAAAAGAAAAAAATTTCAATTAAAGATTTATTTTAAAACAAACAGAAATTGTAGCATTTGCCGTCCCTACACCATTTGAAACCAATAAAGTATAAATACCAGTATCTTCTTTTGTAACACCACTACCTATTGAAAAAATAATTTAAAAATGAAAATCAAATATTCTTTCCTCTCCTTACTACTGAAAAATGGGGAGGGGATTTTTCTTCTTCTCATTTTTATCTTCCTCATTGTGCTTTGGAATTCAATTAAATACGATAATAAGGAATTATCTTTTGGCAAGAGAACCGAGGAAAATAGAAAAAGTGAGCAAAAAATGCTAGAAAAAATACCAAAATATTCAGCAGACCATGAATCCCCATTACTAATTTTAGACAGAATATCCTTATAATTTAAAAAAATAGCAAAAAAACCTCCAATAACTGATTGTCTAACAAATATAGTCCCAATGGAACGGTCTATAGTAAATCCATCCTTACGCCAAGCATAAGCATTAACTCGAGGATTTGCATAAATTGTTATATTTTCTTCAAAGGATTGTCCTTCTCTAACAAGTATTGACATTTGACCTTCAATAGGAATACGAGGAGGATCTGTTAAAAAAATTTTTAATAAAACAAGCAAAAATTTTTAAAATTTTTCTCATTCACTTGGACTGTAAATCTGATAGGTGTATGTATTTTTTAGTAAAATTTTATAGAGCAACCATTTTATAAATTGCAAAGTAGAAAAAGTTTTCTTGCAAAAGGAGTTTTAAAGAAGTTATAGGCGTTCGAAGTCTGCTCTTTCTTACATTCTCTCTTCTTTCTGTTTTCTCAAAAGACCGAAACATTGAACATCTTTAACTTACTCAAACTCATCTTGCAAGAAAACAGAACACTTCGCAACAGTAAGTCTGGGGTCCTCTATAGAATTGTACCGTTAAAATATACCAAATAAGCATTGATAGTAAAAGCTGGCTTAATTAGAAAAATAAACAAACATTTAATATCCAAAGCAAAAGTTCCATATTTCTTTTCATTCCATAAATGATGTGAAGCTATACAACGAACTTCTGCCCCATCCATTGCTTCAGTTGGAGTAAATTGGATAATATTTTCTGCTTCATAGCCGTGATATTCTCCAACACTAAAATTTTAAAAATCGAAAGAAAATATTTTAAAACCAACGGTTTGCTCGATTTTCTAATTTGTTCACCATTCCTTGATATTGTCAATTGTTTATCAACAGTGTTTGGAAATTCCCAACTTAATTCAGCCATAGGATTTGAGGAGGGAATTGTACAAGATAATTCTGTTGGTGAATTAGCAATCTGTTTTAGAAGAAAAATTTTTTAATTTCAGAGAAAATTAAAATTATTACCATATGAACATTTCTGGTAGGCTTAACACGTACTTGAATTGGTGGAACTACAAAAAAATTTTTTAATATTGAAAAATTATTCAATGGATTAAAAGACATATAAGCCATAAAAATATTTAAAAAAATTAAAAAAAACTAACACAAAACAACCAAATTCTTTTTAGCAATTAAAGGCAAATCAGTAGCACCATTCTCAGCTTCACAACGAATTTGTTGACCATTCATTGCTCTATCAAGTAAAAGTGTTAAGGTACTAATTGAGCTATCGCCATTTAACGTATTCTCAGTTTCCTTTAACTATGAAAATATAAAAAATTAATTTTAAATTTAAAAAATTTTGAAAAAAAAATATATGCAGGTTCACAGACTTTACAGACTAACAAGAAAGACAAGAGGGGAGTGACAGGAATAAAAATTAAAGAAAAATTCATAAAAATAACCAAACACCAAAAACAATTATGTACTAAACTATATTTATTCTCTCAACCTGTTTCCATCTGATTTTTTTCTTATGATGAGAATGCTGCAAACTATTATGGGTAAGTAATTCAGAAGAAAAATGTTTGCCAGAATTCTTTAATATTTTATAAATATACTTAAAGTTTTTTAAATCGCAACAGAAATTAAACCCCAAAAATTTTTTTCGAGAATTTATCCTAATCACTCATTCAGACGATAAAGTTAGAAAAATTCTTTGGCCACGAGGGGATAGAACTCGCCACCCTCACACTCAAAATCTAACGCACAATCAATCAGTCAGATCTAATATACCAGGCTCATAAATAAAACCTCTTTCATGAGATCACCCCAAGGAATCTCTTCTTAATATTGTTTGCACAATTCTCAAGGCCCTCGTAATTTTTTAAAATTATAAAAAATCTTAAAAACCTTCTCAACTCCGCGAAACCAAGAGATTGTAGCAAATGGATGACCCCCCTGAGATTCACATGTTAAATTGTATAAAACACCCTCTAAAGGCACAGTATTTGTTTCACTTTCAGAAATAACAGGATGTGAAGGTGGCGCTAAAAAAGAGGAAAAATAAAAATTTTCAATAGAAACTTAGAAGAAATTAAGATTAAAAAATAGATAGGCCAAAATGTCATCATTAAAAAGATTTTTTAATTAAAGAAACCAACATAAAACTCTAATTATGTGAGATTTTTGCACTGGAAGTTCAACACCATTACTAGCAATACAAGCCACCAAAATTTCATTTTGTCCATGCAAAAGCATTGTTGAATCAATTGTAATATTTGATTGAGTTACAAATCCCTAGAAAAATATTAAATTAAAATCTTTCTCGCCAAACAATTACGTAGCAAATTAATGGGTTTCAAATGTTTTTATAATTTTATTTCATTTTACACAACAAGTTAAACACCCAGCAAAATATACCACAATTCCAAGAGAAAAGTCATTTCCGGTGTAGTGGGTAATGCTTTGTTCGGAGGGGTTCGAATGGGCAAAGGTTCGATACCAAGAGTGGGAGGAAAAATTGATTAAATTTTTTAAAATAAAAATTTCGAAACTCGAAATCAAAATGATCGTAAATTAATCTTCCCACCAAAAATTTAAAAAAAAATCAAACAAAAACCTGTAATTGTTTAGTTTTATGTTGTATTTGTTTTTGAGTAGGTGACCCATTTATTTGCCATGTTATTGTTGCAGCTGGAGAGGAGACGCTGTAGAAAATACAGAAATTATTCAAAAAAAATTTTTTTAAATAACCTCGAAGTACAAGACATTGTTAAAGCTTCCCCTTTGCGAACAACAGTACTTCCATAGAGAAAAACATTTGCGGGAGGGTCTGAGAAATTAAAAAAAATTTTTTTAAAGCTCTAAAAAATTCTTTAAAAAATGCTTACAATCAACATGTAGCGTAATCCGACTAATTAAAGGTGTCATATTGGAATGTGATTGACTAGTACATTCGAAAGTTACGTCATTATCAGCACCAGAAAGAATAAAGGAAAGCTCGTTTTGAGTTATCTATAAATATTTTTAATTTTGAAAGGTTTAATTTAATTTTAATTTACAAAAGTTCTTTTTAAATAGAGGTTTCCTTTCACAACGGGAACCTTTCGAACGGTGTAAAAAATTTTTTTAATAAAAATTTTGTATAGAGTGTAGAGCATGGTCGATAACCTACTTTTTCAATTTTTTGCTTTGACACCCACACAAAAAAGTCCCAAAAATTTGGCAAGAAGTTAACGACCAGCTCCATACAATTATAATATTTCAAAGTCCGAAAAATTCGTTGTTAGAAACTTTTTTAGAAGTGTCAAAAAAATTTATTGTTAATTTAAAAAACTCATAAAAATTAACCTGACTAGACTCATCAAAAACAAAAGTTGAATTTAATTGTCCTTTTTGATTATTTGACCAAAGCAATTGTGGTGGAGGATTACCACCTTCAGCAATACACAATAAAGTAATATTTTGACCAGCCAAAAGAGGAGTATCACCACCATTTGTTCCGCCAATTAAATCAATTTTTGGGCGATCAGAAGAATCTTTTTTAATAAAAAAATTCGTTTCGTTGTATTATTGTGGAAAGGAGCAGAACTTGTGGAAAGGAGCAGAACACAATCATTTTCCCTCGCCCAAACATTATTGGGTATCCTGATTTTTCCCTTTAACCTTTCAGTCTAGTAATTTTTTCAAGAAATCATGTCAAATTTTTAAAATTAACTTTTCACTTGTTGTTTCAAATTTTAATGAAAACGAATAAAACTATTTACAAAAAAGCGTAAAAATATTTTTAAAAACTGCTACAATTTGAAACAACAAGAGAAAAGTTAAATAATTCTAAATGGCGACAAATTTTTCCCGAAAAGCTAAAAACAGGATTGAAGAGCCAAAGAAAAAATCAGGGTCCCCAAAAAATGTTTAGGGAAGGCAAAAATGTCTCAAAAATAGCCCAAAATAATTTTTAAAAATTTTCTTACAATAAACATCCAAAGTAATAAAATCTCTCATTTTTGTAGACGTTTCAGAATGAGTTGCTTCACAGGAAATAACAATATTATGATGAATTTTACTGAAGAAAAATTTTTAATAAAAAATGATTAAAAAAATACCCAGGCCTCAAAACAAGACTTGCAAATGTATTAATTGTCCCATTTTTTAATGAAATAAAATTTCTAAAAATATTTTCTGTTGCCTTCTTTCCATTCAAAAAAATATTTACATCAGCCTAAAATATTTATTTTAATAAAAAAATTTTAGAAAATAAAAAAACCTGAGGTTTTGATTGTTCAGAAATACAAGTTAAATTAATTTGAGAGCCTTCATTGACTATAAGAGTTTGTCCAGATTGAAAATTTTCGAAACGAACAATTCGAGGTGGGACTAGAAAAATGAAATAAAAATAAATTTTTTGAGAAAGAAAACAAGCTTAAGAATTAAATAAAGATAAAAAAGAAACTACCCCTATAAGCCTAGAAAATCCAAAATATACAAGTCCAAACCAGAGAGGATCAAAATAATAAAAAATTTCTACTTCGTTTTGGGAAAAGGATTGAAATGGAGAGAAAAATGCGAAGAGATAAATTTCAAAATTCAGACAAAAAATTAAATTTAAAAAATACCCAAAACTTCAACAAAATCATGAGAACGCAGAAATACTCCATTTGGTCCAATAACTTGGCATTGAAATTTTCCATCATCATCAAGAGTCAAATTTGAAATGGCCAAGTTTAATTCATCGTTTGATTCTTTCAATAATCTTTAAATAAAAAATTTTTTAAATTAAAAAATAAACAATAGGAGAAAATTTTTTGCAGAAAGTTAAGAAAAATTCTTCAGGAACTCTAATTGATGGAAATTAACTCTCAGAATCGAACAGCATAAGAAAAATTCAAGTATAGACAAAAGATTTCGAACCTTCCTCAACATTGGAATCCATCAATTCACCGTCTCCCAACAAAAAATTCAGACATAATAAAATAAAAACAAACTTGTAACGTCCAGAAAAACCAGGAACAATATCATCATCTTTTTCCTTGTCCATAATCCTGTCTTTTGTATACCATTGAATTTGAAATGGAGAATCAGTTTGAGCAATTGAACATTCAAGTAAAATATCAGAGCCTTTAAATTGAATTTTTTAGAAATTTTGTCTCAAGCTTTTAAGGGAGTGACAGCTTTCCCTCCGAAGCCATAACAGTTACGGGGGAGGGGGGTTCGAAAAATATTAAGGAAGTTAAACCTTACGACAAAAATCGGACTCAGTGGATTGAGGATCTCTATTAGTTTCACCGGAAGTTCCGGTTCGAGTTCCGGTCAGTTTCGGTTCCGGTGACTAATCTCTATGAATAAGTTTTGCTAAAAAAATCCGTACCAAAACCCTTCTAAAGTATGAACAAAGAAATTCCAAACACTGTGTTTACGCCCCGATTAAAAAAAATTCAAAAACAAACCAATAATGGCAGAATAATTTTTTGGTAATTCCTTGAAATGAATTTTGCGTGTCTCTACATTGAGTGAATATAACCATAAAGTGAATAAAACCAAGTGAATTTTTGAAGAAAATAAGTTTAATAAATTTAATATTAAAGGCATCTATTAAATTTTTTTTGAAATTTAAAATAAGCGAAAAAACAAAAGTTGAATGCGATAAAATAAAGGGTCATTTTATGGATTAAAAAAAAGATAGGAAAAGAAGTGCGCCACTCTCTAGTTTGGAAATTTAAAGAAAACCTTGATTTTAGTTGTGATTGAGTACCTTGACCAGTTCCTTGATTTCGAGTTAAACATCAGAGAACATGAATAAATGCCTCGATACTCCGGATCCGGATTCTGGAAAAATCAAGGTCCCCCACCCTTCATCCCATTTTCTTCACACATTAATGCCGATCTCTAAAACTTTTTGTTTTTATTTCGGGATATACCTATATTATAGATTTTTTGTTAGTTTTAAAAATAACAAAAGGGTGTGCGCGGTCTACAAAAACAACCCCAACAAAACAACAATACAAAAAAAGGAAATGACAAAACAAAATTCTGTGTGTTGTTGCCCCCCTCCCTGTCCTCACTTTTTCTTTTTTCCGTTACTTTTATTTTGATGTTTTCCTCCCAAAATTGTTTAGCTCCCCCCAAAAAGTAAAGGAGAGAGAAAATGACCACAAAAAGAAAGAAAAAGGAAAGGGAAAAAACACACCATTTGTTGAAAGGGCAAAGCAATTGAAATGTTGTGGTGGATGATGAAGAGCGCGAAAATATTCATAAAAATAAACATTGCACGCCAATTTTGGTTATAAGAGAAGGGCCAGATTTTGGAAGCAAAGTTGGGAAGTTTTTGGAAAAACTTTTTTTAACAATTCAAAAAAAAAAGACGCCAAAAAATTTAACAAAACAACAAAAACAGAATAAAATTTAACACTTAATCAAATCAAATATTTGGACAAAACGGTCAAAACTTGATTTTCAGTCAACTTGCCACAACCTTTAATTTTTCAGAACGTCCATAAGTGGAAATTTTGACATTTGGTCGAAACTCGAAAAAATTTTGAAAAAACAGATTTTAGGACTTAATGACTTTAAAAAAACTTTATTTTATAAATATATTGATTAAAAAAGTAATGAAAAACCAAAAAAAAATAAAACGAAAAGTAAAAGAAAATAAATAAATATTTCCATTTTTGGGGGGCATTTTCTCACTTTTTTTTATTTTTTATTTATAGCTTCCTTCGATTGGAAAAAATAAAAATACAATAATTTATATATTTATTTATTAAGGCAAAAACTGACAGATTTTTTTATAGAGGGGAGCTTCTTATTAATATTTCTAGGGAGGGGACAAATCACGGTCCGACAAAAATACCGTTAATATTGTCTTAATTTCTTTAAACCCTAAGGCTATTTTGGGTTTTGGCTAGTACCTCAACTCTTAGGCCTAAAAATTTTAATTTTATTTTAAAATTTGTTTACTCAAAGAGAATCCAGACGGTATTTTTTAATCCAAGTCTGGACGGTATTTTGCTCAGATGGTGTTTTGTCCCTACACAGCTATTAATATTCATTATTTGGTAAAATAGGAAGAAAGTTGGGCAAGAAAAACAAAAAAAATAGAAAAAACTTTTTTGCCCCCCCCCTATTCTTCTAATTTTACAAGAGAGGGAAAAAATTTTTTAGAGAGAAGGTCAACTGTTCTTAAAAGTTCTTCTTAAAAAGGTTAAAAACGGAAGGATTTAAGCTTAAGATTTGGCAAAAAAAGAAGGAAAAAAAGTTATTTGGCCTATTCTTCACAAACATTAAAAAAATAAAGTGGCAATGACCAAACCACCAAATGGTGTTTGTATAAATGAAAGTAAAGGGGAAAGGGGGGGGGATAATGAATATAGAGTAGTTGATGCTTTAAATTGTAATAAATAAAATAATGAGAAAAAGAAAAAAAATAAATTAATAATAAAAAATGGGAAAGAATTTTCTTCGTAATATACTAGTTTAACAAAAAAATAGCTCGTCAAGTTAGCTAATTTTACAAAAATCCGCAAAAATTTCCAGAAATTCAAAGAATAACAGAACGTTGTTGATTAGCATATGATTTTTTAGTTAAAATTTTTTTCTTGCAAAATTTCGAAAAAAATTTTTCTAAAGGGTAGACAAAAAATTTTTTTTCGGCTTTTATTTTTTATAATTTTTATTTTTAAATTCAAAAAATAGTAGAACCAAACAGTGTTTTATAATTGTAGTTAATGAATGACCTTTTACTCGGCTTAATCCTCCCCACACTTTCAAATAATTTATTGAAAATGGTGGCAATTCGGAAAGTTTAAAAACAAAAGAAATAGAGGTTAGATCAAAGGGATCTCGTTTCTATCAAATGGTCAAATAAATAAGTGAAAATAAAAATGTGTGTGTGTGTGACAATTGTTGGCAAAACACATAAAAAGTGTATAATTAATTAACTTATTTTACCACCTCTATTTTAATTTTTTTTCGAGTAGAGGCGGTAAAGAAGCCTTAATTTCCCTAAAAATTTTTTAAGCGATTGGAATTAAAGTTTAAAGGTATACAGTCAAACCTGTATACATAAACCCCTCAAGAATTTAGCTCACATAAATCATGGAGAAGGTCTCGAGTAGGGTCAATTAAGGGGGTCAAGGAAGGGATCAAACAAAAAATAACAAATGAGTGGGACAAAGTCTAGAACTTGAAACGTTCGGGTATTATCTTCATTTAAGATTTATTAAATAAATAAACAAAAAAAATTTTAAAAATAAAAAAACAGCCAAAGAAAAAATGCAAAAAACGTCAAAACCACCCAACACCGCTCCCTCCCTTCCTTCTCGTTTTCCTCAAATGGTCACTCTTATATGTATAGATCAATATAAAAAAATAAAATATTAATAATAATAAATGCCGCCATACATTATTTCCTCCTTTCCCCCTTTTTTAGTTCGTTCGGGTATTATCTTCATTTAATATTTTTTACTGCTTTGGCATTTGGTTGAGGGAAAAGAGGAAACTAAAAACTATTATAAAAAAAAACTAAAAAAAATGTTGGCGGCAGCAACAAAAATTTTTTTTCTGATAAATGTGTTGAGAGTGCCAAAAAAGTGGTGGGCCTATTTAGAGAAAAAGGATTGAATGAAAATATGAATAGACCAAAAAACCGGAATTTGAAGCAACAAAGGAAGATAAAAAAAGGCATAGAAAGAAGGCGGGATTGAGAGAAAATAAAAGTGAGGAAATGGGAGAAAAACTAACTTTTTAAAAAATGTTGAAAGGCAAAAAATGGTCAGTAAACAAACAGAAAAAAATTTAAAGGAAAAAAATACGTAGAAAAGACAATTTTCAACAAGTTGGATTCGAACCTTCGCCTTATATTCTATTTTGTCCATTCAAAACCTAGCCGTTTCCAACTACACTACAAATCCAAGTTTTTTTTATTCTAGATTGTAAAACAGGCGTTTTTAAAGTTGTAAAAAGTCTCTTTTGCTTTTGTTAATTAAACATGTTTTTATCAGCAACAAAACATCGCTTTAAACAACCCCCTTTATTAAATAGTTAAAAGAAAACGAAAACATGCTTTTGTATGTTTTAAAATAAAAACAAGTTTTAAAGATCAAAACAAGTTTTAAAATAAAAACAACTTTAAAAGTAACTTGATACTTAAGTTTGTAAACTTAAAAAAGTTTAAACTTAAAAACAATTTTATTTTTTAAGAGGCTAAAATTAGTAGGTGGTGGCCATTTAAAGAGGTGGTTTTTTTTTTAAAATTAATGTGGTCACTTTGGTCAATTGCCCCCAACTTTTAATATTTAAACATAACAATCTTTATAAGCTTCAAATATATTAGTGAAATGAGTCAAAATTGAAGAACGAAAAAAATTTTTTTCTTGGCCATTTGTTGTGCAGTTTAATGACAAGGAAGAAAAAAAAAGAAAATTTTGGTTTCTCCCAGTGGGAAGTGAATTGACTAAAAATAAAGACTAGACTGACTTCTCGGCTTTCAAATGGTCAGTTTTTAGTTATAACCAACTTTTATTCATTGAATTTGACAATAACAAAAACAACAACTGACACACTTTTTAATATTTTTAACAACAAAACAACAAAAGTCTCCAAAACATTTAAAAAAGAAAGTTTTTCTAGATTTTTATCTATTTTTAGGACAACAAAAACATTATTAAAAACTTAAATTTAGATGTTTTGTTGTTGTTAAAAATGTTTTGGTGAACAAAACATGTTTAATTAGAAAAACAATTTACAATCTTAAAACCTTGTTTTACAATTTTTAATCCTTAAAAACATGACAAGACATGTTTTTGTTTTCCTTTTGCTTTTCAATAAAGGAGCAACAAAACATTTAAAGAATGTTTTGTTGCTAATACTAAAACATGTTTAATTGCAAAAACAAACAAAACAAGTTTCACAACTTTAATACGCCTATTTTACAATTTATGAAAGCAAAACTTGGAGTTGTAGTGTAGTTGGAAACGACTAGGTTTTGAATGGACAAAATAGAATATAAGGCGAAGGTTCGAACCCCACTGGTGGAAAAAATTTTTTTACATTGAAAATAACATTAAAAATACAAAAGTAAAAACAAAAAAGACTAAAATTGGGCCTATAAATAATTTTAAAATTCATTAGTGATTGGGAAATAGACATATTTTTGACAAAAACAACAACTTTCACTTGTCTGTCTGGAAGGTAATTTAATTAGAGCACAAAAAATTTTATTTTCACATAAAATTTTATTATTGTTGCAATTTTATACACCTTTGTAGACTATAATAAAATTTAGAATTCGATCAAAAAAATTTTAAGATCAAAAATTGCTTCTTTTCTCTATTCTAAAATCACTTTTACACTAGGAAATTAATTGTTTTTTAAATAAGACTAATAAAAGTGTGTGTAAAGTTGGGCTATATTTTGCCAAAAAAAAAGTTAAAAGGCCATTAATTTTTTAAATATATTTTTTGGTAAATTAATCACACAAAATCCTTGCAAGTGGCCCTTTTCTTATGTGCACCAAAAAAAATTTTTTTAAACAAAACAAACGCCTAGGTTTGATTTTCCTTCCTTAAAAACATTCTAGTGCACCACCCAAATTAAAAAAAAATTTTTGCTTCTCAAAAATAGATTAATTCTTTTTTAAAACAATTTTTTGGTTGTCCAAAGAATATTATTTTTAAAAAAAAATTGAAAGGCAAAGAAACAAAGTTTGAAAAAACTTTAATTTTTACAACTGTCAGAGAGTAATTTTGTAATAAATATACTAAATAAATCACTCTCTCTTTCCACTATGTGTGGCAATAAAAAAGATATTTAAAAAATAAATCCTAGCCTTTGAAAAAATTTGTTGAGAAAATTAATTTTTAATTTGTTTAAAACTCAAATTGAATTTCCAAAAAAAAATTTTCAAAAAAATTTTTCTCCGAAAAAAAATTTTTTTTGATTAATTTTAAGAATTATTTATGGATTTAATGAAAGAGAAAATTAATTTTCTCTTTCAACAAATCTAATAGAATTTTACTAGTATTATTGGCACACAAATAAAGCTAAAAAAGAAGAGAGAGGTATTAAAAAGAGGATTCCGTATAAAAATAATAAAAAAAAGAAATTAAAGTGCTAATAAACAAAAATAAATGTTAAAGGAAGAGGATTTTTCTTCTCTCATTTTGGATGACAAAAACTGTCAATTTTTCCGGCTGAGCCCCCTCTTCTTTTTACTCTTTTTACCCCCAAAAAGTCGTTTTACTTCATTTATTTATATAAATTTTATTTTTCAATTAGACTTGGATTAGTGTTTATTGTAGCAAAAATGAAGTGAAAAATAAATAATAGAAAAACAACAAAACGAGTGTGAGAAAAAATATTAAATTGGATATTTAGAGGAAGAAGCCTGCGCGAATCCGTTTGTAAATAGGTAAAACAAAAAGAATAATATAAACATTATAATTAAAAAGTTTCAACATATTTCGAAGAAAAAAAAGTTGGAATAAATGTTGGTAAAGAAAAGGTGTTTTGTAAAACAAGTTGGAAGAAATTTGTAAAAACAAGTTGGTAAAATAAAAAGTTTAAAAAAGTTTGTAAACAAGTTTCTTTTGTAAAGAAAGTTCCAACTTGTTTTGTAAAACAAGTTTGTAAAACAAAAAAAGTTGAAAAAGTTTCTGAAACAGGCTGGTAAGAATTGTAAAAAAACAAAATTGTAAAACAAGTTGGAAAAAAGTTAAAAACAAGTTGGAAACAGTAATAGTTGTTGTTGTAAAACAAGTTGGAAAACAAAATTGTAAAATAAATGTTGGGGAAGTTTTTAGGTATTTTGTATATTTGATTTTATTTAACCAACAAGGTGGCTAGAACACTAATTTTAAATACATTTGTGGTATCAAAAAATTCAGAAATATTATGAAAATTATTTTATCTAAAATGTCGGCATCAATATTATCATAAAAGGATGGAATATTGCCTGCTCATTAGTATTTATTTGAGGCGATAAAAATTAAGAATGAGAAAGACTGGGTTGTAAAAGGTGGCTTTGAATATAAAAGGATAAATTTTGAATATAAAAAGGAATTAAAAATGACCAAAAAACAATTTTTTCACATTTTAAAAATTTTAAATTATTTTTTAATAAAAATAAATAGAAGCATAGGAATTTAAAAGTTTCAACATGTTGTGAAAAGAACTAGAATAAATGTTTGTAGAAGGAAAAAGGAGAGAAAAATGTTTTGTTTAAAAAGTTGCTAAAGATTGTAAAACAAAGTTGGAGAAATAAAAACAAAATTGTAAAAACAAGTTGAAAAAAATACAGTTGTAAAAGCAAGTTTGGAGGAAAATTAAAATTGTAAAAGCAAGTTTGGAGGAAAATTAAAATTGTAAAAACAAGTTTGGAGGAAAATTAAAATTGTAAAACATGTTGCGAAACAAATAAGTTGGAGGAAATATGTTGGGGAACAAAGGATTGTAAAACAAGTTTAAGAAAAATAAAATTGTAAAACAAGGAGAAAAAATAGAAATTGTAAAAAGAAGTTGGAGAAAAAAATTAAACTTGTAAAACAAGTTTTGGTGAAAATCAACAGATAAAAACATTCAACAAATATTAGGTCGGGTCATAATTAGTGTCGCTTTTTTTCGATTAAATTTTTAGGAGTGTTATTTTACAAATATCTTTTTTTCTTATTAACCAACTTAAAGATCTGAATCTACTCTTCATTTTAATACCAGGTTTAGGTATATATGAGTGATATTCATAAAGTTATGATTTTTTGAACTTCGCTACCTCGTAGTGAAATTCTCAAGCATTTGCACCATGAATTATAAATTACCAAAAATGGACACAAGAAGCAAAAAATCTTAATGATCTAGTCAATGGGATCGTTATCTATCCTAGACAGCAATAATAGGGTTCAGGCTTTACGATGGAGGTCGTATGACTCTCAGAAGCAAACATGGTCGAGGAAGACGGGTGTCATTAAGAAAAACGGTCCTACTTGGCCGGCTAAGATGGAATCCGGTAATTTCTTCTGCTGAATTGTAGAGGGATATCTTCTCTATACGTAAGGCCACGGGTGACTCGAAAAACGCGGTCTGCGCTTCAGGAAGACAAATCAAATGCCGCGTGTACTCACATTTCAAAAATGAAATAAACGACACGACATCCCCCCCCCCAAAAACGTTTTCTTAGAACTCAGCGTAAAATCATCCGATCAGGATGATCTAAACGGTTTTTTAAATCTCATAGAGAGCTTATACTAAATCCGAAATATAAAGTCTGTAAATCGTGCCGAACCCCGGAATTCGAAATTCGACTTTTTCGAAAATTTAGACCTTTCGTAATAAAAATTCGAAATTGTGCCCAACATTTAGAGTTTTTGAAGAGCTTTCGGATGATATATCACACTAGCTATTATCAATACATATACTTGAGAAAATTTGATTCCCGATGATTTCGGGAATTTTGATATTTTCGACCAGAACTCCCTGAATACCTAACGAAAAATTCTCAAATGCTGGGATCCTTTAGAGCATAGTCTAACAGATGATTCGTAATAAAAATAAAAAAATTTTTCAGAAAACTTAATTTTAAAAATCGAAAAAACCCAAATAAAAAAAGCGACACTAATTATGACCCGACCTAATAGTTTTTAAAAACTTATTGATTTAGTTTATTTTTAAATAAATAAAATAGCGTGCCAAGAACTTTATTTTATATGAAAACAATTTTATTGTTATATATTTACTACAAATAACAAAACAAAATTCATTTGGCCACAAAGGAAGGGGGGATTTTGCGGGATTTCTCTCTCTCCTCTTCTACTATATATTAGCACTCATTGCAATTAGTGAGATTTGGCACAAGCAAGGAGGGGAAGGGGGAGAGAATAATATATAAATTTGAAGGATGATGAAAAGGAGGGGAGGAAGAGGAAATGTGTATGAAGTGGAAAATGATGGGAAAGAAAAGAAGGATTTCATGTCAAAAGACCAACAAATAAAAATCTTAAAAGGTCGAGATTTTTAAAAAAAAATGTTAAAAAGGTCAAAAATTCTCAAAAATCTATCAAAAATGATTTTAAAAATTCTGAAAATAAAAAAAAATTTTCAGCTTTTGGATAAACGATCTTTCGAGATAAAATTTTTAAGAAAAAAGGATTTTATAAATTTTTTGATGTGCGGTAGCGCAATAATTAAAAGGGAAAAGCGTTTCTCCTAATGAGACTAAAGTATGAGATATATATTTTTTTGAGCAGTAATTTAAATAAAAATATGGGCTCTACTCCAGTTTATGCGTCCAATCGACTTTTATGCGTCCAATGAAAGTTTACGCGTCCAATCAAAAGAAAATTGGATTTTTCGTTATATTTTGAAGTTGGGGTTGGGTTCTTTAGCATTTATTCATGTTCGGGACCTACGCCCCCTGGGTCTGGGACCATTCCTTGCCCTATCCCTTGAAATTTCTGAAGGTTGTAGCCAATTTTTAAAAATTTCGGAAAAACAATTATAACTTTCCGAAATTTCAAGGGATAGGGCAAGGAATGGTCCCAGACCCAGGGGGCGTAGGTCCCGAACATGAATAAATGATAAAGAACCCAACCCCAACTTCAAAATATAAAGAAAAATCCAATTTTCTTTTGATTGGACGCGTAAACTGGAGTAGAGCCAAAATATGTTTGTATGGTCTAATTAAGAAAATACATTATTGCAAACTAAAAAAAAAGAAAAAATAGAGGAAATGAAACACGCACATCATTTAATATCAAAAATAATTTTAAAGATGGAAAGAGGGATGGATCAAACAGTCGGATTGGAAAGTTGATTAATTTATTTAATAATTCAAAAAAATGTTTTTGGCCTAACAAAATGAAAAAGAATTTTGAAAAAATAGAGAAAATCTCGTTTTTCAGTTTTTTGCTTAGAACTTTTTATTTTACTCAAAATTTTTCTATCATTAAAATATCATTTTATAGCAAATTTTCTTGGCTATTCAACGATATCATAAGTTTTAAAATCTGTTTAGTTATCTCGAGTTATGAAGGTTTAAATGACGCGAGGTCGATTTTTTAATTTTTCCCTTATCGACATTTTGGTGTAGTCGGAAAAATTTGTGCTTTCACCCAAAAAGGAGGAAGGTTCGAATCCCACTGGTGGAAAACAATTTTAATACTTCAAAAAACAATTTTAATTTCAAAAAAAATTTATTTTCTCTTCAAAAAAATTATTTTTCTATTTTTTTCAACCTTTTTTAGAAAAAAAAGTTTATTTAAAAATAACGACCAAAGGTTATTTTTAAACAGGGAAAAATATTCAAAGAAACATTTCTCATCATTTAAATGCAGAAAAAAGAACGAAAGAGCGAGAGAGATGCTTTTGCTTTTAAGCAACAAGAAAATGCTTCAACATACTTTAGTTTATTTTTATTTATATGCCATCAGCGAAAAATAAATTGGATTGATTAACACAAATTTTATGCTTTGCGCTCTTAACTGAAAAAATTTTTTTATTTCCTCTTCCTTTTTAAATTAATTTTTAAACAAGAGTGTGTTGAGTTATAACTTGTTCAACCTCTTCCTTCCCTTTTTCCCTCTATTTTGACCGCAAAAGTGGACCCGCTATAAATTTTATTTTATTATTATTATGTTGCTTTGCTTTATTCTTATTACCTCCTAGTTTTAAATATTAGCTTATTTAAATATTTATTTTGAAGTATTTGTGGGAGAAAAATAATTATTATAAAAGTACAGTTGGTCACTATAAAATAAACTCAATATTAGATACCCTTCTCTAAGAGATATGGTTTGTTAAATTTGGTTGACCGCTGGGTGGATGGAGCTGACAAAGTATCTTACCTATAATAAGCCCGGACTGGGAGAGTCGTAAGAGAATCTTGAAAAATCTCGATCTAGAAACCAAGATTTTTTTATCGAGATCACGCCTCGGTTCTTCTCTAGCTTATACTGAGGTCGACTGTACGAAAACGAAGAAATTTAAATTAATGGGAAGAATGGGGAGGAGAGGAAGGAGGGGAGGGACTGATTAACGAGAAGGGCTGGAAAAAAATTTTCCTATTAATCCAAAAAGCTTCCAGAAAAAAACCTTATTTCCTACTACTATATATTTTTAAATAAAAGATTCTCCCACCAAAAAATTTAAAAAAATATAAGAAATTTCAGATTTAAAGGAAGAAATAAAATATTTTAGTTATTAAAAATGTAAAAAAAGTGCCTGTCTAATGGTCATTTTAAACTTTGAAAAAATGAAAACTGAGTAGCTGGGAATATTTTTTTTTGCTAAATTTTTTAAGGATCCCACAGGTCTCTTTCTAACATTTTTTAAACGGGCAAGAGGTTTTGGGGCATTTTTGTGTGCCAAGTTATTTTTAAAGAAAAATATGTAGGGGGATAAAAGGTCAAAAAGAATTGTGAAGGTTTGGGGGAAGGGAGAGGATGGGGAGAAGGTGGACATTAAAGTATATTTAACTAAATAGAGAGAAGATATCTGATTCGAGGGAACTTGAGGTATCTGAAAAGGGTATCTAGGGTCAGGGGTGTGCAAGTTTCGTGTTTCGCGGAATTTCGCCTTTTTTGGACTTTCGCGTTTCGCGTGTCACTTTTTTAATTTACTTTCGCCTTTCGCATTATCTGTTTCGGCACACCCCTGCTAGGGTTATCTGATGTGAGCAAGATATCTTGGTTATCTTGAAAAGAGGATATCTTGAGAGGGGGATATTTGAGAGATTTAAGGGATTCGTGAGATGCGATCTAGCTGACCGAGAGCTTGAGGACAAGATGAAGAGATAGGGTAGATAAGAGAGATGTGGGATAGAATAAAAATTGTGATAAATGAGAGATGAGGGGCAGGATAGAGACGAAGTTCTAAAATACTCTAATTTTTAAGACTTGAAGAAAGAAAGCAAATGAAAGCTCCAAGTCCATATAAAAAGCGGAAAAAAAGAATTTGGTAGGGAAATGAGGGCAAGGGGGAGAAAAAGAGGAAATAAAAAGGAGGGTGGTCTAGCAAGTAGAGGAATCTTCAAGGCGGAAATGTTTGTTTTGTGTGTTAAAAAAGAGGAAAGAAGGGGGTTAAAAAGTCAGGCCAAAAATAAATGGCCAATGTTGAATGTCATCGCTTTTTCAAGTATTTTAGACATTAAAAAGCCCCTAAATCTTGCTCGAATTGGAAAAAAAAAATAAATTTTTGCAGAAAAAATTTAAAAAAGTTTAAAAATTAATATTTAAAATTTTTTAAGCCCTGGAGAGAGGGACTAATTTAGCGATTATTTGAATTTGAATGCCTAACAGAAAAATTGCAGAAAGTGAACAATAAAATTAGACGAGAAAAAAATTTAAAAAATTTTTTCTAGCGAAAATTTTCAAGAAAAAAATTGCGGAAAAACAGGCAAAATAAATGCATTATCCACTAAATAAGCTCAAACCCACGTTAAATCAGGTAAGAAACAAAGTCGTTGCCTCCACAATTATGTTTCTGCATGTGTTCTCTTGCGCTTCAATTTCCGCTTTTAAATTGCGGGAGGGCTCGTCCCTAATATTTATATTTCCTACCCCAATTTTAGATAAAAATTGGCAAAAAATACATATTTTTTAGTTAAAAAATATATTTTCTTTTCACTTAACAAACAAAGCTTAACAAATATATATAAAAAACATTGCTTTTTAGATTGCTGTTTGACCGTGAAAATGAACAGAAAATCTCTTGGGAATTTTAAACAAAAAATAAAAAAAATTGTGGTTGCCCCAAAGCTTAATATTTTTATGAAAAAATACTTGGAAAAAAATTGTTTTTTTTTTTTGTTAAAATTAAAAGGAAAAAACGAAAATTTTCAAGAAAAAAATTGCGGAAAAACAGGCAAAATAAATGCATTATCCACTAAATAAGCTCAAACCCACGTTAAATCAGGTAAGAAACAAAGTCGTTGCCTCCACAATTATGTTTCTGCATGTGTTCTCTTGCCCCTGAGTGCCCAATCCGGGGCGAGAGAAAATATTTGAAAAATAAAATAAATGGGGGAAGTGAGAAAGGAAAAGATGAAAAAAAATTTTTAGTAGAAAAAGTAAAAATTAATAAAAATAGAGGTGGGCACTCAGGGGTGTGTCAAAACTGATTCGGCAACAGGTGAAGAACGAATGGCGAAAAATCTAAAGTTGAAAATATATAGGGAATTTAAAAGGTGAAAGGCGAACCCTAAAAAGGCGAAAATTGGTAGAAAACAAAAAAACGAAAATTTTTTAGGATTTAAAATAAGAGGAGAAATATCCCTTCGCTGGATTTATTCCGAAAAATAATTTAAAAAATTTTAGAAAAAAATTAGTAAACAGAAAATTAGAAATGGAACAGACAGAAAATAATAGGCTAGTCTAATTTTTAATGATAATATAAGGTTATGATTAATTAAAAAATATTATTGCCACAAATTAACTGTTTATCCACTACAGAAAATAAAAATTATACAATAGACTTCTTTTTAAATTTAAAGGTATGTATAATTTTCCAGAAATACAGAAGAATATTTTTTTATATTAATAGTTTTATTATTTAAATTTTTTAATTTTCCCATTTTTCTTTTATCGCTGCACTTTCATTTAATTTTAATTTCCAAGTTTTTCACAACGAATGTATGTAACAGTTGCAGTACACCATCCAGCATTAGGATTCATTTCTAAATATTTAAATGCGGGTTCAGAAATATCAAGTTCATAAGGTTTCAGATAATCAGTTTCATCCATAATTGGCATTATAAGACTAAAAATTTATTAAAATTAATTAAAAATAGAAAAACTACTAACGTTTTATTTTTATATTCAATCTTGACACATTTATTAACACAAACTTGATCATTACGAATATAATGGTTTGGGATATCAGTCAAACATGAACGTACCCATTTTTTTACTGGTGACCATAAATCACTACCAACACAAGCATGATAAGGCTATAAATTAATTTATTAAAGGAAAATAAGATAGCAGCTGGGCTATAGCTATTCCTCTCCTTTAGCTAGTGCAAAGGCTTATTCGGCGACTGGGAGCGAGCGAACCAGCATCTTCAGTAGACCGGACTGATGTGTTAGTCATTACACCACGCCGCCTACTGCATAGCCTTAGGAATTAAATAGCTATATGCTTTACATTAACTAACATATTGAATCCCAAGACCACATTCTCCTCCATAACTATGAGCATTTGTTAATGCGTGCCAAACAAATCTTCCAGTTTTTGGTTTATTTAACCATTGATCAACAACTCCAGGCATATCAGGTGTTAATGGTAAACAAGTCTCCTTTGTTGTATAAAGTGGAGGAACAGTAAGTGAGTTGCTTGTAACATTTGAGCCTGGTGGATATTGTCCTGATGGAGGAGCTGGAACTGAAGGAGCTGAGCTGGGTGGAGAAGGACTTGGCTGTTTTGGTTGGTTGTGGCTTGGTGGGCCTGAAGGATATTTGCCTGGAGGACTTGGCTGTTTTGGTAGATTACTGCTTGGGGGACTTGGATATCCTGGACTTGGTGGTTTATTACTTGGTGGTTGTACTGGTGGATGAATTGTTCCAACTGCTGGTGGATTATTAATTGGATTTATTGTTGATTTTTCACCATTTTTAGGATGCGTTCCTTTAGGACAGCGAGCAGAAGTAAAAGTTTTCAATAAAATAAAAGCAGACATTAAAGTTATAAATAATTTTAAGGATGCCATTTTTAGAGAAACTTTTTATTTAAATTGATTTATTCAATTTAAATTTATAAGATGACAATTGTAAGGTTGGAGCGTTATTTATACTCAAAATTATTTAAAAAATTTTTTTTAAACGTTTAATAAAATTATTTAAAATGTTTGAACAATTGAAATAAAAATTATTTTAATTTTTCAAAAAAAATTTTTTTCGATGCTTTAACTAATTAAGCATCGAAAACCAAGAAAAAATTTTTTATTCAATTTTCTTAGTTTCGACATCAACATTCAACGTGGCATTTACTTCAATTTATTAAAGCTGTACTAAATTTTATTAGGCATCTAGCTTAAGTTTTTATTAAGCTTCTATTTAATAAAAAATTTTTTCTAGGTTTCAACATCATTTACCTCAATTAATTAGTTAAAATTGTTGTCTGACAAGCACACCTCGATGTGCTGCAGGACATCAATAGGAAAAGCAGTGTATCTATTACCAAATCCGGAATAAGGATAGGGATACATTAATGGTGACTGATCATTTCGTCAATGAGTTCGTCCATAATACGAGGATTGGTAAGTTCCACGTTTAAAAAACTACCAGAGCGAGCAGACGCAAATAGAAATTTTTAAAGTTTTCTTTTAATATTATATGTTTAACTTCCAAAAATAGCTTTAAATTTAAATTTTAAACCAATGAGGAGGCATTTGCGTAAAATTTATTTGAAAAGCCTTGATAAAATATTACAACGCTATAGAATCTATATTTTTAAAAGCCTTTAAAACACGCTTCAACGAGTGTGAGAATATCAGTAATCCCATATTACTTGGGATATAGAAGAAGTTAAACCTTCCCATCTACCTATAACTGTTAATACCTTCCTCTCTCTCTCCCAAGAAAAAAAAATTTTTTAAATGAAATTATTAATTTCTATTTTCATCGGCTTTTTGGCCATTTCTACATCCCAACAAGGTGGGTGTTTAAAAATCTGAAATTAAATCAGAATTTTTGAAGATACGAAAGACTAATATTTTTCATATTTCAGATGATGTCTCAACACCAGCTCCAAATTTTCCTGATTTCTGTAGCAATCCAAATCTTAACAAAAACGCAAAAGTAAAAGCTTGCTGTGATGCAGTTACAAAGGCAGCAAATGCCGGATCATATAGTGGTGCGGATGGCCCAGTACCAGATGAATGTACTCTAAAAAGTTGTGGACGTGTTTGCAATCGCTTTTTCCACAAAAAAGGAGAAAATCGTGTAACAGAGATGCCAGAAAGTAAAACAACTGAAAGTGAGTCTTCTGAAGAATGTGAATGTGGAGATTCAGGAGATGAAACTACAACAGGAGCTCAGCCAACTCCACGAAACGTTTACCCATCTGGACCAGAACCATCTACATCAGGAGGACAAGTAGCATCGCATAAGCCTCCGGCAGCACCTTCTACTCCACATCCTGGATGTCATCAACCACCAGCAGCTCCAACAACAAAACCTCCACGAAACCCATACCCATCTGGACCAGAACCTACTCCAAAACAACCTGGATATCCTCAAGGACGAGCATCTACTCCAAAACAACCTGGATATCCTCAAGGACGAGCATCTACTCCAAAACAACCTGGATATCCTCAAGGACGAGCATCTACTCCAAAACAACCTGGATATCCTCAAGGACCAGCATCACCAACTCCACGAAACGTTTACCCATCTGGACCAGAACCATCTACACCAGGAGGAAAAGTAGCATCGCATAAGCCTCCTGCAGCACCTTCTACTCCACAGCCTGGATATCCTCAACCGCCAGCAGCTCCAACAACAAAACCTCCACGAAACCCATACCCATCTGGACCAGAACCTACTCCAAAACAACCGGCTCCTTCAAGTCCTACTCCACCCAGCTCAGCTCCTTCAGTTCCAGCTCCTCCATCAGGACAATATCCACCAGGCTCAAATGTTACAAGCAACTCACTTACAGTTCCTCCACTTTATACAACAAAGGAGACTTGTTTACCATTAACACCTGATATGCCTGGAGTTGTTGATCAATGGTTAAATAAACCAAAAACTGGAAGATTTGTTTGGCACGCATTAACAAATGCTCATAGTTATGGAGGAGAATGTGGTCTTGGGATTCAATATGTTAGTTAATGTAAAGCATATAGCTATTTAATTCCTAAGGCTATGCAGTAGGCGGCGTGGTGTAATGGCTAACACATCAGTCCGGTCTACTGAAGATGCTGGTTCGCTCGCTCCCAGTCGCCGAATAAGCCTTTGCACTAGCTAAAGGAGAGGAATAGCTATAGCCCAGCTGCTATCTTATTTTCCTTTAATAAATTAATTTATAGCCTTATCATGCTTGTGTTGGTAGTGATTTATGGTCACCAGTAAAAAAATGGGTACGTTCATGTTTGACTGATATCCCAAACCATTATATTCGTAATGATCAAGTTTGTGTTAATAAATGTGTCAAGATTGAATATAAAAATAAAACGTTAGTAGTTTTTCTATTTTTAATTAAAAATAATTTTAATAAATTTTTAGTCTTATAATGCCAATTATGGATGAAACTGATTATTTGAAACCTTATGAACTTGATATTTCTGAACCAGCATTTAAATATTTAGAAATGAATCCTAATGCTGGATGGTGTACTGCAACTGTTACATACATTCGTTGTGAAAAACTTGGAAATTAAAATTAAATGAAAGTGCAGCGATAAAAGAAAAATGGGAAAATTAAAAAATTTAAATAATAAAACTATTAATATAAAAAAATATTCTTCTGTATTTCTGGAAAAATATTTGAAAATAAAATTAATGGGAAAAGTGAGAGAGGAACAGATGAAAAAAATATTTTTTAGAAGAAAAAGTAAAAATTAATAAAAATAGAGGTGGGCACTCAGGGGTGTGTCAAAACTGATTCGGCAACAGGTGAAAGACGAATGCGAAAAAAATCTAAAGTCGAAATATGAAGGGAATTTAAAAAGTGAAAGGCGAACCCTAAAAAGGCGAAAATTGGTGGAAAAAGAAAGGCGAAAATTTTTTTGGGATTTAAAATATGAGGAGAAATATCCTTTCTCTGGATTACTTTTAAAAATAATTTAAAATATTTTAGGAAAAATTAGTAAAAAGAAATTAGAGATGGAACAGACAGAAATGTCAAAAATCAAGTCGTAAACTTAAAAAAATTTAGACATAGAAAAGGTAAAAGAAATCATAAAAATAAGACACGCTTCGAAATAATTTCTCCTTAAAAGCTGATAACATTTTCACACTGATTGTGAGATTTTTGAAAAGCCTGGGCTTGTTCCTGGGTTTGATTTATTGACCAGAGCCGGGCCTGTAGTCCAGGAAAAACCCAGGAAGGTCAAAAAATGCCTGGACCTGAACTCTGGGTACAGGAAAAACCCCAGGCCTTGATCCATATCCAGCTCGTTCTCTAGTTCACACCAGAAAAATATATTTATAATATTTTTATCTAACCAGATAAACTAAAATAATTTGTAAAAAATCAAAAAAAAATATTTTTAAAAGTAATCTTAATAATTTAATTCAATTCATTTTTTACTTGAACATCCTTAGGCACTGGCGTCAAAGGTTGCTCATTGGCTAAAATAATTGAGGGAGATGATGCCTCAAAAATCTCTTAAAATAGAAAAAGGTTAAAAAGATTTCCAATTTTTTATAATAAAAAAAAACCTGTGTCAAGCTCTTCCATTTTAACCTTCCCATCGCCTTCAGGTAAACCTCCAAGAGTGTTCAAACTTGGATCTATTGCGAAAAGCATCTCTAAAAATAATTTTTTTATTAATCAAGTTTATTTGCTAGGAGAGGGGAAAATAGGGAAACAAACAAAAGTTTGGTTTATGAAAAATCTTAATTGTCTGTATTTCATTTTCAGTGAATAATAAACAGAAAACCTCAAATAGGAGTTAAGAATCAGATCTCCCTCTCTCGTTTCAATAAGAATTATTTCTTGATTTCGAGAGAGAGAGGGTGGTGCTAGTCAGTTATCCAAGTGTTATAGGTAGTCTAGACAGTGCAAAAAATGGTAACCAAATGGCATGTTTATAACCTGGATTTGCGCTAAGCTACTAGCTAAATGCTTTAGGATAAATAACAAATACACCCTCAAGCAAATAGGCGGCCCTATAAATAACTCCTAGACCAATTCAAGCTATAAACTAGAGCCCGGACGGTACTACCGACGGTATTTTTCGGTATTCCGTATCTTAGTACGGTACGAGTACAAAATTCCGGGCTCTACTATAAACCCTCTCAAAAAATCCAAAACCTGTCAAAGTAGGAAATTTTTGCCAGCCATCATCAGCATTTTCGTCAGCCTCCTTATCATCTACCTTCCCTTCTCCTTCTTCTTTTTCTTGCCTTAAATACGTTTCAAAAACAAATTCCATATATTTCTTCTTTTCTTCAAAATCTTTACTCAATTTAATTTTGTCGTCTTCTTGTTCCAAAAAGAAATCATTTCCATCAAAAGAGTAGCTAGGGCGAGGGTGGTCACGTTGAATTTCTTCGAGATGTTGCCAAAAACCTTTGTGATCTTTCAACTTTTCGTCCAATTCTTGCTCCCATTTGGTCAGGTTGTTCTTGTTGTCCTTGTATTTTTTGAGTGGTTTACGTTGGGAATTGGCCATAGAGAAGATTTTTAAAGTTTTTCAACTGAAAAATTCAAAGAAACTTTAAACAAAAACACAATTCCTATCAAAAACAAGAAAAAAGATAATTGAATAAAAATCAGAGAAAAAGAGTAAAAAAAAATATTGTACAAATTTTAAACAAAAGTTGTGTGCAATTTTAACATATAAATTACAAAATCTCAACAGACAAAATGCCCATCAGAATGTTTATTTAAAAATGTCCGCTTAAAAAGAGAGATAGTAGGCATTTTTGAAGAGAAAGTTAGGCAGCTATAGAAAGTTTACTAAAAAATGTTTTCCTTCTTTTGTTGTGTTAGTTGTTTTGGTTGTAATTTTTTTAACTTCAATTTTTGTTTTATTGTCTTTATTAACGATTTATTGTTAGTTTCAATTCAATTAAAATTACATTCTTTATTTATACTCTTTGATTATGACTAACAACAATGGATGTATTGTATCCGATAAAATTGATAAAGGAGAAATATTTAAAGAGTTTTCTACAAAATTTGTATCAACGGTAGCGACTAGTGAATCTGATCGTTCTGAGGTATTTTATTCATTTTGAGTACTTTCTTGCTTAGCTTTGCATATAACCTATCCTTTGAATTCCATTTCCAAAAATTGTCACTTTGGTGCAGTGGGACAATGTTTAGTTTCCCTTGAGGAAACGACTAGGGTTCGATACCCAGTGGAGAGAAACAATTTCAGATACACTGTAATCTTATTCTTTTCTAGTTTTCTATCCTTTCTAGCGTCTTATATACTATGTAAAATTTTTCTGGCCTAATTTCTCTTTCAGAATGCGGGCGGCACTCGTGATGGTTGGTTGCTTATTGAGGCAATTAGACAATTCGAGTATGTCTCCTTTACTTTATTATAATATAAAGTTTTTGCAGTAAAGACTGGTCCCGAACTTTCTTTTATTATATGAATGCTTTGGAATTGGAAGATCCTAAAGATTTGATTAGGAAGTTGAATGGAAAGGTACACATGTTTCGTGATGGTGAAAAGAAGTTGAGGGTTGCTGTGGTAAAGACTGAGGGCAATTCTGATGTTATGAATCTGATTGACAGTGCTATTTCGAGACGGTATGAGTTTATTTTAAATTTATGTTCATTTTTGCAGCAAAAATAAGCGCAACTCTCGTCATCGTGTTGCTTTTTCTGACTACTCCTATCGACGCCTTGCATCGACTTATCAACATCATATTCGACCGCCGTTGTTTAATTACAGTTTTTATCGCCCTATTTATTATAATGATTTGGACCAGCCTGCTCGACTTGAAAGAATTAATGACGTTCATGTTGGAAGAAACACGGACATTGGTGTTGGAATTGGGGGACTTGGGCAACAACACCAAGGACATTCACAGGAGGAACTTCACCAGGATGGACTTTCTCAAGAAAATTTGGGTGAGGGTAGGATTTTTGAGGGTTCTCCTATTTTAAAATTTGTTTTCCCCCAATTTAGACACAGTCTCAACAATTTCATCCGCATCAGAAGATCACAAAGCGCCTCCTTTTCTTGATGAGTCGCGACTGCTTAATTGTTCTGCAACCAAGAAGCTTCGTTTTTTGCCACAATATTTTGAGAAGATTTATGCTGCAAATAAGGAGTGGTTGTCTAACAAGAAGAATAAGAAGAACAGCATTAAAAAGTTTGAATTTTTTTGTTCAAAAAATTTTTTCAAATTTCAGTTCCAACTCAAGCCTATCTTCTTCTGGATCCTCGGCTGAATGCATTATTTCTCGTCTTTGTTTTGAATTTGCGGAATTGAAAATTTTTGATTGAAATTTTGAATATACTTGGAAAATTTTGGGGTTTTTTACAAAAATATATAATATGGTTTGAGATTTCTATTAATAAATCCTATTGTTATTATTAAGAATTGTTTTTCTGGCAATAAATTTGTTTTCGTGCATTTTTTTGAAATTTTAAAATTGTGTGATTTAACACAAGTTATTATTTATTTTTTAATCTATTTTTTAATTTTTTTAAAATTTTTATCACACGTTTTTTTCATTCTCACATGAGAACTTTTTTTAATTTTCCCCAATTTTCTCCCTTCATTCTCCTCCCCTAGCTAAATTAATTATTGTACCCTTTTATCAAAACTCATGTTTAATTGAAACATTCCTCTTCCCCTCCCAAAACCGTTTTTATTTGAAAAGCTTTTTGTTTCTTCCCTTCTCTAAATAATTAGCAAATTCCAATAATTTAATTGATTACTTTAAATAAAAACGGTTGTCTACAAAGTAAAAATAAAAATTAAACCAAAGAAAAATTTATATTTAACGTGGAAAAATGTCTGGAAATTGGGTGTACCGACACTTGCGGAACGACATTTGCGGATCGACAGTTGCGGACCGACATATGCGGATTAACATTAGCGGACCCGACATTTGCGGATTAACATTTGCGGACCGACATTTGCGGACCGACAGATGCGGATTAACATTTGCGGATCCGACATTTGCGGATCTAGTAGTCTTTAAAAAATATCATGTATTAATAATTTTTTTAATAAATTTTTCAATGAAAAATAAACTAATATGTTTATTTGTTCAAAATATAATTCTGATCAGTTATTTGTTCAAAATATAATTCTGATCAGTTAGCCCAATTGTCCATATCATTGTTCATTAAACGATACTGAATGGCGCGCAAATGATGTAAAAATGCTCCAGCATCGGGATTATCAATTTCATCGAATTCTGTTACAAGTGTTTTGATTGCTTGATCATTTATTTTATATTTTCGCCGACGTGGATTTATTGATATTCCAGTAGTTGGATCAGCTTGAAGTCTTCCTTTATCATGCGGTGCATTCTAATGGGCAAATTCATGTTTTTGAATGCTAATAACATTTAGTAGTTAATATGAATATGATTCTTTATTTTAATAAATGATAAATTTTATAAAATTTATTTTTTAATGTGTTTTCGTCCTCAACTGCCGATCCTCACTTATCGTACCGCCTTACTATTTATATTTTATTTTTTAAAGACTACTAGATCCGCAAATGTCGGGTCCGCTAATGTTAATCCGCATCTGTCGGTCCGCAAAAGTCGATCCGCTTCTGTCGGTCCGCAGATGTCGGGTCCGCAAATGTCGTTCCGCAAAATTCAATCCGCAACTGTCGATCCGCAAATGTCGTTCCGCAAGTGTCGGGTAACCGGAAATTGACGCTGTCGTTTAATGATTGCCCCCTTTCATTCATTTATTTTTGCACCCAAACAAATGTTTAAATGGGGTGATTTTATTTAAGTTTTCCGGAATGTTTATAACAGGGATGGGCCGGGTTACCCGAAACCCGACCCAACTTTTTTTCCCAACCCGGCCCATCCCTGGTTTATAACACAATATTGCGCCTAATTTTACTGAAAAATATTACAAGTTTCCGTAAAACTTCTTTTCATATTCATGTTTTATTTTTAAGTTTGTACCTCTTAAATGTGTTTTAATCTTTTAAGTTTATTTGATTTTTCCTGAAAGCCTTTTTGTGTTTTCATGTTTTCAATTTTCCGGAAAAGTCTTGTTTTCATGTTTGTGTTCTATTTTCAAATTTGTACTTTTGTGAAAAAGTGTGTTCTTATTTTCTTGACGACCTTTCTATTTTCTCCTTTTCTAGAAAATATATGTGCTTTTCCGGTTAAGATTTTTTTATGTTCATGATTTTCCGGAAAACTTCCTCAAGTTTTCTTAATCTTCTCTTTAAATTTTCAGTAATTCAAGAATGAAAGATTCTAATTTAAATGGACATGAACAACAACCAAATAATTCTAACAATAAGCAAGTTCATCCCCCTCTAGACGATTCTTTCCAACCAAAGAAGCTAACAGCAATAAATTCTGATCATCAATTATTTAGAAATCTGTCTGCAACTGTAAGTAGAAAATTTTTATTTAAATTTTATTTCATTTTTTTCGTTAAGAAATTGGTAGAATTACAACAGCCTGAGACTAGCAGAAATCAGTTGAGGAGAATTAGTGAAGGGGACAATCAACATTTGGAAAGGGGCAGTCCTCTTACACTTTTGCAAGAGTCTAAAGTGCTTGTTCTTTATACTGGAGGTTTTTTTGGATTTTTTTTATTGGAAATGTAAAATTTTAGGGACAATTGGAATGAAATGTTGCTGTGAAGGAGGTTATTTTGAATAGAAAATTATTTTAAAATTTTGTATAAATTTTAGTATATGCCCCAGAACAGCATTATCTGCCCAAAATTATTACAAATTTGCCACCTTTAAATGACAAGGAATTTGTGGAGTATGCATATGCTGATGCTCAATTGAGGCCTTATGCTTTACCTTTAGTTAGAGGAATGAAAAAGAGGGTCGTCTATTGGGTAAATTTTTTAAATTAATTTTTTTTAAATTAAATTTTAAAAGTTGGTGGAATATGAACCTTTACTTGATTCATCTGACATGACTTTTGATGATTGGACAAGAATAGCTAAAGTTTTTTTTGAGTAAAAATGATTTTTCTAATATTTCTTTTAAGGACATTCGCAAGTCATATTCTGCTTATGATGGTTTTGTTGTGCTCCATGGAACTGATACTTTGGCGTATACAGCTTGCGCACTTTCTTTTATGATGGAGAATTTGGGAAAACCTGTTGTTATTACTGGAGCGCAAGTGAGAGAGAATACAGTCGACCTCGTTTATAAGATACACGTTTCTGAAAAATTTTTATTTTTTAATAAGAGGCAAGGGCATAACCGGTATTTCTCTTAATAATTTCTTTTTTTCCCCATTTTGAGGGTGACGAGAGTTCCGCCTTCCCCTAAATTGTGAGTATCATCTAGAAAACAACTCCTCGTGTCAGGCTAACTCGCGGAACGGACAAGTCTCGGAACGACCCCTCCTCCTAGTGGTCAACTTTATTTTATTAAACATTTTAAATTGGGGGTTTATCTAGTATTGGATGTATCTTATAAGTGAGGTTTGACTGTATTAATACTTTTGGATTTGTTTTATCTATGTAAATAGATTCCAGTTGGTGAAGTTCGCTCTGATGGTCGTGAAAACATGATTGGCGCATTAATTGTAGCTGGAAATTTTGACATACCTGAAGTTTGTGTTCTCTTCAACAATCGACTATTCCGTGGCAATCGATGTACAAAAATTGATAATCGAGGACTTGAAGCATTTGACAGTCCAAATATGGCACCTTTAGCTACTATGGATATTTCTATTAATGGTTATCTTAAAAAAATTTTTTTTTGTTTTAAATTCCCCCAAAATTTTAAGTTAATTATGAATCAATTTATCGAAGTAATGAATTGCGCCCGTTTACGGTACAAGAAACGCTTTGCCGCAATGTTGTTGTCCTTCGCATATTTCCTTCTTTGTCTATTGAATCGGTTTATTTTTTAAATTTATTTTAAGAAATTTAAAAATGATTTTCCTTTCAGGTTCGTGCCCTTTTATGCCCACCAACTCAAGGTGTAGTTCTTCAAACTTATGGATCTGGAAATATTCCCGCTGGAAGGACTGATATAATGGAAGAAATTAGAAAGGCTGTAAATCGTGGTTGTCTTATTGTGAATATTTCTCAATGTGCAAAAGGAATTGTAACGGCCTCATATCAAAATGGAAAGGTTTTTGGAAATATTTTTAAAGGTTAAAAAAATCTATTTTTTAGATATTAGCAGAAGCAGGTGTTATTTGCGGTTCTGATATGACAACAGAAGCAGCATTAACTAAATTAGCATATGTTTTGGCTAAACAAGAATGGAATTTGGAAACAAAATCAATGGTATAGAATTTTAAAACGAACAACCAGAAGTGAAATTTTATTTATAATTTAGATGTTGCGTCATAATTTAGCTGGTGAATTGACTGTTGCACGTTCTGAACAGCCAAATGAACTTGATATGAGTAAGAATAAATTTTTTAAAATATTATTTGGGTCAAGGGGCAATCCGGCTATCCCCAGCCATTGACCAAAAAAGCCAAAAAAATTGGCGGTAACCGGTTATAAGTGAGGGGAAGTCCTAGGCTCTGTATATACGACAAAATGGCACATTTGTTATTTTTATTGTTTAAAAGTATTTTTAAATTTCAAGAAGGTTCAATGGATGGATTGCCCAACCCTTATTTATAAAAAGAAATATTTTTTCACATTTTAGTCCCAAGATTGGCAAAACTGTTAAGAATAACTTCTTCCAGTGAAACTCAACTGCTACGAAAAGTTCTTTTTCCTCCTTTAAGTTGTCATGCAGCATTTGCTAATGATATTTCGAGTCTTGAGGTTTTTTAACTTAATTTTTCAGTCCTAATTTATTTAAAAAATTTAGAAACTTCGTTTAAGTGGAGCTGATCTTTCCGGAGGTGATTACAATATGCGAACTTCACTCCATACTGCTGCTGCTGCGGGAAATGTGGAAGCGGTGGAGTATTTGTTAAGACAAGGCGCTTCAGTGCACATTAGGTTTTGAGAAATTTATATTTTTAATAAATGAATTCTGTTTAAAATTTATTAAACACAGTCTTATTTTACATATAAGGAGGGGTAGCTTGGATTGTAAGTTGTAGCTATGGTCAACTGAAATGAATCTTATTAATTGGGGCGAGGAGGGTGCCTCTTATAATGAACTTCAACTTTATTCACAAATATCTAAAAAACTCATATTTTTTAGAGATTCTAACGAAGAGAATGCACTTGTTTGCGCTGTCCATTCACGAAATCTTGAAGTTATAAAAATGATTAGACAAGCTGGTGGGGAATTGGTTCAACCAAAGCAACGAATAGGTTAGCACAAATTTTTAACAATTTTTAATTTATTAATTTTATTTGAAGGTGTTGAACTCTGTCTAGCGTCTGCTTCAAACGATTTGGCTGCTATAAAGGCTTGGCATTCAGCTGGTGCTGATCTTTCAACACCGGATTACTCAGGGAGAACAGCTTTACATATAGTGAGCAATTTCAATTTTTTATCTTTTTTTATTAAAAAATTTTTTTCAAGTCATCCTCGCGTGGATTTGATCAATTGAGTGAATTTCTCTGCAATATAGGCAATGTCAATCCATTAATTAAAGATTGTTATGGAAGAACAGCAATAGATGAAGCTTTGGTTGCATCAGAAGAAGGTAGAGTTGGAGAAATAATTGCACCTAATTTTCAAAATATACTTGCACTTTTTAAAACTAATAAGAAATTTAATGACTGACTAATACTTATTTGTAATGTATTTTCCGGAAAAGCTCGGCCAAAGTCATTTTGCAAGAAGACAGATAACACCACAATAGTAAGGCGAGGGTTCTCTATCGAATGATACCACAAAAATACCAAATTCGTAGTTACAGTAAAAGATGGTTCCTTGACAGAATTTTTATTTTTTTTACAGAATTATCTTCCCGCGATTAATATTTTAGTATTTTATATTTTTCTGAAAAGTGCGTCTTTAGAAAAAGAATATTTTTTGGCATACTGAAACACAAAAATTCTCGTCTGCTCCGTTAAAAGGAGAAGGTCTGAACAAAAATATCTGTTGTCATATATACTGTAAAATCTTGACTATGAGCCCAGATTCAAAATAGATACGGTCCTCGGGTGTACTAATAGTTTTGGGTTACAACTAGGGAATTGTCTCTTGCGCCCATCCCTGGCTTAAAATATTTAATTTTTTTATTAAAATATTCATTAAAAATTTGCCAATTAATTTTTTTAATACATTATAAGTCGGGAATTTTTTAGGGGGAAAACAATTTTATAGACTTCGAAAAACGTGTCGGGATATAGATCAGTGAAACCCTCTTTCTTCTTTTCATCAAGTTCCTTCCACATTGGTTTCATCGATGAGGGCATAATAATGTATTTTAAATTAACTCTTGGCAGCCGCCAACTTTGACTCGATCCCACTCACGGCATACAATTGTCCTTTCAAATCTATCTCTCCCAAGATAATGGAGTCTATAAATTAAAAAATTATTTGTATTAAGTTTTATTAAAAAAATATTTTTTCTCAGTTTTTATAAAATTTCTGTCATAAAATAGTTTTAAAAATAACCATTCAGTGGGGGAATTTCAAGGAATCGAGACAGCATACAAACAGCCAGTCCAGTACCCCCACTACCTCCATCTTTTGCAGAAGAACCCTGAAATAAAAAAAAGATTTCTAACGAAAGATCGTCTTAGGGGGAACCCGTAAAGTTGGCTTAAAACAACCCCCTGTAACACCCTGTAAACACTTGTGTAAGTGTGGTTATTTCTGCGTTTCCGTCCAATCTGGGAAGTTAAGCATCGGTGAAGGAACCCTAATCCCCGCTAAAAATGGTTTGTTCTTCCTTTCTTAATTAACTCGCTAAATGGTTTTGGAATTTCATTTTTAAATTCACATAACTCTTTTTTAATTTAAAAAAAAAATGAAAAAAAAATTTACTGGGATTATATGGACGAGCATATGTAATTTCGCGGCGTTACCGAGTTTTTGTTCTTTGATAAATGTTGTAACATAATTCCTTGCAACAATGATGGACTCATTCATTAAAAGTTTAAAATTCCCAGTAGCTGATAGTAAGCCATCCAGTTCAATAATCTCCGATTCGGATTATTACTACTGGATGTGTAAAAATGGAAGAGGGATCAATTAATGGACAATTTGCTGCCCCTGGGGTAAATTGTTTTAATTAATTTTATACAGAAACTCAAGGACGTAGCCAACGGGTTCTGGGGCTAAAGCCCCCTCCCCCAAAATGAGGAAAAGTGAAATATTTGAGGGTGGGATTGAGTGACAAAAAAGTGAAATTTTTCGCCTATAACCGTCCAAATTAAAAAAGGGGGCGCTGAAAAAATAAAAATATTTTTCAAAAAAATTTTCGTTTCTAACGCCAAAGTAACGCCAAAATTTTTTTGAAAAATATTTTTATTTTTTCAGCGCCCCCTTTTTTAATTTGGACGGTTATAGGCGAAAAATTTCACTTTTTTGTCACTCAATCCCACCCTCAAATATTTCACTTTTCCTCATTTTGGGGGAGGGGGCTTTAGCCCCAGAACCCGTTGGCTACGTCCTTGAGTTTCTGTATAAAATTAATTAAAACAATTTACCCCAGGGGCAGCAAATTGTCCATTAATTGATCCCTCTTCCATTTTTACACATCCAGTAGTAATAATCCGAATCGGAGATTATTGAACTGGATGGCTTACTATCAGCTACTGGGAATTTTAAACTTTTAATGAATGAGTCCATCATTGTTGCAAGGAATTATGTTACAACATTTATCAAAGAACAAAAACTCGGTAACGCCGCGAAATTACATATGCTCGTCCATATAATCCCAGTAAATTTTTTTTTCATTTTTTTTTTAAATTAAAAAAGAGTTATGTGAATTTAAAAATGAAATTCCAAAACCATTTAGCGAGTTAATTAAGAAAGGAAGAACAAACCATTTTTAGCGGGGATTAGGGTTCCTTCACCGATGCTTAACTTCCCAGATTGGACGGAAACGCAGAAATAACCACACTTACACAAGTGTTTACAGGGTGTTACAGGGGGTTGTTTTAAGCCAACTTTACGGGTTCCCCCTAAGACGATCTTTCGTTAGAAATCTTTTTTTTATTTCAGGGTTCTTCTGCAAAAGATGGAGGTAGTGGGGGTACTGGACTGGCTGTTTGTATGCTGTCTCGATTCCTTGAAATTCCCCCACTGAATGGTTATTTTTAAAACTATTTTATGACAGAAATTTTATAAAAACTGAGAAAAAATATTTTTTTAATAAAACTTAATACAAATAATTTTTTAATTTATAGACTCCATTATCTTGGGAGAGATAGATTTGAAAGGACAATTGTATGCCGTGAGTGGGATCGAGTCAAAGTTGGCGGCTGCCAAGAGTTAATTTAAAATACATTATTATGCCCTCATCGATGAAACCAATGTGGAAGGAACTTGATGAAAAGAAGAAAGAGGGTTTCACTGATCTATATCCCGACACGTTTTTCGAAGTCTATAAAATTGTTTTCCCCCTAAAAAATTCCCGACTTATAATGTATTAAAAAAATTAATTGGCAAATTTTTAATGAATATTTTAATAAAAAAATTAAATATTTTAAGCCAGGGATGGGCGCAAGAGACAATTCCCTAGTTGTAACCCAAAACTATTAGTACACCCGAGGACCGTATCTATTTTGAATCTGGGCTCATAGTCAAGTTTTTAGAGCCGAAAAATCTCTTCCGGAATTAATTTTTAATTAAAATACGTGTATTGTTCCCTTATTCTTATTTTTATTTTGTTATTTTTAATTCCTTTTTTTTGTTAGCAAACGAAAAGTCAACACACTTTTTATTATATCAAATTTATTTTTATTTAAAAAAATAAAATATAAAAATTGAGAATTATTATTGCAATTTGTAAAAGTGAAAGTTAAACAAAAAAATAAAATCACGGGGTTTAATTTTAATAAAAGCAAAAAATAATTTTATCAAAGAGAGAGAATGGAGAGCATGTGAAGGAAGAATGAGAAATATGTAATTTTTGATTTTTAAAAATATTTCTGAATAAAAAGATAAAAAATATAACAATTAAAATATTCAAATTCGACCCGGGAAAGAATAAAAACTACGCACCTTTGTTTATTTAGTTTTCCAACCTGACAGCATTTTGAGAAAAATTTGGTTTCAATTTTTGCTTATTTTTATGAGCGGATAGAGTGGGAGAATATATACAAAAATAAAAAAGACTAGAAAAAAAAATAAAAGATTGAAAAAATTTTCTAAAAAATATTTTGGATTCTCTCAACCCTTAATTGACGAAATCCAAAAAATATTTTGAACAGTAAATTTCCTTTTAGTACTATTTGAAGTATATGGAGAAGACAATAATGGAACCATTCTTTTGTAGAAAATTATCCAAAGAAGAGTAGTTATTCCGATAATTAATAATTCCATTGTCCAAGCCATTCTAGGGCCATACATAGTGTATAATGTGCTGAAAATTTAAAAAATCAGAATTTTTATGGGAATAACGAAAATACAATTTTATTTGTATTTTCCGGAAAAGATTATAATTTCAGAATAAAATTTCCGGAAAAGTGTTTTATTATTTTCTGTTTTTCTGAAAAATTAGTATCCCTTCGGAATCAACCTACAGAATCATGTGTTTTCTTCATAATTCCGGAAAACATTCAGAATTTTTATTTTTCCGGAAAGTTTTATTGACATTTGTATTTTCCGGAAACGGAAAATACATTTTCCGGGAGAAAAATTTGATTTTCCGGAAAAATTATACATTTATATTTTCTGGATTTGTATTTTCCGGAAATTATTTTTGAGAATTAAAAATTTCCGGAAAGGTGTTTTATTTGTGTTTCCCGATAATTATCCGTCTGTTTACTAAAAAACGATAAAGCATCCATTTTTGATGGGATAAATTTTTAAATATTTTTTAAATTAATTATTGCTAATTTAATTACTTTTATTATTCGTTTCCTTTAAATTACCTCATCCCAATAGGTCCAATCATTCTAGCAATACTTCCAGATATTTGGAAAAATCCTTGTTGTGTTCCCTGTCGTCTAGGTCCAATTATATGAGAAAATAAGGTATTCATGGCTATATTGAGTATTGGAAATGCAAATCCAATAAATACGACATAAGAAATAAAATATATCCAAACATTTACTTGCCCAATATTGTAACACCAACTATTTATTTAAAATAAAAATATTTCTTTTATTAAATTTTGGATTAAAAAAAAATAATTTTTTATGATCATTTTCCTCATTTCTTAAAACTGAATATAAATATTCCCCCTTTCTTCAATTATTCAAAGTCAAGGTTTCCGGAAAGTTATTAGGTATATTAGTAATTGTGTGTTTTTCCGGAAATTCATTGTATTTTTAGTCTTATTAAAAACAACGAAAATACAAAATTTGTATTTTCCGGAAAACGTTCTTTTTTCAGGAAACGTTCTTTTCAAAATATTGTATTCAGTATTCTTTCCGGAATTAATAAATTATTCTCCTTTCCGGAATGTTTCATAATGATATTTTTTATGTGTTTTTCCGGAAAAATATTTCCTGAACTAATACTTTTATATTTTTCCTGAAAATGAATTATTTTTCAGAATTAAAATTTCCTGAATCATTTAATAATTTACAATAATATTAAAAACCCACTCAAATTTATCTGTGTTACACCCAACAGGTTCCAAATCAGCAGGCAAGTGTTCTACTTTATAAGCAAGTCTTTCTATAAAATAATAATTTTAAAAATTAATTTTTCAAAAAATTCACCTTTCTCTGTATAAACTTGTAGCGGATTGCTTAGGAAAGGCCACGGAAAAGTAACTATATGAAATGCTCCAAGGCCTAATATTGACAAAATACAACTTAGGCGGAAATTTAATCTTTAAAAATTAAAAATATTTTTTATTTAAAGAATTCCTAAGAAAAACTCTTACTCCATATTCGAAGATTTAAAATAAATATAAAAAATATAAGTAGCAAAAGTTATAGAGCCAACTAATGCTTGGGCAATAGAAATAACTTCCACAGATTTTTGTTCAGTCATGCCAAACATTGTCATAGAAAATGGACTTCCTATTGTTTCCAAATTTGTTTGGACAAACATTTGAGTAAATCGACTGAGATAACAAACAAAACAAGCAATTAAATCGTAGGGGGGTAATTTTGAAGGCAATGAAGATGTTAAAGAATTTACTGATCCCTTAAATGTTTTTGTATTTTTAATTAATTTTTGTATATACATAAATTGGGGATTGTAAAACTAAAATTGTAAAACATTAAAAGAATTGTAAAACTTTTTTTACAATTTGTAAAACTCTAAAATAAGAATTGTAAAACCTTAAATCAAAAGGAAAAACTTTTTTTACAAACTTAAGGGAATTGTAAAACTTTTTTTAAATTTTACAACCTTTTTTTACAATTTGTAGATTCTAAAACTTTTTTTAAATTTTACAACCTTTTTTTACAATTTGTAGATTGTAAAACTTGAAAGAGAAATAAACTTAAAGGTATTGTAAAAACTTAGAATTAAAAATAGGAGAATTGTAAAACTTTTTTTAATTTTTTTACAAACTTTTTTTACAACTTTTGTAAAAACGTGCCTTTGTTGTAGCTGTTTCTGATTTGTTGCTTTCTCCATTTTCAACCCGAACAATTTTATTATATTCTTCATGGTGTAGACCCGCATATACTTCTTTAAAAATAAAAAGCAAAATAATTGTACCAAATAGATTCATTGTACAAGCCAAAAATGCAGGTCCAGTAAACAAATTAAATCGTAAATGTCCGAAGAGTGTAGTACCCGGATATGTAAATGAAGTGAATAAAAGTTGGAATGCTTCAAAAAATTGTAAAACTTTAAACATTTTTTAAATTTATTTTATTGAAAACTTATTTCTACAACTAGGGTAAATTAAAACTTGAATTACAAAACTAAATTGTAAAACTTTAAATTTATTATAAATTTATTTTATTAAAAACTTGTTTCTAAGACTAGGGTAAATTAAAACTTGAATTGTAAAACTTAAAAATAAAACTTGAATTACAAAACTATAAATTGTAAAACTTGAAAAGTTAAAACTTGAATTGTAAAATAAAACTTGGCGTAGAAACTTGAATTATAGGGATTGTACAACTTTGATTTTACAACTTATAAAGATTGTAAAACTTAACTAGTCTAAACTTTAATTTATCAATAACAGCTTAGTAAACACATACCGGGACCGCTGGTTGCACCTAGCGCCTGTCCGCAAGTAACAAAAGCTATAGCTCTTAAACGATCTTTGCTAGTTGAGGCTGTTGAGGCATATGTTCTCAATAAACAAACATTCCCTTAAAGTGTATTTTTCTAAGAAATTATTTTAAAAAATAACTTACCAGAGCCCATTCCTGTCATAAACCTCCCAAATAAAAGAATATATAATTTGGGTATTGTTGTTAATTCCAAACTCAAATAACAAAGATTTCCCATAAACATAAGTGCTAGACCAACAAAAAGGGGAAGACGGACTTGTTGTATTTTGTTACTCCAATATCCGAATAATGGGGCAGAAATTATTTGCCCAACACTGTATATTGCTATAATCCACCCAAACATTGTTTCGTTTATTGAGCGGTCAATCTATCAAAGAAGGAAAATTTTGAGGCCAAATAGGGGAGAAATGAAAAATTTTTACAATTTGTACGTATGGCCACATTGAAGAGAAATAAAGTGAGAATTGGACTGTTCCAATAAAGGAAAGCATACTTGCAGTGTAAATACTGTTCCAATTTGTTTCAGGCATCATTGTAGTAGTTGTCCTAGTAGAATCTAGTCGGTCGTTTGTGCCTGTCTCACTTTGTTTTTCATTAAGTGGGTCTTTCATTGAATTGGGCATTTTAATCCAATACTGAAACTTTAATAATGTAATTAATGTTTGCAGAAAAAATGTTTGTGTGGTAAAAACAAATGTTTTTACAAATAAGATTAAAACATGAATATACGCGCGAAACATCAATTAATTTAAAACTTGAATTAATGTGGATTACTAAACTTGAATTGTAAAACTTAAAAACAACAAGTTTGTACATAAAATAAAAAACTTGGATTGTAAAAACTTAAAAACATCAAGTTTGTAAAAATACAAAAACTTGGATTGTAAAGACCTGAATTGTAAAACATAAAAACTGAATTGGTAATTGTAAAAACTTAAAACCTTCAAGTTTGTAAAAACTTGTTTTAAAACTTAATTTAAAACTTATTTTAAAACTTGTTATAAAACTTGTTTTAAAACTTGTTTTAAAAACTATTTGTAAAACAAACTGTACTGATTGTGAAACTTAAAATAAACTAAAAAACTTAATTAAAATGTAGGCGTGAACAAACAATTGTTAAAATTGTTTGCCCGACAGTTTAAGCTGATTAATTTTTAATTTTATTTAAATAAATTAATCAAACATTTATATATTTATTAGAATTTAAAGACATTTTTTCCTTTCACAAAAAAAATTTTTAAAAGAAGAAAATCGAAATGTTTGCGCTTCTCAAGTTCGTTTTCGGTCAAAAAGAGGATAATGATTATAAAACAAAGTTTAGTATTTCTTTCCTTCTTTTTTAAATCAGAACAAATAGAAAAAGAAAAAATACAAAAAATAATGAATTGAAAGGCCAAAAATGAAGAAAAAAAATTTTTTTAAATTAATTAACTTGTACCGAAAAAATATTGGTGGAACTAAAGTTAATTGGCTTTAAGTTTTTTATTCTATAATTTTTTATTTGTATTATTTATTTTATTTTTTATGTTAAAAAGTGTACTTTTTAAAATAATAAAAATATTTTTTAAAAATTATACAAACAAAAATATTTTTTCCGTACTTGAATTTGTTTTAACTAGAATGTTTTTAACTGAAAGAGGCAAGTTAAAAAATAAATATGTTTGTCATGTTTTAATTTAAATTTTAAGTTTTACAATCTAGTAATTTTATAAAACTTTTTTTACAAAAAAAATTGTTTTACAAAATTTTTTTTCAAACTTTTTTTTACAAAATCAAGTTTTATTAAGCAAGTTTTACAATAAGGTTGTAAATCAAGTTTTACAAACAAGTTTTACTTATCAGGTTTTGCAAAACAAGTTTTAGGTTACAATTAAGTTTTACAATTCAAGTTCTACAAATTAAAGTTTACAATTATGTTCTAATTTTTAAATTAGATTTTATTTGTTGGGAAACAAGTTGAAAAATAAAAAAAACATGTTCTATAAAGGAACGGAAGTAAATTTAAAAATAAAATGTTTTGAAAAGACTGAAGATCGCCTATGGGATTTAAGGCAATTTATCTTGCAGAACAAATTTAAAAAAAGTTTAATATTCTTAAGTTTGTACTCTTTAACTCTTTAATCTTACACAAATTTATAAATAAAAGAAAAATTTTAAAAATTATTTATTTTATTAAAATAAATTAAAATAAAAGAGAATATCTCCAATAAAATTAAATTTCCTTCTCTAATTATAAAAATAAAAATAGAAACATAATCCTTTCCTCATTCGTCCATTTATTAAAAGAAATATGGATTAAATTAAAAATAAAAATAATTAATAGAAAAATGGATAAATAATTTTAAAAAAATTAATAAAAAAATAATCTGTCAAAAAATAATTGTGGTACAAAATGAGGAGATTGTTTTAGAGAAATAAAAAAATGAGGGAGGGCTATAAAATAATAATTGCCATAAAAAACTTGTTTAAATAAATATAACGGTGAGGGGATTAAAAATATAAGATAGAATTTGTGAGGTCATTTTATGAGCCAAAAATAAAAGAATATTTTTTATGACGCATTTATTTACATATTTTAGTTAGTTAGTTGGAATTTTTAAAGTTAGGTTATGAGTCATTGTGTAAAAATTTCTCTCTCTCTTCATAGATTAGTATGTTTTTGCAAATATTTGCATAATTTATAAAAATCAAAATTGGTACTTGGTTGTCTCTAAAAACATTTACAATTGTAAAAAGTTGGGAAATCTGTAATCCTATTAAATAAACTTTGTTTGTCACTGTTTTAGAAAAATATTATTAACACAAACTTTGTGTTAAAGACATGTTTGCAAAAAATGTTTTGCAAGTTGATAAACATTGTTTTAAACATGTTAAAAATAAAAATTTAAATAAACTTGAAAAAAGGCAAACAGACAAGTTGGTAAAGCAGGTTTAGAAAACAAGTTTGTTAAACAAGTTTGTTAAATTTGTAAAAACAAGTTTGGTTAGAAAAGTGTTGTAAAAACAAGCTGGAAAACATATAGAAACTTTATAAAAGTACAATAAATGTTTGTAAAAAGGTAATTGTAATTTTGTTATAAACTTTAATTGATTTTTTAAAAATTTATAATAAAATATTAAACTTAACCAAATTGATTAATTTAAATTAAAGTTTATAAGTTTTTAATGGATTTAAAATTAATTTTGTGTGGGTAAAAAAGAGAGCAGCGAGTTATGTTTACACAGAATATATTTTAAAAATTATTGAAAATTTGTCAATTAATATTAAAATTTATTTAACTTATTCATAAATAAAATAAGAAAAGAACTGAATTTTTTGTCTTTTTAAACAAAAATTTAAAAAACGAATATGTATAGAAATTGAAAGAAACATGTAGCTGCAAATAAATATTAAATGTTTGCTTGATTTTATAATTCTAGAGAAAATTTGAAAGAAAAAATATTTTTATGATGTAAACGTAGATTTATAATATGGATTTTATTTCGATCAAAGTTTTTAATTTTTTTTTTATTTTATAGGTTGAAACGAGAACAGAATGTTCTCTTTTGTAAAACAAAATGAATGTTTTATTGATGTTTGAAAAAATGATGTTTTAATTAAAAACGAAGTTAATAAACAATTGTAAAACAAGTTTATTTATTTATAATTTATTATATAAACAAGTTTGTAAAACAAGTTTAATAAAAATTTAAAGTTGAGAAAACAAGTTGATTTAAAAAAAACTTTATTTTATACTGTTTTACAAGAATATTTTTAAAACAAACTTTAGGGAAAAAAGCTTTCGTTTTTCTTTTGTAAAAAACGAATAATAAAAAAGAAAGAAAAATGTTGTTGGAAATAAATTAAATGTTTTTGCGTGATTTTATTATCGAGAAAAAAAAATTTTTTAAGATTAGGTAAATATGATCTAAAAATTAACATTCAACACGTTGCATAAAATGTGGTCAAATAGAATGTCAGCAGGTTGAACTACTTTTTTATGGACTCTTATGATCTAGTAAATAATATTATGTTGATTAAAGCTTCTAACCTGTCTTAAGTTGAAACAAAACATTAAGATTGTTTAGATGTTTGGAAGAAATGTTTTATTTAAAATGAGGTCAATAAACAATTGTAAAACAAGTTTATTTATTAAAATAAAATAAACCTGGATTTGAACATGTTTGAAAGAAATGTTTTATTTAAAAATAGGGTTAATAAACAAATTGTAAAACAAGTTTATTTAAGAAAATAAAATAAACTTGGATTTGAACATGTTTGAAAAATGTTTTAATTAAAAATGAGGGCAATAAACAATTGTAAAACAAGTTTAATAAAAACTTAGAAAGTTTGAGAAAACAAGTTGTTTTTAAAAACATACTATAAAAGCATGTTTAAATCCAAGTTTATTTTATTTTCTTCCGCCTAACAACTTCAAAATTAATTACAACACTCTTCTCCAACAAAAATGAGACAAAGCCGTAATGGAGCCGCCAGTCAGCAGCCATCGGTCGACTATGGTCCTCGTCCACGCCTTCATCGAAAACAGTCCATCCGAAGGACTAAATACAAAAAGTGAGCTTTTTCTATTAATTTTTTAAAGAAATGTTTCAATTTTTAGAACTCCCAAAGCTCGTATTAACGACATTCCGAACGTTGCTCAGCCCGACGAAATGTTCGATGGAGGTGTTTGTAAATCCAAAAGTGAGCTCCACAAGGAAATGTTTGTTTCCTTTCTTTAGACTTTAACTAAAAATTTTTTTATTTCAGCGATCCTTATATTGACTCCGAAACGGGAATGTTGCCTAAATGCACGGATCAATTGTCGGATTCTTCCATTTCCTCGTCTCAAGTATCGTCCGTATCAACAATTAGAGCAGCATCTCCATCCAAACGCAAGCCAAAAGCAACAACAACAACAAACCGCCAACCTAAGAAAGCAAAACAAAAGAGACAACCTACAATGCTCGTGTCTTCTGCTGCGACTGTTGCAATCCTTCCAGCACCTTCTCCGCCTGTGGGTGAACGAGAAGAACTCTTTGAAGGAGTAGAGCAACAAAAACATCATCATCATCGTTCTGCATCGCCAATATTGGACAACAAATTCAACAAAATTAGGCGTCAACTGCGAGTGGCCCTTCTAAAAAGAAATGAAGGGCAGAAGAAGGCTTCAGGGGAATCGGTGGACAGTAGCGATGCGGATGATGAAGAGGAAGACGACGATGAAGAAGAGGAGGAGGAGGAGGAAGGAAAGAGCTACGCGTATTCGTCAATCTCAAGGTGTGGTTTTTAATTTAGAAGATATTAAAAAACAAGTTGGAATTGTAAAAGCAAGTTTTATAAATTGTAAAAAGTTTGTAAAAAACAAGGTTTACAAATTGTAAAAAGTTTTAAGGTTTGTAAACTTGTAATCATTTAACTCTGCAAACAAGGTTTAAACTTATAAACATTTGTCTTTACAATTGTAAAATGTTGTAAAATAAACCTGAAATACCAAAAAGTTTTGTAGAACAAGTTTCAACTTGTTTTTACAATTTAACAGGGGAAGGGGCAAAGCATCTTTAAAAACAAAGTTTTATTATTTTCAGTATGTCAACGGAAGCAGCTGGTAATGAGGATGGCTTTGATTGTTGTGTTCAACTTTGGAATATTCTCGTCAAAATTGTTAGGCTGATGTTTGAGGCTGGCAACTATGTTTTGGACCATAAAGTAAACTTTGTTTTCTATTAAAAATAATTCTTCGTAATTTTGTCAAGTTGTTGTTCTATCCTTTGGCTATCATATTCGCCTATTTGTGCCTTGGAGTTCTTCATTCAATATTTGCCTCTATTTTGGCAAGCGTTGCTGGTTGGGTTTGGCCTCCGCTTCATTTCATTCTGAGCACTACTGGCGGTTTTGTTTGGCGACTTGCCGATTGGTTGTTTTGGGTGGATGAACTTGGACGGTAAGAAATAAAAAAATTTTTTTGTGAAAAATTTAAAATTTTATTTTTAGTAGTTTAATATGTGATATGGCTGCAAGCTATTGTCGTCGTTATCGTCTTCTCTGTGACCGCCAATGTTCGTTTGTTGACCGCGCTGTTGAACATTCGCATGGTAGAGCTTTCTAAATATGAGTGGATGTTTGAGAAGAGAAATACATATAAATAAAAAATAAATAAAAGATATAATTGTAAATGTTTTGTTAAAAATTGTAATTTCTGTATGTAGGTTTGTATTTGTTTGCAAACAAATTGTAAAAACATAAATTACCTTATATTAGTCAAACTTTGTTCAAAACATTAAGGTTGTAAAGTTGTCGTGTTTAAAACAAGTTTGATAGAAATGTTTGAAAAAAGTTTGTAAAAACATTTAAAATTGTAAATAGGCCGCAATTGTAAAACAAGTTGTAAAAACATTAAATTATTATTAAACTTTGTTAAAAACATTAAAGTTGCAAAAACATTAGCAAAAACAAGTTTAATAAATATGTTTGCAAAAAAGCTAGTAAAAACATTTAAAATTGTAAACAGGCTGCAATTGTAAAACAAGTTTTATTCCCTATCTTTCGATTAAATTATTTCGCTTTAATTTTGTGTTCCCGTCACTTTACAGTTAGTGAATAAGAGAACGTTACAATGAGTGCAATTTTATTTTTAGTAAATTTTGTCTGCATTTTTTTACTTCCTTATATAAAATAACACCTTGGAATATTTTTAAAAAATTAGTCATTTCTTGTGGTTGCTATTTAAATGAAATAAATTGAAAAAATACGAATTTTGTTTATTAAATAAAAAATGAATAGAATAAAAATATTTTTAATAATATTTTTAGTAATTAATTTATTCTCTTATATTTTCCCATTTAAATTATTCCCTCAATTAAATTACAAAATTAGTGGTAAATTAGAATGTATGACTTTTATTCTTTCAAATATTTCAAAAATTCCTTCACAAGTCAGAGTTACGCCTATATCTAATGCTCAAGTGCAGCTTTGGGATGAAGATGGTGATTTTAATATTTGGAGGTTTAGAAAAAATAAAAAAATAAGATTTGGCAAATACATAGGACAGGAAGCCTTGTGGAGAGGAGTTTTTTTTAGAAATAATTTCATGTTCCTTCATGAGATGTTCCATTCGCATTACTTGTAGTGTGTAGGGAACATTTAAAAAATTTTTTAATATCTAAAAAACTTTCCAGCTCGAATTAAACTCCCGTTTGGTTTATCTTTAGATGGAGATGATTTTATAGGGGAAACAACGAGCCAAAATGATGGAACTTTTAAATTAAATGCAAAAACGTCTTCTGAATTTTTTGGAATAGCTGATTTAGAACCTTATTTATTAATTAAACATAAATGTATTGGAAATTTAAAAGAAAAAACTGAGCAAGAGGTGATAAAATTTAATTAGTAAATAATTGAATTTATGTTTAGAATTTAATAAGGATATTAATTTGGGGGAGTGACCCACTAACATTATAGCTCTTGAATGGATAAAGCATTTGAGTCTGGATTTGGATACCATTCAATAGAGGAGAAAATGGGCTAGGTATAATAAGAACTATAAAATTTAACTTTAAGTTTATAGATCTCTAATTTCCCTTCAATAAATTTCTATTTTAATCTGTCACAAAATTCTCTCAACAATTTTAATTTATTTTAAAAGGAATTAAACAGCACTACGAAACATATCGTCTTGAATAAAATATAATTTATTCCGTCTGTTATAGTGAACGTGATTAATTTTTCCATCCACAACTCCAAGTTAAACAGCACTACGAAACATATCGTCTTGAATAAAATATAGTAAAATATAATAAAATATAATAAAAAAAAATATAATAAAATATAATAAAATATAATAAAATATAAAATATTATTTGAATAAAATAAAACATATCGTCTTGAATAACTGCCACATCCACCATTTTATCCCTCTCGATTTCCAAGTTTCTGGATACCTATTATTCTTCATTAAATCCCAAGATCTTTAGGCTAATATAATAGCCATTTTACTCGATTTCTTACCTATTATTCTTCATTAAATCCCAAGATCTTTAGGCTAATATAATAGCCATTTTACTCGATTTCTTACCTATTATTCTTCATTAAATCCCAAGATCTTTAGGCTAATATAATAGCCATTTTACTCGATTTCTTGCCTATTATTCTTCATTAAATCCCAAGATCTTTAGGCTAATATAATAGCCATTTTACTCGATTTCTTACCTATTATTCTTCATTAAATCCCAAGATCTTTAGGCTAATATAATAGCCATTTTACTCGATTTCTTACCTATTATTCTTCATTAAATCCCAAGATCTTTAGGCTAATATAATAGCCATTTTACTCGATTTCTTACCTATTATTCTTCATTAAATCCCAAGATCTTTAGGCTAATATAATAGCCATTTTACTCGATTTCTTACCTATTATTCTTCATTAAATCCCAAGATCTTTAGGCTAATATAATAGCCATTTTACTCGATTTCTTACCTATTATTCTTCATTAAATCCCAAGATCTTTAGGCTAATATAATAGCCATTTTACTCGATTTCTTACCTATTATTCTTCATTAAATCCCAAGATCTTTAGGCTAATATAATAGCCATTTTACTCGATTTCTTACCTATTATTCTTCATTAAATCCCAAGATCTTTAGGCTAATATAATAGCCATTTTACTCGATTTCTCACCTATTATTCTTCATTAAATCCCAAGATCTTTAGGCTAATATAATAGCCATTTTACTCGATTTCTTACCTATTATTCTTCATTAAATCCCAAGATCTTTAGGCTAATATAATAGCCATTTTACTCGATTTCTTACCTATTATTCTTCATTAAATCCCAAGATCTTTAGGCTGGATACCATTCAATAGAGGAGAAAATGGGCTAGGTATAATAAGAACTATAAAATTTAACTTTAAGTTTATAGATAAAAAAGTGCAGACTAAAGACTATTAAAATTGCCTATTTTTTATGTTTTCCTTCTATAACTTTTTCAGAGCTCAACTTAAAATTAAATTTTAAAATTTATTTTGTAGTTCATTATCTCCTCTATCAAAAGGTCTTCAAATTGTAAGGTGTAGTCTAGCAGGAAAGGCTAAAGGGCACTTTGATTCATCCTTCCGCTATTGTCATTTTCCCAGTAAACATATTTGTAATGTTTATATTAAATATCCGCCCATTAATGTTCATTATATAACGATTTCTATTCTTCCCATTAGATAGAGTTAGGCCTAACACTTATATTATTTCCATCGTTAATGTAATATATTTCCTATATGAATAAAGGCGCTTATATATCACAGCGGTAACAACTATGCCTCGGCAAGCCTGAGGACCTTATCAACCCTCAGAGCTGAACCGATTAAGGTGAAAGGTACCCCGAACTTAAGTCTTGCTAAATACCCCAAATGGAAAGGCCCTCGCCAGCACGCTCCAATTGGCGTGCTGTGTTTCTGGTAGCACCGGATGGTTCGCATTTTGCGACTTTCCATTGGCCTGGGCGGCCGGTAAGATTAAGAGATGGGTGGAATGCGATAGGCTAACTCCCCGCGCGGTTGCTTCGGCAAGTAAGAATGTCCTCCGGAGGTTAAAAATAAATAATGGGCTAAATCAAATATAAGGGCTAAATAAAATAAAGGGCAAAAATAAATAAAAGAGCTATATAAATTAAAGGGCTAAATTATGGGCTAAAAAAATAGATTGGGCTAATTAATGAAAGGGCTAATAATTAATGAAATAGATTTAAGCATAAGTAAATCCCATTAAAAAAATTAATGGAGGCCCTAATATACAAAAATAAATTATAGAAGCCCAAATTATAAAATAAATTATAGAATGCCCGGATATTAAGAAAATAAGTTTAAAAAGCCCAGATATTAAGATAAATGATAGAAAGCCCAGATTATAAAATGCCCAGATAATTAAAATATAAGTAAGCCCGTATAAATGAGAAAAAGCCTTATTAAAAAGAAAAGCGCTAGAAAATGTTTCCCTCTTCCATTCCCTCTCTCTGTCCTTTTCCCTATCCTTTGCGCTTAATTCCTTAAAAAATGAAATTGGGATAAATTAAAATAGAAAATTTTTTAAATTATTCCTTCGGGAAGATCAAATACTATAAATATAATTTTAATTACCGAAGTTTAAAAAGTTTAGATTGGTCTATTTTTATAAGATTTTTTTATATATTTTTCCTTCGGGAAGCCAGAATGAAAAATTGAAATTACCAAAGTATAGAATATTCGTAAAGGTCTTTAGAAATCCAAAAGGAAAACGCAAGTCGATGGCGCACAACCAAAAGTTTTATGTAAAATCAACATTAATTTTTTCTTCCAAAAAAAGCGCTTTCTCAGCTATTACACAAGGAAGTGCAAAATTTTTTCCTTCCTGCCTAGGCAATTCAGCATCCTTCACACTTCGATCTTTTATTTTTCGCTCTCTTTCTTTTCTACTCTTCATTAAAAAAAAATAGCCTGAGAAATTTTTTTTCCTATTTTACACAAAAGAAAATTTATGTGTCATCTCCTTTTGTTAATTCTTTCTAACTTTTAGTATGTTTTATTGGAAATATAATTTTTTCAATTAATACGAGCTTAATTTTATATATTTTTGAATCTATTTATTAGATTTTATTACCTAGGTATTTCCGACTATTTTTTTTTAACTTTTAAAATATTTCTTATTATTTTCATTAAATATTCTAAATATGAATTTAATTTGCAACAATCAATATACAACAGATAATAAATTCAATTTCTGCCATTTGATAACAATATTTTTGCTTCGGCAAGACAACATTTTTCAGAAAGTAGAGCAGTTAAAATTTTTTTTTCGAAGATCTACACATCTAATATATGTGCATTCTTACACTTTGCCTAGGCAAGACAGAAGTTTGGTAGAGGTAGTTAGAAATTAAAAAAAAAATTTTTTCCCTTCAAATTTTCAAAAATAATAATTTTAAAATAGTCTAATTTTTCGAGATTTCAGGTACCTGCTCATTCTTCTGATCTACTTTGGACATTTACTAAATTTTGGTGCAAACAAAACTACACAATAATCAATAACTTCAAGCATTTTAACAACCATTGCTAATTAAACAATATTAAAATAATTTTTTTTCTTGAATTCTGACTGTCTAGGCAAGGATGCCATTACTTGTATTTCTTTGAGAGGAAAATTTAACTAGAATTGGTAAACTAATTTTACGAAAATGTGAATTCTTATACTCTGCTGCGGCAAGAATGAATTTTGGGGGAGGTAGTTAAAAAAAAAGTTTAAAAATTTTCAAATATAATAATTTATAACACAATCTAGTTTTTCGAGATTTTCAGTTAGCTACGCTTCTGGTATCTGTGCACTCTTACACGTTGCTTTGGCAAGAAAAGTTTTGCGAGTGGGGGTATTTAAAATTAAAAAAAAACATTTTTTTAAGATTTTTGAAAAATTCCAAATGCTAATCTAATTCTTAGAAATTTCAGTTATCTGTGCTTCTTACTGCTATGATCCTATTTACTTAAATGTGTAGCAGGCAAAACTTCAAAATTAATACAACAAAATATATCACAAATTCAACACATTTGAAGAATTTTTATTTAATTCTTATCTGCCTAGGCAAGGAAATCACTTATACGTTTTTTTCTGAAGGTATTTAGAAATAATAGAATTAATATTTTTATGTAATAATATTCGACTGGGAAATTTTGTTAAAATTAAAGTACTAATTTTTTGGGGAAACTCTAAAATTTACAAAAATTTTTTTTATTCTTTTCTGAATATCTTGTACGATTAAGAATGACTAAATTTTTTTAAGATGAGTTGATGGAGTCCTTATAGTTTATTTTTGATTTAAGTATATTTTTTTAGATTAAATTTCGTATATGTTTTAGTATATTTATATATATTTTTTTTAGATTAATTCCTTTATTTTTCCCTAAGGATTTTTTTCTAATAAGTAATTTTATTTTTCCTTTGGGAAGACAAAATCTTAAAAATAGGTATTTCTAAATTCCTAATAGGTCTTTAAAATTCTCAATACAAACGCAAAAGTCAATTGCGCACAACAAATTACTCTATGTAGATAAATCTCCTTATTTCCTTCTTGCAAAAATCGCTTCCCAGCTATTACACATTAATTGTAAAGGGAAAATTTTAAGATTGCCTAGGCAAGTCCGCATTTTTTTAAACTTCTATCAACTTTTGTCCTCTCTTTTATCATCCGCTTATATTTTCTCCTCAACTCTTTTCTCTTAAAAAACAGCTTAGGAATTTTTTTAAATTAAAAGAAAAACGTTGATGTGTTATCTCTTAAATTAGATTTTTTTCTTTGTAAAGTAGAATATATCTTTGTTAAATTATTATTTTTCCAGTGATTTCTTTTTATTTCTTTTTTATATTCGAATTAATAACTGTATATTTATTATTTAGGTATTACAAATTTCACTTTTTACTTTTAAATACTATTTTAGCTTTATCAAATTAACTTTAAAAAAATCTTAATTTTCCACAAACAAGTATACATCAAACAGCAAATTCTACCATTATATTTGCTTGTACTGGACAACACCTATTAATTGCTTTGGCAAGACTGAATTTTGGTATAGTATTTGCGCATTTTTATACTTTGCTTTGGTAAGCCAGAACTTTGGTAGAGGTAGTTAAAATTAAACATAATTGTTTCAAATTTTCAAAAATAATAATCTATAACATAATCTAATTTTTTTGAGACTTTCAGTTACCTACACTTCTGATCTACTTCGATTCTATCTACTTTGTATTGTGTGCCGATTGGAACTAAAGAACTATCACAAACAGAACTGGACTGAGATACGCTAGCGCTTCGGCAAGAACACTTCAACAAAACAAAAATGTCTGAAAGCAACACTAAGAATCCTTATTTAAATATTTTGACTGAAATTGAATCAAGTGGTACTCAACTACAAATCTTTGTTAACGAAGATGCTTCGGCTTTTAATGAATGGTCAACAAGGTTTAAGGACTATATAGAGGTATTTGGTACTAATTGGACTGAGGTTGAAAAATTAAATAGATTAAAACTTTACCTAGGTAAGACAGCAAGAAATATTTTTGAAAATTTGGCGCCTACGGGGAAAAATACATTGCAAAATGCCATAATAAATATTAGATCTAAACTAGATAGTCCGCATATTCGTTAGTTAAATTACAAGAAATTAGCTGCTTGCTATCAGAGGAAAGGGGAATCAGTAGCTGAGTTTATTAAAAGATTGATTCCGCTTGTAAATTCAACATCTTCGAATGTCACAAAAGAAGTAAAAGAAGAAATGCTCTGTAGATGTTTTATTGAGAAGGTCAGGCCAGAATTCCAAAGGAATTTGCAATTAGTAGCTCCATTGATTGGAAGGAAATGTTTTGACAAGCTCGTAACGTATGTTCAAGAATTAGAAATAAATTTGAAGGTAGAAAGTAATGAAGAAAACATTCAGTTAATAGAACCAAGCTGGATACAAGGAACTTCAAATGCTTCGGCAAGTCCACCAACGGGAAATGCATGCTCACATGAACCCACTGAACAAGGAAGTAATTATTTAGTTTGCAACTACTGTCATCGAGCAGGGCATGTGCAATTTAATTGTAGAGAATTATATTCTGAAAATCAAAACGAAGTCGAAGAATACAATGAAGATGATCGCATTAATAAGTTACAAAATGAGTTAGAAGAGATCAAAGAAATGATTAATAACCTGTCTGAACAAATTCATGAATTGAGAATGGATGGAAATTATTAATAGACTTCAGTCAATTCTTAATTTTAGGCTTCGGCAATTTTGAATATCTTCGTAGCTAAGTCAAACAATGGTCATGTAAACAGTAATAATGAAAAGGATAAGTTTGAATTAAAAATTTAAAGAGATTAATGAATGAATAATAACATTTAATTTTCCAGGTTTCAACATATCAATGAACACAAACACAATGTTCCAAGAATATGGGCCAATGCAGACCATTCGAAAAATTGCAATGAAAGTGTCAACATCACAAAGAACATGCGCAATCCTTGGTATACTTGGGTAAAGTTGTGGTTTAAGTTTAATTAAAAATACACAAAACAAATCTAATATTCCTTTTTCATGTCAATGCGGTCCATTTGGTGGCAAATCAAATTGTTGGACTGGAAAATTAGATGACTTTGGCCTAGGCAATACAGACGAATTTTTTTTTAATTTTTTTAAAACCTTTTATCGCATTCTTTTATTCACAATTTATTTAGTACCTGAGTTTTACCTACTTATATGACTTCCTAAATACCAATATTACTCTTTTAAATAATCCCCTAATAGGACATAAAAGTTGCTTTGGCGTTATAAAATAATCTTTCAAAAACTAAATATTCATCTCATCAGGGATAATATTTTTATTTTCAAAGGTTGCTTTATAGTGTTTAGCAAATTTTATCACTAAATTAAGTCATGGATTTAATAATTGCTTTAAATCTGTATAAATAAGATGGAAAAACGGGAGAAATTCCTTATTTTTCATAATACTTATACATAAATTTATGGCAAATATTATTCCTACCAACCCTCACATTTATCAAATCATCCCTCAAGAAATCACAAACTGTTATTTTTCAATATACTTAGGTATGCCCGAATGTTTTTATTATGTGACATTTTTAACTAATAATTAGCTAGTCCAAATACTCTCAATACTCTCAATACAAAGTGCTCTAGAGCTCAAATAGCAAAATATTTTACAAAGTCAAATATTTCTGAAAGTTGCCAAAAAGTAAATGTAAATAACTGGCAATCCACAAAAAAAAACTATTTAAAAAGCAGAGGAAATGCCTTAAAAACAAGACAAACTGGGGACTTCGGTAAAAACCAGTTTGTAAGAAAATTTTTCAGAAAAATACATAGAAATTAAAAGACAGACTGGAGGCCTCGGCAAAAACCAGTCTGTGAGATATATTTTAGGATCAAGGATGATCCTCTGCTAGAAAAGAGGTGATAAGAGCCAAAAAATGTGGAAAGCCAGTCAGAACATTTTAAATGAAAATTTTGGCAAAAGACAATTTAAGACCAGGGACGGTCTTCCCTGGGGTTGGAGGTGTAAGGTGTAGTCTAGCAGGAAAGGCTAAAGGGCACTTTGATTCATCCTTCCGCTATTGTCATTTTCCCAGTAAACATATTTGTAATGTTTATATTAAATATCCGCCCATTAATGTTCATTATATAACGATTTCTATTCTTCCCATTAGATAGAGTTAGGCCTAACACTTATATTATTTCCATCGTTAATGTAATATATTTCCTATATGAATAAAGGCGCTTATATATCACAGCGGTAACAACTATGCCTCGGCAAGCCTGAGGACCTGATCAACCCTCAGAGCTGAACCGATTAAGGTGAAAGGTACCCCGAACTTAAGTCTTGCTAAATACCCCAAATGGAAAGGCCCTCGCCAGCACGCTCCAATTGGCGTGCTGTGTTTCTAAATTTTCAGAAAAGTTTTATTCATTCAAAAGTTATAAAGGTTTGCGCCTACTCATATTTTCAGTGTTGGTTAATCAGCCGCTATGATTTATCAGCTTTTCCTGAAGAAAAATACAACTTGGGAATACGTTTAGGAGCTGGCAGCAGATTAAGAACTAATAGAATATGTTAAAGAAACTGAATAAAAAATAATTTAAATTTATCAAATGATGTTCCTTACGCTCTACTTATAAGCTGAAAGGAACATTTTTAATTTCCCTTCAATAAATTTCTATTTTAATTCTCTCAAAAATTCTCAACAATTTTAATTTATTTTAAAAAATTAAACAGCACAGCGAAACATATCGTCTTGAATAAAATAAAATTTATTCCGTCTGTTATAGTGAACATGATTAATTATTCCATCCACAACTCCAAGTTCACTGTACTGCCACAACCACCATTTTATCCCTCTCGATTTCCAAGTTTCTGGATACTGGGGAAAAGGGTCGTCGGTGTAACGAGCAATCCAAAGAGGCAATCTGCTAAATAATTCATCGGCCACAGTTGGATCAATTAATTTTTCCCAAGAGTTGTTATTGCAATAAATAAGGGGACGCATAAAATCATTTTTAAGCAGAAGATTTACGAAGATGGACAGTTTTGCTGTAAAAGTGAGTGGATCGGCATCGGCATTGTATTCTTAAAAATATTAAACGTGCATAGATAAAATAAAAATATCTTCATGAAAATTAAAAGTTCTTCCTCATGAAACTTATTGCGCGAAGGGCACATGAATGTTAATTTTTGAGGAAAATATATTTATTTTTCCACTATTCTAAAGTAAATTAAGACTATGTATTAGAGGTCAAATTCTTTAGGGTTATAGTTTTTTAAAAGTTTTTTAGAGCCTTTCCATTGCTTTATTAATCTTTAAAAAATATGTTCCCTACGAATTATGTATGGTGCGAAGGGAACACAAATTTTAATTTGAAGGACATAATACCTGTTTGCACAGCAATCCCAATCAAATGCTTTTTCTTATTAAATTCAATATTTCCAAGTATATCTTTCAAAAATTGAAGTTGTTCATTCGGGGTAGGCGAATTCTGTCCTCCAAGAAAGTGATGATAAACACCAATCTGTAGAAACTTAACACTAATCATTGACCGATAATTATAATAAAATTCTTTATCCAAGTTCAAACCAATGCTGCATCTAGCTATAACCATTTTTATGTTGGGATTATTGCTTCTAAGTCTCTCCCATTGAATTCGGTCGTTATCTTCGGAGACACTTATCACTTCTGGTGGATGGGCTACAAATGTGATTTTAGCAAGTTTATAGAGTTAAATTTCATTATGAAATACGCCGCTGAACATTCTTACAACAAGGTCTTAAATTGAGGGTATCGCTTGGGCAGTTTCGACACTCAGAGGCCAACAAATTTTAAAATGTTTCTTAAACTGGGGAGTATCTAGTACTGGGCGTATCTCTCCTCGTTCCCTTTCTTGTGGAAGTCAATATTGTGGAAGTAAATTCTTTCCTTGTGGAAGTCAAGTAACCAATTTTTAAACTTACTCCTAGCAGGAGGAGCACGAACAGGTGCTGATATCTGTACACTCTTCATGAGCCTTTTGGACAGTTCATCCCACATTTTCTTCTCTTCATCACTTTGAGATTGACCAACAAGACTGCTTGAACCACTCGTTGCAGGATAGAAAAGTTTTATTATTAAACTATTCAAGAAGTTATATGTTGAGACAGGCCTTGAGGATCAGTAGGAGTGCAAGGTTATATTAAAAACTAAGGTTTTCGAACGATCGTTTCAATCTCTAGTTATAATTTACCAATATTCCCTGCTATATTAAAATACCCCAAGTCACCATCTTTAAAAAAATTTCCCGTAACCTCGTTTACAGTATTATTACTATTGAATTCTTTAAAAAATTCAAAAATAAAATTTCCATAGTCGTCATCCTCCTCTTCAAATTCTGACACAAAATGTTCAAACCCATCATCAGTAAGCTCAATTCTATAAAAGCCAAATTTGTCTCCTTCCGGTTTTTCTGGAATCTTCATTTTGCCTCTACAAGAATTGTCCTCAGACTTTGAATATTTGCATTTCTTCTTTTTTCTTATACAATTGTGATTATACCAAATAAAAGAATCGCGAGTGTATTTCCTTAAAAATACATTTTAAATTTCCTGAAGTGTTTTACCGTGTTTTCATAAATTATTTACCCATCTATACCTAATATTCTGAAAAAATTTATTAAATATTTTTATTCCGGAAAACACATTTTAACTTAAAATTCCAGGAAAATACATAATTTATGCGATAAGTAAACATTCCGGAAAACACATACAGTTAATTAAATAATTCCGAAAATACATTTAAAAAATTCCGGAAGTAAATTTATATGCATCCGGAAAATACATATACACATGTTTAAATAATTCCGGAATTAAATCCAATATCCGGAAATACGTTATATTTAAAATTCCGTAAAATAAATTAAAAATACATTCCGGAAAACACAAAAATATTTATTTAAAATAAATTTATGAGGGGAATTAACCTTCCGGAAAATTATTTAAAATTAAAATTATATTTAAAATTATATTTAAAATTCCGTAAAATAAATTAAAAATACATTCCGGAAAACACAAAAATATTTATTATTCTGAAAAAAATTTCTCCTTAAATATCAGAATTTTACTTCCCATTAAAACTCTTACTTCTGCCAGTTCTTCTTCGCCTTATCAAATCGTCGTTTCCATTTTTCAAAATCAGTTGACGAGAAAATCCATGAGCGATTATAACTGACATTTTTACGTATTAATTTATTTTCGTCAGCACTCATAAGAATTTTTGTGGACAAATTTTTGAACTTTTGTGGACAATTTTAAGGGGATTTTTTAAATAAAACGTCTACAGATTTGATAAAAATAATTAATTAATTAATTAAACAAAAATTATAATTAAAAAGAAATTAAAATAAAATAAGAAAAAAGGGTAGATGTTAAACAATAAAAAATTGATAAGAAAAAATTATTTTTATTTATTACTTGGCAACAATTGTTGCTTCAACTTTTAATTTTTAATTTTTGCCCATAATAATACATATTTATATTTTTCCCCAAAATTCTCAAATAATAATTAAGTAAAAGATTAATTACTTTTTATTGTTTATTTATTTTTAAATTTTTTGTTTTTATTTTTCTTAAATTTCCAGTCCAAAAATACAATAAATTCCTTCTCAATCGAAAGACAAAGATTAATTTATTTAATTTTTATCAAAATATTTTTCTAAATATTTTTAACATTTTTTGTCCCCAATATTTTAACAAACAATGATTTTGTCCACAGAATTCTTAATAAAAAGAGAGTTAAAGCTTTAATTTTAACACTTCATAAACTCAAAAACTAAAGCAATCCCCAATATAGTATATCTTTTGTTAGCTAATTAAATTTATCATATAAATAGTGGAAAAACAAAAAGTTTCCGACATTGATAAAAATTTTAAAGTCAAAAACCTCCAAAAACTCCGGTTTTCCTTACTTTTTCGTCCATAACTTTTTTCCATTTATTTCAATTTTTGAATCAAATTTTATTTTATAAATTTCTCAAAAATATTTTCTCAAAATATTCTTAACAATTTAAATTTATTTAAAAAAATTAAACAGCACTACGAAACATTTTATCTTGAATAAAGTGTAATTTATTTCTTCTACTACAATAAACAGGATTAATCATTCCCTCCATTACTTCCTTGTCAGAATATTGCCACATCCACCATTTTTTCCCTCTTGATTTCCAAGTCTCTGGATACTCGGGATTTGGATCTTGGGTGTAATGGGCAATCCAGAGAGGCAATTTGCTAAAATGTTCATCCACCTCCGTTGTGTCAATTAATTTTTTCCATGAGTTATTATTGCAATAAATTATAGGAAGCATAAACCCATTTTTGAGCAGAAGATCTACGAAAATGGACAGATTTGCTGTAAATTGGACAGGATCGGCATCGGCATTGTACTCTAAATACATAAAATATAAACATTGTCTTCCGCTATATCTTCAAGGAAACGGGATAGCGAGAGTAAAGCGATCGGATCCTGCGAAATCCTCGGATATCCGGATCCGCAAACCTTAAGCGAGAGTATATTAACTTCCTCGATACCCTTTTTCGATACTCTTTTATGCCCCCTTTTCATTCTCCTTTCCTTTTCATGCCTTCATTTCAGAGATTCTGAAGTTTCCCAGCACCGTGACATGAAGTGACCTAGAGATGATGTAAGGCAGGAATTTCCTGGGATTAAGATTTGGAAGTATATTGACCCTCCTTAATACCCAGGACCTTAGTATAAGAAGATGGGTAGGTAACCAACTCATTATCTCTCCAAACTTCTTAATTATTATCTTTGGATATCCCTTCTTATCCACAAATATCCCTCTTAATGCCCAAAATTCTTTGTGGAGGACAAATCAGCATAATAGTATTTTTCACCTTTAGAAATACCTGTTTGCACAGCAATACCAATTAAATGATTTTTCTTATCAAATCCAGCATTTTCAAGTTTTTTCTTCAAAAATTGAAATTGCTCTTCCGGGGTGGGGGAATTCTGTCCTCCAAAAAAGTGATGATAAACACCAATCTGTAGGAACTTTAAACTGAACATAGCCCTATAGTTATAATAGAAGTCTTTATCCACATCCAAACCAACGGTGCATCTAGCTATAACCATTTTTAAATTTGGATTGCTGCTTCTGACCTTTGCCCATTGAATTCGGTCGCTGTCTTCAGAAACACTTATTATCTCTGGTGGATGAGTTTCTATACGAAAGTGATTTTTAATTTGGTATTAAAGAGGCCTAGGGATTCATGAAGATTTTCTTCCCCTTTCTTTTACACAATTCTATCTCATGGGAACATAAGTGAATCCTTAACATACCTTTGGTAGTAGCAATCTGCCGAGGTTGAGTTATTCTTACACTCTTCATTCTTTCGGATAATTCGGCAAATTCATTTAGTATTTGGTCACTCTGAGATTGAATGCTCGTACCACTCGTTGATGGATAAAAAAAATAAAACTTTTATTACTCAAATATTTCAAGTTTATAAATAGAGAGTGGACATGAAGATCAAACAAGATTAATGATACCCGGGAGTTCGTCTCCTATTTATATTTGAAAGGAAGAAATGTATAAAGTGGTACCATGCTTCATTAAAACCCCCATGGCAATCAACAAACTTAAAAAAAATTCTACCACACTCGCGTTTACAGTAGAAGGTTGTTCAGAATTTTTCTTATAACTATTAACTTCTTTAAAAAATTCAAAAATAAAATTTTTATAGTCGTCGTCATCATCATCTTCTTCAAATTCCGATGCAAAATGTTCAAAACCATCCTCAGTAAGCTCAATTCTATAAAAGCCAAGTTCGTCTGCTTTTGGTACCACCGGAATCTTCATTTTGCCTCTACACGAATTGTCCTCAGACTTTGAATATTTGCATTTCTTCTTTTTTCTTATACAGTTGTGATTGTACCAAGTAAAAGAATCACGAGTGTATTTCCTTAAAAATACATAATAATTTCCTGAAGTGTTTTACCGTTTTTCATAAAACACAGTTTAACATTAATTCATTAAATTGCTTTGCAATTCCGGAAAATACAAAAATATTAATTTAAAATAAATTTATGAGGGGAATTAACCTTCCGGAAAATACGTACAATTATTTAAATAATTCCGGAAATAAAATTTAAAATATATTCCGGAAAAGTATTCAAAATCCGTAAAATAAATTAAAAATACATTCCGGAAAACACAAAAATATTTATTATTCTGAAAAAAATTTCTCCTTAAATATCAGAATTTTACTTCCCATTAAAATTGCCTACATATGCCAGTTCTTCTTCGCCTTATCAAATCGTCGTTTCCATTTTTGAAAATCATCTGGCGTAAAAACCCATGGATGACTATAATTGACATTTTTACGTATTAATTTATTTTCGTCAGCACTCATAAGAATTTTTGTGGACAAATTTTTGAACTTTTGTGGACAATTTAATATGATCCACAGATTTGGTAAAAAATAATTTATTTATTAAATAAACAAAATTTATAATTAATCGAAATAAAATAAGAAAAAGGGAAAATATTAAACAAAAAAATTGATAAGAAAAAAATTATTCTTATTAAAATAATTTTTGCAACAATTTTTGATTGATAAAAATTTTGAAAAAATTAAAATTTGTGGATTAAATTTACCAACCTCTCAGTTATGCCAAACGTCACCGGATATCCTTTAATAACTACACTGGGTAATTATTGCATTGTTTCAAACCATCGCTGGATGGAGTAATTAATGGAAGTGGGGTAATTATTTGAGGGAGGGCAATTAATACAGGTTATACGGTATTCATTTATTCCCAGAAATAAAATAATTAAGAGAGTCTCTATTTTTAAATTTATTTAAAAAATCAATGAAAAAAATATTTTGCATATCCCCAATTTCGCAACTACTCTTTTATCCCTTTTCTATTATTTTTAGTTTCAATTTAAATATTTATTTAGCTTTAAAATTTTAAAATAGCTTGGAGAGTATGAGAGAAAATTTAAAAATTAATTGCGTAAATTGAGGGGGAATGTTTTTTAAATGAGTGAAGAAATAAAAATCTGCTGTTTAATCAAAATTTGGCAGAGAGGGAAAGAATTGAGAGAAGAAAAAAAAATTTAAAAATCCTCCAATATCTAAATACGTAGACGCATTTTTACCTCTTCAATAAAACACTAATCTGATAATTAGGCTTAAAATTAGACTGTATTTTGTCCAGAAAATTTTTCAGAATTAAATAATTGTGTTTATTATATTTTTATTAATAAACTAAATTTCACTATAATGTATTCTATTCCGGAAAACACAAAAAATATAATTCGTTCCGGAAGGAAAATACAAAAATAAATTTAATAGAAAAGTATATTCCAAGAAACACATCCCCACTAAATTAAATAAAAATTCCGGATAAAAATTTCTATTAAATTAAAGCAAAAATACTTTCCGGAACATAACTATAATTTATTTTTATTCCGGAAAATACAATAAATAAAACACAATAATCCTCAAGTGAAGATTTCCGGGAAACACATTAAAATAAATAAACTTAACTATTTTAGAAAAATCAGAATTAATAATGTCTCCAACCTTAATTATATTATTTCTTCTACTATTACAATTACAACCGTGTTATTTCCGTGTAGAAACACAACATGAACAATTGTTAGAGGCAAAAAATCTTAATCATCCCCCAAACAAAATATCACAAGAAAATAAGCATTTAGTGGTAAAGGAAGAAAAAGCTCTTATTCCCCATGAAAACCCTAAACCGAATGAAAATGTAAAAAATTCTGACAACAAAATTAAATCAGAAATTAAAGTAAAGGATGCTGGGGAAATTAATTCTCAACCAAAATTACACAAAATTTTTCTTGAATGCGCAATTAAGGAAAGAATAAAACCTGGCCAGAAAGCATCTGTCCTTCAAACAGTACATTCATATGCTAGAATGAAAAATATTAATAATGCTCTGTTTTTTGTAAGTAAAAATAAAATCAGAATTTAATTTATAATATAAATCAGAATAATTTTTTGAAAGAAAAAATCAGAATTTTTATTTTATAAAATCAGAACTTCCAGAAATAAAAATCAGAAAGTATTTTTCAGAATTTTCTCAAAAGTCAGAATTTTTATTTTATAAAAATCAGAATTTATTTAAAAAATCAGAAATAATCAGAATTTTTTAAAAACCAGAATTTATTTTTCATAAAAATCAGAATATTATTTAAGGGTTTATCAGGCGATGTATTTATTGGGAGCAAATCATTAATTAGCAAATGTATCGAGGATAAAGACGCAAATATAAAAATTTACGCAAAACATATTATTAGCACGGAATGTAGAATAAAAAATGAAAAAGGAGTTACAGAATTTATAATTAATAAAGATTTAAAATTAGAATTAAAAAAGAATTCTGAGGGAAAATGTGTGAGAAAAGGATTAGTTAATCATAAAACTGCTCATCATTTTGAACAGTAAGTAATTTTAAATATTTATACCTAATTGTTTTTTAAAAATATGGGAAATTAATTAAAATTAATTCCAAATAATTTTTAAAAAAATAAAAGAGTATTACTTAAAATAAGGTTGACCGACCAACGTGTCTTCTAGGCTCTATATCTCGCCAGTGGATTAACCCCTCAAAATCGCTAATATGCCATTCAATAGACAATTAAATTTAAAGTATATAATTGAGAAAAGAGAAAAATTTTCTAACATTGAGCAAAAATTTTAGTCAAAAAACCTCCAAAACCTCATTTTTCTTACTTTTTCGTCTATAACACATAACACAAGTTATTTGAATTTGTAAAAATTGAATTTGTAAAAATTCCATAACTTCAATTCTCCATCTACCAATCGAAAACTATTTTTTTAATAATGATAGGAATTAAATATATTTAAAAAACAATTAAGTTATGTATGCGAGAAATGTGAAGTAAAAATGGTACTAGTTGAGAGATATGGAAAAGATAATGGGATTAAAAATATTTTTTATTCAAAAATAGATCATGGTTTTGAATGTTTGAAGGAGCATAAATGTGGTAAAAGACATGAGTTGAAGGAAGGTATACTATATAAAAATTTTGAAAAAATCAGAAATTTTGATTTTTGTAATAAATCAGAATAAAAAATCAGAATAAAAATCAGAAAAAAATCAGAATAAAAATCAGAAAAAAATCAGAATAAAAATCAGAAAAAAATCAGAATAAAAATCAGAAAAAAATCAGAATAAAAATCAGAAAAAAATCAGAATAAAAAATTTCTGAACAATCAGAATATTTTCCATTTCAGTCCATCCAAGTAGTAAAACCGAAAATGGAGTTAAACTCAAACAAAACAAACTCTTCCAGGAGTGCGCAGTAAAACGAGATAATAATATTGAAACACTTGTGAAACATGTTGAATTAAGTCAAAGTCAAATACTTTTCTTTGTAAGTCTGTTTAAAATACTATTTGTGTATTTTCTTGAAATTTTAAGGTCAGAATTATTTTAATAATTAAATATTGTAATTTTATGACACTGTATTATTTGCCGGAAATAATTAAAACTAATTCTGATTTTAAACAATTTCCGGAAAATACATTAATTATGTAGAATATTCCGGATTGTATATTTATTGAACTTAATTCCGGATTGTATATTTATTAAATCTAATAAATATACAATCCGGAATATTCTCATTAATGTATTTTCCGGAATAGTCTCATTATTGTATTTTCCGGAAATTTTTAAAATCAGAATTATTTACCTATTTATTTAACTTGTATTTTCCGGAAAATAATTATTTAACTATTCACTCGGAATATTTTCTATAATGTATTTTCCGAAATAGAAATAATTTTCCTAATTATTTAAATAAAATTTATTTATTTCAAAGAGTAAAGGAGAACATGTTTATCATGCAGGTCAATCACAAATTAAACAAAATTGTGAAAAAGACAAAGCTGCAAAAATGAAAATACCGCCACCTAAATCTATTACCCTTGTATTGCGAGGAGAAAAAAAGAATAAAATTGTTTGGAAGGATTATGAAGAGTTTAATTCAAATAAAAAATCTGTTGTGATGGTGATTAAGCCCTACTTGGGAAGTACAAATAAGCATTGTTCTGCAATGGCGGCTAATCATTATTATCAAATATTTTTGTGTCGAAAGGTAATATAAAGAGAGAATGAGACGTTTTCCGAGAGCAGAATTTGTTTTCCGGCCAAAATAAATTTTTAGAATATAAATATGTGTTTTCCGGAATACGTATTAAATTTAATTACATTTTCCGGAAATAATGTTTTCTTAATGTATTTTATCCTCTTTACTAATAACAGGCGTACTATACTAATTTTTTAAATAAAATTTAATTTTTTAGGAAGTTTGTGGGGGCCATGGAAAATTATTTTTGATGAGGAAATTAAAAACAGGAAATAAAGAACAACCTAAACTAATGAAAATGGATGAGGGAGAGGATGTACATGTTACACATATTTTTATTGTTGAACAAAAAAGCGAAAGAAGTGAAGTAATTAATCAGATAATTAAAAGATGTAAAGGAACTGAACATGTAATTGAGGGAGGTAATGAATAATTAAATTAAATATTTTCCGGAAAATACATTAGAAAATACGACTCTGAACTATAAATAATATTTCCTGGAAAACATTAAGGGTTAATTAAAAATATTCTATTTCCGGAAAATACAAAGTAATTCTGAACTCTGTAACTATTTTTCGGAAAACACAGCGAAAGAATACATTTTGTATTTTTATTCTGACTAAATTAATATTTTTTAGTTACCTACAAGGCTCCAAGTGTTTCCAAAAAACAACATCCAAATAATAACAAAAAGCCTGATCATAATGAACAACAAAAACATAGCGAAGGAAAACCGGAACATCATGAAGAACACAAGGACAATTCAAAACTCAAAGACAATTCAAAACATAAGGACGAATCGAAACACAAACTGGAACATCATGCAGAACGCAAGGACAATTCGAAAATCAAGGACAATTCGAAACACATAGACGATTCAAAACACAAAGAGAGCAATAAAAAAGTTGATCCGGCTGAAAGAAGGGGTAGAATTAATAGCCCTAATAATAAAGTTGAGGATAAAAAGGAAGAAAGTCATCAAGCAGAAAAGGACAAAGGAGAAAAGGGACAGAAGGATAATAAAATAGCTGAACATAGTGGACAAAAAGATGGTCATCAACCTAATAGTCTAAAAAACCCAAAAAGTAGTCACTTGGAAGAAGAAAAAATTAAACATAAAGAGAATATTAATAGCAACATTGAGAAGCCGGTAAGCGATTTAAAAGATGGTAATAGCTTAGATAAAGAAGGAGAAAAGAAGAATGAAGTAAATAATTTACAGCAAAATTTACAAAACAAATTAATAGGTGAGCTAATAATTCCGGGAACACAAAATAATCACTAGAAATATATTTTCCGGAAATATATTTTCCGTAAAAATATTAAAAGAAAATATTTCCCGATTATTACAAATATGCTTATCGAAAAATACATTATTAATTTGTATTTTCATTTAATATTTATTTCTTTTTAAATATGTATGTTTCGAAATGTATTTTCCTGAAATACTTTTTATGTAAATATATCAGGAAAAGAATTCCGGAATTTAATTATTCTCCGGAAAATACAAGAAATATTATTAAATATAGTACGATAATTCCTGAATGTATTTTCCGAAAAAATAATTAATAGACATATTCCGGAGGATTAACCAAATATTAACCAATTAACCAATTAACCAAATAGGATTAACCAAAATTAACCAAAATACATATATTCCTGAATGTATTTTCCGGAACATTAAATATTTATATTCTCGGGAATAAACCTACCCAAATTATGTTAAAATAAAAATAATTTTTGCAGAGACAGCATTAAACAAGAAGAAGCCTGTATTAAAATTATTAATGGACAATTCACAGAATATTAAAGCCTAAAAGGGAGGAATAAAAAAATCCAACTTTGATTGGCGGGATTTTTTATTAAATTAATTTTTACATAAATCTTGAATAAAAATTTTGCATTAAATTTTATTAAAAAAATTTTTTTCCACGTAAAATTTTTTTCTCCGCTTTAAAAAATTATTTAGACAAAAATAAACAACAATTGTCATTAAATAATTTCCCCTTTATTTTTAAAAAATAAGGAACATGCAAAAGTCTTTTTTAAAATAAACACATTTTTTATTATAAATATCAGCTGTTTGTTCTTTTTAATAAAAACATTTGTTTCAGTTTTATGTTTTTAAAAACATTTAAAAAGTTTTTTTTGTCTCAATTCTACTTTGTTTTGAAAACACGGGTATTTCCCTCTTGTTTTATAAAAATTGAAAATATAAATAGGTTAACCGGAAAATACAAAAACTTTCTTTAAGTATTATTTCAATGTATTTTCCGTATTTAATGTATTTTCCGGAAATTATTAAAATCCAAATTGTATTTTCGTTATTAACCGTTGTATTTTCCGGAAAAACACATAATATTAAATATACAATCCAGAATATTTTTTATAATGTATTTTCCGGAAATGTGTGTTTCTCTCCCTTTTATTTTAATATTGTAAGGAAGAGAGAGATCCAGCTGGCTAGCATTTAAAACGCTCACTAGGCGGGGGTTTAAGATCTAATAAAAGAGAAGGTGAAAGCAGCGTCCCGGTAGCTCAGTTACCAACGAGCACCTGTACGTGGTGAGCGAAAGCGCCTAGCAATAACTGCCAGGAGGTCGCAGGATCGAAGCCTGCCCGGGATTAAACTTTTACCTCGCTCTTACTATATAGGCATAAAATACAAAACCGGAAGAAATACATCATGATAGAATCTTATATTTTCAAGGAAATACAATAATGCAAAAAATATAGGTATAATAAAATTTAGTAAATTGAACTTAAAAACAATGTCAACGCGTCAAAGACACAGCACTGGGAATTTAAATACTGAGGGTTTAAATTCTAATAAAGAAACACCCAAGAAAGGCATTTTAAAAAGAAGACCACACACATTTCATGTAAATTCTGATTTTTGTGTTTTATTAAAATTCTGATTTTTTAAAATTAATTATCAGAATTTTCAATTTTATTCTGATTTCAGAACAAGTAGTAAGGTATTCTGATTTTTAATTTAAGCAAACCAAACCAACATCCAGCGGCCTTTTACCTCTACTTTTAAAACCAATTGAAAAAAAGAATAAAGTGTCTAAGAATAAAGAAGATCAAGTAAAAGACAAGAAAAAGGATGCAAATGTTTCTGAAATTTGTTTGGAAGAGAAAATGCCTGAGAATATTTTAGAGGCCCAATTAATACAAAAAATACCTCAACGAGTTGAATTTGCTGAAATGAATGCTGGTGAATTGAATTGTTATGTTTGCGGGATTTTTTTTTAATAAAAATTAATTTAAAGTTTTTGGTGGATCAATAGAAACTGAAGGAGGTGCAAATAAAAGTTTTGATAGTGTTAATGAAGTTGAGAAAACTTGTAGCTTAAAAAATCAAAAATTAGAAGATCCAGAAGTAAAGGAAAATGAGGAGGAAATTTTGCCTAAACAAAAAAGAAAAAGGGAAGGGAAAAAGCCACCAGAAGCTATTGTTTCGCCTTTAATAAGGTGTCAAAAAATAAATTTTTTTTCAAAATTTAAAAATGTTTAGACAAAAACAAATAAAAGAAACAAGATTTCCACCTCCTCCTACAACGCCTCAGGAACAGCCTTCTTCATCTAGTAGGGTAGATGAGGATAAAGACATTGATCCCAGTGTTGTCTCACAAATTGTAGGGAATTGGTGGTTTGGGGAGCGGTCTGAATCTAAGGAACAGCAGCAGACACATGCTGGTCATGAAGAAAGTGATTCTCTCAAAAAGGAATTAAGGTCATCCAAAAATTATAAATTTTTTATGTTCCCTTCGCATTAGAGGTAATGTGAAGGGAACATTTTCTTTAAAATAAAAAAATCCAAATTAATTATAGACGTGCCCAACTTGCTTGCAAAGAGAAAGAGCGCCATTTAGGCCAGTTACGTGAAAGACTTGCTGAAATTGAAACAATTGTTTCGTCTGGAAGGAGTGCACAACTTGCATATTGTGCCCAATTAAGCCAACGGTTGACAGAAAGGGAACAGGAATTTGTTACTGAAATGGATGGACTTATAGCAAGTCATGAACATCGTGTTAGACAATTAGTTCAAGAAATTGTTGATTTAAGGGCTGAATTGGCTAGGAAAGATAAGTATGTGTTCTTTGAGTATGATAATATGTCGAGTAGTGAAGCTCACCTTTAAGAGGCTCTCCTTAAATTTATATTCCCTTCGCACTGGAGTTAGTGTGAAGGGAACAATTTCAAAATTTTATGTTGGAAAATTTCTCAAAGTTATATGTTCCCTTCGCATTAAGAGGTAGTGTGAAAGGAACATTTTTTATAAAATAAAAATTTATTCTTCCCCCTTTATAAAGTAAACTGTTAAAAGGAAAATAATTTAGAGCTCTATTGGCTTATGAACAACTTTCCCATTTAGAACAATCAACTCAAACAGATAATATAATTATCACAGAAGATTCTACATCAATTAATGGGTTTGTTGGTCAACAAGAAAATGAGGGAAAATTATTAGAAAATAAAATAGAAGTAAGTAAATCTCCAACAACTGATTCTATTAGATCGGTAACACAACCTCAAATTATTCAAGCACCAAATAAAGCTTCAGTTGTTCAAATAGGAGCTGAAGTTCTTGCAAGTTTAGAAGTATTCTTAATTTTAAGAATTTTTTACAACACATTTTGAAGGCCTATCGTGCAGAAACAGCAGTTTGGAGAACTCGTTGTGCCAATTTAGAATTAATCATGCAAGATTTACTTTTGCGAGAGGGGGCGAGAAGGGCATCTGAAAGTGGAGGAGGAATAGCTATTGGAAGTGCTCTTTTTATTAATGTAGAAGAGGATAATGAGCAATTTGTGGAGGGTGAGTTTTTACAAAAAGGATGAAAAATGCCTCAAAAAATTTTATGTTCCCTTCACATTATAGGTAGTGTGAAGGGAACATTTTTTGAAATAATAATTAGTAATATAGTACACATTTAGCAGAAGAAAATCTAGAAAATAAAAACAAACAACAAAGTAATAGCCGTCATCCAACATTAGAACGGCAACAAACTCTAGTTTTAAAAAAGCAAAGTTCTCCTGTTGAATGTCAAATGTCTGGATGTGTAGAACTTCGAAAAAAATTAACAGAACAAACAGAAGAAATAAATAAAATGTTGGAAGAAATGAATGAAATAAATAAAAATAAATTGGAAACAGAAAATAAATTTAAAAATATTGAAATGAATAATGAAAAAATGGTTAAAGAATATGAAGAATTGGCTGAATTAGCTGAAAGGAGAGGGAATGATGCTAAGGCTATTAAATTAAGTTTACAACAAGTGCAGGTGAATTGTAAAAAACTTTTTACAAATTCAAGTTTTATTAATTAAACTGTTGTTTTTTAAACTTGTTTTTCTAAACTTGTTTTACAATAATTGAATTGTAAAACTTTAATCGAACTTGAATTGTAAAAATAACAAAACTTGGGTTAATATAAGCCTGAATTATATAAACTTGTTTTTACAAAACTTGAATTTGTAGAATTGTAAAACTTGAATTGCAAAAACTTAATAAGGCTTGAATTGTAAAACTTGAATTAATAAAACTTGGAATATTAAAACTTCTTTTACAATACTTAAATTTTCAAAACTGAAATAAAACTTGGATTATTTTTCGCAAACTTGAGTTTTAATAATATTTATCAATTAAACTTAAAAATTAACAAAAAAAAACAGTCAGAAAGAGACCATTTGGAACAAGCACTAGCTTACTTAGAAAGACGATGTTATGCTTTGGAACAATTAGGACTAGAAAATGGAATTGTTTTGGCCAACGAGCCGCCCCTCGCTGAAGGAATTATGAAAAGTTTAACTAGACAGGAACTTGAATTTACTGTAAGAGAATCTCAGGGAACTCAAACAGCTCTAACTGTTGATGATTTGGGGATTAACGAGAAAACTATGGATGAATTGCAAATTAGAATAAGGGTAAGGGAAGGGATTTTTTTCTTAAACTTGAACAGTCTAAGAATAGAAATTTATAGGTAATGCAAAGCACATTTGCTGAGGACCGAGCACATATGGGAGAACAATTAGCGGATATCGAAAGAATTCTTTTACTCAAAACAGAATTAACAAATACATTAGCTAGTCAATTAGATGAGGCTGCAAAGAGATCAAAAGTAGAAGATGATAGTCATCAGTTTGAAAGGGATTTGTTTCGAAGGAGGTTGGAACTAACATTGGGTGTTCTCCTTATATTTTATTACCTTTTCAGAATAGAAGAATTGGGCAGAATTGCAGAACGAGTGCCCATCCTTGAATCAGAGATTGAAAAGGCGCTAAGTGTTAGTTGAATTTATAAAATAAATTATAAAACTTAGAGATATATAAAACTTGGAATATTAAAACTTGTTTTACAAAACTTAAAATAAACTTGGTTTAAAACAAGCTTGAACTTAATTATAAAACTTGTTTTTAAAACCTAAATTGTAAAAATAACACAACTTGGGTTAATATAAAACTTTAAATCTTAAAAACTTGTTTTACAAAACTGGAATTGTAAGGCTTGTTTTATAAAACTTGTTGTGCAAAACTTAAATTAAACTTGGTTTAAAACAAGCTTGAACTTAAGTGTAAAACTTGTTTTTTAAAACCTGAATTGTAAAAATAACAAAACTTGGGTTAATATAACCTTGAAACTTAACTTCTTTTACAAACTTGAATTGCAAAACAAGAATTGTAAACTTGAAACAATTTTAATTTAAAGGAAAAAAGCAAATGCGAGCTTCGTTTAAGAGATGTAGAAGAACGTTTAAATGATACAATGGAAAAATCATTGGAAAATGCGTTGAAGAGGGAAAAGGCTCAAGAATGCTATTGGACAGAAAGAATGGATGCTGTTGATCGAGAAAGGATAGAAATCGCTGTTAATTTAATTTAAATTCTTTTAAAATTTTTAGAATTATTTTTAGGCTCAACTCGAACACGAAAGACGCCGAGCAGCAGATGAAAGGCTTAAATGGGCATTGGAAAGGGCTGATTTAGAAAGGCGCCTTACTTCAGCTATTGAGCATGCTGAAGAGCTTTTTTCCCAAGTTTTTAGGGAAAATGTTGAAATTTTTACCAATATTATTTCCTAGTTAAATTGCCCTAAAAGGGATGTCCAAATCGAAGTTCGTCCAAGAACTTCAAATAAATATGTCTTTTGTAGACCTAATCAGAAGGATCAACAAGTTGATAATTCTGATTTAAGGGATGAACAATTAGAAGAACTTGTGGATGAGAGAGTGGCTGCTTTTGCTGCTGAACTTGTTGAAAAGGTATGGGAAGTTGTTGTTGATAATGAAATGGTGAACTTAAATTTTTAATAAAACTTAAGTTTATAAACTTAAGTAAATCGTTAAGGAGAAATACAAATTGTAAACTATAAAATTGTTTTAAAAAATAATTTCAAGCATCAACAACGCCGTAAAACATTAACTCAACAAACCACAACACCCAGTACTGGCATCAGCGCCCCGGATTTTTTAACAATAGCTTTTCAACGAAAAGGGGCACTTGTCGAATTTGGTGGTTCAATTCCTTTAGGAAAACTACAGGGCCAACAACAACAACAACCTTTTTCTTCCACAAATTCAATTTCTATTGCTTCATTGCCTACAAATTTGGGTTATAATTCTGATTTTAATAGAAGGTCTTTTGGTGATGAAAAAGGTTTTAAATCGTGTGAAAGGTTGGAAGAGTGGGAAGAGGAGGAGACAGATGATGAAAGTGTATCTCTCTCAAAATTAAAGGTATTTTGGAAATCTGATTAAAAATTTTTTAGTAAATTTATTAGATTCCTAGACATCTTTCTCTTCCCTACAATCGTTTGGGAGGGTCAACCAAATCTATCCTGCGCTCTCATTCTGCCCCTAGAAGACAAGAAGTTGAGCATAGTAGACAACGATTAGATAAACAACAATTAGAAGAGGATGAGGTTAGTAAATTACCCTAACTACTATGGGCTTCTATTTTTCAATATCCCTCTGACTGGGCTTATATTAGAGATGGGCTTCTATTAGAGGTTAGAGGTAATAGAGGTCTCATGGATTTCCTCGGTTGGGGAGATAGGCTTCTCCATCTATTAGAGGCTGGGCTTCTAATAGAGTCGGGCTTATATTAGAGTACTATTCATTTTAAAGTTGACCAATTAATTGCTTTCTAAACCAAATAATTGTTTTTGAAATAGTTTTTTAATTAAATAATTGTTTATTATAGACTCAATTCGGAGTTGCTGATAAATTAAAAGAACGAGTTACATTTATGTGCAGAAATGCAAGTCAAAACGGAGAAAGGATAGATAAAGAAGAATTATTTGACCAATTAAATTCTTGGCTTGAAGCATTAGCAGAAAATGAAAAACATTGTTATGAACTAAAAAATCAGAATTTGGCACTTAAACGGACAAATTGTGAAATTAGAGGGAAATTAAAGGAAGCGGAATTGGAACTTTGGATTTACAGAACAGAACCTAGAAGGGAGGCGGAAATAGGGAATGATTATATAAATAAAGGAAAATGGAAGAGAAGTTGTAGTGCTGAACAAATTGGGCATAATGGACCTCCATTGTTACGTGCCCAACAATTGAAGAAGTGGAAAGAGGTTGCTGGAACGTGTTTTAGAGAGGTATTGTATTAAATAGAGAGAATCCGGAAATATACCCAGGAAAAGGAGAAAATACAAATTGTAAACTGGAAAAGAAAATACAAATTCTGAATGGAAAAGAAAAAAATACAAATTATAAACCGGAAGAAGGAAAAAGACAAAAATACATAATATAAACCGGAAAAATACAAACAATAATTCGGAAAAAGAAAATACAAATTGTAAACTGGAAAAATACAAATTGTAACCGGAAAAATAAAATTGTAACCGGAAATAAAATACAAATAATCCGGAAAAATAATAAATACAACCGGAAAAATCTGGGCAAATGAAAAATACAATTTCTTATCCGGAAACGAAAAAATTGTATTTTTCTTTTCCGGAAAAATACAAAATTAAAATTTATTAATAAACTTACTTATAGGTTAATAATCTCCGTAGACGACTAAATATAGTTGAAAATGATCGCCTTACCCAAATAGGGCAAGTATCTATTTTGAGAGGAGAATTGGCAATGGCTAAGGTTCAGGCTATCCATTCTGCAGCTGTTGCAAAATTTGCAGAAGAAAGGGGAAGGAATTCTCTCGAATTTAATGAAAGAAACAATGAAAAATGGAAAAGTGTGCCTGAATTGGCAGAAACAAATGATTTTTGCCAACAAAATGAAATTTCTCAAGGAAGTTTAAGAATAAAAAAAAGAAGGGAGGCTATAGATGAAAGGGAAAGATCTATAGTTAGCGAGGCTTTAAGAAGGCAGTTTACAACATTAAAGGAAGATAGAGACAAAAAAGTTGGTGAACAACAAAAAGTTGTGGAAGAGGTAGAAGAGAACGTGATACTTTTCCGTTATACGACCGTAAACTGTGTGCCAGCCGACTTTGAACAGCTATAAATTTATAAAGCTTTATCCTGTACAAATATATCTTATATCATTCAAAAGCTCTCGATAAGCTCTATCCTTTTTCTAATAGGATGGATCAAGTATGATCACTCATTAAGAAGTTATAACCTGATAGGTTATAACTGATGTTATTTGGTGTTTTTCACATATATCGGGTTATAAATTTTTAAGTGGTGATCAGACCTGATCCATCAAGTGGAAAAAAGATAGAGCTTATAGAGAGCTTTCGAATGATATAAACTTCATTTATATTGAATCAAGCATCAAAAAGTTATAGCTCTTCAAAGTCGGCTGGTACTCAGTTTGCGGTCGTATAACGAAAAAGTGCCGAGAACCTTTTGAAAGGAAGGATTCTTAAAAATTCCCCCAACTTTTTAAGTTGAAAAATGAGCGGAAAAAAGTCTCAGAATTGTCTGAACAATTAAATCAGGTTACTGCTGAATGTGGATTATTAAGGAGAGAAAATGGAATGTATGAACAAAAGTGTGTAGAAATGGATAGGGATAGACAAAAAATGTATTTAGTTATGTTCCGGAAAGGGCAACAAGCTGCTGCTACTAAAAACAATCAAAAATTAAAGGAAGAAGAAGAAGAAATGGATGAAAAAACAGAATTACAAGTTGTAACACGATTTTTACATGATGCTTTCTTCTACTATTTACTGAGTAAAGGATGTGCAAGAGAACATTTACAAGTATGTAAGGGTCTGAAAAGGACAGGATATCTGGAAAATTTCGGTTCATATTTGAACTTATGGCAAGAAGTTCGCTGAAATTCTTGTCAAACTCTTCCTTGAACATCCCCGTACCTCTTTATGCTTCAAAAAGGAAAGAAATCTAGCTTGTTGGCATTTCTCAAATCCTAAATTTCTGCCTGCGGCTAAAAATGGAAAATTTATGGCTTATTTATCCATTACACTTGAGAGTTGTCTCCCCAAAAATTATTCCCAAGACCAACTCCGTCTAGGACAATCTCCACTACTTTAATCAAAATTTCGGTTCCGGATATACGGAAATTCCCCAGGATCCTCCAATCCTGATTGATATTCCCGGAATTCTCAAAATAAAAATTATCATTTAGAATATACTTAAAATTACTCATTTAGGCAATTATGACAATGTTAAATTTCACTCCGGAACAGAAGGATAGAATTTATAATCAACGTGGAAAATCACTTCAACCATGAAGAAAATTGACAAAGAATAAATATTTTGTGTATTTAATCAAATATAAATTGTTAAATTTTCTTTTTCATAAATTTATAAAATTTAGAAGATTAATCTTCCTTTTAAAGAATTAAAATATTCACTCCCTACCTGACAAATGAGTGTCTCTAGTTTATAAAGGAATACTGTACTGTGGCGTTAAAAGATCCCTTTCTAATTACAAAATTCCACTAGAGTCTGAGGTCATTAGAGTCTGAAACCGAATTTCTTTTTTTTGTGAAATTTTTTTCTAGGTAAAAATTTTTTTAGTTTTTTCTAGGATTTTTTGCAATTTTCAAGGTAGGTCGGCTATTGTTCCGTGTTTCTCTTTTTTTCTCTGCTACTCTCTCATTTTTTCACACTATTTTCATTTAGACTGAAATTTTGTAATTTTCTTGGAATTTCTATTAGGAATTTTTTTTTAATTTTGATAAAATTTAATTTAATGTGCAAGAGAAAAGTATAATAATGAATAAATCAATTATTTTCAATCCAAATAATCATGATCTCCACTGTTTTTTGGTGACTAAAATTTCTGCTTGGAAGGGAAAGTTCGTGGTTTTTTTTTTAAATTATTTTTAATAATTCTTTTTCTAGATACAAAAGAATATTTTCTGTTGGGAATTTGGCAATTACTACATACAATCCACAATCTTTGGAAATTACAAATCAAGTATATTTTAAATAGTTTTTTATTTTAAGGCATAGGATGAGAGGGGGTTTTTAGCCTTCCCGTGGATGACGATAAAATTATATTCTTCTTGTCGGCAGCCAAGTTTGGTTTTGTGTGTATGTTAAACTTAACTGCTAATTTTTTACTAATTTTTTGTACTCACTAAATTTTTCCATCTTTTCTAGCCTTAAGCAAAACAAGAAAGTCTTTCCTGTCCTCCTTCCTTCAAGGCATTCTCGAAACGAAACTTTTCTCTCATATCTGGTCCATATTTCTTTTATTTGGAAATCGAGATAGCCTTCGAACCAGAATTTATTTGAGGATTCCAAATTTAAAAAATCAGAATTTTTGGTTGTTTTTTATCTCTAACGTTTTGGGCCCTCACATATATTTTTGACTTTTTAACTTTCGCCGTTAACTCTAAAAACTCTTCTATTTAAAAATTTTCTCTTTTTTAGTGGCTTTACGAAGACTTCTTTTCAATTAACGTCGTTAATGAACGTCCACGACATTCCAGTGCTGATTCTAGTGCAAATACTCGACATGAAGATCAATTTACCATTCATGTTTGATTTTTATATTTTCTAAAAATTTCTTTTTTTAAGGTTCGAAAGAAAGGAGGAAAGTCAGATTCTATGCGGTTTTCAAGTGAATTTGCACGTGAAATTGTTACTGAAGCTTTGCGGTTTCAAAATCGATTTGCTTCTGATAGAGCAGACCAAAAACCGGTAACTTTACTTTAAGTTAAATTTTGGGTATTTTTTCGCTGGGTGAGGGTTTTAAAAATTTGTTTATAAATTTCGATAATTTTCTGGCTCGTGTAAAAATAAATGGCTTTTTTGTGATTTCAACCAGGCTCTCTGTTTTATGATTTGTGGACAGAACTTTCAGATTGATAGAGTGATAAACCTGAAATTTTTTTTGAAAAACCCCGCAAAAAAGCCACGTTTGTTTTTTTTTAGACATTTCATCCCAAACTATAACTTTTGGCACCCATTTCCATAATTAGAACATCATTTAAAATTTAACAAGGGAACCTATCGACTATGCTCTACACGATGCTATAATTTTTCTTTAAACATTTTTGGTTACAGTTCTGAAGGTTCCCTTTTAAACAAAGAGACATTTCATCCCAATTCTAAAATTTATTTTATTTAAAAAATCTTAGGGTTTTTTGGAAGATTTTGCAAGAAAAATTTTTGGAAGAAAAATAGACTTTAATTATAATAATTATTCAAATAAAAACGAATTATTAATTTTAAAGAGATTTCCTTGTCGAAAAATTGGTTGGTCTGAAAAACCTCAAAATTTAATTTTGGAAGTTTCTGCCTGTTCAATAAATCAATTGGAAGCAAATACAAATTCTTTGTTGAAAAATTATAATTACAAAGATATTAGATTAATTATACCATTAAAAGGAAGACAACAAGATGCTTTTATAATTGAATTGGGTGAACAAAGGAGAAGGGTATTTTTTGAAAAATTCTTTTTTGAAAATTTTTTTTGAATTTTTAAAATTATTTTTGGGAGATGGATTTTGTTAATGTTTGGGTTAACTCTTCCTTTTTTTATTTTTCCGGGATTTTTGGGTTATCTCTTCCTTCTCTTTATTTTTCCGTAAATCCCGTTCCTCCGATAATGTAAACAGTTCATAATAGTCAGTAGGCTCGGAATAGAACCGAAGAACTGATGTGAGAATTTTTGGCTTCAGTTCAATTTTGTGTATCTAAAGGTTTTCCGAGAACCGACAACTCTAATGATTAGACTAGGAATAAAAATGTGAATCGCTACACATTCCATGCAAAAATTTATTTTTTTAAAATGCCAAAAGTAAATAGATGTGGATTTTAAGAAAAATAAAAAAAGGGCATTTTATCCCAATTCCGTCGGGAAGAATAGATTACTCAAAAATTTCTTAATTTCTAGCACCTTTATTTTTGCGATCAATCCGAGCAATTATTGAAAATAATGCGTGATGCTGCCCTTGAATTTTTGGCTATAGATTTACAAATTGCTAGAGATCCCTTAAATTTGGATGATTTTAAGCTTACAAGACTTGGTCTCTGCAGGTTTCTTTAAATTTTTTTTATTCTCCCATTAAAGGGTTTCTAACTTTTTAAGAAGGAATTAATTTTTGAATCAAAATTTTTTGAAAATTTTCGAGAGATTTTTTTTATTATTGCCACTAATGTAGGGGGTTTGAGCCTTTTACTCTCGCGCGTTCAACATTTACGACTTAATCAATGAATTAATTTTATTATATAATTTCAGCAAGGATGAACAATTAACCTCATTTGTCGAATTTAATGTCCAAAAAAGTCATATCAACAGCCTAGTACCAATTCGAAGGCTTTTGTGTATTAGTGAATCGTGCATTATTGAAAGAGATCCTTTAAGTTATGCTGTTATATGTGCAAGGAATTTAAATACAGTAGGAAATTTTTTTTTTGAATTTTATATCTAACTTTGACCAAAAATTTTTAAATACTTAAAAATTATTCCATCATGTAGAGCATAGTCGATAACCTATTTCCAATTTTTATTTTGGCCCAGCTCCCCAAATCAGAAAATTATAGGACCTCAAAATCCTCCTTGTTAGTTAATCTTTTTTAACGGGGGAATAATATTACTAGGTCGTTTCATAAAAAATGTCGCTTTTTGTTTATCATGTGATAACACAAGAATATTTTTTTTAAATCTATCTTTTTTTGGTGTTTTCTTGAAGAACAGAATTATATCTTCATTTTAACACCTAATTTTACAATTTTCCAAAATTTCAAGAAAAGTTGTAATTTATGAAATGTCGGAGGAAATGGGGAATATTTGTAGCTTGCTGAAAATTTAGTTCGATAAAGGTCACAATGTACCTTTAGCAGCACGAAAAATCATTTCCGCAGTTGGGCATGATCTCGTTTCTTATCTCAGATTTTTTAGAAAGGAGTATCCACAAACTCCTTTTTCGTTTTAAAAATGTTGTCAAGACTCGGGGCAATTAATTAGTTCAAGTAGATTTTTTACTTGATTGATTTTGAGTGTTCTTTATCGATTTTTACGTGAAAATTTATTTTTGATAAAAAGCGACATTTTTTATGTAACGACCTAGTAACAAGGAAACCTTTTGAACTGTGACTAAAAACAGTGACCAAAAAAAGTTTTTTTTCGTGTAGAGAAATGTCGATTTCCCATTGCCAGTTTTTTTCTTTTTCGGCCCTACCCCCCCCCCCCCTAAATCGGAAAGTTATAGGACTTCAAGATTTTTGACTTTTGGAGTGGTTGAGTGGCAATAGGTCATCGGCCCTGCTCCACACGATTTTTAAAAATAATTACGAAATTTTTGGTGACAGTTCGATATGGTTCCTTTTATATTTTCGTTTTTGTGTTTGTTTTTGTCCTTGTGTTTTTTTGGATACATGAGATTTTTCTCTAATTTTTTAAATTAATAATTTTTTTCCTTTTTCCAGTTATCTTACATTATTCGTGACTTGAAAGATCCGCAAAAATTTCATTTAATTTATTCAAATGGTGATGAACGTTTATATTCTTCAAATGATCGGTTAGAAAATTTTTCTAAAGATGACATTTTATCCCAAAATCAGAAAAAAATTTTCTTTTAATTTTTTTAGCGATTCTTTGTTAGCAGCATTAATAGATGGGGCTAGAAGTTGTGGAAATTATCAAATACATGTAATATCTCCACAAAAATATAAAACAATGAGATTAGTTCCTTTTGGATTTTGTTTGGATGAAGAGGCTGAACAACACTTGCTTAAACTTATTTTACAAATTCCTCGTTAGTTTTATTTTTAAATTATTTTATTTATATTAAATATTTTAGCTGGACTTAAACGCATCGATATGATTCGCCGATTTAATGCAAATGTCCCATACAATGGGTTGAGTTATTCCGCCCCTTCAGAAGTATGTATATTTTTTATTTTTTAATGAATTTGATGTCTAAAAATTTTAAATTAATATTCTAAAAATAAATTTATAAAAATTAAAAATAAATTCCACGAGCGGGTTCGAACCCGGGACCCTTTTTCTTATTTTTAAACCACTTAACCAAACAATCAATTTTTAGGGTTTCTTCTCCGATAGCAAGGGCAAAACAATTATTTCTTGTTTGGAAGCTGTTATATTAGAACAATATGAAGTTAGTAAAATTGATCAACACGAAATTAGTATACAAATAGAAGCACAGTTAGCTTGTCTTCATAGACTTTTTGCAGCAAAAGCTGGATTTCAAGCTTTTACAACGGTTGAAGGGTTTGTTGAAATATTTTTTCTATTTTGTAGAGTTGGGAATTTCTTTGTCTCTGTCCTAGTTTATGAGTTCAACTTGCTTTTTTAATTCTTACCCGATGGGTCTGGTTTTTCCGGAGCCGGGTCCTAAATCCAGATTTTTTTCAGACCGGATTAATCCAGAAAAATCGACTCACATCAGCCAGTTACTACTTTTTAGGAGTTCAATTAAAACTTACAGTCCTTTAGAGCTTTTTAATCTTTAATGCTGCCGGACTTGTAGGAAATTTTGATTGGACTCCTAAACTATACCATAGCCTGATTTTTGTTTAAATTTCAAACAAAAAATTTTTAGAATACGTGAACGTCTTGGTACTCTTGTAGTTTCAGTTTTAAAACGAAAAGAAGAACATGTAGATTATGCCTGTGTTGAAATGCTTTGTACACTTTTACAACCTAGACATGCAAATTATGAGCTTAGAATTGAACAATTAAATAAACAAGCACTTTTATCCAATAAATTATTTTTGGAACATTTGCTTCAATTGATTGTTAATAATGTTACAAAAAAGACAGGTTTTTTTTTGAATTTTTTAAAGTTTATTATTTTCAAAAAATTTTGTTAAAGGTGCCCTTGTAATTGCTTCATTACTCGATTTTCTTGCATTCACGGTTTGTGCTCCTTATAGTGAAACAACGCCTGGTGATGTTTTTGATACAATTCTGGAAATGGTTGCGCAACGTGGAAGAATTTTCTATAAGCTTTTTCATCACCCTTCTTTAACTATTGTGAAAGGTGCTGGGATGGTTATGAGGGCTATTATTGAAGAATCTTCTAGAGAGGTTTTTATTTTTCTTTTATTTTAGGTTTTTATAAAATCCTTAGGTTCTTGTTGAGGTTAGGGTTTGCTTCTTTTTATGGTTACTACTCGAGGTTTTCGTTCTTTTGAAGTTTCCGACTTTTTAACCAGAACGATCTTCTTGTTACAAAAATATTTTTTCGGTTTTCTAACTTGAGAAAATTATTTTCTGTTTGTTTTGAGAGAAAATGCTTTAAATTTTAAGATAAGTAGACAAATGCAAATGTTAGCACTAACAGAAGGCGCATTTTTAAAACATTTGGAAATGGCACTTTTAACAACCTCTGGAACAAAAGATTTTCGTATACTTGCCAACAAACAATTGAGTGGTTATCTTATAGCTTTATGGATTGCTGAAAACCAATCTGCCAAAGATTTATTAAATCGTTGCTTGGTTAGATTTTCGTTGAAATTTTTGGAAATTAAAACAAATTTTTAGCCTCGCGCTTTGTTGGATTATTTGGACTCTAAAGACCCTCCTCCTTCTATACCAGATGAAAAGGATTTGTTAACTGTCCGAAATAATTTGGAAATGGCTGAAAATTGTGAGAGGGACAAACCTTTTGCACAAATTCAGGTTTCTTTTAATTTAAAAATATTTTTAACAACAAAAATTTTTTAATTTTAGGATCAACTTAAAAGTGTTCAAATAACTTTAGAAGCTCGTTTGGACACTTTATTACAACATTGGAATTTGGAACAAAAACTTACTTTTTTACAAAATCATCGTGTTAGGGAAGAACAACAAAAGGCAACACAACGCCCTGTTGTGTTGAGAAAGAGAAGAAGGCAAGTTAAAGCTACTGCAAATTGGAAGAGTTTTTGGTTTGTAAATTTTTTAAATTTAATTTTTTAGTCGAAATTTTTTTTGTTTTTTCTTGTTACTTTTTCGAAGCGTGCCATAATGCTAAAACGTTGAAAGGTCAAACCTTCAAAAAACGTCGAGATACCAAACAGTTTGTATTATGGCGTTTTAGTATTACGGCTCCATAACAACTTTTCCATAGATTGGAATATGCATATATTTATGATAAGGCTAAATTTTCCTTGTTTGGTCCCTTCAGCGAGAAATCATTTCCCTTTCAAATAAACAAAAAAATTTTTTCAGTTATTATTTTGCTCAAAACCATTCCCGTGCAGATTTAATATGGAATGAAAAAACTCGAGATGAATTTCGTCAAGCTATTGCTAATGAAATGCGTTTATTACAACATGAATTAGAATTTGTACAATCCGAAACTGAAATAGCTTGGAATCATTCTGAATTTTTGGTTTTTTTAATTTTTATGATTGAAATTTCATTTTTTTAATTTAGATAAATTACAATTCTTTGTCTGATGAAGTTAGAATTGGTGAATATTATTTAAGATTTTTGTTATCTGAAGAAAATAATGTAGAGACGGCTACGCCTATTCATAAACCTCAAGTTTGTTTTTCTTTTTAAGGTGTCTTGTAAATTTCATTTTTTATCGGGAATATATTCAGACCTCACTAGATTTTGCTGAGACCCTTGTTCTATAAAATTGTATGTTGAACAATGGTACAGCCAGGGGCTGATTTCATGTGCCCTTGCTGTTAAATTGTATCTAATACTGGGACTTGAGCAACAATCCCCAACTTGTGCCCATCAAAATAGTTTTTAACTGGTATAGGGAAAAAATATCTTATTCTAGAGCTAGTATATTATAATAAGCCTACCTGTATTTAATCCGCGTTCGTTTCTTTAAATTTTCACATTTTATACTTATAATTTAAATTGTTCTGTTGAAAAATAATTCTTTTACCAGGAATTTTTCAACAACATTTACCATCGTTTTTTGCTTGCCCAACGAAATGAAATGCGTTGTATATGTTTACGTGCAATGGCTATTGTTTATGAACGTCATTGTATAAGTATAGGGCCTTTTAGTGATACTTATTATATTGTTCATATGCTGGCAAAATGTATTAATTTGGCTGAAAGAGATCATTTAATTTATTTAATAAGCAAGGTTTTTTTTCAATCTTTAGAGGTTTAATTGACTAATAGTTTAAGTATTTACTGTAAGGTACTCCTCAAGAATACTTTTTTCTGTTTTAATTAGGGGAACTGCCTAGGCCTTTGTATCGAGGGAACTGCCTAAAGGTGTATCTAGCCGTCATTAAACGGGTATCTAGTAGGGTTGTTCCCCTACGGTGGGCCATGAGTATAAATTTTCGGGATTTTTCTCAAATTCCCCGACTTTCGGGGACGGGGAACAACCCTAGTATCTAGCCTTCATAATGGAGTTTTGTACTTAAGTGACATTTCCACATTTTGTTTTTCAGCGGCTTTTCTTTCGTTTTTCGGCGCACTCCGGCTTAAACGATACTCTCCCCTATTTAAGATATTCCCTGTTTAAGTTACAAATTTTCCCACCTCAAGATGTTACCTAAAAACGATATCCTTCTTTGATTAAAAAATTTTTTTAGTTAGCTCTAGACAAGCAGAATGTTCGTGATTTAATAGCTGCAGATTCTCTTCCTCTTCTAATTGATATTGCTGTATTAGCACATTTGCATACTAATAGAGCTATATTACATGCACAAACAAATGTTATTGAGGCACCAAAAGGAACGATAGATTCTGAAGAAAGTGCTCCTAAAGAATGGTATTATAATGATAAACAAGGACAAAGAATTGGGCCTTATTCGTTTCGCAAGGTTTTTATGTTTTTAAATTCTTTTAATGAAACTGGGATAGCGGGACTTTATTTGATAATTAGGAAGAAAGCGTGTATATCGTTATACATTAAGGCCGGATTATGAGTTTCATATGACCAAGAGATTTTTATTCTAGTTTTTGGCAGGATCCTAGTTTTATGGTTACACACTTGTTTTTAGGTCTCCTTAAATCTAAACTATGGTTTGTTAAATTCGGGCCAGTTAATTACTTTACTTTTGCCTTTATAATTTTTAAAAATGACCCAATAAAGCTTGTTTCTGTTTATAGATTAAACAATTATTTTGTGATGGAACATTATTCGAAAAAAGCGAAATTTGGGCTGAAGGTTTGGATAAATGGTGTTATCTGTCATCGGTCGCGCAATTCCGTTGGACTATCTGTTGTAATCAACATTCTTTAATTGGTCAAACATCTTCAATTAAGTCGGATGAGAATGAGAAATGTAAAGATTAAATTAAAGTCGATCTCATTATAAGATATACTCTCTGTATACACACTTGCTAATGTTGAGAAATTCCGGATATCCTGATCTTAGATTTCTTTAAGGTAGTTAAGTAGTCCTTTGACGGAAAGAGTCTCGGGAATAAAGTTTTGGGAGGCAAAGGCACTGTATTAGATATGTAATAAGCTAGAGAAGGACCTACATATGTTTATATTTTTGTATTAAATTGGGAATATCGCTTTCACATTTTTTCTCCATTTAATGGCCAACCAAAATAAACATCTTAAACTCAAGTGTATTTTATACTGGGTCCAGCTGTATACCTCAAATTCTTTCTAAAATGTTTTTCTGTTTTTTTTCAGCAAAAGATATCGATTTATTACCAGTAGCTTTGTATAATCCAACAGATTTGTGTTCATTAATTCTTGATACATTGATACAAATGTGTTCATTCTTTCCTTCAAGGTTTTCTAAAATTTTTAATTTTTTGTTTTAATTTTTATTTAATTTTTTAGAGATGAAACTGGAGCTATTATAAGACCTTTACCTAAAGTAAAGAAAATTCTTTCGGAGCCAGTTTTGTTATATCAATTGGTACAACTTTTATTGACATATGATCCAGCGATTGTTCAAAGAATAGGAACTCTTGTTCATTTAATTATGGAAGTATGTTAGAATTTTTTTTTTAATTTTTCTAAAATAAATCTGTTCTTTGATGAAAATTCTAGATCACAGAATTTAAGAAATTATGTGATTTATTTATTTATTGAGCAAACCACAAGCGCATTTGCGCAATTATAGTGCTGAAAAATACAAATAAATGTGATTCTAAATTACAATACCTTAAATTTTCGTTTCCAAAAAAATCGTACGATTCTGAGATTACCATTTTCGACAGTTATAAACTTTGGACGGTTCCTTTTACCGGATACGGTCCAATCGTAAAAACGCTTGTTATATCATTTATTCTTAAATTTTCAGGATAATAATGCATTGTCTCGTCTATACCTCTCTGGCATTTTCTTTTTTATTTTAATGTATAATGGATCAAATATATTACCTATTGCACATTTTCTCAAATATGCACACTTAAAACAAGCTTTTCGATCAACACTCTCTGCTTCAGAATTAGCTTCGCGTTCTGTTTTATGTCCAATGCTACCTGAAGCAAATATTTTTTATTTGGAGGTTTGATTTTAAAAAAAACTTTTTGAGAAAGTTTATGGGCTCTGTAAGAAATATTTTGAGTCCAATGTAGGAAATATGTACGTGATATGATAAGGAGATGTTTAAGATTTTTGATTTTTTATCATTTGAATTTTACTTAAAAATTTTGTTCTTTCAAATTTTATTTTTTTAGCAATACGGTGCTGAAAAATATGCTGAAGTTTTTCTTGGAGAATCACAAAATCCAGAATGTATTTGGAATAGCGATATGAGAAAACACATGATTAACAAAATTGCTCTACACGTTGCTGACTTTTCTAATCGTCTTTCTTCAAATGTTAAAGCTTTATATAGGTTTTTTTGAAGGTTTTTTTTGTATAGTTTTAATTTATTAAAAAAGGTATTGCCCTATTCCTCCAATAGAATATGATCAATTAAAGGAAGAGCTTTTTTGTCATTTTTATTATCTTCGCCATTTAATTGATGAAAAACGTTTTCCTTTATGGCCAATAAGAGAACCTGTTGAATTTTTGCGTTCTTGTCTTTCTGCATGGCAAAATGAGATAACTAGAAAACCTACAAAAATGTCTAATGAACAGGTAAAGATTTTTAAATTACTATATTAAGATTAAGTTGAGGAAAATTGTAGTAAAACGCCTAGGGACAAAAATCAAAGTCTCAGCCTAATTCCAACAAATAATTTCCAATCAAATAAAATAATATTTATTTTCCAATTAAATTAGATCCAAAAAAACAATAGTAAAGCGAGCCAACAATAAAGCAATAGGTAAGAGCCAATACCAAAGAACCCAGGAATGGAACTCCGAAAGAGAAATTGACAAAGTTTAAATAGAGGGGAATAAAGGGGGTGTGAAATTAGATTAAAAACAAATGCAGGTGCTTAAATCAAAACATAACTTATAAAGAAAAAAGTTGTTTACTATTAAAGAAGAAAAGGGAGAATTAATTTAAATAAGTTAAAAATAAAAATTCTTAAACATTAACAAAATCCTTAAATAGAAAAATTCCTAGACAGCAGGTGCGGTTAAAAAGATAATTTTAGATTAAGAAAAAACAGAATGGAATTTTAAATTAAAAAAATTAACTTAACAAAATTAAATCTAACTAATGGTCGCGTTTAGCGACAAAAATTGCTTGTGTGATCAAATGTCACCTTTCCCATTATTTTTCAGTTTCGATATAATTTTTCTGTCAGTCTTGGTTTTAATATCAGGGAAGACCATCTGGGATCAAATGTCACGCTAAATTTTTTGTGTTTCAATTTTTATTTTTTTTAAAGGCCTGTGAACGGTTAGGCCTAGATATAAAAGACAAATCAAGTTGGAGCGATCCTGTAGCTGTTCGCCGTGCATATTTTAAATTAGCACAAAAATATCATCCAGACAAAAACCCTGATGGAAGAGAACAATTTGAACAAATTAATTATGCTTATGAATTTTTAACTTCAACATTGGCGCGTGCAAGTTTATCACAAGAACCGGATATTAATAGAATTATTGTAATAATTAAAGCGCAGAGTATTACTTACAAAAGAAATTTGAAAGGTTTTTTTGAATTTTTGAAATATTTTTCGAAATATTTTTTGAAAAATTTCTGTAAAATTTTCTCATTTTAAAATTTTTTTTCTCAAGTTTTGTCACCATATAAATATGCTGGATATACCCAATTAATTAAAACTATTGATTTGGAGTCGGCAGATGATGCTTTATTTTCAAATCAGAAGGGAGGTGAAAGTGGACAATTATTAATATCTGCTGTAGAACTTTGTTATTGGACTTTAAAAAGTTCTCCTTTAAATGCTGAACAATTAAGAAGAGATGGTGGATTGGAGGTTTGTTTTAAATAAGATTTTTTGTGTGTATTTTGAGAGTTATTTGGATTTTTCTCCTTGGTCCAAATCACCTTAATTTCCTTATTTCTCCAGTATCCTTTTCTTATCACCTCAAATCCTCCTTAATCCCTCCAAACCTCCCCTATATTGAATTTTAAAAGTTTTAAGCTTTCGATTAAATCCTAACTATTTTTGTGACAAACTTGTTTTATATATATTTTTAGGCTTTGTACAAAACATTCTGTCGTTGTGTTCCAATGATTACCTCAAGCTGTAATGATAATAGTATGGCTGTCAAAGTATGCTTACATGTTTGTAATTGTTTTGGTGCTGCTGCAAATTTTGATGCTTGTCGTGAAAAAATTGCGGAAATGAAGGCTTTGTTTAAAGGAATTTGTCAATTACTTAAATTTGAAGTAAAAAATTTTTTTCGGAATTTTAAAGAAAAAAATATTCAAAAATAGTAAAGTTCAAAATGCCAAAATTTTAATTTTTAAGCATTTAACTCGTCTTTCTTGTGCTGCAGCAGATTGTGTATGTTCTCTTTCTGTTTGTACACTTTTACAAACTCAAATGTTTCAAGCCGGAATTATTTGGCAATTAATGCCTCATTTATTTCGCTTTGATTGGACTTTGGATGAAGGAGGTTTTTTTCTAGTTTATATTTTTTTTAATTTTTTTGAAGGTGTTGCTCATTCCGAAAAAACAAACCAGCAATCCACTCTAAACCGTCTTGCTCGAAGTTGTTGTGAGGCTTTGGCTTGTTTAGCTGGTTATCGTCCAAATACTCCTGACAATGATGGAGTACAAAATAGGTTTTTTTTAATTTTTTTAAATTTAAAAATGTGTAGATGGGTAGCAGGGGGACTTATGCAGGAGGACTAGAAGATAAAGATTCCTGTTAAAATATTTTCAAACTAAAATATAAATCTGGAGAAAAGGTGAACGGGGTTCTCGTCAGCAAAAATCTAAAAAAAAAACTCAGTGAGTGGGGTAGAAGGAACAGGACTAGCTTGAAAACAACAAAAAGGCTAGAAATATTTATATTTCGAGAAACAAAAGGGCTACAAATTATTTATATTTTCTATAAAATGGGTAAATTTGTATTCTTGAATTTTTCAATAACTCTACAAAATGAGAATATTCTTTTTATTTTTTAGTCTTCGTGCAATGCTTACACCTTATATTTGTCGTCAAATGCAATTAGCATCTTGTTCACTTGCAGTTAATTTAAATCAATCAGATGAAGAGAAGGAAGAAGAAGTGTCACAAAAAGAAGAAATTGAAAAATCAAAAAATAATAAAAATTCAATTATAGAAAATGGAAAAATTGTTTTAAATAATGGAAAGGAGAATAATTGTAAGCTTGAAATTTTTGGAGGATTGAGGAAATAAATTTTTCAGGTCAGATAAATTCTGTTGATGATGATGCTTGTTTAGAAGAGGATATCCCTGTTACAAAACCTCCAGTCCAATATAGAGACGATTTTGTACTTAAATTATTAAATTCAAATACTTTCGATCCTTACCTTATTTGGGACAATTCTACTAGAGCTGAACTTTTAGATTTTGTTGAACTTCATAGAAATTCAAATGATAATTTGGTAAGACAATTTTTAGTTTTTTAATTCAAAAAAAATTTTTTTAAGATTGAGATAATTTTTTTTAGATTAAGTTTAAGTCTCCTCTCGAATAAAAATCCTCCCCAATGAAAGAAAGTAGAGGGATCCAGATAAGGAAAGATTCCAGTCTTACTATGCAGGGGGCTTTTAAGACTAGAAAGGGAAATGAAGCTTATTCGGCAAGGCACCTGCATGTGATGAGCTAAGGCGTTTAATAATGATTTCTAGCTATTCACGGAATCGATGCTTTCACAAGGCTTCCAATGACTCATTCTTTCATATAAATCTACTAGAATTTTTTTTTTTAAATGAGTTTTATATTTTTTAGAGTGAACTATTTGGAGCTGAATTTAGATTAAGCATTTATGCAAGTGAATTTGTTGTTGGAGAAATTTTTGTTCGAGTTTATATTTCGCAGCCAGAATTTAAAATTCAGGTTTTTTTAAATTTTTTTTCTTTAAAAAATCTTTTTTAGGAACCTAAAAGGACATGTATGGATTTACTTGATTATTTGTCTAAACATTGTGAACAACTTTATCAACAACAAGGTTTACTTGCACAACAAAAGCAACAACAACTTCCACCTAAAATAACACAAAATCAGAAACCTTCCACATCAGCTTTACATAATAAGCAACAACAGCATAAATTGAGTGTTGGAGGAGCTGGGAAAAATGTTAAAACGGCAAAGGTTTTTTATACAATTTTATAATTATTAGGTAGTCGATTATGTGACCAGTACTTGACTTTCATACTCTTATTTTATACCAAATTCGAGTACAAAGCCAAAAATAAAATTTTCTAGCACTGATTTAAGTAACGATATTAACTAGGGTTGCCGTTTTTGGTTCGAACCGACGTTCGGTGCATTTTTTCGAGCTTGGTTTTTTCGATTCGTTCGTTTTCGAGCTGAAACGCCTCGGCTCGCTCGATCTTTCGAGTTTTGGTTCGAGCGAGCTGGCAACCCTAATATTAATCTTTTAATTAGACCTAATCAAAAGGTTATGTTCATCATTGCTTGAAATTTCATTCTTGCTCGTACCCACGAACCTTACATAATATTCGAGTGAGAACGTTTTGTGGTACGTGTATGCAAGCACTGTTTGTGACTTGGATTTTTGACCTGGATCGTTGAAATTTTTTAAAAATTTTCTTTTTTTTCAGCATCACAATAATGAAGTAGATGATTTAATTGATTTAACAACTGAATTTGTAGTTGAAGAGGAATTGCCTGTTACAGAATGGGGAGAATTTCAAACAGGAGTTGAATGTCATTCGTCTAATCAAAAACATCAATATAATGCTTCAAATGACCATAGGTTTATTTCAATATATTTTTGTGTAGAGATGTCTGTTTCTAACTTAACCTGGAAACCGAAGATTCAGGGGTTAAGCACAATGCGTTATTTGCTTTAAACCCCTGCCCCTGACTATGATTAAAAAGACATTTTATTTTACTCATAGAATATGTAGAGGATAACCTTAAGGACCCCCTAATTTTTTGAGGGATTTTTGGCTACGAACTCATTTTCGGATAGTTGTATATTTTTCAAGTTTGACCTTCCAAAATTGAGAAAAAAATTTTTTTTATCTTTTCTATTTTTAAGTTCGCGTACCTTCAATAACAAAGAAAATAATAATTCAAAACTTCCATTGGAAGAAAAAATTCGAATGGTTTTGGAAGCTTTACGTAATTTATTAATGATGAATCCAGGTGTTGAACTTTTATTAATTGGACAATTTAAAACAATTTTTGGATTTTTACGTTTACATTCTCTTGATTTAATTCAATTAAAAACTTTACAAATTATTTCTATTGCTGCAAGTAATAAAGAATGTGTTAGTGATGTTGCTTGTTCAATTAAATTGTCTCTACTTTTAGTTTTGCTTGTTAGGCTACCTAAAGGTTTGTAAAAAAATTTGAAAATTTTTTTGAAAATTTTGGAAAAAATATCAGAAAATTTGTTTAAAATTTAAAAAAAAAATTTTCGAAAAATTTTTCGGAAAAAAAAATTTTTTGAAAAATTTTTTAAATTTTTTGAAATTAAAAATTTTTTTTTGGAAATTTTTTCTCAAAAAAATTTTTTTTAAGCTTGTGAAATTATTTTGCGTACATTAATTGCACTTGTAGCAAATCAACAGGTTGTTAAAGATTTACTTGATTATGGTGGTCTTGTCTACATTCTGTCTATTTTTGCTGAATGTACTTCAATAAACGTTAATGACAACAAATTGGAAGATAATGCTTCACCTCCAACAGGAATAACTAGTGCCAGTAGAATGCTTGCAGCTGAATTATTTGCTAAGCTTCAATCTGACAAATTAACTGGTCCAAGATGGACACGCTTACTTTCTCGATTTTTACCAACAATATTTGCTGATACATTGAGAGATAATCCTGGAACAGCGTAATTAATTTTTAAAACTAATTTCCCTAATTTCCCCCTTCTAGAATTCAAATGTTTGATAGTAGCACAGAAAATCCAGAATTAATATGGAATGATTCAATGCGTAATGATATAAGACAAACAATTGGAAATATACTTGTTACATTAGTGCCTTCACAACAAAAAGATCCTAATATAAAATGGAATATGGTTAGTTTATTTAATTTTTTTTATCCTTAAATAAGAATTAAACAAAGATTTAGCCATCCAGACAGGAATCGAACCTGGGGCCTTCTGATACACACGCGACCATGTAGAGCAGGAATGGGTCCTCTAACTTTCATATAGATGAACGGACTTTTCGACCCGGAACCTAAGAAAAATTTCAGAACCCCGATTCGAACCCCGACTTGATTTTTTCTCAACTGGGCCCATCCCTAATCTATAGTAGGTGAGAGTTGTGGCTGAAGACGATGACTCTGATTGCTCTCTTACACGTTTTATTAATATTTGCTAGCCAGTTGGATCTTCCTTTATATTTAATTTTTTAAAACTTATTTTAGAATTCTGTATTTGGTGAAGGCCATTGTGCATATGAATCTGTTATACGTGGAGAAATTATTGTTGGAGGTGTTTTTCTTCGACTTTTTATTGGAAATCCGTCTTGGGCGGTATTTTTATTTTTTTACATTTTTTTTATTTTTTTTTAAATTAAAGGTTCGCCATCCAAGACAATTTGCCACAGAATTGGTAGAACGCTTACTTGAAATTTGGCAATCAACAACAAAACAAACTAAAAATTTAGAGGAACAGCAAAGATGGAAAAGTCAATTAGATCAAGTTACTAAAGCTTTAGTTTTACTTGCAGCACATCATCCAACAACTGTTGATATGGTTTGTGTATTTTTGTTGAAAATTTTTGAAAAGAAAATTTTCTTCTTTTCTGTCCGTACCAAGGATATTGCTATCCAAGGGCGTAGCCAGGGGAGGCTGAAGCCCCCACCCGGAAATGGAAGAAACTGGAAAATTTTTGGGAGGGAAATGGTGAATAAAGTGGATTTTTTCGCCTATAACCTATGAAATAGCCCACCCTCTCCCCTCGAAATCGACCTCCTGACTACGCCCTTGGCTGCTATCTCGATTCCCGAAAATGGGAATCGAGATTGTCCACGCATTTTAAAGTACCATGAAGGAATAAATAAAAATAACCGATCATAAAGTTGGTTTGGTGGTACAAGTGGTGTCCATAGAATAGATTGGACGTTTATATGGGCCCTTTTTTCCATGAGTGTTCATGTTCCATCCCCTCCTATCCAATTAATTGTAATTTTTTTATTTTTTTTTTATTTAAAGATTCCTGCTCAGGGTTATTTACCACAATTGTGTCAATCTATGCAAATGGTTAATAATGATGAAGTTGCTAATTCTGCAATTGTTGTATTAAATCAAATTAGTGAAAATTCGGTAAATTTGATTTCAAATTCTATTTTTCCTTCTCTTTAAAGAATTGTGCTTCAGTTTTGTGTACTATCCCCTCTTTAATAAAAGGATTTTTAACTTGTATAAGAAGACAACCAGAAATGGCTCGGCAATGGTCACATGCTTTAAAACTTCTTTCAAATCATTGTACACACGAATTTGCTGAGCAAATATTAATTTCTGGGATGATTGATTTTTTACTTCATTCTTTAGCTAGTTCAATGCCAGGTTTTTTAAAATTTTATTTTTTTTTAATTTCAAAAAAAAAGGTGTAAATAACCCAGCGGCAGCCAAAGCTGAAATTGCCGATGCTCTAAAAAATTGTTGTCGTGATACTCAATTTGGTGAACGTATTTCTCAAGTTTTGCAAAAATCGCCAATTTGGGCTCATTATAAAGATCAGAGACATGACCTCTTTTTACCTGCAATTACACAAACACAGGCTATTACAGGTTTTTTTTTGAAAATTTTTTAATTAAAAAGGGGCAATGGGGAGTTGGGGACAAAAAAATTTTTTTGTTTGCAATTAATTTTAAAAAAGTCCGCAAGAAAATTTTGCGGACTCCGCAAATACTTGCGGACTTTTGCAGTTGCGGACTGCAAAAAATTTTAAATTTTGTAATTTTTAAATCAAAATAAAAAAATTAATTTTAAGGAGGTCCAAGTGGTTCAGAATCCATTGCTGGATATTTAACTGAAGGAATGTTTGAACCTCCCCCAGCCCGTATACCTCCTCCTCCACCACCAACATCACAACAACCTGCAAATTCTAATAATAAATTTAAATAAAAATGAGAAATTTTCTTCTAGTAAAGGTTTTCTAGTTAATTATATACATATAAATGACCATTCCGAATTTTAAAAAATATTATTTTTATTTTACTTTTAATGTTTTTAATTATTTTTTGTATTTATTCCGGGAATAGTAGATATAAAATAAAAAAATTTCTTTTTGAAAATTTTTTCCGGAGGAAATATACAAACTTTAATTAAATTATATATTTTTCTAAAAATATTGTGATTAAAAAAAAGAAAGAAAAAAAGTGCTCATCTTTTAATTAAAAATATTAAACATATTATTTTTTCCATGCTCATTTTAAAAAGAATTTTCGTTTATTCATTAAAAAATTTTTTTGTAAATTAAAAATCTATATAAATAGTATATAATATAGATTATAATTTTTATTTTTAATGCCACAATGTTTTTAAGGACGCGCGGCCATAACACGCAAAGCTATAACTAGCTGGAAAATTTTCTGGCCCTTATCACTAGGGAGCGGATTTATATTTAAATAAATCACTGAAGCGGCCCTGCCCGCGAACTGACCACTGTCTCTCCATTTTTTTATTTCATCTATCACTGGTCATTTCTGTCTTTCTTCTATTAGAACTCAATGGTCAGACACTGGACAGTCAAGGCTTGTTCATGACCAAGGTCGTTTTTGTGCCTTATTTAAATATAAATCCGCTCCCTACTTATCACTACTAAATTTGGTAAGATTCGGAAATCGTGAAGCAGGTTATGGCCTTGTGTCCTTTTGGGCTGTACCCGTTTTTTAAATACATTGAGTTTGGCTGGATTTACCAAATTTCAATTTTAATATGGGGTAAAAATTTTAATGTTTTTGAATTTTCTGAGGGAAAAAATTTTTTCACACCTTTCCATTGAAATTTGTAAATTGAACTTTTTGGAACAAGTTTCGTTTGTTCCCGGGTTTCCAAATTAGTAAGTTTCAGGAGGTTCCGAAAAAATAGAAATGTTTTTGAACAAAATTAATTGGAGAAAATAATTTTATTTTTAAATGCATAAACATTTTGTAAAAAAATACATACTTTTTTTTGTATGGTAATATTAGGTATATATAGGATATATTAGGTATATACAAATATAGGGTATATATATGGAGTATACATATCTAGGGTATATAGGTTTATAGGGTATATTTAACTAGATACCAAAAATGGTCAGAATAAATTCCTCAAAGTAATCCGCGTATTCAGCGGTCATTCCCCTCTTTTCTTCTTCTTTTAACCCTTCAAATTCCTCCATCATTTCCCGGGGTAGTAGGATCCTCCTCTTCCCCACCGCGGCCTCAATTTTGTGTGGCAGACCACCTATCCTTGTCAATTTCCCCGTGGAAGATATAATTCCCGTGGCAGCAATGTCTTAAAATTCAGAATTAGGCGTTTCCCCCTCCCAAAACAAAATTCTACTAAATTTGTTTTTAGATATTTTCCCCAAAAATATGTTCAACAACCAAAAAATAAAAAATAATTTACCAGAAGCTGGAGCCTTGTTTAAAATACGGCTCAACAGTGCAATACAGATTGGGATCCCAGCCGACTCACCATCACGATTTGCGTCCTCCTAAAATACAAACTGGGTTACAAAAATTTTTGAAGTTAAAAAATTAAAAAAAAATTAGAGTCCAAAATGTTCGTATAAATTTACTCGAAGATTAAAGTCTTCCCTGGCAAAACAAACCCCCCCCCCGTCTCCTCAAAAATAATATTACAAAAATTCTTTTAGAATTTCTAAACAAAAATCTCTGTTTTCCCTCCTAAATGGAACCCAAAAAATTTTTTCCCCGACTGTTAAGAATACTAACGGGTTCGAACTCAAACACAAAGTTGTTTAGTTGTTGTTTGGTAAACGGTATTCCTCTCCTTGCACACAATTCTTCGATGTATAATAATGCACGTGCGACGCTTCTTTTTATTGCAGGAGAAACATCCGGTATAAACATGTTATTTTTAAACATTGATAATGACGACCAGCTGACAGTCAACATATGAATTCCTCCAGAGTATGAAACTTGTTTGGTGGCTGGATCAGTTTTTACTTAAAAAATTAGGAAATTAAATTATTATTTTCCCCCAAAAAATAGCAATAAAAAGAAGCGTCGCACGTGCATTATTATACATCGAAGAATTGTGTGCAAGGAGAGGAATACCGTTTACCAAACAACAACGAAACAACTTTGTGTTTGAGTTCGAACCCGTTAGTATTCTTAACAGATTTCTTAGTCGGGGAAAAAATTTTTTGGGTTCCATTTAGGAGGGAAAACAGAGATTTTTGTTTAGAAATTCTAAAAGAATTTTTGTAATATTATTTTTGAGGAGACGGGGGGGGGGGGTTTGTTTTGCCAGGGAAGACTTTAATCTTCGAGTAAATTTATACGAACATTTTGGACTCTAATTTTTTTTTAATTTTTTAACTTCAAAAATTTTTGTAACCCAGTTTGTATTTTAGGAGGACGCAAATCGTGATGGTGAGTCGGCTGGGATCCCAATCTGTATTGCACTGTTGAGCCGTATTTTAAACAAGGCTCCAGCTTCTGGTAAATTATTTTTTATTTTTTGGTTGTTGAACATATTTTTTGGGGAAAATATCTAAAAACAAATTTAGTAGAATTTTGTTTTGGGAGGGGGAAACGCCTAATTCTGAATTTTAAGACATTGCTGCCACGGGAATTATATCTTCCACGGGGAAATTGACAAGGATCGGTGGTCTGCCACACAAAATTGAGGCCGCGGTGGGGAAGAGGAGGATCCTACTACCCCGGGAAATGATGGAGGAATTTGAAGGGTTAAAAGAAGAAGAAAAGAGGGGAATGACCGCTGAATACGCGGATTACTTTGAGGAATTTATTCTGACCATTTTTGGTATCTAGTTAAATATACCCTATAAACCTATATACCCTAGATATGTATACTCCATATATATACCCTATATTTGTATATACCTAATATATCCTATATATACCTAATATTACCATACAAAAAAAAGTATGTATTTTTTTACAAAATGTTTATGCATTTAAAAATAAAATTATTTTCTCCAATTAATTTTGTTCAAAAACATTTCTATTTTTTCGGAACCTCCTGAAACTTACTAATTTGGAAACCCGGGAACAAACGAAACTTGTTCCAAAAAGTTCAATTTACAAATTTCAATGGAAAGGTGTGAAAAAATTTTTTCCCTCAGAAAATTCAAAAACATTAAAATTTTTACCCCATATTAAAATTGAAATTTGGTAAATCCAGCCAAACTCAATGTATTTAAAAAACGGGTACAGCCCAAAAGGACACACGGTCATAACCTGCTCCACGATTTCCGAATCTTACCAAATTTAGTAGTGATAAGGGCCAGAAAATTTTCCAGCTAGTTATAGCTTTGCGTGTTATGGCCGCGCGTCCTTAAATAATTAAAAACTAAACTGTTTGTTTTTGAATACTCATTATTTTATTTAGTAAATGTTGTTATTTAAAATAAAAGTTTTAAGTAATTCTAAAAAGAAATTATTTTTAAACAAAATAAATACAGTAAAGCAGCTGGGCTATAGCTATTTTTTCTCCTTCAGCTAGTGCTGGGAGCGAACCAGCATCTCCAGTATACCGGACTGATGTGTTAGCCATTACAACACGCCGCCTACTGCACAGACTTAGGAATTAAGTAGCTATATGCTTTACAATACTATATTTATTTAATTGAACAAATCTGCTGTTTTAAGAAACTACCCCGCGCTTCGCGCGGGGTTTTGCGGCACGCGCCTCGCGGGGAGTCAACGGTCGCTGGGTTCTGGGTCAGTAACATAAACCTACTCCTTTTTACCGAGTCTCTGCACTGAATGCCGACCTATCCTCCGAAGCAATAACAAAACGCTTATTAAAGCAAAATTTCAGTTGGTCATAATTTGGCTCAGAATCGTCGAATCACGGTGATTCTCGTGATATTCGACTCAGCTTGACGAGCTCTTTTGAATGAGCTATTATTTGCATTTTCGAATTTTTTGACATAAATGAGCTTACTCCCCCCTTTGGTTTTTCGATTTTCAATCGACCATATCTCGGGACCTGGGTACCGGACAAACTTCTCCCACCCCTAGTTCGACTCAGCTCGGCGAGCTGAATCGAATGACACCTCATTCGTCCATATCCGTCCACGCATTAAAAACCAGCTATAAGTGAAGAGTACCTTGAAAAAGTTGTTTCGATAACGGGAAAAGTTGTTCAGTCGATGAGGGGCGTTGTTTTAACAGTTAGCGCCGTTTTGGCCGTGCGCCGTTTTGGTCTGCATTGTTTCGGTCGCGCCGTTTTGGCCCGCGCCTACACGGGCGTGTCCCGTCCTGTTATTTCTAAATAGTTCCCTTAAATTTTTAATTTTTTTAATATAGAAAAGGCTAAGGATTAAACAGGAAAATAAAAATTTTTCTAATGGAAGTCGATGATATTGTTGATGTCGATATGGTTGTTAACATTGAAAGTGCAGAGCAGGAAAAGAATAACAATAAAGCTGGATCATTAAGTGGAAACGATGAAAATCAAAATTTAACTGATGGACAGGTTTATTTTTTGTCTAGTAAAGTTTAAATTTATTTGACTAATTATTGACGCTTTGGTTAAATTGGAAATTACTTAGTGTTGGTGGTAAGGGGGTTGTAGGTTCGAATCCCTGCAGTTGATTTTTTTAAATTTGTATATAACTCAATTAATTGTTAAAGTTTTTTAGCCTTTTATTGACCGTCTGGGGAATAAATGGAATTATTTGGGACTTGGAGCTTTTGTTGAACGCCATTATCCCCTATTGGGACTCAAAATGTGTACAGAGACAAAGCGATGGGCTGTTTTATTTTGTTCTCAACGTTTTGACATGAAATGTCCTTATCAAATGCTGCTTGTTAAAAATAAAGGGCTGATTTACCAAAGGTTTTGAATTTGAATTAAAATTGGCGGTTATGCATTCATTTGAGATTAGTTTGTAAACACACCAAGTAAAAAGGGGCCTTGTCTTTCCTGACCAGAGCTTTATGTCCTGATTAAAATAAGGTTTAGGTCGATAAATGTCATTCTTCCTAGTTGTACGGACGGGTACAAATTTTGTTACGATCCTTGAAGCACATCATTCAATGTCCAAACATTTTTTATCTCATTGTTTTGTGTTTTTCCTGAACGTTCAGAGGGTCATTTCAAGTCGTATCAAAAACCCCAAATTTTATCAATCATTTTTGTAACACAATTTATAGATTCGAACATTCCCATCAAGTCAACAAAACTCCCGAACAATTACTTAAAGGAAAGACACCAAGTCCCAAAAAAGATGGAGAAGATGGACGTTTGTCACATGAAATGGAACTTTCTGGATGGAAATTAGTGGCTGAGGTTTTTCTTAAAAAATATTTTTCAAAAAATATTTTTGTGTTTTTAAGGGTGTTTATGACGAAGAAAAATTGCAAGAAAATTTGACACAACATTTTGCTGTAAAATACCGAGCCCATGACGAGTTGATTTGGTACTTTAAATGCAGATATTCACGTTGTAGTTATAAAATTCGTTGGTTTAAAAGACTTGGAGAAATTTGGAGTTTGGGATTGCACAGCAAGCTGCATGGAGGAGGTGGAATTTGTAAAAGGAAGAGACGACGATTAAGGTTATGAATTTTGAAAGTTTTTTCTGATTTACTTATTTTTTTGATTTTTTTTGTTTTCACAATTCTGGTTTTAATTCCGATTATATTAAGATATCTGACGCTCTTGCAAAAAATATTGGTATTTTCTGCAGGGAATTTTTGTGTATATTTTTGGTTGACGTCTAAAAAGATTGGGATAATATAAAGGTTTTTGTATAAAAAATCCGCAGAAATACCAACTTTTTTTTTACTGGTTTTCTGATTTTTAGGCTTTTCTGTCGTTATTTTTTAAAATCTTTTGTTATTCCCTCTACTTTTTTCTGATTTTTAACAATGTCCAAAGAACAAAAACATTTAATTTATCATCTATATTGTCTATAAATTTTGTGTAATACATTACTTATTTTTCAAGTTTGTTTAAATTTTCTGATTTTTTTTTAAATTTATTTTGCAAACTAAGCAGTTTGAAACTGGATTATTTTATAACATTTTTTTACCAATTTTGCCATTTTTACAAACCTAAGAGTAAATTGGGTTGTAAAACGAGACGCTATTTAATTTTAAACAAAGTTTTCCCTCTAAAGTGACATATGCCAAAAAAAATTTCTAAAGACATTTTGTGGGTACGGCCCACTTTGTCGCAGGGGGGCCGTAAACCTCTTCAAATTTCCCATCGTTGTAGCTGTGGGATGAAGTACGGCACGTGGCGAGCAAAATTTAGGCCAATTTTAAAATAAAAATCAAAGGCCTGCGACAAAGTGGTCGCGACAATGTGGCCCGCGACAATGTGGGCCGTACCCAAATTTTATTACTTGCAGCTTTTTTTTAGTAAATTTAATTAAATTTTTATAAAAATTTTCAAAAAAAATGGTCAAAATAACCAAAACTACAAAAGTAGTGAAACAACAACAACAGCAGCGTGTTGTAAACAAAAATCTTCAAAAAGACAAACTTTCCCCTGAAAAAATTATACAAAAACAACGACTTTTGCAGTTGAGTTTTGGAAAATTGAATGCGGAACTGGCCAAAAAAGATTCCGAGTTGCTTAATACTTATGGAACTAAGAAAAATATTTTTATGGATATACTCAAAAGTAAGTGTGATTTAATTGTAGAGGGACTGTGGGAATTTGGAAAATTTGAGACCTTGAAACTAAAAGAGTTGTTTCAGCAAATCCCATCCCTATTCGAGTCACTTTCCGTCTCCCGTGAAGCACTAAATATTTTCGATGTCGTTTTCATCCAATTCCAAAATATGCTAGGAGAGGGACATTGGAGAGGAAGTGTTTCTTGTTTCACGGTGAGGCGATAAGTGCGAAATTGAAAATAAGGAAACACAGAATCGAATCCGTGGATGAGATCCAGGGACTCTTTCTCCAAATCCAGTCCTAGGGGTGGTTACTCTAGACTTCTGAACCATTTTCCGATCCGAAACCTAACCCGACTTTCCCTTCCCTGCTCGAGTTCTCTTCCTTTGTCTAGGTGTAGATAATTTTCATTTAATTTCCTCTTTTTTAGTTCCTCCAGTTATTGACTTGGGGACTGTTGACGATAATATTAGCAGCAAAAATGGAGCTAACAATGTTATTTTACCACCACTACCAACAAAATCACAAATAAAAACAAAACAAGAACTTTTGAAAGAGTCATTGTTAAGTCGACATGGACACGGAGTTGTTTTGTTAAATTCTTTAAGTAATACAGAGGAAGAAGAGGAGGGGGATATAACTTTTATTGAAGAGAATACTCCAAATAATAATAAAAAATTGAAACAAAAAATATCGAAAGGAGGAAAAGTTGAGAAGAAGAAGAAAATAATGCCAACTTCAGTCAAATCTTCAACTTCAACTCTTCAGTCTTCCCCAATTATTTCTACATCGGTTAACTTTTCGGCTTCTCAAGGAACGATTGCAAACACTTCAATTTTTTCGGATATTGATTTGCGTGAAGAAACTGGTATTATAAAACTGAATAAAAAGGTTTTCTTATTTTAAAAATCCGCAAAAATTTGTACGCAAAAATATCTGAAAAAATATTTTTATGGGAGAAATCTCAGTTTTTTTTGGTGTATTAGGAAAGGTTTAGGGGTTTTTTATTCATAGGGTGTGGGTTCGAATCCCATATTTTGAAAATAATTTTTATTTTGAACTAGATTTTTTATAAACGTTTTTAAATGAGAAAATAGGTTTTTATATTTTCTAACAATTTTTTAATTTAAAAGTGAACTTTTTTATAATTTAAATATTTTTTTTAAAGATTTTATCTCGTCAATCAAAACAGAAAACAGTTGCACAAATAAAAGAACAATTGTGTCATAGTTGTGTTACCAACATTGAAAACGCTTCAGTTGAGCGTGTTCAAAGTGATTTGGATTTGAGACAAAAGGTTTTTTTGGGAAAAATTTTTTTGAAATTTCTTTTTAAATTTATTTTCCTAGTTTCCCCAAGTGTCTCTACCTTCAACTAGCAAAAATTCTGAAAGTAGGCGTTTGAGCTATACAAGGGAAGAAATTTTAAATATTCGCCCTCCAAAACAACAAAAACAAGAAAATTCTGGCGAGGAATTATCACTTGATCATAAAACTTTTGCAAGTCGAATACGTTATGAACATCGTTCTTCTCAAATTGATTTGTCTAAAAATTATAAATTGGTTGGGCTTCGATATTATCAACAAATTTTGGTAATTTTTTTGTTATTTATAAGTTAATTTTATGGTTGCGGTTGTTGAATGGTTAGTGTGTTGGGCTTTAGGGGGGACGGGTGGGTTCGAGTACCTTTGTGGTAATTTAATTTATAATGGTTGTGTTATGCTTCTTTTACATTTTTAAATGTTTTCTATTTATTTCTGGTTTAATTTCTAATTTTTTCTTTTAATAAAAAATTTTTTAGGGTAAAGAAATTGTTCCAAACACAAATAAATTCCTTCGAATACCATTGTCTGTTGTGTCATTTAACGTTTTATGTCAACACTATGCGAATACAATGTCTCATTTATATCAACATTTAAGGGGCGCTAAAAGTGCTCATAAACTTTGGAATTCCAGAAAGGTTTTTTTAAAGATTTTTTGAGAATTTTTGAAGACTTTTTCTAATTTTAAAGCAAAAACTTGAATTGGAATTTGATCGTATTGATGCAGATATTTTTTGTTTACAAGAAGTTCAAGACGTTCATTATGAAGAATTTTATCTCCCTTATTTTACAAGCAGTTTTGTTTTTTTTTTGTAAAAATTTTTTTTAATTTTTTTTCAAATTAAGGAGGATTCCAAGGCCTTTTTACTCGTAAAACGGGCGGTTTACAAACCCCGGATGGATGTGCTATTTTTTGGCGTCAATCAAAAATTACTTTACTTTATATAAACCAAGTTTCTTTCAATTTATTTATCCCTCCTACGATGAATAGTCCAAATATTGGACAAGTGGCTATTTTTGGATTAAATGATTGTTTATACAATTCTTCAGCATTTTGTATTTCAAATACTCATATATTTTTTCAAATGAAGAAGGGTTCTATAAAATTGGCACAAATTGCATATTTATTGGGGCATATGAAAAAGGTTTGTTTTTTTTTTGCTATTTTCTGGAGAGCGTGGGGTTGCTTTGGTTTGGGCTAGGATGTCACGTGTCTTCCTGACTCCGATACCTGAAAGACGAACTTTTTTCGACCCAATACTATAAAGACCTTATTATAATCCCCCGAAAGCCGATTCAGAGAAAATTTAGAAAGAGCCAATCTAATTGGTCAGTTTCAGTTTTTTCGTGGCATCACTTGTTTGGACATTTGTTCCATGGGAGTGTATAAAGTCTAAAATTGTATTATTTGATTTTCCTGGTTTAATGTTTATTTTAAATATCTGTTGGACTAGGATGTCACGTGTCCCCTTTAAATATGAATTTCTTTGTTTTCTTATTTTTCATTGATTTTTAGGCAGAAACTGAATTTGTGGCTTCAATGAAGATGCAAAAAGACCCCATAAGAAAATATAATTTTGTTGGGCATATACTTTGTGGTGATTTTAATATTGAACCTACGTCTCCATTACATCAGTTATTTAAAAATTTGTAAAATTAAAAAGGGTTTTTTTAGTTTTTTAATGGAACAAAAAGCTGAATTGCGTTCAATTTTTAGTAGTACTATGGCGTTGAGACCGGCTTCTAATACAATTCCTTTAACTTGTCCATCAGGTACTAGTATACCTCTTGCATTGATGAAGCTGACTAAAAATTGTGAACTTGGTATATTTATATTTTTAAACTAACAAATAGGGAAAGTTGAAGGGGGTTTTTTTTGGCTGTTTTGATAATTAACATCTTCAATTCACGATTAAGGGTCAGCTAGTTAAGTTTTTAGCCAAAGAATACAGGATATCTGGATCAGACATGGGCGAAACGTTTCGTTTTGTTTCGTTGTTTCGTGGGTTTTTTTGAGTATCGTTTCGTTACGAAACACTTTTTAATTTGTTTCGTTTCGTTTCGTTACGAAACACGTGTGATTTTGCAACGAAACGAAACAATTTTTAAAGCCTAAACTAAAGCCAAAATCTAAAAAATTTACCGTCTGTTGTTGCAAATTTAAAAAATTTTCGCCTGCGGCGCTGAAAAAAGAAGAATTTCGGCTTCTTGGCCTTCCAAAATTGTTAAATTTTTGCCTGCGGCACTATAAAATGGAAGAAATATGCTTAAAATTTAAAGGAGATGCCAAAAATTTGGGTATGAGATGTTTGGGATAAAAATGAATATCGAGGATATAGAGAAGGAGGAGTTAAGGAGGATATTAGAGGATTAACTATCTTTTAGTGAGTCCACCCATGAAGACTTACACCCTAAAGAATTATGACTATGAGGACCTACACTAGGGCTGTATAATTTTTAATTTTTAGAAGCGAAGGCGGAAGCGGGAGAAAAAGAAAAAATGTTTATAATCAAAATTAAAAATTTTCATATTATGATGTGAATATAAGTTTCCCTACCTTTTAGAGGGTAGTACACTCTTAACGGTATCACGTCTCTCCAAATATCCCTCCAAATCCCTAGGCATTGAGAGTGTAGGTCTTCCGGGTTGACCCCTTTTAGTAACATCTTTTATTTAGACAGCGAAATCCATTTAATCCCTTGTATCCCATCATATCCCATATAATCCATCTGAATCCTCGATGCTTCCCTCATTCCCTAAATCCTTCAATATTTTTTTCCAAGCATATAAGATCACTTATATGCCATAATTGGCCAAATAACGTGTTTAAAATCGAATAATTGGTTATTAAATCTGTCTTTTAAAGATTTTTTGAAAAATTAAAATGTTTTGTTTCGTTTCGTTAACGAAACGATTTTTAAAAATTTTTGTTTCGTTTCGTTTCGTCCAAAAAAAATTGGAGTTTCGCCCATGTCTGATCTGGATCCAATATCTAAACTGTAATTTTTTGTATCAGGGTTTTCCGGAAGTTTTGTCCACAAAAATTGTGTTCTCTAATCTGGAAGATTCTAATATGATTTATAAAAAATAATAAAACCCTTGAGATAAGACCTTTGTGTTTCTGTTTTAAGAATTATAATTTTTATTGGTCTTTTCTCTTCTTAATCTTTCTCTTTCTTTTTTTAGTTGATTCAAAGGATATTGTTGATCCTCAATTATTTATTGTTAGACTAAACACTGTTGACTTTCTATCTCACGACTTTTCGTTTGCTTCAGTCTATGAACATTTTAATGCTGTTGGAGAGGTTTTTTTGAATTAAAAATAATTTTAACAAAATATTTTTTCTAGCCAGAAATTTCCAGTTATCATATGGAAGAATCTACCCCAGATTTCATTTTGTATACAATTCCAAAAAATACTCAAAAATTTGAAACTTCGCAAAATGTTTGTTTTTTTTTAAAATTTTTATTATAATTTACATGGTGTTTTGGGGGGTTGTTAGGATAGGAAGATTTATGAGTTTCTCTCTGATGTGAGCCTATTATATGTAATTTACTGACCCGGATAGTTTCTCTGATCCCTTTATTGACCTCGACTTTGTAGCCTTATAACTTTTCGATTTGGGGAGTCAAGCCTAAAAAAGGCAATAAATGTCAATAGGTTATCGACCCTGCTCTACACGTTGGTGCAAAAAAAAAGTAAAATTTTTGGCTACAGTTCAAAATGTTTCTCTGTGAGTTTAGAAAAAACCTGGAAGGTTAAAAAATGTCTGCTTTTTGGTCTATTCCTTGGATTCCCAAAACTTCCATGGGTCTTAGTACTCATTATCTGGGAGGCATCCGCATTGTTGTTTTTATTTAAGAACCAACAAAAAAAGTTAAATTATTTTTAAAAATATTTTGAGGCTTCTACCAGCGATGATTCTTCTGCTCAACAACAAAAACAACTTGCAATCGAAGGATTTATTCAATTGAGAAAACGCCTTTCACTTCCAACTTTAAAAGAATTGGAAAAAGCTTGTGGAAAATACGGTTCTGATCATCTTTTATTATGTGCAGAATTTGATATTCTTTGCCCTATAATTAAGCCTTGACTTTCTTATAAAAAATGTTGTTAATTTCATAGTTGTTAGAATAAATATAAGTATAGTTTTTTCTAAAATTTATGCAATTTTTTAATAAAATATTTAATTTGTTGAATATATTTTTTAGATTAATCTACGGATTTTCCGAATTTTATACATATTTTTGCTTTTCAGTTTTCCTGCGTGACAAAATGTTGACTTGTTTTGCTTTTATTACCTAAATGAGATATTGCAGTCTTAGGGCATCTTGAGGGATGTCGAAAAGTTTTGATGAATTTTCCTTATTGAAATTTTACAAAAAGAACATTTCTAGTGGGAATTCTTTTTTTTAAAAGTGGCTTGGGTTTGTTCTTTTTTTTGGATTTTTTAGACTGCCCATTGCTCAATAAATTTATAGTCAGGGTTAAATTGTGAATAGGTAAAAAAATAGGAAAAAATAATTTTTTGTTAGTCTGTTTGCCCCTAAAATTTCCTTGTGAGACGCTTCCTTTTTTTTAAGCTTGAATATTTTTTTTTGACTAATAATCTTATTTTATTTTTTAAAGGACCAATTTATTATTTATTCAAGTCTCTTCAATAATTCTATTTTGAAATGGCCATTGAACCAGATATTCTATCAAAATTGCCTTTTTGGAAGAAATTGAGAAGACAAATATGTTTGTGATTTTTGTTGATTAAATTTTGATATTTTTTATTAATTTTTAGTGTTAAAAGTAGTCCACGACAATTTTTTTGAGTATGACGATTGTTTTGTGCCAACTAATATTGTCCATTCTGCTGTAAGTTAAATGAGGTTATTTTTGTTAATTTAAAATTTTTTTAGCAAAAGAAAAATATTGCTGATATTCGTGAAGATGATCGTGAAACTGTCCTTTTTGACCATTTTTTGATCAACTGCAGACGAGTATATATTTTAATTTTTTATCTAGGAGGGTTTCTTGGATACAATTTAACTCAAGTGTAGTTTTGGCTGTTGCCTAGTTAGAGGTATATAGATCGGCCTCTTTAGATTTTAGGAATACCCCAAGTTTTTCCTTGCGAAATGATGAAAGTGTGTAGTTACTTTTTACTTTTAGTACCCGTCAGAAAATTTTTGGGGATATTACTTATTTAGAGATCGAGCTGGATCTGAATCTTGACTATTCCTTGACTCAGACCTATAATCTGGTCAAGGTTTTTTATCATAAATATCTCTATACCTATTCTTTCTATCCAAAATTCCTTTTTATTTCTTTAACTTTTATTTTTCTTTAAAACAAAATTTTTTAAGGGAATGAATACTCCATTTATTCAATGTGTTCAAGCAGAAAACAAAATTATTTGGTTTTGGTCTGATGATTATTTCAAAAAACAAAATGCTAATTTGTGTCGATGGTTGGATGATTGTTTTAGAATGGCTACGACTTTATTCGAATTACAATTGATTACTACACGTAAATTTATTTTTTTGAATTTTTTTATTTTACTCACTTGCTCTTTCGGTGTTTAGAAGATTTTCCCGACTACTTTCTCCTTCTATACTTATTCAAAAATATTATTTTAGACAATATCTTTTCGTTGGTGTAGTTGGTAAATCCCAGGGTTTCTTGCTAAATTGTTAATGGTTCGAGTCCTTTCGGTTCCAAAATTTTTAAAATTTGTCTCAATTTATTTTTCCTTTCAAAAAATATTTATTTGCAACTTAAAAAATTTTTAAAATTATTTTTTAAACATTTTAAGGTCTTCGAAATGACAAAACTCGAGGTTACATGATTAACGTATTCTGTTCCTTTATCATTCGTTTTCTTCGTAAAAATGTTTTTGATCCATTGGATGAATTATACAAAATGGAAGGAAAGAATTTGCTTACATTACAAAAATGTTGTATGGATTTACATGCAAAATTTTTGAAGCCTCTCTATAGGATTACAAATCAAATTGAAAAGGTTTTTTTTCTTTTAATTATTTTTTTGACTTCTACGAGATTTTTTTTATTAAGTTGCCCATTTTCGTTATTTTTAAACTAGTATTTTAATTGGGGTGCCAGATGTAGCATTAGGGGGAGGGTTTGATTTAGAGTCCGGACTTGAATGATCGATCGATAATATCGGTATCGATAGTCGATAATATCGACATCGATATATCGATATCTTTTATCGATATATCGTATCGATCCGGTCTCTAGTTTGATTAACCCAGCAATGCAGCTTTTGAAAGGGGTGTGGAGGTGTTTGATTAACTGTTAATGGGTGGGTGGATTAGCTGCTGGTGGGGAGGTTTCGAATCATAATGTGTTGCCCATTTTTTTTTCGACTCGAAATTCTACCCATATTTTTTCCCTCTCAATCTCCTTAACTAACCCAATTCGAAATTCGATCCGACTATTTTCTCAACCTGTGAGACATTTCTCGTTCAAATCCTTTTTGTGGACATTTAATTTTCAATTTATTCCAAATCATTTTTTCTTTCAAAATATTTTATTTTTAATTTAACATTTGGTTCTATTTTTACAAAATTAATTTTTTCTAGGAGGACATAATTGGCGGAGAATTTATCAATTTTTTATTTGATCAAAAAGCCCTACACGAAAATCGTTATTTAACTTCCATTTTGGATGATATAATTTCTTTATCAATTGAAAGATATTACCAAATAATTGTTGAATGGGTATCTTCATGTACTTTAGCTCTAGATGTTGGACATGAATTTTTTATTTGGGATTTAAGAAAACAAAATGTTGTTGATCGGTCTAATTTTGATGTGACGGGGAAATTGGATTGGTCTGAGTAAGTTTTTTTTGAAACTTTTTTTTTTTGAAATTTTTAAAGGTTTAAAAATAAATTTCTTGGCCTGTAAATTAATTTTTTATCATCAGAAAATTAATTTTTTCCAACAAAATTATAATTTGAAAATTACGTCCACCAAACGGAACGGGTCGACCTATTAAATTTATGTAATCATTTACTCACTTTAAAATTTTTTCAAAATTTTATTTTATGAAAATTAACCATTTTCTTCAAAAACTTGCTTTATTCTAATTAATTGTCTGAACTAAAAATGTTTGTCCTCCAACCGGGTTTGAACCCTGGTCCTTTCTATAGTGTGAACTAAAAGCTAATCCACTTGACCAAAAATATTTTTTTTTGGTATGGTTCGAATCCCAGCCACAAAATTGATTTTACATTTTTTCAAAATTTTTATTTTTTCAATAAAAATCTTTCTTTTTTTTTCAAAGTTTTGACAATTATTTTATTTTGATTCCACAATTAATTCCTGTTGATTTTTTACCTGTGAAAGATCAAATTTTTAAATTTGGAAAATATTTGTATACAATGAAACAACAAAATGCTGGTTTTCTTTTCTTGAATTTTTTTTTCTAAATTAAATTTTATAAAGGTTTAACTCTTCTTTCATTTCATTATTCATTGGAAGCTTCAGTTTTTAAAAATCTTTCACTTGGCAAATTTTGTGATAAAATTAATGAATTATTTGAGAAATGCTCTACAAATACTCTTGAACATTTTAAACAAAAATATGATATTATTAATTTTGCAAAGTTTGTTTTTTTTTTATTTTAAAATTATTTTTTGTTAAATATAATTGTCTTTTTTGGGGGATCAGTTTCTCCTTTTCTCATTAACCACAATGTGTGTTGCTTGAATTTATTAAAAGCCCCCTTTTTTATATATCCAAATTGTGATAGCGATAGAAGCCGGTAAAATCGCATTCCCGGTATCCCGTATCGGGATTTTTTTCAACATTTTGTACGGGACGGATCCCGCAGGATTAATCCCGTAAATCCCGGTAATCCCTGTTTTCGCTGAAAACCCGGGACGTCCCGTTCCGACCTATAGAAAGCGTGTAGAGGAAAACTAGTTTCCAAGAAAGTCAAATCATTTTTTAGCTAAAAATTTGTTGCCCAAATTTTAGCTAAAAAATTCTTTTTGAAAAAATTTAAATTTACGTGGAAGCAGAAAAAAGAAAACTTGATTTTAAATTAAAAAAATTATTTTTTTTTTCAGAAAACTTCCCAGCTTCTTTATTGGATTAAATACAAATTGGATATACGAATTGGGAGAATTATTTGAAAAAAATAATTTTACAAATATTGATATTGAAAAATTGACATCAAATAAATTAAATGGGCTTCTTACACAAGCATTTAGATATGCACAACTTGACACGACTATGCATTATAAATATTTTGAGTTTGTAAATTTTTTACAATTTTTTTTAAATTTTTTGGTCAATGTCATTTTGTCTATTTTTAGATTTTTTGAAAAAAAACTTTTTTGAAAAATTCTCGAGGACGTAGACATTAGAGATCGTTCTGGATCTGGATCCAGATCCAGAATTCTGTCCAGGTTACTAACCGAAATCCAGATCCAGGATTTTTGAAAATACCGATCTCTAATAGCCAGGGGGGCTTCTGGGGCTAAAGAAAATTGACTTTTCAAATAATTGACTGTTTTGGGGGCTCCTCCAGAAATCGACCCCTTGCTACGCTCATGGAAATTCTCGAAATTACTGAGGGATTGACTCAGATTACAACTAAAATTATTTTTTAGACTCAATATCTCTCCATTTACCAAAATCAAAAGTGAAGGAATTACACCCAAAAAAGGCACATTCCCAGCTTTAGAATTAAATATTGCCCAAAACAATCATGTACTTAAATTGGCTTTTCCTGCAAAAATATTGGAGCCTTATAGAAGAGTTTTCTTTCTTTTGTTTGTTATTAATCGAGCTAGATATTTGGTTCATATGTAAGGGTTTTTTTTAAATAAAATTTTCTGGCAAGGCATTAGCTTAATTGTCACGGAGTGAGAAAAGAGTCGGTTCGGGTTTTAAAAATTAATTTCGGATCGGGGATCGGGTCGAGAAAAAGTCCGGGTATCGGTAACCCGTGACATCCCTGGCTATAGCTTTTTTAGAGATAAAAAAACAATTTTAAATTTTATTATAAGGTCCAAATTTGGTGGAATGGGGTAATAAGGAAATAGGATTTCTTTCATGGCCCAAAACTGAAAATTCAATTAGTAGGCTTTTTTATTTTTTTTTGTAAACAAATTTTAAAATTTTAGGAAATTTTTTGGAAATTTTAGGAAATTCTATTTACGTGAAAACTTCAACAATCCTTGGGCAGTACAAGAATGTGCCACAATTTATTTATTCAATAGACTTATAAATGTTTACCAAGAATATATTTGTGGAATTGCTGCTAAAGAATACAACAATTTTGTTAAAAAATTAGAAAAGGTTTGTTCTTAATTTAGTGTTCTTCTGATTTACACTAGCAAAACTTTAATTTTTGAAAAAAAATAAAGTTTTCTGAGGTCGTAAAGGTTGAAGAATAGGGTTGGGGACTGATCCGACCCGGTCCGAAATATCGAGTCGGGCATCGAATTTTGACCCAAAAAAGACTCAACGTGGGGGACAGGCCCGAAAAAATGATCGAACGTCGACCCGATTTGAAAACCCCAACCCTATTGAAGACCATTTGGTGACACTGTTGTTTACCTCACTCCCTTTCAATCATTTGTATTTTATCGATTCAGTTGATCTAAATATTCAAACCACTTTTAAGTTCTGTTTAATTTCTAAACCTATTTTTAGAGAGGGATCCTATATAAGTTTTCTTGGATATAGTGTAGTGTACCGGTGGTAAAAGTTCGGGACGTGACATATGTCATTCGATTCGTCTCGACGAGCTGAGTCGAACGGTACTACTCCCTATTTTAGGAAATGATTCTGGACCGAGTTATAGGTCCCTGAAAATCGAAAAACCATAGGGGGGACCAATCACTTTTTTGGGGTGAAAAATTCGGAAATGCAAATTATACCTCATTCGAAAGAGCTCGTCGAGCTGAGTCGAATGACACCAAAATCAGCTTGATTGAACAAGTTTGAGTCGAGATATAGGGCTCGAAATGGTCAAAAGCCATAGGGGGGATTTTAGGGTGAAAAATTCGAATATGCAAATAATAGCTCATTTGAAAGAGCTCGTCGAGATGAATCGAATGACACCATGACACCAAAATTATCTTGATTGCACAAGTTTTGACAAAGTTACGATAGAAAAACTACCAACATAAACCTATGGGTCTACGGGCGCGGGGAGTCTACGGACGCTGGGTCTGGGCTCGTAAGATGATCCTATTCCGATTTTCCTTGCTCTGGACGTATTTGGGGCCTCCGTAGCAGCAAAAATCTCCACAGATGCCATAGGTAAGAGCTAAAACAAACGGTCATAACATTGTCAAATCAAGTCGGATTTTGTTGATTTTTGTGTCATTCGACTCAGCTCGACGAGCTCTTTCGAATGAGGTATAATTTGCATTTCCGAATTTTTCACCCCAAAAAAGTGATTGGTCCCCCCTATGGTTTTTCGATTTTCAGGGACCTATAACTCGGTCCAGAATCATTTCCTAAAGTAGGGAGTGGTACCGTTCGACTCAGCTCGTCGAGACGAATCGAATGACATATGTCACGTCCCGAACTTTTACCACCGGTACACTACACTACAGCCGTTTTCTTTTTTCTAAAACTCGTTTTTTGGAATATAAAGAGAAACACTTGAGAATTTTTACTTCATTTTTTTTATTAATTTTTAGGTCAAAAATTTGGACGAATTGGTACAAGTTCAATTAGAATATATTCATATATTTATGGAAAATGCCAAATTAGACCAAGAATATTTACCAATTAGACAATTAATTGAAGGGATTGCTAATCAATTTTGTTTGTATGCTTGTAATGAATTGGTAAAATTTTTGAAAAAAAAATTATTTTAAATTAAAAATTAATTTTTTAGACCTTTTTTGAATTAAATAAATCTGTTAGTCCTTTTGTTGGAAAACTAAAACATTTTCTTTTAACAAATCGAAAAGTGGGGGAATTAAAAAATCTGTGAGTTTTTTTAAAGAAAAAAATTTTCTATTAAAGTGGGGTCTCTTTATAAGGCAGTAAAGTATTTTAAAGCTTGTGTTAGATATCCATTAGTCAATTAGAGTATATATGAATATACTCTAATTGAACTTGTACCAATTCGTCCAAATTTTTGACCTAAAAATTAATAAAAAAATTCCTAAGGCTATTTTCCAAAGATGGGTCCGTCCTTGGAGAAGATGCTGTTTTTCGATCTCCTAAGATTTTAGCTAGGGGTTATCGCAATCGACTAAACTGGTCTTGCCAGCTAAAGGAGAAATGGCAAGACCAGTTTAGTTTTATTATGCCCATTTTATGAAACGGGGGGGGGGGTTAAATTTGATTGATCGGGAGAGGATATCTAATTGCCCTCCGATCTAACATGCCCCTCAGTATAAGACACACGAATTTGTACTTTTAAAGGGTTAGGTTAAATTATTATTAGTCTACCCTTAATGAGTTTAGTCTAATTAGAATTTAAAAAATATTTTTTTCAGTTTGTTTGGTAGTTCATATTCAGAAGTTGGGGAAGCTGCTGGTTGTTATGAACCTGTATGGAAATTACTTCAGTATTCATATTAAGGACCAGTAAAATAAATGAAAAATTTTAAATTATTTAATTTGAATTATGATCTCTTTTTTATTTCGATTTTCTGACAATAAATTTAAGGAAAAATTTTAAGAATTTTTATGATTGCTGGGCAATTTGGCTCATTTTTGGAAAAAAAGAGGGGGGGGGGGAAGATGCCGATTCGATCTATATGAAACGAGTTTAGGTGATATGTGTGGCGTTAACATGAATGAGGCATTTTGTCTGTATTTTGAAAGTATGGCAATTTGTGATCTCGTATGGTTCTTGTTAGGCATTTCCAACCCTGTCCCTAATTGTGCTTCTTTAGTCGTAGTATTTTGCCGTAGTTTTCCTCATATTCAACGTTATTACACACATTACTTTCCAGGAAAGCTGAAAACCAACTAAAAACAACCAAACTATACATATCCACATACAAAACCAAGCTTTACTAGCTCTGCGTCGAAAAAAAAGTTTATTTAATTTCCTCCTTTTACAACTAAATAAAAAAATTCTTTTTATGAATTTTCAAAATTAAAATACACTCTGTAACAAAATGATAGCGCCACCTAGATTTTATCAATATCCTTTCAAATATTAAATGGATCTGTTTCAAATTTTGGTTTTTTTTTGTAAAAGAAAAAATTATTAGACTAACATAAATTAAAATTTTTTATAACTTAATCTTTCTAACGAATTAAAACATTTTTTAACAAAAAAAGGTTTATCCAAAAAAAATTATTTGGTGTTGGCAATATTTTAGTCTCTCCCTCCACATATATTTAATTAAATATCCAATTAATTTTTTTACTCAAAAATTTTTTAAAAATTAAAAATTCACACACAAAAAATGAATTTTTTAAAGATTTTTCTAATTTTCCCCTTCCTTTTGCTTCTTATAAAATTAATTTTGGGTGCTGATAAAGATGTAGAATGGGGATATGAGGAACAAAATGGCCCTCATACTTGGGAAGAAAAATGTAAGGAAGGAAAGAATCAATCACCTATTAATATTCAAACAAAAAGTCTCAAAATAAATTGTTTGGATAAACTTGAACTTGTAAATTACAATAATTCTGGAATTGTTGAAGTAAATAATAATGGGCATGGAGGTAAAAATTATTTTTAGAAGTTTTTAAGAAAATAAAATTAGAGAAAAAAAATTTACGAATAAAGCCTTGCTGACAAAGCTTGTGGAGAAAAATTTGTGGACAGAACTTGCGGATAAATTAAACTTGCGGACAATTTTTCGGGGAAAACTCATCACTAGGGATCACCCAACTATAAATAAAAAATTCAGAAAATAAGTAGAGATCAATTAAAAAATGTTTTCCAACAAAAGGAGTCGAACCTCTTACACTCTCTAGTGGTGAAACCGGTGACTAACCAATTAAACCATAAAATCTAAAATTCAGAAAAGCGCGGAAAAATAAAATTTAAAAATCTAATATCTAAAAACCTTTAAAAACCCCAATTTTTGACAGTTATCGTCAAAGGATTTGAACATTGGGATCAAAAGAAGAGACCCTATATTACTCGTGGAGGGCTAAAAGGAAAATATGTTCTGTTACAATATCACTTCCATTGGGCAGTTGATCATTTGGAGGGGAGTGAACATTGTATAGACGGAAAGTATTATCCCGTAGAGCTTCATTTAGTTCATGTCAAAGAAGGATATACTTTAGCCGAAGATTTGGAAAAGCCTGATGGAATTGCTGTTGTTGGGGTTTTTATGAAAATTGGGAAAATTGGAAGGAAAATGGAAAATTTGGAAGAATCAATGAAAGTAGTAGTTAAACATGGTAATCATCAGAAAGGGGAGATTTCTAAGAATACCAACACTAGGGTATCCGAAACAGAAATAAGATGGGTATTCGGAAATTTTTGGCGCGATCGGATACCGAAGATTTCCCAGGGTCCACCAATAGTATCAAGATTTAACGTGATGGTTCCAGATTTTGCTACTGGAGGGAATTGTAGGTTTAGACATAGGAAAATTTTAAAGTCTTATACCTCTTTGAAAACCATTAAGAAATATTAATATCTTTAAAAAAACTCTCAGACACATCAACAACAATTTCCAACTTCACTATTGGTGCACTTCCAAAAACTTTGGACAATTTTTATCGTTACCAAGGGTCTTTAACTACTCCAAGTTGTAGTGAATCTGTAACTTGGACAATAAATGCAGAACCCTTAACTATTGATAGAGAACAGGTAAATTTGGGTCTGTCTTCAACTCCTCGTCCCCCTCCAACAATGATTTGTAGGCAATTCAATAACCACGATTTCTGACATGTTACATACCCATTCCCCACTCAAAAAATAAATTCATAGGAATTTTTGACTCTTTGAAACTCACTATACAAGCGTAAAGACATGCGGCTGAAGATTCCCCGAAAACATTGGCTCCAGATCTGTAACTCAGATTTAAATAGGTCGGAGCAGGAGCATAGAGCGTAAAAACTAGTTACCGCCCAAGCTCACCCCAACGAATCGGGGGATTTTTCCGTTTCAAGGTTCTATCTTATAAAGAAGTCAGACTGTCTAGAAACTAATTCTTTCAAAAATTATTTAGCTCCAATTACTCCGTTCAATTTATGGTAAAGACGATCAAAACCCTTTAAAGATAAACAAGCGTCCAATACAACCAATAAATGACCGGGATATTCAATTACGATCATCAATACTTTGCAGAAAGATTAAAAATTGTGGGGACAAGAACGAAAGGAAGCCTAGAAAATGAATAAAAATTAAAGAATGTGAAATTTAATGAAATATTTTAAAAAATAACAAAATAAGAAAAGAAAGAAATAAGAAAATAAGAAAAAAAATTTAATAAGAAAAACAAAATAAGAAAATACACAACATTGACTGTTTTATTTCTAATTTTGAGGGAAAAATTGTCTTGTGCGTAAACCTCAAGCTTTTCAATTATAAAAAATTTTTCGTCCCAATTTTCGAAAAAAAATATTATTTTATTATTTATTTAATAGAGGCGCTAACACAACATGTCAATTTCTGTAGTTTTTTAAGACTTCAACCAACACCTCAAAGAATTTTAGTTTCCTTGTCCATCCACACATTTTAATGGATAGACAATTCTTTTAAAGAAATGTATACAAATAATTTTTATTATTTTAATTTAAATAAAAATTTGTCTATGTATACATATTATACAAAAATAAGCCTCTCTTTCAATAAAAACTTAAAACATAACAAAAATTTTGTGGAAAATGAGTTGTCTTAGTCAGTTGACGGACTCCACGAGGCAAACACTCCTTCCTCTTTTTTACACACCTCAGACTATTTTTTTCTTAGTTTCTATAGAATTTTATTTGCCTCCTTAAAAATAATTTTTTTCTTCAAGAAAATTTCCTTCCTTATCCAGAATATAAAAATCAGTTCAAAAATGCTCCAATCACAGCTTCACTTAAACACTTCCCACTTCAAATCATCCAAATAACCCCTTCCCAAAAATGTATTTACTCATTATTCTCCTAATTTTATTCCCCATTCTTTCAATTTTGGGAGACGATTGGGGATATGATAAAAACAACGGTCCAAATACTTGTGGAGGGCTTTGCAAAACAGGAAAGAAACAATCTCCTGTTGATATTGTTACAAAGAACTTAAAAGAAAAGTGCTATCTACAATTATCGTTTCATAAATACAATGTTGTCGGACCTGTTGAGGTTGTGAATAACGGACATACAGGTATAACTATTTGAATGTTAGGGAAAATTACTCGAACAGACTTGCGGAAAATAAATTACGGACAAAAAATTGCGAACAGAAACTTGCGGACAATAAATTACGGACAAAAAATTGCGGACGAAAACTTGCGGACAATAAATTACGGACAAGAAATTGCGAACAGAAACTTGCGGACAAAAAATTGCGGACGAAAACTTGCGGTCAAAAACTTGCGGACAAAAACTTGCGGACAAAAAATTGCGGACAAAAAATTACGGACGAAAACTTGCGGACAAAAACTTGCGGACGTAAACTGCGGACAAAAAATTGCTGGCAGATATCGCAGATAAACCATGACTTAAAACAATCAACCTAAAATGTAATAGTCCTCGGCATAGCTCGAAACTAGCACGATACTGCAGGTAACAGTACCGAAAAGACCAATTTGCCACACTATAATAATATATACTCAATTATTTTCTAAAAAACAGTTGGAGTTACCGGCTTTAAAACTTGGAGGGAAAGACCCTACATTGCAAACAGGGTTGCGTCATAATTACGAATTACGAAAATACGAAAATAAAAATTACGAGAAAATATTATTGCCCTCCCTTCTTTAGCCATTAAGTAAAAGGGAAAGGAATATATTTACATTTTCTCTCACACGTCATTTAGTTGATCGGTGGTTAAGTGGTTTAGAAGTCTCACTTGGTTTGCTATTTTATGGGGTTTTGTTCGAGTCCTTAATTGTAAAATATGATTTTGGCAATTATTTTTTCAAAAATATAAATGGTTTTAAACCTTGATTTACATTTGTAATTTTATCTTTTTAAATTTTAAACTTGAAAATGCTGCACAAAAAACCATCTAAACCTCAAAAAGTTTTTTGCCTCCGGCTCTAATAATAGGATTTTTTCTCCTAAGGCTTTCCAAAATTCTCATAATTTTCGCCTGCGGCGCAGAAAAGTGATATGAGATTAGAAACGATATCAAGTGATTAAAAGAAGTCTTTTATCGTGAGATTATTAGGGATTGTGTGTTATCAGAAGATCAAGTGGAAGTGATATATAAGGGGATCTGTAGGGATTTGAAGGTTCTCATAAAGTAAGAGTTTGTTATATTTTTCAAAATTAAGTGAGAGTGATAGATATCATGATATCAAACCCTTAATCTGGGCGATGATTCCGGCTCTTGATTGAAAAGATATCGGGTGATTACGGGGATTAAATATCAGGGAATTAATTGGGATTTGAAGAATATTAGAGAAATAAGAGGACCTGGTGGGATAATATTAGCAGAATCAATTACTAATAAATACTTGATTTTTAAAATTAATTTAAATATTTTTTTAAATTACGAATTACGATTCCGAAAAAAATTTTTAATTACGACGCAACGCTGATTTCACATGGAAATCTTCCTGGTAGATATTTTCTTGAAGAATTCTATTTCCATTGGTCAACAGGTTTAAATGGAAGTGAACATACAATTAACGGAAAACACTTTGCTGCAGAGGTATCTTTATATACAGCTGGGCCTTATTTTTAGCCCCTAGGGGGTGAAAAACTCAAATAGGTAGATAGTGAAATCTTGACTCAAACTAATGAATAAAAGGAGGACCTAGTAGACTTAGGACTTACTTTATAAATAACTTAACTTAAACTTAGTTTAAACTCCAAAATAGGACGACTCATCGACAAAACCACAGCCATATAAGACTTAGTGCACGCTATTTTAACTTACTTTAGCAACAGTAGTGAATATAAAGATAGGGACAAAAGTAACTGAATTTAGCCTATACAACTAACGTTCGCCTCTACAACAAATCTAAATATTTTTTCTGGAAAATGGAGTTTAACACTTTTATAGCAAATTTAAAGTGCTTTCGAATGAGCCCAAAATGAAAATTTAAAACAATCCATAAGTGGTCAAAAAAATTTTTTTGAAGTTGCTTACCCCTGTCTTACGTTGATTTTTGTGGTATCGAGATCTCGCCATTGAAATGAGTTATGGGCCTAGTTCTTTTTTATTTCCTCTTATTATCGATCATTATATTTACACAAATTTTTGTAGATTTTTTGCTTGGATGAAAACTTTGTTACTAGACTTGTCCCTATCTTTTTGTCGCGTGAAACTCTTAAATTGAGTTGAATCAAATGTATTGTAAGGATGATTCACTTAGCAGCATTTAAAACGCTTAGGCGGGGGTTAAACGATCTAAAAAGGAAAAAGAGAAACATTAGTCGAAGCCCAGGTAGCTCAATGGTAGAGCTCCTGCATATAGTGAGCGAAAATGCATAGCAACAACTAGCAGGTGGTCGCAGGTTCGAATCCTGCCCGGTGGCTAAGCTTTTGCAAACTCTTTCTATATGTAGCCGATTATATGTAGATTAATATATATTTTTTAGGTCCAATTTGTGCACTTAAAGGAAGGATTTACATATCAAGAAGCTTTAAAAAGGCCTGATGGTTTTATAATTTTGGCTATATTTTTGGAAATAGGAGGGAATGGCCATGCATTGTCAGTTTTAGAAAAATATTTGCCGCAAGTAGTTAAATATCGTAAGAAAAATTAAGAAAATAAAATTAAAAATCTCCCTTCAGGCAGGACAGTGAAGATTCCAAATTTCATGGTCGGCTTTTCGGTACCCGCCAAGTTGAATGATTATTACCGTTATGATGGATCCTTCACTAGACCAAACTGTGCAGAAGCTGTTAATTGGATTATTTTGCCTGGAACGGTTAAATTTACTCAAAAACAAGTAAAATTTAACAAAGAAACTTTCAAAAAAATTTTTCTTCTCAGCTCGATTTATTACGTGCCATTCGAGGCCAAAACGGAAAACCTTTAGGTTCAAATGTACGTCCAACACAACCATTGAACGGACGTATAGTATACCGTCTTTGCCAATAAAGAGGAGAAAATGAGAAGGAAAAATTGATAAAAAACTGTGATATACTATAATTTTTGTATTCTAAAAAAACTACTTGAAATCGTAGTGCGACACTTGCGGACCGACTTTTGCGGACGGACATTTGCGGATTGCGGATAGACATTTACCGACTTTTGCGGACGGACATTTGCGGATTGCGGATAGACATTTACCGACTTTTGCGGACGGACATTTGCGGATTGCGGACCGACTTTTGCGGATCGGACATTTGCGGACCGTTTTAGGGAAAAAAATTTAAAAAATTAAATTTAATTTTCAAAAACAAAAAAAGAATATTTAAGTTTATTTTAATATCTTTTCGATCTAACAAGTTAGACAAAGTTATGATCGTTTATTTTAGCTCCTTACCTATTGCATCCGTGGAGTTTTTACTGCTGCGGGGGAAGCCGGGCATGACCATGTCATCGATGATAGGAATAGGATTAAGTTACGAGCCCAGAACTCAGCGACCGTTGACTCCCCGCGAGGCGCGTGCCGCAAAACCCTGCGCGAAGCGCAGGGCCTAATCTCCATAGGTTTACGTTGACCATTTTGATAAAAAAGTTGCCTATCGAAAAGATATTAAAATAAACTTAAATATCTTTTTTCGTTTTTGAAAATTAAATTTAATTTTTCCCTAAAACGGTCCGCAAATGTCCGATCCGCAAAAGTCGGTCCGCAATCCGCAAATGTCGTCCGCAAATGTCCGATCCGAAAATGTCTATCCGCAATCCGCAAATGTCCGTCCGCAAAGGTCGGTCCGCAAAAGTCGGTCCGCAAGTGTCGTACAATCCTTGAAATAGTTGCAATATTCTTATAAAAATAAATGTTAAAAATAAATGTTAATGCTTATCGAAATATAAACTTGTGCAGTCTTAATTAGAATATAATATCACGATAAATACCCAAAAGCTAAGGATTTACCATTGGGGGTCTTCACGATTTTGTCGGTTTGTGGTAATATTTGTCGGTTTGTGGTGTATATTTTTTTGTAATTCTTGGAAATTAAAAAAACTTTCCATTTTTTTTAATTTTTAATTAATAATAAAACAGTTTTCAATAAAAACAACAAAATAAATTTGGAAAAATTTTTGATTAAAATTTAAGATACTTAAGAATTGTTGATCAAAGAAACAATAATATTTAAAATGGTGGGCTTATATTTAGTAGAACAGAAATTTAAATTCAATGAATCCCGCCTAGTCATCTGGACCTCTCTTCTACTTTATACATAATACTTTTCAAAAAACAAAATCTCAGACACATCAACAACAATTTCCAACTTCACTATTGGTGCACTTCCAAAAACTTTGGACAATTTTTATCGTTACCAAGGGTCTTTAACTACTCCAAGTTGTAGTGAATTTGTTACTTGGACAATAAATGCAGAACCCTTAACTATTGATAATAAACAGGTGAAGGATGATATACTGAATTGGAGCTCGTTATAAGATACTCTGCTATATCTTAGAGTGATCTAGGTCTAGACTAGAAGAAAAACGAAGAAGAGAATAAAAACATTTATCACAAGAGTAAATACAAGATAACTAAGGTGACAATAGGCTGGAAGAACGAAGGAAAGGTGGCGATATTCAGCCTAGTTTCCAATCATGACTGATTCTTATGACTGCTTTAGCTAGACCCATATACTTGACATACTTTTAGAGCAATATCTTCCATTTAATATACAATTTCCCGCTCCAAAAGCGTATCTTAGAAAGAGTCTGACTGTCTAAATACAATTCTTTTAAAAATTCTTTAGCTCCTATCTCTACGTTTAATTCACGGAAAAGACGACGAAACCCCTTTAAAGCTCAACAAGCGTCCAATACATCCAATAAATGGCCGTGGAATTCAATTCCGTTCATTAAAGCTTTGCTTAAACAAAACACCGACGAAAAAAATTTCAAAACCAATCAAGATAAATTGAAAAAATTATCAAATTTATTTTAAATATTTTGTTGTTGTTTATTTTATTTTTAAAGATATCAAAAAAAGTTTTAAGTGTTTCTTGTTATTCCCAGCTTTAAAAGAGGATTAAACCACTACTTTGCATTATAAACTTAATAAAATCCCCTTCTAAATTTTTTTTATACTTTTCTCATTAAAAGCCATTAGCATTTAAAAAAAGTTAAAAAATGTTAGAAAGTGAGGAGGAGAAAGATTGAGATCTGCCCAAAAAGCAAATGCTCATGGATTAATAGTTTCCCCTTCATTTTACATAATCAGTCACCCCCCTCTCGCCTTCTTCTTAATTTTCCCCTTTCCCTTTCAAAGCTTCATCCTCCCCTCAAAACTTTTTTAACATATCCCTTAAACTTTAATTCTCCCTTTAAAAAAATTTATTTTTTTTCGGTTTAACACTTTTTTAAACTAAGTACACTGAAAAATATATTTCTCTCAAATGTGGGAAAAAAGTCGTTGGAGAAGAGCTAAGGAGATAAAACAAGAGGAGAAAAAGAAATTGCCTTAAATCCCAGAAAAAAAAATAAAAATAAATAGGGGGTAACTACTAAACTACTAAAAAACTTTTCCCGTCAAAAAAAGGCACTTTTCTTCTTGTGTGATTGACAAGAGTTTTTAAGAAAACACACACATTAACTAATCTCTTTTCATTTATTTAAACTTGTGGTTTTCATTTTTTGTCTCGAAATTTGAAAAAGACTTGTCCAAACAAACCCTCCTCAAAGAACGCTTGAACTTTTTAAAATTATAACTATTTAAAATAAATTTAAATTTAAATTAAAAGAGTACACACTGTAACAAAATGATAGGACCCCCTAGTTTTTATCAATATCCTACCAAATATTGAATGGATCTGTTTCAAATTTTAGTAGAATAAAGGTAAGGATATTATGTATATTAATAATGAAAAGAAAAAGTTGAACATCCATTCAATATTTGGTAGGATATTGATAAAAACTAGGGGGTCCTATCATTTTGTTACAGTGTGTAGAAATTAGTGGGGAATTTGGCAGATATATTCGGGAACGGGCATATATCGGGATAACAACCAGGGCTGTGTGGCGTTTTTGGCCGTTTTTGGCGCTAGGGCGTTTGGCGTGTTTTAAGAATTTGAAAAATTTTGGCATTAGAAATTGGCCTGATTACAACGCCAAAAATAATTTAATAAATTTATTTTGTCTCTAATAATCTCATTGAAGACGCTCTTTTCTTCAATAGAATAAATCATGAATCACATTACTAATGATTTTATGACCAATTGATCTTTGATAATTTACTCTCTATAGAAGACTGGTAGCTACTAATGATTCATTTGACACATAATAAAAGGGGATTTTTAAATTTTAATTTTTCTTGTCAAAAATGACACCAAAAAAATGTGTCATTTTTTTTGGTAGCTACATTCCTATTTGCAGGCGTGCAACTTCACGTGTTTTTCCAATCCAAAAAAATTCAAAATCAGTTTAAACAAATAAAAGCTTAAATTGCGTGCACTACAAATATAATCCCCCTTTAAAACCCCCCTTTTATTATAAAGCCAAAAAGAAAAAATAAAAATTGAATGAAGCTTCCAACAAAAATTTTTTTTTCTTTTTTTCTTTTTTACAACAAATTTCTATTTATAAAATAAACATAAAAATATAATTTATTTTTAAAAAATATTCTTTGTTACTTATTCCACCTTTAATCTCTCTCTTTTTGTCTTTAAAAAATGTGTTCAGTTAGTCAGTTATTTTTACATACATAGACTTTTAAAAAATAAATAAATATTGTCCAATATATTTATTTATATTAACTCTGACACCTGTAACTTCTCCCAAAAAAATTTTTTTAAGAATTAAAAAACACAAAATTTCTCCTCTTAAAAAATATATTAAAAAAATTTTTATTTAAATAACCTCTTCTTTGCCTCATTTCTTTAAACTTTAAACAAAAAATTTCAAATTTCTATTTTCTTTTCTTATTAAATTAAAAATTAAATTTTAAAAATAAAGTTTATCCGCTTAATAAAAATTAAAGAAAAAAAATTCTTATATTTGACAACTCAAACACAAAATTAATTAATTTTCAACACTACTCAAAACCCCTCTGTTCTAAAATAATGTATTTCTTCCCTACTTTTTACTTATATTTATTTATTTTTATTCTTCTGGATCTCAACTCAATTTTGGGAGATAATAATTTGGATGCAAATTTAATTGGGAATCTTCCTTTTACTCAAGAGGTACTTTAAAAAAGGTTTTTCGTCAAATTTCGATGTTACGTATAGACTAGAAAAGTCCATTTATTTACTACCTCCCTGCAAAAATCAGTCCCGACCAGGGGTGCGCGCATTGCGTCTTGCGTTGATTTTTGGCGTTGCGTTTTTGGAAATTTCTCTTGCGCTCACTTCTGGTCCCGACATTCTAGAGAAAAATAGCTGCCGTTTTAGCAAGAGCTCTTCCCCGGTATCTTCTATTAAAATCTTGGATTTCCTGGGTTATCCGAAAGTCGATCCGAGAAATTTTCTACAACCCACTCCGAAATTCTACCCCAAAAATAAAAATTTTTTCTTTACCCGTATATCGAAATTTTAGTGTTACTAGTAAAAATTGATTTTTAAAAAATAAAATAAAAATTATCAACATCACTTATCAATCAGTAGAAAAAAACAAAAGGAAAGAATTCAAAAAATGGTTGGTAATGGACAAAAAATAATTGCAATATATAATTGTTAAAAATTTATGGAGAAATAATCCCCCCTTTCTCTTTAAATTCCTCAATAAAAATTATCAATAAAAATTAAAACAAAAATATTTTATTAGAGAAAATAATGAAAATAAACAATAAAAATATCTGCGAAAAAAGCAAAAAAAAAAGGGGTTTATATTTATATAAAAAAATATAATAAACCCCCCCCCCCCCCCGAACTGCAAATATTTTAAATTAAATATAACTCAAAACCACTTAACCAACAAACAACACGTTTAAAAATAGGAGTCCTTAGCCAGAGCTCAATCTAGGAAGGTTGTAGGAGAATCGATGTCTCGAAAAATCTCCATTCTCGATAACCGAGATTTTTTGTTTGTTATCTCCGTCTCCGTTCGGTCCGCGTCTCTATTTTACACCAACAAAAATAAATATCCACATATTTTTAAGGAAAATCATCAGAAAACCACTTCTCACCACCACCACAATCATCATCATAATTCACAAAAAACTGGTTAGTGTACAGCAATCTTTCCCTCTTCCCTCCCAACAAAAAATTCTTTTTTCTAGCTCATCATCACTCATCTTCAGATACCTCTCATTCATGGGGCTATGAGGATCACAATGGTCCACATACTTGGGGAAAGCATTGTAGACACGGCACGCGACAGTCACCTATTGACATTCGAACATCTAATCTTGAATTTGCTTATATTAACCAACTACATTTTGTTAATTACGATCAGTCTGGGGCTGTTGAACTTAAAAATAATGGGCATGGAGGTAGACTAAAATAATTACAAGTATATTCTCGAACCTTATTTTTCTTACACAAATTTTAGAAATAGTGTATCACCCTAAATCCAAATCCCTTTTAGAGATGCTCAAAATATTTTTTAGTTCGAATCGTGATGAAATAAAAGTTTATTTCGTTTCTTTTCGGAATTTCGACCATCCCTGATCCCCTCTATATTAATTACTCAAGAGTAAGATTGAAACAATAATGACCCAGGGTAATTATTTGATAAATATATGAGCATATACGATATACTTAATTAAAAATTATTTTTACAAAAGTTGCTATCAGCGGTTTTGAAAAATGGGAGCCCAGACAGAGACCTTATATTTACGGCGGAGGGCTAACTGGCAAATATCTTTTACTACAATTTCATTTCCACTGGACATCTGATCATTTATATGGAAGTGAGCATACAATAAATAATCTACATTATCCTGTTGAAGTAATTAAATCTTTAAAAATTGAGGGAGGAAAATCAAAAAAATATTTTAAAAGGTCCATTTAGTACATGTCAAAGAAGAATATAATACATTAACAGAAGCTTTGGAACAGCCAGATGGACTAGCAGTTGTTGGGATATTTATGTATATTGGGAATGATGGAAGTTCAATGGCAAATTTAGAGACAGGATTGAAAAGGGTAGTTGAACAAGGCAAGGAAAACGAAAAATTTTCAAAAAATAATGTGAAAAAATATTTACAGACTCAGCAACACTAATCTTTAATTACACTGTTGGCGTGCATTTACCTCCAGTTTTGGACAACTTTTATCGTTATCAGGGGTCATTAACAACCCCAGGGTGTGATGAATCGGTGATATGGACATTGATGGCTGAGCCTATACCTATTCTTGTACAACAGGCAAACATTCAACTTTTTTTTGTTAATTTTTAGCGAAGAGTTCACTACAAATTTTTCTCAATTAAATAGATTAGTTTAACCTATTGAGCAAACTTTCAACAAATTTTATAAAGTAAAATGCCAAAGACAAAAATGTGTATCCCTTCAACCCAACCCCCAAAACGTCAAAATCCATCCCTTAAGCCAAATTCTAATTTTTAAAGCTTGAAACTCTTCGAGCCATTCATGGTCCAGTCTTTGGAAAACGTCTCAGCGTCAACAACCGCCCGCTCCAACCATTGAATGGGCGCAGAGTTCAATTCCGTTCATCGTCTCTAAACCGCCAGAAAATTTGCAGTAATGACACATTTGTAACGAAGCCAAGTGGGAATGGTAGTGGCTTTGTTTCTGTGTTGAATAGACCATTAGCATTTATTTTTGCATTTTTTACTTTTCTAGCATTTTCAAATAATTATTATACGGTGATTTAAAAATATAAAATCTAGATTTTATATAATTAACAACAAAATGATAATCATCTTATTTTTTTTCTATTCATTAACACAATTAAATAATTAGAATTTTAAAGATAAAGCAGAGAAATACATATATGATATTAAATATTTTTTGTTAAGAAATTTATGGTAAGGGAAAAAAGTAATAATCTTCGAAAATCCTCAAAGGAACAAGGATTTTTAACATAAATAAAGTCTAATTTATTCTTGGCTTTTTTAATCAAACCTTCAATCTTGTTTTCATTACTTCTGGTTCAATTATAGTAAATCTATTGCCTCTTCTAACAGCAGCCTTAAATTTTTCTGGTAATCCACTAATAAAATCATGTTTTCCATCCTCAAGGAATCCCCCTTGCACTCCATTTTTAAAATTAAAAAATTTTATTTAAATCCCAATAATTTTTTTAAACCCATTAAATCCAATACTTATATCAAAAAAAATAATAATCAAACAAAATACATTAGGGGAATGAAATTGGTACAATTTCAAAGAAATTTCTTTACATAAGAAAGATCTTTTTCTTTGCTTTTTCAGTTAAAGCTTCAATCTGGGACCTCATAACCTCTGGTACGATAATGTTAAATTTCTTTCCACGTCTAGCAGCTTTGAACTTTTCAGGTAGTCCACTTACGTAATCAAGTCTCCCATCCTTTAAAAGTTCTCCAAGTACAGCGTATCCTAAAGCGTGATTTTATTATTAAAAAATGAAAATAATTTTGTTTAGTTCTCAGTTTTTATAATAAAAAGGACAATTAAAAGCCGTTGGAGGCCTCAAGTGGAAACTTGAGGCCGCGGATGGAATTGGTAAAAGCCGTATTTTGCTACCAAAAGCAATGGAAACGGAATTTAATAGTTTAAATGAAGAAGAAAAGTTTGGAATCGTTGGAGAATTTTTCGAGAATTTTAGTGAAGCTTTTGATTTGAAAAAAAGTAAAAGTAATGGAAAAAAGTAAAAATCAAATCAAAAGCTTCACTGAAATTCTCGAAAAATTCTCCAACGATTCCAAACTTTTCTTCATTTAAACTATTAAATTCCGTTTCCATTGCTTTTGGTAGCAAAATACGGCTTTTACCAATTCCAGCCGCGGCCTCAAGTTTCCACTTGAGGCCTCCAACGGCTTTTAATTGTCCATTTCATTATAAAAACTGAGAACTAAACAAAATTATTTTCATTTTTTAATAATAAAATCACGCTTTAGGATACGCTGTACTTGGAGAACTTTTAAAGGATGGGAGACTTGATTACGTAAGTGGACTACCTGAAAAGTTCAAAGCTGCTAGACGTGGAAAGAAATTTAACATTATCGTACCAGAGGTCATGAGGTCCCAGATTAAAGCTTTAACTGAAAAATCAAAGAAAAAGATCTTTCTTATGTAAAGAAATTTCTTTGAAATTGTACCAATTTTGTTCCCCTAATGTATTTTGTTTGATTATTATTTTTTTTGATATAAGTATTGGATTTAATGGATTTAAAAAAATTATTGGGATTTAAATAGAATTTTTTAATTTTAAAAATGGAGTGCAAGGGGGATTCCTTGAGGATGGAAAACTTGATTTTATTAGTGGATTACCAGAAAAATTTAAGGCTGCAGCTAGAAGAGGCAATAGATTTACTATATGTAATTGAACCAGAAGTAATGAAAACAAGATTGAAGGTTTGATTAAAAAAGCCAAGAATAAATTAGACTTTATTTATGTTAACAAAAATATTTCTTGTTAAGGGAAAATGGTAAAGGGGAAAAGGTAATAAAGGTCCTAATTTTTCCTTCCAATTTCCCCGACCATTTTTGAGCCTTTATCTTTCCCTCTTTTTCCCTAATTCTTCCTAGAGCTAGAATCACAAATTATAAAATATTTAAATTTCCTCATAACAAGAGAAACAGTTAGCTGTCCATACATTGGTCGGGGAACTAAGAAGAAAAGAAAAGGTAGTCAAATATTACCGAATATTATTAAGTGAAAAAAAAATAAGTGAATACAACCTACGTTAATATATACAATAATTAATTATATAATTACATTTTAGATAAGGTACTTTTTTTAAATATTATATTTACCCAATTTCGACATTTCTTCCCAGATTCAGATTTCCAATTCACTTGGCGGATCCATTCCTTTGCGAAATCTCTGAAAGAAAATTTTCTTCATTTAAATTTTATTCTATAGTTATTGTTAGAAAGTAAGGGCATAACCAGATAGCACCAGAAGCCCCCTAGTTACGACCTTGTTAGAAAGCCCAGAAAACTTGAGCCGGGGTTAAAAACCATTTTGTTTAGAACAAGATTTCCTGAATTAACCGAAAATGTTAGGAAACCCCAGCAAATACAAATTTATAAAACAAACCGTAAATGGGCCTCTAGAATCGTTAGAATTAAAACAATAGTAGAGCATATAACCAGGAATAACAACAATTGAGCAAGCAGAAAGACCCCATCCAAAAGCTTCGGCCCAGAAGGGATATTCTTCTCCACTTGGATAACGAAGAGGTTCATACATAAAAAGGAACAAGACAAAGAGAACCTAAAATTAGAAAAAAAATTTTTACAAGTTAAAATTTAAAAACCGAATTTTGGAATTTAAATTTAAAAAATTGGCGAAAAATTAAAATTTCAGAATATTTTGGTTAAGTTGGAAAATTCTTGGTTCCAGATAAAAAGGTCGGGGGTTCGAACCCGGCAGGCGAAAAATATTTTTTAAAGAAGAAAAAAAGCTTACAAAACGAAAAATTATTTAAAAATGATAATTATCATACCAAAGCACTAAGCGGAGCAGTAAATTTCCAAAGAAAAGTGAAGCAACCTGGAGGTTAGAAACCAACCATCTCAAATAAAGCATCTCTAACTCTGTGCGTACCTAAAACGAATTTTGTATTGTCTTAAAAATTCTTCAAAAAATAATACCAAATCCCCAAGCAAGGCCAAAAACTTCAAAGAAAACAACAAAAAGAAGAGCCATACCAGAAGCACCATAACTATCCACCAAAGTAAGCCAATGGGCACCAGACTGAGTAACCATAGGAATTCCAATGATGAAAAAAGTAATGCAGGTTACCAAAAGAAAACCCTTAGAAATGTGATTTAAAATTAGAAAAGTGTTCTAAACCTTTTTGTATTTTCGCAAAAGCAAAGGAAAAGTATCCTCCAATGCTGTGAATAACCCTTCAAGCATGCAAACCTAAAAATAAATAAAATTAAAAAATAAAAGAAAAATTAAAATACTTGACTGTCCAAACCAAGAATAGTAATCATCAAGAAGAAAAGAAATGCCCAAACTTGCTTGAATGGCAATTTACTGGCGACTTCTGGGTATGCTTGGAAGGCAAGACCAACACCTTTAAAAAAATAAAAATTTTCTTTTTTGTTTAGTGGGATAATTTCTGATTCAAGTAAAAAGGTCGGAGGTTCGAACCTCCTTGGTGGATAATAATTTTTTAAATCAAAAGGAAGCTTTCTAAACAAAAAAATTAAAAAACAAACCAGGCTTCACAATCTCCTTAATTTCTTTTCCAGTTATAAAAGACATATAGCCAAGGATAGAGAAAATGGCAAATCCAGCAAGAATTGAAGTTGTTCCATTAATGAAACAGACAAGGATTGCATCACTAAAGATTAAAAGAAAATTGAAAATACTTAAAAAAAGGAAGAGAAAAAAAATACCGAAAGCAATTATGGTAGAATCTATTATGGGAGCCAAGAGCAATAAGCGTTCCAAACCCAACACCATAACTATAGAAAACTTGAGTGCCAGCATCTTTCCAAACTTTAAAAATTTTTTAAAAATTAAAGAAAAATTCTTTTAAAAGCAAACCTGTAATTTCTTTGAGTTTGGTAATATTTGGCATCAAATAAAATTTAATGCCTTCCCCAGCACCAGGCAAAGTCAATCCTCGAACAAGCAATACAGCAATAAGAATATAGGGGAAAATTGCACAGAAATAGACAAACTTAAGAATAAGAAAATTGAATAAGAGTCAAATTCGAATAAAAATTAATAAAAGGTTTGAGGGCATAGTGAGAAAGGAAAAGGGAAAACAGGGCAATCTGAGCCTAGTTTACAGACCTCTTGGCAGGCCGCTCAGATCTGACCAACCATGATTAGACGTAAAAACGTAATAAAAATAGCCCTGTAGATCAGGGAAGACCCTAGCGGAAAAAGAGAGGGGAGAGGCTAAAAGAACTTGTAAATATTTGCGTTTAATCCGCTATAACCTTTTAACTTAAAAATAATTAAAAAACCTTTCTCGCTTGAGTTATACCCTTCCACAAAGCAAAATAAACAACAGCCCATGACAGAAAAGTCAATCCAAGCAATTCCCATTGAATACCTCCAAAATCAGAAATTGTTGATGTTTGCTGAAGGACACGATATCTTTAAAAGAATTTTTTAGTTTTTGAATAAAAAATATTTGCGGACAAAATTTGCGGACATATTTTAAAAATTGCGGATTTTCTCAAGATTAAAAAAATTAAAAAAACAAACTCCCAATACTGCTCAACAGACGATTCAACAGTTTTATTGCTAATTAGAGAAGTATTTGTTGTTGTCATATTGCCTCCCATGTCAGGCATATTTGTTTCAACGCAAATATTCTTTTTGTTCCAATAATTGTCGCAAGTCTCCCCTTAAGGAAAAATTTTATTTTTATTTAAAAAAATTATCTCTATACAGTCAAACCTCACTAAAAGATACACAAAATTTTAGACATTCCTCAATTTAGATTTTTTTAAAATTAGGTTGCTCATTTATCCCTTACTAGTAGTCCAACCTTGACTGGCCATAACTCGGCCCAAAGTTCTTTTGCAAGAAAACGGATATTACTTTGATATAGGAAGTCGGGGATCCTCTATTGAATGGGATCAAAAAATATATCAAATTCGCGAGGATAGTAAAGGATAGTCCCATGTGAGTTACGGAGCTGCCTAAACGACACCCCCATTTCAAAAATAAACCTCACATAAAATAAAAATTTTCTGTCCCAAGAGTGTATTTATACTTAAAGTGAGGTCTGACTCCATAATTAAATTTAAAAAAAATAAAAATTTACAAGGAAAAGTGCTGGAAAATGAGCTAATCATATAAAAAGCAGCCCAAGAGACAATAACACAAAAATAAGAAATGCCTAAAAAATCCGAAATTTTTTAAAATCCAAAAATAGTTAACAACTTACACCAAAAAGACAAAATAATATTGCCAATTCCCACTCCTGAATAACACAAAAGAAAATTTTAAAAATCTGAAAATTAAATAGATTTGGAGTAAAAACTGTTTGAGGTCAACTCTTTTTACTTTTTCGGATAAAAAATTTTTTTGCTTCGAAAAAAGTTGCGGACAGTTGCCACAATTTGCGGATTTTTCCATCCAAAATAATCAATGAAAAAATTTACAAAAAAAAATAATCGAAAAATTGACCTAAAAACAGAGTTACCACAAACCTATTAAAAATTCAAAAAAATATTTTCTTCAGAATTATGAAGGAGAAAGCATCGGCAATGCTTTGTTTAATTTTTCAAGTTTTTAGGCATTTCACTATTTTTGTGAAATTTCTCCTGATAATTAGCTCATTTACTCCTCTTTTAAATAAAATAAAAAACAAATAATAAAGCCTACAAGGCAAAGGTGACCAAAATGAGTTGCCCAAGTAGAAAGCAGCCCAAGCAATGATTGTACAGTAGTAAGAGGCCACTAAATAGTTTTTTGATTAAAAATGGACAAATTTTTTATAAATCAAACTCATAAATGATAGAACTACATTGCCGATGCCCACCCCTGTATATTTAAAAATTAGTAAAAGTAGGTTGGGTCAACTTTTTTAAAGAGTTGCTTAAAAGTCTGAAAGATGGGAGTTCCCATTGCTTTTTGAAGGGATGCGCCGTCCCGATTCCCGTAGATGCGGGATGCGCCGTTCCGACTACAGACATTTTCTGGGTTGGGAATCCCGATTTCTGAAATCAGGAATTTATTTTTGATGTCAGCGCAATTCCCGACAAATAACTAGAGGGAAGTGGGAAATTGTGGGATAAAATGCCTCTCAATCTCCTCCAAAGGTCTATTAGGCAAGTTCTTGAAACTAACGGATCCGGGTTTCTGAAAATCACAAGGGTTTTCCGTCCCCTCCCTGTTACTAAAATTGTCAAAAATCCCATCTTCAAACTTTTAAACAAAAATTTTCCCAAAAGTTGAGAATTCATCCAGAAAATATTTTAAATTTATACCCTTGAACATTGGACACATCTTCCACATATCAATAGCCCCTAAAAAATAGAATTCAGTAAAATATTTTGATTAGCCAAAAAGAAAACCTCTTTGCAAAAACTGCCCTACAGCAACTTCCATAACAAAAATGGGAACCGCAGCAAAAGCGAAGAACAAAGCGTAAACAACCAGAAAAGATCCTCCACCATTTTTGTAGCACAAATAAGGGAAGCGCCAGACATTTCCTTGGAAATTAAAAAAAATTTAATTTAAAAAATTTGCGGACAATTTTTGCGGACAAATAAATTTTCGGTTGTAACTAATCACGAACCAGTCTAATCTAGGTAATTTTGGTATCATTTGAATCAGCTCGTGGAGCTCTTTCGAACGAACTGTCATTTAACTATTTTTCCTTTAAAAATCCGTTCACACAAAATCCCGGCCTCCGATTACTAAGAGGGCCAAAAAGTTTTTTAAAATTTTCTAAACCAACCTAATCCAACAGCATAGGCAACCATACTCATTAGAAAGTCGAATTGACCTAAAGACAAAAAAAATCAAATAATCTTTTAAAGAAACTAACCAGCCCACTGTCCCCTATGAACAGACTCTTCCCCCAAAATAGAAACTTTGTGCCCCGAACTAGCAGCAGAATCAAGCAACGCTTCATCGTCATAATCAATTTCGTCTTTCTGTTCTCCTAAATTTTATTTGAAAATTGGTTAAAATATTTTCTCAAATTAACCATTTTCTTTAACGCCTTCTTTCATTTTGCCATTTTCAGAGGATTTAAGCTTCTTTTGTTGTTTGGATTCTTTGCTGCTGGTTACCGATTCTTTACTTTTTGTTTTAGAAGACTGCTCTTGTGCCATTCCTGATTATATATTTTGAACTAAAATCAGAATATAATAGTATTGGAATCGAAATTCGAATTATTGGAGCTAAACGAATTGACGAGACAAAATGGGACAAAGGCTAAAAAAGACAAAATGGTACAAGAGATAATGGAACTACTAAGGGGGGGGGGGAATTGGACAAAAATGAGTACAAAATGGTACCAAAAACAATCTCAAAGTACCTTTGTCTAGGTTTAATAACATTTACAGCGGTAATGCTTAATGAAAAATCAAATTGGAAATGTGAAGAAAAGAGTAAGTAGATCTTAAAAGGACACGGAATATAAGAAGGACTCTAATTCGGGAATTAAAACGCCCAACCGATTAGCGAATCCTTCAAAATCCAAAAAGACTAGTTAAAAATAAATACCTTATGTTTAACGACAAAGGAGCAAAACACAAGAATGAAGCTCGAGACTACAATATGAGGCTTTTATAGTAATCTGAATTTTCTTCGCGAAACTTTGTTATTTAAAAATCGGGTTATTAGAGTCTCAACAGAAATTGCCCAACTGAACAAAAGAACAAGCAAAAGCTAAAAACCAAGAACAAAGCAAAAGCTAGAAACTATTAAAAGACTTTAAAATTTTATGCTACTTTTTTGGTGAACAATAAAAAATCATGAAGGCGTATATGGTAACAAAATTGTTGCGGATAACCTCTACCAGGGATCGCGCCGACAGAAAACAAATAGCCGATTTTCAGGAATCGTGAACGGGTCAGCGCTAGTGTTCGGCGTGGTTCGGTACTTTTCGGTATCAGGACTTTTCGGTACTCCCGGTACCGGTACCGAAAAAATCTAGTCTGCGCGATCCCTGCTATCTACAATCTACTAGCTATAATTTGTGTCTTGTTACAGTTTTCTCAAACTTGTTGACAAATAGCCCCACACCTTCTATAAAAAGTTCATCATCAGAATTAATTCTCATCATCCTCCTCCTCATCACACCAATCTTCCCCTACTTCCACACACCAATCTTCCTCATCAACTCCTTTTCCCTTGTCTGGATGAGTTTGAAGCTCTGAGCTTAAACTTAAATCATCAAAACCACACCAATCTTCGTCTTCTTCAGCCCCTTGTTCCATGTCAGGTTGAGCTTGAGGATCAGAGCTTGAACCTAGATTTAACTGAGTATAGTAAAGCAGCTGGACTATAGCTATTACTCTCCTTTAGCTAGTGCAAAAGGTTAATCGGCGGCTCGGAGCGAACCAGCATCTTCAGTAAACCGGACGGATGAGTAGCCATTACACCACGCCGCCTACTGCATAGCCTTAGGATATAAGATAGGAAATTAAGACTTAGGAATTAAATAGCTATATGCTTTACAGTATATACAAACTTTTTGTTTTGAAAATAAAATTTTATAAAAAAACTCCATTCTACCTTCATTATCAAAATTGAAATGATTTTCTTGACGTTTTTTAAACGAGTTGCTGTAGTCTAATGTCTTTTTATGGGTCGGATCTTAAAAAATATAAATACTCTATTAAATAGAAAAATTTATTATTAAGAGATAAACAACAGGAATTAAACATTCGAGACTCGAATCCTGCTAGCACGCCATTTTATGAATCAATGGACACCTCTAAGCACGGGATTGAGGCAACCATGAGTGTAAGTTTTGTGTTATCTGAGAGCCGTCTAATAATTTTCGTAGAACCAACAACTAAATGTTTTAAAGGCTAGCTGGATCTTCCTGCCCTCTTGTGTGGCAAATGCCCGGTTGGTGTCCTTCCTACCTGTCCGCAAATAAAATAGCTGTTTCTCTCCTTCAGATAGTGCAAAAGGTTAATCGGCGGCCGGATGCGAACCAGCATCTTCAATAGACCGGACTGATATATTATCCATTACACCACGCCGCCTACTGCATATAGAAAGCTTATAGAAACCCGAATATAGAATTAATACCAGCATAATCTTGCTCTTCGTCATCTTCAGGAATTTCCTCTAAACGGCTCTGTTTCTCTTTAGGTTTATTAACTATAACAAGATTTTCGTAGAATTTATTTTCTTGATGTGATTTTATCTCTCTTGCTACCTCTTTCACTACAAATTCATACTTTTTATTTTTATTTATATATTTTGAAATTAAAAGATTAATTTGAGTTTCATGTAGCTTTTCAAATTTAGTTGCAATTTCGTTATAGACGATGTCTTAAATTATTAGAAAATTTCCTCCTCTTTCCTCTTATAGTGTTAATTGTAAGAAATTATAAAACCACCTAGTTTATCGGATATAATGTCCAATAGTAGTATATATCAGGAATCTAGCCGACCCGATTCCCGAAAATCGGGAATTGGATTTTTATATCAGCTAGATCCCTGGTGTATATAAATCTCCTATAAAATTTCCAGATTAATTGGACAACCAGAACCTAAAAAAATCAGAATAACACTAGGTGGTTTTATAATTTCTTAACTCAACATATCCCTCCTCAAAATTAGGAAATAGTAATTTACCCCAAATTATTCTCTTAACTTCCTCATTATAGTTATCAACCTCCCTTTTGTCTAAATTCTCGTCTAGAGCAAAAATTGAAGAAGGATTCGTCTCAAGTTTCTCTATCAAAGAGTTTATTGTTGTTTCCGCAAATTTTTCTTGTTGTTAAAAAATATATATTATATTTAAGATTAATTTAAAAAAATTTTTTTTGTAAGTAATTAAAACAACATAGGTACCTTTATTTGCAGCACAAAATAAATTTAATTTAAATAAAATAATAGCAATTAATAAAAAGAATTTTTGTTGCATTTTTAGCTAACCTATATGTATGTTTATTTAATTATTAAATAATATATTTTAATTAATTATTTTGAGAAAGAATATTCTGAATTTATGAAAATAATATTTTACCGAGTTTCGGAAATTAAATTTAAAAATTTCAAGTTTTTTTTGAAATTTTTTAAAATTCTTTACTGAAATCTAATTTTAAATTAAATTTTATTTTTTAACCAAAGTTATCCGATAATTTTAAATTAAAAAATATATAGTAAGTGCAGGAAATGCCTTGTATAGAGGTAAAAAATGCCTATGGAGAGAAATTAAATAGTAAAAATCAAAAATTAATTATTGAATAATTGAAGAGAGGTGAAGGTGGATAATTTAAATACAAAATTGTATAAATATCCATTTTAGAAAAATATTTTTTGAAAAAAAATTTAAAAAGAATAACATATAGCCTTCTTTATCTTCCTTTAAAAGGCAGCTTAAAGTCGGAATATTTAAAAGAGAGGCGTAAAGGCGTAAAGCCGCCAAAGGCTAGACTGATCAATTGATTAAAAAATTAATTTTTAATTAAATTATGTCTAAGAAAAATTAAAAACACGAAGGAATATTCAAAATTAAATAAAAAATTATTTTTTAAATAAAAATTTATTTAAATTTATTATTAGTCTCATAATCGTCTCAGAAACACCATACCGTATTTCCTCTAATAGAACGACATGTCGTTTTATTTTTCAACCTCCCTCTAGACTGTCGTTCTATTAAGGGCTGTCGTTCTATTAAGGGCTGTCGTTCTATTAAGGGCTGTCGTTCTATCTTTCAACCTATTTTTTACACTGTTTATGAAATTTTTATTAAGATTTATATCATTATAATAATTTTATTAATGAAGAAAAATAGTTAAATTTTCCCATCTAATAGAGGCTGTCGTTCTATTTCTCAACCTCCCTCTAGACTGTCGTTCTAATAGGGGTTGTCGTTCAAATAGAGGCTGTCGTATTAGAGGAAATACGGTATATTCTTCAATAACTACACTGGGTAATTATTGTTTCGATCTTTCGCTACAGGGAGTAATTAATCGAGGTAGTGTTTGTTTCCAATCCATCGATAGATGTTGTTTAATGGAAGTGGGGGTAATTATTATTTGGGGTAATTATTATATGTATATTATTTAATACAGGTTGCACTTCTAAAAGAATTGAAGAAAAACTAAATAAAACTTAAATCTAAAAAAGGCATCAAATGTGACTTAAAATTAATAAAAATATTTAAATTAATAATTAACTGTCAAAAAAATTTTTCAATTTTTATAAGTTACATAAAATCAAATCAGAATAAAATATTCTACATAAAATTAGGTGGTTCAATCCAATCAACTTCCTCCTTCTTCTTTTCTTCTTCAAAAAATTCTTCCAAGTGTAAATGAGGATCAACCTCAACCCATTCATTATCTTCTTTATACTCTTCCTCCGTGTTTTCCGGATTTTGAGGGGAAGGAGGATGGATTCCATGGTGTTCTCCTTGATTTTCCCCTTTACCTGGAGAAGGCCTCGATCTATAAGAGGTTTCGGGAGATTTCTTTCCAAGCAGCTCTTTTTGACTTCCTTCTTTAATGACCAGAGGCTTCAAATCAATAGACAAATTTTTAGGAATTTTATATACATTAAGGAGTCCAAGATGTTCTCCTTTACCTTCTTCTTTAATGAGGGGAAGCTTCGAGGTACAATCGTCTTTAGACTGATTTTTAAGAGTTTTATGGCTTCCATGATGCTCTCCCTTATGTTCTATGATGGGATGGACACATTCCTTTTCGGTTTGATAGTCTGTTGAAGAGAAAGGGATCAAATTCTCAAGTAAAAATAAAACTAAAATTCACCTTTATAATTAGCATTGAAGCGATCGAAAATCGACTTGAATATTTTATGCACATCAGCTTTAGAGCTATTAGTTTTTGTATCATGATATTCTTTTTGACTTCCCTCTTTAGTAGAGGGAAGCTTCAGAGTAGAATCGTCATTAGACTGATTTTTAGGAGTCTCTACAACCGTCAGGGCTTTACAAGATTTAGGTGTAAAATGATCCTCTTTAATATTTTGTAATGCAATGTATAAATCGTCATAAATCTCATCTGGGGCAATAGCAGTTAAAGAGGAATCAACTGGAAATTAAAAAAAATTTTTTTATTTGGGGAAATTTGTGTGATTATGATTTCTCTGGCCACACTAAATATCTCAGGCTAGGAGTGGTAAAATAAAAGCAAGGTTTTGTCGTTTCAATAGCTTTCAGTCGATAGAGCCTCTCCAATTATTTAGGCAAGGACCAGTAGGTCTCAGTAAGGACCAGACAGTAACTCTCCCTCTTAGCTCTCAGTTCACAGAAGCTCAATAATAGTACACACTTTTATCGAGGACGTAGGTTATCAATATAGGTATACATATTTCCTGCTTAACTTAATAAATAAATAAATAAATAATTATTACCTTCATGCTCCTTTTCTTTATGCTGATCATCTTTACTGTTTGTTGGCAAAACTTTTGGATTTTGCTTGGTTTTATGATTAACTTTTTGCTTATTTTCATTATCAATTTTACATTTATCATTCCAAAAACCTGCTAGCATTACTAATATTTCATTATACTTTTCTAGTTTTCCCCATATCAAGCTCCATAATTTATCACTTCCTTTTTCTGATGGAAATTTATCCATAATTATTTCTTAATTAATTTGATTATTATTAGTCCGAATTCTGGATTTGTAACTAAAGCCGGATCGGACCCGGACAGACTTTTCTAAATTTATCCAGATTTGGGACCCAAACTTAAAAGAAACGTGGGCGCTCCGGCACCGGACAATAATTATTATTTAGTTTCAAGAATCTTTGCTTTATTTTTCTTTTATAAGTATTGAAATGTTCTAATTAAAGCATTGTATCTTACAATACCGTATTTTCTCGATTAATTCCCCTCCCTCGAATAATTCTTCCTCTCGATTAATTCCCCATGCTAGAGTTGGGTTGAAACAATAATTCCCCACCACCAAATACCCTACTGCACGTTCAAATGCAAAAACTCGAATAATTCCCCTCCCTCGATTTTTAGTTAACCTTGTTCCCCATGCCACGGATAGGGCTGAAAAATAATTCCCCAGGGGAATTAATCGAGAAAATATGGTAGGGAACTGAATAAGCGTATTCTAGATATGAGCGGCTAGAGTCGGGCCTTACTTAAAGCATATACACAGGAACTTAAAATAGGCAGAGAGTCCAACCAGGGTTTCAGTGCGGCTAATTAAAAAGAGATACTTGTAAATATTTTCTTCACATCTCTTCCTTCCATCTTTGAAGAGGATATTTCTACAAACTCCTCTTTTTCTACCAATTTATAAAACAAAGAGGGTTTTTCTGTTATCTTTTTAATTAACTCAACAATTTCTCTATTTATTTGTTTTTCGTTAACTTGAGAAGTTGAAGCTGCTAAAAATGAAAAATAGGGACAGGCAAAATTATTTAAAAGACAAACTTGGAGGGGGTGCAAAACAAAATAAATTGAAGCAAGAAAAGAGACAAACAAAAAATAAAAATTTTGGAAACATTTGATTAACCTAAACATTTAAAAAATATTTTTAAAATTTAATATTTAGTTTTCCGGAAAGGGCAATTCGAGGTAGACATGTTTGACCAACAAAACAGGCGTATAGCCGTTAAAGGCTAGACTTGTTAATTAATTAAATTAGAGGTAAGCAGGATCGCGATCCCGTCATAAAATCGGGATTTTGGAATAATGATCCCGATTCTGAGTCCGGTCTCGACTGTTGGATCGGGATTGGCCAAAATCGGGATCGGGATTCAAAAACCCGGGATAATCCCACCCAATCTCGACCGGGATCCCGATTCCACTTAGCTCTATTAAAAATTAATTAAAAATTATTTTTAGAAAATTCTTTAAAGAAAAATTAAAATAGTGTGAATATTTACTAAAGAATATTCAGAATTAAATAAAAAAATTTTTCTTAAGGATAGACATTGTCTAGAATAGAGCCATTGTTGTCTCAGGAATCATATGAATAAATGCACTTTTCAAAGGAATTGAAGTAAAATGAAGAAAAAAATTTAAAATTTAAAAAAGGCAATAAAATGTGACTTCGAATTAATTAAAATATTTAAATTGTAATTTAATTCAAGTTGGAAATAGTTTTTATAATTTCCGGAAATTAACGTAAAGCAGCTGGGCTATAGCTATTTCTTTCCTTTAGCTAGTGCAAAAGGTTATTCGGCGGCTGGGTGCGAACCAGCATCTTCAGCAGACCGGACTGATGTGTTATCCATTCCACATCCTTAGGAATTAAATAGCTATATGCTTTACATTACCTAAGTAGGCATGTTTCCCGTAAAGAAAGATTTAATATTAGAGAATATTAGAGCTGAAAAATCGCAAATCCGGGATTCTATAAAGGGATTTTTTCCAAAATGTTGAACGGAACGGGATCTCGAGTAATTAATTTCTTAAATCTCGGTAATCCCTTTAAATTTTTTTTTCCTCTTGATTCCGGGATGTCCCGTTAAATCCCGTACGAGTTCCCGCCCCGTGCCGGACTCTGCTTATAATTATGTTTTCCGGGAAAAGTAATATTTAATAAATTATGTTTTCTTGTTAAAAACCTCGCAAATTTATACGATTTTAAGAAAAACAAGTGCCATTCATATTGTAACGGAAGCGAGACGTGCCTGGCTATTATACACAAAATAAATAAATAAATCGCAACAGCGCCACAGACTTTCTCGTTGGGAAAATAAAAAAATAAAAGTCGGAAAAAGTGCAATTAAATGTTTCCTTTTTTAGTGATAATCTTTAGAAATCGACAAAAATATTTATTTGATAGACAATGTCTAAATATGGGCCTAGATAACAGGAAATGTCTAACGAAATCTAAATAAATTAACGTTGAACAGCTAAACAGATGTTTATGGGAGACTTTTACAAATCTAAATAATAATTACCCTCTTTCGTACAATCGCCCTCTTTAGATTAATTACCCCCTAAGGGAGAGGTTGAAACAATAATTACCCTGGATAATTTTTTGAGCTTTCTGAAAAGTCAAAAAAGGAAAAGTTTTTAAAAATTCACGAGCAAACGGACGCTCGAGATAACGAAAATAAATCGTAGAATAAGTAGTAAAATATAACAATAAAGTACAAATTATTTGAGAAATTAAAAAAAAAATAAGAAAAGTTTCATCTCGTTGGGAATGTTGCGCAAGTCGGAAATGACTGACTGCATTTTATTTTCTCAAAGCTGTGAAATAAAATATTAACGGAAGCGAAACGTGACATCAACTGATGAAAAGCCTGCAAAATTTAACTTTAACAAATTTTTAGGTAATATTAGAACAGTGATATTATCATTAAATAATTTATTTTAGATTGAATTGCATATGTTCAAGTTATTAAGAATTTAAAAAACGATTTTTTTTAAAGAAAAATATTTCAAATATAGATTTTCCTGAAAAACATCATATAATATTATTGTCATTCTTCGAAAAGAACATTTATATGTAATATGTATAAAATTAATTATTGGAGTACAACCCCAAGGTCCGCAGAGCTATAACTTCGTTTCGAATTGTCGAATCTAGAACGCCCTGGTATGGTTCGATTCAGCTCGTCGAGACGCATCAAACCATATAAGGCGGCCCGGATTCGATAATTTTGAACGAGGTTATAGCTCGGCGGTAAATTTAGTTCGGGGTAGTTTGGCCTGCTCCCCTTATTATTGCTTCCAGTATTCATTTTCCGGAAAACACATACCGTATTCTCTCGATTAATTCCCCTCCCTCAAATAATTCCCCTTCCTCGTATACAATAATTCCCTTCCCACAAATACCCTATTGAACATACAACTTTCAAAACTCCAATAATTCCCCTCCCTTGAATAATTCCCCATCCCATGGAGGGCTGAAAAAAAAATTCCTCAGGGGAATTAATCGAGAAAATACGGTAATAGTTAAATTGTTTTTTGGAAACTGTTTAAAACCTTTATGTTTTCCGGGAAAAAACATTATAATAATAAGATCCCCATCAATCAACTACTAAATCCAACATGCCTAACCATGCCTTTTTGTTCTTAGTTTATACTTCTCTCTTATTTAAAAGAAAGGATATATCTTTACATTCCTCAATTCAAACAAATCCTAAAAATCTGAGAGAAAAACAGCTGTTTCCAATTTTTCGGCAAAAGTTCAGATTATACGGGGAAAGAGAAATATGTATTTATATATAAAAAATAAAAAGAAATATTTTTTCTTCTATTAATTTTCATGCTTTTTTTTTTGTTTAATTTATTTATTATTCTTTTGGTCAGCCATTTTATTTGATTTTTTAATAGTAATAAAAATCAGCCCAATAAACGAAAATTATTGAGAATCAAAAAATTTTTTTAAAGATTTCTAAAAAGGCAGTAACTCTTTTTTATAATCCATTTACATAAAAATAAACTGAAAATTTTTTCCTTTCCCCCTAAATACTGCTTTTGTTTCCGGTAGAGCCCTTTTATGAAGATGCATAAAAACACTTCATTCAAGTATATTTTCCTTTTTAAACTCTTGTCATGTTTATTTAAAAAAGTTTATTTAGGAACTAATAAAAAAATTTTTTAATAATTAATAGAGTTTGAACAGCCCGGAAACCGATATTTTGATGAAATCCGCGGGGTTTTCGAAAATTTTTCTGAGTCTTCGAAAGTTCAACGTGGAGAAGAATCCCTGATATCGTGCCCGGCAATTTGAAAAGATCAAACTCCAAATAATTAAAATAATGAGTTGTCAGTTAAATAATGAGCCCTTTGCGCATTTTTCAATCTTTTTTATGTATGTATTCGAATTTTAGTTAGAATTATTTTACATTTAATAGAGTCAATAGTTCAAGCTGTTTTCCATTTAAAAAATAAATTTTGATTTTTGCAATTTTTTAAAAATTTTTTTAAAAGAAATGTATAAATGTATTCACCTGAAATTTTTAAATATTATTTTCTTAAAAATTAAATTATTAATTTTAATCCTTTCCTTAAAAATGTTGGTAATCTCAGAAATAGAAGCTTTATTTATTAGCAAAACTCGAACTAAACGTTCACCGGATTCAGAGAGTATACAGAGATGGAAGTTGGCTTTTAGTGGAGGTAATTGAATGAAAATTATTTTCAAAAATAAATTTAAATAAATTTAAAAAGATCTTTCCACCCCTTTTGCCTCTTCCACAAAATTACCCTCAATATTAACGTGCAATTGGGCATTACATGAATTATGCCTAAAACATGTTTCGTGTAGAGAATTGTGGGTACTTTTCAGGCGTAATTGTGTTGTTGATGCGCAGAACAATTGCAGAATGAGCAACAAGTTTTTATTTTAAAGTTTATTATTTACATAGGTTTAAACTTAAGATTTCAAGTTTACTTATAAGTAAGTAGAGTTGGAATAAGTAGAGTTTGAACTAGAGTTGGACTCCAAACTTGAGCCCCATACCCAGTTCCTAAACAATTTTTTCACAACTACCCCCGACCCGAACCCTCCCCCGAAGCATCTTGAAGACCCCGCTCATAGACACACCCGCCCCGAGTGACCGGAGTTCACCCTAGTTTAAACATAAGAATTCAAGTTGCTATTAGGTTAGACTTTCAATTGTAAACTTAATATTTTAAGTCTGTCATTGCTTTTATTAAGCTCATTTGTCATTAAGTTATAATAGCTTAAGTTTATATTTTCTAGAAATGACTGCTGGCAATCTTATGAAGGAATTAGTTGGACAGGTCTCGGAGCATGTACATGCCCAGGAAATAATTCAGACTGCCACTGGATTAGACTCCAAACAACCTATAATAAATGCATATGTAAGCAAAAAATTCGAAAAATTAATTTTGGATTTTAGTTGAATTAAACAACGATGCTTCATGGCATGTTCAATTAAACAGTCTTGCTCAATACTCTGCTAACCGGAGAGGATCAGGGCTCCCATCTATATCAACAAGTAATCCTTTAACGAGTATGAAAGTGCCAACAACCCCTTCTTATGAGAAAGTTGAAACAAAAATTGAAAATGAAATGGAAAATAAAAGAAGACAAATGTTAGCTAATGAGGCGAGGTTAGCCAGAATTAATGCTCAGGAACAGAGGAAAGTTCAGCTAATGGCAGAACAGGAGATCGAGAAAAGGAGAAGAGAACAGTTTAAGAAGGATAATGAGGGAGCCAATATGGACAATCACGGCAATAATCAAAATTATAAGAAAAATATTCAAGAATTAAGACAAAAACCTACACCTTCTACTCAACAATTAAGCCAAGAAGCAACAATTAAATTTAAAAATGTGATACTCAAAGATGAGAAGCCAAGAAAAAATCTAGCAAAAACAAGGCCAATTAATCCTAGTAATGGAATAAGTAGAAAAGAAAAGTTAGACAATGAGAATAATTTTAACGAACAAAAAGAACAACAAAACAAAGTTTCCGAACAAAACAAACATCAACAAAATAACCATCAAAACATGTTTGAGAGACTAAACGAACATAAGAACATGTCTGAAGTTTTAAACGAGTCAGAATTGCAAAACAAACTCGAGAAAAACATGTTTGTCGAGGAGAAAAACAAATCAGAACAAAAACAAATTTATCAAAAACACAGGATTAAAGAAACACCAAAAACAAATAAAACATCGATTATAAAAACATTTACACCGCCAACATTACATTCCAACAACAAAATCAGAAATAATTCATTAATAAAGCCTTCCGCAAAACCAATACAAATTTTTCCGACACAAGTTGAATTATTAAATAAAAATAAATTAATTATACATATTTACAATTCAGACAAACGAACATTTGGTAACACAAGCAGAAATACCACCTACTGCAAAAATTACTGAATTTATAGAGAAAGTTGATCAAAACAGGGAGGAAAATCAGAACAAGGAGGAAAAGCCACTTGTTGGGAGTAATATTACTTTTGGTAATTTAATCTCAAAAATATTTTCTAATTTCTTCTTTAATTTTATTCAACCTCTGTTGCATTTACCTCTTCTTTCAACATTCTTTTTCTTTTATTTTCTAATATTTTTTTCAAAAACAAATATTTCCCTTTACTCACTAATTAGGCTTTATTTTCACCAAAAAAGGCCGCTAAAAGCTTATAAACACACTTAACATATTTACATTAAAATGCTTATAAGAAAGGGCAATTACTTCCTACTTTTAAGCAGTTTTAAAAAATATTCATAAATTAAAAATCAGAATTACTAGAAAATATAAATAGTTTCTCAATCATGATAAAAATCATAATCTTAAACGACAAGTTGAAAATCAGAATTTCAAAGCAACAAATTGGAAATCAGAATTTTAACAAGTGAACAACATTTAAAAATCAGAATCTTACGCAAACTTGATGAAAAACATGTTTTTCAAACATAATAAAAATCAGAATTTCAAACAAACAAATTACATATCAGAATTTTAACCAAACAAGTTGGGAATCAGAATTCCAAACAAACTTATATTTTCAGAATTTTCATTTTTTCCTCACATCTTAAACACTAATATTTGCATTTTTACGTGTTAGAGTATATTTAAATGTTTTTTGCCGTTCCATCACAAGTACTAAAAGTTTTCGCAATTGGCCCCTCCACACACTTGAAAGCTTAAAATCCTTAAAAGGCATAAAAGGGGAGGAATGCCGTAAATAAGTAAAGAAACCAAAAAAACTATTTATTTACTTTAAACAAACATATAAAAATAAATTTCCGTAAAAATCTAAAAATAAAAAAAAATAATTTTTTTTTAATAAAATGCATTATTTTCTCCCTTCCATTTTTCTTCTAAATATTCTAAAAATATTAATAATTATAATTTTGCAAATATCCCTTATTTCTTCAATTTTACTAAAATTTTATTCAATTGGTATTAGAATTATTCAAAAATTAATTTTTCATTAAAAAAATATTTTAGATGCCCCCAACATTGCAATAATCCCAACATGCCCTCAAATAATTAGAATTTGTGAAAAAGACGAGACAACAGCTTGTAATTGGCATTTAAGGCAGTTTAAAAAATATTTTTTATATTAATTTTATTATAAGGGGCGAATAGCCTCATAAAAATGCAAACTTAAAACAAAAACTTGAAACAAAAACATATATTTTAAGTGAACTTCAAATAAAATGTCCACAAACATTTGACGACGAAAACAACAAAAACAATTGTTTGTTAAAGAAAAGAGCCCCTCAATGCTCTGCTGCTCTTAGCCGTTTTGTTAGATTTGTTTCTGCTCCTTTGGTAGAAGCTATGCTTTTTTGCAATCCTTCCACGATTAATGAAGGGACGGAAGAGAAAATAGTAATTATTTAAAAATTTTTTTGGGGAATAATTAAAAATAAAAAAAATTTAAAAAGTTGCCCTCTGTTCTCCAATTAAATACAAAAAAATGTTCGTCAGATTTAACCAATTCAAATGAACAAAAACAACAACAAACACGTTGGAGTTGCACACAGTTTGTGAAAACATGTTTAAACAAAATATAAACAATGTTTTTAGAACAGCAAAGATGTGTAAAGCACAACCTCGTTGCAAGTAAATAATTAAATTAAAACTTTCCGGAAAACATACGGAAGAATTACAAACATTTGTTTTGCAAAATGTTTTTGCAAAACAATTCAAAAATTCCTGAAAACATTTTCCGGAAACTTTTATTATTTTTCAGTAAAACAATGAAGTTTTCCGGAAAATTCCTGAACAAGAATTGTTTTATTTAAGTTTTCCGGAAAATTACTTTTCCTTTATTTCATAATAATTAAATATTTTGGAAAACATTTTCCGGAAACTTTATTATTATTTTTTCAGCCATTATATAAACAATTTATTAACTTATTGCCCAACATCCAACACCACTTCTCCCTATGCCTCACCTTCTTGCCTGCTACCAGATAACCCCACTTCTCTACGTAGATGTCGTTCAGCATTAACCAAATCTAGAGGAACATGGCTCGACGAACCTTGTTTTTGTAAATCTAATGGAGGGGGTGATTTTAAGGAATGTAAAAAATGGGAGATGACACTTTGGCCTAAGCATCCATGTATTGGTGAAAAATAGAAATATTTTTTTTTTGCCATAATTTCTGTTTCTTTCAGAAAAAGTAGCAACAGATTTCAACCAACTTTATATTGACGGATATATAAAACTTGACCATAAAAGAAGGATTAAAATAAATACTAATAATACCGTTACTTTACCTAAAAAACAAATAACAAAAAATATGGAATTTGGAAGTATTGAAAGGGGAGTATTTTTACTTGAAGAGGATAAAGGAGGGAAGAGTTTGGATAAAGAAGAGAATATTATTAAAGAGAAAATTAACCAAAAATCAACCGAAAAATCAAACGAAAAATCAGACGAAAATTTTGAAAATAATGATGGGGAAGGAAGGGAAAATGATAATCCTCGATGGAGATTAATGACAACAAAAACAGCTACACCCCCACCAAAAGATGAGTCCGAGATTGATAATAAAAATAAAAATGTGGAGGAAGAAGATGAAAAAGAGGGTAACAATAAAAATAAAAACAAGCAATTATTAAGCTATTATTTGGACAAAAAAGAAGAAAATGAAACAGAAAATAACATTGATAAAGTAGAATTTATTAAAAAACGTAAACGACCGATTGGGAGAAAAATATTGGGTAATAAAAATGGATATAATAATACTGAACAAATTGATGTGAATGAGTTTCAAACACCGAAAACTACAAATGAAGGTTTGAATAAAAACTTTAAAAGCAAGATAAACTTTGAGTGTTTGAACGACTAATATATCAAAAATAGGAAAAACAAACAAAACATAACTAAGCTTGAAAACAGAGAAACAATACAAAACCTCGAACAAAACATGAAAATAAGACGAACAAAACATTATTAAAACAAAAACCCACAAACAAAACATTTCAAACAGAAAAACATAAAATTAAACTTAAAAACAAACAAACAAAACAAGTTGCAGAAAACAAGTTTTAATGTTATAAAACAAGTTGCAGAAAGAACATAAATTAAACTTTAAAAACATTTAAGTAAACCAACAAAACAAGTTGTAATTTTTTAAATGTTTTAGGGCGTGGTTGTCGAACCAGGAACATCGATGGAGAATGGGTAGAACACTATACTGATTCAATATTTCGTCAATATCACGATTGGTCAGGCCGTTGTTCAAGTTGGTGTGAATGTGTGGTTAAGGGAAAGGAAGCTGGGAAAGCTGAAAATGCTAGTTCACACACAATACGGTGTCATTCTCTTGGTTGTTTACAAGACCTCCAGTGTGAGACTAAACATACAACAACAGGTTGATTAATTAAATCCGAAAACAGAAATAAAACTTGGAAAACGCAATCTGGAAAAACAAGTTTATTTTTGAAAAGACTATCTTAAAAAACAAACACAAAACGGAAACTTGATAAACAAGTTCATTACACACAAAACTTAAATATTATTTTTATAAAGTATTTGGTCAACGCCTTTATTTGGAAAATCGAGGCGCCTGTCAATGTCATAATGGGCAATTTATTTGTGATAGTTCAGAATTACAGCCTGAATTACAACCTGGAATATATTTAAGTTTAGGGTATTCTCAAGCAGAGGTAGATATTATTAGAGAGAAGGTGCCTAAATTGGTTTTGGAACGAAGCGGCCTTATTAGCCATGTTTGTATTTAATTTTAAAGAATTTTTAAAAAATTTTAGAAATTAAAAATTTTTTTTTAGAAATTTTAGAATTTTTAGAATTTTTTAAAAAAAATTTTAGAGCAATTCACTTATCAAAGACTTAGCCACAAGACTTCAATTTGCTTTAGAGAGGTTATTACCTGGTGGATTAAAGTGTAGATTTGTGGTTGTTGAACATTTTAAATCTGAGCAAGTAATTAAAATAATATTTTTATAAAAAATAATTATTTAATTAAGGTTGTTTTAATGCAAATCCAATGGTTTGGTATTGACCATTCTGCAAATCAAACTCAACCAAAATGGCAAAGTGGAAGGATGGAGAAGGTAAAAATATTAATTTTTAAAGTCAAGATTTTTTTATTGGGAATGAGGAAATAATTAAATTTTAACCAACAAATAATTTTTTGAATGCCTCCTTCTATTTTAAGAGATGCCCAAGACTCTTGATTTTGATCCATGATTTTTTTCGATATTGGTTTTGGGATAAAAACATTGTTCCGTGTCATGTCAGAAATTTTCGATCTACATAAATTTCATAGACATTATAGGGACGGAAGAGGTAAAAGTTTAACACTGGTAGTTCGACAGCTTTTATAAGCTCGTAACAAAATTCGTACTCGTACTTAGGTACGAAATAGGCTGGTACAAAATACGAGGCCAAAATTAGTGTGGTACGAAGTACGAGCAAATCTGAAGTTTATATACAGTGGTCATCGATCCTGCTTTTGGCATTTATTGCAGACCCCTTGCTAACCACTTAAGGTGATTTACCGATTGAGCTTCCAGGGCTTTTCTTCTTTACAATAGGACTTCAAATATCAAAAATACATAAACCCACAAAATATTTACGTATTTTAATTTCTCAGCATTGTTCTCAATATGTCCGCGAGTTAGAATTAAACTTTTGGCTAGAAAAATCAGAAAGGTATCAACTCCTTCTCTCTACTATCAAACAAGTTAGAGTTACCGATTTATTAGATGCTTTACCTTTAAATTCGTCTGTAAAAAGGATACAAATTTTTACTTCTAATTTACTGATATATTTATTAATTTTGATAATTTATAGAAGGATATCTAATTAATTAACTAAACTTAGCTAAATATGCACTAGATGATCTCTTAAATATTTTTACAAGACAGCTGACTTCATTTTTAAATACCACCAAAAATCGGAAATATGCTTGGCCATAGGTTGGGGGTGATGGAAACGTGGCAGTACAGATGATACCTCAAAATTAGTGTTATTCACGACCGATTTAAAACCGAAAATTTTAATATTTTTTGCCAAAATTAACCGTTTTTACAAAATTTAAAAAACCGAAAACTTCTAGAAATGAGCGAATTTTATTATAAATTTTCCCAAAATAAAACCGGTATTTGACCAAAACTTAAAATCGGGAACCGGGTTTTTAAAATTTGGGTTAACATAAAACCGGGGGTACTGGTTAATAACCGGTAGTGAACAACCCTACTCAAAATTTAAGATACCCCTCTTTATTAGGTAAAATTTTTTCAGACCAAGAGAGTAATTAAAAGTGAGGTCCGACTGTTCATATTTTTGTTTAAAATTCTCACTTGTTTATTTCCCGCTCAAAAATAATTAAAAATTATTTTAATCTAAATTTTTTCTTTAATTTTTTAAAATAAATATAATTAAATAAATGATTAAAAATCCAATTAATTTCAATTAAATAATCATTACTAAATTTCATTTAAAATATTTTCAAACGCTAGTATTTAATCCTAAAATCCCCTCAGGCATTGCTGTAGATGTTTCTTCTATTTGAGGAGCATTCTCCTCATTTAAATTAGGTCGAGGCTCCAAACTTGTAATTGAGCCTACTGCAAATTTCCCAGGTAAAGGGCCTCCAACAGCATTTACTTGATCCTGCCTCCTTTTAACTTTAACAACCCAACAACTGAGGAATAGTAGAACAACTACAAGTATAATACCCACCGTTCTGAATTTTTAAATAATTTTTTAAAGATTGTAGAACAATTTATTCAAACAAACCCAAGTATGCCCAATAACCAAGTTAACATATTATCCATTTCTCTAGAACGGCACCAAGGCTGTCCACCTTTATTCCATTCAAATCTATAGCTATTGGGGTACTGAAAATTGGAGAATATAATTTTGGTAGTAAGATTAAAATTTGCGGATGGCATGTACGAAGCATTCCTAGTAACCAGTGTTAGGAAAAATAGTTAGATATCACGGATATAAAATATTTTAAATCACAAACAGCAAAATATTCCAAAACGGTTTTACTTCAATTCAATGTCTGGTCCTAGGGTGTGATTATAATTAGAGACCGAGCCGAGACGAGATTCTCGTACGACACTCCCATTCCGGTCTCTAATTATAGTGAGAGTAGGTTTTATGGACATCGAACCATAATATGCAATACTTGAAACTTATCGAACTCACATTGTAATCAACAACTAGAGAACATTTATATTCAGAATCTCCTTTTATCCAATGAGACTAAAATATAAAATTATAATCAAGAATAAAAATGTGCCTGAAAACATTCAAATCTAGCAACATCTCCTTGCATATAACTTGGAGCTAATGCTGGTGTTTTAATCATATATTCCTACAATAAGAGGAGAAATAATTCAAAAATCATTAAAAAAAACACTTACAGGATATTCAATATTTATAGGTCCACAACTATTATAACTTCTAATTGCTTGTCCCCTATCATGGAAAAAAGCATTCCAAGTATCTTTTACTTCATTCCCCAATACTTCAGCATTTAAAAGAGTAAAATCATAAAGACAAGGAACATTATCTCCACAATGTTGAAGTATTTTGCCTGGATTGTCTGGACATTGAGAAGCCCAATCCCAATAAAGTTGGCCTTGATAAGGTTGCATTCCGACTTTTAATTGAATTGTTTAAAATTATTTATTGTTTCCCCTCCTCTTACGAGTATCTCTAGAAGCTAAATCATTGCATTGTTGTAATATCTGCATTAATACAGAGCCTGTTCTAGGCACAAATCTGTATTGGGGTGTTTCGTAAATTTGGGCAGTTTTGTAGATTGGTTCGTTTTTCATTGCGGCCTCTGGGAAGGCTTCGAACTTTTTGTCTTCCTCTCGGCTGGTTGTGAACCTAAAAAATATTTTTATGGGCTGTGAGGGAAATTCAACTTGGTTAATAATATTAATTATAAGGGTGTTTGTCAGGATGGTTTAAAAAATATTTTTTATCCAAGGAATAAGGAACAAATGTATCTATCAGACAAAACAGGCCTCAACAAAATATCGAGGTATTCCTTCTGTAAAATGCCCTGGCTTGCTCCTATAAGGTGTGAATTTGAGATACCTTCAAACACTCCTATTCAGTCCCAGCCCCTGTCTAATTCTACTCTATTTAATAAATTCCCTTACATATTATCAGTAGGTATCATATACTGATTTAATGTTTGTTGTTGATAATCAGTAAAACGTTCTCCAGACCCGGGTATTCTATAGTAAGTAATTATTTGTTGCCGAATTGATTCAGAATTAACTTCATTTAAAGTCAGAGTGCTGTATATAGAGCCTGTAACTGTGTCAGGGAATGGGCGCATTAAACCTGACACTCGGGGCAAATTATAACGTTGACGCATTTCTTGATCTCGTGTTTTATCTCCATCTGGTTGCTTTTTTAATTAATTAATTAAAAATAAATAAATATTTATTTATTTCCCCTACCACTCCATATTGAGGAGGAACACTTAAAGCAATATCCAAAATACCCATAGATTCTTGATACATTGGCATTCTGTCAATATCAACAGAATAACTTTCTCTGATTCGAACACCAATTTGGGCTTCCTCCAAAACTACATAAACTTCTGGTTGGCCTCTTTCCACGTTATTTACATAAATTAGAACTCCTGAAAGTTTGGAGTAAGTTAAGGGATATGACTCTTAAATTTACCCTTAAATCGTTGCAACCTCATTGTGTCAAAATATCGAAGTATATTTCCAATAATAACAGAAGTACGATAGCGAAATCGTCTAGTATCTCCTCTTGCCAACACTAAGACTCTCTAAAAAGGAGATATATAATAATTAATAACTGTTAAATTGTCGGTTCCATTAAACGATACTCTCAAAATTATATACACCTTAGTTCAAAAACGTTCTTAACATTATATTATTGGTTATCTGGGGACTATTTAGTGTATCTAATGAGGACTATCTAATTGCTCTTGAGAGAGTTGACGAAATTTCTAAACCTCCAAGTGGATATCTTATAGTCCGACCGAGATTAGATTCCTGGGCATTCTCAATTTTTGATTATGGTTAATGACCACGGAAACCCAGCAGAAACTAACTACAAGTAATAAATAATAAAAATTTGCCTCAGTCCCAGTAGCCTCCAAAGCAATTCCAGTAATTACAGTAGCATTTGTAGGTTGAACTAATTGCTCTTGAGATAGATAACGGCCTAGCATACTAAAATCTACACGTCTATTGGGATAACGTTCCAAACGAATTTGGATTCGAACTTCGGGATTATTTATTGTTTTGGGAATGTGGAGAAGTGTGTAAACACCAGGCTCGTTAAAAACAAATTTGTCGTTGTCTATAGTGTGGAAAGTACCAGCACCCATTGCTTCCCCTATTTTTAAAAAAGGAAATTTTTGAGAAAAAATTCTTCAAAAAACCAATAGCTGGTGGTTGATATTGTTGACATCCACTACTTGGCCTTCTCCAATAAAAAAGTTGGCAACGAAATTTGGCAAATTTACAACAAAGAAAATAAGGCATATAATCATGGTGAAAGGCAGAAAGGCCAGGAACTTCGAATTGACCCATATATGGAGGGGTACCAAATTCATAGGCTCTCAGTGGAAAGCCTGGATTATAGGGAGTTTCTTCAATTACTTTAATGACTGGTTGATATGTTGTTTGCATTAAAAATCCTTTTTTAAAATTTTTAGGGAAATTTTATAATTATTAGAGTGTGGCTACTTCTAAATTCTGACATAGTAGATTCTGTGATAGCCTTATACCAATTTAATGGATATCCCCCTCATTTGAAGGGATATCATTGGATTTACAGGTAGCTACGTTCTTATGTTACGGGCCTCAAATGCCCATTGACATTTACATAAAATAAAATACAAATTTGACCGTATCTCAATCATGACAGAACTTAGTTGCCACCCTAATTTAAAGTTAAATTACCCTTTTCATCATAACAACAAACTTGTCCATAATGTGTTGGAAATCGTCTTTAAGAAAATAAAAATATATAAACTTGTTCTGTTCAAAATAAGAAAACTAACGTTCCCCTATCTTGACCATCCCTTCCATAATATCCACCACCAAAAGAAGTTCCTTCACCTCCCGTTTCCGGCCCTCTATCTCTATAAAAATCTCCTCTAGTATATTCACTATATCCATAACCATAATCGAAATGCCTGCCGGAATAAGAGCCGTAAATGTTGGATGACTGGAAATTGAAGGGGGGAATAAAGAGTGTGAGAGAAAGGGGAAAATAGCTGTTAAAATAGCTGCATTAAGGATTTCAAGGTTCTTAGCACCAAGAGTAAAAGGGCCAAATGGGCATATTCACTAAACTTTTCGATTTCCCACAAACTTGTCCATATGTCTTGGAAATTCCCGGATTTGGGTCCTATTTACGAAGACTTTTTGTTTCGAAACAGCTCTGGTGTGGATATAAAAAACAAAAAATTACACTCATATAACAATTCTTAGCCCCAATCATAGAAGTACAGGTTATATCTCTAAATGTTTGTGAACAACGTGGATGAGGCATAAATCGACCCAAGTCGAATTTGGCCTGATTTTCCATACAAGGACAGGAAGCATTTGTTTCTACATCTCGAATAAAGCTTTGAAATATTTGGAATTAAATCCAAAAAGTATCAGAGTAACAAACTTCCATTGAGCCCCATCTTCATCAAACCAATCATGACACATTTCTTTTGCTTTTTGAGCAATAAATTCTTGTTGAACGTCTTGTTCTTGACGAGAAAATGTTGTTGTTTCATATCGAGGATTTCCAATAGTCCAAAGCCAGTGAAGGGAAATTGGGGCAGAAACAAGGCTGATTAATGAGATGAAATTAATTTTCTTGGTAAAAAGTCACATGATCTTGCTAGGCAAGGAAGGAAAAGGGGTATGAGAAAGATTATAGTTAGGGTTGCCAAAATGGACCGACTCGGACCGAAAGATCGAGTCGGGCCTAGATGTTTGGCCCGAAAAAGACTCGTTCCGGCCGGACTCGATAAAGTTAGGCCCGAAAGTGACTCGTACCGGCCCGACTCGATAAAAACAAGCCCGAAAAAAAATGCCTCGACCGTCGGCCCGACTCGAAAACGGCAACCCTAATTAGAGTATTTAGTTATTTGGAGGTTACTTATACATATGAGTTATTTAGTTGAGGTAGGCTGAAGATTCTGCCCTCCCTCCATTTCTTATTCGATGTCGCCTTTGGGACCTTAGGAGCCTCTTGTGCCCTCTAAGATAATAATTACCCGGAAAGAAGCTGAGGGGCTAGAAACCCAGCTTGATCGTTTGTCCGTACAGGAGATAATTTTAAATATCCAACTCTAAAAGTAAAAAGTTCATTCATTCTTTCCCAATCATTCATGTACCTTTAAATTAAATAAATTTTTAACTTAATTTCTCTAAAAAACCATTGTTCAACTTGATTTAAATTAATTCTCTCTTTCTGTGCATTCCATCTATACTCATAAGTGTTTCTATTAGAATAAGTTGCTAATCTACAAAGAACTCGAAGTTCGGGGCGGAATTTTTTTATCTAAATTTAAACATAAAAAACAAGTTCGACTCCTGAGGCATATTTGCCGATAAGATGTTTAACTGTGCCAATATGTAAAACACAAGACATCGCCCCTGTGAAGGCGATGTACCGTAAACGGTTAATTTCGCACAAATACCAGGTTAACGTAACTGTAAGCAGTTCATCGGTTTTATCCATCTCTAGCGGTTACGGACACAAAAACAAGTTTATAAAAAATGTTTTTACTTGATCATCCTTAGATTCTTTATCTTCGAAACCGTCACTCGAAATTCCAATACCGCACACTTGAAAGATTTTATAACATTTTCTTTAGAAATTGCATCCCATGCTTCAACTATCCATCCCAAATAAATTTTCATAAATTTTCAGCGCACCCTTTTCACTTCATAGGGTGCGCTTCTAATGGGACCTGCGCTTCTAATAGGACCTGCGCTTGTATTTTTCAATCCTCTTCTAGACTGCGCTTCTAATGGGACGTGCGCTTCAAATGGGACGTGCGCTTCTATTGGGAAAAATACGGTAATTATACATATTTACAATTCAGACAAACGAACATTTGGTAACACAAGCAGAAATACCACCTACTACAAAAATTACTGAATTTATAGAGAAAGTTGATCAAAACAGGGAGGAAAATCAGAACAAGGAGGAAAAGCCACTTGTTGGGAGTAATATTACTTTTGGTAATTTAATCTCAAAAATATTTTCTAATTTCTTCTTTAATTTTATTCAACCTCTGTTGCATTTACCTCTTCTTTCAACATTCTTTTTCTTTTATTTTCTAATATTTTTTTCAAAAACAAATATTTCCCTTTACTCACTAATTAGGCTTTATTTTCACCAAAAAAGGCCGCTAAAAGCTTATAAACACACTTAACATATTTACATTAAAATGCTTATAAGAAAGGGCAATTACTTCCTACTTTTAAGCAGTTTTAAAAAATATTCATAAATTAAAAATCAGAATTACTAAAAAATTTTTCTAATTTCTAGAAAAACATACTAGAAAATATAAATAGTTTCTCAATCATGATAAAAATCAGAATCTTAAACGACAAGTTGAAAATCAGAATTTAAAAGCAACAAATTGGAAATCAGAATTTTAACAAGTGAACAACATTTAAAAATCAGAATATTACGCAAACTTGATGAAAAACATGTTTTTCAAACATAATAAAAATCAGAATTTCAAACAAACAAATTACATATCAGAATTTTAAACAAACAACTTGGGAATCAGAATTCCAAACAAACTTATATTTTCAGAATTTTCATTTTTTCCTCACATCTTAAACACTAATATTTGCATTTTTACGTGTTAGAGTATATTTAAATGTTTTTTGCCGTTCCATCACAAGTACTAAAAGTTTTCGCAATTGGCCCCTCCACACACTTGAAAGCTTAAAATCCTTAAAAGGCATAAAAGGGGAGAAATGCCGTAAATAAGTAAAGAAACCAAAAAAACTATTTATTTACTTTAAACAAACATATAAAAATAAATTTCCGTAAAAATCTAAAAATAAAAAAAAAAATAATTTTTTTTTTAATAAAATGCATTATTTTCTCCCTTCCATTTTTCTTCTAAATATTCTAAAAATATTAATAATTATAATTTTGCAAATATCCCTTATTTCTTCAATTTTACTAAAATTTTATTCAATTGGTATTAGAATTATTCAAAAATTAATTTTTCATTAAAAAAATATTTTAGATGCCCCCAACATTGCAATAATCCCAACATGCCCTCAAATAATTGGAATTTGTGAAAAAGACGAGACAACAGCTTGTAATTGGCATTTAAGGCAATTTAAAAAATATTTTTTATATTAATTTTATTATAAGGGGCGAATAGCCTCATAAAAATGCAAACTTAAAACAAAAACTTGAAACAAAAACATATATTTTAAGTGAACTTCAAATAAAATGTCCACAAACATTTGACGACGAAAACAACAAAAACAATTGTTTATTAAAGAAAAGAGCCCCTCAATGCTCTGCTGCTCTTAGCCGTTTTGTTAGATTTGTTTCTGCTCCTTTGGTAGAGGCTATGCTTTTTTGCAATCCTTCCACGATTAATGAAGGGACGGAAGAGAAAATAGTAATTATCTAAAAATTTTTTTGGGGAATAATTAAAAATAAAAAAAATTAAAAAGTTGCCCTCTGTTCTCCAATTAAATACAAAAAAATGTTCGGATTTAACAAATTCAAATGAACAAAAACAACAACAAACACGTTGGAGTTGCACACAGTTTGTGAAAACATGTTTAAACAAAATATAAACAATGTTTTTAGAACAGCAAAGATGTGTAAAGCACAACCTCGTTGCAAGTAAATAATTAAATTAAAACTTTCCGGAAAACATACGGAAGAATTACAAACATTTGTTTTGCAAAATGTTTTTGCAAAACAATCCAAAAATTCCGGAAAACATTTTCCGGAAACTTTTATTATTTTTCAGTAAAACAATGAAGTTTTCCGGAAAATTCCTGAACAAGAATTGTTTTATTTAAGTTTTCCGGAAAATTACTTTTCCTTTATTTCATAATAATTAATTATTCCGAAAAACATTTTCCGGAAAACTTGTTTTCTTTTTTCAGCCATTACATAAACAATTTATTAACTTATTGCCCAACATCCAACACAACTTCTCCCTATGCCTCACCTTCTTGCCTGCTACCAGATAACCCCACTTCTCTACGTAGATGTCGTTCAGCATTAACCAAATCTAGAGGAACATGGCTCGACGAACCTTGTTTTTGTAAATCTAATGGAGGGGGAGATTTTAATGAATGTAAAAAATGGGAGATGACACTTTGGCCAAGACATCCATGTATTGGTGAAAAATAGAAATATTTTTTTGCCATAATTTCTGTTTCTTTCAGAAAAAGTAGCAACAGATTTCAACCAACTTTATATTGACGGATATATAAAACTTGACCATAAAAGAAGGATTAAAATAAATAATAATACTGTTACTTTACCTAAAAAACAAATAACAAAAAACATAGAATTTGGAAGTATTGAAAGGGGAGTGTTTTTACTTGATGAGGATAAAGGAGGGAAGAGTTTGGATAAAGAAGAGAATATTATTAAAGAGAAAATTAACCAAAAATCAAACGAAAAATCAGACGAAAATTTTGAAAATAATGATGGGGAAGGAAGGGAAAATGATAATCCTCGATGGAGATTAATGACAACAAAAACAGCTACACCCCCACCAAAAGATGAGTCCGAGATTGATAATAAAAATAAAAATGTGGAGGAAGAAGATGAAAAAGAGGGGAACAATAAAAATAAAAACAAGCAATTATTAAGCTATTATTTGGACAAAAAAGAAGAAAATGAAACAAAGAATAATATTGATAAAGTTGAATTTATTAAAAAACGTAAACGACCGATTGGGAGAAAAATATTGGGTAATAAAAATGGATATAATAATACTGAACAAATTGATGTGAATGAGTTTCAAACACCGAAAACTACAAATGAAGGTTTGAATAAAAACTTTAAAAGCAAGATAAACTTTGAGTGTTTGAACGACTAATATATCAAAAATAGGAAAAACAAACAAAACATAACTAAGCTTGAAAACAGAGAAACAATACAAAACCTCGAACAAAACATGAAAATAAGACGAACAAAACATTATTAAAACAAAAACCCACAAACAAAACATTTCAAACAGAAAAACATAAAATTAAACTTAAAAACAAACAAACAAAACAAGTTGCAGAAAACAAGTTTTAATGTTATAAAACAAGTTGCAGAAAGAACATAAATTAAACTTTAAAAACATTTAAGTAAACCAACAAAACAAGTTGTAATTTTTTAAATGTTTTAGGGCGTGGTTGTCGAACCAGGAACATCGATGGAGAATGGGTAGAACACTATACTGATTCAATATTTCGTCAATATCACGATTGGTCAGGCCGTTGTTCAAGTTGGTGTGAATGTGTGGTTAAGGGAAAGGAAGCTGGGAAAGCTGAAAATGCTAGTTCACACACAATACGGTGTCATTCTCTTGGTTGTTTACAAGACCTCCAGTGTGAGACTAAACATACAACAACAGGTTGATTAATTAAATCCGAAAAACAGAAATAAAACTTGGAAAACGCAATCTGGAAAAACAAGTTTATTTTTGAAAAGACTATCTTAAAAAACAAACACAAAACGGAAACTTGATAAACAAGTTCATTACACACAAAACTTAAATATTATTTTTATAAAGTATTTGGTCAACGCCTTTATTTGGAAAATCGAGGCGCCTGTCAATGTCATAATGGGCAATTTATTTGTGATAGTTCAGAATTACAGCCTGAATTACAACCTGGAATATATTTAAGTTTAGGGTATTCTCAAGCAGAGGTAGATATTATTAGAGAGAAGGTGCCTAAATTGGTTTTGGAACGAAGCGGCCTTATTAGCCATGTTTGTATTTAATTTTAAAGAATTTTTAAAAAATTTTAGAAATTAAAAATTTTTTTTTAGAAATTTTAGAATTTTTAGAATTTTTTAAAAAAAATTTTAGAGCAATTCACTTATCAAAGACTTAGCCACAAGACTTCAATTTGCTTTAGAGAGGTTATTACCTAGTGGATTAAGGTGTAGATTTGTGGTTGTTGAACATTTTAAATCTGAGCAAGTAATTAAAATAATATTTTTATAAAAAATAATTATTTAATTAAGGTTGTTTTAATGCAAATCCAATGGTTTGGTATTGACCATTCTGCAAATCAAACTCAACCAAAATGGCAAAGTGGAAGGATGGAGAAGGTAAAAATATTAATTTTTAAAGTCAAGATTTTTTTATTGGGAATGAGGAAATAATTAAATTTTAACCAACAAATAATTTTTTGAATGCCTCCTTCTATTTTAAGAGATGCCCAAGACTCTTGATTTTGATCCATGATTTTTTTCGATATTGGTTTTGGGATAAAAACATTGTTCCGTGTCATGTCAGAAATTTTCGATCTACATAAATTTCATAGACATTATAGGGACGGAAGAGGTAAAAGTTTAACCCTGGTAGTTCGACAGCTTTTATAAGCTCGTACCAAAATTCGTACTCGTACTTAGGTACGAAATAGGCTGGTACAAAATACGAGGCCAAAATTAGTGGTGGTACGAAGTACGAGCAAATCTAAAGTTTATATACAGTGGTCATCGATCCTGCTTTTGGCATTTATTGCAGACCCCTTGCTAACCATTTAAGGTGATTTACCGATTGAGCTTCCAGGGCTTTTCTTCTTTACAATAGGACTTCAAATATCAAAAATACATAAACCCACAAAATATTTACGTATTTTAATTTCTCAGCATTGTTCTCAATATGTCCGCGAGTTAGAATTAAACTTTTGGCTAGAAAAATCAGAAAGGTATCAACTCCTTCTCTCTACTATCAAACAAGTTAGAGCTACCGATTTATTAGATGCTTTACCTTTAAATTCGTCTGTAAAAAGGATACAAATTTTTACTTCTAATTTACTGATATATTTATTAATTTTGATAATTTATAGAAGGATATCTAATTAATTAACTAAACTTAGCTAAATATGCACTAGATGATCTCTTAAATATTTTTACATGACAGCTGACTTCATTTTTAAATACCACCAAAAATCGGAAATATGCTTGGCCATAGGTTGGGGGTGATGGAAATGTGGAAGTCCAGATGATACCCCCAAATCTAAGATATCCCACTTTATAAATTAAAATTTTTTCAGACCAAGAGAGTAACTAAAAGTGAGGTCCGACTGTTCATATTTTTGTTTAAAATTCTCACTTGTTTATTTTCCGCTCAAAAATAATTAAAAATTATTTTAATATAAATTTTCTTTAATTTTTTAAAATAAATAATTATATAAATGATTAAAAATCCAATTAATTTCAATTAAATAATTATTACTAAATTTCATTTAAAATATTTTCAAACGCTAGTATTTAATCCTAAAATCCCCTCAGGCATTGCTGTAGATGTTTCTTCTATTTGAGGAGCATTTTCATCGTTTAGATTAGGTCGAGGCTCCAAACTTGTAATTGAACCTACTGCAAATTTCCCAGGTAAAGGGCCTCCAACAGCATTTACTTGATCCTGCCTTCTTTTAACTTTAACAACCCAACAACTGAGGAATAGTAGAACAACTACAAGTATAATACCCACTGTTCTGAATTTTTAAATAATTTTTTAAAAATTGTACAACAATTTTTTAAACAAACCCTAATATGCCTAGTAACCAAGTTAACATATTATCCATTTCTCTAGAACGGCACCAAGGCTGTCCACCTTTATTCCATTCAAATCTATAGCTATTGGGGTACTGAAAATTGGAGAATATAATTTTGGTAGTAAGATTAAAATTTGCGGATGGCATGTACGAAGCATTCCTAGTAACCAGTGTTAGGAAAAATAGTTAGATATCATGGATATAAAATATTTTAAATCACAAACAGCAAAATATTCCAAAACGGTTTTACTTCAATTCAACGTCTGGTCCTAGGGTGTGATTATAATTAGAGACCGAGCCGAGACGAGATTCTCGTACGACACTCCCATTCCGGTCTCTAATTATAGTGAGAGTAGGTTTTATGGGCATCGAACCATAATATGCAATACTTGAAACTTATCGAACTCACATTGTAATCAACAACTAGAGAGCATTTATATTCAGAATCTCCTTTTATCCAATGAGACTAAAATATAAAATTATAATCAAGAATAAAAATGTGCCTGAAAACATTCAAATCTAGCAACATCTCCTTGCATATAACTTGGAGCTAATGCTGGGGTTTTAATCATATATTCCTACAATAAGAGGAGAAATAATTCAAAAATCATTAAAAAAAACACTTACAGGATATTCAATATTTATAGGTCCACAACTATTATAACTTCTAATTGCTTGTCCCCTATCATGGAAAAAAGCATTCCAAGTATCTTTTACTTCATTCCCCAATACTTCAGCATTTAAAAGAGTAAAATCATAAAGACAAGGAACATTATCTCCACAATGTTGAAGTATTTTGCCTGGATTGTCTGGACATTGAGAAGCCCAATCCCAATAAAGTTGGCCTTGATAAGGTTGCATTCCGACTTTTAATTGAATTGTTTAAAATTATTTGTTTCCCCTCCTCTTACGAGTATCTCTAGAAGCTAAATCATTGCATTGTTGTAATATCTGCATTAATACAGAGCCTGTTCTAGGCACAAATCTGTATTGGGGTGTTTCGTAAATTTGGGCAGTTTTGTAAATTGGTTCGTTTTTCATTGCGGCCTCTGGGAAGGCTTCGAACTTTTTGTCTTCCTCTCGGCTGGTTGTGAACCTTAAAAAATATTGTTATGGGCTGTGAGGGAACTTCAACTTGTGTTAATAATATTAATTATAAGGGTGTCTGTCAGGATGGTTTAGTCCTAGGAATAAGGAACAAATGGATCTATCAGGCAAAACAGGCTCCACAAAATACGAGGCATTCCTTCTGTAAAATGCCCTGGTTTGCTCCAAAAAATGTATTTGAGATACCTTCAAACACTCCTATTCAGTCCCAGCTCTTTCTAATTCTACACTATCTAAAATAAATTCCCCTACATATTATCAGTAGGTATCATGTACTGATTTAAAGTTTGTTGTTGATAATCAGTAAAACGTTCTCCAGACCCAGGCACTCTATAGTAAGTAATTATTTGTTGCCGAATTGATTCAGAATTAACTTCATTTAAAGTCAGAGTGCTGTATATAGAGCCTGTAACTGTATCAGGGAACGGACGCATTAAACCTGACACTCGGGGCAAATTATAACGTTGACGCATTTCTTGATCTCGTGTTTTATCTCCATCTGGTTGCTTTTTTTAATTAATTAATTAAAAATAAATATTTATTTATTCCTTCCTACCACTCCATATTGAGGAGGAACACTTAAAGCAATATCCAAAATACCCATAGATTCTTGATACATTGGCATTCTGTCAATATCAACAGAATAACTTTCTCTGATTCGAACACCAATTTGGGCTTCCTCCAAAACTACATAAACTTCTGGTTGGCCTCTTTCCACGTTATTTACATAAATTAGAACTCCTGAAACATTTGAGATAAGGGTAGGGATTTGACTTTTAAATTTAACCCTTAAATCGTTGCAGCCTCATTGTGTCAAAATATCGAAGTATATTTCCAATAATAACAGAAGTACGATAGCGAAATCGTCTAGTATCTCCTCTTGCCAACACTAAGACTCTCTAAAAAGGAGATATATAATAATTAATAACTGTTAAATTGTCGGTTACATTAAACGATACTCTCAAAATTATATACACCTTAGTTCAAAAACGTTCTTAACATTATATTATTGGTTATCTGGGGACTATTTAGTGTATCTAATGAGGACTATCTAATTGCTCTTGAGAGAGTTGACGAAATTTCTAAACCTCCAAGTGGATATCTTATAGTCCGACCGAGATTAGATTCCTGGGCATTCTCAATTTTTGATTATGGTTAATGACCACGGAAACCCAGCAGAAACTAACTACAAGTAATAAATAATAAAAATTTGCCTCAGTCCCAGTAGCCTCCAAAGCAATTCCAGTAATTACAGTAGCATTTGTAGGTTGAACTAATTGCTCTTGAGATAGATAACGGCCTAGCATACTAAAATCTACACGTCTATTGGGATAACGTTCCAAACGAATTTGGATTCGAACTTCGGGATTATTTATTGTTTTGGGAATGTGGAGAAGTGTGTAAACACCAGGCTCGTTAAAAACAAATTTGTCGTTGTCTATAGTGTGGAAAGTACCAGCACCCATTGCTTCCCCTATTTTTAAAAAAGGAAATTTTTGAGAAAAAATTCTTCAAAAAACCAATAGCTGGTGGTTGATATTGTTGACATCCACTACTTGGCCTTCTCCAATAAAAAAGTTGGCAACGAAATTTGGCAAATTTACAACAAAGAAAATAAGGCATATAATCATGGTGAAAGGCAGAAAGACCAGGAACTTCGAATTGACCCATATATGGAGGGGTACCAAATTCATAGGCTCTCAGTGGAAAGCCTGGATTGTAGGGAGTTTCTTCAATTACTTTAATGACTGGTTGGTATGTTGTTTGCATTAAAAATCCTTTTTAAAATGTTTAGGGAAATTTTATAATTATTAGAGTGTGGCTACTTCTAAATTCTGACAAAGTAGATTTTGTCATAGTCCTTATATCAATCTAGCGTTACACCTCATTTGAAGAGATATCATGTGATTTGGAGGGAGGCCACGTTCTTATGTTACGGGCTCAAACGGCCATTGACATTTACTTAAAATAAACTACAAAGTAGCTCCATTATGACAGAATTTAGTCGTCACTCTAATTTATGTTTAATTATTTAATTACCCTTTTCATCATAACAACAAACTTGTCCATAATGTGTTGGAAATCGTCTTTAAAAATAAAAATATAAACTAGTTCTGTTCAAAAAGTAAACTAACGTTCCCCTATCTTGACCATCCCTTCCATAATATCCACCACCAAAAGAAGTACCTTCACCTCCCGTTTCCGGCCCTCTATCTCTGTAAAAATCTCCTCTACTATATTCACTATATCCATAACCATAATCAAAATGCCTCCCAGAATAAGAGCCGTAAATGTTGGATGACTGGAAATTGAAAGGGGGAATTAAGAGTGAGAGAGTGCGGAGTGGAACAGGGCTGTTTCACAGTATCCGGGGATTACCCAGAAGCAGCCAAACTATTCCTAGCTCTGAGCGCCTATAGTAAGAAGGCCAACTAATAAATTATTTCCCCGATTTTTGAGTTTTTTGAGCTTTTTCAATTTCCGATTTTGAAGTTTTTTTGTTTCGAAACAGCTCTGGTGTGGATATAAAAAACAAAAAATTACACTCATATAACAATTCTTAGCCCCAATCATAGAAGTACAGGTTATATCTCTAAATGTTTGTGAACAACGTGGATGAGGCATAAATCGACCCAAATCGAATTTGGCCTGATTTTCCATACAAGGACAGGAAGCATTTGTTTCTACATCTCGAATAAAGCTTTGAAATATTTGGAATTAAATCCAAAAAGTATCAGAGTAACAAACTTCCATTGAGCCCCATCTTCATCAAACCAATCATGACACATTTCTTTTGCTTTTTGAGCAATAAATTCTTGTTGAACGTCTTGTTCTTGACGAGAAAATGTTGTTGTTTCATATCGAGGATTTCCAATAGTCCAAAGCCAGTGAAGGGAAATTGGGGCAGAAACAAGGCTAATTAAGGAGAGATTAAATTAATTTTCTAGGTAAAAAGTCACATGATCTTGCTAGGCAAGGAAGGAAAAGGGGTATGAGAAAGATTAGAGTATTTAGTTATTTGGAGGTTACTTATACATATGAGTTATTTAGTTGAGGTAGGCTGAAGATTCTGCCCTCCCTCCATTTCTTATTCGATGTCGCCTTTGGGACCTTAGGAGCCTCTTGTGCCCTCTAAAATAATGATTACCCAGAAAGAAGTTGTGGGGCTTGAAACGCTGATTGTTCATTTGTTCTTAAAGGAGATAATTTTAAATATCCAACTCTAAAAGTAAAAAGTTCATTCATTCTTTCCCAATCATTCATGTACCTTTAGATTAAATAAATTTATTTATTTTTTCTAATTCTCTTTAAAAAACCATTGTTCAACTTGATTTAAATTAATTCTCTCTTTCTGTGCATTCCATCTATACTCATAAGTATTTCTATTAGAATAAGTTGCTAATCTACAAAGAACTCGATGTTCGGGGCGGAATTTTTTGATCTAAATTTAAACATAAAAAACAAGTTCGACTCCTGAGGCATATTTGCCGATAAGATGTTTAACTGTGCCAATATGTAAAACACAAGACATCGCCCCTGTAAAGGCGATGTACCGTAAACGGTTAATTTCGCACAAATACCAGGTTAACGTAACTGTAAGCAGTTCATCGGTTTTATCCATCTCTAGCGGTTACGGACACAAAAACAAGTTTATAAAAAATGTTTTTACTTGATCATCCTTAGATTCTTTATAACCAATAACATATAAACCCAATTGAACACCATAAACGGCATCATCACTTATATGCATGTTTTGATCAAAAAAGTTTAAATCTGGATTTGTAAAGTTGCGAGGATACCAAGAAATGGGCATAACAATATTTGGTAAGGGATTTTTGTACCAATCTTTAAATTGGTTAGATTATTTTTTAGTGAGGAATTTATTTATGTAGTTACCATAAATATTGCCAACATCCAAACGCATAGGATCTAATGTTGGGGGAACTAAAAAAATAATTAAAATATTTTCTTTTCAAAAAATTCAACATTTTCTAACCAAAATAAATATATCCAACAAAAGCCCTTTCATCATTAGCTCCTTGACTCTGTGGTTGGAAAAACACAGTTTTAGTTCCCCAATCATAAATTTTTGGAATATTACATCTAGCCATTGCTGCATTAAGTACAACACAAGAAGCTGTCTTTAATTTTAAATTTAGGGAGAAGGAAAAACAAGTTAGGAAGACAATGTTTTTAAAAATCAGAAATAAATTAAAACATAATCAGAAAAAGGAAAAACATCAACAGATCTGAGGGAAACAAGTTGGAATTTAGAGAGGAAAATAAATCAGAATTAAATATAATCAGAATAAATGAAGGAAAGCAAGTTGAGAAAAATTTGTTTTAATGTTTTTCTAATCAGAATTAAATATAATCAGAATAAATAGAAGGAAAGCAAGTTGAGAAAAATACGATTTAGTGTTTTTCTAATCAGAATTTAATAAAAACGTTATCAGAACTAGGAAGAAAAACATGTTAGGAAAACACAAAATTAAATAAAGAAAAATCAGAATTTAATAAAAACATAATCAGAAAACCCAGAAAAACAAAAGTCTGAATTAATTACCTGTCTTTGTTCAATCATTAAAATATATGTTTGTGTTCTATCCAAACATATAGCATTAACATCAACAGTCATTTCACCCAACATATTTACAATATTTGGATATATCATTATTGGGTCTGTTTAAAAAATATTTTTTTACTCCAAATTAAAAAACTTACAAGTTCCCCCAGTTTTATTTGAACACCCTCCAGGCCTAACAACATCATCGACTCTAAACATATAACGGCCTCGAACCATGTGAGGAACTCCAGAACGCTGAGCTAGGACTTTGGGGGTGTTTTTGTAATTTTGTGTTGGGTCTACAAGCACAAAGCCTGTGTGATTCCCTCCATTGAAAAGTGCCTAAAGATTTTTTAAAAATCAAAATTCAAAATAAAATACCTGACACCTTCCACTTCTAGAATTCATTCGAATATCAGCAGCATCAAATCCAAGTTTGTCATAATTTAAAATAACATAACTAAGTCTTCCAGCTTGGTCAGTTAACCAAACAACTTGATAGGTAGCTAATTGCCCCCCATCAATATCTGCTCTACCAGAAATTGCAGAGGCTGTGTTATACCAGGTAACGACTAAAGCAGCATCTGCACGAAATGCTGTTGCACCTGCTACTCCTTCTGAATATTTAGAAAGAAATGTTTGAAAGAAAACCAGAATTTTATTTGAACATACTATTTCTGAAGTCATTTATCGGGGAGTATGTTATGGTTGGGAAACATTATTTATAAGAAATCAGAATTAAATCTGAACAAGCATTCTAATTCACTTATATTACGAGAATGTTTGTGAGATAATCAGAATTTTATTTAAAGATGTTTGTTGAGTAACAATTCCTTGAGGAATTAATATGTTTGGGAAACTTTATTAAAAACATAATTAAATCTCAACAAACATATTCTCATTGGAAAAATGTCTGAAAGAAAATCAGAATTTAATTCAAACAATTAATTACCCTGTAACCAACGCATCATTTGATCAAGAAAATAATCTCCAGCAGCGTCACACCTTACATAATTGTCAGCAGCCGCCGGACATTTTTGAAAACGAAAACCAAAGAAACTACTTTCCGGCATTGTTCCCCCAACATCGGGCCCTCCAACATTCATTCCAGAACCTCTACCAAACATTGATTGTCTCATAATTAAACGATAATAAACACCCGATCTTAAAGCTACATTGCTATCTTGGGGTATCTAATTAAGGGAAGGGAAGGGGATTTTTTTGAAGGGAAGAATAAATACTTGTTGTTTGCATAAATAAGGGCCAATCATTGCTGGATCCTGTTGTCTAGGCCAATCTGTAGCTTCGGGACCGACATTCTTTTTAATTTATTTTTATATTTAAGAACATTTTTAAATTTACAATTGTGGGGCCTTGGTCAAGCACTGTAGCAAAAGCCATATATCCATTTACTGACAACTTTTTTAATTTATTTAAAAAATATTTATTTTTAATTATTTACAGTTGTATAGTTGTAAAGACCTCCATAAAAAGGAAAATACATATATAAATCTATTGTTTGTCCAGCTGTCAAAAATCCTGGATGGACTTTTCTATCGCCAACTTCTGGGCCAAAAGGGACCAAATTTACTGAAGAAATAGAATATTGGTTAGTTTTATAGAAAATCAGAATTAATTTAAAACAATATCAGAATTTTATTTAAACTTTACGGGATGGAACTCTAAACAACAAACACAAAAAACTAAACATATCAGAATTAAATCTGAACATAACAATCAGAAATAAATTCAGAAAAAACAATATCAGAATTTAATAAAAAATTTAATAAAACATTTCATAGTTAATAAATACAGAATTAAATCAGAAAATGATCATAAATAACTTAGAAACATTCCAGAATTTAATTCAAACAAAATCAGAATTACCTCCATAAAGTAAATTATCTCCAATTCCAGAAAAAAGTTGAGATCCTTGAGGACCAATATTCTGTCCACCCCCACCACCTACAGGAACATTACCTCCACCAACAGGAATAGCTACAGGGGGTGGAGGTGGGGGAGGTCCTCCTCCTCCCATTTGATTTTGTGGAAATTGTGCATTTATTATTATTAAACTTTTAAATAAAAAGACGAGGAAGAAAAAAATATTTAAATTAATTTTCTTATCAATATTTACATTTAAATTTATTTTTAACATTAAAATCTATAAATTTTGAATTTTATAATAATGTAATTATGGGAAAATAATCAAAAAATAAAATTATTAGTAAGCCCCAATTGAATTTATCTCCCCTTTAAAAAATGATTGAAAGCCCATAATTTATTTCTTAAGGGATTTTTCTAGATCCCGTTCCAACCACGTTATTTTTCAACTTCCGGAATTGTCGTGATTTAAGGATTTTCGAGAGTAATTCCACAAGGTTCCCGTCCCTCTTTCGATTTTTCAAGAAAAATATTTCAATTAAGTTCCAACTGTACTTAGCTCACCAATTCTCCGTACGGGATTTTTGGATTGGCGGAGTCCCGGGATTTTAGGGATTGGAATAAAAATATATGGAGTAATATAGTGATGGGAGATATTGAATTCCAAGATAATCTTAACAATAAATTTAGGGAAAATCTAGAATTTTTGAAAAAATTTCCTGAATAAGTTTTTCCTCTGGGCTAATGAAGGGAGCAATTAAACAGCAGAAAATATTACTAATTAAATAAAACAAGCAATTATTTAACTGAAAAATTTAAAATTTTCTTCACTTGAATAAAAATAAAATGACCTATAGTCAACACGGGAAGTGTATATATTTGTATGTTTAGTCAAGTATTTTGGAAACAAAAATAAATATTATATAATAAAGTCCGTGGAATGAAAAGAGGGGGGGGGGGAGAAAATTCCCCGAAAAAAGAGAAAAAAAAAGATTTTGGACTGTCCGAAAGGGCCACATTTTGGAAGGAAGGGGGGGGGAGGGTTAACTAAAAACAAATATTTAAAACAAATATTAAAAAGGGGAAGCTAATGCTTGCGCAGACTTTGAGGGAAGGGGAGAAGGGATTTTAAAAGGCTAACAAAAATATTTATTTAAAATTAAAAATAATTTATATTTAAAATAATTAGAGAAATAAAAGTTTGAAATTTTTTCAAAACAGAATCTAATTTTCGCTAAAAAATTTAATTTTCTGTTGGATCGAAAACTGGGCTATGAAACTAGAAAATTTGAAAAATTTCAATTTTATACGTTAACTGGCGGTACGACAATTGCGGATAAGCACGTACGGATGCGACGATTGCGGTTTAAAGTTTTCAGTGCCAAATCTGTCTAAAAATGATTCGGAAACCGTCAGAAGTCTGAAGCTGACAGCCGGGACAAAAGAACGGAATATCATTTCAATCATTTCTAAAATTTTTAAAAAATTTTTAATCCGCAATTGTCGTAACACCCGTTAACTGTTGTTTTTGTAGGAATTTTCGTATGAATCTTACACTCTGTCAACATTTTTCAAGTTTTTGTCTCGGTCCGAAAAGATTTATTTGTACCTATACTCTCTCATTAACTTACTCCTCCTTTACTATTTCAAATTACAATTAGTCAAGGGAATACAATGATCAAATAAACACAAGTCCAGAATTCTGATTTTCTTACACTATCAAAACTTTTTAAATTACACAAATATCAGAATCAAATAGTAATTTTTTGATAATGTGATAGAGAGGGTTTTAGACTTTGGTTTTACGCTTCAATTACTCTTGATTCAAACCCTTTTAGTGGTGAAAGCTGTATGCTAAAGCTAATTAATTAACAAAAAATTTTTTAAAAATTTGCTCATTGACCTCATCCCAATTCCAGAAATTATAAGGTGATTGAAAATATTTTAAATGTGTGGGAAAAGTGGGAAGGAATGAAAATGGCAATATCGGATACAAACTAAGTATAGGGAACATATTCTTGATAATTACAATTTTTACTCAATACAAAGGTTGAGTTTTTTTCTAAAATTTTATCTAAAAATCTTTTTAAAAACTACAGAATGCCAGATAATAAATATTTTTTTGTTCTACTAACTAATAACTGGCGATTTATCCAATACATGGATTTCTTGTTTTTTTGTCATCATTTTTTGTAATTGAAGCAAACAATAAAGCCATCAGTAATTGCTTCCTAAATAAAATGATTATTTTAGTTTTGCTTGATGAAACCAGAAAACTATTGTTAGAGTTGGAATGGGATTGTTATGTACCGTAAAACTAATTAATAATTACCCTGGGTAATTATTCTTTCGACCTTCCGCTGGAGGGAGCAATTAATCGAGGGAGGGTAATTATTCGTAGTTTGAAATTTGAACGTGTTTTAGGGCATTTGATGGGGGTAATTATTATTTCAATCTATCGCTGGAGGGGGCAATTAATAGAAGTGGGGTAATTATGTGAGGGAGGGCAATTAAAACAGGTTATAAGGTAGTTTATAACAGGGTTATGCCAAAAATGATTTTAAAAAGCAAAACGAAAGGCAAAATGCAAAAGACTAAGTCCAAAAAAAGGCGAAAGACCTCTGGTATGTAATTCAGTGAATATTAGTTGAAAAAACAAAAATGAAAAGGAGCCAATATGTTTGTTCATATTTAAGCCCTTATAATAAAGAGAGCTGGGGCTATAGCTATTTCTCTCCTTCAGCTAGTTCAAAAGGTTATTCGGCAGCTAGGAACGAACCAGCATCTTCAGTATACCAGACAGCTGCTTTACATTATACCTAATTCAATAAAATTCTGTCTCAGGATTTAAAGTTAAAATCCCACTTCCCACTCAAGGAAACATCCCATTAAGTTATTATTTTATTTTTTTGAATTTTTATTAAATAATTCAACTGAAAATATAAACCTCCTCCTTGTCCGCTAGGGCCATCTCCTCCCTGACTAGCCCCTTGAAAGTAAATTATTAATAATTTTATAGGTTGGAAAAGTTTATTGTTTTTTATATTATTTTTTTATTTAAAATTTAATTTTTAAGATTTGATTTTTAAATATTCATTAGAATTTTGGAGATTTACCTGTACCCAGATGACGATACAAAGCATAGGCTCTCTGACGATGCTCCATCTAAAATAAAATATAATACATATTTTATTTTAAAATATATAATACATATATATGTTGATGCACCATCTAAAATAAAGTATAATATATATTCTATAGTAAATAAAAAATAAATTGAAACAATTTTTTTTCTTAGATTATCTATCTTGGCATTGGAAAAAGGAATGTTCATTTTTCTCATGAACATTCTATTTTTCTATAAATGAGTAGAAGACTCGATATCGATATTTTTTAATCTACTTCCAGTTGTTGCAGATTCTTTTATTTAGAAAAAACCACTAATATAGGCATAGTCTTAATCGAGGTGGGTCGGATTTCCGATTTCCGGGGTTTTTTCCTTACAATTTCCGAAAAAAATTTGATTTCCGATTTCCGACTTTTGAGCTAGTTCCGATTTCCGGCTCTTCCGATTTCCGACACCTCGGACTGTTCCGACTCACCTCTGGTCCTAATGAAGTAAAATATATAAAATCCTTAAGTAAACGTCAGTTATCCGAGAATATTTTAATGAAATTAATAAATACATATGTACTTCTCTGCCGTGTTGCTGTTTATAAATTAGTGCTATATTGTCGAAAATTTCCCACAGCTCATTCAGTATTTCCCCTCGTTTACGATTGTTGTCTTCTACATCTTGCAACAAACGGTGACTGCCCTTTGTTGCCTTTTAAAATTAAACATTCAAATAAAATAATTTTTATTTCTCATTATCGGAGTGTAGTAAGATCATAAAAGTGATAAAGACCAGGCTGGCAACTCCAGCCTCATCGGATCTTCCCAAATCCACGGTATCATTCTCTAACCCTAAATCAGGGATATTGGATTCCTTGTCTATTTTCTGAGAAAATTCTTGACGCCCAGTTACAAATTTTAACAATTAAAACAAGGAATGTGGCATATGTAATTACAGACTACCGTATTTGCTCTAATAATCCCCCGGGGGGATTATTGTTTCAACCCATCTCTAGAGTGGGGAATTAATAGAGACTGGGGAATTAAAAGAGACTGGGGGATTATTGTTTCAACCCATCCGTGGGGTGGGGAATTGTTTTGACTACTGAAGACATCACAAAAATAAGTTGAAATATAGAATGATGAATTATTGGAATCTGGAGAATAATTTTTTCAGTCCATCTCTAGAGTGGGGAATTAATAGAGACTGGGGAATTATTTTTTCAACCCATCCGTGGGATGGGGAATTAATAGAGCCTGGGGAATTATTAGAGCAAATACGGTAATCTCTATTTTGTGACTAAGCAACTTCTAAACATACATATCTACATACATATATAATCTAATAAAATATATTTACCAAGGTGAAAAGTTGGCGTTGACTATGTTCTAATTGTTCTTCTACTTGTTTAAACTCTACCAACAATGTGTTATATCTATTTTTGTAATGTTCCATTTCCGTACGTTTTTGTCCTAATAAAAATAACGAGCACACAAATCCAGATAACAATTCAGATATTTTAACCATATTTTAATAAATAACTTATTTTGGATTGGATCTCCTTTACGTTGGCCCTAATTTTTTATTTGTAGGATTAACGCAGATGATTTTTTATGCAAGCTTGCAGGCACAAATGCAAGGCAAAAAATGTCTATTAAGAATAGTGTTCATTTGGTAATAATTCGGCTGACCCTCCCCACCCTTTCTATCTTTTCCTGACCATTTCGAGCTTTTTTGATTGATACATATATAATTCGAAATCAAATTTTGGTTAGATTAGATCATTCTAAACAAAAGTAGGAAGCGAATCCTCAATGAAAAAGCTTTTTTCCTTTGCTAGAGATTAAAACAAACGGTTTTAACTTTGTTCATTTATGTCGGGGGCCTATACAAATTAAAATCTACATTCTACATCTACAGCCTACATCTACAAATAATAAATGTATATGTATAGAATGTAGATTATAGCCGATACAAATTAAACAAAATTTGTAGAGCTATATGTATAACTAAACTGCATTTCTGGCGCTTATACCGTATTTTTTGAAATAGAGCCCCACGTTGAAATAGAGCCCCAAATTGGAGGATAGTTGAAAAATAGAGCCCCATGGGGCTCTATTTCAAAAAATACGGTAACTAAACTTTTGGGGTATAACAAACTTTTTCTCGTAAAAGGGAAATTTTTTCTTGAATTATTTATAAATTTAATTTTAAATATGTATGTACCTAATTCCTCATCAGTGATTCCATGATGTTGATAAACTATTCGTTCGGCTAAAATAAGCATTCATTTATTTAGGTAATTGTTTTATTTTTTAAATATCTTGCATAAACCCGGAATTTTTAAAATATATAATTTTTGTCAATTAAAATAAAACATAATTTTTATTGTTAACAATGGGAAAAAGAACTCAAAAATCAAGGTTGCTCTTAATTTCTTCAATCACATGTCGGCTAATTAATTTTTTAAGCGGCTAGCTTAACTTTATAAAACAGAATTGAAGAATCAACGAAATTTGTTCATAAATATTAGGTTGTTTCAAGACCCTCAAATCGAAATACGATTCGTCTGTCGGTTAAAGAATTTGGTGGGACCGACAACCCTTTTTATGAGAAATCTAGACAACTTTACAATATTTCATTGTCCTCTTGCAATTCTCATAAATAGAGACCGGATTTTTATGCAAATGCATATTTTTTTTGCAAACTTGTCATGATGTATAATGCACAAAAAACACTGTTTCCTATGGTTTGAAAACTTTAAAGGAGGTTTCTATTTGCATATAATGCATATTTTTGCATATTCCGGACTTTGCTGCATAATGCATATTTTACTGCATATTTTGAGGTTTTTGGGGAAAATAACTCGAAAATTGTCCAAAATCCTGCCAAAAAGTGAAAATTTTGTAAAAATTTTGGAAAAAATTTGTAAAAATTACAAATTTTGTAAAAAATTTTTTTTAATTGGGCGCGACCCAAAAATATCCCATATCCATAATGTCTCACGCCCACAACATCTCATCCCAAAACGTCCCACCACCAAAACGTCTCATCTCAAAATGTCCAATAGATTAAAAATACTCAATTTGTCGAACTATACATTTAAAATGGGAATAATCTTAATAAAAATAGATGGTTTAATGTTTTTGATTTAAAAAAATTAAAAATTCTAGGTAAAAATTGTATTTTTGCTGCATAATTTCGTGAATATTTTGGTTTACTTGCATATTTTCGTGCATATTTTGTTAATTTTTATGCATATTATAGTGCATATTTTGCATTTTTTAATGCATAAAAATCCGGTCTCTACTCATAAATGAAAAATACCTTCGCTTCTTGGAGATAAAATTCTTATTAGGTTGTTAAATACATTTTTAGGCAAGGGAGGTAGCGGCTTAAGTAGAATTTATTTTTTTAATTTAGGTATGTATATAAAAAATTTATTTTGTATAAATTACCGAATTGTTCATTCCATTCAAGAATGCAAGTTGAACGAAAATTAGAATAATTTTGAATAAATACATTTTGTATTTTTTTCAAAAAAATTAAATTTTCTTAAATTTAATTTATTTTTCTTTAAAAAAGTTTTAATTATCCCCCCTTTCCTTAAATTTATTTTTTTTTCTTTCAAAACAACGAAAAAAATTTTTTTAATTAAGTTTTAATTATTCCCCCCCCCCCCCTTAAATTTTATAAATTTAAAAATTTAAAGACTAATGTTTTTTGTTGAGAGGATGCCTCTCTATTTATTAACTGCCATTCGCGCATATAAGATTTTGTAATTACTCCTCCCTCCCCTTTAAAATTATAAGGGAATAATGGAGACAGAAAAGAAGAATTTTGGCTTATTTCGAATGTCATTAAAGTCTGTAAAAATATTTTTTCTATCAAAGAAAACTCTAAATTTGCAGGAATAGGGCTGGAAGATTCTGGACTTTTTTTCTGTTTAAGAATCTGAATAATTCTCCTAATGCTTCAAAAATAATTTTCCAAACACTACAAAAAATATTTTAAAAATTTTGGAAAGCTAAGAACAACAATAAATTCCAGCTATTTTAGACTTCGATTTTATATGAATTTTTTTTAATTTTTCAAAATTTCCCCCAAGGAAAATTTTAACTGATTAATTAGACTCCAATATGTCTAAAAAGAAAATTTTATCTTTTTAAATTTTTCTTTTTTTCTCTACTACATATTCTATATCCCATCTATTTACCTTACACTTTTAAAAATTTGGCAAGGAATTATGAAAGCAAGGTCTTGGGCAATTTATTATTCTAGCTATACATGTGTATATTTTTATTTAATTTAATAAAATCGGCTAAATCCCTTTGAAGGGAATATATTTTTCTCTCCTCTCTCCTCGTGTTTTCCCCCTTCCATCCTCGTGCCTTTTAAATAAAAAATTAAAAAACAAAGTCATAAGATGTTATTTTTCTTACCCTTCCCTTTAATCCTCGCTTTCTTAATTACGAAAAACAAATTTTTGCAAAAAAAATTTTAAATAAAATAAAAATATAATTTTGCATATTACTGTGTGTATCGAAAAAATAAAGTTTCGGTGAATGAATTACCGTAAATGTTTCAATAGAAGACTGGCTCCAGTAGAAGCTTCCGTCGATTTTCCGTTGTCAGATATTTGTTTGGCCGATCTCTTGAGGGCATTTACTATTTGAAAAATTTAATAAAATTTTCATTCATTTTTGCAAAAATCCACAGGTATTTTAAGGATTTTTGGGTTTTCTAAAAAGTAAAAAAGGAAGTCTGTTCGGTTCTATATTACCGAATTTCTACAATGTTTTAAATAAAAAATTATTCTTCATTTCCAAAATTAATAATAATATAATTAAACGAAAATATTTTTTGTTGATTCATAAATTTAAATTTTTTCCACAACAAAATATTTAATTAAAAAATAAATAGTTTTTCCAGAGAAAATAATATTTTTTTAGCTAAAACTACACAAAATTATATAATTTTAGCCAAATTTAATTAAAGGGAATTGTACGATTTTAACATAAAAATTAATTTTGAATTCATTTCCCATGAATAATCATCAAAATTAATTTAAGCTAAACAGGAGTATATAAATAAATTAATTTTAGCTGCTAATTAAATTAAAATGAAAATTATTATTTAAATATTAAATTAAATTTAAAAAATATTTTATTTATTCTCTAAAAAATTATTTTTTTGTCCGAGCCAACTTGCCATTCCGACCTTGAAACCCTGATTGGTGGAAGCATCCAGCTTCATGTAATAAGAAATTATCCCAATTGAAAAGAGCTTCAATGGAATGGATCTTTGATATTTTGTAAAACAACCTCAAATATCAGAAAAAAATAGGAGAAAAATGGTCGCAGATATTGAAGCTCAGGTGATCTCAAAGATAAGGAATAAACTTATATGTTACCGCTTATAGTTATTCATGCATAAAGCTTTGAGGATAGCTGTGAAAAATGTACTGCACTTGTACTAGAGGAACTTTCTGAAGCTGCACCTGTATCCATATTTAATTATGGAATGGAGATTGGAATCAAAAATGGCAGAAAAATATTGCAGAGCAGCAAAAAGGAAAGGTCATGTACAAAGTTGAAGTTCCATGTGAAGATAAACATGTTGTAATGCTATTCAAAAATGTTCGTGAACCTTTCAAGATGATTTTTATGACATGTGCACGTAAATCCTTTCGAAACGGACTGAGGATATTTTCGAGAATGTTTCAATTGCTACCTATTGTGATTATGGAGTAAACTTATCTGACGGTAAATTTTTTTGTTTTGTTTGCCGTTTTTATTATCAACAAATGATAATTTGGATTCCCGTAGTTCCCGTCCTCCACTGAGGACCCCTAGTCTTAATATAATTTTAAATTTATTTTTAATAAGAATTTTCAGCGGCAGCTATAAAATTGGAAACAACAAATTTAAATAAAATTGGAAACAACAAATTTGATGGAGCAATATTGGGACTTTTTGCTGAAATTGGAAGCTTGACGATGCTGAAGTTGGACTAAAATTAAAGGAGAAAAGTGTAGATTGGCGAGTTTAAAAGGTTGAGATTGGGATTTCGACATAACTAACGTCGACTACCTTTGGGATGCTGATCTACTTTATCATTGGAAAGTATTAGCTGAAGAGGCAACGAAGAAAAAGACAAAGGAATAACCAATTATGTTGATAGAAATGATGGTTTCCATTAGGGATCTAGCCGATATAAAAAGCTAGACTTTAATTCGTTCAGATATTTTTTTGTTCTTCTAATAACTTGATAAAAATTTTATCTTTGAAATATCAGAGAAGGTTACCATAAAAGAGTCAATAAAAAATTTTTTATTGACTAATTAATTAATCGTGCTGACAAAAAGAGAAAAAATTTTTTTTTAATTTCCCAAAATTAATTTTGGCTCACATTTAGCCAAGTGGAAGCATCTAAACAAATAAAATAATCTTGAACCATCCCAGGAAAAAGCTCATTAAAATCTAAAAATTTTATTGAAACCCTCAAAAAAATTATTAAACAAACTTATAATATAAATTTAATTTTTTTAATATTAATTTTATTCGATAAAACACATAAATTTATATGCATACTTACATTTTTGGTTAATAAAAAAATTAAATTTTTACCTAAACCGATAATTCTTAATGAATATTTATTATTAATCATTAACAAATTAATAATTATTATTATCAATCACGCAGAAACTCAATTTTCTGTAGAGATCGAGAAAAATGAAATCAAAAAATCAAAAAGCCTTGGACCTATATACCGTATTTCCTAAAATAGTACTCCCCCCTGAATTAGCACTCCCCCTTAAATAGTACTCCCCTTTGGAGGAGGGTTGAAAAATAGTACTCCATGGATATATCTCAAAACCTTAAAATCAATTAAAAACCCGGGTCTAGAAACATCATATACGCTGAATTAACTTTTTTTGATTATTAAATTTATGAAATTATTGTTTTAAATCATTTTATTAAATAATTAAAAGAAGCTATATTTTAAATGAATAAAAATTATGTGAAAGAATGTAAGGTTTGTGGCTCAACGAAGAATGTTTACAATCATTATTGTGTCCGTACATGTAAGGCTTGTGGAGCTTTTTTTACGTATTTTTAAAAATTATTTTAAAAATAAATATAAAATTAATTTAAAAAGTCGTTATCTCGAACAAAAAGAGGGCAAATATGCCTGTATTTGTTTAACTAAAACAACTGAAATTAAAAGTAAAATTGTTGTTGATAAGAACACAAATAAAGAATTTCGACTAGTTTGTAAAGGGTGTCGTCTTGAAAAGTGCCTTGCTGTTGGAATGAAAAAACCAAGTAAAAAATTAATTTAAAATACTAAAATTGCTATTGTAATTTACCTGAGTCCAAACCTGAAGACCTAGTATAGGGTTGCCGGTTCCTGGAAAATCTTCGGATATCCGGATCCGAACCGAAAACCCGAACCGAAGATTTCGGATTTCCGGAACTAAAATTATATTTTGATTTTATTTTACAAAAAATAGAAATAGAAATTTTATAAAAAATTCATTTAACAATTTCATAATTTACGCGATTAAGAGAGATTAAAAACCTGATATCTGTAAAGCATGTAGCTATTTAATTACTAAGGCTGTGTAGAAGGAGCGTAGTGTAATGGATAGTATACTCTGCAGTCCACACCCATGTCTCCCTGAAAACCTACAACTTTTGGTAGAAAATTACGAGGGATTTAGAAGGATGAAATGCGATAAGTGCCCCGTTCTGTATTACAGAACAGGTATTGTAGGTGCATATCTTATCTCTGTATGAGTAGAGATCTCAATCCCCTTCAGACACTTCAATTTAGTCAATCACTTTAATCCCCATGGATATCTCGTATTCCCTTTTTGTAGTTCTTAAGGGTCAATAGGCATTGAGGATGAGGTTTCTAGGTGACCTCATGTGCTGTCGGTTCTTAACTAAAATCGAACCGAAGTACCAAGGATTCTTTTGGGTTAGGCTCCTTGGTACAATTCCGAATAAACGAATAGATATTTTCCAACAGCCGACAACGCTATTTATTATAATATTTTTAAATGCCTCGGTCTTTTCTCTAATTTGTTTATTAAAGCAAAAATAATTCGAAAATTTCTTGATTAAATGAGTTTAAATAAAATATTTAAGAAATTCCATATTTGCGTTATGATATATGTCCGGAATCTGTAAAAGATGATGGGAATGGAGATAAAGATACCGAAGATTGTGAAGATAAAATAATTTTAAAAAAGCAAACGGTAAGATTATACATATTTAAACTTAGAAGCTTTCGGTATTTTGGTTACCAATTTTTGAAAATTTTGGTAATTTTGACACCAAGAAATAGTGATGAAATTAGTGATCTGTGAGGCAAATATGTCTTTATGAACGCTTTAGCTTATTAAGCAAAGTATATCACTGAATTATCGAACAGAGGAACCGTCTTTTGCATTGATTTCTAGACAGAAGATCCTGTCCGTTAGTTCAACTTATACAAAACTGATTTGAAGCAGGCACAGCTTTCTAATAATCTCGCTAATAAAGCATAAAGTTAAGAAGGGACCTCTCCCCTATAAGAGGAAATAGAAGAGTGTGTGGTTTCTTGGGTGATCTCCGGATCTCCGGTTACGGAACCGGAAGGTCTTTATTAGGTTCAGGATACTCGGAATGCCAACCTTAGTAATAAAAGGGAACAGTTATAATTTTAATATTCTATTGGCTTAAAAGGCTTTTTTATTAATTATAATTAAGCACGTTGCTTCAACTTTATTCACTATTTGTGACGCTGATCGTAAAGAGATTAATTCTTTAATAAAATTTGTTGACGCTAAAAGGCGGATATTGCATGCATTTACTGATTTAGACGATATATTTTTGGAAGGCCCCCTTAAATTAGAAGATATTATTCTCTCTGGATTTAATATTTTTAATCTAATTAATACGTTTTCGGTAAAATTTTACTTTAAAAGATTGGACAAAAGACTTCCCCTTTAGCCAAATCCTTTGCCTATTTCTGAGAAGGAATTAGATGATTGGAGATTAGACATAGAAAGTGTTGGAATATTTAATAAAAGGGTTATTAAAAGTATTATTGTTGAGAGAATGGTCTTTGTTGCTTTTGCAAGAACTATGCCTGTATTTGTGAAATTATCTTTATCGGATCAGGTATATTAAAGTTAATATTTGGTTTTCAATCAATCACTGTCGGCATCAAAGATTAATTTTTACTTGTCCCAACTTTCTCTTTTTTTGTGTCGGCCTACCATCTTCCACTTAACTCTTTTGTTTTACCTGTTTTTAGGCTGTAGAGCCGGAAGGGTGTCTTTGGGGGTATATCCCAGTAAAGTTGTGAGTCAAGGCTCAATCCCAAGATCTTAAACAGCTCAATAACTTTATTACCTTCAATGAAGCTTTAACGGAACTTCCTTTTAAGTTCCACTATTTTTAGCGACAATTACTCCTTTTTATTTCATAATTTTAGAAGATTTTCTTAATTGAATTTTTTTTATGTTTCACAAAATTATCCCTTAGATTGCTCTACTTCGGCACACGCTCTACTTTGGTGCGTGTTTTGTTAATAGCTATCTTTCTTATGAACTTGGCGTTGATACATTTATGCGGAAAGATTGTATTATGCCTGTGATTGGCATACTTCATTGTGAATATTTGAAAAATGATGTTTCGTATGTTAATCTTGATTATTATTTATAATGGACGGACATATCGGATCGGGTGGAGCGGAATAACGGGATTGTTTGTGTCTTTCCTTCAATAGAACAATTTACTATCCAGGATCCAGTGGCCGTAGGTCCCGAAATTAGTAGAGTGACTGTTGTACGTTGAAATATCCCAATAGGTTCGTTTCCGCATGGCTTATTTACTTATAGTTAATTGAATTGATATGAAGATCCTTCGAGATTAATATCTAAAAAATCTCGTTAATCGAGATGCTTTTGAATAAAGTCTTAATCAGTTCTATTTGTTTTTTACCTCTTAACAAACTTATTAAATATTTAGATTAATTAAATTGGCCGATTCTTTTTACACAAAGCCTGTTGAACGTATTAAAAAAGCTGCAATTTCTATTGAGGAATTTTCCCTTCTATTGGCTATATTTTTCTCTCAATCAAGTAAGAGGAGGATTAGTAGAATCCTTTGTAGCTCTCATTTTCTAGATGCCGATGGATTATCCTCCACAGGCAAAGATTTGCTTTATGAAGAATCTGTTCGATATACAAAAATGCTTCTTCGATATAATCAACAAAAATTTGGCGAATTTTCTGGGGCTAGCCGTTTAGATGAGTGTTCTCGTGTATTTAACTATTTTTTTGAGAATGGAAAGGCTAATTTAATGTTTGCTTCGCATAAGAAATTTTATTATCCAAATCTTTTTAAAAAGCCAGATTTTATTTAAAATTTTTGAAAAAAATGAAAATACCTATTTTTAAAATTTGTAAATATGTATATATAAATAAATTTGTAAGAAAATATTTTTTGATTTGATTCTAAAAATTCATTTAATTAATAAAATTAAAGTAAATAAAAATAATTAAAATAATTTAAAAATAAAAATTTATTAATAAAATTGATTTAATCTAAAAATTTCTAAAATTTGATTCTAAAACCCCCTTTAAACCTGTTGATTTTGTTTGGATATTTTGTATATTTCATTGGAATTGATAGATTTTATATGGGGCGATTTATAAATGGAGCAGTTCACTGTGACTAGCAGACGAGGATTTTTCGATTCGGTTCCGGATATCCAAATATTTCTTCCAAAAAATTCCCAGCAGACGCGCTGAAAATTTAAGTCCCAAGGGAAGATATAGAGGTATTAGGGTAATTAAGAATGGATTTGTGGGATTAACAGTGATATAGTGAGATATGTGAGGGATTACTTTTGATCTGAGATTTTTCAATAAATTCTCGCCCATTCCCAATAAACATTCTCTATCGATATCTACTTAATACTCTCTATTAGGGTTGAACTTTCGAATCATTTTTTCTGGCCTCAGATTTTTCGGGCCGGGCAGTTCGAGTATTTTTCGGGCAAAAATTCGATGCCCAGTTCGATCTATCGAACCGAACCAACCTGGCCCCAATCCTTTTCTCTATATTCTTCCAAAAAATTAGTTTAATTATTACCCAAAAATTACCCTTTCTTAAATAAATTCTTTTATCTTTCCTTTCCATTCCCGTCTTTCCTCCCCATTTTTTCATTTTTTACGAATGAATCATTTTGTAAACAAAACGAGGTATTTACATTGTGGTTGGTAGTAAAGGCTGGATGGTTGGGGGAAGCTGGTGGTAGGTACATAGGTAGACTTTTTGAATTCCCCTCATATAATTCTCAGTTATATTTTTTGCTTGCTAGCAGCTAGTTTCCCCTCCGTTATCTTTACCAGTCCTTTCTTTAATTTTTTTTCTTGCTCTCTAAATATATTTTATTTTTAAGATTAATTTAATTTAATTTTTAACATTTGACAGTTAATTAAAGTCCAACCAAAATTTAAAAAATAACCAAGACAATCTCGCACCCTCCTTTCAACTTCCAAACCTTCCTTTCAACTGTTTCACACATTCCAATTAATTTTAATAATTCGGAAATTTAAGAGCAATTTTTAACGCCATTCTTTAATTTTTCATCTAAATTACATCACTAAACCTAAGAATCAAAGTTTGATATTTAAAATTTAAAGGCGGCTTTTATATTTAGAGAAGTGGTTGGAATTTTGAAATATGCTCGTACTCGTATAAGGTACGAGTATCTTGGATTTTGGACGAGTTTTGGAATTTTTGGGCGAGCTTCCAACCACTGATCAAGCTCTGACTTTTTTCTTACTTTAGCTCCGTCTTCATTTGGAACCTCCTCCTCCTCTAAACACTAATCCAAAGTCTACAAATCTCAGATTTATTACATTCATTGTTGCATTTATTTTTATATATTTTCAAAAACTATTCTTTCTTCTTTAAAAATTCCATTTAAAAATATTCTCCTTTTCCCGATATTTATTGTATAACAAAAATTATTTAAAATCGACCTTTACATTTATCGAGAGAAAAGGGAAAAATGGCAGCAACTATTTCCAGCCGGCTATTTTTATTTCTTTTTAATAATCGCCAATGTTTGTCCAAATACTTTTTTTACCTTCGTCCAAGTATGGAAAGGAAAAAAAAATAAGACAAAAAAATCTCTTTTATCTGAAAAGGAAAAATCGTAAAAAAAATTTCTTTTAGAATGTGGACAGTCAGTTGAGCATTACCTAAGTAAAGTCCCAGCCCTATAACTCGAGAAATATTTAACCAATTTCGATAATTTTGCTACTAACGAATAGAGAAGAAAATTCTCTATGAAATACTAAAAAATAGAAATTTTGAAGGTAGAAAAAGTTATGGTCAAATAACTACTAAATGATGCTAATGAAGCAAAAAAGTATTCTTTTTCCCAAATTTTTTCACTAATTTTTTCTAATTATTTCTATTTTATTTCACTAGAATTTAATTTTGTAGGGAATTTAAATCTCTATTTAATTATACCAATATCTTTCCAGAAAGTTTTCTTTTCACAAAATTATAGGACTTGGACTTTTATAAGACTTATTGTTAGAAGAGTCCACAAATTAATCGAAAGAAAACGTAGGATTGTAAAATAAAATTATTTCAAATAAAACTAAATATAAAAATAAATAATGATAAAAATAAATGATTAATATTTTTATGATTTTTTTTACTAAAATTTTATTTTTCGCAACTAAAGTAAGATTATAAGAATTAAATTTCGTTCATATTAAGAGGCGTGGAAGTCAAAAAATTCATTAAAAATTGCCGAAAATTTTAAATATTATTAATTTATAGAAAAATTATGTAAATTAATTTATTAAAAAAATTTTAAATTGAAAGCTTGATTCTTAAATTAATAAATAAAATTAATGGAAAAAACAACAACAAAAAATTTAAATAAATTTAAAAATTATTTTTTAATTATTTTATTCTTAATTTCATCAATTTTAATAAAAATAAATGCACAATTTCCACAAAATCAAATGGGAGGAGGAGGACCTCCCCCACCTCCACCCCCTGTAGCTATTCCTGTTGGTGGAGGTAATGTTCCTGTAGGGGGTGGGGGTGGACAGAATATTGGTCCTCAAGGATCTCAACTTTTTTCTGGAATTGGAGATAATTTACTTTATGGAGGTAATTCTGATTATTTTGTTTGAATTAAATTCTGATTATTTTGTTTTGTGTTTAAATTTAATTCTGAAATGTTTTACAAAGTTATTCTAATCATTTTCTGATTTAATTCTGTATTTATAAACTCTGAATGTTTTAATTTAATTCTGGGTTTCTTTTGTTTAATTTATTTCTGATATTATGTTCAGATTTAATTCTAAAATGTTTTGTTTTATTTTTGTTTGTTGTTCAGAGTTCCATTCCGGAAAGTTTAAATAAAATTCAGATATTATTTTAATTTCTGATTTTAAATTAAAACTAACCAATATTTATTTCTTCAGTAAATTTGGTCCCTTTTGGCCCAGAAGTTGGCGATAGAAAAGTCCATCCAGGATTTTTGACAGCTGGACAAACAATAGATTTATATATGTATTTCCCTTTTTATGGAGGTCTTTACAACTATACAACTGTAAATAATTAAAAATAAATATTTTTTAAAAATAAATTAAAAAAGTTGTCAGTAAATGGATATATGGCTTTTGCTACAGTGCTTGACCAAGGCCCCACAATTGTAAATTTAAAAATGTTCTTAAATATAAAAATAAATTAAAAAGAATGTCGGTCCCGAAGCTACAGATTGGCCTAGACAACAAGATCCAGCAATGATTGGCCCTTATTTATGCAAACAACAAGTATTTATTCTTCCTTCCCTTCAAAAAAACCCCCTTCCTTCCCTTAATTAGATACCCCAAGATAGCAATGTAGCTTTAAGATCGGGTGTTTATTATCGTTTAATTATGAGACAATCAATGTTTGGTAGAGGTTCTGGAATGAATGTTGGAGGGCCAGATGTTGGGGGAACAATGCCGGAAAGTAGTTTCTTTGGTTTTCGTTTTCAAAAATGTCCGGCGGCTGCTGACAATTATGTAAGGTGTGACGCTGCTGGAGATTATTTTCTTGATCAAATGATGCGTTGGTTACAGGGTAATTAATTGTTTGAATTAAATTCTGATTTTCTTTCAGACATTTTTCCAATGAGAATATGTTTGTTGAGATTTAATTATGTTTTTAATAAAGTTTCCCAAACATATTAATTCCTCAAGGAATTGTTACTCAACAAACATCTTTAAATAAAATTCTGATTATCTCCCAAACATTCTCGTGATATAAGTGAATTAGTATGCTTGTTCAGATTTAATTCTGATTTCTTATAAATAATGTTTCCCAACCATAACATACTCCCCGATAAATGACTTCAGAAATAGTATGTTCAAATAAAATTCTGGTTTTCTTTCAAACATTTCTTTCTAAATATTCAGAAGGAGTAGCAGGGGCAACAGCATTCCGTGCAGATGCTGCTTTAGTCGTTACCTGGTATAACACAGCCTCTGCAATTTCTGGTAGAGCAGATATTGATGGGGGGCAATTAGCTACCTATCAAGTTGTTTGGTTAACTGACCAAGCTGGAAGACTTAGTTATGTTATTTTAAATTATGACAAACTTGGATTTGATGCTGCTGATATTCGAATGAATTCTAGAAGTGGAAGGTGTCAGGTATTTTATTTTGAATTTTAAATTTTGATTTTTAAAAAATCTTTAGGCACTTTTTAATGGAGGGAATCACACAGGCTTTGTGCTTGTAGACCCAACACAAAATTACAAAAACACCCCCAAAGTCCTAGCTCAGCGTTCTGGAGTTCCTCACATGGTTCGAGGCCGTTATATGTTTAGAGTCGATGATGTTGTTAGGCCTGGAGGGTGTTCAAATAAAACTGGGGGAACTTGTAAGTTTTTTAATTCGGAGTAAAAAATAATTTTTTAAAAGACCCAATAATGATATATCCAAATATTGTAAATATGTTGGGTGAAATGACTGTTGATGTTAATGCTATATGTTTGGATAGAACACAAACATATATTTTAATGATTGAACAAAGACAGGTAATTAATTCAGACTTTTGTTTTTCTGGGTTTTCTGATTATGTTTTTATTAAATTCTGATTTTACTTTATTTAATTTCGTGTTTTCCTAGCATGTTTTTCTTCCTAGTTATGATAATGTTTTTATTTAATTCTGATTAGAAAAACACTAAATCGTATTTCTCTCAACTTGCTTTCCTCCATTTATTCTGATTATATTTAATTCTGATTAGAAAAACATTAAAACAAATTTTTTTCAACTTGCTTTCCTCCATTTATTCTGATTATATTTAATTCTGATTTATTTTCCTCTCTAAATTCCAACTTGTTTCCCTCAGATCTGTTGATGTTTTTCCTTTTTCTGATTATGTTTTAATTTATTTCTGATTTTTAAAAACATTGTCTTCCTAACTTGTTTTTCCTTCTCTTTAAATTTAAAAATTAAAGACAGCTTCTTGTATTGTACTTAATGCAGCAATGGCTAGATGTAATATTCCAAAAATTTATGATTGGGGAACTAAAACTGTGTTTTTCCAACCACAAAGTCAAGGAGCTAATGATGAAAGGGCTTTTGTTGGATATATTTATTTTGGTTAGAAAATGTTGAATTTTTTGAAAAGAAAATATTTTAATTATTTTTTTTAGTTCCCCCAACATTAGATCCTATGCGTTTGGATGTTGGCAATATTTATGGTAACTACATACATAAATTCCTCACTAAAAAATAATCTAACCAATTTAAAGATTGGTACAAAAATCCCTTACCAAATATTGTTATGCCCATTTCTTGGTATCCTCGCAACTTTACAAATCCAGATTTAAACTTTTTTGATCAAAACATGCATATAAGTGATGATGCCGTTTATGGTGTTCAATTGGGTTTATATGTTATTGGTTATAAAGAATCTAAGGATGATCAAGTAAATAAACATTTTCTTTAAAAGCCACAACCTCCCCAGTTATAACACTTACTGCCACCTCCTTCGCATAGGCTAAGATTTGCTTTAGCATGTCTGAACAGTTACAAATCTTATTGGCCATTATTAGCTTAGCTTAAACTGCCATTAAACAGGCACATCTTGCAGAACTGTCCGAATAAAGATGGAATTAAACCGAAGACTTATAGTTAGTAAAAGTTAAATTAACGGAAGAGTTATTAGTCGGAAGCAAGTTTTATAACTGTGATGGGTATGAGCATCTTGTTTTTATCAGAATCTAAAATATTTATTTACAAACAAGTTTTAGTAAAAGGAACTTGTTTGTAAAACAAGTTTATTTATGTTTAAATTTAGATCAAAAAATTCCGCCCCGAACATCGAGTTCTTTGTAGATTAGCAACTTATTCTAATAGAAATACTTATGAGTATAGATGGAATGCTCAGAAGGAGAGAATTAATTTAAATCAAGTTGAACAATGGTTTATTAGAGAAAATTTAAGTTAAAATTTATTTAATCTAAAGGTACATGAATGACTGGGAAAGAATGAATGAACTTTTTACTTTTAGAGTTGGATATTTAAAATTATCTCCTTTAAGAACAAATGAACAATCAGCGTTTCAAGCCCCACAACTTCTTTCTGGGTAATCATTATTTTAGAGGGCACAAGAGGCCTAACAGCATCGACTCCTAAGGTCCCAGAGGCGATGCCGAACATGAATTGGAGGGAGGGCGGAATGGAGGGAAGGCTATTCCATAAATTATTATGATGGTCGGTACCGAGAACTACTTTCCCGGGATCAACTAAATAACCACTTTAAATTAACCGGTAAATATCTAAATACTCTGACCATCCCCATACCCTTTTTCCATACTTGTTTAGCAAGATCAGAGTCCTTAATTTACCAAGAAAATTAATTTAATCTCTCCTTAATTAGCCTTGTTTCTGCCCCAATTTCCCTTCACTGGCTTTGGACTATTGGAAATCCTCGATATGAAACAACAACATTTTCTCGTCAAGAACAAGACGTTCAACAAGAATTTATTGCTCAAAAAGCAAAAGAAATGTGTCATGATTGGTTTGATGAAGATGGGGCTCAATGGAAGTTTGTTACTCTGATACTTTTTGGATTTAATTCCAAATATTTCAAAGCTTTATTCGAGATGTAGAAACAAATGCTTCCTGTCCTTGTATGGAAAATCAGGCCAAATTCGACTTGGGTCGATTTATGCCTCATCCACGTTGTTCACAAACATTTAGAGATATAACCTGTACTTCTATGATTGGGGCTAAGAATTGTTATATGAGTGTAATTTTTTGTTTTTTATATCCACACCAGAGCTGTTTCGAAACAAAAAAATCTTCAAAAATCGTATCCCAAATCCGGGGATTTCTAAGACATGGGACAAGTTTGTGGGAAATCAAAAATCGAGAAAGTTTGGTGAATATGTAACGCTCATTTGGCCCTTTTACTCCGGGTGCTAAGAAGTTGAAATTCCCGGATTTTGGGATCAAGGTGTCAATTTTGAAACAGCTCTGATTCCCTCTCTCTCACCTTTATTCCCCCTTTAAATTTCCAGTCATCCAACATTTACGGCTCTTATTCTGGGAGGCATTTTGATTATGGTTATGGATATAGTGAATATAGTAGAGGAGATTTTTACAGAGATAGAGGGCCGGAAACGGGAGGTGAAGGTACTTCTTTTGGTGGTGGATATTATGGAAGGGATGGACAAGATAGGGGAACGTTAGTTTATTTTGAACAGAATTTAAATTTATATTTTTAAAGACGATTTCCAACACATTATGGACAAGTTTGTTGTTATGATGAAAAGGGTAATTAATTAAACATAAATTAGAGTGACGACTAAATTCTGTCATAATGGAGCTACTTTGTAGTTTATTTTAAGTAAATGTCAATGGCCGTTTGAGGCCGTAACATAAGAACGTGGCCTCCCTCCAAATCACATGATATCTCTTCAAATGAGGTGTAACGCTAGATTGATATAAGGCTATCACAGAATCTACTATGTCAGAATTTAGAAGTAGCCACACTCTAATAATTATAAAATTTGCCAAAAATTTTAAAAAAGGATTTTTAATGCAAACAACATATCAACCAGTCATTAAAGTAATTGAAGAAACTCCCTACAATCCAGGCTTCCCACTGAGAGCCTATGAATTTGGTACCCCTCCATATATGGGTCAATTTGAAGTTCCTGGTCTTTCTGCCTTTCACCATGATTATATGCCTTATTTTCTTTGTTGTAAATTTGCCAAATTTCGTTGCCAACTTTTTTATTGGAGAAGGCCAAGTAGTGGATGTCAACAATATCAACCACCAGCTATTGGTTTTTTGTGAAGAATTTTTTCTCAAAAATTTCCTTTAAAAAAAAATAGGGGAAGCAATGGGTGCTGGTACTTTCCACACTATAGACAACGACAAATTTGTTTTTAACGAGCCTGGCGTTTACACACTTCTCCACATTCCCAAAACAATAAATAATCCCGAAGTTCGAATCCAAATTCGTTTGGAACGTTATCCCAATAGACGTGTAGATTTTAGTATGCTAGGCCGTTATCTATCTCAAGAGCAATTAGTTCAACCTACAAATGCTACTGTAATTACTGGAATTGCTTTGGAGGCTACTGGGACTGAGGCAAATTTTTATTATTTATTACCTGTAGTTAGTTTCTGCTGGGTTTCCGTGGTCATTAACCATAATCAAAAATTGAGAATGCCCAGGAATCTAATCTCGGTCGGACTATAAGATATCCACATGGAGGTTTAGAAATTTCGTCATCTCTCTCAAGAGCAATTAGATAGTCCTCATTAAATACACTAAATAGTCCCCAGATAACCAATAATATAATGTTAAGAACGTTTTTGAACTAAGGTGTATATAATTTTGAGAGTATCGTTTAATGTAACCGACAATTTAACAGTTATTAATTATTATATATCTCCTTTTTAGAGAGTCTTAGTGTTGGCAAGAGGAGATACTAGACGATTTCGCTATCGTACTTCTGTTATTATTGGAAATATACTTCGATATTTTGACACAATGAGGCTGCAACGATTTAAAGGTTAAAGCTTCTAATTAGGATTTCAAATCCCTACCCTTATCTCAAATGTTTTAGGAGTTCTAATTTATGTAAATAACGTGGAAAGAGGCCAACCAGAAGTTTATGTAGTTTTGGAGGAAGCCCAAATTGGTGTTCGAATCAGAGAAAGTTATTCTGTTGATATTGACAGAATGCCAATGTATCAAGAATCTATGGGTATTTTGGATATTGCTTTAAGTGTTCCTCCTCAATATGGAGTGGTAGGAAGAAATAAATAAATAAATATTTATTTTTAATTAATTAATTTAAAAAAGCAACCAGATGGAGATAAAACAAGAGATCAAGAAATGCGTCAACGTTATAATTTGCCCCGAGTGTCAGGTTTAATGCGTCCGTTCCCTGATACAGTTACAGGCTCTATATACAGCACTCTGACTTTAAATGAAGTTAATTCTGAATCAATTCGGCAACAAATAATTACTTACTATAGAATACCCGGGTCTGGAGAACGTTTTACTGATTATCAACAACAAACTTTAAATCAGTATATGATACCTACTGATAATATGTAGGGGAATTTATTTTAGATAGTGTAGAATTAGAAAGAGCTGGGACTGAATAGGAGTGTTTGAAGGTATCTCAAATACATTTTTTTGGAGCAAACCAGGGCATTTTACAGAAGGAATACCTCGTATTTTGTGGAGCCTGTTTTGCCTGATAGATCCATTTGTTCCTTATTCCTAGGACTAAACCATCCTGACAGACACCCTTATAATTAATATTATTAACACAAGTTGAAGTTCCCTCACAGCCCATAACAATATTTTTTAAGGTTCACAACCAGCCGAGAGGAAGACAAAAAGTTCGAAGCCTTCCCAGAGGCCGCAATGAAAAACGAACCAATCTACAAAACTGCCCAAATTTACGAAACACCCCAATACAGATTTGTGCCTAGAACAGGCTCTGTATTAATGCAGATATTACAACAATGCAATGATTTAGCTTCTAGAGATACTCGTAAGAGGAGGGGAAACAATAAATAATTTTAAACAATTCAATTAAAAGTCGGAATGCAACCTTATCAAGGCCAACTTTATTGGGATTGGGCTTCTCAATGTCCAGACAATCCAGGCAAAATACTTCAACATTGTGGAGATAATGTTCCTTGTCTTTATGATTTTACTCTTTTAAATGCTGAAGTATTGGGGAATGAAGTAAAAGATACTTGGAATGCTTTTTTCCATGATAGGGGACAAGCAATTAGAAGTTATAATAGTTGTGGACCTATAAATATTGAATATCCTGTAAGTGTTTTTTTAAGGATTTTTGAATGTTTCCTATTCTTGTAGGAATATATGATTAAAACACCAGCATTAGCTCCAAGTTATATGCAAGGAGATGTCGCTAGATTTGAATGTTTTCAGGCAATTTCATCTTCGTTTTTATTTTAAATTCTTAATTTAATTATTTTAGACTCACTGGATAAAGGGTGATTCCGAATATAAATGTTCTTTAGTTGTTGATTATAATGTGAGTTTGAAATTTTAAAGCTAGCCTGAACCTCGAGCTTCTTCATTATTATTCTTCCTATGTTCATACTCTCTAATACCATCCTTGAACAGTTTGATAATTTGAAGCATAACTACTACATAGAAACCTACTAGTGACCTAACTGGTTGGGTCGATATTGATCTCGATAACCAGGATTTTGTTTGAGATCTCGTCTCGGTTCAGTTTCTAATGACTCTCCCTATCTTTTAATTGCAATTTTATTGTATAAATTTTCAGTACCCCAATAGCTATAGATTTGAATGGAATAAAGGTGGGCAGCCTTGGTGCCGTTCTAGAGAAATGGATAATATGTTAACTTGGTTATTGGGCATACTTGGGTTTGTTTAAAAAATTGTTGTACAATTTTTAAAAAATTCTTTAATAAATTCAGAACAGTGGGTATTATACTTGTAGTTGTTCTCCTATTCCTCAGTTGCTGGGTTGTTAAAGTTAAAAGAAGGCAGGATCAAGAAAAGGTTCCTGGAGGTACTCTAAGACAACAACAACAATTTATGACACCCGTAAATAAAAATTTATTTAAACAAAAAATTTTTTATTAAAAAACTCAGGGTTTTGGAGGAGCAGAATCGATTCCTCCAAAAAGCGTTGGATCTGACAGCAATTTAGAATTGAGACCTAAAAATGGAGCACCCTCTCAAATTGCTGAATATTCTCCTGAATTGAGAGCTAGACACCCTACCAGTGGAGCTGGATTGCCAGATGAGACATCTCAACTTTTGGGACTCCATACAAGTGTTTAATGATATTCAAAGATTGAATAAATTTATAATATTTATTACTATATTCGTCTACTTTTTATAAAATTATTTTGTTTATTTAAAATTTTAAACAATGTACTTAGACGAAGGTGGATTCCCCTTTCATCTTATGTATCTTTCGGCTAATCCCTTAGGTTCAAGTTATATCTATCTAATACTAGTTAAAAATCAAGGTCATTTTCTCATTCTCCAAATTATTAAACTTGCGAACGAATCCTACCTCTATCAATATTTTTGTGCATTATTAATATCCCTTATATACACCATTCAATAAATCCCGCTAAATCAATATACGCGAATAATGACTTGTTATTTATATTTTATTTTCTCTTTATTAACCCGTCGTTTTTGGATTAATTTTTTACGAAATTTTATTTTCCGAAGGCTTTTTCCTTATATATTTTGCCTTGCTTCAAGTTTATTTATTTTTATTACGATCCTTTTATTCCTTTATTTTTTACAACCCCAACCTTATTTTTATGCAAAAAATGACTTTAAAAATAAAAATTTGTTTGTTTTACAAAGAACGGTCGTATTTCCTCGAGGAGGGGATAATTTGGAATTCGATCAGCCTTGGGACTTGGCAGAAACTAAAATTTATGAGAATGTAGATGAACTGTTTAAAAATAATAATGCTAATACTAAATATATTACTGGAGATTTTACTTACAGGTAAAATCGAAATTAGTTTTAGAAAATAATTTTATGCTAGAAAGAAAATTTCATTAACTCTATGTATTCACTTCAAAAATAATATTTGTAGTACAGCGTGTGCTGGGCAGTAAGGTTGTCGGATCCGGATATCCGGATCCGAAAAAGACAGGATATCCGAAAATTTTCGGTTCGGATATCGGATCCAGATATCCGAAGATTTCCAGTTATCCGACAACCTTACTCGGCAGGATGGAATGATGCTGCTTATTGTATGCGGTCTTGGAAGTACAAATATAGTTTCTAAATATATGGGGGCATTTCCATGACTGTATTATACTGGTTGATAACTAGACCGACTTTTCCGGGATTGATAAGCTCTTGCGAGGAAATAATGATTATGATTTCATCTCCTTTCTACTAGCTTCTACCTTCTACTAAGGTAGAAGCTAGCTCTTTCCACTATTCCTCTACTATATTCGAAGGCCTTATCTAATCATTCTCCTCCCCCTTTTTCCATCCCTGCTTAGCAATATTTCACAAATAAATTTGAAAAATCCAGTCCAGGACTTGGAAACATAATGTTTCAATTTGCTGCTTTACGAGTTTTGGCTAAACATGAAAATGCCTATTTATTGCTCCCAAGTGACTGTAAACTTAGAAGAGCTTTTGATTTAGACAAAAAAGTTTTGTTTATTGAAACAAAACAATTACAAAAATTAATTGTTGAGAATACTGCAACAAATTTTGAGGTAATAATAGTTTACCCTGATAAAAAAATTTTTTTCTCTCTTAACAGGATTGCTGCAAATATATTCCTTCATTTAACGATAAAATAAACTGGAAAAATAAATATAAAAATATTTCAGTAATTAATGGGTATTTCCAATCTTATCGTTATTTTCATCCGGCACATGCTCAATTAATTTTAAGGAATTTTAATTTTCTTCCCGGGATTGTTGAGAGAGCGAATTTAATTTTGAGTGATATTTTGATTGGGAATGGAAGGAAGATGAAGTAATAATAATTTTTTAAAAATTAAAAAAAAATTTTCGTTTATGTGGCAGCTTTTTTTCTCTCCCCTAGAATTCACCTCTATTTGCAGCTGGCACAAAATAAACAAGAACACTAATACTGATTTTTTGAACTTATGGTCCATCATTTTCAGTGTATGTGGAGCTATCCAATCTCGTAAAATTCCATGGAAATATGTTGCAAATATTAGTACAAATACTCACGAGGCATAGGTTCAACGTTGGCATACCTTATCGCCATAATTCTACAAAGTTGATTTGTTCCATTGGCAAATAGATGGGGATTCTTGCGGAGATAAAAAAGGTGGACATAAACGACTTTTACCAATTTTTTCAAAGTCCAAATTCTCCCCTTCTTATCGGCATTCATGCTAGGCACGGAATTGATTTAACTATGCATCAGAGGAATCAGCGTTATGGACATACTGTGGCCACCACTGAATATTACAAAAAAGCTATGGAATATTTTACAAAAAATTTTAAAAATAATTTGTTAATATTTTTGGTTATTTCTGATAATATGTCTTGGGCAAAAAGAAATATTGGAGGAATTGAAGGAAGCAACAAAAGAATATTTATCAAATACTTAAATAGCGGCTATAGAGAGATTGATATGGCTGTGTTATCCAAATGTAATCATTTAATAATCTCTACTGGAACTTTTAGTTGGTGGAGTGCTTATCTGTTACAGACAAAGAAGAATAATTCAAAGATTATTTATTTTGGTGATTGGCCAAAGAAAGGGTCTTTGTTGGAAAGGATAGTTGAAAAACGAGATTATTTTATGCCTTCATGGATTCCAATGAAATAAAAAAAAAATATAATTTTATGGAAGTTTCGATAAAGCATGAGATAGGCAATAAAAGTTTAGGTACTTTCGGGCAGGCATATGTCTTCCGAACTCCTGGAAGTTATTTCTCGGTGGTATACCGAATACTAGTGATGTTCGGGAGAATAAAAAACTCGGGAAACGGGATACCCGAACATCATTACTGAATACAGGTGCTCTACCGACTGAGCTTATCTTTTAATAATCTCTCCTCTTTCTTACAAAAAATAAAAATGGTTTTAGGGACCTAAGGTACTGTTAGAGCTTAATTGATAATAATTGCCGAGAAATTTTATTTATTTAGCAACCCAATAATATAAACTTTAATTCCGGATTAGATTGAAAATAATTTAATAAAATTTGTTTTTTAAATATAAAAATATTTTTCCCTTATAAAATGAATACAGTCGGACATAGCTATAAGAATGCCTGGATTATATAGACCTCAATTTGAGATGCTTAATCAACTAAAAACTAAATAAATGTTCCCTGTGTCGGAGAGTACATGTAAACTCTTAGTAAAAATACCCCTCTTTAAGGATATATTTTCCAGCCCCAAGGGTTATCTTATAGGTATAGGGTCCGACTGTAATACTGTTAAAATTAATATTTTGTATTACATCTTCATTCCCAATTTTCAATTAAAAAAATCATCTTTTTTTAATTTAATCCCTCTCTTCATTTTTTAAAATTATTCGGGACATTGCAGACAGTTCCCAACGCAACATATAAAGCTTCAGCTCTAGCTGGTGCTATAAACGAGTCAATCTTTCTTTCTTTTAACAAATTAGCCTTTGCCTTTTTTAATAATTTTGGGCATTCTTTAGTAAAAGTAATTGGAGCAACAAGCTTTAATGTTTTGATTAATTCTCTGGTTATTTTATCCAAGGCTGGGGCTAAAACAGTTGAATATTGTTCATATGTTATCATTTCAGAAGGGCCACCATAAGTTGACCATATGTTCATATAGGCGTTCTGAAATTTTTAAAATTATTTTAAGGGTACGGCCCAAGTAGGCGCGCGGCCAAGTAGGCGCAAAGCCATAACTTGCTTCAAGATTTTCGAATCCTTCAAAATTTAGTATTAAACGATTCCTCTCATCGAGCTAAAGAGATTAGTACCAAAATTGTTAAGGTCCATAAATTTTTCAGGTAGTTATGGCTTTGCGCCTAGTTGGCCGCGCGCCTACTTGGGCGTGTCCCTTATTTTAAAACTCTTAGAGAGATATAACTTCTCTAAGACTAGTAACAGAGGTGTACCACTTTCTCCTAAGTCTTTCACCTTTTTAAAATCATTTTTGTCACCCTCTGGAAAGTGCCATCTTCTTTTAGATATTGGTCGTCCATAACGGGAACAACCTCTCCCCTCTCTTCTAATTCTTAAACTAATATGACTCTATATGATTCAGCTAAAGTTTCTCTAAATCTATAGTGCCACCCTTTTTATGAAAAAATAAAGATCCTCAAAAATCCGACTAATATCTTCAATAGGTCAACAACGACGTGTTTTTAAAAAGAATTTTATGGATGGACCCTTTACAGGTCTAGAAAAAACTATAGTGACTATATGGGTACGGCCCAAGTAGGCGCACGGCCAAGTAGGCGCAAAGTCATAACTTGCTTCACAATTTCCGAATCTTACCAAATTTGGTATTAAACGATTCCTCTCAACGAGATAAAGAGATTGGTACCAAAATTGTTAAGGTCCATAAATTTTTCAGGTAGTTATGGCTTTGCGCCTACTTGGCCGCGCGCCTACTTGGGCGTGTCCCTGACTATATATACAGAGAAAACTGTCATTATGTCCTTAAGAAAATGACTGAAATTTTTCCTTAGGTATTTTTGTATAAGAAAAAAATATGAAATTTTTGCCTGAGCTATCTGACTAGCATATAGCTGAGCCTGGAAAAAGTTTGTAATAATATAATCCGATGTATTAGCAATCAAATAAGCATTATATATAAAATTATATTCGCTTATAGTTGATCGAACTGATAATCCTTCAAGGTATTTATACATTGTCATTTTTTCAACGACATCTAAACGAGCATCAACCAAATTTATAAGGTTCTCGAGGTTTTCTAAAAAAAAGAAAATGAGTGGAAACTAGAAAAAATATTCATTTTTACGATCCATTTTTTATTTTTTATTAACGAGCATTGTCCTAAGCATAGCTGCACGAAAATAAAATTTCGCTCTCAACGAAACGAAAACGAAAAAAATAAATTCGCAATGTACGAAACGAAAACGAAACGAAAAAATAAATTTCATTTTCGCGAAACGAAAGAAACGAAAAATTTTCGTGTAGCTCTGGTCCTAAGGGTTTAATTCACTACCAAATTCGAATACTAGAATTACGATGTCAGGTTAGGTAATGAGTTAATGAGTCAGTTAATAAGATTATCTTCAATTATAATTAGAGATGTAAACCAGGGATGGGCTCTCTCTTCGGCTACTGCTTTCCGTCTCCTGCCTCCTGCTTTTAATATTCGTGACAGAGAGAGCCCTAGTTCTTATGAGGCATATCTGTAATAATAAACAATGAATTTCGATATAATAAGAAGGTAGATGCCAGGGACTGAATAAATTCCCGATTTTCGTGAATCTGGACGGCCACTTTATACTATAAATAATTCGTTCATCCCATATCTAAAAATTATTTTAAAATGAAAGGCCAACCTAAATATTTATTATTATCCCCATTATTATTATTATTATCATTATCCTCATTATCGCTTTTCATTAAAGATATAATAGTTGAAGCAATAAATAAAAATAAATAAAATTTTATTTTCATTTTTTTAAATTTTTTATGGAGGATTTTTAATTAAATAAAAAAATAATATGGAAACTTCAAAGCATTAACACTCGTTAAATAAACACTTGAAAACACCCCGTAGTTTGAAGTTTAATAAAAAATAAAATCATTTGATTTCTAAAAATTATTTTTATTCAAAAATAAAGCTCTAAATATAGCTCTATAAATTTGTATTTTGAATCTAAAAATTGGTGGTGGAAGGTAAAATGGCAAACTCTCAAAAAAAATTTTTTTTTTGGATTTATTCAAAAATAATTAATTAATCTATCCCAGAGTATCAAAAAATTAATTTAAAATCAACATTTAAAACAAACGAAGTTTTTTCTCAACTCAGCAAATAACACAATTACTCAACGTTGGTTGAGGGTTAAAAAACTCTATACATATTTAGAAGCTCTTAGAATCAGGTCCTGTCCTTTTGCTAGTTTTTTGGAATGGCCCGGCGCTTTATAACTAATTTAAGTAACTATTTTAAGCATTGATTGGTTTGTAGAATTTTTTTTACAATGTAGAGAATTCTTGAGTGTGTGACAAAATCTCATAAAACGATAAGATCAACTATGTAGCTTACCTTAATTTTGCTTGACTTCCAAAGTTCCCCCCAATCTCTAGTATTATTAAATGAGTTTAATGAAATTAAAAGTAGATCTTCTGGAATTTGATAAGTTAAAGCAGAAAATAGAAAGTTCTTTTAAGCATATACAGCTGGGTAAAAAATGAAAAAATAATTTTTATTTTTTGGTGGGTATATTTTGGAGCTGATTTATTGAATAAAATTAAATAAAAATATTTTTCCTTATTTAGCTAGAAAAAAATTTTTTAAATAATTAAAATAACTTTTATTACATAAATAAAATTAAATCCAAAATACAAAAAAAATATTTTAGCGAAAATGGCCAAAAACATTTACGGCCAAAAAAATCGAAAAAAAATCTCTCTAATTTATTTAATAATCTATGTAAAAAATTTTAATTTTATTATTTTATAAAAAAATCTTTATTAAATTTAGATTTAAAAAATTCTATTTTTTAATTTGTGCTAAGCAGAACACGTTCTCCTTTTAATATTTTTATTTCTGAAGCTTTTGTGCCAAGTGATAAAGGTGAAATGCCTCGGTTGATACGATGAGGAATTTGTTTTGGAACCATTTTAATGCAATCTGTTTTAGGAAATTAAAATAAATAAAGGCTTAGATTTGAAGAGAATAGGGTACTATCACATTATCTACCCCCATTTTTTACCTTTACTTTTGTTTACTTATTACCTTTTTGCCATTGGTCAATGCGCATAGTGGCCAGGGATTAAACTAATATTGTAGGGAAGAAAAAAATCCAGTAGGTCGTATGATCGATGCCTTTCCGGAGCTAAACTTTTACCTCTCACTATATAGTTCTGGAATTTGATAGAGAGGAACATAATTAATTTTGTAAGAAAATAGCTGAAAGTTGGTTTTCAAATTAATGAGTCGAATCACATTTGCGTGTCTCGCATCAGAGATTTTCTATAATAATTGCTGTCAAGTTAATCCCGCATCCCACAAAATCCATTGACCAGTGCCAAAATTTCTTTTAATAGAATTACCAGGTATAGGGCAAACACTGTGGCAAAGAGTACAGCCAGTACAATTTTCTTCATTAACATGAGCCAAATGGGAATCTCTGTCAAACGTTATAGCTTGATATCCGGAATCATTACAAGTCATATAACTTAATTTTTTAAAGTTCTTTTTAAATCTAGAAAATATTTTTGAGACCACTTTCCACAGTTAATACAAAGATCATCGTCAATTACGGCTACAACTTGTTGGGAATTATCCAAATCGTTATAAGCCCCAACTTTGTCTAAAGCTGTGCCTATCATGTCCTTTTATAAAATTAATTTTATGGAATTCTTTGTGGAGTTACCTTAATCTTCGGAACTTTCTTAGGCTGGTTGTCAGGACGCTTAGTGACGTAAACCTCATTATTTTCAATAAAGTCCCCATTCTGTACAAGCAAATCCTTCTCTAATTTATAACGCTTTTCACGGAAGTTGCCCAATGCTGGGAGATGCTAAAAAATTTACTTTTTAAATTTTCTTTTTCAATTCCTCACCGCATTCTTAAGCAACAAAGGTTTGCCTTTTTGATGTTTTTCTACAGGGGGACTTTGCCCATCCCAATCAGCCAAAGCAGAGATTCCCTGAAGGTAGAGAAGTGTCCGTAATCCGCTGCAATAATCTTGGACTAAAGTGAAATCTTGGTTTTGGACTGCTGAACAGACCTATATTATAATTTATTCTTTCTACTCTTCTTCAACTCTAAAAAATATTTTGGAAAGTTCTGACTTGTAAAACTGAAGCCCCAGCGTTTAGAAATTGTAATCCAGATTCTGCACTGTCAATTCCACCAGCAGCTAATATTGGAAAGCCTGGAAGTTCGTTAGCAATGGCTGAGACTGCCCGTAAAGCTATTGGTCGAATAGCGTTACCAGAAACACCTCCATAAGTTGTTCTATTTAAAATTTATTTTATTTTTTAGCTTCCTCCCTCCCTCATCCATCGTATCCATCCCCTCCCCCAACTCCGTATTTATACCACCCTAAATTCTGATTTAAAACCCCTGAGCCAATACCATACGAAAACATCGAGATACCTTCTTATAGTACCGATAGAAGCGCCTGTTAGTGGTTATTTACCCACCAAGCACGTTCTTATGTGATTGACCCTGGAAGTAAATATCCCCTTCTACATATAATATTATTACAATTTATTCCTGCCAACACTTGGCCAAGCAGAAGAATCTGAACGCAATCCCATAAGGCCTGAAACTGTATTTGTTGCTGTTACACCATGAGCACCTCCTTCTTTAGCTGCTATAGCTATTTTGCGAATGTCAGTAATATTCGGAGTCATTTTAGGGAAGAATGGAATCTTTTTTGGATATTTAACAGAATTATTGGAACAAATTAATCACCTTAACAGCACTCCTCACCCACAGAGAAATTTGTTTAACCATTTCAGTGTCTTGCCCACAAGCCAACCCCATTCCCCTTTCACCCATTCCATGAGGACAAGAAAGGTTTAATTCGAGTGCATCTGCACCTGCAGCTTCTGAACGAACAGCTAGCTCTGTCCAGTCATCCTTTAAAATATTTTGAAGCTTCAAAAATATTTCTTTAACAGACTTTGTCAAAGCTAGCCATAATAGAAGCAATTACTATTTTTGTTGGAAAATCTCTTTTTAATTCTCGGATGCATTCTAGCCAATACTTTTTTAAATAAGAATTAATACAAGAAATTCTATATCTAAATACCTCCGCAGTTTTCTCAGAAATTAATTCAATATTAAGAAAAGAGCCTTGTCCTGGGCCATAGATAGGCCCACTGGTTGTTCCACGTACTATTCTTGGTGATACATTTGTCACTAAATCCTGTGTGGATTTATTTAGGTTTTATTTGGATGTCCTTTTTATTTTTGATTGTCTAAAGAGTCCATCACAGTTCTAAATCCTCAGATTTTGGTTGATAGCCCCTACAACGCTTAAACAATCACATAAGGACTTTAACCTTAACACGGCTAACTCATGAGAACTGGCAATCACCCCCAATACCCCTCACATTTCATAACATTTATTAGTGGTTTAACACTCTACCTTATCCAATCCAAAAGTTTTTGTTAACACAAAAGACCATCCCTGTTCAAAAGCCCGTCTACACATTGCACCAGTTGTAGTTGGGGGAGCAGAAGCAAGTCCAAAAGGATGTTCAAACCGAATACCACACATTTCTACAGACAAATCAATCTAATCATAATAAAAATTATTTCTTTTACAATTTTATTCAAATAATTACCTCGTCAATAGGAGTACAGAAAAGGGGTAATTCTGGTTTTTCTGATGTTGGAAAGCCATATAATGATTGAATATAACGGTGGATATGCCAGGCGGCTGTTTTTCCATCATTAACAGATTCCTTTAAGTAAAGAGAATTTTTAGGGGAATTTTTAGAGCATTTTTTTCCAAACCACAGTAGTTTCAGCAACTCCAGCTACATCCCCTCCCAAAAATACCCAATTTTCTGAACTTTGTTGAGTTCTAGTATTAACAATAGGAATTCCATTGTTGTCAAATTTTAAAGGTTTTATTGCTTCCTTTACTTAAATAAACTTTGATTTATATTTATTCTTAATCAGGAATGAACCTTCAGGATCGACTAAATCCGATCCAAAGGCACTTATAACCCAATCAGCTCGCAAAGTAAGGGTTTGACCAACATCCTCTACCCATTGACCATCCAATTCTTGTTCCATTTTGGCAAATTCACTTAATTTAATTTACTTAAAATTTAATTCTAGCCCTTTCAACCTACACAGAAACAATGCGTCCGTCTCTCATGTTCACCTTCCTTGGGAACATGAAGGGCATAAATTCGCACTTTTCTTCCCGTGCCGCTTCCATCTTTAATTTCATAATAAATTTGGATAGGATAAAAGAAATTCGGAGACATAACAATGACAATTCCAGTTTGTTGGTAAAGTTCCATACGGAAGGGAACCCCTCCGAAAGGAACATTCTCTCATTAATGAATTATACAATAGATTAACTACCTCTTCTGGAACAGCACGTATTGCAGTAAATCCCTTGAAATTAAATATTTTATAATTTTTGATATAATTCTTAGCGTATACTATTACAGTATCCGTTCTGTATTTTTATTAAATCTCACTCACCCTCCGAAAGACTACAGTCACTTTCTTGGCCCCACATCGTAAAGAAGACGTAGCACAATCAAAAGCAGTATCCCCCGCTCCCAATACCAACACTCGTCCATTTAATTTAGGCAATTTAGGGGTTTTGGAGGAACAAGAACAATTGCTACACGAATTATTAAGCATTCCTTCATTTTTAATTTTATTTAAAATTTAAAATTTAATATCCAAAACTAGCCTTTTTTGCTAGCAATAGACACTAAAGGTAAGAATTCTTTCGAGGTATAAAATCCATTTTTGGGTTCCAAGCCCTGAAAGATGGGGGCTCTTTTAGGTTCAGGCAACCCAATTCCAACGAAGACAGCTTTGCAACCAGAGGCTTTCAATTTTTCCAAGGTCAGGTCATTCCTGTGAAGTTGACGTCCTGTGACTATCTTTAATAATAAATAGGTATGTCTATAAAAATAAATTGTCAAACTTTAATGCCAAGATCCTTAGCTAATTGAATTTCAAAGTCAACCACATTATAAGGCAAACGATATTGAGGAATTTCGGAAGAACTAAAAATTTATTCATTTTTAAAAATAATTTTCACATAAAACAAGAGTTCGACATTTTTAAATTGCCGGGCTCGATACCAAAAAAATTGCCGGGCTCGGTAGAACTGGCCCGGGCTTGGTTTTCTTGGCTAAACCCCCGAAAAATACCAAGAATTAGGGGAGAAGTTTAGTATCTGCCATACCCAGTTTCGAGCTACCGGGCCCGGAAAACGATCTCGGTCTAATGTCGAGCTCTACAAAAACACACCTTAACCCCCCTAAATATTCCTCCTTTTCATAAATTGTTAAATTTGTATAGCCAAGTCTAGCTAGAAAGCTAGCACAAGATATACTTGCTGGTCCACTTCCAAGTAAAGCAATAGGCTGTTTATGTGCTTCGTTTCGATTTCTAATTATTTCAGGGCTAACAATTTGCCGTATATTCATTTTCATAAAAATCTGATTTTTAAAATTTAAATATTCAAAAAAATTATTTTCTATACTTCTGTCGCAAATTGTTGTAGACCCCCAATATTGATGGGCCCTTCTTCTGTCGCGTATAAATTACAAGAGCCGACACAGAGGTCTGAGGTTGGACATACCATTCCACAAGTTAAGCTAAGTATTTTTTTGGTAAAATAATATTTTTTATTACATATCCTACCCAAGAGGATTATCAGAAAATATTAGTTTTGCAGCACCATAATAATTCTATAAAAATTAGGGGAATTTTAAGATTATTTTTATTATAAAGAGAAATTCAAGCTTCCATAGAGCTCAGGTTGTAATCGGAACTTCACTAATAAGAGTATTAAATTTTAGGGTTTTGGTACACATTAGATGTACAGACTGGGTAATTATTCGAGAGCAGGTGCTAAATTTGGGCCAAATCTCAACAAATCGTTGATAAAATCTATTTATTTTTTGATATTGTTAATAAACTGTTCAATAATTAAAATTGACAATGATTTTTTCAATATATTTAAGATTTGTTAGAAAATGAGGGGGTAATTATTAAAGAGGGTAATTATTCGAGAGAGGGTAATTATTCAAGCATTTACGGTATTCAAATTCAGTTTTATTTAACCAAATATTATTTTTGGATTAACTCTCCTCCATTATCCCTCCCTACCTTATTAGCAATACTGGAAATAAAAGCTTTGATATCCAACTGTGTAGGACAGCTTTTTTGGCAAGGGGCATCTGCACATTTCAGACCTTTTAAAGAATTCATTATTTTCCAACCCCCAATAAGGATAACTAACATCTCATAGCTTCTCTTAAAGCTCCCCTCTCCGATAACGTTGTGTGTTTGATATCTCGAAAGTCATTTTCATAGAGGTTTTCTGTACATCCCTAAATAATAATTAAGTTTTGGACGATTTCTGGGTCGTTTTCCAAAAGTACGGCAGGGTTACCAAGTTCTTTGCTTCCGCCAAATCTTTCGATTTTCGGGGGAAAGTTTTGTGGTTTTATCCTGTTACCTCATTCTTCGAATACCGCCCTTAGGATATTATTAAATAATTCCCTTACATTACAAGATTTATTAGCATTCCTTTTCCATCTATGCTTTTCCAATTTAGTTTCGCAACTTGGCTTTAATGTTGCATTTAATTGAACTCGAGGATTGAGTTCAAGAAGAGACTGATAAAAAATTGTTAATTTTTCTATTCATAATTTTTATTAAAATACCTCAATATCTGGTGAATCTTTCGTATATTCTCCGTTTATAACACCCATTTTAAAAAAATAATTATTATATGTATAGTCAGTATTTATTTTTTTATTCTTATCTAATGACTTTAAGTATAATAATTTATTTGAACAAATAATTTATTGACTGAATGCAAAGTGTAATCAGCAATATTTTATTTGTTCTTTATTTTAAATCGATTTTCATCACACGACGGGCCATTCACTTGAGAGAATTATTTAAAATAAAAAATAAATAATAATAAAATAAATTGGTAAAATTCAAGTTCCCCCCCTTTTTCCTTCCTTAATTTGTACACAATGGTCAAACATTTTTCTTCCTAAAATAATGATTTTTAACTGAAATAAATAAAAATATTGAGACAAATACATATATAAATTCCATACTCTGTGACTCTGGTAAAAATAATCCTTTTTCCTTATTAAACCCTCCTCATTGAATATGCCGCAGTTAAATAGAGTGGAATTGAGGAAGAAAAAGTCTGACCGTTGTGTACAAATTAAGGAAGGGAAAAGAGAGGGAGGGGGAACGAGCTTGAATTTTGTTGTTGTAGCAGAAGGAGAAATTGAAATTCGAGATGAGGTCCAATGAAATAGTGAATATTTAAAGAATTTAATTATTAATTTTATTAACTTGTAAATTTGTAAAATAAATTTTTGAATAAAAATTAAAGCCAGAAAATTATAATTAAATCTCTTTATAACAACATTCCTCGAGCGGTGTTAATGAGAAGTCGTTATAGGGAGATTTTAGTTAAAGAGGGGCAATAATCAAATAAAAATTAAATAAATTTATTTACATCAAAACAATGTTCCTTTTCATTCTGAGGACGACATAAAATTGGTTGGTCGATTAATACACCTATAGGAAAGAAGATAATTTTTTCGAAAATCCTTTCAAAAGAATTACCAGCCAAAGAAGCAGTCAAAAAACAAGAAATACAGCCTGCCAAAAGGGAGCGTAATGCTAATTGGGATAAAAGTCTTTTTCTGGAGGGCGCCATTCCCCCAAGCGTCCCAAGTTGGATTCCGATTGATGTAAAGTTGGAAAAGCCGCATAGAGCATAGGTCGCTATCATTGCAGAACGAGGCTATGAAAATAAATAAATTTAAGTGAATGTTAGGTTAGCAATTTAAAATAAAATTAATTCTGATTTTAATGTTTATTTTTAATTCTGATTTAAAGCTTAATTAATCAACTAATTAATGCGGCCTTTGTTTTTCTCCTAGTTTTGTTTAAATTCTGATTCACGTTTATTTATATTTAATTCTGATTCTGTTTCTAATTCTGATTTTCCAAAGTTCATTTTTAATTCTGATTTTCAAGTTAATTTTCAGGTTTTAACAATTCCAGAATTTCACCCAAAAAAGCATCTTCCTACCGAAAGTTTGTCTTGTTTGACTAGCTGACCAAGTTGTTTATAGGCCACAAATTCATTTAGCGCAGTCTTTGTACCCATTAATTGTGCCACAATAAATGTTTCTCCTGGATTTGTAACACCCATAACAAAAGCAAGAGGGAAAAATAGATAGCCAAGAAAAAGCTGGAAAAAATCGGAAAATAAACTTGGAAATAATTGTTCTGATTTTTCGATGTTTATTTAAAATTCTGATTTAATAAATTCTGATTTATGTTCCAATTGTTATTTGGTTTTATTAAAATTCTGATTTCTTAAGTTTATTTCTAACTTTGATTCTAAGACTATTTTCAAGTTTTAACAATTTCAGAATTTAAAATTCTGATTTTCATCAAAACATTAAAAAGATTGTCATAGTGAATTAAAATTCTGTTTTAGCAAATTCTGGTTTAAGTTTTAATTGCTATTTCAAGTTTTATTAAAATTCTGATTTAAGTTCGCATTTAAATGTTTATTAGAAATTCTGATTTTCATCAAAACATTAAAAACTTGCTTCAAAACTCCACCCCTGCTGTCCAACTAATTCTCCCATCCACCCCAAAACAGAATTTACTAAAGCAAGCAATGCTAGAAAAACAATTAAATTGGCTATAATAGCAACTACAAGTTGTATTGCCATTACTGCCCCATTGCTTACACTTTCCAACATATTTGTCTCTTCTCCTTTAGGTAATTCCAAATCTTCAATATTAACTAATTGACTTTGTTCTGTCTCAGGATAGAGTATCTTTTAAGAAAATTATTTATTAAAATTCAAGAAAATAAACTTTAGAACAGGCTAAAGATCCAGGAGCAGACATTACTGTTGCAGATAGTAAATAACGTGGGCAGGCACCAAAACTTGTATTTTATTTAAAATTCTGATTTCAAGTTTTACTTGTTAAATAATATTTCAAATTTATTTATATTTTCAGAAATTCTGATTTTATTTTTAATTTTAATTCTGATTTTAAGTTTATTTGTTGAATAATATTCAAGTTTATTTAGCCTCAGAAATTCTGATTTATATTTTTTAATTCTGATTTAAGTCTATTTTTCAAGTTATTTTTAATTCTGGTTTCAATTATTTTTCGAAAATTCTGATTTCGAGTATTACCTAATATAAGTTGCAAAAACAGCTCCAGCAATACAAGAAAAGCCTGTTGTCATAACAGCGTGTAATTCGAAAAGAGGAATATCATAAACATAAAATAATTTTTAAAAAACCAGAAGCAGTCATTTTTTCTAAATAAGGCCGGATTAAAAGGGGAGCTTCACTCATCCCAAAGAAAACACAGGCACAAGCATTTAAAGATTCCGTGGCCGTTGTTTTTAATGTTAATTGGACAAACCTTTATTTTTTAATAAATTAAGGAAGGCACCTAGAGTTTTTTTTAATTATTTAAAAATTCCAGTTAGTAAATCAGAAATTATGTGTGCTACAAAACTTTGTGAATTTAAAATTCTGAATCCAAGTTTGATTAAAATTCTGATTAAAAAATTCGTAGTTTGATTAAAATTCTGAAATTAATTTAGAAAATTCTGATTCAAGCCTACTATTAAGAATTCCGTTTTAAGATTTTTTCAGACATGTTTTTAAATTAGATTAATAAGTTAACGGTAAAGTTGTTTTAAACGTTAAAATGCTTAAAATTTATTCTGATTATGGCTGTGCACAAGGGGTATTGACGTTTTTATTTTCTATAAATTTATTTAATTTTCTTGTATTTTTTAAATAAAAATAATTTTAAAAAAATTTCAAATTACCATGCCATCTTTTTAATAACAAATTGTAAAATGCCAAAATGATAAAGTAATGCCTATCAAAGGAGAATAAAGAAAGAAAAATTTCAATCATTTTACCACAACAGACCCAAAATAAACAACAACTTGAATACCCCTAAAAGCAAAAATGGGCTCCATTCCACAAATATTTGGAGGGGAGGAAACAAATCCATAAACAAAATCTGTCCCATTATGTGTAAATTCGAGGAAAACGAGAACAGAATCCTTAAAAAATTTAAAAAAAAATTTTTTTAATTCAGAAGAAACCGCAAATTTATTAAAAACAGTAGATCCCCATTCCCAACGTAAAATACAAAGCCCCACAGCAAATTGTAAAAAGAATCCAAAAATTACTGGATGCCAAACAATCTGTGGGGGAGGGGGTTTTAAATGATATATTTGAAGAAAACTGTATAAACTTTGGAAGCATTATGGGAGAATAATACCATTAATAAAATATAAAAAATAATTCCGAAAAGGCCTAAAAGGCGTTGTTTTGATCTTTAATTATAAGAGGATTTTTGAAATTTTTTAAATTAAGAGGACCTGTAGGTATCAAAAGCCAAGAAAATGGCAATTGCACAAAATATAAGAATATATAAAATACTTAAAAGAAAATATTTATTTTTTTTAAATAGAGAATTTCACCCCAAAACTAGGTTTCGGATTCGTGTATCAAAAACCGTAAAAAAGTCCGGATATCCAGAGACTGGATTAAAATAAATTTTTAACAATTTGTTGACTATTGGCTAGAGAAAGCTGCCTAACAGGGATGGATTTCCGCCGAAGATTCAAAACTATCTATCCCTGCTGCCTAATAAGTGGTGCTTAAAATTAAAAATACACCCCAAAATAGGATACAATTTCTCACCCCTAAAGGGTGTAGCTAAAAGTGAGTTTGGTTGTAATTAAAGGATTTTTAAAATAAAATATTTTAATTTTAAACAAACATTTGGCTGTTCGACTGTCTAAAAATATTGTCAAGTTTTAAATGTAAAAATTTAAATAATTTATTTAAAGGTTGTGAAAGAAATTTAGATTTAATCCAGAAAACCCAGCAAATTGCTGTTAATATTAAAAGACCAAAAACTCGTTGGAAAGAATTGAGAACAGCGAGAACTGATTTTTTAAATAAATAAATAAATAAATAAATAAATAAATAAATAAATAAATAAACTTGTTGTGAATACAATATTTTGTTTAGATCCGGAAAAAGTTTCCGGAAAAATTTAAATAGGTGTCCAGGAAAAACATAAAATGTCTATTCTATTTTCCGGAAGGTTCTATATTTCCGGAAAAGATGAATATTACAAGAGTTGTATTTTCCGGAAAAAGTAATATGTTCCCAAAAACTTGAATTTTAATAGTTTTTTATTTCGAGAAAGTTGTTTCCGGAAAAGTTTGTATTCAACTTTCACCAAAAATATAAATAAAAATTAAAAAAAACTCTTTGTATCATTCTGGAAGGTTTTATATTTTCCGGAACAGCTACATATATTTTCTAATTACCGTAAATACCTTAATTGAAGCCCACCTCTTGTAGAAGCCCAACTCTAATATGTATAGGCCCATCTGAGGAGACCCATTGAAAATACTAGCCCAGGGCTTCAATTGGAGTATTTACGGTACTTATTTTTTCCTGTTTCTCTATTAATTTAGAATATTGTCCCATCGAAAAAAAAATTTCAAAAATAATTTAAAAATATTTAAAGAAAAATACCTAAAAAAGAATGCCAAAGCACAATTAAAACAATTTTTCCAAATTCTTTTAAACTTTCAGAATTTTCGGTAATTAATTCATTTAATGTTGTTTGAATAAAATTAAGAAGGTAAAAAGGATTTTTATTAAAAATTAAATTATTATTTTTATTTTTCTCTTTTAAATTATTTATTTGTTGTAAGGAAGTATTATTATTATTTAATATTTCTTCATTTTCTTTATTTTCTCCAATTTTAATTCTTGTTGTTAAATCCATTTTAAAATTAATTATTTTCGATTGGGAATATTTTTTTTAATTAAAGAAAAATGAGGAAATAAATTTAACTAAAATTTAAACTTGAAGAAATAAAAATAGAAGATGGGACTAATACGTAAATAATTGCGCAAGCTTTCTTATTTGTTTTTTTGCAATAATTTTTAATTAATGTGGAAAATTTGTGTTATTTAAAAAATAAAATAAAATTTTTAATATTTATTTATTGAAAAGTTATTTTAGCCTTAAACGAATTAAATATTTTTTTAAAAATATACAAAAATGTAAAAACAAAGGATTATAAAATTTATAAATTTTGTACTGATCGATGCGGGTCGGTATATAAAATGCATATTTTATTTAAAAAAGATTAAATTAAATTCAGAATTTTTCAATTTGCAAATAAAAAATTTTTTTATTTAACACTATTTATGATCATGAGGAAAGATAGTAAAACCTGGCTTTATAAAACATGGAAAAAAAATAAACTTAAATATTTTATAAAAATATATTTTTGGGTGTTATTTAATTTTTTTAAAAATTTAAAAAAAAATTCTTTTAAATATTTTGAAAGCTATAAATTGCAATAACCTAGACACTTTTTTAAGCATAATTCCGAAAATAATTAACTAAAAATTCTGAAATTGTTAGATTAAGTAAGTGTGACATTATTAAAAGTAATTATATAAAATTTATGATTTTATTTTGGCTATACAAATTAATGTACATACTAGATCTGCGCCTCAACCCACGAAAAAAAAATAATTTAAAAAAGAATTAAAAGGGAAAACTTTATGACGATAATAAAATTTTAGAAAAAAATGTTATTTACGAATTATTTGTAAATTTAAATCAATTATTTGTGTGTTTATTTGTATAAAGTAGGTGGAAGGAAATAAATTTTTTTACTTAAAATCACAGAATTTTAAAGCAATGTTCGATGAAAAATTATGTTATTGTTTGGGTATGTTTGGGGGTGAATTGTTTGGTTATATTTCTTTGGTAATCAGAATTAATTTACAACATTTGGAAAAATCAGAATTATGTATCTGTTACCTATTAATAACTAACAAAATCAGAATTTAATTAAAACATTTAAATCATAATCAGAATATTTTAAAACAACACAGAATGTTTTATAACCAGAATTTATAAATCAGAATTTCTTTTAAACATTAAAAACCAGAATATAATTTAAACATTTTTCTCTGACATTTAATATGTAGATTAATATAAACTTGTAATAAAAACAAAGCAAAAACGCATTAATAAAAACAAAAAATAAATAAAAACATTTTATTAAACATTTTAAATTAAAAAAATAATTCTTGCAGAAAATAAGTTGCGATTAAGCTAGCAATAAATAAATAAGCCTTTAAATAAATATAATTATATATTTTCGTTATTTTTAGTTAAATTACGTGTTTGTTTGATGATATTCTCATGTCATTTATTTTTTTATTTTATTAGAAACGTCGAGTATTTTTTAATTTAAAAAATCTTTGCTTAGAGATGTCTCTACTTTTTGAAAAAGTTAAGTAAATACATGAGCAAGTAAAATGAAAAAGTAAAGTAAATGTTCATCCTTTTTTAAGGCATTAGTATCTGCAGTCTGTTGTATACATTGTTAGAGAGTATTTTTGATTTCTTAAACTCGTCACCTTTCTAAAATACAAAAACAGCAAAACAACATCTCATCTAGAGGTCGGCGCGGGACGGGATCCCGACGGGATTTTCCGGGATCCGGATCCCGAAATCCCGGATTTTTTTTGATTTTCGGGATAATTCGGGACCTGGGATTTTTTTCGGGATTTATCCCTCGGGATCCCGTCCCGGTATCAGCTAAGAAAAAAATCCCGATTCGGGATCCCGGAAGTGCGATTTTGCCGACCTCTAATCTCATCATTTATTCATATAACCGTAAATTTTTATTTATTCATATAACTTGTTGTCAAAACTCTTTCAATCTCCAAAATCATTCAACTGAATCGCGAACGGGGAAGTGTCGCAATAAGTACCCTCGAGTTTTCATTCCTAAACTCCGTTCAACGTTTCTGATGGAATAAACGTTGGAAATACTTCAAATTAGAGCCCGGCTCGATACGATATTTTTTCGATATTTTTCGATATTCGGTGTCGATATTTATCGAAAAAATACCGACCGACCCCTCCGGCCGGGCTCTACTTAAATAATCCATCATCTTCAACAACCCAAGGAATTCAAAAAGTAATTAAATCTACCTATTAACTTTTTCATTTTAACTAATTTATTGAGATTTTTTAAAAGATTGATTTATTGACAAATAAATTAAAGTGCTTTTAGCCACGTCTTTTATTTATTTTTTAGTTACGGTTTACAATTTGCCAATTTTTCTAGTCGCACATACTCCTAACGCGATATAATACCTCACCAAACAAAATCCATTCAATTTAAACCTCGCCAAAAGGCAAGGCAATTCCAAAATTTGTCCAAGTTGCCACTCTAAGAGGGCGGGTTACAATTAGTACCTCAAACTTGGGTAATTAAACCGAGGACTGCAGCAAAATCACATTATAAAAGAAAAAACAATGATAAATTTTAGACGCTGCATAAAATAAAGGAAATTTTAAAGAAAAGAGCGTAAGAACACAAAATATTTATATACGCTCTTAAACATTTTCATTTCTCTGCTTTAATGGGTTCTCTTTAGTTCTCTTTCAAGAAGCGAAAAAATGCCCAAGCGCTGAAAAATAACGAGATCTCTACACTGCAAAGACGGTTAAAATGGTCAGAAAGGGAAAATATTTAAAATTGTCACGACCCTAGAGTTTTCATTCCTGAATTCCATTCAACGTTTCTTATTGAAGAATCGTTATTATAGTTCAAATAATCCATCCACCTATTCATCTTCACCTACCCAAAAAATTCAAAAAGTAATTAAATCTATTGGAGAACAGGTAAATGTCCAGCTCGTGGGCTTTATGTCCGCAAAACGCATTTCTGCAAAAGTCATTTTTGCTGCTTTTTTCTCCTTACGTTTCTTTTCTTTGATTGGATGACATCTTGGCTACTTTTTGGAGTAAATCATAATAGCACAAGCCCACTATGGCGCAGGGCCATCGCGCCATAATGGCCCGCGCCACAGTGTCCGCGTCCCTTTGGTTAAAATTTAAAAAATTTCAAAAAATTTAATTTAAGAATTAATTGACTTGTGTTGAAAGTTTTGCTAATCTTCTTTTTTTCACAGTTAAACAATTGTATATTTTATTAAAATGGATACAAGTTTCAACGATAGTTCAAATGTTTTTGAGAATGATCTCCAATATTTTGAGACTTTTAATTCAATTTTGAAGGTTATTGATGAACGTGAAGCTGAGGTTTTTTTTGTTTAATTTAATTAATTTTTTTATTTTTCAAGTTGTCTAATTCGCGTTTATTTTCTTTGTGGGAAAATGTTTTTAAATCTGAAAATGTTTTGGATCAAAAAATTAAAAAATCAGCTTCTTACCAAGGTTTTTTTTGTTATTATTTTTGGTTTATGGAAATGTTTAATAGATAGGGTTTCATCTAAAATAAAATAATTGGAGTATTTAAAGGGCTATTAATAGGCAATTAAATGACAAAAAAGGTAGGGTTGACAAATTCGAAAACTAGGGTATTAAATGCTTTTTAGATGCTCTAATTTCTTTATCCTTGCTGCCCTCAAACGATAATACATGTTTAGGTAATAGTTAGGGTTGTGATACCCCTTTTTTCTTATTTCCCAAAATTCCTTTTTTTGTGTTCGGCATATCGATCAAAAAACATTATTAAGAAAGAAAAAAGGGGAAACACGAACTTAACTATTACCTATATTTATTTTGGGGTTCTTTGCCTTATACACTCATTCTATTTGCATTTCCAATTTTGAGGTGTGAGTGGCATGCTCGTTTACTTTTATTTATTTTAGGGAAAAATTCAAGTTTAGTTAATTTTTATGTTAGGTTTTATTTTTAAATTTTTTTAGAGCTCGAAAATGTTCTTAAATTGGAGAAAGAGTCTTTGGCTGCAGTTGAAAATGAATTAGTTAAATTAAAAATTCAAGTCGATCAACAATTAAATGAATATAATTTGAAGCGTGATGAAATTCTCGGTTTGGTTTTGAATGGTAAGTTATAGACTTTATTTAAGTTGGGGGTGTTTTAATATATTTATTGGACCTTGATCTAGGCATTAGACATATTTTTGAATTTGCCGAATTTATTCTAATAGAACCACATGTGGTTCTATCTTTCAACCCCTCCATTTGGGGTGGTTAATTAGAGACTGTGGTCCTATTATAATAAATAGATAAGTTATAAAAACTAAGCTTTTTGTAGTTGTCAATTGACAAGTGTTTTTACGGGTAATTTTTGCGGACTTCCTGAGTGAAAAATCAAAAAAATGTTGTCATATTGTTATAAACACAGCCTTTTATTTAAAAGATGGGTTAAGGTTGTCCACAAAAATTTCAATTTCATTTACTTAATTTCGGTCAATTTATCCATTTCAACTTTTTTTCAAAATTCTCTATTAAAATTTAATTTAAGATAACGAGAAAGAAAATAACGAAATTTCAATTTCTGAGCGTGATATTATGGAGCCAATGGTTAAAAATTATTTAAAGGACCTCAAACACGCCAAAACGAAACTTTTGAAGCAACAGAAAATTTTTGATAAATTCACTTAATTTCTCTTAAAAATTAAAGGTTTGGTTGCATAATTACATTTAATTCTTGGGGGGAGTTTTGTCTAAAATTCAACTCTATATTTTCTTAAGAAATTGTCGGAGAAAAAACGCCAAAACGAATTAATTTTAAAATTCCTTTTGTTTTTAATTTCATTTTTCCTCCATTCTAACCTATGATAATTATGCGCATGGACCTTCATTATTTTTGGTAATCATGGACAGGATATTTTCAGAAAAAAATAATAATTTTTAAGGTGTCTCCCGGATTGTCCATGATTGCCTTATTTTTAATATTGTCCGACTATTTTTGATTTAGAAGAAAAACAATTTCACTTAAATTCAGTGCCAAATCCTTTCATTTATTTTTTTTCTTTGAGTAATGTCCCATTAATTTATTCTTAAAAATAATTTATTTTTTGTCAATAAATTTGAAATCATTTAAATAATTTTTAACTTTTTTCTGTGTTAACTCACTTTAATAAAAGAAATATTTTTTATATCTTCAAAAACATTTTAATTTTCTTATAAAGCCAAAATATGGATGAAGAAGAAATTTCAGAAAGATTTGATTTTGATCAAACCGATTATGAATTTGCTACTGGAACAAGACGTTTTAAAAGGCAAACTGAAGAGGAAAGAATTTATGGTTTAAATTTAAAAAAGTTTCTATTTATTCTTAATTTTTAAGGAATTTGGGCCAGAGATGAGGACAGTGATGATGATGCTAGACCTTCATTTAGTTCAGGGAAGAAGAGGAAGGAAGGACCTGTTAGATTTGTGTCTGTTGGGGTTGAAAAGACATCAAAGGTTGGATATTTAATTTTTTTTTGTTTATTCCCCTGTAAGGGCTAATTCTTGAACCTTTGATAACTTTGTATGTTTCTAAATATTCTCTATGAGGTTATTTTTTGAACTATCAATTCAAATATTTTTAATTATCTTCAGCAATCCCTTGGACAATTTTCATTTTTAATATTTTATTGAACAATTTCTCAATTTAGGAGTCCACATCAACCGAAACTGATGAAATAACAATAGAAGCACGTCCAGAAAAACGTTTAAAACCATCATCCTTTGATCAAAGAACAACTAATTCTGTTGGTAGTGAAGTCTTTGCCGGTTTTAGAAATGCTGCTTTTCAATTTGCTAGTGCATCCGGAGCAGATGCTGGATGGTTAAAGTCTGGAAAAGGAAATGTTGTTATGCAAATGATGCAGGTTTTTTTAATATTATATTTTTATATTCCTTATTTTTTAAGAAAATGGGGTATGAACAAGGAAAGGGTCTTGGAAAGAGCAAACAAGGAATTGTTGAACCAGTCCAGGCTGTCCAAAGGCCTGGACGTGGAGCAGTTGGTGCTTATGGAAGTGAAGCTAAAGGGCCTAAATTTGGAGGTATTTAATTACTTAATTGTTTTTTATTCTCAAAATATCTACGTGTATTACTTTCTACGTCTGTTATCTTTAGCCGTGTTAAAAAGTTTTTTTTAAAAGCGGGTCCACTCTTCTTCCCCAATGATCGTTCTTAATATTGGAATTTGATTAATGTGACCATTAATAATTCCGAAATTTTTAGAATCAGCGGCTGAAGCCCAAAATCGAATTAACCAAAGTGGAAGTTTAAATAATCTTTTTGAAGCAGAGACAGCACAATTTCCTGCGAGAGGAACATGGCGCAAGAGTAATGCAGGAAAAGTTAGAATTCAATACAAAACTTTAAATGACGTAATAAGTGAAGGAGAAAATCAAAGATTTGGCGATGGTGGATTTGGCGCAGTTAATGCTGTTGGAAAGGTTGAAATTTAGAAAAAAATTTTTCTCTTATGTTTTTAAATATCGAAAAATTCAAAAATAAAATTCATTTTTTATAGATTATTGACATGACAGGTCCTGAACAACGAATTTACGAGGATTTTAATTCCTTTTCCAGAAGAGCCAGGTTTTATTTATTAATTTTATCATTTTTGTTATTTATTTAGAATGCCAATAATAGCGGATGTGGAAAGGACAAACTTCAACGTTCCCGAATTAACACATAATTTAAATACGTTGTTAGATGTTACTGAAGAGGAAATTTGTAAAACTGACAGACAAGTTCGTTATTTAAAGGTATAAATTGAAATTATGCACTATATGAATAAGAGGGTCCCTTCCCTTTTTACAATTTTACGATTGGAAATGAAGGGAAGGACCTTGCCTTATTATTTTTTGAGATGATTTTTATTTTAAAAAGGATCAAAACGAAGTTTTATTGAATGAGCAAAGTCGAATAGAGGACGAATTGACTGAAAGTAAAGCAGAAATTGTTAGACTCGAGGAAGTTTACAGTATTGTCAAACAGTTCTATCAAGAATCTTCACTTGAAAATTCTACATTGGAAGAATGCAGGGAATTGTTTATTACGTTGAGAGAGAAATATTCTGTTGAATATACATTATATGGACTTGATGCTATTGCAATTCCTGTTTTATTGCCTAAGGTTGTTTTTTTTACTTTTATTTAAAGCATTGGACCTCTCTGAATTCAACTAGTGTTAGTCGATGACTAGTTGGGGTAGGGATTTCAGGGGATTCCAACCCTTTTCGATTTTTGGAAGTTTGAAAAATAAAACTTTTTTACGCTAAAATTAGCATTTCTACTAAAATACTTTTGACATTCTGAAGTTATTTCTATAACGGTGATAGCTTTGGAAACTTTTAAATTTTGCCGTAGACACTTTTGACAGATAATGAAATGAAATTTTTAAACATATTAACAGCAGTTTTTGTTTTTAAGATAAGTAAATACTTCTCTACATGGGACCCTCTTGATCCAGAACACGCTTCTTACGGTTTTGAAATGATGGAAGATTGGAAAGAAATATTGGGATCAACAAAAGGCGGTTCTTTATTCAAACATTTTGATAAAGATTCAAGTGAGGATAAATAATTCTTTTTATTCATTTTTAAATTTTCTTTTTAAAGATGCCTCAATCTCTGCTTATGACCATTGTATTTGGAGTGGGTGGATGCCTAGTATGCGCCGAGCAGCTCTTAATTGGAATCCAAGAGATAATGGCCCGGTTATGGTCAGTCTAGTGCAGAAATGGATGCCTATATTGCCTAATTGGGTACTAGAAAATTTACTTGAACAGGTTTTTTGTCTAAATATTTTTAAAATTTAAATATTTTAATAGGTTTTGGCCCCTAGAATTAAAATTAAAGTAGATGATTGGGATCCAGTTACTGATCCAGTTCCAATTGAAACGTGGCTACATCCTTGGCATGCAATTATGGGAGATCGTTTGTTACATACATATGCGACGCTCAGGCAAAAACTAGCAAAAGGATTGAATAGTTGGCTTCCGGGAGATAGAAGGTTTGGAATTCTTTGGATTTTTTATACTCATTCTTATGCTGTAAGGATTCATTAGGAACAACTGGGTTTCCTCCCATATATTTTCGCTCGAATACTACTTTCTCATCTCTTGTTATATCCCTAGTCTGATTTGAGTATTGCCGTCAATGGTATATATTAGTTGCCTCATTGTCAACTTGGTCCCAGCATTTCGAATTTTTATTTTTCCTTATGTCCTTTACTTTCAAAATTCTCATTATAAAATTTTTATTAAAGCGCAATAGAAAGTATTCGTCCATGGAAAGAAATATTTTCTGCAAGTACACTCTACACATTTATTTCAATGAATATTATACCAAAATTGAGTCGGGTTCTTCAAAACATTGATCTTTCAAATACTGAACAGTTTGAATATATCGAATTATTTGATTGGCTAGAAATGGTTAATGTGGATGTTATTGCACAAATTTTGGCTAAAAATTTTTTTCCGAGAGTAAGAATTTTTTTTTAATTTTTTAAAAATAATTTTTTAAAGTATTCCCAGCATGTTTCCTATCAAGTTACTAATCCAGCTATAACAATGGCTGAATTGGAAAGAATTAAAAAGGGTTATATGGATTGGAAGAATTTATTACCAACTGATATACAAAAACATGCACTTGTTATGAGTAGGTTTTTTTAAAGGGAAGACTAGGGCAAGTATGAGATCTCATCGGCATATGTTTTTCATTTTTAAAAATGCGGGAAGGGTTAGGACTGAACTAGAGGACGGACTGAAAGGGTCATCAAGAGAATCAGAATGACATAAAATATTAAATATTTTGGATATGTAAATTGAAAATACAAAAACTGTCTGATTTACAATACGTGGAACTTTAGTGTTGTCCTAATAGATTTTTATTTTTTATTCGAATTCTGTTGAGTTTGCATGGAAAGTTGACGTAGATTTAGGAGGCCTTATAAGTTCTATCTCCTCTACTAAACTAAAGTTTATGACTAAAAAATTTTTTTATTTAATTTTCAGGTGAATTAAGACAAATACTTCAATTATTAGCACAATGTCAAAATCGTTTAACCGGACAAACTATTCCTGGAATTCATCAAAAATCAAAACCTCAACCATTATCATCTATTGGACCTTTTGGTTTACCTTTACCTTCCCCCCAATTTACTTCTCATTTACCCCCTTCCTCATTTAAACAATTAGTCGAATCAAGTGCTATATCTAATGGAATACAATTTTTCCCTCAAAGAAGTAAATTTCATGACGGAAAGCAAGTTTATATGTTTGGAGATTTTTCTGTTTATTTGGATGCAACTGTATTATTTTACTATAGTCCACCAAAAAGGCAATGGTTACCTGCAAGTTTAAATATGTTGTTAGAAATGTGTAGAAATAAATAAATGGAAAATTTGATTTTTTTTATTAAAATAATATTATTATTTAATTTTATAGAGCAGTAAAAAAATTGAAATTTTGAAGACTTTTGGAATAATTTTTTGGTGTTTTTTTTGTTTGGTTTATTTATGGTAAAATTTGAGGAAACTGACAACAACCTTACCACAAAATTAAGTAAAGCTATAGCTATTTTTCTCCTTTAACTAGTACAAAAGGGGCGTTGGGAGCGAACCAGCACTTCAGTAGACCGGACTGATGTGTTTTATTCATTACACCACGCCGCCTACTGCACAACCTTAGGAGTTAAATGCTTTACAATTAGGATTCAAATCTTTAGTTTTTTTCTTTTTTTTTCTCTGAATTTCCCCAATAGAAAAACTTCCTCAACTACATTACCAAAAATCCTCCAAAAAATTTTTTTCAAAGTTTCAATCTTTCCTCCCTGCTCTCACCTTTTTTTTCTTTTTTATTTTATGTGAAAAAGCTTAAATTTTATAAATAATTGAAATGATTGAAAGTTTAAAAATCTCATCAGTGTTTAAAAGTTTTTTATTTTACAAATTTAATCTCTTTCCCTTTTTAACAAAATTAAATTAAAAAAAAATTAAAATCAATAAATACTAAATTAAATTTCTTTTTTCTTTCTTACTTTTTAATAAGTTAATTAATTATCTAAATAGGTTTTGACTAATTTTCTTCATTCTTTTTTTATTAATTAATTGTTATACATATAACAGCAATTGGCTATATTTAATAATTAAATATTAACAACAAAAAACACTTAATTTATTTTTTATTTGTTTGGGTAGACTTTGAAAGACGAAAAAAGCTTCTCCTTCCCTTAACTACATTTTTGCAAGTAATAAAAGACCAAAGAAAACCCACACAAATACACTTTACAATGGATATCTAGAGGGAAAGGATATTTCCATGAGTAATATAGGAACATTCGGCGCGGGAACATTACGGCGCGACTTTAATAAATCTGCAAAGTATTGCCTGGGGCTATGAAAATTTTTAAATTAAATACAGTCCTCCACACAGCCACCCTATTTTTCGAAATTTTTCCCGCTTAAATATGAATTTGGAAATTTTTACACTTAAATATAATAGCCAAGCAGCAAATGGACCGATTATTATGCTTTTTAAGAAATTATTAAGTTTTATTCAGTTATTTTTCACTTTACCTGACAAAATTACCTCCACATAACTATACAGCCACTTGTATTTTCGACCTTAGGAGTGGTCCGAAAAATCTACAAAAATTCCTGTAAACATATCCATTGATATGTATAGAGGGTGTTCTGTCTGTTTGTACCTAATACTTTTAAAGTTTTTCTAAAAATTTATTATTAGTACTAGTGCGCGTCTTAAAACGCTTTGCGCCGAAACAACCCCCAAGTACTAAAGTATTTCTTTGCCAGCCAAGCCCTAAAGAGAATAAAAGAGCGCAGTCATATTTAACCCTAAATGTGCCAGATGTGTGCTAGGCAGCTTTGTCATAAGATGAGAAATGGATTGAGAATGAGTAGTGAGTAGTTTAGAAATATTTGGAATATTAAAGGCCGCGCGAGTTTTGTGTTGTTGTTATTTGAATGAGTCATTTATGTTTTTAATAAATAATATACATTTTTAGTTTTTCTATTTTCCTTGTTTTTTAATTATGGCATGTCCTTAAATAAAAATATATTTTTCTTTATTTTATTGGCTTAGATTGGATTTTAATTAATTTTTAGAGTGATTGGGAGTACATTTCACTGAAACGACAATTTACCGAAAAATATTTATTAGCCCTGTTTAATATATTTTTTTGTAAAAAAAACACAATGAGCTCTTAATTTTACTTCTTTTTATTTTTAGAAATATTTTAAAACAGAGAATAATTTTTCTTTACATGTGTCTTTTGTATATTTTCTTATTCAATTCAATTTCGGTAAATTGTCACTTTCAGTGAATTGCCCCTACATAACTTTATAGTAGACTTTTTTCCTGTTACCTTAGCTTATTAGAATATTCTTTTTAGTTGATTCTAAAGAGAAGTGATTTTTTAAGATATTATTTTAAAGAGAAATGATTTTTCAAGATATTTGATTTAAATAATACATATTAATTTTGATTTAAAAATTAATCCTTGAGGGCACGTGGAGGGAAAGATTAGGAAATATTCTAATTATTTCTTTATTTAAAAAGGCTTCTTTTGCGCAATTTATTTATTATCTATGTACATATTTTTATATAAAAATTTCCCAATTAAATCAATCAAGTAATCAATCAATCAAAAATTTAAAAAAAGCATCTGCCCCTTAAAACATTTTTTTCTTCTTCATCCCCCCCCCCCTTTTTTTTTTATTTTCTTTTATTTTTTGACAATAGCGGAGGAAATTTAAAAATCTTTTTTCAAAAAATTTTAAAATCTGCCCTTCACTTTAGTTTAAATTAAGCAATTTTTCAATTTTTAAATATTTATCTATTACTCCCCAACAAAAATACAGTTAACTTTTTGTGACGAAAAAATTCAAGATAAAAGGGAGACACCTCCCCAGAGCTGTTTCGGAATTTCGATTTTCGAGGGTTTTTTTCTTTCGATTTTCGAAGATTTTTCTTTCTAAACAGCTCTGAACTCTCCCCTGTTCCAAAACTTATTTTCTCAAATTATAACAGATCATCTAATTGAAAGACTAGTTTTTAAGTTTACAGTCAGCCATATACCCCTAAATTTAAGATCAATTTTATAAACTTGAGACAGAGGAGCTTTTTAAACAATACCCTCTATTTGATGTACCCCTCATTATAAGGTATAAGTTCTACTTTTTATAAGGTCTGCCTTTAAATATCACTTCCTATCCTCACAGATTTCCAAAAATAATTAATCAATTTATAAAAGTCCAATTGTCTTCAATTTTAAAAAAAGAAAGAAAATTCTCGTGAATGTCCCCACCAAAATTAATTTTCAATTTAATTTCCCCTTCCTCTTTTTTTATTGTTTATCTTCTTTTCTCTTCTTTCCTTTTCTGTGCGCGATATTTTTGTTCTTAATTAAAAACCACCCATTTCTCACCCCCAAAATTGTTATCGTGGAACGATTAGAACGGAAGTGGTTAGTGACGAGACAACAATTTTTGGAGTAGGAAAAGAATTTCTTTTTTTATTATCGAATGGGATGTTTGGAGGGTAATTGGAACATATCTTGGCGCCGGTATTAGTTGGGCGCTAACGCTTATAGAATACTTGAATGAGCATCTAGAGCTATGAAATTTTGTGGAGATATACTCTTAAGTGTTATCTAATTATTCCCAAAATTTCAGAATTTTTAGTTAAGCCTTTCAGAATTTCTGGTCAAAAAATAAGAAAAAATCGACACTTTTAATAGAAAATTTAAACGTTTTCGATTATAACTTCTGAAATATAAAACCAAAAATTTTGAAATTTTTAAAGAAGTTAGCTAACATTATTAGAGATATGCTTGCTAAATTTTAGGTCTCCAAGTATTTTAGTTTTGATTTAATAAAAGTTCACGCCAAAACGTTTCTGCGCCCAAAGATCTCCTACTTAAAAAGAAATTGATATCTGAAAGGATGTTCAGGTCCCCATTTTACATAATAAAAATTGAACTAAAAAATAGAGAAGGTGGAGAGAAAAAAGGAATTGTTGACGTAACTTTGAAAAATAAATAAATTGAAAACAACTTTTTTCCCCTTCTATGTAAATAATTAATACAGTGTCGTTTACTTTATTGACAAACTATGTATTACTCATTGAAATAAATTAAGGGAGGGGATTTGGAAGTATTATTAAACTTGTGAAAAAACTTGTGAAAATCTGAAAATGACAAAAAATTTCAATAAATTTTTAAAGGAAATTTTTCCGGCAATTTTTGATAAAATGCTCGGTTTTCGGTGAAATGTCGGGTTTCGGTGAATTGTCTGGTTTTCGAAATTGTCCGTTTTTCGGTGATTCTGACTAATCCTTAACTAAACGTCTAAAACAAATCTTTAAACTATTTCTGTAACTACTTTACTTTTTTCATTAAATTATAATCTTCTTATATATACGCATTTTTTAAATAAGAACACCTGATTAAAAATAAGTAAGTCCCAGGAAAATACTTTTTCCCTCTTTCTACTACCCGGTCCATTTTTAGCATTTTCTTCTTTTAATTTATCAAAGTATTTCCATAATAATTCCTGATAATGATAATTCAAAAAATGAGAGAGAGGAAATACTTTTTAGGGATTCCTTTAATTAATTTTAAAAAAATTTTTCGTAAATATACTGTAAATTTTTTGGCATTTTATTTTTTCTAAAAATCGAGTAAGGGACTTTTTAACGCTAAAATTTGAGTGTCTAGTTGGGGGGGGGGGGGGGGTTTTTTAAATTTACTTTTTTCAGTTTTTAGAACTTTTTTGGAACGATTAGATTTGTTAGTTCCTTTTGAGAAAAATAATATGCTTATCTACAGCTTTTGAATACTTTAGCTTTTAATAAAAATTGTTTAAAACAAAAAAGTTCTGCCCGAATTTAAGACAATTGAAAATAAGCACTGAAACGTCCATTACTTTTTTAATGATTTTTCTTTTTGTTTTAAATTTTTTTAAATTTTCTGAGGGTTTTTTTGCTTAACTCGAGTGTATTTTTTGATTTTTTACTTTTAATAATTTTTAATTAAATTAATTTTCAGAAATCTCCTTTAAAAAATGGGGAGATATTCAAAAATTAAAGGATCTCTTTTACATATTTATTATTTACTTTATTTTATTTTTGTAATATTAATCTTTACTTATTCAATTTCCAACGCTGAAAATGAATTTAAATCAAAAAGAAGAAGAAGAACTTTTGAAGATATTGGTATTTTTTAATAATAATTACAAAAATGAATACCCCCAAAATGAGCTTGCCCCTCCCCTATGTGTTTTTTTATTTTTAGGAGTCTGGGTAATAGTGATTTACGTGACCCCCTTTTTTTCATTTCTCCCAAAATTCTCCTATATTTGATGCCAACACAAAATCAACCAAAAATGTGATAAATGGCATACTTTTTAGACTTTATACAAATAAGTTAATCCTTTTTTGATTGATTTTGTGCCGTTGTCAAACATTGGAGAATTTTGGGAGAGATTAAAAGTATGCCGTTAAACGACACTTTTACCGGCTGGGCCCATAGTTAAACCGCTCATTTATTTCGGTGCTATTCAGCTCCTTTCACCAAGCTCTTTTAATTGGCTTATAATTTGTCCATATTCTAGAGTAGTCCGTTTTTTGACTTTGATTGGGGATTTGTTAAAATTAAATTTATGTTTTGAAGGTATTCCTGAATGTAAATCAAATTTTGATTGTGTTGTTGGAGGTGTTTGTATTAAAGATCGAGCAGGATTGGGCCGTTGTTATTGTTCCAGTTCTTGTTCTTATAGTTTGTTTTATTTTATTTTTTATTTTGGGGATGGTTGGGCGCAGACTTATACTTGGGCATGAATTCTTAAAGATTAGTCAGATGAGAATTTGGAACTGAAAGATTAAGTTTAGGTTAGGTATCCTGACAGTGCTAGCTACTTCCTCGCTAAGTTGACGATTTTTCCTTTTTTTATTTGGTCAGATATATGTTTTAGAAGATGGACTAATTTAAGGGAAATTTTTGTTAGTGTTTCTAACCATAAATTCTGAAAAACAAAATCAAACATTCTGAAATCTTTGGAGAAGTTAGGTATTAGTGTCGAAGATGTCCGCCAACGTTTAGCTGTTCCAAGTTATTTATTTTAATCCCCCAAACTTTGCTGCAGGGGAAAGTCCAATAATTTTTTATTTTTTAAAGATGTCCCAGTCCAATGTGTTGAACACAATCCTTATAGTTGTGTTTCAAGAGGAGAATCATCTCAACTGCCAAGAAATGAAATGAGAAATCCTTTTTGTTTTCATGTATTTTTTTTTGAAATTTTTTTCAAAAATATTTTTTATCTTTCAAGAGGAGATGTATATGCCCACCAGAATTTAATAATACAAATATGGTTACTAGAACAACGTCTAATTCAAAAATGAAACTTTTAATGAAATGTGATAAACGTTAGTTTGGATTTTTTAAAAAGAAAATTTTTGGGTAATACTGAAGCATACAGACCCCATTTTTTCCTCCCCAATTTTCCCCCATATTTTTACAAAATGGTCAGACTTTTTCCTTCCTTCCATCCTGCTTTTACTTGTGTTTTGCATGCACTTGCCCTTGTATAAAATTAAATAATCCTTTTTGTCTGATTGTAGGCAAAAATTTGAAAGGCAAGTGATGAAAGAAAGGAAAAAGTCTGACCATTTTGTAAAATTATGGGGGGAAAATTGGGGAGGAAAAAATGGGGTCTGTATGCTTCAGTATTACCAATTTTTGTTTTTTATTTTAATGTTTTTCCCTTGATTTTTCTTTTTCCTTCGATTTTTTTCTGGCTTTTGTTCTCAAAATTTATCTAAAATTATTCCTTTGTGTATCTAGATTTTTTAAGTCGATCGATTTAACTTTTGGTTGAGTGGTATCGTCTTTGATTACAATATAATTTTTGTAGTCAATAATAATAGCTCGAATAATTTTTATTTCCCACTGAACACCTTATTTTTAATCTAAAAATTATTTTCCTCAAATAAAAATATTTTTTAGGTCAATTAAATGCAGTAATATCAGCATCTCCTTCAGAATCCATTTATAAAGGAACTTCTGCTCAAATTTCTTGTTGTGTTAATGTGGACCCTCGTGGATTTATTCCTGCTGAGGGAGTTTATTTTGTACAGAATGGGACTAGAAGACGTGAACCGACTGATAATCCTTATGATAAATTTTCGAGTGATATTGACACTCTTTTTGCGGTTTTTTTTAATTTTATTTTATTGGGAAATTTTCTAATAGGGTTATTAGTTTGGAGAAAGATTAGAACAATTAAAAACAACGTTTTCTAGTTACTCCAAGGGAGCTAAGCAATTCTTCATTAATTAGAAGTAAAAAAGATAGGAGGCTTTAAAAATGAATGATTTTGGTCTTGCAAATTCTGAAATCTTCGTTTTGGGCGTTTTAGGTGCTCTCCCCTAAATCCGGACCCTTTACGGGATAGTAATGGAAAAAACTGGTTAGGCAAATACAATATTTGTTCCCTCCTAATGAATATCGATGTCTGTTGAGTTTATTACACTCTTTACCCGAATAATTTTGATTAAGCAAATCTATTTTTAAGGTTCCAACATGTTGGGTATTAAACATAGAAACAACTCAATTAAGTGATGCTGGGGTATATCAATGTATTGTTCAACCAGCAAATACTCGATACAGAACAGTTAATATTACAATGGATTTTTTTGTTAAAAGTTTGTTTTTTTAATTTTTAATGGCTTTGAACTATGTGATCTGGCGGGAGGGTTTTCCTCTTTTTTTATATATATTTCCCAAACTTTTTCTTGATCCAAATAAGATTTATCTAACACAAGAGTCTTTTTTGACTATTTTTAATAAATACAAAAACCAAAAAATATTCTTATTGTTAACAGGGGAAACTAACGGAAAAAGAACAATTCGGATTAGCGAAAATGAAACTCAGGATTGTATGTAAATTTAATTTTAGGAAGTTGTGTGTTAGTATTTGTTGTTTTTTAAAGTTGTGTTATTTTTTAATTTCTATTAAATTTTAATTATAAAAATAATTTCTTTTATTTTTAGCCCCTCGTATGATTCAAAATATCAAAATTTTTCCAAATGAGACATTCGTTACCATCTCTTGGGACTCTCAAGATGAACAAGCTTTTGTAATTGATATGGAGTATGTTTATTTTTTCTATTTTTAATTGTTGCGAACGTCAGATAACTTTTTTTAGAAGTTCCCATTTTTATTATCATAAATCTTTGCCTGAAAATTGTAAGGAAGAAGGGAGATCCGCTTTAAAACGCTTACTAACAAATAAGTGAAATTTTAAGATCTGGAAAGGAAATGGCTTAAGCAGAGTCCCTGGTAGCTCTCCCCATCCATCATTAACTGCCAGTAGGTCGCAGGATCGATGCCTGTCTGTAGCTAGACTTTTGCCTTTCGAATAAATCTTTTTGTACATATTTCTTTTATTTTCTAGATTAATGAAACGTTCTGATAGACGTGTTAGAACAGGATGGAAAACAAATGTAAAATCCCCAGTCACGTTTTCTCAACTTTCTCCTGGCACTCCATATACTTTATTTATTCGTGTAGCAGAACCACAAAATGAATTTTCATTTACAATTCAAATATCAACAGCAGATGGACTTCCAGACCCTCCCGTTTTGGAAGAAATAAGATTAGTTAATGTTGGGGATGAAAATAATGCTAATATAATGAATAAATTTTGTGAAGTTGAATGGAAACCGCCAAAAACTTCAAAAGGCCAAATAACTCGATATTATGTATATTTTTTTAGATTTTTTGGACTATTTTTTAAACAAATTTTTAGGTTCAAATATCTGGTAGAATGAGGCATATAGTCTCCGAAACTAATTTAAGGATGGATCATTACCCCCAAGGAAAGGATGGATGTTCTAATTATGAACAAGATTCTGAACATTTTATTAATCCGGACAGATCAAAAACTAATAATTTTTATGCTTGCAAGTATGGGCCTTTAAAGGTTTGATTTCACTTTTTTAAATAATTGATGTTTGGTTTTATTGGGAATTATTTGATTTAGTACTACGCTTATTTAACAAACTGGGTTTTGAATTAAGCCTGAAATACGTAAGTAACATTTCCTGCTCTATGCAGGACATCCATCTCAAGGCAATTTCAGAACTTCAAAATACTAGGTTGTATTCATGAGAAGCTTGCAGAGCTAGTGTTTTTCTTTATGTGTTTTATCTCCTTCAAATGGTGTTTCCTTTTTAATTAAAAAAATAATTTTCTTTATTTTTTAGCCAAATCGTAATTATAAAGCAACAATATGGGCTGAGAATGGAGCTGGAAAGAGTAACGCTGCCTCATTTACTGGTCAATGTATAATGGATTATGCAGAACCTGAACATATTGATCCACCAGAGGCGCTTCCACGAACAAATATTTCTTCGTTTTCACTTTTATTGAATGAACCAGATCAAAGCAATGGACCAATTTCGTAAGAAAAAATATTTTTATTTTAATGTTTGGAAGTTTTTTAGTTGTTATTTTCTTGCCATTTTGCCTTTACCTGCATCTCTCAATGGATTACCTCAAAGAGAATTAATTGCTTATGGAACATTCGATGAATCACTGCGAAATAATCTTTTACATTCTACAATAGATAATAAACCGTTTTTTGCATATATTGCTGAAAGTTATGTTAGACTGCCTAAAAATGTAAAGGTTTTTTAAATTTAAAAAATGGGTGATTAAATTTTGATTTTTATATTTTGCTATTTTTCATATTTTTTTGGACTGTGAACTATCCAAGGGAACGGAAAAAATTTTTTTCAATCATACCGACCCCAATTTTTCAACCCTAACAAATAAGGGGAGTGTCTATAAGTGAGGTCCGTTCTTATATCGATCTGATTTTTTATTTTTAGACAATTGTTGGTGATGGATCAACATCTGGAGGTGTTCAACCTTGTAATTTACCTTATATGCAAATTAAAGCCAACGACCCAGCACTCGTTCCAGACTTAAAATATACAGGCTTTTTAATTGTTAAAGTAAATAGAGATCCAAATTTGTACAATTCTTCAATCGATAATAAAATTAATTGGAATTTGGATTCTCAAGGAATTCGTCATATTGGTAGAAGACAATTACCTGATCCTGATTTGGCATATTATGGATATTCTGGTAAAAATATAAAATTTTATAATTCTTTTGGCAGGTCTTGTTCTATTTCTAAATTAATTACTTTTATTTTGCTATTTATGTATTAAAAATTAAAATTTTTCGCATAAGCTTCCGTGGTGTAGTGGTATCGTTCTTGACTGCGGTACGAAATTACTTGGGTTCGAGGCCGTTAAGGCCATCTGACTTTCTTTTGATTCTCTAAATTATCTATTCTATCTTTTATTTCTAAAAATAAATTTGAAAAATTTTTTTTATTCAATGGATGTCGTTTAACTTTAAATTTGTGGATTTTTGTGGAGGATTTTTAGTAATTTTTTCGGGAGATTTAAAATTTTTCAGGTTATGCTTTCCTAGAATAATAACAAAAATATTATTTTAGTTTTAAAAGTATTTTTGAATAGATTATGAAATATTTACAAAAAAATTTTTATAATATTTTTAGATTATTTTACACCTGTCATCCTTCAAATAAATGGAAATGGAATGACTGCTTTAGAAATGTTTTTAATTTGTTTATTTCTTGTACTCTTTCTGGCTCTTTCAACAATTATAGTTCTCTACTTCTTACGAAAGTATTTAATTTTAGAAAATTATTTTTAATTCAAAATATTTTTAAAAATAGGAAAGGAATGATTAAACAATTCTGGCCAATTAAAAATACTTTTCATGATATGTTGAGACCTGTAGTTCCTCCTGCACCAATACGTGCCAGTGAAATTCCGTCGGAATATATTCTTCGGCACAGAGATTCTGATTATCAATTTTCACAGGAATTTGAGGTTTTTTTAATTTAAAAAATTGTTTTGGGGGCATTAGAATGGCTTGTTCTTTTGTTAGCATTGTTGGTCATTTAATAATGACTCACATATTAAATAAAGTAATGACTCCCTTTCTTGTCATATGTTTGTTATCTTATTTGTATAGAAAAATAACATACCAAAATGTGCTAGTTCTTTTATTTATGTACTAGTTCTTTTACTTAACTTTCGTTGACTAACAAATGACACTGAAATTTTGAACCACTATATCATAAACAAACTCTAATGACCTTATTACTTGTTAACATGGCTTGTTTATAAGCTAGTTTAGCTTATCGTTAGACTACATGCTAGGTGTTAAGTTTGTTATAAAAACATATTTCTGCACAAATTGACCACAAAACTCAAAGGTGTTTGTTTATCTTTTTAAAATATTAATTTTCAGTTACTTCCACGAGGGAAGAATCTCGACCACACTATTAGCGAAAGAAGAGAAAATATTAAAAAGAATCGGTATAACGATATTAAAGCTTGTGATTCAACACGTGTTCGTTTAAAACAATCAACTGGCAGTCCAACTAATTCATCAGATTATATTAATGCTAATTTCATTAAAGGATATAAAGGCAGAAAGGTTTTTATTGCTACACAAGGCCCATTGGAATCTACTATTCCTGAATTTTGGAGGATGATTTGGGAGAGAGGGTGTAGACTTGTTATTATGGTTTGTTGTTTAATTTGTTATGTTTTTTTTAATTTTTGGGTCCTTGAATTTTTTTAGGAAATAATAGAAGTTTAATTTTCTTGCAAATTAATTTTTTGTTGCAGAAATAAGAAGATATTTTTCCCCAAAAATTAAAAATTGTTGAAATTTCATTCCTATCATATCTAATTGTAAGCCTCTGCCGCTATATCATTTTAACTTCCTGACCTTTTCTAAAATTTTTATATACATTAAACTAAAACGCGTCTTTCAATAAAGCTCTTTTCGTAATTATTTTAACTGAAATCCATTTATCGTTTTCAATTTAATAATTTTAAATTTTAGGTAACAAATTTGCGAGAGCGTGGAAGAGAGCAATGTGCAAAATATTGGCCGGATGATGACGAGCCTCCTTTAGTATTTAATAAAACACTTGAAGTAGCTCCACTTGATTCATTTTATTATGTTGATTATACGGTTTATTTAATTTTTTAAAATATTTTTGAAAATTTTTGGTTTAAGCTCAGGCATTTTGAAATTTCTGACACTGAACCTGCTCAAATTAAAGCCAATGGCAGAACATTTTCTGGAACGGGTAGTACAGCAAGTAGATATACTGGAAGCAATTCTCCCCCTCCAATGATTGATGAAATTACTAAAAATCGTTTTGTGTTGCCTATAAATGGAAGAAATCAATCTCCGCCTTTAAATTCAGAAATTACTTCTCCATCAATTCTAAATGCTGCATTGGCTGCTGCAAAGGGAGGAGGAGGAAATCAGATGAATAGCTCAATATATTCTTATAATTCACGTTCATCTCCACTTGATTTGTAAGGGAATTTAATGTTTTTCTTACCTCGAACTTTTTTAGTGACCGTCATTCCTCATTAAGTCCTTCAAATGCTGGCCGCCATCGACCAGATTCTGAATATGCAAATATTGCTAGTATTGTCCGTCCACCTTCAAAATGTAGTGAGAGAGCTTCGATGAGCGATGGAAGAGGTTTATAATTTGATTTTTTAACGAAATTTACCTGAAAATCTGCCCTATTAAAATTTTTATTCTAGAATGAAAAATATTTTTATTCATTTTCAATCATGGATGTGTCCTTTAGATTAACCATTAGGGCGAAAATGTTAACAGTAGTCAAACATTTCATAAACAGTATTTTACAGATATTAAGGGCCGTATCTAGATTTTAATTCGTAAACTATTCTGCTACCCTACCTCATTTTTAATCCAAGAATCGCTTAAACTTCTTTGTCAGAGCCAACACTTATTTTTCTTATTTGGACGATTTCTTATTTAATTTGACTTTCTAACATTAAATTAACTTTTTTTCTAGAAAGGCGGCGTATCATGCAATACCATTTCACTTCTTGGAACGATTACAGAGCTCCAGAATGTTCAACAGCATTACTCAGGCTAATATGTAAATTAAGAAAAATGGATGAATATAATCATTGGCCAGTGGTTATACATTGCAGGTTTTTTTAATTTTTTACTTCAAAAATTCTTTATTTTTTCTAGTGCCGGTGTTGGACGTACAGGAACATTTATAGCAATTGATTATGTTATGGACCAAATTTTGGATACGGGAATGGCTGATGTTTTTGGTTGTGTTACTGAAATGAGACAACAAAGGAATTTAATGGTTCAATCAATGGTAAAATAAAGAATAATTTTTGAAAGATTTTTTAGGTTGAGGATAGGGACCGGACTTTTTCACCCCAAAACTCGATATGAAAAATAAAATTTGAAATTCCGACACGATTTTTTTCTTAAACTGTAATTCACATGCTAGTTTAAGAAAATCCCTGTAGATCAAGAATCCCAAAAAATTTTAGGAACGGGGGTAGTCTACAATACTTGAGTAAACATCTAATCCAGAAAATTTAAAATTTACCTTTTTCTCCCTAAAACCATTTTAAAATTATTTTAAAAAACCATATTTTCTCTTTTCTCTCAGGAACAATATGTATTTATTTACAAGGCTTTAGCAGAATTTCAACTTTTTGGAGATACAGATTTAACTTTGTCAGAATATAAACTTCATTATTTAAAATTAAAACTTCCTTTAACCCAAAAACTTTCCAAAGACGGATTATCTGCCCATTTTCCAAATGATTCAAAAAATTCAACTTCAGCAGTCCAATTTTTTGTAAATGATCAAAGACGAAATTTAAAAAATTATGAAAACACAAATAATGGAATTGGGGCTGTTGTGAGAGCTAAATTAAAATTATTGAGGGATAAAGAAGATTTAAACAATAAAATACCTTCAAATTTATTGTGTCAGCAACAACAAAATTGTTTACCTCCAAGAAATAAATTAGAAGCAGAATTTCAGGTTTTTTGTAAATTTATTTATTTTTTAAATTTTCTTTAACTAATATGTGGGTAAAAAATATTTTCCTAAATTCCGGTTTAGAATTTTACTTATTAATTTGTTGTCGAACAATTTACTGTAAAGGTTCTTACCGCAAAGTTATAATTTTTTTGTTTAAAAATTTTGGGTACGGCCCACTTTGTCGCGCGGCCACATTGTCGCAGAGCCATAACTTGCTTTAAGATTTCCGAATCTTTCCAAATTTAGTATTAAACGATTCCTCTCATCGAACTAAAGAGATTGGTACCAAAATTGATAAGGGCCTGAAATTTTTTTAGCAAGTTATGGCTCTGCGACAATGTGGCCGCGCGGCAATGTGGGCGTGTCCCAAAATTTTAAGACGCAGATAACTGTCTATTTTATGTAAAAATGATTTTTAGTTGCTTTTCCAGATACTTTAGTCAATATATTTTTATTTTTTAGGATCTCTGTATTTCATTAGAAAAACCAAAACCAACAGATATTGCACTTAAAGAAGAAAATGCATCAAAAAATAGATTTTCTGTGGCTGTTCCTTATAATTATAATAGACTTAATCTTCAACCAATAATTGGATATGATAATAATACTTATATAAATGCTAGTTTAATTAAGGTTTGATTTTTTTAATTTTTTTTCGAGTTCTATTATTCTGCTTTCTTGTTTTCCTTTGGGTTTGTATAGTTATTTAAATATTTTCGAGCTAGTTCTACAGTGGTGTATTGGATAGTGTTTTTGACTTCCCCCAATTTTGGGGAGGGTTCGATTCCTTCACAGGCCCTATGATTTTCGCTTTGTATTTTTACCTGGTTATCATCATTTTTATTAATGCTTGATAATATTTTATATTTTTTATTTATATAAAATTTTAATTTTAAGGGTCATCTTTATCCATATATTTTTGCACAAGGTTTTTTAATTAATTTAAAATATTTTTTTATTTTTTGTTAAATTTTTAAGATCCTCTCGGACCAGAAACAGCATTTAATTTTTGGCGAATGATTAATGACCAACAAACATATACAATTGTAATGCTTTCTACTGAACAAGATTTTTTACCACACGAAATGGTTTTTCTTTAAATAAAAATTTTTTTTTAATTTTATTTTTTAAAAGTATTGGCCGAGAGAAATAAGTAAACGTTTAGTTCTTGGAAAAAATAATGAATTAATTATTACTTTAACTGAGGAAGTTGTTTTGCCATATTTTATTCAAAGAAAGCTACACTATCGATTTACGGTTAGTTTTTTTAATAAAAGATTTTTTTTATTTTGTAAGGAAAAAGGGGGGAGCTTCAGTTTGCTGTCATTTAAAAATTGCTTACTAAGCGTGTATTTAAAAAGCAGCTTCCCGTTTAACTCAGTTGGTGAACCACCTGTACACGGATAGGCCCTAACGTATTTAAAAAGTAGGAGATGGAAGCGAAGGAAGGGCCGTCCCTGGCCCTTAGTAATAATTGTCAGGAGTTTGCAGTATCGTTGCCTTTCCTGCGCTAACTTTTCTTCTTCATAGCTGATAATTATTTTTATTTTTAAGAAAACAGAAAAAGGAGGTTCAAGTTCAGGAAGAGATGTTCTTCAATATTCATTTAAACAATGGACAAGTGGAGCATCTATTCCAAATTCAGCCAAATCACTTTTGGATTTAATTGGAAGGGTCTTGGAAAGACAATCAAATATTCCTTGTGCTGGTCCAATAATTTTGCATTGTAGAGATGGGTCTGCTGAAAATGGAATTTTTTGTTGTGTTTCTTTACTTGTTGAAAGGCTACGGTCTGAACAGATGATTGATGTAAGGAAGGGAATTTTTGTAGGAGGGGGTGGGGGTTAATTTGAAAAAAACGAAATGCGGTCAAAAATTTTTTGGAATTTTAAAATTAATTTTTGATAATTTTTAATAAAATTTTTGGACAAATTTTTGAATTAATTTTCAAACTTCCCCAAAAAATTTTTTTTATTTTTACCAAAATTTTTGGACGACTTTTTGAATTTATTTTCCAAATTTCGTTTTTTTTTTCAAACTACACCAAGAAATTTTTTTTTAATTTTCTAAAATTTTTTAAAGGTATTTCGAACAGTTAAATCACTTCAACAACAAAGGCCACTTCTTTTTACTAAAATTGTATATTTTTTTATTTAAATTAATTTTTTTAATTCAAAATTAAAATTTAAGGAGCAATATTCATTTGCTTATGATTGTGTAACTGAATACCTCAATTTGTTAAATAAATAAATTTTGATAGAAAAAAGGGGAGGAAAAATAATTAATTGACTATAAAATAAAAATAATTTTTAATTCTTTCTTTACCCAATTCACTTTCTTAATTAATTAAGTATATTTTGTTACCTTTGGACATTTTTTTTTATTTTTTTTGGATTTAAGGAAAAAGGTTTTTTGACGCCGTGCAGTAATCGAACCTGCAACTTCTTATTCTCTATTTTTTCTATTTTTCCTAATGATTTAGTCATTAAATTTTAACTATTTAATTTCAGAAGTAACAATATAGTCTAAAATCTCCCTAAAATAACGACATTCAAACCTTTCTTATTTGACAAATTAATCTGAAAAAAAGAGAGGTTTGGTAATTCATAATATTTGCCATTTTTTGTTTTTATTTTGCCTGTAATTTTTAAATTAATTGTGTGGTTTGATGGAAGTTGAAAGAGTTTTTAGAAAAATTTTTTTAATTTTTCCAAAAAAATTTTTTTTCACTCAATCAATCAATTTCCATCAAAAAACATTTAGTAAATCTCAAAAATAATAATTCACCTAAATTATTTAGAATTTGTTTTTTTTCTTTGTTTAGCCAAATGAGAGAAACTAGTCATAATCAAACATGTCGCCCCCCCCCCCTTTGTTTATATTTTATGTAATTATTTAAAAATGTTTTGTGCTTTTTTAATTATTTTATAATAAAATATTTTTTGTATAAAAAACAAATATAAATTTGTCTTAATTTTAATTGGTTTTTATAAAATCCAACTTATTTTATCCGATATTTCTATATCCGACACACTTGTTAAATTGTCCATTTTAAAATGAACATTAAATATTCTGGCGAAATGTCAAATGGCAGAATGTCTTTTGATTTTTCGACATTTTGTGTGTTTTTGGCCTTAGCGCCATTTTATGAAACGCCATTATATGCAATCGACATTTTATGGGGGAGCCTTTTTATCTTTGTTTCCATGGTTTTTTCCAAAAATTCACAAATAATGTTTGTAAATATTTTGTTGTAAATAGTATAAATTTTCTTGTAAAATAAAAAAAAAAACGATATATAAATGTTAATATTTATTCAAAAATTTATTTATATGATAGATAGAATTAAATATTTATTTTTTGTTAACAAAAAAAGAAATTATTCAATTGATTCTTGTGAAGAAGTTGTTGGGGATTTTGAAGAGGAAATGAATAATTATGAGGTTTTTCTTTGAATAAAATTTAGAAAAATTTTTTTAGCAAATTATTGGACATATTGTGGATTGCAAAGACGACTATTTTACTATGGTTGCTACTGACTACACTAATTATGAGTTGTATATTGCTCCTAATAAGTATGTAGAGTTTGTTTTTTATTTATTTTTGAGCTAATTCAACCTTGTATTTATTATTGCTGTGCTTACATAAACAGCGTTTTACGGAAAGAAATGACGAAGTGGTAAAAACTTGAGGACTTTCATTTTGGTGTAGTTGGATAGTGTTCAGATTTCACTCCCCACGACAAAGGTTCGAATCCTACTGATGGGAAACAATTTTTATTTCTTGTATATATTTAATTATTGTATTCATCATGTTACTTTTTAACTAAGAATTTTTCTGAATTTTTGGGTAATATTCAATTTCGTACCCCCCCCTTTTTTTTAATTTCTCAAGGTGTTAAAAATGGTCAGTCTTGGGAAGAATGTAGAGCCCAACGAGCTGTATCGAATGACACCAAAATCATGTATCGAATGACACACAGACCAGATTTGACAAAATTATGTCATTATCTAGACCTACCGGAGTCGGCAACTTTATGTCATAATTTTGTCAAATCTGGTCCAATCACGTTGATTTTGGTGTCATTCGACTCAGCTCGACGAGCTCTTTCAAATGAGCTATCATTTGTAGCAACTCTCAAGCCTATGGTTTTTCGCCCCTATGGTTTTCCAATTTTCAGGGGTCTGTATCTCGGTCAAATCAAGTCGGATTTTTTTGATTTTGGTGTCATTCGATACAGCTCGTTGGGCTCTACATTCTTCCCAAGACTGACCATTTTTAACACCTTGAAAAATTAAAAAAAGGGGGGGGGGTACGAAATTGAATATTACCAATTTTTGCCCTTCTCACAACCCTTCCCCATTAATTATTTTAATTTTTCTCCTTTCCTTGGCATCTCTTTTCTTTCAATTTTCCTCTTTTTAAGGCGTTTATTAATGCCAGAACTGAACGGGTTTTACCAATGTACAGGAACTATATCAGAAAGAGATGATGGACGAATTGCATTTGCTGTTGAATCAATCAAAAAACTCGAACGTGGATGCAAAGAATTGGAAGAAAAAATGCCTTGTCAGGATTACCAGACAGCACAGAAACTTATTTGTGGATCATCTGACGTCTCTTCTCTTTTTTCTTCTTCATTTTTTGGCAAAAGGTTTTCTTTTTTCAATTATTAAATTAGTTATTTTGGGACTAAGGTGACCAAAAAATTGGAAAATATTTTTATTTTAACCTCTGGAAAAGGGCAAGTTTTCATTTTTTTGCCAGCTGGGACAGGTTAATCGTCGTTCCTGGGACTGTGGAATCGTCTAAAGTTTGGAACCGGTTTGGCAGGGTCGTTCAATTTTTCATCCAGATTTTAAATTTTTTTGCCCAAATTTCTTTTTATTTTTCTGATCCCATATAGTTTCTTTAGTCATTTAACTCCACACACATTTTTATTAGAATATTTAGTATAGAAGAATCTGCTCTCTAAATAATTAAATTCTTTTAATTTTTCTAGTCCTTTCACTCTTTCTGGGAATGCTTCAAACTCAGAAAACGTGAAGGATGAAAATGGTTGCGATCTGAATCAGACGACTGAAACTATTACAGAAGAACCTGATTTAAACAAAACATTAAAAGAAGAAGATTATTCTGATACTAAAGAAAATGGTTAATTTTTTTAAATAAATTTTTAAAAATTAATTTTTAGAGCCTGTAAAAGTTGAAAACAAAGAAAATGTGCCAGCAATTGTGATTTCACTTGATAAATGCAAAAATATTGCAAATTTGTTTGTTCTTGGACAGAAAGGCCCTTTAATCAAAATTGCTATAAAATCGTTGGTTTTTGAGGGGAAAAGATTTAAAAAATTAATTTTTTTAAGTTTGGAAGCTCCAGTTCAATTAGGCCAGTGGTATTCAATTAAATTATGTGAATTAAAGAAAATTAAAGATTCTTCAATTTGTTATAATAATTTTGCAAAATTGTTGGGAAAACAGCCGCCTTTAAAAACTAAAATTTCTTCGAGTGGAAATGTTCAGGTTTTTGATTTAAAAATTAATAAAAAAAAGAATTTTTATAATTTTTAAAAAATAAGACAGTCTTTATAAACTTATTTGGGAAAATTTAACCAACAATTTGAATAAATTAAAATATTTTTTTAAACATGTGAAATATTTTTAGAGGGAATTTTCTATACAATTGTTTTTGCGAATAATCCATTTTTAATTAAATATTTAAGCGCATAAATAAGTATTTTTCAAAATGTGATTACCAAAATTTATGGTGTAGTGGTATCGTCTTTGACTACAATTATAAATGGCCTGGGTTCGGTTCCTTGTGGTTCCCTTCTTTTTTATTTTATTAAATTTATAATTTAGAGATGATTTACAATTTTCTAAAAATTTTTAAAAAAATTATTTTTTAGTTTTTAACAATAGCAATTTTGGACAAAAGAACAGAAAACGGTTTTTTCTGTTTTAAATCTTCACATTTCCCTTTTATAATTGATTCTTCTTGTTTATTAAATCATTACGACGACAATGAAATTAAAAAAGTGAAGTTTTGGTGTTGTTTAAGAAGAATGCCGATTGAGGGATGTTATTGGAAAATTATTGGAATTTTAAATAAAAATAAAAAGAAGATAGTTCCATATATTGAAGAAGAAAAAGAAAAGGAAGAAAAAATGAGAAAGGAAGAAGAAAAGAGGAAAGAAGAGGAGAAAAGAAAGGAGGAAGAAAAATTGAAGGAACAACAAAAAATTAGACAAAATACCAAAGAAAAACAAAAAAAGAATGAAAATGGAATTTTTGAAGGATTTGTTTGTGGACAATTAAATGATGAATATTTGGTTTATTTGCCTGAAGAAAAAGAATTTGGGCATTTACCGATAAAAGGAAAAATGGATAAATTGTTGGGAATGTGGATACAATTACAATCGTTTGGAAATTTTTAAATTAAATTTGAAAAAAATTTTTTAGACGTTTAATTAACGGAAAAAGAATAATAGAAAAATTTTCTGTGATAGAACCAAAAATGTTGTTAATTGTGTCTCAGGAAAATCGTGTTATGGTTAGTTTATTTAAAAAGAATTTTCGATCTCAAATAATTAGGAAAGACACTTCCGACCCAAAATTAAAGCAAAAAAAAATAATTTTTTGTTATTTTATAATTAATTTTTCTTCCCATTGGAATTTTGGAATTGTTCCGAAAATTGTCAGTCATTTGTGCTTTAGCACCTTTATTTTATCAAACTAGTGGGACTTTTTTAATAAAAATTCTAAAATTATCTGTTCCCCTAACCGGTGGGCCCGTTCCCTTCTATTTTTTTAAATTCTTATTATTTTTTAAACAGTTCAAAGCAAAAATAGAAGTTCCTCTCTTACAAAATTCTTCATCTTTGCCTTTTTGTCGATCACTTGGAATTTATGTTAAGGATAATTATAATTTATTGCAAGCAAAACATTGTGGACGTTTTATCAACACAACAATTGGGTGTTTGGTACAGCCAATGGAAATGGAAGAAAATTTAGTTCAGTTCGAAATTCTGCATATTTTGGAACGTTAAAAGAAGAATTTTGGAAGTTATTTTTTAAGTTTATTTTCTTAATTTATTGAATTTTTAAAAATTAATTTTATAAGAATCTTTTGAAATTTTATCATAAATATAAATTAAAAATTCTAGGATTATTTGAATTTAAATCTCTGACTGGATAGTTTAATTTAAAAATTTAATTTTCGTATACAGTCGGACCTCCTTCAGGGGTCTTTCATTAAAAACTTTTAAAAAATACCAAAAATGGAAAGGACGAAAAGCGAAAGAACTCTCGGTGCTTAAAAAATATGCTATCTCATTCTAAGGTTGGTCTTGGGCTTATCCCCTCACCTATTACCCAACCAATCTTTAATTAACGTACATTTACCGTAAAATGAGAGGTCAGACTGTAAAAATTAAAATATTTACAATTTTAAAAATATAAAATTGACTAGAAATCAATCATTTTGTACGGGGAAAGTATTCCTTTTGGATCAAACAATTTTTTTATTGATGAACTTATTTCTCTAATTTTTGGGTTAACTAAATTGTGATGAAAGGTTCTCTTTACGTGTCCAATTCCATGTTCTGCTGATATACTGCCGCCTTTTGAATAAACCCATTCATAGACAAATGGATATAATCTGGAAATTAATTTTTTCTCAAAATTTTTGTAAAAAAATATTAAAAAAAAATTAAAAATTTTTCAACCTCCCAGTCATTCTCACTTTAATTTTAAGGGATTTATCTCTTTCCTATATGAATTATTTTACAAATTCCCCTCCATTCGTTTTGTTAGTGTAATGGTTAGTGTGCTTGATTCGCATATTTTTCGTCATGGGTTCGATCGGCGCGCCGAAATTTGCGGACCCGAAACTTGCGGACTCGAACTTTGCGGACCGGAAATTTGCGGACCCGAACTATGCGGACCCGAATTTTGCGGATCCGAGATTTGCGGACCAAAAATTTGCGGTCCGACAATAGAGTCTAATGAATCTCGGAAATTTCAAAAATTTTAGCCTGCGGCGTTAATTAGGATAAATTCACGCATCATGACCTTATAAAATGGCCATATAAATGATCTTTTAAGGAATTTTCTCGATTATTTTAATTATGAAATAATTTTAAGATAAAAAATTGATAAAAATTCTGAAAAATCAAGAAAAAATCTTGAATCCGGTACGGATTATCGTAAACTCTGCCGGAATCCTCGAAAAATAAAATTTTTAATTTTTTCTTTTTACTCAAGTGTCGGTCCTAAAATCTTGGTTCCGCAAAGATCAGGTCCGCAAATTTCGTGTCCGCAACCTTCGGGTCCGCAACTTTCGTTCCGCAAATTTCGGGTTCGCAAAGTTCGGGTCCGCAAAATTCGGGTCCGCTAAGTTCGCGCCACGGTTCGATCCACTTCAGGCTTTTCTATTTTTACCACATTCAATATCATTTTAAATTTTATTAAAAAATTTCCAACTTTTTTTACACCTTAACCTCTAACCAAAAAATTTATTAAAAGAATTCCTTACAAATCATAAATTTTTTGATCATATTCAGGAATAGAAACATTTATATGTACATTTCCATCACCAATATGTCCAAACGAAATTATTCTTTTTGCTTTTCCATTTAATTGTTTTCTAACTGCTTCGGGTAATTCATAAAAATATTTTAGAGGAAGAGAAAAGTCGTGTTTAAATACATAACCATCTTTTCTGATTGCCTAAAAAATTGAAGAAAAAAATTTTTTGAGAAGAAAAGGGTCACATTTAGCAAAGTTAAGGGTTACTTTCGAGTTTAACTAAAACCCCCCAAAACACCCAATAATATGAAAATTAGTATGGGGATCCTCAATAATGCAAAACTAGAGACCGAATCTCTAGCTAAAATCTTGGTTATAAAAAATCAAAATTCTTCAAGATGTCGATAACGATTCTCGAAAGACTCTCCCTGCCTTTCTAATATTAACCAACCCTCTAAAATTGGAGAACAGGAAACTAAAAGATTTGACAAAAAAATAAGATCTTTAAGAAGAAATCGATCAAGAAGATTATTAAACTAACCAAAGGACAACTTTCTCTAATTTTCCATAATTGGTCTGCTTCAGAAGCATTTTTAGCCAAAACCCCGTCTTCAGCCAGTCCACTTTCCAAAATTTTAGTTAAAAATTTATCCATTTTGGACGAATCATGTTCCTCATTTGAACCTAAAAAATTTAAATTTAAAGAAAATTTTTAATTTAAAAAAAAAACCTGAAGTTTCAATTAAAAGAAAAAAATTAGACAAAGCACTCAAAGGGCAATCCAAACCAGCATTTTCTTTAACCATTTTCATTGATTCTCCATCAATAAATTCAAAAGAAGAAATTATTTCGTTAAGCATTTGTTTGCCTATTTTGAGTATTTGTTGACATTTTTCAAAAGAATTGACACCTTAAAAATAAATTTTAAAAATAAGTTTAAAAAGCATTAAGAAAAGGGGATACAGGGAATTCTTTAAGGACATTTTCAGGGACCCTTTCTAAATCACCAAGAGTGGGCATGTTTCTATGGTTGCCATAGAATAAAATTTTGACAATTTTGGAAGGTCAAAAATCTCTCCTAAAGGTGGCAAAAGGGAGCGAACATAATTAAGAATGAGTTGGCCTTGAACACCTTCCCGACCCTAAGAAAAATTTAAACCACGCAACTAAATCAAAACATAATTTAAAAAAATCTTTAAAATCCTCCACAAAAATTATTAATTCAAAATAGACCTATGAACGCAGAATGTACAGACAACGGCCTCGGCACAACTTGCATAAACACTTTAGTGATCACTCCAAGTTGCCCCTTTTCATTAAAATTCCAAAATTCATTCCAAATTTTTTTAAATTTATTGAGACCTCAGATCCTATGAACAATTTATGTAAATGTAAATCGGCATTGTCTTTACGTAAAGGTGAGCCTAAACGAAGAATTTGACCTTGTTCATTTGGCAATACCTTAAATTTAAATTTTATTTTTCGAAAAATAAGTACCGTATTTTTTGTATTAGAGCCCCATGGGGCTCTAATCTTTCAACTATCCTCCAAAGTGGGGCTCTAATAGAGCGTGGGGCTCTAATACAAAAAATACGGTAAATGTAAAATTAATATTCACAGAAGCCAAAAATTCAAATCCTTATTTAAAAATATATTTTTACAATATAGGGAAAAAATAAGTATAATCACATAAAAGGACCGCTAGTTTTAATGATCTAATGATAAATTTTTTGAAAAAATTTTTTGCAAAATTTTTTTCAATTTAACCGGTAGGGCCTGGATTTGTATTAGAATAAATTATTGAAATTGTATTTTTTATAAAACGGTTAATTTTTGGATTTTAAAATGTGCAAAAGGATTGGATGAACTTTACACGTAAAGGTTTAAAATTTTGGGGTCGAAATTTTAGCAAAAAAAGGTTGTGGTTAAACATTGTCGAGGTCCAATTCTAATTGGGAGTTTTAAATCAATTTTTAATTTTATACCACTTCAAGTCCAGTAACATTTGCATGCATAGATCCATATCTAATTAATCTAATCCCTCCAGCATTTGTAGCAACAACACCGCCAATTAAACAACTTCCTTTTGCCCCCAAATCAACAGGCACCATATACCCTTCTTTGGCTATTCGATTATCTACTTCTTCGAGTACAAAACCAGAATCACATTCCAAAATACCTTAAAATAAATTTTTTTATTTGACCTGTCCGTATTTATAAAATTAGTCCGCAAAAATACACGCGAACCAGAAATGCCACAAATAGAGAAAAATATCGGGTAGGATTTCGAATAGGGGTTTCGCAAATTTCTCGGATCAGTGTCGGACTGAAAAATTGTCCAAGTATCGGATAACCCTTGGCATCCCTGACGTGAACATATTTTTGTTTATTTTTGGAATTTTGTGCCTTTTGAGCGAATTCTCTTATGTCTAAAAACTCAAAAAATGTTAAAAAAATCTTCTCAAATCCGCAAAATATAAAAATGTCCGCAAAATAATTGCGGACACATATCTTTCTTTAATTTTCTACATAAAAACCTAAAGTCGAATCCAATTCAAAATTTTTAGTAAATTTCTTCATTGATAAAATAATTTCATCATGCATCTAAATTTATAAAAATTGCTCAAAAAATATTTTAAAAAATAACCGGAATTGACCCCCCAACCAATCCAGTATTTCCAGATTGGGGCACTAAAGCAAGCTTTCTTTTATAACAATGAGAAAGAATTGAGGATATTTGTTGGGTATTTTCTGGTAAAAGAACACAGGAAGAATTGCCTTTATACCAGTGCATAAAATCAAAATTGAAACTGAAAAAATTTTTTGTAAGAATTCTTTACTGGTTTTTAAATCTCTTTGGGGCTTAACCTTAAGCTATACTTTAGCCAGCCAACCAAACAAAACAATTAAGTACCTAATTTTGTGGGTATCTAAAATTGGGGTTAGACGTATTAATTAGGGCACAAATCTTATCAACTTAAGACTCATGTTTAATTCGTCACTACTCCATAAAAAATAGACTATATCTCTTCTTAGTCCAATTACTATATAATTTTAAAAAAACTACTTACTCATCAATTTCATTTGTTTTTACATTATTTTCTCCCAACAAATTTTGAAAAATAAAAATATCATCTTTTGTTAATTTAGCAAAATCTAGTCTTCTTTCTGGGATTTTAATTGTAGTAGATATTGTTCTGATTAATTTTTGATGGAAATTAATTTGTTGTTTTAGTATTAGAATAGTTGATTTTAAAAACATTTAAAAATAAATAAAATTGGTAATTAATCTAAAAAAATAATTTGTGGTTTTTCTTATCAGTAGAGAGAAAAATATTTTTTGATTATTAGAAGGTTGGTATTAAAAAGGAAAGGAGAAAAAGAAAAGGGAAAAATCGTTTCTGCTAATGGACTAAAACTAGTTAAGAAAATTTTAACACTAAAAAATCAGTCATAAATAATTTTACCGACTAAAAAAAGAAAAATAAAATTTTTGGAAAATTCCAAAAATTTCTTTAAAAAATCAAAATAAAAAATATAAGGTTCTTCAATCCATATTAAAAAAAAGAAAATCTTAAAAAAATAATAATTTTAATAAAGCAAAAAATTTTTTTTAACAATTTTTAACAAAAAAATTATCTAATTTTTAATTAAAAGTAAATTTAGAATTTCTTTTAATTTTCTAAATTTCCTTTCATTTTTGTCTTTCTTTCTAAAGTCTATCCATTCCATTCAATTAATGTCCTCCTCCACCTCCCCCAGCAGCCTTCAAAACTTCATTAGCTACTTCAATTTCAATACCAGCCTCCGCTTTTTGAACATCTGTAGCTGTTGAGTCTAACGATTTTTTATTTGCCTCGTCTATTAATTGCTTTGCCGCCTTAAAGAATATTTTTTGAAGTTTTTAAAATAAAAAAAGTGAGAAGTTTCGAGAAAATCTCAAACTAAAAACTGAACAAAGTGATTGAATCTTAGAATAATAATTCAAAAATTTGAGAAAAGATTTAAGATATATTCTATCGAGTAAAATCCACAGACAGACAATCAACTAACTGTCCAAGAATAAAACCGGATGATGGGGTTGCCTTTCTGTAAGTAAACAATAATCGGCAATCTTAGGCTTCATTGGTCCCTAGAAAAAAAATGAGGAAAAAGTACTCGTTCAAATAATCGAGTCAGTTACTTATTCTTAAAACTTTAAATTTGTCTAAATTTTTAATAAAATGTAAAAGAAAACCTTCAAACCTTTCCATTATAAAATTAAAAAAACTTTACATTGCTATCAAGTTCATCCAAAGAAGCACATTCTTCTACAAGAATTTGACAAGAACCATCAATATTCATAGAAAGAGAGCCTGACGACACAAAAAATTTGGAAACTTTTCCATCCTCCTCATAAACAGACAAAACGCCAGGTTTTAGCATTGCAATAGTTGGGACGTGGACAGGGAGAATTCCCTAAAAATTAAAATAAATTGGATTTTAATTGAAATAAAAGCATACCATGTTACTCGCCATTCCGGGAACGTCAATTTGTTTAACTGTAGTATTTGAATAAATTGCCTGAAATTTTGAAAATTAAAAATGGAAGAGATAAATAAATAGGAAACTCATGTAAGCTTTGGCCGTTATAAACCGCCTGTATAAAACAGGAATTATCCTATTTGCCAATCGAAGTCGCCTGCCTTAACTAAAAGTGAAATCTAGAACCTCCAAAATTAACAGTTCGAAAATCAAAATCACAGGCATTGGATTTAGAAAATAAATCTCAATTTTTATTTGTAAAAAACAAAAGAAAACCACAAACCTTAACAGGGGACGCAAGCGTAAGTTTAAGCTCTTTAGGCCCTCCATGTTCAGCTGGACTGGCAGCTGCAGCTGGAGCAGCAAATCCCCGCCCAAAAGAAGTGTAGACAGTTGGAAGTCGTTGAAATACACGAATAAATGAAGACATTTTGATAAAAATTCTAAAAAATTAGTTGATAATCCCAAAAAATCTCCAAAATCTGAATTTATTTAAAAGAGAGAATACATAAAAAAGAGAGGAAAAGAAAAAGAAAGAGAGAAAAAGAGAGATAAATAGAAGAAGAGAAAATAAATAGGAGTAAATGTCTTTAGTAAACACTTTGCCAATTTAAATATTAAAATAAGCTTTAAAAAATTTATTGGCTTCCTTTTCTCCACAAATCATTTGCATAACCTTTTAAATTGGGGTATTTAGTCTAGAAAATTTAAGAATAATTTTCATTTATTGTAAATTGGAAGCGATTTTCAAATATTTTTTCTCTCAATTTTCCCATAATTTTATTTTTTTGGATGCATTTTGTTTAACCGCTTTGATTAACTTTTTTTACCTTTTATTAATTTGTATTTTTATTTTTAGTTCAAAGCTATATTTATTTTTAACAATCTAACGTTAATAAAATGCGCGAGATCGTCCATATTCAGGCCGGACAGTGCGGCAATCAAATTGGATCCAAGGTTTTTATTCAAATTCTTCAGGATTCCCTCAATATTTAAACTTTTTAGTTTTGGGAGGTTATCTCTGATGAACACGGCATCCAACCTGATGGCTCGTACAAAGGCGACTCTCCTCTTCAATTGGAGAGAATGGATGTCTACTACAACGAAGCTTATGGTTTTTTAGAGAGTTTAATCTTTACATTATACTTTTAACTTTTAGGCGGAAAGTATGTCCCAAGAGCTATTCTTGTTGACTTGGAGCCGGGGACTATGGATTCTATTAAGGCTGGCCCTTATGGTCGTCTCTTCCGACCTGACAACTTTGTGTTTGGCCAAAGCGGTGCTGGTAATAACTGGGCGAAAGGACATTATACGGAGGGAGCTGAGTTGGTGGACAATGTTTTGGATGTTGTTCGAAAGGAAGCTGAGGGATGTGATTGTCTTCAAGGATTCCAACTGACTCACTCGCTTGGCGGTGGAACTGGGTCTGGAATGGGGACATTGTTGATTGCGAAGATTCGAGAAGAGTATCCTGATCGTATAATGTCTTCTTTTTCTATTGTTCCGTCGCCTAAGGTTCTTTTTAACTTTGTAGACCGTTAATCTTTTTATTCTTCAGGTCTCTGACACGGTTGTGGAGCCTTACAACGCAACTCTCTCGGTTCATCAACTTGTTGAGAACACCGACGAGACGTACTGCATTGACAACGAAGCTCTCTACGACATTTGTTTCCGAACTTTGAAACTTCAAAATCCAACATATGGAGACTTGAATCATCTCGGTTAATTTAGATTTTACATTTTTAAAGTAACCTTTATTTAGTGTCTATAACCATGTCTGGAGTGACGACTTGTCTTCGCTTCCCAGGCCAACTCAACGCTGATCTTCGCAAATTGGCTGTTAATATGGTCCCGTTTCCGCGTCTTCATTTCTTCATGCCTGGTTTTGCGCCACTTTCGGCTAAGGGCGCCTCTGCCTACCACGCCCAGAATGTTTCTGAATTGACTATGCAAATGTTTGACGCTAAGAACATGATGGCTGCTTGCGACCCACGACATGGACGCTATTTGACTGTTGCCGCCATCTTCCGTGGGCGCATGTCAATGCGTGAAGTGGATGACCAGATGATGTCTGTTCAGAACAAAAATTCTTCTTACTTCGTTGAATGGATTCCAAACAACGTGAAAACCGCTGTTTGTGATATTCCTCCGCGGGGTCTCAAAATGTCGGCAACATTCATTGCAAATTCCACCGCCATTCAGGAATTATTCAAACGCGTCTCTGAGCAATTCACCGGTATATTTATTTTTTTAATCTGGGATTTGTAAGATCCGAGTTATCTTACTTAATTTTAAATTTATTTAATTTTACTCTCAATCAAGTGAGGACTTTTAAAATACTTTTTTTCCAGAATATTTATCAACAAATAAATTTTAAGTTTTAAGTTCAATTGAAGGTGAATGTGGTGAATACAAATGGATATTTATATGAGTGATAAAGGGCGGGGAATTAAGGAAGTTGAATATGTTTAAGGTTGGTTTTTAGGTTGGGGAAGTTTTGATAAGGAAATATAAAGAGAATAAATTCAAATAATGTTTTGAGGGAAATATTGTAAAGTTAAGAGCGGAATAGACAAAGAAGGGAAATGTGAGTGTATTTAAAATTAAGCCATTAGGAAGAAAAATTATTTAAAAACATAAAGGAAATTAAATATAAAGTTGGGAAAGGTTAAATTACAAATAGGGTTTTGGGGAAAGAATTTGAATTAAGGGGGAAAACTTTTAAAATAAATAAAAACAACATTTAAAAAATAAATATTAAATTTTCTTAAATAACGGACACAACATCCCTCCTTCTCTTCAAAAACTTCATCCACCAAATTTTCTTTAACGTCTCCCGTGATAACGAGGATTTCCATCATTGTTTCGATAATAACGATGATTCTCTTCTTGGTAAGGCGTATAACGCCCTCGCGTAGAATTGCGGTATTGTTCATTCTCTAATTGACGTAACAGATAGAACAACCTAGAATTACGAGCTCGTCCTCGCGGACGGCCACGATTTCCTCCGCGATTATCGCGGGCATTTTCTCCACGATTTTCGCGGGAAGTCCCAGCATGATTTTCACGGACATTTTCTCCACGACTGCCGTGGGCAACTGGTCGTTCCTCCATCTTATTTTCACGTGATGGGTCTTTTTCTTCTTCTTCATCCTCCGATTCGGAAAGTTCCGAATCAGATTTATTCTCCAAATTTTCAATTTTTGGAGCTAATTCATTTAAAGTGCCTTTAATCTCCTCCAAAACAGGGCAAATCGAATGAAGCACTTCAGAAACAATTTGTTGTTTCATCTCCTTCATTCCTTCACGAATTTTATCGTGGATATCAATCATAGTTTCTCGCACTTTTTGGCATTCCTTCTTGGTACAATCTTGTGCGGTGAGTAGTTTAGAATTTTTAATTTTCTCTCCTATTTTGGAGGCTTTATCAATATTTTCTACGTTGTTTCCAAGAATTTGATCAACGTCCATTTCAATTGGTGAAGTCATTATTTTGAATTGTTGAAGAAGGTTGAGCAAAAAAAAAATTTTTTTTTTTAAATAAATTCAACTATATAAATTACAAATTAAATGGTAAAATGTAAAAAAAAACAAGAATTATTAAGTAAAATTGGATATATGTGAATGGGGAAAGGGGAAGAGATTGTTTGAAAATAATTTTAAAGAATTTAAAAGATAGGGATATTTACAAGAAAATTTTTTTTCGTTCTATCCTAAAAGGACGCGGAATTTCTAAGTCCACTTTTGCGGACTCGCAGTTGATCAGTATGGGCATTTAAAGTTTTTCCATTCTCAAGTTTAACTTGGTATATATAGTCTCCATTTTTACCGATGACCTTTGCTTCTCGCCAATTTCCACTCCCCGAATGATCTCTGACCCATACTTGGTCGTTATTTTCAAAGTGCTTCTCTTTAACTCGCCGTTTTTTCTCCTCATCTATCTCTCCCATCGGATTATTTTCTGACATTTTCTTCGATGGGGAAAAATTAATAATGTCAATTTTTGAATTTATATTTCTTCCCAAAAACCTATAGGCGGGAGAGTCTCCCTCCATCAAAGGATGAGGTGCTGCTCTGTACTCAACTAAAAACTCTGTACAGGCGTTTTTTAATCCTTTGTCAATCATTTTTAAAATTCCGCTTTTGAAGGTACGGACAAACCTTTCACATAAGCCATTAGACTGGGGATGATAAGGCGGGGATTTCATGTGTTTTATTCCATAATTCTCCATGAAACATTTAAATTCATGGGAAACAAATTGAGGGCCGTTGTCTGAAACAAGGCATTTAGGCGGACCAAACAACGAAAAAATTTCTTTCAACTTTTTAATTATTGAAGTTGAAGTTGTGCTTTTTATCTGATATCCAAAAGGATATCGCGAATATGCATCTACTAGCAAAAGAAAATTCGTTCCACAGAACGGGCCAGCTAGATCTATGTGTACTCTTTCTAGCGGCAATTTAGCCTCAGGCCAGCTATTTTCACTCGCAGTCTGCGGCTCATTGGGTCTAAATTTCTGGCATATAGTACAACCTCCAATGAAATTTTCAATATCCATGTTTATTTTCGGCCACCAAATGATTTTTCTAGCTTTTGCTTTAGATCTCACAACTCCAAAATGGGCGTAATGGATTAACTCTAAAATTTTAATTCTTAAAATTTCAGGAATGATTATTTGTTCTTCGGGCCGTTTAATGATTAAATTTGATTTTATGGCTAGTCTGTCTCTTATTAAAAAATAAGGTCTCAAATCTTCATTTATTTCTTCACTCCATCCATTTTTTATATAATTATATACAATTTTTAGGATGGGATCATTTTGTATTTCTCTCTCCAAAATCTCCTTATTTAATTTTTCTGTCGTTAAATTCATTAAATAAGGGATGTCTTCGTTTGGAGGGGGGACTGCATTAATCCAAGGGATCGGAACTCGTGATAACGCATCTGCCACTTTATTGGCGCTTCCCTCTAAATATACAATATTTGGCTCAATTTCTTGAAGAGCAAGTAGCCATCTATTTAATTTTACATTAGTACTCGCTTTAGAGAATAAGAAAGTAAGCGGTCTGTGATCTGTGTAAATAATTAATTTTCCTCCATATATAATGGGCTTAAAATAAGTAATTGCATAATATATGGCTGCTAACTCATTGTGAGTTGCGGGGAGCTTAGATTCTACCTCATTTAACATTCTCGACCAATATCCAATACTATAAAGGTCGGTACCATTGTCAGTTTGCATTAAGGCGCCAGCATACGCTACCGATGAGGCGTCACAGAATAAATGAAATGGCTGGTCATAATTAGGGGCTCTTAAGCAAAGCGAATTCAGAAGCTCTCTTTTTAATGTTTCAAAGGCTTTATTCTCAATCTCAGTCCATTTAAAATTTTCTCTACCTCTAGTTAAATGATTTAGAGGCGCAGCAGTATTAGCAAAATTCGGAATAAATTTTCTGAAAAATGATGTCATTCCTATAAATCTCTTCACTTCTTTAGCGTTTTTAGGTGAAGGAAATCTTTTGATAGTTTCACAATTGGACTGGGCTGGCTTATATCCCTTTTTTGAAATTTCATGGCCTAAATAGATACATTTTCTCATGAAAAATTTACACTTTTCTCCCTTTAGTTTTAGACCATTTTCTTTTAATCTTAAGAACACTTCTTCAAGTATTTTAATGTGTTCCTCAACACTGTTTGTGTGTACCAGTATGTCATCTATATAAAGGGAAACATTTTTAACTCCTTTTAAAACTTTATTCATGGTCCTTTGAAAAATACTTGGGGCATTCTTTAATCCAAAAGGAAGCCTTTTCATTTCGTATAAGCCCCATTCTGTTATTATTCCACATTTATAGGAGCTCTCTTTATCTAGAGGTATCTGCCAGAATCCTGACGAAAGGTCTAAAGAACTATACCAAGCTTTTCCTGCCGCTTTATGTATCATTTCTTCCATCTTAGGGAGCGGATATGGATCAGTAACAGTTATTTTATTAAGGGGTCGAAAATCAACACATGGCCTCAATTGGCCGTCTCCCTTAGCTACCAAAACCAGATTATTTGCCCACGGAGTGAGACTTTCTTCAATTACTCCGGCTTCAAGCATTTTATTAAGATGAAATTTCAGTTCCTCCCTATATTTAGCAGGGGTTCTATATGGTTTTACTTGGATTGGTACTTCGGATGTAGTTAAAATTGGCGGTGCAATTATTTTGCATTTTCCGAGATCATAATCGTGCCGTGAAAAAGCACTGATATTTTTCTCCAGGCTAATGAAAAACTTTTCCTTTTCCTCTGGGTATTGTAATTCAGTTTTGGATATAATTTTTTCAATAAGCAATTTTTGGTCTCTATTTAAATATTTATTCTTTTCATTAGACAGTACTTCTAATCTCTTCAAAGGAATTAATTCCCAATTTTGAAGGCTTAATAACATAGGGAAAGATTTTAGAGATTCTCTGCCAATAATCACTTCATATGAATTACTTTTGCTTATCTCCTGGTCAATAATCATTATTGATGTTTTTATTTCACAATTAGCTAGTTTTAACATTATATCTGCTTGTGCGACCAGGGGTATTAGATTATTTCCTATTCCAAATACTCCACTAAAGGCAGGCTGGTAAAGCGATTTAATTCCGCATAATTTAGCTTTTCTCTTGCTTATCAAGGAAACATGTGCGCCAGTATCAAGTAAACATAATATTTTATGGCCATTAATTTCAGCAATAATTCTCATATTTTTATCGCAAATATGGTTTTCAAAAGCAATTACTTCAACATCAGTTATTTTATCTGATTTTCTTTGTGAATTTAGGCAGTGTTTAGAAGGCCATCTCTCTGTAAGAGGTAATGATTTAGCGTTTCTTTTTGGGCTAGGTTCTTGGCTTTTTGCTCTCCGATAATTTCGGGCAATTTTATATAAAATTTCTCCAATATTTAAATTCTCTAACAGTTTAGTTAGGAGAGAGGGCAATATAAATTTAAAGATAAATTCCAATGTAATGTAACAGCAACAGGCGAACACCCATACTTGATTTGTGCTGAATAAACCACCTTTTAGGAATGAAAATAACCCATTGGATACAATGTTTCCTGCTATGACGTGCTTTCGAGTATTTGATGTCTCCCAAATAGAGTTGGGGTTAGAAAGTCTAGCAATTTCCTGGGTTATCTTGGCACTTTCCATAGTCTCAGAAAAATGTTCTGGCGAATATAATTCTGTTAGGTTTGCCAGTACTTTATTTCTAAAAACAGAAATACTCATTTCTGGTATGTCAAATGTTCCATATCTCATTATTTCCCTTATTCCTTCTCCTGCTATTTCTTTTTGGTCTCCTGTAACTTGGTCAAACTGCAGGGTCCTATCATTTTCGTATAAATACATCCATCTCATTGTCTCGCATTCAACTTCTCTAGCATGCGGATAAATTATTAAAGTATTAGTATCAATGAATCCATGCTTCAAAGAGCCATGTAGCATAAAATTAATAGGTAAACGATTAAAACAAATACCATTTTTCCAATTAAAATGTATATCTTTTTCATTAATTTTATAACAGGGTTTTATTTCTAAAACATTCTCCGTTACGAGACGGGCTGTTATGTGACCCTTTTTAAGAAAATGTCTCGCGAGCAACGTTGGATTGGCTGCGGCTAGGGTCATTAATTGATCAGATAATTCTTGGAGTCTCTGGCATATTTGCCGAATTGAATCTGCAAATAATTTCTTAATTGATTTACTAAGTGAGGCACTTAATGCTGAGAGTTGTGAAGCTAATTGTGAGCTATACACAATCCCAGTAGGCTCACTTATGATCTCCCTTTTAACACGTGAAGGGGAAAATTCAAAGAAATCTTTTATTCGCTGTAGCTCTTTAAACTCATCCAAAGGAATGGCAAAACCTTGGTCTGACAAAATTAATTCTTTTTGCTCGCAATCAATTAATTTTGTCACATTTTCGAAAGATAGGGCGAATTCATTCGATTCAGACAGCCAAATACCTGATGAATATTCTCCAGCCCAATTATCTACAAATACATATGAACATTGCTGGGTTTTATCTGGGTGCCAAATCAGGCTTCCTTGGTCACATTTACAACTCCCAGAGTGATATAAGCATCCGGGGCACACACCCATAGGAGTATTAATCTCATCGGTTCCAAAATGAGTAAATACAACGGATTCGTATACATAACAGTTCTCCGTGGTTTTTGTATCCCACGGGATTCCAAACGGCCAAATTTTCCATTCTAAATTAGGGTCATTCTCTGTAGCTTTCAGCGATCCGTTTTTCATTCTTAAATCTCCCGCTATCGAATTATTTAGTTCTCGCATCCTTTTACATGCGGATATAGGTACATTCACATGTTCAGTACCAGATTCTTCTAAATAAGCACCAAAAACACCTCTGCTTTTCGAAACAGTAGTCTTTATGCATTTACATACATAAGCAGGTGTTTTGTACTGTAGGGTATTTGCTCTATAAATAGTTAAATTTATAGGAACTGGTGCCTCCGTTATATGTCGAGTTGGACATATCGGTTCTGTAGGTAAGCGCCATAAAGATACGGGTGCATCTCTTAAACAAATCATAGGCGCGGACAGAGCTACGGGGAAAAAACAAGCTAACATGGCTAGCAAAACAATCCAATATGGACTAGCCATTTTTAAAAAATTTTTATTTTTAGATCTCACCCCCATTGAATTTTTGTGTGGCAATTTATCTTTTAATTTATTTACTCGCTTTTCTTCCACTTTATTTTTTCCAGTTAATTTTTCATTAGTATGTTCTGCAACCGCAACGAAGTATGGACTAACCACTCGTATACCTGGACTTCCTCTACGATCAAAACGAACTCGACGAGGAGAACGATTATATTGCTCAGGTCTGTAATTATTTCTTTCTCGACTAGGCGATCTGCTGTCGGTATAATTGTTACCTTGTCTATAGTTATTTCTTTCTCGACTCGGGGATCGGCTATCTGGATAATTTCTGTAATTGCTATGATGAACTCCTCCCGAATTATAATTGTACCTGTTATTCGAATTTCTATTTTCATAATTATATTCTTTTTCTCTATTTTGCCTACCATAATCAAGGCGATCTCTATTATTATAACTACCGTACTCTCGGCGCTCATTATTGTAACGGTAATTATTGTTCCTATTATAATTCGGTTTATATCCAAATGAATTACTCTGATTACTATTAAAATTATTTCTCCGTTTTGGGCAATTATTAGCTAGATGGCTTTGACTCTTGCAGTTATAGCAACTTTTTGAGTTATTTCTTTGTAAAACTAGTGATTCAACCTCATCAGCTAGTTTTGACACACAAATACTAGTGTCAGGCTTCTTTTCAGCCAATAATAATTCAAAATGCAAGGCTAGTTCGTAAGCATTAGTATATTCCGTTGGACGCTGTGACTTAACTTGGAATTTTAAGTCGGGAATTAGTCTGTCCAAGAATTCATATAGGAGGCTATTTTTAATCGTATTTTCTGTCTCTCCTACTAATGCGGTCCTTACCAAATCTGAAAGGCGGTTAGCAAAATCAAAAACTGACTCGCCAGGTGCCTGGCGGCAATTACTTAGTTTTTGTCTCGCAATTACTTTTGTATTGCCATTTTCAAATTTGGCTTTAAGATTAGCGATTGCCAAAGCTAGATTCTCAGGTTGGGGTTGCATTGTATCTAACGCAACACGTGCCTGGCCGGTAAGACAAAATCGAAGGCGAAGTATTTTCTGCTGTTCAGTCAGCGGAGTGGTAACTAATGAAAGGACATCTTCAAATTTCTCAATCCATTTTGAGAATGAGACTGTTGGATTACCATCAAAATTTCCAACATAAACTCCATTATTTAGAAATGGGTCAGATACAAGTATCTCTGGTTCTTCGATTGTCTCTTGAAACTCCTCATTATTTGAGGTCTCCAAATCATCTTGGGTATTTTCATTTAATTTATTTTCAATTTCTCTTAATTTTTCCCAAATTTTATTACTCAATTTAGTTATAGAACCTTTTGTAGCTGTTAAGCTATTTTTTGTTTGATTTTCTTTCGTATTTAACTCCTCCAAATTAGAATTAATTTCACGGAGGGAATGGGCTACGGATTTCTCAAACTCTCTCAATCTTACCAAGATTGGACCAAATTGTTTATTTTCCTCCTTGGTAAAAAATTTCTCATCAAAATCTGACATTTCGATGGGTAAAATCTTTTTTTTTAAACAAATTCAAATGCTCTCAAAACACCGAGCAATTTAATCAATTTGGCTCACACACCACAGAGCTCAAAAAAATTTTTTTTTCAAAAATAGGCTCAAACACCAGAGCTCAAAAATTTTCACAAAATATGCTCACACACCACAGAGCAAGTCAACTCACACACCACAGAGTGACTAAATAAAATCCAATCAAATAAAAAGTCCACTCACACACCACAGAGTGACTTGTAAAAATACTTTTTTTTCAAAAACTTTAGTGAAGTCTAGTCGGCAATTTTTTTTTTCGTCGACCGCGCCAAATGTAAGATCCGAGTTATCTTACTTAATTTTAAATTTATTTAATTTTACTCTCAATCAAGTGAGGACTTTTAAAATACTTTTTTTCCAGAATATTTATCAACAAATAAATTTTAAGTTTTAAGTTCAATTGAAGGTGAATGTGGTGAATACAAATGGATATTTATATGAGTGATAAAGGGCGGGGAATTAAGGAAGTTGAATATGTTTAAGGTTGGTTTTTAGGTTGGGGAAGTTTTGATAAGGAAATATAAAGAGAATAAATTCAAATAATGTTTTGAGGGAAATATTGTAAAGTTAAGAGCGGAATAGACAAAGAAGGGAAATGTGAGTGTATTTAAAATTAAGCCATTAGGAAGAAAAATTATTTAAAAACATAAAGGAAATTAAATATAAAGTTGGGAAAGGTTAAATTACAAATAGGGTTTTGGGGAAAGAATTTGAATTAAGGGGGGAAAACTTTTAAAATAAATAAAAACAACATTTAAAAAATAAATATTAAATTTTCTTAAATAACGGACACAACAGGATTTTTAAGTAGATTTTGTTGTGTGACAAATTAATTTTCTGGTCTCCTTATAGAATAATCCCGCGCATGACATTAGGCTTTTATGAATAGTTTCCCGCTTGAATTTTTTGGGGCTATAAGCTAAAAGATAATCAAAGTCATTTCTGAGCCAGTCAATAACTCTATTTTAGCCATGTTCCGTCGTAAAGCATTTCTTCACTGGTACACTGGTGAAGGAATGGATGAAATGGAATTTACGGAAGCGGAATCGAACATGAATGACTTAATCTCTGAATATCAACAATATCAGGATGCTACCGTCGATGAAGAGGCTGAATATGACGAGATTACTGGGACTGTTGAACAGGAAGAATGACTTCCGGATATATAATGATAAATAAGATCTCGTTAACTGTATTTTTGAGACATTTAGGGACTATTGTTGACGCTTAATCTTCCATATCTAGATTAAAAAACTGTAATAAGTTTGTCCCTAAATGTCTCTATTTTTGACTTTTTTGATGATGATCTTCGTTTGTTTCGTTCTATTATATTTAAGAAAATCTGAGTATTTATATAAAATTTTTGGAGCTTTTTATTGTTTTAGCTTTAGTTGGAGCTTTTTTAGTACTTTACAAACCTTCATTTCGGGATTGTCATCCAGCGTAGAGGAGTAAAAGTTAATCTTTTTTGTTCCATTCAATCTTAACATTGTTAGAAACTAATTCTTTAATTATTTGTTACGTCCGAAGGTTTACGATCGTCGACGTGCAATGATTAACAGTTTATCCAATGAGAGAAATAATTTGTAGGCGAAGGGATTGAGATGGAACAGACGACGGGAATCAGGGACAAGCCGGGCTATTATGATCCAATTAGACTGACGCTTACAGTGGCTTTTATAGCAGTGTCACCACTACCCAACATTATTGTTGCCAGTTAATCGCTTGTCCTGCGATGTCTCAGACAAAATTCGATTTACAGTACCAGTACAACACACCCCAACATAATCATCAACTCGAACAACATTTAAGCCTCGCCAAAAGGCAAAGCAATTCCAAAATTTATCCAAGTCGCCACATTAAAGGGCAGGTTACAATCAGTACATCAAACTTGGGTAATTAAACCGACGATGTCAGCAAAAGCAAAACATACAAACAAAAAACAATGATAAATTTCAGACGATGCATAAAATAAAAGAAATTTTAAAGAAAAGTGTAAAAGAACACAAAATATTTATACACTCCTTTAAACATTATCATTTCTCTGCTTTAATGGGTTCTCTTTCTTCTCTTTCAAAGAGCGAAAAAATGCCCAAACACTGAAAAATAACGAGATCTCTACACTAGACAGACGGACAAAATGGTCAGAAAGGGAAAATATTTAAAATTGTCACAGAGGTTCGTTTTTTAAGAAAAATTTTAAAAATTTTCCCAAAGATTTTTTTAAAGATTTTATTTACAAAAAATATTATTTATATAAAAAATAATTTAACATTCTTATCATTTTATCAATTTCTTAAAAAATTTATTTTCCTCCACAACCATTATTATTCTTTTCAATAACAGCAATTCTAACAGTCAACAATTGACTAACAATTAACATATCAGCAGAATAATCATCTCTTTTAGGGTTGCCGTTTTCGAGTCGGGCCGACGGTCGAGTCATTTTTTTCGGGCTTCATTTTTATCGAGTCGGGTCAAACGAGTCTTTTTCGGGCATAATTTTTATCGAGTCGGGCATCGAGACTTTTTCGGGCCATTTTTCAAAAAGATTTATTCAAAAAAACAAAAATAATTCTGCTTATTTGTCATCAAAAATAAATAATATTAACATTGTTTTTCATCATCTTCTTCACTAATCGAAATATCAACCTCTGGTGTTAATTTCAAATTCTTTAGTGATGATTTTATTAGCAAAATTTGTTCAGCCCTTTCAGCAGATAACCTACTACGACATTTATCTGCATAAAGACGAGTCGCTGTTGAAAATAATCTCTCTGATGACACACTAGTGGCTGGAATGCTATGAAGAATTTTAGCAACACTGCACAATTTAGGAAAGCCCTACAATTTCTGAAACCATTGAAATATGTCGTCAAACCTCCGAAGTCTATAAAAAACCTTCATGTTTGGATATGCTTTTCTCAATATATTCTGGAAATATTCATTTTCCACACTTGCAAAAGGAATGTTTTGTGTTATAATAAATTTGCAGATTGTTTCTTCACAGCCCTGTCTTGAACGTTCAACAAACGAATCAATTTTTTTCTCCTATAATTGTAAATATGTGTCAAAAATTTTGTTTTAAATTAACCTTTGTAATTGCAACATCATCTTTGGATTCGCTTTTCGCCTGATCTTGATTTGTTTGTTGTTGCTCATCTTTATTTTTGCTTTTATTATAAATAACATGGTGTTTCACTCGCAAGTGTCTTAACTAGAGTAAGTCGAGTACGAGCGAGTTCGAGTATACTCGACTCGATCGCTCGGGTTTTTTTCGAATTTACTCGGGCTCGGAACTCGGAATCCTAATACTCGGATTACTCGTACTCGGACACTTCATACTCGGCTGACTCGGTTAAAACCGAGTATTTCTATGCCCATATCTGCGGCGCAAAAAGGAAGATTTTTGGCTTAAGGATTTTCCAAATTTCTCAAAATTTTTGCCTGCGTCGCTGAAAAACAAATCTGGCTTGTTGACCTCGAATTTTTTGAAAATTTTCGCCTGCGGCGCTGTAAAGGAAGAAGTTGAATGTTATATCAGAGGATTTGGACAGATTAAGGAGGATTTTGAGTTATATCGCTGAATTTATGTTAATAGTTTATTAGTTATGTTAATAATTTAGTTCGAATTCTGTTAAATTATTTTAAGACTGCCTCGACCGTTAGGTTATGTTAATAGTTTATTAGTTATGTTAATAATTTAGTTCGAATTCTGTTAAATTATTTTAAGACTGCCTCGACCGTTAGGTTATGTTAATAGTTTATTAGTTATGTTAATAATTTAGTTCGAATTCTGTTAAATTATTTTAAGACTGCCTCGACCGTTAGGTTATGTTAATAGTTTATTAGTTATGTTAATAATTTAGTTCGAATTCTGTTAAATTATTTTAAGACTGCCTCGACCGTTAGGTTATGTTAATAGTTTATTAGTTATGTTAATAATTTAGTTCGAATTCTGTTAAATTATTTTAAGACTGCCTCGACCGTTAGGTTATGTTAATAGTTTATTAGTTATGTTAATAATTTAGTTCGAATTCTGTTAAATTATTTTAAGACTGCCTCGACCGTTAGGTTATGTTAATAGTTTATTAGTTATGTTAATAATTTAGTTCGAATTCTGTTAAATTATTTTAAGACTGCCTCGACCGTTAGGTTATGTTAATAGTTTATTAGTTATGTTAATAATTTAGTTCGAATTCTGTTAAATTATTTTAAGACTGCCTCGACCGTTAGGTTATGTTAATAGTTTATTAGTTATGTTAATAATTTAGTTCGAATTCTGTTAAATTATTTTAAGACTGCCTCGACCGTTAGGTTATGTTAATAGTTTATTAGTTATGTTAATAATTTAGTTCGAATTCTGTTAATTTTTATTCATTTTCATAAAAATCTGATTTTTAAAATTTAATAAATATTCAAGAAAATTATTTTTTATACTTCCGTCGCAAATTGTTGTAGACCCCCAATATTGATGGGTCCTTCCTCTGTCGCATATAAATTACAAGAGCCCACACACAGGTCTGAGGTTGGACATACCATTCCACATGTTAAGCTAAGTATTTTTTTGGTAAAATAATATTATTAAATATCCTACCCAAGAGGATTATCAGAGAATATTAGTTTTGCAGTACCATAATAATTCTATAAAAATTAGAGAAATTTTGAGATTATTTTTATTTAAAGAGAAATTTCAGCTTCCACAGAGCTCATTTTATGGAGTTGTAATCGAAACCTCATTAATAAGAGTATGAAATTTAAGTGTTTTTAGTATAAATTAGATGTATAGACTTTGGGTTGCCATTAAATATATTCAAATTCAGTTTTATTTAACCAAATATTATTTTTGGATCATCAACTGTTATCCATATATCCCTCCCTACCTTATTAGCAATACTGGAAATAAAAGCTTTGATATCCAACTGTGTAGGACAGCTTTTTTGGCAAGGGGCATCTGCACATTTTAGACCTTTTAAATTAGGTAAATATATTTATTTATTTCCTCAAACCCCCAAATAAAGGTAACTAACATCTCATAGCTTCTCTTAAAGCTCCCCTCTCCGATAATGTTGTGTGTTTGATATCTCGAAAGTCATTTTCATAGAGGTTTTCTGCACATCCCTAAATAATAATTAAACAATTGTTGGACGATTCTAGGTCAGTTTTTTTTCATTCCAAGGAAAGGTTGCCCTTAAAATACTGCCCCTGGGAGATAAACGATTTTAAATAATTCCCTTACATTACAAGATTTATTAGCATTTCTTTTCCATCTATGCTTTTCCAATTTAGTTTCACAACTTGGCTTTAATGTTGCATTTAATTGAACTCGAGGATTGAGTTCAAGAAGAGACTATTTAAAATTGTTAATCTTTAATTATGATTTCTAGTACTAAAAAAGACTATTAAAATACCTCAATATCTGGTGAATCTTTTGTATATTCTCCGTTTATAACACCCATTTAAATTAATAAAAATAACAAAATAATTATTTATTTATTTATTCTTATCTAGAGACTTTAAGTATTTATTTGAACAAATAATTTATTGGCTGAATGCAAAGTGTAATCAGCAATATTTTATTTGTTCTTTATTTTAAATCGATTTTTATCACACGACGGGCCATTCACTTGAGAGAATTATTTAAAATAAAAAATAAATAATAATAAAATAAATTGGTAAAATTCAAGTTACCAATCACTCTGCCAGTTAATCAATCATCCGGGAGAGTGATCGAGAGTGATCAACCGAGAGAGTGATCAGCCGGGAAAGTGATAAACACTGAAATTGATCAACTGGGAGTTGAAAAATCATTTTTTATCACTTTGATATCAGTTTTAGATAAGATTATTTTTTCCGTTTGGTGACCAAAATTCCAGTGACCAAAATTCCGTACACCAGGGGCAACATTCCAAATCTCGGTCTATTCCGTGATTTAGTCGTTTGGTAAGACCTTGACTTGTCCGACCTTGATTTGTAGTTCCTTGACTTATCTGTTCCTTGAGTTAGCCCGACACGGGGAGGTTGAACGAACTTGAATTTTATCGTCTTTTTTTGTTGTTGGAACAGAAGGAGAAATTGAAATTCGAGATGAGGTGAATTCCAATGAAATAGTGAATATTTAAAAAATTTAATTATTAATTTTATTAACGTGTAAATTTTGCAAAATAGATTTTTGAATAGGAATTAAAGCCAAAAAATATTAATTGAATCTCCTTATAACAACATTTCTAAAGCTGTGTTAATGAGGAGAAGGGAAGTATCGTGTGAAGAGAAGTCGTTATAGAGAGATTTTAGTTAAAGAGGGATAATAATCAAATAAAAAAATCAAATAAATTTATTTACATCAAAACAATGTTCCTTTTCATTCTGAGGACGGCATAAAATTGGTTGGTCGATTAATACACCTATAGGTAGAAAAAGATAATTTTTCAGAAAATCCTTTCATAAATCACCAGCCAAAGAAGCAGTCAAAAAACAAGAAATACAGCCTGCCAAAAGGGAGCGTAATGCTAATTGGGATAAAAGTCTTTTTCTGGAGGGGGCCATTCCCCCAAGCGTCCCAAGTTGAATTCCGATGGACGTAAAGTTTGAAAAGCCACATAAAGCATAGGTTGCTATCATTGCAGAACGAGGCTTTAAAAATAAATTTAAGAAAATGTTTGGTTTGCAATTTAAAATTAATTTAATTCTGATTTTAATGTTTAGTATTTTTAATTCTGATTTAAAGCTTGATTAATCAATTAAATAATGTTGTCTTTGTTTTTCTCTTAATTTTGTTTAAATTTAATTCTGATTCTGTTTGTTTCTAATTTTGAGTTACCTAAGTTCATTTAAAATTCTGATTTTCAAATTAATTTTCAAGTTATAATTATTTCAGAATTTCACTCAAAAAAGCATCCTCCTACCGAAAGTTTGTCTTGTTTGACTAACTGGCCAAGTTGTTTATATGCCACAAATTCATTTAGCGCAGTTTTTGTACCCATCGATTGTGCCACGATAAATGTTTCTTCTGGATTTGTAACACCCATAACAAAAGCAAGAGGGAAAAATATATAGCCAAGAAAAAGCTGAAACAAATCAAAAAATAAACTTGGAAATAATTGTTCTGATTTTTCAAGTTTTAATTAAAATTCTGATTTTTTAAGTTCATTTCTAACTTTGATTCTAAGACCATTTTCAAGTTTTAACAATTTCAGAATTTAAAATTCTGATTTAGGTTTTAATTGTTATTATTTCAAGTTTTATTAAAATTTTGGTTTATGTTCGCTTTTAAATGTTTAATAAAAATTCTGATTTTTATGAAAACATTTAAAACTTGCTTCAAAACTCCACCCTTGTTGCCCGACTAATTCTCCCATCCACCCCAAAACAGAATTTAATAAAGCAAGCAATGCTAAAAATACAATTAAATTGGCTATAATAGCAACAACAAGTTGTATTGCCATAACTGCCCCATTGCTTACACTTTCCAACATATTTGTCTCTTCTCCTTTGGGTAATTCCAAATCTTCAATATTAACTAATTGACTTTGTTCTGTCTCAGGATAGAGTATCTTTTAATAAAATTATTTATTAAAATTCAAGAAAATAAACTTTAGAACAGGCTAAAGATCCAGGAGCAGACATTACTGTTGCAGATAGTAAATAACGTGGGCAGGCACCAAAACTTGTATTTTATTTAAAATTCTGGTTTAAAGTTTATTTGTTAAATAATATTTCTAGCTTATTTATGTATATTTTCAGAAATTCTGATTTAATTTTTAATTTTAATTCTGATTTCAAGTTTAGTACTATTTTTAATTCTGATTTAGATTATTTTCCAAAAATTCTAATTTAAAGTTTATTTGTTGAATAATAATTCAAGTTTATTTATTCTTATAAATTCTGATTTGTATTTCTTAATTCTGATTTAAAAATACAAATCAAGTCGGGTTTATTCTGATATTAAGTTTATTTATTTTTCTTTCTGAATTCAATTTATTTTTCAGTAATTCTGATTTCAAGTCTTACCTAATATAAGTTGCAAAAACAGCTCCAGCAATACAAGAAAAGCCTGTTGTCATAACAGCGTGTAATTCGAAAAGAATATCATAAACATAAAATAATTTTTAAAAAACCAGAAGCAGTCATTTTTTCTAAATAGGACCGAATTAAAAGGGGAGCTTCACTCATCCCAAAGAAAACACAGGCACGGAGATTTTTGATTTAAGGGGCTTCGAAATTTTTCTAAATTTTAACCTGCGGCGCAAAAAAGGAAGATTTTGGCTTAACGATCTTCAAAAATCCTCAAAAATTCCGCCGGAGACGCTGATAAAATCCTTAAAAATACTTTATTTTTATTCAAAAAAAACTTAAAATTTAAACTAAATACTTAAAAATCTCTAATTCAAAAATCATTTATTTTTACAAAAAACATATCAGACAATATTAAAAACAATTTAACTAATATTTAATGCGTCTGGAAATATATAATTGAAAACATCATCGAATTTGCTACAGAATAATGGAGTAATATTGCATCTTTCCTCTTCATTTAATTTATAAAAATCTTCTCGATTTTCTTCAGGGAGAATTATACGTGTACGTCCAATACTTTTCGCAGCCATTAGTTTCCATTTTAAGCCGCCTATTTTTTTTAAAGTACCATCAAAAGTAATTTGCCCAGTAGCAGCCAAATCTGGTAAAAAATAATTTTAATTAAATGAAACTTATTTTTTCATCCCCTACCCTATTTACCCAGAAAATATAAAACCCTCAAAAAATCACCATTAGGTGGCTTCTTCCCTAAAATAATGGAAAGAAGAGCTATGACAAAGCTCACACCACAACCTGGACCAGTAAGTTTTCTGTGCTGAAATTTAAGGCAAAATTTTTTTTAAATATTAATAAAAAAACCGGATCAATATAGAAGAGTGCATTTTTCCAATTAATATTAATAGACTTTTTCTTGCAGAGTTGACTGACATAGACTTTAACCGTATCGGACGTATATTTAAGAATTGGGTCATCAGCGTAAACAAGAAAGTTGTCGTGTTTAAAGAAAGAAAGACCAGCAGTGACAACAAAAACGCCTCCTTGGAAAAATTGCTTAGTAATGGTCCTGAGTCTTCCATCAACTGTTTCTTGCCGTGTAATAGGAAATTCTTAAAAAAGTTTTTAAACGTTAAAAATATTTTTAATTTTAGCTTTTATTTAGCCCCACTCCTTTAAAATTTATTGTTTATAACCAACAAATCTTTAATCATTCCCAATCTCCCCCAATGGGTTTGGACCATTTCGAGGCCCTTATCCCGGCTTCAGGCTGTGAGCCCAAAATTTTTTAAAATTTTGAAAAAATTTTTAATTTGTACCTTCGATGGTGAGAATAGGAAACATTCCGAGTTCTAACTCTTTGGGTTGAATTGTACCATTAGAAGTAGTCGTTGCACAAGAATCACTAATAAATTTAATTCCAATAAAGTTGTTAGAATTGATATCCTGAAAATATTTTTATTTTAAATTAAAAAAAAACTTGAAAATTTTTTAATACTTTTAAATTCCAAAAGATTTAAATTTTTTGATTTTTAAATTTAATTTTAAATTATGAAAACGTACTTTATACGAAATAGACGTTAACGATAAATTTTTTGGCAAGCAATGTGAAGAAAATGAACGTTCTGGAAGTTTATTATTGTCCTCTCCACAATTGATAATTTCAGCCGATTTTGAAGGTAAAATGCCTTGATTAATATTTTGATCATTAACTGAAAAAATTTTTTGAATTTTTATTTTTGAACTTAAAAAATTTTTTTATAGGATTGATAAGAGAAAATCGTTAATTAATAATTTAATTTATAAATTGTTTAAAAATAGAATCCAAAAACTTTTTTGTCCAAAAAAATTTTTTAATTTTAGAGAAAAACAGAAATCAAATTTTGAAAAAATAAAATCTTTTTTTTTCTCTTTTAAATTTTCCATTTAAATTTTAAACAAATTTAAATCATTTCTTTAAACCCTTACTTTCACTACTTGGTTGAGTTGAATTTTCATCACAAACAATTTCATTAATAACTGACGATGATTGAGTTGTGTCTTCATCGGTTATAAGTCTTGAAGCCTGTAAAAAATTATAACTTTAAAAAATTATAAAAATTTTTTTTATTTTTAAAATCGTTTAATTCCAAAACAACCAAAATAATTTTTCAGAAAAACAATAATCTTTTCTCAATTTAAATTTTGATGTTTTTAAATATTTTTTTTGACAAACTAAAAATTTTTTGTCAATTTCCATTTATTTTATATTCTTTTAAATTTTAATAAACGTTTTAATTTAAGTTTCCGGAAAATTAGAAAAGAAAAAAAATTTTCGGGAGAAATTATTTTCTTACGGGAAGGTAAATGGAAAAATATTAAAAATAACACCTAAAAAAATTTTTTTAGGATTTTTAATAGTTTTGGGGGACTATTAAATTTTGGGGGAGGGGGCTTTAGACCTCATTTTGGGGGAGGGGGCTTTAGCCCCAGAAACCCTCTAGCTACGCCCTTGGGTGCACTATTTTATAATCATTAAAAAAATTTTTTTTACCTTTTCTTCCTTGCCATGTTCCAAATCCAATTTCTTCTGACAGTTGACATTCTGCCAAAATTTTTGATCCAATTTGCTTAAAATGAAGCAGATGACTAATACAGCAACGATGGACAAAATTGAAGTATAAATATAAATTGTTGTTGTTATTGTTGTTAGGTGGTCATTGAAGAATTTTTTGATTGAATCTGTAGCATTTGTAGTGTTGATGTTTGAAGAAAAAACCAAAATTGGAAAGACATAGCCAATTTTAAGCTAAAATTAAAAAAAAATTTTTTTACAAATTAAAATTGAATATTTTTAATATTTTCAGTCAGAAAAAAACTTTGAGGAAAAAAAAGAGAATCTTATCAAACTTGGCTAAATAAAACGTACACAAAATTAGGCATAAGCCTTAGGATTGACGGATAAAGTTAATTTTAATGACACTTAGGGAAAGTTGAGTAATTCCAAAAAAATTATTTTCCCAAAATTTGGTGTTTCTAGGTATCAAATACCCCCAAATTTTAATTAAAAAAAATTAAAAACCTTTTTAACTGTAGATACATTGACTACAATAACTACAAAGACCATGTGCAAAATATTGATAAAAACGACCAACACAGCAATCAACATCTTCAAGAACCAAAAAGCAGAACAGGTACAAGAGTAAACCACAACTGAAAATTAAAAAAAATTTTTTAGGTGAAAATTAACTAGATTTAACACAAGGAAAGGTTTTTCTAAACAAACTGGGGGGAAGCAATTTTAATTTTTTTGAAAAGAAACAGAAAAATTGTGCTATTAGCCTACTTAAAAGAGGGATTGTCGAGCTAACTAAGTCGAATAAGGACAGAAAAAACAAAACAAAATTCCAGTTGACTCTCAATTTGTCCGCAAAAATAATGCGCAATTTCCCTCCCTTTTCTTGCATTTTTTTCGTAAAAAGTAGTGCTCATTCATTTTCCCTCCCCGTTATAGTATGCCTTTTAGCATTTGGGAGGAGAGAGAGAGAGAACCATTAAAAATATTTGGAATTAAGCGAAAATAAATACATTTAATTTTATAAAATATAAAAAGTTAAGCGCGGGTTCTCGTTGTTCACAAAACAAAAAAAAATTTTGGGACTAGAGAAAAACTAACGTCAAAAATGCAGACAGAAATGAAAATCCGCATTCGCATTGCGGACAAGTAGGGAGTAATTTGGTCTTTACTGACTCAGCTCGAAGTGCTCTTTCAGACGAGCTTTTCAAAGGATTCCCAAAATTCTAACCCCCAAATACCACCTCAATGGCCCTATAAATTTCAAAAAGTGGCTCATGTCAACCCAAGCAGGTCTTATAAAATTATCTTATAAAGTTTAACCTTTACTATAACCCATCCAAAACGAAGTAGCAACTGAAAATTTAAATTTAGAAGACTGTCAAAAGATTAGAAAAAGAAAACCTGTTTGTAAAAGCGGCCCAATTTTGTTTTCCATATAATGTTTGAACACAATAAAAAAGCCAAACATAAATCCAAAAACAAAATTTGCGTAGAACTTGTCCAAAAAGTTGTCAAGAAAGCAATTAACTTAAAAATAAAAGAAATTTAAGGGTTAAAAAAATTTGCGGACAATTTTTGCGGACAAAAACGTTTTCGGATTAAACTCACAAGGAAACATGGCCTACTAGACAAGAATTTGGTACTTTTTTGGACCATTCAATAGAGAATTCCAGAGCATCCTATTGCGAAGCAACTTTTGGCAGAGTTATGGCCAGTCAAATTTGAACCGCTAGTCCGGAATTGTCGGCTAAATTGTCCGGAATTGTCGGCTAAACAAGAAACTTCTCACTTCCTTTTACGCCCTCAAAAGCACACCTGCTTTCCCATATACTCACTCACTCCCTCCAAAGGACCGAAACTTTGACTGGCCACAACTTGGCCCAAAGTCATTTTTCAAAAAACGGACATCACTTCCCAATAGGAAGTCTAGGGTCCTCTAGCGAATGGTACCAAAAAAGGTACCAAAATCCCGTCTACAGCAAACCATGTTCCCCTCAGCTTGAGCTCATTGAGCTCCTTAAAAGGAAACGTTTTCGAATAATTTTAGAAAAAAACTGTCCAAAAATTCTACTCAAAAAGTAAAAAAATAAGCGAACTAACCTAATCCAACAATGCAAGCAGCCACACTTTTCCAAATTGAGAAAAAATCTAAGAATTAAAAAATAATTAAAATGTTTTAAAGAATAATTAAGGAAAACTAACTAGCTAACAATCCCATCCAGGCTTCAAGCAACACTGAAAATTTAAATTTAGAAAAATATCAAATGGTTTAATTTATGTTTAAAATTTTGTCAGCAAAATTTTGCGGACAAAATTTTTGCGGACAAATTTTGCGGACAACTTTTTGCGGACAAAATTTTTGCGGACAAATTTTGCTGACAGAGATGTTTCGATTTAAACTCACAAGGAAACATGGTCTACTTTAAAAAGGGATTTGATACTTTTTTGGACCATTCAATAGAGAATCCCCGCCCTTGCTATTGCGAAGTAACCTTTGGTAGAGTTATGGCCAGTCAAAGTTGAACCGCTAGGGTCAGGAGTTGTAGGTAAACAAGCATCTGCTCACTTCCTTTTTCGCCCTCAAAAACACACCAGCTTCCCAACACAACCACTCCCAAAGACCTAAACTTTGACTGGACCATAACTTGGCCCAAAGTCTCGTTTTTCAAGAAAACGGACATCACTTCTCAATAGGAAGTCGAGGGTCCTCTATCGAATGGTACCAAATGCCTGTCTACAGCAAACCATGTTCCCTTTCAGCTTGAATTAACAAGCTAATTTCAATATCCGAAAAGTTGGTTGGGCTCTCACCACTAAACTGTTTAAGACCAGTTTTTTAAACCAAAAACTGAGAAAAAAGTCTTTGTTTTGTTTCAATAAAGGAATCAAAAATTAATGTTAAAACGAACCTAACATACATGCCATAAACAGATGAAACATCTCATTACAAATTAATTTGACGTGTTTGTTTTGGGTGTTGGAGCTTTGAAAGAGGGAATTAAAATATTGCTCCATTTATTTAGGTAAAAATATGTATGTATTATGTACAACTAAAAAGAATACAAAATAATTATTATAAATAGTACATAAAATTTCAAAACAAAATGGTGCTAAAAATTAAAAAATAAAAAAATCGCCTAGCGACAAAAGGGTACATAGGGGAAAACTGGACAAAAAGTACTGCCAAAAGGAGTACTCAAGACGACAACTTACTCAATTTCTGTTGTTGTACCATTTTGTCGTGAACCATTTTGTACAACAATTATACAATAACTTTGTGGGGGCGGTGCTCAACGAATAAAAAACTTAGAATGAGAAGAAAGAGGCTGGTAATAGTTTGTCTTAAAGACAAGGGAATAAACATGAGTAAAATCTCTCAAATTTGGGCAGTAAACAAATTTGGGCAGTATAACTGAAATAAAGTTTATTAAATAATTAAATAAAACCAGAATAAATTTATTCAAGTTTATTTAATTCTGATTAAAGTTTATTTTATTCCAAGTTTACAAGTTTAATTTTAAGTTTATTTTATAATTCTGAAAATTAATTTATGGAAAAAATTTTTTGATACAAAATCTGATTTTAATTACCATCTCATCTATTATTAAATATAAAGATAATTACCGTTGCTTTTTACTTTAAAAAAATTCTGTAAAAAAGTTGAGTGAAAGGTGTAGTTTATGAAATAATTGATAATGGAATGGGACGTTGTCATCTTCTCAGTTTTTTTTTATTTGTTAAATAATATTTCTAGCTTATTTATGTATATTTTCAGAAATTCTGATTTAATTTTTAATTTTAATTCTGATTTCAAGTTTAGTACTATTTTTAATTCTGATTTAGATTATTTTCCAAAAATTCTAATTTAAAGTTTATTTGTTGAATAATAATTCAAGTTTATTTATTCTTATAAATTCTGATTTGTATTTCTTAATTCTGATTTAAAAATACAAATCAAGTCGGGTTTATTCTGATATTAAGTTTATTTATTTTTCTTTCTGAATTCAATTTATTTTTCAGTAATTCTGATTTCAAGTCTTACCTAATATAAGTTGCAAAAACAGCTCCAGCAATACAAGAAAAGCCTGTTGTCATAACAGCGTGTAATTCGAAAAGAATATCATAAACATAAAATAATTTTTAAAAAACCAGAAGCAGTCATTTTTTCTAAATAGGGCCGAATTAAAAGGGGAGCTTCACTCATCCCAAAGAAAACACAGGCACGGAGATTTTTGATTTAAGGGGCTTCGAAATTTTTCTAAATTTTAACATGCGGCGCAAAAAAGGAAGATTTTGGCTTAACGATCTTCAAAAATCCTCAAAAATTCCGCCGGAGGCGCTGATAAAATCCTTAAAAATACTTTATTTTTATTCAAAAAAAACTTAAAATTTAAACTAAATACTTAAAAATCTCTAATTCAAAAATCATTTATTTTTACAAAAAACATATCAGACAATATTAAAAACAATTTAACTAATATTTAATGCGTCTGGAAATATATAATTGAAAACATCATCGAATTTGCTACAGAATAATGGAGTAATATTGCATCTTTCCTCTTCATTTAATTTATAAAAATCTTCTCGATTTTCTTCAGGGAGAATTATACGTGTACGTCCAATACTTTTCGCAGCCATTAGTTTCCATTTTAAGCCGCCTATTTTTTTTAAAGTACCATCAAAAGTAATTTGCCCAGTAGCAGCCAAATCTGGTAAAAAATAATTTTAATTAAATGAAACTTATTTTTTCATCCCCTACCCTATTTACCCAGAAAATATAAAACCCTCAAAAAATCACCATTAGGTGGCTTCTTCCCTAAAATAATGGAAAGAAGAGCTATGACAAAGCTCACACCACAACCTGGACCAGTAAGTTTTCTGTGCTGAAATTTAAGGCAAAATTTTTTTAAATATTAATAAAAAAACCGGATCAATATAGAAGAGTGCATTTTTCCAATTAATATTAATAGACTTTTTCTTGCAGAGTTGACTGACATAGACTTTAACCGTATCAGACGTATATTTAAGAATTGGGTCATCAGCGTAAACAAGAAAGTTGTCGTGTTTAAAGAAAGAAAGTCCAGCAGTGACAACAAAAACGCCTCCTTGGAAAAATTGCTTAGTAATGGTCCTGAGTCTTCCATCAACTGTTTCTTGCCGTGTAATAGGAAATTCTTAAAAAAGTTTTTAAACGTTAAAAATATTTTTAATTTTAGCTTTTATTTAGCCCCACTCCTTTAAAATTTATTGTTTATAACCAACAAATCTTTAATCATTCCCAATCTCCCCCAATGGGTTTGGACCATTTCGAGGCCCTTATCCCGGCTTCAGGCTGTGAGCCCAAAATTTTTTAAAATTTTGAAAAAATTATTAATTTGTACCTTCGATGGTGAGAATAGGAAACATTCCGAGTTCTAACTCTTTGGGTTGAATTGTACCATTAGAAGTAGTCGTTGCACAAGAATCACTAATAAATTTAATTCCATTAAAGTTGTTAGAATTGATATCCTGAAAATATTTTTATTTTAAATTAAAAAAAACTTGAAAATTTTTTAATACTTTTAAATTCCAAAAGATTTAAATTTTTTGATTTTTAAATTTAATTTTAAATTATGAAAACGTACTTTATACGAAATAGACGTTAACGATAAATTTTTTGGCAAGCAATGTGAAGAAAATGAACGTTCTGGAAGTTTATTATTGTCCTCTCCACAATTGATAATTTCAGCCGATTTTGAAGGTAAAATGCCTTGATTGATATTTTGATCATTAACTGAAAAAATTTTTTGAATTTTTATTTTTGAACTTAAAAAATTTTTTTATAGGATTGATAAGAGAAAATCGTTAATTAATAATTTAATTTATAAATTGTTTAAAAATAGAATCCAAAAACTTTTTTGTCCAAAAAATTTTTTAATTTTAGAGAAAAACAGAAATCAAATTTTGAAAAAATAAAATCTTTTTTTCTCTTTTAAATTTTCCATTTAAATTTTAAACAAATTTAAATCATTTCTTTAAACCCTTACTTTCACTACTTGGTTGAGTTGAATTTTCATCACAAACAATTTCATTAATAACTGACGATGATTGAGTTGTGTCTTCATCGGTTATAAGTCTTGAAGCCTGTAAAAAATTATAACTTTAAAAAATTATAAAAATTTTTTTTATTTTTAAAATCGTTTAATTCCAAAACAACCAAAATAATTTTTCAGAAAAACAATAATCTTTTCTCAATTTAAATTTTGATGTTTTTAAATATTTTTTTTGACAAACTAAAAATTTTTTGTCAATTTCCATTTATTTTATATTCTTTTAAATTTTAATAAACGTTTTAATTTAAGTTTCCGGAAAATTAGAAAAGAAAAAAAATTTTCGGGAGAAATTATTTTCTTACGGGAAGGTAAATGGAAAAATATTAAAAATAACACATAAAAAAAATTTTTTTAGGATTTTTAATAGTATATTGCCCAAAGAATTAATTGCCCAAAAAATTTTTTTCTCAAAATTTTCAGAAAAATTCAGAATTTTTTTCAATGTTTTAAAATTAAAGTTGAGAATTTTTGAGAAAAAAACTAATGAACACTTAATAATTTTTTATCCCTAAAAATTAGACTACTAGTACAACGTCTCGTTTCACTCATTAGATTTAAAGCCTTAAAAAAGGCTCTTGGGGTTTGGGCCTCATTTTGGGGGAGGGGGCTTTAGCCCCAGAAACCCTCTAGCTACGCCCTTGGGTGCACTATTTTATAATCATTAAAAAAATTTTTTTTACCTTTTCTTCCTTGCCATGTTCCAAATCCAATTTCTTCTGACAGTTGACATTCTGCCAAAATTTTTGATCCAATTTGCTTAAAATGAAGCAGATGACTAATACAGCAACGATGGACAAAATTGAAGTATAAATATAAATTGTTGTTGTTATTGTTGTTAGGTGGTCATTGAAGAATTTTTTGATTGAATCTGTAGCATTTGTAGTGTTGATGTTTGAAGAAAAAACCAAAATTGGAAAGACATAGCCAATTTTAAGCTAAAATTAAAAAAAAATTTTTTTACAAATTAAAATTGAATATTTTTAATATTTTCAGTCAGAAAAAAACTTTGAGGAAAAAATAGAGAATCTTATCAAACTTGGCTAAATAAAACGTACACAAAATTAGGCATAAGCCTTAGGATTGACGGATAAAGTTAATTTTAATGACACTTAGGGAAAGTTGAGTAATTCCAAAAAAATTATTTTCCCAAAATTTGGTGTTTCTAGGTATCAAATACCCCCAAATTTTAATTTAAAAAAATTAAAAACCTTTTTAACTGTAGATACATTGACTACAATAACTACAAAGACCATGTGCAAAATATTGATAAAAACGACCAACACAGCAATCAACATCTTCAAGAACCAAAAAGCAGAACAGGTACAAGAGTAAACCACAACTGAAAATTAAAAAAAATTTTTTAGGTGAAAATTAACTAGATTTAACACAAGGAAAGGTTTTTCTAAACAAACTGGGGGGAAGCAATTTTAATTTTTTTGAAAAGAAACAGAAAAATTGTGCTATTAGCCTACTTAAAAGAGGGATTGTCGAGCTAACTAAGTCGAATAAGGACAGAAAAAACAAAACAAAATTCCAGTTGACTCTCAATTTGTCCGCAAAAATAATGCGCAATTTCCCTCCCTTTTCTTGCATTTTTTTCGTAAAAAGTAGTGCTCATTCATTTTCCCTCCCCGTTATAGTATGCCTTTTAGCATTTGGGAGGAGAGAGAGAGAGAACCATTAAAAATATTTGGAATTAAGCGAAAATAAATACATTTAATTTTATAAAATATAAAAAGTTAAGCGCGGGTTCTCGTTGTTCACAAAACAAAAAAAAATTTTGGGACTAGAGAAAAACTAACGTCAAAAATGCAGACAGAAATGAAAATCCGCATTCGCATTGCGGACAAGTAGGGAGTAATTTGGTCTTTACTGACTCAGCTCGAAGTGCTCTTTCAGACGAGCTTTTCAAAGGATTCCCAAAATTCTAACCCCCAAATACCACCTCAATGGCCCTATAAATTTCAAAAAGTGGCTCATGTCAACCCAAGCAGGTCTTATAAAATTATCTTATAAAGTTTAACCTTTACTATAACCCATCCAAAACGAAGTAGCAACTGAAAATTTAAATTTAGAAGACTGTCAAAAGATTAGAAAAAGAAAACCTGTTTGTAAAAGCGGCCCAATTTTGTTTTCCATATAATGTTTGAACACAATAAAAAAGCCAAACATAAATCCAAAAACAAAATTTGCGTAGAACTTGTCCAAAAAGTTGTCAAGAAAGCAATTAACTTAAAAATAAAAGAAATTTAAGGGTTAAAAAAATTTGCGGACAATTTTTGCGGACAAAAACGTTTTCGGATTAAACTCACAAGGAAACATGGCCTACTAGACAAGAATTTGGTACTTTTTTGGACCATTCAATAGAGAATTCCAGAGCATCCTATTGCGAAGCAACTTTTGGCAGAGTTATGGCCAGTCAAATTTGAACCGCTAGTCCGGAATTGTCGGCTAAATTGTCCGGAATTGTCGGCTAAACAAGAAACTTCTCACTTCCTTTTACGCCCTCAAAAGCACACCTGCTTTCCCATATACTCACTCACTCCCTCCAAAGGACCGAAACTTTGACTGGCCACAACTTGGCCCAAAGTCATTTTTCAAAAAACGGACATCACTTCCCAATAGGAAGTCTAGGGTCCTCTAGCGAATGGTACCAAAAAAGGTACCAAAATCCCGTCTACAGCAAACCATGTTCCCCTCAGCTTGAGCTCATTGAGCTCCTTAAAAGGAAACGTTTTCGAATAATTTTAGAAAAAAACTGTCCAAAAATTCTACTCAAAAAGTAAAAAAATAAGCGAACTAACCTAATCCAACAATGCAAGCAGCCACACTTTTCCAAATTGAGAAAAAATCTAAGAATTAAAAAATAATTAAAATGTTTTAAAGAATAATTAAGGAAAACTAACTAGCTAACAATCCCATCCAGGCTTCAAGCAACACTGAAAATTTAAATTTAGAAAAATATCAAATGGTTTAATTTATGTTTAAAATTTTGCGGACAACTTTTTGCGGACAAAATTTTTGCGGACAAATTTTGCTGACAGAGATGTTTCGATTTAAACTCACAAGGAAACATGGTCTACTTTAAAAAGGGATTTGATACTTTTTTGGACCATTCAATAGAGAATCCCCGCCCTTGCTATTGCGAAGTAACCTTTGGTAGAGTTATGGCCAGTCAAAGTTGAACCGCTAGGGTCAGGAGTTGTAGGTAAACAAGCATCTGCTCACTTCCTTTTTCGCCCTCAAAAACACACCAGCTTCCCAACACAACCACTCCCAAAGACCTAAACTTTGACTGGACCATAACTTGGCCCAAAGTCTCGTTTTTCAAGAAAACGGACATCACTTCTCAATAGGAAGTCGAGGGTCCTCTATCGAATGGTACCAAATGCCTGTCTACAGCAAACCATGTTCCCTTTCAGCTTGAATTAACAAGCTAATTTCAATATCCGAAAAGTTGGTTGGGCTCTCACCACTAAACTGTTTAAGACCAGTTTTTTAAACCAAAAACTGAGAAAAAAGTCTTTGTTTTGTTTCAATAAAGGAATCAAAAATTAATGTTAAAACGAACCTAACATACATGCCATAAACAGATGAAACATCTCATTACAAATTAATTTGACGTGTTTGTTTTGGGTGTTGGAGCTTTGAAAGAGGGAATTAAAATATTGCTCCATTTATTTAGGTAAAAATATGTATGTATTATGTACAACTAAAAAGAATACAAAATAATTATTATAAATAGTACATAAAATTTCAAAACAAAATGGTGCTAAAAATTAAAAAATAAAAAAATCGCCTAGCGACAAAAGGGTACATAGGGGAAAACTGGACAAAAAGTACTGCCAAAAGGAGTACTCAAGACGACAACTTACTCAATTTCTGTTGTTGTACCATTTTGTCGTGAACCATTTTGTACAACAATTATACAATAACTTTGTGGGGGCGGTGCTCAACGAATAAAAAACTTAGAATGAGAAGAAAGAGGCTGGTAATAGTTTGTCTTAAAGACAAGGGAATAAACATGAGTAAAATCTCTCAAATTTGGGCAGTAAACAAGTCACAAACAAAACAACTTCTACCAGTCGCTTTCCTCTCATCTAGGTTTGTTTATTCGATAAGCACCGCCCTCCACAAAGGTTATTGTTATGCAAAATACTCCTCGACAGTACAACAACAGAAAATGAAAAAGAGATGAGTACATAATCCTTACTAAAATGAAAAAATGAGACGTGGGATAAAATGTCACTTTTAAAAAAAACCTAGCGAGAAGGAAAGAAAAACTTAGGGTGGAAAGGAGAATAAATGGAGAAAATGAGAGTTGGGATCAAATGTCGTCTTTATAATAAAATCGCTTTTATAGCAATTTAAAATCGCGTCGCTAAGCTCTGTCAGATAAAAATCAAGTCCTTAAGATCTCAAAAAGTGTTTAAATGAAAAGCCGAGGATTACAAAAATCTCTCCTTCTCATCCACATTTACAGTATATTTATTACGATATTTCTTTCTTTTTAAGGAGGTTCCAGTTGAGTCTTACAGATTTAGTTGCTGAGCCATATTCTAGCCCAAAACTCTTTCGAATCTTAATAAATTTAGGACAAATGATATATCAATCGAAAGCTCTGGATCTGGGGATTATTTTAACTAACAGGTTTGATTTGATTAGATCATTATACAAAAAGTTCAGTCGAATAAAGGCCAAAAATCACGATTGCGCGCACTTAGCGAGATGTAACCTTTCGAAAAATGCTCTGATCAAATAAATTCTGTCAGATAAAATAATCCTCATACCCAGGGCTTTCGATTGATACAAGATTTATTCAATTCGGTTGAAAAGCCATAAAGTTATGGTCCAAAATATGGCTCAGGGACATAACCTACGGGACTCAAGGATTTTTTTCCTTTTTATTGCTAAAAAAGACGTTTCATCGCCACACACTGAAATAAATACAGTATACTCATAAAAAGTTTTATTCGTGGTGAAATAAATAAAATCAAAATATAAATCAACATGAATCAGAAAATAAACTTGACTCAATATAAAAAATAAACTTGAACGTATTTTATAAAACTTGAATAAAAACAAATCAGAATTTAAAATATTAAATTTTAATTTTCAGAATTTATAAAATAAACTTGTAATTAAACTTGAAATAAAATAAACTTGAATAAATAAAACCAGAATAAATAAACTTGTTTTAAAAATAAACCTTACTTAATTAAATTCTGAAACTTAGAAGAATTATTATTTAATTAAATTCTGAAATAAAGTTTATTAAATAATTAAATAAAACCAGAATAAATTTATTCAAGTTTATTTAATTCTGATTAAAGTTTATTTTATTCCAAGTTTACAAGTTTAATTTTAAGTTTATTTTATAATTCTGAAAATTAATTTATGGAAAAAATTTTTTGATACAAAATCTGATTTTAATTACCATCTCATCTATTATTAAATATAAAGATAATTACCGTTGCTTTTTACTTTAAAAAAATTCTGTAAAAAAGTTGAGTGAAAGGTGTAGTTTATGAAATAATTGATAATGGAATGGGACGTTGTCATCTTCTCAGTTTTTTTTTATTTGTTAAATAATATTTCTAGCTTATTTATGTATATTTTCAGAAATTCTGATTTAATTTTTAATTTTAATTCTGATTTCAAGTTTAGTACTATTTTTAATTCTGATTTAGATTATTTTCCAAAAATTCTAATTTAAAGTTTATTTGTTGAATAATAATTCAAGTTTATTTATTCTTATAAATTCTGATTTGTATTTCTTAATTCTGATTTAAAAATACAAATCAAGTCGGGTTTATTCTGATATTAAGTTTATTTATTTTTCTTTCTGAATTCAATTTATTTTTCAGTAATTCTGATTTCAAGTCTTACCTAATATAAGTTGCAAAAACAGCTCCAGCAATACAAGAAAAGCCTGTTGTCATAACAGCGTGTAATTCGAAAAGAATATCATAAACATAAAATAATTTTTAAAAAACCAGAAGCAGTCATTTTTTCTAAATAGGACCGAATTAAAAGGGGAGCTTCACTCATCCCAAAGAAAACACAGGCACGGAGATTTTTGATTTAAGGGGCTTCGAAATTTTTCTAAATTTTAACCTGCGGCGCAAAAAAGGAAGATTTTGGCTTAACGATCTTTAAAAATCCTCAAAAATTCCGCCGGAGGCGCTGATAAAATCCTTAAAAATACTTTATTTTTATTCAAAAAAAACTTAAAATTTAAACTAAATACTTAAAAATCTCTAATTCAAAAATCATTTATTTTTACAAAAAACATATCAGACAATATTAAAAACAATTTAACTAATATTTAATGCGTCTGGAAATATATAATTGAAAACATCATCGAATTTGCTACAGAATAATGGAGTAATATTGCATCTTTCCTCTTCATTTAATTTATAAAAATCTTCTCGATTTTCTTCAGGGAGAATTATACGTGTACGTCCAATACTTTTCGCAGCCATTAGTTTCCATTTTAAGCCGCCTATTTTTTTTAAAGTACCATCAAAAGTAATTTGCCCAGTAGCAGCCAAATCTGGTAAAAAATAATTTTAATTAAATGAAACTTATTTTTTCATCCCCTACCCTATTTACCCAGAAAATATAAAACCCTCAAAAAATCACCATTAGGTGGCTTCTTCCCTAAAATAATGGAAAGAAGAGCTATGACAAAGCTCACACCACAACTTGGACCAGTAAGTTTTCTGTGCTGAAATTTAAGGCAAAATTTTTTTTAAATATTAATAAAAAAACCGGATCAATATAGAAGAGTGCATTTTTCCAATTAATATTAATAGACTTTTTCTTGCAGAGTTGACTGACATAGACTTTAACCGTATCAGACGTATATTTAAGAATTGGGTCATCAGCGTAAACAAGAAAGTTGTCGTGTTTAAAGAAAGAAAGTCCAGCAGTGACAACAAAAACGCCTCCTTGGAAAAATTGCTTAGTAATGGTCCTGAGTCTTCCATCAACTGTTTCTTGCCGTGTAATAGGAAATTCTTAAAAAAGTTTTTAAACGTTAAAAATATTTTTAATTTTAGCTTTTATTTAGCCCCACTCCTTTAAAATTTATTGTTTATAACCAACAAATCTTTAATCATTCCCAATCTCCCCCAATGGGTTTGGACCATTTCGAGGCCCTTATCCCGGCTTCAGGCTGTGAGCCCAAAATTTTTTAAAATTTTGAAAAAATTTTTAATTTGTACCTTCGATGGTGAGAATAGGAAACATTCCGAGTTCTAACTCTTTGGGTTGAATTGTACCATTAGAAGTAGTCGTTGCACAAGAATCACTAATAAATTTAATTCCATTAAAGTTGTTAGAATTGATATCCTGAAAATATTTTTATTTTAAATTAAAAAAAACTTGAAAATTTTTTAATACTTTTAAATTCCAAAAGATTTAAATTTTTTGATTTTTAAATTTAATTTTAAATTATGAAAACGTACTTTATAAGAAATAGACGTTAACGATAAATTTTTTGGCAAGCAATGTGAAGAAAATGAACGTTCTGGAAGTTTATTATTGTCCTCTCCACAATTGATAATTTCAGCCGATTTTGAAGGTAAAATGCCTTGATTAATATTTTGATCATTAACTGAAAAAATTTTTTGAATTTTTATTTTTGAACTTAAAAAATTTTTTTATAGGATTGATAAGAGAAAATCGTTAATTAATAATTTAATTTATAAATTGTTTAAAAAAGAATCCAAAAACTTTTTTGTCCAAAAAAATTTTTTAATTTTAGAGAAAAACAGAAATCAAATTTTGAAAAAATAAAATCTTTTTTTCTCTTTTAAATTTTCCATTTAAATTTTAAACAAATTTAAATCATTTCTTTAAACCCTTACTTTCACTACTTGGTTGAGTTGAATTTTCATCACAAACAATTTCATTAATAACTGACGATGATTGAGTTGTGTCTTCATCGGTTATAAGTCTTGAAGCCTGTAAAAAATTATAACTTTAAAAAATTATAAAAATTTTTTTTATTTTTAAAATCGTTTAATTCCAAAACAACCAAAATAATTTTTCAGAAAAACAATAATCTTTTCTCAATTTAAATTTTGATGTTTTTAAATATTTTTTTTGACAAACTAAAAATTTTTTGTCAATTTCCATTTATTTTATATTCTTTTAAATTTTAATAAACGTTTTAATTTAAGTTTCCGGAAAATTAGAAAAGAAAAAAAATTTTCGGGAGAAATTATTTTCTTACGGGAAGGTAAATGGAAAAATATTAAAAATAACACCTAAAAAATTTTTTTTTAGGATTTTTAATAGTATATTGCCCAAAGAATTAATTGCCCAAAAAATTTTTTTCTCAAAATTTTCAGAAAAATTCAGAATTTTTTTCAATGTTTTAAAATTAAAGTTGAGAATTTTTGAGAAAAAAACTAATGAACACTTGGTTCTACTTGACTTTATGAGTCCAATCAAACTTTATGAGTCCAATCAAAAAATAATTGGATTTTTCTTGGTATTGCAAAGTAAGGGTATGGTTCCAAAACATTTCTTTATATTCAGAACCTACGCCCACTGGGTTTGGGACCGTTCCTTACCCTATCCCTCGAAATTACTGAAAGTTATAGCCAATTTTTAAAAATTTCAGAAAAACGATTTTAACTTTCAGAAATTTCGAGGGATAGGGTAAGGAACGGTCCCAGACCCAGTGGGCGTAGGTCCCAAACATGAAGAAATGTTTTGGAACCATACCCTTACTTTGCAATACCAAGAAAAATCCAATTATTTTTTGATTGGACTCATAAAGTTTGATTGGACTCATAAAGTCAAGTAGAACCGAACACTTAATAATTTTTTATCCCTAAAAATTAGACTACTAGTACAACGTCTCGTTTCACTCATTAGATTTAAAGCCTTAAAAAAGGCTCTTGGGGTTTGGGCCTCATTTTGGGGGAGGGGGCTTTAGCCCCAGAAACCCTCTAGCTACGCCCTGGGTGCACTATTTTATAATCATTAAAAAAATTTTTTTTACCTTTTCTTCCTTGCCATGTTCCAAATCCAATTTCTTCTGACAGTTGACATTCTGCCAAAATTTTTGATCCAATTTGCTTAAAATGAAGCAGATGACTAATACAGCAACGATGGACAAAATTGAAGTATAAATATAAATTGTTGTTGTTATTGTTGTTAGGTGGTCATTGAAGAATTTTTTGATTGAATCTGTAGCATTTGTAGTGTTGATGTTTGAAGAAAAAACCAAAATTGGAAAGACATAGCCAATTTTAAGCTAAAATTAAAAAAAATTTTTTTACAAATTAAAATTGAATATTTTTAATATTTTCAGTCAGAAAAAAACTTTAAAGAAAGAGAATCTTATCAAACTTGGCTAAATAAAACGTACACAAAATTAGGCATAAGCCTTAGGATTGACGGATAAAGTATATTTTAATGACACTTAGGGAAAGTTGAGTAATTCCAAAAAAATTATTTTCCCAAAATTTGGTGTTTCTAGGTATCAAATACCCCCAAATTTTAATTAAAAAAAATTAAAAACCTTTTTAACTGTAGATACATTGACTACAATAACTACAAAGACCATGTGCAAAATATTGATAAAAACGACCAACACAGCAATCAACATCTTCAAGAACCAAAAAGCAGAACAGGTACAAGAGTAAACCACAACTGAAAATTAAAAAAAATTTTTTAGGTGAAAATTAACTAGATTTAACACAAGGAAAGGTTTTTCTAAACAAACTGGGGGGAAGCAATTTTAATTTTTTTGAAAAGAAACAGAAAAATTGTGCTATTAGCCTACTTAAAAGAGGGATTGTCGAGCTAACTAAGTCGAATAAGGACAGAAAAAACAAAACAAAATTCCAGTTGACTCTCAATTTGTCCGCAAAAATAATGCGCAATTTCCCTCCCTTTTCTTGCATTTTTTTCGTAAAAAGTAGTGCTCATTCATTTTCCCTCCCCGTTATAGTATGCCTTTTAGCATTTGGGAGGAGAGAGAGAGAGAACCATTAAAAATATTTGGAATTAAGCGAAAATAAATACATTTAATTTTATAAAATATAAAAAGTTAAGCGCGGGTTCTCGTTGTTCACAAAACAAAAAAAATTTTTTGGGACTAGAGAAAAACTAACGTCAGAAATGCAGACAGAAATGAAAATCCGCATTCTCATTGCGGACAAGTAGGGAGTCAACTGGATATTTGCCCCATTCCGTTCCAATCCCACTTAATTTGGTCTTTACTGACTCAGCTCGAAGTGCTCTTTCAGACGAGCTTTTCAAAGGATTCCCAAAATTCTAACCCCAAAATACCACCTCAATGGCCCTATAAATTTCAAAAAGTGGCTCATGTCAACCCAAGCAGGTCTTATAAAATTATCTTATAAAATTTAACCTTTACTATAACCCATCCAAAACGAAGTAGCAACTGAAAATTTAAATTTAGAAGACTGTCAAAAGATTAGAAAAAGAAAACCTGTTTGTAAAAGCGGCCCAATTTTGTTTTCCATATAATGTTTGAACACAATAAAAAAGCCAAACATAAATCCAAAAACAAAATTTGCGTAGAACTTGTCCAAAAAGTTGTCAAGAAAGCAATTAACTTAAAAATAAAAGAAATTTAAGGGTTAAAAAAATTTGCGGACAATTTTTGCGGACAAAAACGTTTTCGGATTAAACTCACAAGGAAACATGGTCTACTAGACAAGAATTTGGTACTTTTTTGGACCATTCAATAGAGAATTCCAGAGCATCCTATTGCGAAGCAACTTTTGGCAGAGTTATGGCCAGTCAAATTTGAACCGCTAGTCCGGAATTGTCGGCTAAATTGTCCGGAATTGTCGGCTAAACAAGAAACTTCTCACTTCCTTTTACGCCCTCAAAAGCACACCTGCTTTCCCATATACTCACTCACTCCCTCCAAAGGACCGAAACTTTGACTGGCCACAACTTGGCCCAAAGTCATTTTTCAAAAAACGGACATCACTTCCCAATAGGAAGTCTAGGGTCCTCTAGCGAATGGTACCAAAAAAGGTACCAAAATCCCGTCTACAGCAAACCATGTTCCCCTCAGCTTGAGCTCATTGAGCTCCTTAAAAGGAAACGTTTTCGAATAATTTTAGAAAAAAACTGTCCAAAAATTCTACTCAAAAAGTAAAAAAATAAGCGAACTAACCTAATCCAACAATGCAAGCAGCCACACTTTTCCAAATTGAGAAAAAATCTAAGAATTAAAAAATAATTAAAATGTTTTAAAGAATAATTAAGGAAAACTAACTAGCTAACAATCCCATCCAGGCTTCAAGCAACACTGAAAATTTAAATTTAGAAAAATATCAAATGGTTTAATTTATGTTTAAAATCTTGTCAGCAAAATTTTGCGCGGACAAAATTTTTGGACAAATTTTGCGGACAACTTTTTGCGGACAAAATTTTTGCGGACAAATTTTGCTGACAGAGATGTTTCGATTTAAACTCACAAGGAAACATGGTCTACTTTAAAAAGGGGTTTGATACTTTTTTGGACCATTCAATAGAGAATCCCCGCCCTTGCTATTGCGAAGTAACCTTTGGTAGAGTTATGGCCAGTCAAAGTTGAACCGCTAGGGTCAGGAGTTGTAGGTAAACAAGCATCTGCTCACTTCCTTTTTCGCCCTCAAAAACACACCAGCTTCCCAACACAACCACTCCCAAAGACCTAAACTTTGACTGGACCATAACTTGGCCCAAAGTCTCGTTTTTCAAGAAAACGGACATCACTTCTCAATAGGAAGTCGAGGGTCCTCTATCGAATGGTACCAAATGCCTGTCTACAGCAAACCATGTTCCCTTTCAGCTTGAATTAACAAGCTAATTTCAATATCCGAAAAGTTGGTTGGGCTCTCACCACTAAACTGTTTAAGACCAGTTTTTTAAACCAAAAACTGAGAAAAAAGTCTTTGTTTTGTTTCAATAAAGGAATCAAAAATTAATGTTAAAACGAACCTAACATACATGCCATAAACAGATGAAACATCTCATTACAAATTAATTTGACGTGTTTGTTTTGGGTGTTGGAGCTTTGAAAGAGGGAATTAAAATATTGCTCCATTTATTTAGGTAAAAATATGTATGTATTATGTACAACTAAAAAGAATACAAAATAATTATTATAAATAGTACATAAAATTTCAAAACAAAATGGTGCTAAAAATTAAAAAATAAAAAAATCGCCTAGCGACAAAAGGGTACATAGGGGAAAACTGGACAAAAAGTACTGCCAAAAGGAGTACTCAAGACGACAACTTACTCAATTTCTGTTGTTGTACCATTTTGTCGTGAACCATTTTGTACAACAATTATACAATAACTTTGTGGGGGCGGTGCTCAACGAATAAAAAACTTAGAATGAGAAGAAAGAGGCTGGTAATAGTTTGTCTTAAAGACAAGGGAATAAACATGAGTAAAATCTCTCAAATTTGGGCAGTAAACAAGTCACAAACAAAACAACTTCTACCAGTCGCTTTCCTCTCATCTAGGTTTGTTTATTCGATAAGCACCGCCCTCCACAAAGGTTATTGTTATGCAAAATACTCCTCGACAGTACAACAACAGAAAATGAAAAAGAGATGAGTACATAATCCTTACTAAAATGAAAAAATGAGACGTGGGATAAAATGTCACTTTTAAAAAAAACCTAGCGAGAAGGAAAGAAAAACTTAGGGTGGAAAGGAGAATAAATGGAGAAAATGAGAGTTGGGATCAAATGTCGTCTTTATAATAAAATCGCTTTTATAGCAATTTAAAATCGCGTCGCTAAGCTCTGTCAGATAAAAATCAAGTCCTTAAGATCTCAAAAAGTGTTTAAATGAAAAGCCGAGGATTACAAAAATCTCTCCTTCTCATCCACATTTACAGTATATTTATTACGATATTTCTTTCTTTTTAAGGAGGTTCCAGTTGAGTCTTACAGATTTAGTTGCTGAGCCATATTCTAGCCCAAAACTCTTTCGAATCTTAATAAATTTAGGACAAATGATATATCAATCGAAAGCTCTGGATCTGGGGATTATTTTAACTAACAGGTTTGATTTGATTAGATCATTATACAAAAAGTTCAGTCGAATAAAGGCCAAAAATCACGATTGCGCGCACTTAGCGAGATGTAACCTTTCGAAAAATGCTCTGATCAAATAAATTCTGTCAGATAAAATAATCCTCATACCCAGGGCTTTCGATTGATACAAGATTTATTCAATTCGGTTGAAAAGCCATAAAGTTATGGTCCAAAATATGGCTCAGGGACATAACCTACGGGACTCAAGGATTTTTTTCCTTTTTATTGCTAAAAAAGACGTTTCATCGCCACACACTGAAATAAATACAGTATACTCATAAAAAGTTTTATTCGTGGTGAAATAAATAAAATCAAAATATAAATCAACATGAATCAGAAAATAAACTTGACTCAATATAAAAAATAAACTTGAACGTATTTTATAAAACACACTGAAATAAATTTTTTTTTTTGAATAAAAACAATCAATTGAATAAAAACAAATCAGAATTTAAAATATTAAATTTTAATTTTCAGAATTTATAAAATAAACTTGTAATTAAACTTGAAATAAAATAAACTTGAATAAATAAAACCAGAATAAATAAACTTGTTTTAAAAATAAACCTTACTTAATTAAATTCTGAAACTTAGAAGAATTATTATTTAATTAAATTCTGAAATAAAGTTTATTAAATAATTAAATAAAACCAGAATAAATTTATTCAAGTTTATTTAATTCTGATTAAAGTTTATTTTATTCCAAGTTTACAAGTTTAATTTTAAGTTTATTTTATAATTCTGAAAATTAATTTATGGAAAAAATTTTTTGATACAAAATCTGATTTTAATTACCATCTCATCTATTATTAAATATAAAGATAATTACCGTTGCTTTTTACTTTAAAAAATTCTGTAAAAAAGTTGAGTGAAAGGTGTAGTTTATGAAATAATTGATAATGGAATGGGACGTTGTCATCTTCTCAGTTTTTTTTTATTTGTTAAATAATATTTCTAGCTTATTTATGTATATTTTCAGAAATTCTGATTTAATTTTTAATTTTAATTCTGATTTCAAGTTTAGTACTATTTTTAATTCTGATTTAGATTATTTTCCAAAAATTCTAATTTAAAGTTTATTTGTTGAATAATAATTCAAGTTTATTTATTCTTATAAATTCTGATTTGTATTTCTTAATTCTGATTTAAAAATACAAATCAAGTCGGGTTTATTCTGATATTAAGTTTATTTATTTTTCTTTCTGAATTCAATTTATTTTTCAGTAATTCTGATTTCAAGTCTTACCTAATATAAGTTGCAAAAACAGCTCCAGCAATACAAGAAAAGCCTGTTGTCATAACAGCGTGTAATTCGAAAAGAATATCATAAACATAAAATAATTTTTAAAAAACCAGAAGCAGTCATTTTTTCTAAATAGGGCCGAATTAAAAGGGGAGCTTCACTCATCCCAAAGAAAACACAGGCACGGAGATTTTTGATTTAAGGGGCTTCGAAATTTTTCTAAATTTTAACCTGCGGCGCAAAAAAGGAAGATTTTGGCTTAACGATCTTCAAAAATCCTCAAAAATTCCGCCGGAGGCGCTGATAAAATCCTTAAAAATACTTTATTTTTATTCAAAAAAAACTTAAAATTTAAACTAAATACTTAAAAATCTCTAATTCAAAATCATTTATTTTTACAAAAAACATATCAGACAATTAAAAACAATTTAACTAATATTTAATGCGTCTGGAAATATATAATTGAAAACATCATCGAATTTGCTACAGAATAATGGAGTAATATTGCATCTTTCCTCTTCATTTAATTTATAAAAATCTTCTCGATTTTCTTCAGGGAGAATTATACGTGTACGTCCAATACTTTTCGCAGCCATTAGTTTCCATTTTAAGCCGCCTATTTTTTTTAAAGTACCATCAAAAGTAATTTGCCCAGTAGCAGCCAAATCTGGTAAAAATAATTTTAATTAAATGAAACTTATTTTTTCATCCCCTACCCTATTTACCCAGAAAATATAAAACCCTCAAAAAATCACCATTAGGTGGCTTCTTCCCTAAAATAATGGAAAGAAGAGCTATGACAAAGCTCACACCACAACTTGGACCAGTAAGTTTTCTGTGCTGAAATTTAAGGCAAAATTTTTTTAAATATTAATAAAAAAACCGGATCAATATAGAGAGTGCATTTTTCCAATTAATATTAATAGACTTTTTCTTGGAATTAAGCGAAAATAAATACATTTAATTTTATAAAATATAAAAAGTTAAGCGCGGGTTCTCGTTGTTCACAAAACAAAAAAAATTTTGGGACTAGAGAAAAACTAACGTCAAAAATGCAGACAGAAATGAAAATCCGCATTCGCATTGCGGACAAGTAGGGAGTAATTTGGTCTTTACTGACTCAGCTCGAAGTGCTCTTTCAGACGAGCTTTTCAAAGGATTCCCAAAATTCTAACCCCCAAATACCACCTCAATGGCCCTATAAATTTCAAAAAGTGGCTCATGTCAACCCAAGCAGGTCTTATAAAATTATCTTATAAAGTTTAACCTTTACTATAACCCATCCAAAACGAAGTAGCAACTGAAAATTTAAATTTAGAAGACTGTCAAAAGATTAGAAAAAGAAAACCTGTTTGTAAAAGCGGCCCAATTTTGTTTTCCATATAATGTTTGAACACAATAAAAAAGCCAAACATAAATCCAAAAACAAAATTTGCGTAGAACTTGTCCAAAAAGTTGTCAAGAAAGAAATTAACTTAAAAATAAAAGAAATTTAAGGGTTAAAAAAATTTGCGGACAATTTTTGCGGACAAAAACGTTTTCGGATTAAACTCACAAGGAAACATGGCCTACTAGACAAGAATTTGGTACTTTTTTGGACCATCAATAGAGAATTCCAGAGCATCCTATTGCGAAGCAACTTTTGGCAGAGTTATGGCCAGTCAAATTTGAACCGCTAGTCCGGAATTGTCGGCTAAATTGTCCGGAATTGTCGGCTAAACAAGAAACTTCTCACTTCCTTTTACGCCCTCAAAAGCACACCTGCTTTCCCATATACTCACTCACTCCCTCCAAAGGACCGAAACTTTGACTGGCCACAACTTGGCCCAAAGTCATTTTTCAAAAAACGGACATCACTTCCCAATAGGAAGTCTAGGGTCCTCTAGCGAATGGTACCAAAAAAGGTACCAAAATCCCGTCTACAGCAAACCATGTTCCCCTCAGCTTGAGCTCATTGAGCTCCTTAAAAGGAAACGTTTCGAATAATTTTAGAAAAAAACTGTCCAAAAATTCTACTCAAAAAGTAAAAAAATAAGCGAACTAACCTAATCCAACAATGCAAGCAGCCACACTTTTCCAAATTGAGAAAAAATCTAAGAATTAAAAAATAATTAAAATGTTTTAAAGAATAATTAAGGAAAACTAACTAGCTAACAATCCCATCCAGGCTTCAAGCAACACTGAAAATTTAAATTTAGAAAAATATCAAATGGTTTAATTTATGTTTAAAATTTTGCGGACAACTTTTTGCGGACAAAATTTTTGCGGACAAATTTTGCTGACAGAGATGTTTCGATTTAAACTCACAAGGAAACATGGTCTACTTTAAAAAGGGATTTGATACTTTTTTGGACCATTCAATAGAGAATCCCCGCCCTTGCTATTGCGAAGTAACCTTTGGTAGAGTTATGGCCAGTCAAAGTTGAACCGCTAGGGTCAGGAGTTGTAGGTAAACAAGCATCTGCTCACTTCCTTTTTCGCCCTCAAAAACACACCAGCTTCCCAACACAACCACTCCCAAAGACCTAAACTTTGACTGGACCATAACTTGGCCCAAAGTCTCGTTTTTCAAGAAAACGGACATCACTTCTCAATAGGAAGTCGAGGGTCCTCTATCGAATGGTACCAAATGCCTGTCTACAGCAAACCATGTTCCCTTTCAGCTTGAATTAACAAGCTAATTTCAATATCCGAAAAGTTGGTTGGGCTCTCACCACTAAACTGTTTAAGACCAGTTTTTTAAACCAAAAACTGAGAAAAAAGTCTTTGTTTTGTTTCAATAAAGGAATCAAAAATTAATGTTAAAACGAACCTAACATACATGCCATAAACAGATGAAACATCTCATTACAAATTAATTTGACGTGTTTGTTTTGGGTGTTGGAGCTTTGAAAGAGGGAATTAAAATATTGCTCCATTTATTTAGGTAAAAATATGTATGTATTATGTACAACTAAAAAGAATACAAAATAATTATTATAAATAGTACATAAAATTTCAAAACAAAATGGTGCTAAAAATTAAAAAATAAAAAAATCGCCTAGCGACAAAAGGGTACATAGGGGAAAACTGGACAAAAAGTACTGCCAAAAGGAGTACTCAAGACGACAACTTACTCAATTTCTGTTGTTGTACCATTTTGTCGTGAACCATTTTGTACAACAATTATACAATAACTTTGTGGGGGCGGTGCTCAACGAATAAAAAACTTAGAATGAGAAGAAAGAGGCTGGTAATAGTTTGTCTTAAAGACAAGGGAATAAACATGAGTAAAATCTCTCAAATTTGGGCAGTAAACAAGTCACAAACAAAACAACTTCTACCAGTCGCTTTCCTCTCATCTAGGTTTGTTTATTCGATAAGCACCGCCCTCCACAAAGGTTATTGTTATGCAAAATACTCCTCGACAGTACAACAACAGAAAATGAAAAAGAGATGAGTACATAATCCTTACTAAAATGAAAAAATGAGACGTGGGATAAAATGTCACTTTTAAAAAAAACCTAGCGAGAAGGAAAGAAAAACTTAGGGTGGAAAGGAGAATAAATGGAGAAAATGAGAGTTGGGATCAAATGTCGTCTTTATAATAAAATCGCTTTTATAGCAATTTAAAATCGCGTCGCTAAGCTCTGTCAGATAAAAATCAAGTCCTTAAGATCTCAAAAAGTGTTTAAATGAAAAGCCGAGGATTACAAAAATCTCTCCTTCTCATCCACATTTACAGTATATTTATTACGATATTTCTTTCTTTTTAAGGAGGTTCCAGTTGAGTCTTACAGATTTAGTTGCTGAGCCATATTCTAGCCCAAAACTCTTTCGAATCTTAATAAATTTAGGACAAATGATATATCAATCGAAAGCTCTGGATCTGGGGATTATTTTAACTAACAGGTTTGATTTGATTAGATCATTATACAAAAAGTTCAGTCGAATAAAGGCCAAAAATCACGATTGCGCGCACTTAGCGAGATGTAACTTTTCGAAAAATGCTCTGATCAAATAAATTCTGTCAGATAAAATAATCCTCATACCCAGGGCTTTCGATTGATACAAGATTTATTCAATTCGGTTGAAAAGCCATAAAGTTATGGTCCAAAATATGGCTCAGGGACATAACCTACGGGACTCAAGGATTTTTTTCCTTTTTATTGCTAAAAAAGACGTTTCATCGCCACACACTGAAATAAATACAGTATACTCATAAAAAGTTTTATTCGTGGTGAAATAAATAAAATCAAAATATAAATCAACATGAATCAGAAAATAAACTTGACTCAATATAAAAAATAAACTTGAACGTATTTTATAAAACTTGAATAAAAACAAATCAGAATTTAAAATATTAAATTTTAATTTTCAGAATTTATAAAATAAACTTGTAATTAAACTTGAAATAAAATAAACTTGAATAAATAAAACCAGAATAAATAAACTTGTTTTAAAAATAAACCTTACTTAATTAAATTCTGAAACTTAGAAGAATTATTATTTAATTAAATTCTGAAATAAAGTTTATTAAATAATTAAATAAAACCAGAATAAATTTATTCAAGTTTATTTAATTCTGATTAAAGTTTATTTTATTCCAAGTTTACAAGTTTAATTTTAAGTTTATTTTATAATTCTGAAAATTAATTTATGGAAAAAATTTTTTGATACAAAATCTGATTTTAATTACCATCTCATCTATTATTAAATATAAAGATAATTACCGTTGCTTTTTACTTTAAAAAAATTCTGTAAAAAAGTTGAGTGAAAGGTGTAGTTTATGAAATAATTGATAATGGAATGGGACGTTGTCATCTTCTCAGTTTTTTTTTATTTGTTAAATAATATTTCTAGCTTATTTATGTATATTTTCAGAAATTCTGATTTAATTTTTAATTTTAATTCTGATTTCAAGTTTAGTACTATTTTTAATTCTGATTTAGATTATTTTCCAAAAATTCTAATTTAAAGTTTATTTGTTGAATAATAATTCAAGTTTATTTATTCTTATAAATTCTGATTTGTATTTCTTAATTCTGATTTAAAAATACAAATCAAGTCGGGTTTATTCTGATATTAAGTTTATTTATTTTTCTTTCTGAATTCAATTTATTTTTCAGTAATTCTGATTTCAAGTCTTACCTAATATAAGTTGCAAAAACAGCTCCAGCAATACAAGAAAAGCCTGTTGTCATAACAGCGTGTAATTCGAAAAGAATATCATAAACATAAAATAATTTTTAAAAAACCAGAAGCAGTCATTTTTTCTAAATAGGACCGAATTAAAAGGGGAGCTTCACTCATCCCAAAGAAAACACAGGCACGGAGATTTTTGATTTAAGGGGCTTCGAAATTTTTCTAAATTTTAACCTGCGGCGCAAAAAAGGAAGATTTTGGCTTAACGATCTTTAAAAATCCTCAAAAATTCCGCCGGAGGCGCTGATAAAATCCTTAAAAATACTTTATTTTTATTCAAAAAAAACTTAAAATTTAAACTAAATACTTAAAAATCTCTAATTCAAAAATCATTTATTTTTACAAAAAACATATCAGACAATATTAAAAACAATTTAACTAATATTTAATGCGTCTGGAAATATATAATTGAAAACATCATCGAATTTGCTACAGAATAATGGAGTAATATTGCATCTTTCCTCTTCATTTAATTTATAAAAATCTTCTCGATTTTCTTCAGGGAGAATTATACGTGTACGTCCAATACTTTTCGCAGCCATTAGTTTCCATTTTAAGCCGCCTATTTTTTTTAAAGTACCATCAAAAGTAATTTGCCCAGTAGCAGCCAAATCTGGTAAAAAATAATTTTAATTAAATGAAACTTATTTTTTCATCCCCTACCCTATTTACCCAGAAAATATAAAACCCTCAAAAAATCACCATTAGGTGGCTTCTTCCCTAAAATAATGGAAAGAAGAGCTATGACAAAGCTCACACCACAACTTGGACCAGTAAGTTTTCTGTGCTGAAATTTAAGGCAAAATTTTTTTTAAATATTAATAAAAAAACCGGATCAATATAGAAGAGTGCATTTTTCCAATTAATATTAATAGACTTTTTCTTGCAGAGTTGACTGACATAGACTTTAACCGTATCAGACGTATATTTAAGAATTGGGTCATCAGCGTAAACAAGAAAGTTGTCGTGTTTAAAGAAAGAAAGTCCAGCAGTGACAACAAAAACTCCTCCTTGAAAAATTGCTCTGTAATGGTTCTGAGTCTTCCATCAAAAGTTTCTTGCCGTGTAATAGGAAATTCTTAAAAAAGTTTTTAAACGTTAAAAAATATTTTTAATTTTGGCTTATATTTAGCCCCACTCCTTTAAAATTTATTGTTTATAACCAACAAATCTTTAATCATTCCCAATCTCCCCCAATGGGTTTGGACCATTTCGAGGCCCTTATCCCGGCTTCAGGCTGTGAGCCCAAAATTTTTTAAAATTTTGAAAAAATTTTTAATTTGTACCTTCGATGGTGAGAATAGGAAACATTCCGAGTTCTAACTCTTTGGGTTGAATTGTACCATTAGAAGTAGTCGTTGCACAAGAATCACTAATAAATTTAATTCCATTAAAGTTGTTAGAATTGATATCCTGAAAATATTTTTATTTTAAATTAAAAAAAACTTGAAATTTTTTTAATACTTTTAAATTCCAAAAGATTTAAATTTTTTGATTTTTAAATTTAATTTTAAATTATGAAAACGTACTTTATACGAAATAGACGTTAACGATAAATTTTTTGGCAAGCAATGTGAAGAAAATGAACGTTCTGGAAGTTTATTATTGTCCTCTCCACAATTGATAATTTCAGCCGATTTTGAAGGTAAAATGCCTTGATTAATATTTTGATCATTAACTGAAAAAATTTTTTGAATTTTTATTTTTGAACTTAAAAAATTTTTTTATAGGATTGATAAGAGAAAATCGTTAATTAATAATTTAATTTATAAATTGTTTAAAAATAGAATCCAAAAACTTTTTGTCCAAAAAAATTTTTTAATTTTAGAGAAAAACAGAAATCAAATTTTGAAAAAATAAAATCTTTTTTTCTCTTTTAAATTTTCCATTTAAATTTTAAACAAATTTAAATCATTTCTTTAAACCCTTACTTTCACTACTTGGTTGAGTTGAATTTTCATCACAAACAATTTCATTAATAACTGACGATGATTGAGTTGTGTCTTCATCGGTTATAAGTCTTGAAGCCTGTAAAAAATTATAACTTTAAAAAATTATAAAAATTTTTTTTATTTTTAAAATCGTTTAATTCCAAAACAACCAAAATAATTTTTCAGAAAAACAATAATCTTTTCTCAATTTAAATTTTGATGTTTTTAAATATTTTTTTTGACAAACTAAAAATTTTTTGTCAATTTCCATTTATTTTATATTCTTTTAAATTTTAATAAACGTTTTAATTTAAGTTTCCGGAAAATTAGAAAAGAAAAAAAATTTTCGGGAGAAATTATTTTCTTACGGGAAGGTAAATGGAAAAATATTAAAAATAACACCTAAAAAAAATTTTTTTAGGATTTTTAATAGTTTTGGGGGACTATTAAATTTTGGGGAGGGGGCTTTAGACCTCATTTTGGGGGAGGGGGCCTTAGCCCCAGAAACCCTCTAGCTACGCCCTTGGGTGCACTATTTTATAATCATTAAAAAAAATTTTTTTACCTTTTCTTCCTTGCCATGTTCCAAATCCAATTTCTTCTGACAGTTGACATTCTGCCAAAATTTTTGATCCAATTTGCTTAAAATGAAGCAGATGACTAATACAGCAACGATGGACAAAATTGAAGTATAAATATAAATTGTTGTTGTTATTGTTGTTAGGTGGTCATTGAAGAATTTTTTGATTGAATCTGTAGCATTTGTAGTGTTGATGTTTGAAGAAAAAACCAAAATTGGAAAGACATAGCCAATTTTAAGCTAAAATTAAAAAAAATTTTTTTACAAATTAAAATTGAATATTTTTAATATTTTCAGTCAGAAAAAAACTTTGAGGAAAAAAAAGAGAATCTTATCAAACTTGGCTAAATAAAACGTACACAAAATTAGGCATAAGCCTTAGGATTGACGGATAAAGTTAATTTTAATGACACTTAGGGAAAGTTGAGTAATTCCAAAAAAATTATTTTCCCAAAATTTGGTGTTTCTAGGTATCAAATACCCCCAAATTTTAATTTAAAAAATTAAAAACCTTTTTAACTGTAGATACATTGACTACAATAACTACAAAGACCATGTGCAAAATATTGATAAAAACGACCAACACAGCAATCAACATCTTCAAGAACCAAAAAGCAGAACAGGTACAAGAGTAAACCACAACTGAAAATTAAAAAAAATTTTTTAGGTGAAAATTAACTAGATTTAACACAAGGAAAGGTTTTTCTAAACAAACTGGGGGGAAGCAATTTTAATTTTTTTGAAAAGAAACAGAAAAATTGTGCTATTAGCCTACTTAAAAGAGGGATTGTCGAGCTAACTAAGTCGAATAAGGACAGAAAAAACAAAACAAAATTCCAGTTGACTCTCAATTTGTCCGCAAAAATAATGCGCAATTTCCCTCCCTTTTCTTGCATTTTTTTCGTAAAAAGTAGTGCTCATTCATTTTCCCTCCCCGTTATAGTATGCCTTTTAGCATTTGGGAGGAGAGAGAGAGAGAACCATTAAAAATATTTGGAATTAAGCGAAAATAAATACATTTAATTTTATAAAATATAAAAAGTTAAGCGCGGGTTCTCGTTGTTCACAAAACAAAAAAAAATTTTGGGACTAGAGAAAAACTAACGTCAAAAATGCAGACAGAAATGAAAATCCGCATTCGCATTGCGGACAAGTAGGGAGCCCCATTCCGTTCCAATCCCACTTAATTTGGTCTTTACTGACTCAGCTCGAAGTGCTCTTTCAGACGAGCTTTTCAAAGGATTCCCAAAATTCTAACCCCAAAATACCACCTCAATGGCCCTATAAATTTCAAAAAGTGGCTCATGTCAACCCAAGCAGGTCTTATAAAATTATCTTATAAAATTTAACCTTTACTATAACCCATCCAAAACGAAGTAGCAACTGAAAATTTAAATTTAGAAGACTGTCAAAAGATTAGAAAAAGAAAACCTGTTTGTAAAAGCGGCCCAATTTTGTTTTCCATATAATGTTTGAACACAATAAAAAAGCCAAACATAAATCCAAAAACAAAATTTGCGTAGAACTTGTCCAAAAAGTTGTCAAGAAAGCAATTAACTTAAAAATAAAAGAAATTTAAGGGTTAAAAAAATTTGCGGACAATTTTTGCGGACAAAAACGTTTTCGGATTAAACTCACAAGGAAACATGGCCTACTAGACAAGAATTTGGTACTTTTTTGGACCATTCAATAGAGAATTCCAGAGCATCCTATTGCGAAGCAACTTTTGGCAGAGTTATGGCCAGTCAAATTTGAACCGCTAGTCCGGAATTGTCGGCTAAATTGTCCGGAATTGTCGGCTAAACAAGAAACTTCTCACTTCCTTTTACGCCCTCAAAAGCACACCTGCTTTCCCATATACTCACTCACTCCCTCCAAAGGACCGAAACTTTGACTGGCCACAACTTGGCCCAAAGTCATTTTTCAAAAAACGGACATCACTTCCCAATAGGAAGTCTAGGGTCCTCTAGCGAATGGTACCAAAAAAGGTACCAAAATCCCGTCTACAGCAAACCATGTTCCCCTCAGCTTGAGCTCATTGAGCTCCTTAAAAGGAAACGTTTTCGAATAATTTTAGAAAAAAACTGTCCAAAAATTCTACTCAAAAAGTAAAAAAATAAGCGAACTAACCTAATCCAACAATGCAAGCAGCCACACTTTTCCAAATTGAGAAAAAATCTAAGAATTAAAAAATAATTAAAATGTTTTAAAGAATAATTAAGGAAAACTAACTAGCTAACAATCCCATCCAGGCTTCAAGCAACACTGAAAATTTAAATTTAGAAAAATATCAAATGGTTTAATTTATGTTTAAAATTTTGCGGACAACTTTTTGCGGACAAAATTTTTGCGGACAAATTTTGCTGACAGAGATGTTTCGATTTAAACTCACAAGGAAACATGGTCTACTTTAAAAAGGGATTTGATACTTTTTTGGACCATTCAATAGAGAATCCCCGCCCTTGCTATTGCGAAGTAACCTTTGGTAGAGTTATGGCCAGTCAAAGTTGAACCGCTAGGGTCAGGAGTTGTAGGTAAACAAGCATCTGCTCACTTCCTTTTTCGCCCTCAAAAACACACCAGCTTCCCAACACAACCACTCCCAAAGACCTAAACTTTGACTGGACCATAACTTGGCCCAAAGTCTCGTTTTTCAAGAAAACGGACATCACTTCTCAATAGGAAGTCGAGGGTCCTCTATCGAATGGTACCAAATGCCTGTCTACAGCAAACCATGTTCCCTTTCAGCTTGAATTAACAAGCTAATTTCAATATCCGAAAAGTTGGTTGGGCTCTCACCACTAAACTGTTTAAGACCAGTTTTTTAAACCAAAAACTGAGAAAAAAGTCTTTGTTTTGTTTCAATAAAGGAATCAAAAATTAATGTTAAAACGAACCTAACATACATGCCATAAACAGATGAAACATCTCATTACAAATTAATTTGACGTGTTTGTTTTGGGTGTTGGAGCTTTGAAAGAGGGAATTAAAATATTGCTCCATTTATTTAGGTAAAAATATGTATGTATTATGTACAACTAAAAAGAATACAAAATAATTATTATAAATAGTACATAAAATTTCAAAACAAAATGGTGCTAAAAATTAAAAAATAAAAAAATCGCCTAGCGACAAAAGGGTACATAGGGGAAAACTGGACAAAAAGTACTGCCAAAAGGAGTACTCAAGACGACAACTTACTCAATTTCTGTTGTTGTACCATTTTGTCGTGAACCATTTTGTACAACAATTATACAATAACTTTGTGGGGGCGGTGCTCAACGAATAAAAAACTTAGAATGAGAAGAAAGAGGCTGGTAATAGTTTGTCTTAAAGACAAGGGAATAAACATGAGTAAAATCTCTCAAATTTGGGCAGTAAACAAGTCACAAACAAAACAACTTCTACCAGTCGCTTTCCTCTCATCTAGGTTTGTTTATTCGATAAGCACCGCCCTCCACAAAGGTTATTGTTATGCAAAATACTCCTCGACAGTACAACAACAGAAAATGAAAAAGAGATGAGTACATAATCCTTACTAAAATGAAAAAATGAGACGTGGGATAAAATGTCACTTTTAAAAAAAAACCTAGCGAGAAGGAAAGAAAAACTTAGGGTGGAAAGGAGAATAAATGGAGAAAATGAGAGTTGGGATCAAATGTCGTCTTTATAATAAAATCGCTTTTATAGCAATTTAAAACCGCGTCGCTAAGCTCTGTCAGATAAAAATCAAGTCCTTAAGATCTCAAAAAGTGTTTAAATGAAAAGCCGAGGATTACAAAAATCTCTCCTTCTCATCCACATTTACAGTATATTTATTACGATATTTCTTTCTTTTTAAGGAGGTTCCAGTTGAGTCTTACAGATTTAGTTGCTGAGCCATATTCTAGCCCAAAACTCTTTCGAATCTTAATAAATTTAGGACAAATGATATATCAATCGAAAGCTCTGGATCTGGGGATTATTTTAACTAACAGGTTTGATTTGATTAGATCATTATACAAAAAGTTCAGTCGAATAAAGGCCAAAAATCACGATTGCGCGCACTTAGCGAGATGTAACTTTTCGAAAAATGCTCTGATCAAATAAATTCTGTCAGATAAAATAATCCTCATACCCAGGGCTTTCGATTGATACAAGATTTATTCAATTCGGTTGAAAAGCCATAAAGTTATGGTCCAAAATATGGCTCAGGGACATAACCTACGGGACTCAAGGATTTTTTTCCTTTTTATTGCTAAAAAAGACGTTTCATCGCCACACACTGAAATAAATACAGTATACTCATAAAAAGTTTTATTCGTGGTGAAATAAATAAAATCAAAATATAAATCAACATGAATCAGAAAATAAACTTGACTCAATATAAAAAATAAACTTGAACGTATTTTATAAAACTTGAATAAAAACAAATCAGAATTTAAAATATTAAATTTTAATTTTCAGAATTTATAAAATAAACTTGTAATTAAACTTGAAATAAAATAAACTTGAATAAATAAAACCAGAATAAATAAACTTGTTTTAAAAATAAACCTTACTTAATTAAATTCTGAAACTTAGAAGAATTATTATTTAATTAAATTCTGAAATAAAGTTTATTAAATAATTAAATAAAACCAGAATAAATTTATTCAAGTTTATTTAATTCTGATTAAAGTTTATTTTATTCCAAGTTTACAAGTTTAATTTTAAGTTTATTTTATAATTCTGAAAATTAATTTATGGAAAAAATTTTTTGATACAAAATCTGATTTTAATTACCATCTCATCTATTATTAAATATAAAGATAATTACCGTTGCTTTTTACTTTAAAAAAATTCTGTAAAAAAGTTGAGTGAAAGGTGTAGTTTATGAAATAATTGATAATGGAATGGGACGTTGTCATCTTCTCAGTTTTTTTTTATTTGTTAAATAATATTTCTAGCTTATTTATGTATATTTTCAGAAATTCTGATTTAATTTTTAATTTTAATTCTGATTTCAAGTTTAGTACTATTTTTAATTCTGATTTAGATTATTTTCCAAAAATTCTAATTTAAAGTTTATTTGTTGAATAATAATTCAAGTTTATTTATTCTTATAAATTCTGATTTGTATTTCTTAATTCTGATTTAAAAATACAAATCAAGTCGGGTTTATTCTGATATTAAGTTTATTTATTTTTCTTTCTGAATTCAATTTATTTTTCAGTAATTCTGATTTCAAGTCTTACCTAATATAAGTTGCAAAAACAGCTCCAGCAATACAAGAAAAGCCTGTTGTCATAACAGCGTGTAATTCGAAAAGAATATCATAAACATAAAATAATTTTTAAAAAACCAGAAGCAGTCATTTTTTCTAAATAGGACCGAATTAAAAGGGGAGCTTCACTCATCCCAAAGAAAACACAGGCACGGAGATTTTTGATTTAAGGGGCTTCGAAATTTTTCTAAATTTTAACCTGCGGCGCAAAAAAGGAAGATTTTGGCTTAACGATCTTTAAAAATCCTCAAAAATTCCGCCGGAGGCGCTGATAAAATCCTTAAAAATACTTTATTTTTATTCAAAAAAAACTTAAAATTTAAACTAAATACTTAAAAATCTCTAATTCAAAAATCATTTATTTTTACAAAAAACATATCAGACAATATTAAAAACAATTTAACTAATATTTAATGCGTCTGGAAATATATAATTGAAAACATCATCGAATTTGCTACAGAATAATGGAGTAATATTGCATCTTTCCTCTTCATTTAATTTATAAAAATCTTCTCGATTTTCTTCAGGGAGAATTATACGTGTACGTCCAATACTTTTCGCAGCCATTAGTTTCCATTTTAAGCCGCCTATTTTTTTTAAAGTACCATCAAAAGTAATTTGCCCAGTAGCAGCCAAATCTGGTAAAAAATAATTTTAATTAAATGAAACTTATTTTTTCATCCCCTACCCTATTTACCCAGAAAATATAAAACCCTCAAAAAATCACCATTAGGTGGCTTCTTCCCTAAAATAATGGAAAGAAGAGCTATGACAAAGCTCACACCACAACTTGGACCAGTAAGTTTTCTGTGCTGAAATTTAAGGCAAAATTTTTTTTAAATATTAATAAAAAAACCGGATCAATATAGAAGAGTGCATTTTTCCAATTAATATTAATAGACTTTTTCTTGCAGAGTTGACTGACATAGACTTTAACCGTATCAGACGTATATTTAAGAATTGGGTCATCAGCGTAAACAAGAAAGTTGTCGTGTTTAAAGAAAGAAAGTCCAGCAGTGACAACAAAAACTCCTCCTTGAAAAACTTGCTCTGTAATGGTTCTGAGTCTTCCATCAAAAGTTTCTTGCCGTGTAATAGGAAATTCTTAAAAAAGTTTTTAAACGTTAAAAAATATTTTTAATTTTGGCTTATATTTAGCCCCACTCCTTTAAAATTTATTGTTTATAACCAACAAATCTTTAATCATTCCCAATCTCCCCCAATGGGTTTGGACCATTTCGAGGCCCTTATCCCGGCTTCAGGCTGTGAGCCCAAAATTTTTTAAAATTTTGAAAAAATTTTTAATTTGTACCTTCGATGGTGAGAATAGGAAACATTCCGAGTTCTAACTCTTTGGGTTGAATTGTACCATTAGAAGTAGTCGTTGCACAAGAATCACTAATAAATTTAATTCCATTAAAGTTGTTAGAATTGATATCCTGAAAATATTTTTATTTTAAATTAAAAAAAACTTGAAAATTTTTTAATACTTTTAAATTCCAAAAGATTTAAATTTTTTGATTTTTAAATTTAATTTTAAATTATGAAAACGTACTTTATACGAAATAGACGTTAACGATAAATTTTTTGGCAAGCAATGTGAAGAAAATGAACGTTCTGGAAGTTTATTATTGTCCTCTCCACAATTGATAATTTCAGCCGATTTTGAAGGTAAAATGCCTTGATTAATATTTTGATCATTAACTGAAAAAATTTTTTGAATTTTTATTTTTGAACTTAAAAAATTTTTTTATAGGATTGATAAGAGAAAATCGTTAATTAATAATTTAATTTATAAATTGTTTAAAAATAGAATCCAAAAACTTTTTTGTCCAAAAAAATTTTTTAATTTTAGAGAAAAACAGAAATCAAATTTTGAAAAAATAAAATCTTTTTTTCTCTTTTAAATTTTCCATTTAAATTTTAAACAAATTTAAATCATTTCTTTAAACCCTTACTTTCACTACTTGGTTGAGTTGAATTTTCATCACAAACAATTTCATTAATAACTGACGATGATTGAGTTGTGTCTTCATCGGTTATAAGTCTTGAAGCCTGTAAAAAATTATAACTTTAAAAAATTATAAAAATTTTTTTTATTTTTAAAATCGTTTAATTCCAAAACAACCAAAATAATTTTTCAGAAAAACAATAATCTTTTCTCAATTTAAATTTTGATGTTTTTAAATATTTTTTTTGACAAACTAAAAATTTTTTGTCAATTTCCATTTATTTTATATTCTTTTAAATTTTAATAAACGTTTTAATTTAAGTTTCCGGAAAATTAGAAAAGAAAAAAAATTTTCGGGAGAAATTATTTTCTTACGGGAAGGTAAATGGAAAAATATTAAAAATAACACCTAAAAAAAATTTTTTTAGGATTTTTAATAGTTTTGGGGGACTATTAAATTTTGGGGGAGGGGGCTTTAGACCTCATTTTGGGGGAGGGGGCTTTAGCCCCAGAAACCCTCTAGCTACGCCCTTGGGTGCACTATTTTATAATCATTAAAAAAAATTTTTTTTACCTTTTCTTCCTTGCCATGTTCCAAATCCAATTTCTTCTGACAGTTGACATTCTGCCAAAATTTTTGATCCAATTTGCTTAAAATGAAGCAGATGACTAATACAGCAACGATGGACAAAATTGAAGTATAAATATAAATTGTTGTTGTTATTGTTGTTAGGTGGTCATTGAAGAATTTTTTGATTGAATCTGTAGCATTTGTAGTGTTGATGTTTGAAGAAAAAACCAAAATTGGAAAGACATAGCCAATTTTAAGCTAAAATTAAAAAAAATTTTTTTACAAATTAAAATTGAATATTTTTAATATTTTCAGTCAGAAAAAAACTTTGAGGAAAAAAAAGAGAATCTTATCAAACTTGGCTAAATAAAACGTACACAAAATTAGGCATAAGCCTTAGGATTGACGGATAAAGTTAATTTTAATGACACTTAGGGAAAGTTGAGTAATTCCAAAAAAATTATTTTCCCAAAATTTGGTGTTTCTAGGTATCAAATACCCCCAAATTTTAATTTAAAAAAATTAAAAACCTTTTTAACTGTAGATACATTGACTACAATAACTACAAAGACCATGTGCAAAATATTGATAAAAACGACCAACACAGCAATCAACATCTTCAAGAACCAAAAAGCAGAACAGGTACAAGAGTAAACCACAACTGAAAATTAAAAAAAATTTTTTAGGTGAAAATTAACTAGATTTAACACAAGGAAAGGTTTTTCTAAACAAACTGGGGGGAAGCAATTTTAATTTTTTTGAAAAGAAACAGAAAAATTGTGCTATTAGCCTACTTAAAAGAGGGATTGTCGAGCTAACTAAGTCGAATAAGGACAGAAAAAACAAAACAAAATTCCAGTTGACTCTCAATTTGTCCGCAAAAATAATGCGCAATTTCCCTCCCTTTTCTTGCATTTTTTTCGTAAAAAGTAGTGCTCATTCATTTTCCCTCCCCGTTATAGTATGCCTTTTAGCATTTGGGAGGAGAGAGAGAGAGAACCATTAAAAATATTTGGAATTAAGCGAAAATAAATACATTTAATTTTATAAAATATAAAAAGTTAAGCGCGGGTTCTCGTTGTTCACAAAACAAAAAAAAATTTTGGGACTAGAGAAAAACTAACGTCAAAAATGCAGACAGAAATGAAAATCCGCATTCGCATTGCGGACAAGTAGGGAGCCCCATTCCGTTCCAATCCCACTTAATTTGGTCTTTACTGACTCAGCTCGAAGTGCTCTTTCAGACGAGCTTTTCAAAGGATTCCCAAAATTCTAACCCCAAAATACCACCTCAATGGCCCTATAAATTTCAAAAAGTGGCTCATGTCAACCCAAGCAGGTCTTATAAAATTATCTTATAAAATTTAACCTTTACTATAACCCATCCAAAACGAAGTAGCAACTGAAAATTTAAATTTAGAAGACTGTCAAAAGATTAGAAAAAGAAAACCTGTTTGTAAAAGCGGCCCAATTTTGTTTTCCATATAATGTTTGAACACAATAAAAAAGCCAAACATAAATCCAAAAACAAAATTTGCGTAGAACTTGTCCAAAAAGTTGTCAAGAAAGCAATTAACTTAAAAATAAAAGAAATTTAAGGGTTAAAAAAATTTGCGGACAATTTTTGCGGACAAAAACGTTTTCGGATTAAACTCACAAGGAAACATGGCCTACTAGACAAGAATTTGGTACTTTTTTGGACCATTCAATAGAGAATTCCAGAGCATCCTATTGCGAAGCAACTTTTGGCAGAGTTATGGCCAGTCAAATTTGAACCGCTAGTCCGGAATTGTCGGCTAAATTGTCCGGAATTGTCGGCTAAACAAGAAACTTCTCACTTCCTTTTACGCCCTCAAAAGCACACCTGCTTTCCCATATACTCACTCACTCCCTCCAAAGGACCGAAACTTTGACTGGCCACAACTTGGCCCAAAGTCATTTTTCAAAAAACGGACATCACTTCCCAATAGGAAGTCTAGGGTCCTCTAGCGAATGGTACCAAAAAAGGTACCAAAATCCCGTCTACAGCAAACCATGTTCCCCTCAGCTTGAGCTCATTGAGCTCCTTAAAAGGAAACGTTTTCGAATAATTTTAGAAAAAAACTGTCCAAAAATTCTACTCAAAAAGTAAAAAAATAAGCGAACTAACCTAATCCAACAATGCAAGCAGCCACACTTTTCCAAATTGAGAAAAAATCTAAGAATTAAAAAATAATTAAAATGTTTTAAAGAATAATTAAGGAAAACTAACTAGCTAACAATCCCATCCAGGCTTCAAGCAACACTGAAAATTTAAATTTAGAAAAATATCAAATGGTTTAATTTATGTTTAAAATTTTGCGGACAACTTTTTGCGGACAAAATTTTTGCGGACAAATTTTGCTGACAGAGATGTTTCGATTTAAACTCACAAGGAAACATGGTCTACTTTAAAAAGGGATTTGATACTTTTTTGGACCATTCAATAGAGAATCCCCGCCCTTGCTATTGCGAAGTAACCTTTGGTAGAGTTATGGCCAGTCAAAGTTGAACCGCTAGGGTCAGGAGTTGTAGGTAAACAAGCATCTGCTCACTTCCTTTTTCGCCCTCAAAAACACACCAGCTTCCCAACACAACCACTCCCAAAGACCTAAACTTTGACTGGACCATAACTTGGCCCAAAGTCTCGTTTTTCAAGAAAACGGACATCACTTCTCAATAGGAAGTCGAGGGTCCTCTATCGAATGGTACCAAATGCCTGTCTACAGCAAACCATGTTCCCTTTCAGCTTGAATTAACAAGCTAATTTCAATATCCGAAAAGTTGGTTGGGCTCTCACCACTAAACTGTTTAAGACCAGTTTTTTAAACCAAAAACTGAGAAAAAAGTCTTTGTTTTGTTTCAATAAAGGAATCAAAAATTAATGTTAAAACGAACCTAACATACATGCCATAAACAGATGAAACATCTCATTACAAATTAATTTGACGTGTTTGTTTTGGGTGTTGGAGCTTTGAAAGAGGGAATTAAAATATTGCTCCATTTATTTAGGTAAAAATATGTATGTATTATGTACAACTAAAAAGAATACAAAATAATTATTATAAATAGTACATAAAATTTCAAAACAAAATGGTGCTAAAAATTAAAAAATAAAAAAATCGCCTAGCGACAAAAGGGTACATAGGGGAAAACTGGACAAAAAGTACTGCCAAAAGGAGTACTCAAGACGACAACTTACTCAATTTCTGTTGTTGTACCATTTTGTCGTGAACCATTTTGTACAACAATTATACAATAACTTTGTGGGGGCGGTGCTCAACGAATAAAAAACTTAGAATGAGAAGAAAGAGGCTGGTAATAGTTTGTCTTAAAGACAAGGGAATAAACATGAGTAAAATCTCTCAAATTTGGGCAGTAAACAAGTCACAAACAAAACAACTTCTACCAGTCGCTTTCCTCTCATCTAGGTTTGTTTATTCGATAAGCACCGCCCTCCACAAAGGTTATTGTTATGCAAAATACTCCTCGACAGTACAACAACAGAAAATGAAAAAGAGATGAGTACATAATCCTTACTAAAATGAAAAAATGAGACGTGGGATAAAATGTCACTTTTAAAAAAAAACCTAGCGAGAAGGAAAGAAAAACTTAGGGTGGAAAGGAGAATAAATGGAGAAAATGAGAGTTGGGATCAAATGTCGTCTTTATAATAAAATCGCTTTTATAGCAATTTAAAACCGCGTCGCTAAGCTCTGTCAGATAAAAATCAAGTCCTTAAGATCTCAAAAAGTGTTTAAATGAAAAGCCGAGGATTACAAAAATCTCTCCTTCTCATCCACATTTACAGTATATTTATTACGATATTTCTTTCTTTTTAAGGAGGTTCCAGTTGAGTCTTACAGATTTAGTTGCTGAGCCATATTCTAGCCCAAAACTCTTTCGAATCTTAATAAATTTAGGACAAATGATATATCAATCGAAAGCTCTGGATCTGGGGATTATTTTAACTAACAGGTTTGATTTGATTAGATCATTATACAAAAAGTTCAGTCGAATAAAGGCCAAAAATCACGATTGCGCGCACTTAGCGAGATGTAACTTTTCGAAAAATGCTCTGATCAAATAAATTCTGTCAGATAAAATAATCCTCATACCCAGGGCTTTCGATTGATACAAGATTTATTCAATTCGGTTGAAAAGCCATAAAGTTATGGTCCAAAATATGGCTCAGGGACATAACCTACGGGACTCAAGGATTTTTTTCCTTTTTATTGCTAAAAAAGACGTTTCATCGCCACACACTGAAATAAATACAGTATACTCATAAAAAGTTTTATTCGTGGTGAAATAAATAAAATCAAAATATAAATCGGTGGCACGACAATTGTACAGTGGGACGATTGTACAGTGAGACAATTGTACAGTAGACAATTGTACAGTGGACAATTGTACAGTATTCAGGGCTTTTTAAAAAGAAATTTAATTTTGCCATAATCGGTAAGAAAGATAATATACACTTGACCCAAAGTATCGAAACCATACAATCAACATTAAATTTTTTAAATTTTATTATACAACACGGGGAAGTTGTTCTATGACAGGGAAGCTTATTTTGATCAAATTTTTCAATTAATCAATGGAAAGAGTGATCGATTGATCAATTAATCTCTAGGGGAATATTGATTGATCACTAAGGCGCTCGATATCTGTGTCGTTTATTGCTCTCGTTTGATCAGTCTTCCGTTTGATCATCACTCGTTTTTCGATTTCGGTATTTCTCAACCTTTTCTGATTTTCACTTTACAGGTTGATCACTCACCTGATTGATCACTCTTGGTTGATCACTTTCTCAACCAAGAGTACTTTGCTGATCAATTCAACGAATTAAAGTTTGTTCCGTCATTGGAACAACCTCCCCAAGTTGTACAATAATAAAATTTAAAAAATTTAGTGTTGATCACATGTTTCGATAATTTGGGTTAACATTCAATTTTTTAAAAAAGCTCCTAATACTGTACAATTGTCCACTGTACAATTGTCTACTGTACAATTGTCTCACTGTACAATTGTCCCACTGTACAATTGTCATGGAGCCAAATCAACATGAATCAGAAAATAAACTTGACTCAATATAAAAAATAAACTTGAACGTATTTTATAAAACTTGAATAAAAACAAATCAGAATTTAAAATATTAAATTTTAATTTTCAGAATTTATAAAATAAACTTGTAATTAAACTTGAAATAAAATAAACTTGAATAAATAAAACCAGAATAAATAAACTTGTTTTAAAAATAAACCTTACTTAATTAAATTCTGAAACTTAGAAGAATTATTATTTAATTAAATTCTGAAATAAAGTTTATTAAATAATTAAATAAAACCAGAATAAATTTATTCAAGTTTATTTAATTCTGATTAAAGTTTATTTTATTCCAAGTTTACAAGTTTAATTTTAAGTTTATTTTATAATTCTGAAAATTAATTTATGGAAAAAATTTTTTGATACAAAATCTGATTTTAATTACCATCTCATCTATTATTAAATATAAAGATAATTACCGTTGCTTTTTACTTTAAAAAAATTCTGTAAAAAAGTTGAGTGAAAGGTGTAGTTTATGAAATAATTGATAATGGAATGGGACGTTGTCATCTTCTCAGTTTATTAAATTAAGAATATAGTTGACAATCTTCCTTGTTAAATTAATTAAAATGTTAACCTTGTAAATTTATTTAAAATTTTATTCAGAATTAAATATGACGAGGTTACTGGGACTGTTGAACAGGAAGAATGACTTCCGGATATATAATGATAAATAAGATCTCGTTAACTGTATTTTTGAGACATTTAGGGACTATTGTTGACGCTTAATCTTCCATATCTAGATTAAAAAACTGTAATAAGTTTGTCCCTAAATGTCTCTATTTTTGACTTTTTTGATGATGATCTTCGTTTGTTTCGTTCTATTATATTTAAGAAAATCTGAGTATTTATATAAAATTTTTGGAGCTTTTTATTGTTTTAGCTTTAGTTGGAGCTTTTTTAGTACTTTACAAACCTTCATTTCGGGATTGTCATCCAGCGTAGAGGAGTAAAAGTTGAATTTTTTTTGTAACCTTGACATTGTTAAAAACTATTTCTTTGATTATTGTTGCCAATTAATCGCTTGTCCTGGAGTATCTCTGACGAAATTTGATTTCCTATATCTGAGAAACAACACACCCTAACACAGTCAAAAAATCACACAACACTTAAGCCTCACCAAAAGGTAAAGCAATTCCAAAATTTGTCCAAGTTGCCACTTAAACGTTCAGCATTCAGCGTTTCTGATGGAAGAAACGTTAGAATACTTCAAATAATCCACATCTTCATCTTCCATTCTGTTCACTTTCTTGAAATTTTTAACACCTCCACGTTTTCCTTTCCGCCTTTCTTTGGTATTACTGACTTGACTTTTGCTTAATAAATTTAACTTTTAGTTCCAGAATCATTAATTTAGTTAATCATCACTTTCCAATATTCCTATTCCAAAAAATCGATTAAAAGAATTTGCGATAAGTTTGACTTTAAATTGAATTAGTTTGATAATACTCGCTTTGGTGCAGTAACTTTTTCTGGAATACCATCAACCTTAACAATCTTTGTAATTTTAATTCTTTGATCATTGTTGCCAATTAATCGGTCGTTGGGGTACAGCTCAGACAAAATTAGAATTACAACACACCAATCAACTTTACAATTTGCCATTTTTTCTAGTACACATACGCCTAATGCGATATCCTGTCTCACCAAACAAACTTACGCCACTTTAAGCTTAGCCAAAAGACAAAGCAATTCCAAAATTTATCCAAGCTGCCGCATTTGCAAGGGCAGGATACAATTAGTACCTCAAACTTGGGTAATTAAACCGACGATGACAGCAAAAGCAAAATATACAAGCAAAAAACATTAATAAATTTTAGACGCTGCATAAAATAAAAGAAATTTTAAGGAAACGAGTGTAAGAACACCAACTTTTTATACACTCCTTTAAATATTTTCATTTCTCTGCTTTAATGGGTTCTCTTTAGTTTTCTTTCAAGAAGCGAAAAAATGCCCTAGCGCTGAAAAATATACGATATCTCTACACTGCACAGACGGTCAAAATGGTCAGAAAGGGAAAATATTTAAAATTGTCACAAATAGTGGCAGTCTTCCAATTTTTTAAGAAAATTTTATTTACAAAAAATATTATTCAAATAAATAAATAATTTAACATTTTTATCATTTTATCAATTTTTATCAATTCTATTTTACTCCACAACCATTATTATTCTTTTCAATAACAGCAATTCTAACAGTCAACAATTGACTAACAATCAGAGCTGCGTCGAAATAAAAAAAATCTTCGAAATTCGGAAATCGAAAATCGAAAGAAATCCAAAAATATCGAAATCGAAAATCGAAATTTTATAAAAAAATTCGAAAATCGGAAATCGAAAGAAAAAAACGTCGAAAATCGAAAATCGAAATTTTTTAAAATAAATAAAAGAGTAGTAAACAATCCGCAATATGGAGATATAAGGGTTAATCTTGAGATATAAGAGGATTCAATGGATTAATGGTAGTCTTAAGAGATATCAGTGATCGTAGGGATATACAGGATTAGGGGGTTGACTAGAGACCAATTAAATCCGCACCCTAGATCACTTTAAATCCTTTATTCCTCCGATATTCTACTTACCCCTTGATACCCTTATATCCCATCCTCCTATATCCCTCTTATTATTGTAACCTTATTTTTATCCCTCAATCTTTCTTAACCTTTTTTTTGCGCCGCAGGCGAAAATTTTGAGAATTTTGAACGATCCTTAAGCCAAAAATCTTCAATTCTCTGTGCCGCAGGCGAAAATTTTGAAAATTTTGGAAGACTAGAAGACAGATTTCTTCATTTTTCAGCGCCGCAGGCGAAAATTCTGAGAATTTTGAAAGGCCAAGTAGCCAAATTTCTTCATTTTTGGCGCCGCAGGAATAAAATCCTAAGAGAAAAGATAATGCAATTTTGCAAAAAAAAATCGAAAATCGATCGAAAATCGAAAAAACTAAAATTATCGAAATCGAAAATCGAAATTTTATAAAAAAAATTCGAAAATCGGAAATCGAAAATCGAAAGAAAAAAACGTCGAAAATCGAAAATCGAAATTTCGAAGCAGCTCTGCTAACAATTAACATATTTGCAGAATAAGTACGAGTAATGCCGAGTTTTAGAATCCCGAGTTCCAAGCCCGAGTAAAGACGAAAAAAACCTGAGCGATCGAGTCGAGTATACCCGACTCGCTCGACTCGGACGTACTCTAGTATTGATAATACCCTTTAAAGTTGTCGAAGACCACTGAGATAGAAAGCTATTAATTCAATATGAGTGTTCTAAAATCGGTGTCCTAAATACCAATACTAATTCAAACGTACAAATCACGGATGTCTCGGGTCGAAAAAAGTCCGGGCCTCGGGTTGGGTTTCTGGTCGAAAAAAGTACGAATTCGAGTATCGTGTTCCGAGTAACCCGCGACATACCTGAACAAAACCATAAATTACTCTACAAGGCAACAAAACCCTGAAGCAACACACTCAAAACACACATTTAAGCCTCATCCTAAGAAAGGCAATTCCAAAACTTCAGCCTCGCCACTTTATTAAGGGCGTAAGGTAATTATTACCTTAAGCTTTATTAAATAACCGATGATGATGTCAAAGGAAAAATATACAAACAAAATAAAAAGCCAAATTTTAGACGATGCATAAAATAAAAAGAATTTTGAAGAAAAGAGAGTAAGAACAAAAATATATTTACACTCTTTTACAAATTCTCTTTTCTCTGTTTTAACGGGTTCTCTTTATTTCTCTTTTAAAAAGCGAAAAAATGCCCAAGCGCTGAAAAATATACGATATCTCTACGCTACACATACTATCAAAATGGTCAGAAATAGAAAATATTTAAAATCGTCGAACAGAGTTCAAAAAATGAATTACAGTATCAAAACTAAATTTTATTTAAATGCCATTGTTGCCATCAAGGTTTATCAATGTCGTGCCAGTTTTGTAGAATATTTTAGCAATAAATCTCTAAGTATTAGCTTTCATTTCACCTGTTTAGATTTATTTTTCATTTTCTCCCATAACTACAATTTTAACCAACAAACAACAAAACCAGTCCCCCTCTCCCTTCCCCCTCTTAATGACGCCCTAAATTCTTCGAGTAGTTGGCGTTATTCTCTGTTGTTGTCTCAAATACACACATTCTCTTTTTTCCTTCCCACAAATACCTTTCCTCCTCTCCGTTTGTATTTGTATGCTCGCAGCTGTGCACGCTTTCGCTGTCGGGGAAAATAGTGGTGAATGTATATGTATTAGATAGTAGATGTGTGTATGTGGAGTTTGGTGAACAAAGCCAAAAATAAAGGAGGAAAATGAAGACTGCCCCGCAGAGCTACACATAACAACCAACACACTCTTTTTAATACTTTTATATAATGTCTCTCTAACTATTTAATCTTTTCTCTCTCTTCTTCTCTTTTTTCTTTTCTCTCTATCATTCGAGTAGTGTCATTAAGTCTCGTTTTGAAATAAAAGTTAAAACAAAAATTAATAAAAAAAAACTCTTGCCCGCTCCTCTGATCAAAAGTCTCGATTCTTTTTTCCTCTCCTCCCTTCCTCCCTTTCCTCTTCCTTCTCCTCTTCTTCTCATTTTTTTTTCTTCAGCTCGGTTAATGTTTTGGTGGCGTGGCGGTTGCTGTCATACTTCTCCACACTCCTCTCCACACTAAACACTTAAATTCTCTCTTATCGGATTGTTTTATTATATTGATGGCTCCTTAGTCAATAATACAATCACGTTTTCCAAATCATTTGAACAATTTTTTTGCTGTTTTTTTAACTAAAACCTTCAAAAAATAATTATTTACACACCATTTCTTGTCATTTCTCAAATATTTCGATACCAATACATTTTAGAGTCTGGTAACTCCTAGGCGAAGTCTTTATCTTTTTATCATTCCAAATCTTTTAAGATAATTTTTTGAGTTATTTTTACCCTTAAATTCTTCTTATCCTTATTTAATTGACCAATCCCCCATGTCTTGATACCATTTAATAAGAATCAGTGAAGAAATCACCTCCCGCAAATTTCAGACTCTAATAGACACTTGCTCCATGGATATAGAGGTCGGCGCAGGACAGGATCCTGCACAGGATTTTTCAGGATCCTGTCCGAAATCTTTCCTTTTTTTCAGTTTTCAGGATTATCCTGCAGGACCCGGTCCTGTACGAAATTTTAAAACCCCAATCCTGATACAGGATCCTGCATATGTGATTTTACCGACCTCTAATGGATACCTGATTTTTTGGTTGCCTCACAAAAAATTTTCCTCAAAAATATTTTTCAAAATTATTTTTTTCCTTTTCTAAAAGATTCTTAAAAAATTTCAAAAAAATGTTACAACAACCAAATATTTTCCTTCCTGACACAATCCAACAACTACAACAACAACAACAACAAAGGCAACAATCACCCCCAATATTACAGACAATTCGTCGACAACAACACCAACCCCAAGTAAAAACCCAACAATTACCTAATGGGGATTCTAGAGTTATTCGGTCTGAAGTTTGGAATTGTTTTGATTTGGATGGGTTAAATGCTGTTTGTCGTGCCTGTAATGAACGGCTAAAAGTTGGGCCGACCAGACAAACGTGAGGAAATTTTGTTGATAAAAAATACTCATATACCTACTAAATAAATTTTTTATTTCATAAGAAGGGAAATAATCGCTAATTTTCTGTGAAAGAGGGAGATCTTTTTAGGGAAAATAACTTTAATTCGTAGTTTAACTACCACTATGCCAAGGTAGTTTAACTACCACTATGCCTTGGATTACCTAATTTATTATGAACTTATTCGAATAGAAAATTTAGGGTTATCCCACCTTTTTCTTTTTCGGTTATCTAGGCGACCATTTTGTTCTAACAATAAGTTAGAGCCTCAAGTTTTCGATTTTTTCATCTTGAATTTGACGTTTTTATTAACTAATCCAGTAAAGCTTCAATCTAATTTTTTTTATTTCGAGGCCTGTCCTCATTGAAAACCTGACAAAATATTGGTACCAATTATACTTTTCCATGAGTTGCCCCTAATCATTATTTACAATTTGCCCATCAATAATAAGCTTTCATTTTTTCTTTTTTGAATAGCCTTGAAGGGTTAAGATAAATGAGAAAAAATATTCTTTTTCCAGTTCCTCTCTTTGGCGTCACTTAAAACGTCACAGTCGAGAAGTCCAGGACAGGCTAGTAAAGTCTTGGGCCGAAGCAGGCCTTTCCAATAAAAATGCAAATAGAATTGTTGCAAGAATACAAAATGGGGGAACACCTACAAATTTAATTGAACAACGAAAAAGAGAATTACAACAACAACAACAACAATATTCCTCCACTTCTTTTAATTCTTCTAATACAACAACTAATTTTACTTCTTCTTCCTCTACTTCTATCCAAAATGATACTGCAGGTCCCTTGGTTACTGTAGATTGCAGACCTGGACAGGCAAAAATTTTTTGATTTTTGGATTTTTAAAATCTGATAGACATGGTAGAGAATGGGAAACGATTAAATTCAGGGTCGATGTCAATTCGTGATAGCCAAAATATTTGATTGAGTTTAGTCGGTAATTCCAAGGCTTGTCCCCCCCCCCCCTTTTTCCTTTCTATTTTTTTCGATTTTTTAAACATTTTATGGCAAATTATATATCATTCGAAAGAGCTCTTCGAGCTGAGTCGAACGGTACTAGATTCATCGAAATCCGACTTAAATAAACATAGTTATGAGCATTTGTTTTAATCCCTTTCAGCATCACAAAAAGCACGTCCATCGAGGATTTAGCTTCATAAATCTGTTCAGATTCGCCAAATCTAACCGATCATAGTATCATTCTACTCAGCTCGAACAGCTCTTTCGAATGATATATTGTAAATTATATGTCAAGCAAAAAAGCTCAAAATGGTCAGGGGAATAGGGAAAAAAGGGGGGGGGACCAGCCTTGGTATTACCGTTTAGTCTAATGGCTTTGAGAAGGAAGTCCAGTCTTTATTATAAGATTAAGAGGGATATTGGGGACTGAAATTTGCTGACTAAAATTAGGTATACCGAGGAACTCGATTCAATGAGAATGGTTACTGTAAATAAAAAAGGAAAATATTTTTCTAAAATATCTTCTAGAATCACTTAAAATATTTTAGAGTTTGGACTTGGAACAATTATTAGGACTCCAACAAAATTCAAATGACGGGGCAGCAATAAATGAAGGAGAAATTTCTCCGTCTAATAAAATTCTCGACGGTTTGGATAATAATGAAATGGATGAAATGGATTTTGAAGTTGAAGAGGAAGAAGAGCCAATTAAAGCTGCAAGAAGTGAAAAAGTTCAAGAGAATTTTGAAAGAGCTGTTGTTGAATTTTTGTTGGTTAGTTTTTAATGTCTTGGACATTTTGTAATATTTGAGGGGACCTGACGTTTTGTCCTTTTCTTTAAATGGGGCATTTTGTCATTTTTCAGTAAATGGGGCATTTTGTCTTTACAGATTGCTGGTTTGGGTATACTTCTACTTAATCCCGACTAGTTGAGTTGCAACCCCCATAATCTATCTCCTGTCAAGAATTTTGATTTTTTGCTAGTGGATTTAATTCTCTATCCATAAATACCAAGAACACTAAAAATTATCCACCTCCTCTCAAGTTATAAAGCCGGGAAACAGTTGAACTGCTCCATGCCACTTTAACTTAAATATTTTTTTTCATCAACAGGAAAATGCTCTCTCATTCACCAAAGTGCTTATGCAGTCTCCAGCATTTGGAGAAGTTTTACGTCTTTTCTCTTCTTCCCCAACATTTTCTACAAATTTATTTCGTCCAATTATTCCTTCCCCAGAACCGTTATTAACTCGACTTGTTCCAAAAATGTTTATAGAAACTTTGGATGAAAGGAAAGCACTTTTTGAAGAAGATTTTTTTGTTTTAGTTTTGAGAAGAACAAAAATTGAAAATGCTCCAAAAGGAAATACTTGTATTTTAAGGTAGATTTATTTGATAAAAGGGGGGTTGTGTCTAATTGGTCAGACAAAGTCTCCTCATTTTTGTTAAGAACAAGAACTATTTCTCTCTTGCATTTTTATTTTTTAAAGTCCCTGTTCTCAGTTCTTTCTTTTGTTATTTTCTTCTAAATACTTTTAATAGATTTTCCCATTAAAAATAAAATTTTCAGAATTTCTGCTGTCAAATTAAGCGAAAGTTTTGGTCTTTGTTCTCGTTGTTTGGGTGTTTTTGCCTATCGAGGAGGTCTTCGTCGTTTAAGAGATGCTCTTAGAAAGTGTTTTGAAGAAGGGAGTGTCCAATTAAAATTGTGGCAAGTTTCTGCAGTTGTTCATGATGGATCGTCTGAATTCGAAGAACTTTGTGAACAATTGGATATTCCTGGGCAAGTTTATTTAATTAAATATTCAGAACTTAAATTGTCGTGTCCGTTGGCTTTATGGCTTAGTTGGTTAATGCCCTGACTTTAATATGAACAGTCGTGGGTTCTAATCCTTTTGACTTAGTTTACGTTGATAAATTGATCAAAAGTGTTTTCTTATTATTTTATTTAATTTTTTGGAGAAATTTTATTTTTCAGCATTCTCTCAGCTCCTTTAATGCTACGAAGTATATTTAATGAATTGGATAAATTACAATTTTCTCCGGGATGTGTACGTCGAGTAAAGAACAGATTTGAACAAACTATTGGAAATGTAAGTTTGAATGAAAAACTTTTCTTTCTTCCTTTTCCTTGAAGATTTATTTGGGATTTTGAACGGTTATATAGTCCCCATACAAGATATGATCTAACTCCTACACTAACGGCGTAACCATTGGCTCCAGAAGTCCCCCCTGACTACTCCCTTGTCCTACAGTTATTTTGGACTCTAGATTAGATTTATTAACTAGAATAAGGCCTAACTGGCCTAGTTATTTCTCCTCCAGCCAAAGCAAAAGGACAAAGACTGCTGGGAACGAACTACGTTTTCAATTGACCGGTGTTTTCCACGCCACCTTCTATTCCTTAGCCTAAGGCTTTACACAAGACCCGGACTAAACTTGCTTGCCATCCTTACATTTTCACAAAAATTTACAAAAAAAATTCTTTTTTAAGGCATTGGATGGCTTGCATTTTTCAGCATTTTCAATAACAGTTCCAATACTAATAGAAAGAACAAATAATTTTTGTAATTTAAATAATATTGAGCAAGAGGAAAAAACAAAAGAATTTATAGAAGAACAACGTTTAATTGAGAAATTTAAATTGCTTTGGAATTTTCAAAGGGAAAAACTTTTGAAAGAAAAAACAGCAAAAATGTCAATATTTTTAAATCCAAATAATTGCCATAATTTAATTAAAGGAGGGCCTTTTAATTTTGAAGAATGGAAAAAAGTTGAGACGTTAATTATTGAGGAAATATGCCAAGCTTGTTTGCCTTTGAAAAATAATAATGAAGGAGGAAATGGAAATAATTTGAATGAAAAATGTGGTGAAAATGAGGAGGGGGAATTTAAACAAAGAATTGAAATTGAGGTAGTTTTTTGAAAGGGGGTTTTAAAAAATTGAAAAAATGTCGTGAGAATAGCCATTAGAATAGCCATTAATTCTAATGGCTATATGAATTAGAATTAATCACACTCCCCAGCCGCTCCTGATTCGGAAACGGCAATTTTAAAATTAAAAAGTAGGGTGTCTGTTTCTTAGAAAATCTTTAGATATCCGTAAATGAATTGGAGAATCGAATCGGTTTTGAGCTAACAACCTTACCAAAAAGGAATTTAAATATTTTGGACAAGTAAAGAAATGACAGGAACAGTGACCTAACTTTGCCTTTTGGGGGTTTTTAAGGTTATAGCCAATATTCGAGTGTTTTGGGATATTGGTGAAGAATTGGGGACCTATTTTGGGATATCCATGTATTATTTCTATGATTGTTCCATTGGAAGTTAATTAAATGACATATTAGAGGAGTAAGATACCGGACATCTCGAACAAACATTTAAGTTATCGAGATCTCTGGGCTTTTCGTGGTATCAGTCTGTGTGACATCCCCCAGCCGCTTTCTAGATTATTTTAAAATTTATCTCAAAGTTAAAAAAAAAATTATTTTTTTAAAGGCAGAAGTAAATAGTTACGTAGAGGCATCATTAAATGAATTACGTAAAAAAGAAGAAGTAGATAATCAACAACAACAACAATCATTAAGTGAATTATTGTTGTGGTGGAGAACAAATATAGAAAGATTTCCACGTGTCGGGCATTTAGCCAGGCAATTTTGTGCAATCCCTTTGTGCGTTGAAAATGGGGAAATAAATATATTTAAAGAATTAAATAAAAATAATAATGAATTAAAAAATGCAAATTATGCAACAGAATTGTTAAATACAGATTTGGCTGGAGAAAGAGATGATTATTCTGCTGATATGTTAATTGTTAGTCAATTGTTGACTGTTAGAATTGCTGTTATTGAAAAGAATAATAATGGTTGTGGAGGAAAATAAATTTTAAAAAAATTATAAAATGATAAGAATGTTAAATTATTTATTTATTTGAATAATATTTTTTGTAAATAAAATTTTTGAAAAAATTTTAAAATTTTTCTTAAAGAAATTGGAAGGCTGCCACTCTTTGTGACGAATTTAAATATTTTCCCTTTCTGACCATTTTGTCCGTCTTTGCAGTGTAGAGATCTCGTTATTTTTCAGCGTGTGGGCATTTTTTCGCTCTCTGAAAGAAAACTAAAGAGAACCCATTAAAGCAGAGAAATGATAATGTTTAAAATAATGATAATGTATAAATATTTGATGTTCTCACTCTCTCTTCTCTAAAATTTCGTTTATTTTATGCAGCGTCTGAAATTTATAATTGTTTTTTGGTTGTATATTTTGCTTTTGATGCTATCGTCGGTTTAATTACCCAAGTTTGAGGTACTAATTGTAACCTGCCCTTTAATGTGGCGACTTGGACAAATTTTGGAATTGCTTTGCCTTTTGGCGGGGCTTAAATTGTGAGGATGATGTATATCTGTTGGAGGTATTAGGCTATGAAAAGCTAAATTTTATAAATTCGATTGGTATGTTGTGATTCGAATTTTGTCATACCTCGATAATAATCAAGGAATTAAATTGTTAAGGTTGTTGGTATTCTAGAAAATGTTAAATACTGATAAATTATTCTAGAAAATTAAATAAAGTGAAGGGAAAGTATGTAACCCCGCTTAATACTTTGCTAACTTTAAATAAATAAAAAAATCCTTTTCAAATTATTTCCTGAAAACATCTCATTTTACTAAACAAGTCAATTTATCTCTAGTTAATCTCTAAGTATTTCACAAACAATTACAAAATTGCCAATTGAAGGCATTAAAAGTTTTAATTTGTTTGTCGATAAATCAATCTTTTAAAATTTTTTTTCATTCCTATCCCTTTTAAATTTTGCTTTTCTTAACTTGATCTAAAGGGACACGCCCAAGTAGGCGCGCGGCCATAACGGCGCAAAGCCATAATTTGCTGGAAACTTCCCGGCCCTTATCATTCTTGGTACTAAACTCTTTAGCTCGATGAGAGGAATCGTTTAATACTAAATTTGTTAAGCTTCGTTAATCTTGAAGCAAGTTATCGCTTTGCGCCGTTATGGCCGAGCGCCTACTTGGGCTGTACCCGTTCTAAATGCTGTAATTGTATTTCCTCTAATAGATTTAATTACTTTTTGAATTCTTTGGGTAGGTGAAGATGAATAGGTGGATTATTTGAAGTATTTCCAACGTTTCTTCAATCAGAAACGTTGAATGGAATTCAGGAATGAAAACTCGAGGGTCGTGACAATTTTAAATATTTTCCCTTTCTGACCATTTTGTCCGTCTTTGCAATGTAGAGATCTCGTTATTTTTCAGCGCTTGGGCATTTTTTCGCTTCTTGAAAGAGAACTAAAGAGAACCCATTAAAGCAGAGAAATGAAAATGTTTAAAGGAGTGTATAAATATTTGGTGTTCTTTTACACTTTTCTTTAAAATTTCTTTTATTTTATGCAGCGTCTAAAATTTATTTTTGTTTTTTGTTTGTATGTTTTGCTTTTGCTGTACTCGTCGGTTTAATTACCCAAGTTTGAGGTACTAATTGTAACCTGCCCTTTCGAGTGGCGGCTTGGTCAAATTTTGGAATTGCTTTGCCTTATGGCGAGGTTTAAAAGAAACTACATTTTTGTGATTTTAAGCATCTAGTGAAGAATTGGATTAAATTGTAAAAAAAGTTTTATACAATAAGAAAATTTTTTCCTTTTTTCTCAAAACTTTCTTTACAAATTATTTTTTCTTTCCTTTCCTTTGATCAATTTTCTTTTTGGATAAAAATAAAATATTTTTAAAGAAAAAAGAGATGAGTGTTTTTATTGTTACTGTTCAAACAAATATTTTATTTATATTTTTGTGTCCAGTCAACCATCACGGCTACTCCTCTAGTATAAGAAAAATAAATTCTCCTTTACCCTAAAAATATAAGGGAAAAGAGAGAAATTGTCCGAAAAACGTGCGCATTACTTGGCCATTTTTATTGATGAAATTTTTAAAAATTAAATGATTTTTAACACATCTATTAATGATTTGTCTGCCTTGGAATTTGAAGAAAATTCTTGTTTATCCATTCAATCACAATTTGAAGATAATGAACAGGTAAACAAGTAAAAAGTTTTAAAGATTATACTCTTGTGTTATATGGCCTTTCCCTGTTTTTCTCCTTTCCCGGATTTGATCAGCTATAATTTTTATGCTTGGTCCAATCCGAATCTTATATCATTTGAAAGCTCTCGATAAGCGCTATCTTTTTCCCAACTGGATGGATCATGTCTGATCACATGTTACAAGTTGATAAATGCAAGAAATCGTTGTCTTTCACCAATCAAACTTGATCCATCTAGTTGGGAAAAATAGTGCTCATCGAAGACTATTGGACCAAGCATAAAAAAGTTATAACCAACAAAATTAGAAAAAAGGAGAAGAAAAGCAAAAGAGCACCAAATAAAATTTTTTTCTAAGAATTTCCAAACAATTCTTTGGTGGACAAATGCTGTTTGTTTACCCATAATTGCTGTAATTGGACTTTTTTGTAATGGACTAAATATTTTAGTTTTGGTTAGTACTGAATTGGCGAGAAGGATGCCCTCCTGGTATATTTTGAAAGTTCTTAGTTTTGATCGTTTTTACGTTGATCTTTTAGGTTTGGGTATTTTTTCAATTGTCTTCCTTCAGTCCCGACCGAGTCTTTTTCGAGCCATATTCGATGCCCGACTCGATCTTTCGGACCGGGCCCCCAACCCTATTCCTCTCCCCTACAATCCCAAAAATTCCTTTTTTAATTTCTTTCAACTTTTCTCCCCTCAGGCATTTTTTGTTAGCCTTGGCTTTATTCGACTCTGCTTTTTTAATTTTTGCTGTTCTAGAGCTTTCTTTACCAATACCTTTAGATGGCCAACATTTACTTATTTCTGTACATACTCGTTTTGTTTTATTTATTAGAATGTTTGCTTCTGCTTTTTATAAAGCTTCAATTTTGTAAATTGAAAAAAAAATAATTTTTTAAAATAATTTTCTTTAAAAACAAGAATTGTTGTTGCTTTTAATGTTGAACGTTATTTGTATGTTTGTAGACCCCTTTGGGTTTATAGAAGTGGAATTTTGGAAAAAAGAGCTTGTTGTGTTGTAGTTATGGCTTTGGTTATTGGTTTACTGTAAGGGGTTTGAAGTAAAGGGGGTTTTTAGAATGGAGGGTAAAACAAGGGAACTGGGAATGCCCAAGTTGGAATAGAGCCCAAACCGTACTGTACTAAGGCCGTATTCTTCGATATTTATCGACATTCCATATCGGTAGATTTTTAAAATGGGAGGTAAAACGAGGGAATGTCTGGGATATTTGAAAGGTTTGGGGGGAAGGGAAGGGGAATATATCGGATATAGAAAGCAGATTGGAACAAAAGAAGTAGAATTCTAATTATTTTTAGATGTAGTATTCAATGGCCATTAGCGTGGCGTGTAGTCGAATTAGAATGTAATGAGCCTTGTGAAAAAGAGGAAATTGAAAATAATTGTTTTAATGTCAACAAAACACAAGTATTAAAATACTCAATTGTTGTAGTTAAAGAATCTTTGATATTACAGGTAAATTAATTTTTACATTTGTATCTCAATTTTACAGACAAATTTTTACTCAATATATAAAAATTCAAATTTGTAATTATCCATTTTGTCAATGTCTGCTTCCGTCTAAACAGTTCTTAGTATTTGTTAATTTTTGGGCCGGGGGGTTATGTACAGACCCCCTAAATTACTTTAAACTTTTATGGTAATTTGGCATTTTTTTACTGTAGTTGTACCTCAATATACCGAAAAGTTATACGATATGAATATTTTTTCCCAATATGGATACACTTTTAGATATTTCATCTCTAGAGTCTCTGAAAAATTGAGATCCAACTTACATTAAAATTCTTCAAGAAATATTATCGTTTAATGGATTGGTTTTCACTTTTTATATTTAATTTATTTCCAATTTTATTACTTGCCTATTTAAATATTCAATTAATGCAAACTCTGAGGCATATTGTTAGAAGAGATTCTTCTGTTTCTGCAAACTTTTTACCGCAAAATTGTGAAGAAAATAATGAACAAATTGTTTGAAAAAATTAAAAAAAAATTAAATTTTTTAATTTAAAGAGAGTTTTGCCTGTAGAAAATAAAGAAGAAAATCAACAGAATAATTGTAGTAATTCAAATGCTAATGCAATGCTTTTTGCTGTAGTTTTGCTTTTGTTTGTTTGTATAGGGCCACAGGCTGCTGCCAGATTACTTTATGAATGGCATGGAATTTATCATTTAAATTCTGTTTTGTATACCTGCATTACTCAACAGGTCAAATTGAAAAGAAAGGGGGGAAATTGGGGGAGAAGTAAGGTTTGGTTAAAACTAGAGTGCCGCACTGGACGGGATTCTGTACAAGATTTTATGCGATCCCATGTTGAAATTACGAGTTTCAAGTGCCAAGATAGAATATCCTTATTTGACTCAATCGACGAGACCTTAATTTCAACCATCAACTTTTAGCCTCACCAAAAGGCAAAGCAATTCCAAAATTTGTCCAAGTCGCCACTCGAAAGGGCAGTTTACAATTAGTACCTCAAACTTGGGTAATTAAACCGACGACTGCAGCAAAAGCAAAACATAGAAACAAAAAACAATGATAAATTTCAGACGATGCATAAAATAAAAGAAATTTTAAAGAAAAGAGTGTAAGAACACAAAATATTTATACACTCCTTTAAACATTATCATTTCTCTGCTTTAATGGGTTCTCTTTACTTCTCTTTCAAGAAGCGAAAAAATGCCCAAGCGCTGAAAAATAACGAGATCTCTACAACTGCACAGTCAGACAAAATGGTCAGAAAGGGAAAATATTAAAAATTGTCGAACCAAGTACACATGATTGTTTTAATGTCATTGTTGCAGTCTTATGTGAAAATCACAGAATCCCGGTAAATTTAAGAACGGGATTTACGGTAGTTTGAAACAAGTCCATCCCATTACTTTATCCTTTGCCGCACTATAGTTTAGTTTTCAAAGAGCTAGTTCAAACGTTCATAAAGTAGTCCAAAAAATACTTAGAGGTCTAAAATTTTGTTGGAACATCTTTAATAGCAGACCTGCTCACGGATACGGATAATATCCGGATACCCGCGGATATCCGCGGATACGGATGGATATGGATAGTGTTTTCTAAAAAATTGGACGGATACGGATGGATACGGATACAATGCTTCAAATCCGCGGATATCCATCTCAAAATTCCAGCCTGCGGTGCAATGAAAGTGAATTTTTTTCGCTTTCGGCCTTTCAAAATTTTTAAAATTTTCGCCTGCGGCGCTAAAAAAGAAAGAAATCTAGCTTCTAAATCATTGAAATTCTCAAATTTTCGCCTGCGGCGCTACAATGAAGAACTCGTTTCTTGCCTTCCAGCTTAAAAATTTCCATCTACGACGCTCCAATGTGCTTACCCACTTAAGGTACGAAGTACAAGTTCAGGCCAAATTCAGTGGTGAGTACGAGCAAAATTAGCTCGTTCTCTTTTAGCTGAGCAAACGAAGCTTTTCAGAGGGGTATGAGGAATTCCCCCACCCAATCCCGAATTGGGAATAAGGAAAAATTTTCCGAGGGGATTGGAAAAAAGTGGATTTTTTGGCCTACGCCCTTCTAGAATTCTCAAAATTTTCGCCTGCGGCGCTGAAAATGAAAAATTTTTTGCTTCGTTGTTTCCCAAAATTCTCAAAATTTTCGCCTGCGGCGCTAAAATTAAAATCTCAGTTAACCGAAATTTTTATTTCGGTCCGAAACCGGGAATTTAACTTTTCAAAAATTCTCAAAAATTTTCAAAATTTTTTTGTCGGTATAATTTCTGATAAGCAGCGTTGGGTCGGAATTCCTATCTCTGCCTTCCGATTTTCGAACCTCCAATGTTCATAAGCAAGTTACTTTTGCTGCATCCAATTATTACCTCATTGTCTAACCATTACTCGAATTTAAATAAATTTGACCATTTTGAAAATTCTAACCAGGCTGACCATTTTGAGAAAAAACGGATATATCCGCGGATATCCGCGGATGGATATGCCTAAAAAGTTGGACGGATACAAACGGATACGGATATGGACCTCACGGATATATCCGGATACGGATAGCAAAATCCGTATCCATGAGCAGGTCTGTTTAATAGTATTAACTAACATATCTAAAAATTTCAGAATTTTTATTTCATTATTTCTAAAGTTTAAATCAAAAAACTAAGCAAAAATTGACATTATTCAAAAATTGTGATTTTTCTGAAATAAAAAATCAGAAATTATTTTATAAGCAATTTAATTTATTTCAAGCTACTCCCCCTTGTCCTAAAAGTTAAAACAACCCCAATCAAACCACGTCTACACACTTCCTATCATTCTAAAAAATTTCTTTTTTTAGTTAGTGTTTCTAAATGCTTCATTAAATTTTTGTCTTTATTGTTTGGTCTCTCGCCGTTATCGTTTAATGCTTAAAGAAACAATAAATCGTTTGCTTCATTGTAATTTTAAAATAATTATTAAAAGTGAAGGTCGTTGTTTACAAAAGACAAAAGATTCCAACGAAAATAAAAAATTTCAATTAATTTTACAAAATAATACAAATTCAAATAGTAATGAACAAATATCTTATCCTTTAATGCAAATGAATAAATTTAATAATTAAAAGTTAAAGGCGACATTTGATCCCAAAAATTTTTTTTGGAAATTTTCTGTTTCATTCCTCGTTTCCTTCCTGTCTCGTGAAATGGGTATTCTCTCATCTTTCTCAATTTCACTATTTCCCTAATCATTTATTGAAGGATTGAAATAGGCAGGAGAGAAGGAAAAGGAATGATATTGAAAATTATCAATTTTTAAAATTTTTGATATGTGATAAATTGATATAAAATATATATTTCTCTCTAAAATAAAAATGAAAAATGCTTATTAAAAGAATATTTAGATGTAAGATAAGAAAGTATTCACATAAGAAAAGAAATTGGAAAATTAGCCACATTTATTTTAAAAGAATTTTTGAGAAGAATTTGTGGATTGAAAGAAGTTAAAGCAACTTCTTTCCCGATGTTGGAACAAAAGGCTTTTCCTAATTTTGGGAAAGCGTTCCCCGTAAAACACAGTTGGGGTTGCTTTTCGATATCATATAGGGATTAATATAAATGTGTAGATATACAGGGGTGACCCTTTTTTTATATGTAAATAAATTCAAATAAAAATTTTAGTTTAAGCTTTTATAAGAAAAAATCAAAAATCGAGCCTATTTTATTCAACGAAGGAAATTGAAAACGCAAAAATGAATAGGAGAATGGGGCAATTCCCGGTTCTTACTCGGGCCAAAGAAGGTTATATGCATTGATTGTGAATTTATTACAGATGCCCCCTCCTCCCTCGAAAAATATTCAAATTACTAATAATAATTAAGGTGAAGGGAGAGTGGGGATTGGTGTGCTGGAACCAGAATTCTTTATGAACCATACCCGCCCGAGAGAATTCTTGGAAATATTGACAATAAATTAAAAGACAGTTTTCTAGTAGCAGAGTTGTTCTGTTCAAATTATAAAAATGTTTTGGGGATCGAATATAATCGCGATGTATCTGTGCACATGTGGCCAGTTAATTTCATTTTAAAAAACTTTAAAAAAAGATTGTTTTTTAGTCTGAACGCAAAAAAGGTGGATTTAGTGGAGGCTGTGCTCTAGCCTTGTCAATTATCTCAACATGTAAAAACAAAGGACTCAAAAGTGGTATCATTTTTAAATTTTATAAAATAGGAGAATCTAATAAAAAACGAAAAATCTAAAAATGTGTTTTGAATTTTCTTAGAATTGATTTATGAAGTTGGGGTTTTAAACAAAACTCATACTTTTGATTTCAGGATTTGCAATTTTGGGAGAATCTATTTTCTACATATTAGATTCTCCTATTTTATAAAATTTAAAAATGATACCACTTTTGAGTCCTTTGTTTTTACATGTTGAGATAATTGACAAGGCTAGAGCACAGCCTCCACTAAATCCACCTTTTTTGCGTTCAGACTAAAAAACAATCTTTTTTTAAAGTTTTTTAAAATGAAATTAACTGGCCACATGTGCACAGATACATCGCGATTATATTCGATCCCCAAAACATTTTTATAATTTGAACAGAACAACTCTGCTACTAGAAAACTGTCTTTTAATTTATTGTCAATATTTCCAAGAATTCTCTCGGGCGGGTATGGTTCATAAAGAATTCTGGTTCCAGCACACCAATCCCCACTCTCCCTTCACCTTAATTATTATTAGTAATTTGAATATTTTTCGAGGGAGGAGGGGGCATCTGTAATAAATTCACAATCAATGCATATAACCTTCTTTGGCCCGAGTAAGAACCGGGAATTGCCCCATTCTCCTATTCATTTTTGCGTTTTCAATTTCCTTCGTCGAATTAAAATAGGCTCGATTTTTGATTTTTTCTTATAAAAGCTTAAACTAAAATTTTTAGTTGAATGTATTTAAGGTCTTCTATAGGGCATGAAAAACTGAATGATCTTTAGTGAAGGATTTCTGAAATATATGAAACACGAAACAAAGGGAAACCCCCAAAAAACAGAGGTCTTCTATCGATTTAAGTTTTTCCCCAAAAAATTTCCCAAAAATTCCTTTAAAAAACCTTTTCCAAAAAATTTAAAATCAAAATTTTCAATCCAAATCCAATAAAACAGTTGTTTGTGTTGTTGTTGTAGCTGCACCAGATATTTGTGTATTTCCATTTATAGATAAACTTCTTCCATTATTAATTGTTGTTGTTGGTGTTTCTGTTTCGTCAATTCTACTTTCTTTAACTGAACGAAGTGAAGAAGTTCTACTTCTGTGTGGAGATGTTGAATTAGTTCTTCGTCGAATATATTGATCAAATAAATTGTTTCTGTGTGGAGATACCCAAAATGTTGAAAATAATGAAAGTAAAAATAATTCACAAATTATAGCAAAATTACAAATAACTGGAGAAGAAAAAAAGATATTTTAAAAATTGAAATAAATTATTTTTGAATTAGAATAGTTTTATTGGGTAATTTAAAAAAAGGAAAGTTTCTCCTACGAAGTTAAACATTATTTAAAATGAAGCCGTAAAACTATTTTCACAGGGTAAATTTGGGTAAAAATCTATTTTCATTTTTTTTTGAAATTCAAAAAATCCTGCTCCTTAAAAGATTTTTCCATACTCCCATTCTCTATGCCCAGTCTTCATCTAGTATGACATATGACAACCCCGAAAGAGATCATCTTCAACTTAAATAATTTTTGTTATTTAAATAAATTTCCCAAAACTATTTAACAAAATAAAAAAAACAAACATCTAGCATTTTCTTGTGGAGAAAGAACAACACCACAACGAATAACACCAAACCGAAGTAAAATGTTTTGAAAAATAAAAGGTTGTTGAGCAGTAAAAAGAAAAAGTCCCAAATCAACAACTCTGAAAATACCTCCAAAACCATAACAAGAAAGTTCTTCCTAAAAAAGAAAAATAATAATTTAAAAAATATATTTAAAAAATACAGAAGTAAGTCGTGCCAATGTATGAACTCCAAAAATGGCAAGAAGTAAAGAAGCAAATGTAGCGAGATCAAAAAATTGGAGCCAACTTTAAATTAAATAAATTTTAGAAGATAATTTTTAACTAGAAAATTGTTCAAACGGTTTAAATTTAAAAATCTTTAACATAAAATCCTAGTGTTTAAAAGGAAACATTAATTACCCATGAAAATGATCGAACTATGGGTGCCCCTCTTATTGAAAAGGGTGACAAAAATGAAAAACGAGGAATCGAATAAGAACAGGAGTAAAGAGGGAACGGTAAGGTGAGGAGGTCAGCAACGAGAACGTAGAGTAAAAGTATTTAAATTTATAATCTTCAAATAAAAAAATATACTTGTAAGCATTCTCTCTAGCTTCAGCAACAACCACAACTTGTCCAAAAACAATAAAAACCCTAACTATAGGTGCTTGTAAAACTATCCATTCAAGTTTAGTTAAATTCACACTTAAGATAAAATTTTAAACAAAAAAATTAACAAAAAAACAAACATTGAAGGTCTAGCTTTAGGTAAACACCACAAAAAACAGCAAAAAGGAGGGCTTCTAAAGTCAATAACCTTTCCCTTTTCAGTCAAAGAATTGGATAAAGCAGCTCTTCCACCAGCCAAATGACGCATTAAGGAGACTAGAACAAAGAGGCAAAGAAGAAAATAAAGAAGACCAAAAGATGAGACTAGCAAAGCTGTCCGGGGACAAAACATCCCAACCATACAACAACAGGAACAGACCTTAAATAAAAAATTTAGAAAAAAATAAATTTTCAGGGTTTGTATTTCAATAACAATGTAGGTTATCTTTATCATGGAAAATGATACCCCATAAAGACCATTTCATATGTAAAAATAAGATTCCCATTTTCCGCACCCAAAAATATTATTTAAAAAATAACCGGAAATAGCGAAATTAGTAAATATAGTTTGTTTCTTCTTTGTTCTGACGACACATAATTAAAAATATACCACCAATGTATACTTGCCAAAAATAAAATTGCAAAAATTAAGCCACTTCCAACCGAAAGAAAAACAATTTGAAACCCTTCCAAATCTAAAAAAATTTTAAATTTTTCAATAAAATTTAAAAATAAACTTGAAATAAATTCTCCAGCTGAAGGCGTGTCATTAAAATTTATAGAATGATTTTTACAAGATCCATCAATTTTTTGTGGAAGAATTAAAGTTACAATCCAATTAAATGCATGAGCAATAAATGTCCAAAAATTGGAAGAATCAGAAGTCATTCTTGAATAAAAATTTTTTCGAAGCAGCACCTAAAATAGTTTTAGAAAACTAAAAAATGAGTCAATAAAATAATTATTTCATGATAGACACACATCACTATATAAAACGTTAAATTTAAAATAAATTGGGCTAAATTATACCCATATAAAAGAGAAATAAAATTTAAACAAAAATAACAAAATATAAAATCCTTAATAACAATAAATAAACAAAAATGGGAAATTTTTTAATTAAAATTGTAAGAAAGATCAATTTTTTAATTCAAAAATTTTTTTCTCTTGATTTTCTTTCCAACACATAAAAATTGCATGATTCCTCTCAATTCTACTTTTCATTTCTTTTATTGCATCTTTATCATTCATTTGAGGTTTTCCAGGTGCAGGATTAATACAATATACCCAATCACAACAACAAAAAAATACTTGGTTTTGTTTCCTAGATTCTTCAATTTTCCCTTTCCACCATTCTGGGCCATAATCAATTGTTAATTCGTCGCCTGGGATGATATCACGACTGTTCAAAAAATTTTTTTTCAATTTCAAAAAAATTTAAAAATAAAAAACCTCGCAAAAAATCCCAAAGAAATTCTAGATTTGTCTCTATGATGACTATAATAGCGAAAAGGGTGCAAATTTTCAAAGCAAGAATGGTTAAGAAAACGTGTTATATTGCCATAAACGTGAGGATCGACATCTTAAAAATATCTTTTTAATTAGAAAAAAATTTATACTTTCCCCAAGAAGAAATTCTTTTAAAAATAACATGAGTGAATGTTGCCCTTATAAGTTTGAAAACTAAATTTCAGATTTTCAAGGATAAAGTTCTTAGGGCTTGACAGTCCTTTCAGTATTCAAAAGAAAAATAAAACCCAAGAAAGCTTATAGCCCAAATTAAAATTTTTTTACAAATATTAGCAGATTTATTAATATCCAGAAGCGGCAAATCATAAGCATAATCAATCGGTCTGTGAGCCATACTATTATGATGAACAATTTCACCAACAAATTCTGCTATAAATGTACCTGAAAATAATGAAATTTAAATTTTTAAAATTTATATAAAGAAAACCAGCTTCAATTAACTGTCTAGAACGAACAGCCCACCCAGCCAAAGGCGTTTTAAAGACTTCAACCTCCAAATTAAACTTTTCAGGTGTTAAACGCCAATGACATTTTCCTTTGCAACCAAGACAAGTATTTTTATCACATTCATAAATTATGTTCTCATAAAAATTTGGCACGCCATTTGTGAGATCAATTTTATGATCCTGAAATTTTTTAGAGAAAAGTCCGAAATACGAGGAAATTAGAGCCCGAAATTTTTTACTGACCCATACTCGGCAAGGAATACCGAAAAAACAGTCAATAGTGCAGCACCTTCGGCTATAGAGGAATTAAATCAAAACCTCAAACTACTCAACGGAAACAGAATAAATTTAATAAAAATGCTCCCAATTTTTAAGTTAAAATTAAGTAAATTACATAAATTCTTGCTGTACTGTTGTCTATACAAGCACAACTCCCAGGAAGACAAACATCAATACAATCACAACCATTCTAAAGAATTAAAAATTGAAAGGATTTCTCAGTTTAAAAAATTAACCAAATTTTTCTGCACAAAATCTTCTCTCTCAACATTCTCTGCGACATAAAGAAATCTTTCTTTAAAATTAGAGTTGTCGACAACATTCACAACTGGAATTTTACAACTTGCACTTCCATTTGATAAATCCTCTTTTACAACTAAAATTGGTCAATTATTAAAGGGATTATGAAAATAAACAAAACTAACTCATAAGTTTTATTTGAAGTAAATTTGATTAATATATAAGATGTTTTTGATAAAATAAATTGATAAAAAAATTAGTAGAAATTTTGCTGAAAGATTAAAAAGATAAACAATCAATCAAAAAATTATTAATTTGACCTAAATGACATCTAGGTGTTTTGTCATTTAGGTCAAATTAATAATTGATGTTTTGAAATATTTAAAAGATTTATTCAAAGTCAATTTCTTACAAAATATAAATGTCAAATTGCTAAAAAATGAAAATTTTCTAAAAACCGAAGAAAAATTTTGATAGTTTCTTTGTTTAAACTTTCTTTAAAATTTTGTGTTTTACATGCTTCATATTTTGTCTTAACTTGTTAATAATCTCATTTAAGGATTTTAAGCAATATTTATTACTGCCTTAATCTGCATTAAAATGAGCAGAGTTTACATTGGCAATCTTTCTTCTCGTGCTGACGAACGTGATATCGAAGATTTCTTTAGAGGATTTGGAAGAATTCGTGCTGTTATGCTTAAAAATGGCTTTGGTTTTGTGGTATTTTATAATTTTATTTATCTCATCTCTAATCAAAATTAAGGATTTTGATGATTCTCGGGATGCTGAGGATGCTGTTTACGAACAAAACGGTCGTGAACTTTGTGGAGAACGTGTCGTTGTTGAAATTTCTCGTCGAGAACGTAATTTTTTGTTACTTAGATTTTGTTATCCTTATATTTAAGGTCCTGGTGATAGTGGTGGTGATTATCACAGTAGTAGTGGTGGCGGATACCGAGGTAGCGGAGGTGGATACCGTGGTGGTGGAGGATATCGTGGTGGCGGAGGTTATCGCGGAGGGGGTGGATATCGTGGTGGTGGCTACAGAGGTGGAGGAGCGTAAGTGGAATTAGTTTCTTTTCAATTGGTTTATTCGCTTCAATTTGATTTAGTTTACATCGTTTCAGCGCTCGCTATGGTCCACCTATCCAAACACGTTATCGGATGCTTGTGTACAATCTGTCTACTCGGTGCTCATGGCAGGTTCGACATTACTCTTTTAATTGTGGCCTCTCTATCTGTAGCTTTTCCCAACTTGTTATTTTTACTTATATTTTAGCCCCGGGTTCTAAGAGCACAAAAACTCTGATTTTTTCAGTTAAAGTCTCGGAAGATTAGGATGAGGAAAGAGATGTCAATATTGAGATATCTGATGAGATGCGCAATTTTTAACCAATTTCCCGCTAAATTATTACTGAGGGATCGCCCATCCCTCGCCTCTCACTGATGACAATTACTGAGGGTTTTCGCGCTTCCGGCTACTAATTTTGACTTAATGAAGTTGATAGTTAAGAAGAATGAATAAACGTCAAAGGTGAAGAGTGGCAATTTGAAAGTATTTTGTTTTAGTTTTGAGGGCGTTTGTTCTTCACCTTTATTTTGAGTTAAGCCATCGTTTTAGACTACTGGGGGGAATTCACGGTAATTCTTCGGTTCGTACCCCCCACTCCTTTTTCCTTCCTCAATGTGTTAAAAAATGGTCAGTCAATCTTTTGTTATAGAACTCGTCGAGATGAGTCGAATGACATCAAAATTGACAAAATCCGACTTGATTGGTCCGAGATACAGAACCCTGAAAATTGAACAACCACAGGGCAATTTTTTGAAATGAAAAAAATTTACACAAATGATAGCTCATTCGAAGGAGCTCGTCGAGCTCAGTCGAATGACGCCAAATTCAACGTGATTGGACCAGATTTGACATAGTTATGACATGAAGTAGACCTATCGGAGTCGGCGACTTTATGTCATAATTTTGTCAAATCTTGTCCAATCGATTTGATTTTGGCGTCATTCGACTCAGTTCGAAGAGCTCTTTCGAATGAGCTATAATATGTATAAACTCTCGAACCCATGGTTTTTCGCCCCTATGGTTTTTCAGTTTTCAGGGGTCTGTATCTGAGTCAAATCATGTCGGATTTTTTTGATTTTGGTGTCATTCGACGCAGCTCGACGGGTTCTATAACCTAAGACTGACTGACCATTTTTTAATACTTTTATGGAGGAAAAAAGAGTGGGGGGTACGAACCGAAGAATTACCGAATTCACCTCGATGATCTGATCAGAAAGGCGGGCTGATAGACCAAAAGAGAAATCAACCAGAATGTGCTCTCTTACCTCAAAATATTTCTGGGGATGTTCAGATGAAAGAAGAGAGGGTGATGAGGGAGCAATTTAGGCTGACAGAATAGATGACGGCACTTTGCTTGTCTCGGTCTGTTATTCATTTTTCTCTAAATTAATTCCCATCTGTGTTTTTCTTTTATATTGACAAATGGTTTTTGATAGAAAAAACATTTAGCTAAATTTCAATCTTTTTAAATTTAGGACCTTAAAGATCTAATGAGAAATGCTGGTGAGGTGACTTATGCAGATGCTCACAAGAAAACTCGAAATGAAGCGTATGTTTTTTTAAATCTTTCATTCAATTAAATTTTAAGAGTCATATGTTTTGCTTCGCATGAGGATCTTCGTCGTGCTCTCGATCGTTACCAAGGTTCGTTTGAGAGTAAAAGGGATAACATGTTTTTTAGCTAATGCATTTTTATAAGTTCATTCTCCATTCCCTTATACATGTATCAATTTTATTGGAATATTTTCATAGGTAAAGATATAAATGGTCGTCGTATAAAATTAGTCGACGATTCTGATGGCTATGGTGGTGGTGGCGGTGGTGGTGGGGGTCGTCGAAGGTAATATTAAATTTTAATTTTTCTATTTATTCTCAAAACTTCAGCCGTTCTCGCTCACGTAGCCGTTCTGCATATCGTTCACGTAGCCGATCTCCACCATCTCGTTCGGCTTCTCCAGGTTGATTTATTTTGTAAACTCGAAACTATAATTTTTTAAATATTTAGCTGAAAATGGACGTTCTCGATCACGCACTCGTTCACGTAGTCGTTCTCTTTCAAGTGCGTCAAAGAAGAGTGGCTCTCCTGATCCCCGTCTGTAAAACAATGACAAACATTTTTAAATGAATTGAGTCAAAAATTCTTTGGATGCATTCAAATATTTTGTAAAAGAGGCAAAGTATTTGAAAACTTATCTTTTTCTTTCTATTTTTAAAATTAAATTTTTTTTTTTTCTTTGAAGTATATTAAGGTTTTAAATACTTTTTTCATTTACATGCCTCTAATATTTGAATTTAGCATTCTTCCGTATTTTTCTGAAAAACTTGTTTGGTATTTTCATTTATTTGTTTCTTTTAAATTAAATTGAGCCGAGCATTTATTTTGTTTATTTCTTTTATTTTATTCGTTTACTAACGATTTTAATTTTTGTCAAACTTAATTTTTGCGATTATAAAATTTGCGGATCGAAAGTTTTGCGGATAAAGTTTTGCGGACTCATTTTATCCTAAATTTGTAATTTATGGAATGTTAAAATTTGACGAAACAATTAACCAAAAGCAGTTAAATCCTCAAGTTGGACGAATAATTCAATTGGATGCAAAAATTCTTGACGATGCATTAATTTCTGCATTTCGGGTGGCCTTGAGAGACGGACTAAGAGATGGAGAAATTTGTTTACCTTTTTCAAATTGGTTATCAAATTTTCTTGGAACACACAAGGATTCTTTGCTTAAATTATGCTATCATCTGATGCACGCATTCACAGGTTTTTAATGTATTTAATGTGGTGTTGGGCTCGGTCCTGTTATTTTCGTCTCCATCGCCCCCAATATTTTATGGGAATTACTGCACAAAAAATTTGTAAAATGTAACCATGTAACTCTTTCAGAAATTAGAATATTTTCCGTTTCACACCCACAAAACTATCCCATATTAAAATTTATTTTTATAATTTTAAATCATTAAGGACAAAGTCCAGGCCAACGTCTAATGGATATACGCTATGGTAATTTTACAAAATTCAAAGGATTGCTCAACTATACTTTCTGCATTTTATTACCAACAATTTTAAATTCTTTGTTTCGACTTTTGCCTTCATATCTTCGCCATAAAAGATTATTTATTAAAAGGATTATTGTTGCTTTTAAAATTTTTGATTTTTGTTACTTCCTTTATTTCCTCAAATTTGGTGGACCTTCGCATCCTATAGAGGTGTTGCTTCGACTTAAACCAGTTTATGACAAAACTCCAAGAATTGGTACGACTATTTTCTTTATAACAAATTACTGAAATAAAGCTAAAAAACCCTGACAGACTTCTATTAAATAGAGAACCCCTTTTGGTACTCACCATTTAAACAAAAATGGTTGTGGCTAACGATTATTTAAATCATTAGAATCTTTAATTGAATTTTTGGAAAATTGCCTTCATGCTTGATATTTTAAAATTTATTTAAAAATTTATTTTTTTCAGGTCAAATCAATTATGGAGCACTAAATCGCGAATTGTTTGGCCATTCATTTGCTTACATTTTAATTTTGCTTATACCTCTATGGACTCGTCTATTTAATTTTTTAAAGTCAACATTATTTAAAGAAGAGGATATTAAGAGTAATTCTGATGCCAAAGATCGGCTTGTCTGTACAAAATGTTTAAAAACCCCAATTTGTGCTATTAGAGCAAGAAAGAATAATTTATCTAGTCAATGGAGGATTTATTGTTTCTTTTGTTTTACAAGCATTCAAGGAATAGAGAGGAAAAATTGGGAAATTGAACAGCTAACAAGTGCTAATATGTGATCTCTGATGAAAAGAAGTATTTTTTAAAAATTTTACTTATTTTTTTTCACCATTGTTGCTTGTATAATTTTTTTAATAATTTAACAAATTTTTATTTATAATTTTTATAAATTTTATAAATTCAAATTTATATTTGTTTTTTATTTGTAATTATCCAAATTATTCTTATTTTAATCAAGAAACTTCATTTTCATTTTTTTTATTTTTAAATGGAAACACCTAGAAAAATTGCGCAAAATGTAAAAAACAAAACTCGAAAAATGGATTCAAATGAAATTATGCAAAGACGTCAGAAGAGATTGGCCAGTGCAGAATCATCTAACAATTTGCCCAAAATTAATTTGAATCTTTCAAAAGAGGAAATGTGTATGTTATTTGTTAATATTTTTTGGGTACTATCGCATTATACCCCCCCCCCCCCCCAAATCCGCAAATGTCTTAAAAATAGAGTTCATTAATGTCCTGTTAAATTAACTTTATAAACTAGAATTTAAATTTTATTTTTAGTAACTAGACTTAAAAATTTAATTGGACTAACTTGTACCACAAATACTGAGAAATTCCACCTTTTACGTAGAAGAGATGAATTTCTTTCTAAATTGGTCAATTTGGACTCTAAGCCAGGAAATAATAAATTTATCAAGGTTTTTCATCTTCTTTGGAAAAACTTTATCTCTTTTTTGCATTTAGGGAACATGTCAGGATATGTGTCCAGAAAAGGAACGTTATATGCGTGATGTAAAGAAAAGTCTACATTTTTATGAATGTGATTCTGAAGGACGAATTGTTCACGAAAAAATGGTCAAGGATTATAGTCGATCGGCAGCTGATCAGGTTAATGTTTAGAATATGGGTTCATGAAAAGATGGTCGTGAACCCAACGAATATAAAGACTACATCTCTCCCAATGATATTATTTTTTCTTTAGCGTGTATTGAAATTTTGAAGAATTAAAATTTTCTCTTTTTAAGTTGGGCATTTACTAAACGTTTTTTTTGTGATTGTGGTATAACTTTATTTAAGAAGATTATTTTACCCATTTTTCTCAAAGTATTCCTTCAACTTAAATTTTTTTAATTCTAGGATATGCCTTTACCACACGAACTTAGACCTCTAGAAGTTCTCCAATCAACGATGGATTATTTGATTTTTAACATTTCAAGTGAAATTCCGACAACAAAAATTGAATTAATACGTTGGTGTGATTTTTTATGGTCAAGAACTAGAGCTATTCGAAAAGTATTTTTTATTTTAAATTTTCTTTTAATTTTCCATTTCATTCAGGATATAACTCAACAAATGCTGCAAAGCGAAATGGCTGTTGATTTGGTCGAAAAATGTGCCCGTTTACATATCTTTTCTGCTTTCAAATTGATTTCTTTGGGTACAGAACATGTAAATCAAGAAATAAATTCTGGTAAATCTTTCTTTTATAGGGAAAAATCTTTAAAAAAATTTAACTTGGTTTTCTACGAGTTCTCTATTTTTTCTTTCTTTGAGCTTTTTTTAGATTCTGAATAATGTTGAAAGATTTACATTTTTTATGACTCCTATATCTTTTCTAAAATTCCTTGCTTACAATGGTGAAATTTTCTTTATTGAATGACTTAAATTCACAAAAAACATTTTTTACAATTACTTGGTGATTGAACTTTTTTTAAATGATTTTAGAAATGTCTTCTCTAAACGCTGCTAGTGATCATCCCGCTATGGCAATAGCAGCATATAATACATGTAGTCATACATTACGACAGATGTATGACGATTTGGCCAAAATGCAAAGATCTTGTCTTAATGAACCAGAATTTCGTTCTTATGATATTATTCTAAATTTGACTGATTTTAATGTTTACAGGTTTTTTTAATTTTTAAAATCTATTTTAATTAATTTTTTCTAGTCAAGTACTTTCTTATCGCCAATCTGTTAGAGAATCCAAAGAGGTCCAATTAGCTTTGAATTTGGCGAGTGCCCTTCAAAACAACAATTATATCTTATTTTTCCGTCTTGTTAAAAATCATGCGACGTTCCTTCAGGTCGGGATTTGTATAGTACTCTTTGCTTCTTTAAAAATTAACTGTAGAATTTTGGTTTTTAAAATTTTAACGGATTCGGATTTCACCAAAAATTAACCGTTCTGTCTGCAAATAATTTTCTTGATGGTTTTTGGTGGTATCTATTATAAATTTCACTTTCAAAATATTCGGTTTTGTGTTTTCTTTATTCAATTTTGCAACAATTAATAGACTATATTGTTGTTAAGCTTTAATTTTTTAATTTCCCAGGCCTGTCTCTGTTACCAATTTTTTGCTTCAATACGCTCTTCTGGCCTAAAAGTTATTTGTATGGCTTTTAATTCATTTCCTCTTGAAAAATTTATTGAGAGTTTGGCATTTGATTCTACAGAACAAGCTCTATCATTTATGAAAGTTTTTGGTGTTGAATTGGACAGAGTAGATCCCAATCTAATCAACACTCGGGATGGAAAGAATATTTTTTTACAAAGCAATGAAATGCCTAAACCAAATTTAATCCCACAAATGGGATGTAAATGGATTGAAGAAAAATCTATTCATTTAACAGTTCCTCAGGTTTTTTTAAATTTTTTAAAATTAATTTTTTCCATTTCTTAAAGATTTTTTGTAATTGCCAAACACCTATTACTCCTCCAAAAACAACTCTTAGACATGTCAACAATTCTTTTTCAACTTCAAATGTTTACGAAAACGATCCAATTCTTAATGCGGTGCTTCGTGAACACAAAGTTGCTGTTAATTCTGTTAATAAGAAAACGCTTCCAATGAATTTTTCTTTTGCTCGGTATTTTTTTAAATATTAATTTTTAATTTATTAAACTTTTTTTAAATTTTATGACTTTATAAAAATTTAAAAAATCCTACTTCGAGTATCCCATTTTTTAAATTATTTAACGTCAAATATTATTTTGATTAGCTTTGGTATTTTTTTAAATTAAAAAATTCTTTTTCAGTGGAATTCAACCATTTAAAACTTCCAAACAAAATTATCCTTTTTCTGCAATTCAAGCTGATCATATTATTGCTAAAGTTTGTAACAGGCAATTAATTAAAATATCTCAATCTTCAATTGAAAATTATCGACTACTTAGACTGGCACAAATTAAAAGAAATTTATTTTCAATAAAATTGAGACGAATTTTGAAGCATTGGATAAATTTTACAAAAATTCGAAAACGTGAAAAAATGACAAAAAATTTGGTTATTAATATTGCCAATTCAACACTTTCTTTTATTGTTAATTCGAATTTGGAACGTTTATCTGCAGGAATGCTTAGGTATTTATTTTTTTAGTGATTCAATTTTAAAATTTGTGTTGATCTCACTTCGAAAATATTTTTATGAGATTATTCAAAAATTCCCCCCAAAAAATTCTCAAAATTGACAATAAATCGATAGACTTTAGAGCGATTAATCGGTCTTTGCCAAAATTTTTAAATTAATTATGCAATATTATTATTAAAATATTATTGGATGATTCATTAATTAACTGAAAAATTGTGTGTTAATAATGAGAAAGAAAAATGAGAGTGAATATAAGTATAGGCTTTTTCTCTAAATGCTAGATCAAAAATATTTATTTAAAAAATATTTTTCAACTTTTGTATCAGTAATATTTTAATTTATTTAATTTTTTAAAATTTAATTTTTAAGAAAAATTGTCAAGCAGTCAAAAAATAGACTGGCAAACGAAATTGCTACAATTCAAGGAGATTTACTTTTAGAAAAAGTCTTGTCAGAACAACTTTCTTCTATTGTAACTCGTGTTAGAGCAAGTCAAGTTCGTGATATTGAAGATCGTTTAAAACAAATTGGACAAAATTTACATTTAATTTGGCAAAGACAATTTACTAATCATTGGTTAGCTAAAACAAGAAGAAATAGGCTTATTAGAAGCATTACTTTTCTTTCGACTGGTTTGTTTTGTTTAAATTTTCTGCTTATTTTTTTTGGAGTTTTTCTAAACTTGGCTTTTCATTTTTAAAAAATGGTCTAATAAGATCCCGTCAAGTAATGGCATTCTAAACTTGTTCCTTTGAGGCTGTAGAGACTGCTCTAAAATTCATATATGTACAGCGCTAAGTAATTTTAGTTTATTGAATCAGACTTGAACTGGATTCAATTTAATTTTATTTTTTTTCTAGAAGCCCCTTCATCCTCCACTCAATTTATTGACACAAACTCAAGAAGATTTTTCCATCCCAAATTAAAAACAATTTCAACCGAAAAGTTGCGTGAAATGGCTGAAGAAAAAATAAAAATTAATGAACAAAAAAGACAAGAAGAAGAATTGAATATTACTAATGAGAATGGGTTTACAATTGTTAATGGATTTTCTCCAGCAGAAAGTAATGGAAAAAGAGCTACTGCAGTTTCTATTAGAGATGAAATTCTTAATGGTATATCTTTCCAAAATGGTGAGTTTTGCAATTTATTTTCATCATTTTGGGGACTTTATTTTTCACATTTTTTTCTTTAAACCTGTCAGGTCTGGGGTTGCCGTTTTCGGGTCGGGCCGTTACGAGTCATCTTCAGGGCAAATATGTTAGCTTGACTCGATCTTTCGGTCCGAGTCTGTCCATTTTGGCAACCCTAGTCAGGCCAATCAGGAATTTTTTTCTCATTTTTTATTGTTTCGAATATGGGAAGAGAGGACTTGCCTTTGGCCACCTTGAGTGGTTAAATTAAGAAAGATTGAAATACTAAGGGAATGGATTAATTATTCAAATTAGTATTTAACCCTCACTTTATGATTTACCTTTCCTGTCCTCATGTATTCTTGAGGGTTATAATTAGAGGAAATTAAAATATTAAAAATGCTTTTGTTAATTATTAAATTTTAGAGAATGGAACACAAGGAGGAGGATTCTTTGCTGAATCAACATCAAAATTAAATCTTTTCAAACCTGGTATGACTAAAAATGCGGAAAACTCACAAAAATTGGTAGAAGAAATGTTAAAGAAGAAAAGAAGAATTGATGATGGAAGGAGGGAAACAAATGACGGTGATGATTTTGATAATGTTGATGTTATTATTGACTTTCAGAGCTTCCCAACTACCTCTGAATTAAAACGGAGGAGGTTGATTTAAATTTTATGTATAATTTAATTATTAATTGAAAATCTCTATATAATGGACTTAATTTTTGGTTATAAATTATGTCTGCATTGGCGATCTAGAAAGCTTTCATAGCAACTAGAAAAGCGCTTTTTGCTAAACTTTCTTAAGAAAATTTTTTTGGCGAACTGATAACTTTTCTTTCCTTCGGTTGAAAAGGTCCGATTCGGAAGCATACTAAATTGTAATGATTTCATTATAGAGAGTATTTATATTAAAATATCGTTATTACGAGGTTATACCTACATATTTTGATTTTTTTTTTGCATTTTTTATTGTTTTGTTTATTCAAACACTTAAAAACAATTTAATTATCCAAACTTTTAAAATTAAATATATTTTTATTTTATAAATTAATTAAGAAAGAGATCTATTTTCTGTATAGATTTTTAAATTTAATTAATTTTCCTTTCCTCTAGCCAATCCTCTAATTTGATTGGCTGCACTCCCTCGAAGTATCCATGCAAGCGAACGAAGCGAAATTCCTCTACGGCATATTTCACGTGGAATATTTACCTTTTTTTATTTTTTAAAATTAAAAATTTAAATTAAAAAATTAACCCACCGGAATGACTCTTTTGCGAGTATTCCTGTTGAGGGGGAAAGAGAAAAATTTTTTGAATAAAAAAATTAAAAGAAACAAACGTCTCAATTAATCTCAAAACCATTTTGTCTGTCTTTGTTGAATATCCACGTTTCCAATTTGCAGGGTTATTGCCAAAGACTGGTACAAATAAAGACCTTTTTTAAATTAAATATTTTGCCAATTTTTATTTTTAAATAACTTTTCTGTCCCCAACATTGTTGTGTAAAGTCCACAATTTCCTTCATCCTTTACATATTTTTCCTCGTCCCCTATTGGAAGTTCTAATACAGCAACCTTAATTTTTAGAGGGTTTAATATTTTGAGTTTGATATAAGTCTTGAGTTTGATATAAGTCTTAATGTCTAACCAGGGAGTGTTTTAAGTGTGAGAACATGTCCAAAGTTCAATCAAAAATATAATAAGCCTATCTCTTGCACTCAAAATTGGTCGAACCCATCCCATAAATTACAAATATTAGAAGGATTGTTTCCGAGAGCTCACCGAACGCTCAGGATAAATATTATCCAATAAACCTTCCCATGCCTGACTGAATTCTTATTTTTGCTTATCAAATGGGCAGAGAGGGAACTTTGGTATATAATGATTAAGAAAATAAAATTAGAAGGATATTTTAATCGGATTTTCAGTTGATTTTTCCAGATGCAATCCTTTACCCTATATTTAATTAATTTACTCAATGCCTGTAATATTTTTACATATTCCCCCCCCCCCCCTTTTTTTTTTTTAAATTCACACATCTTTCTTTTCCCGTTTGTAAAGTTCAGAAATAGTCCTCGATTTAGTTACTGGATCCAAACCAGATATTATTAAAAGTCCATCATCAGCAAAAGCGAGAACATCATCCAATCTTAAATTTTTTCTGCCGGTGAAGGATGTTGGGGAAGGAACAATTACAACCTATTTATTCAAAAATAATTTTTATTAGAGGAGAGAGACCTTATTGAAAGCATTTTGTAGTTTAAGTGTTAAACTCCATTCAGGCAGCTTCTCCATATTTGTAATTAAGGCAGTCTTTTAAAGGAGAAAAATATTTTTATTTTTTATTATCCTTAAAATTTAATTAATTTTCCATAGCCTGCCCGCCCGGACTTTTTTTTCTATACAGATTAGAGCCCGGAATTTCGTACGGTACCGTATTCCGTACCGTACTACCGTATAATACCGATACCGATAAATACCGATGAATCTCAAAATTTTACCGTACCGTATTACCGATACAGAATACCGAAAAATACCGATACCGATAAATACCGGTAAAAATTTATCGGTATTCCGTACCGTATTTTCAAAAAATTAATACCGTATTTTTCCTAATAGTGCGACCGGTCGGTTTATTTTTCAATCATCCTCTAGGGGGTCGGTTTAATAGAAAGGGTCGGTCTAATAGAGACAGTCGGTTTATTTTTCAACCTTCCTCTAGGGGGTCGGTTTAATAGAAGGGGTCGGTCTAATAGAGACAGTCGCACTATTAGGAAAAATACGGTATATTAAACAAGAATTATTTTTATAAATAAATTTGTATGGATAAAGAGGTAAATTAGGGCTTTAAAGGGATTAAGCTAGATTTGGTGTGATATCGGTGGATATGGAGGGATTAAGTGGATTTAAATGGATTTTGGGGATTTGTTGACATGATTATTATGTGGATAAGTTGTTAGATGCTTATGTCAGGAAGGATATCGGGGATTAATAATGATTTGGAAGGATAAGATTGATTTGGAAGACACCGGAGGAATAAAATGGATTTAGAGATTTGAGAATTTTGTTAGACCATCTTACAACTTTCATTGTTTTCCAGCGCAGTAGGCGAAAATTTTGGGAATTTTAGTATACCAGTCACCAGATTTCTTTTTTTTTCTTGCGCCGCAGGCAAAAATTTTAAGAATTTTGGTAAACCAAGTCACAGATTCCTTGATTTTTTTATCGGTCGGTAGTATCGGTATTTTAGTTTTTCCGTACCGTATTACCGATACGGAATACCGAAAAATACCGATACCGATAAATACCGATCAACTTCAAAATTTTATCGGTCGGTATTCCGTATCGTACTACCGATACGGAATACCGATAAATACCGAAAAATACGGCCGTAGTACGGTACGGTCCGGGCTCTAATACAGATCAGGGATCTTGCCGACAAAAAAACAAAATTCCCGATTTTTGGGAATCGGGACGGCAGGATCCCTAATAGTCGTATCTCACTTATATGTAGATACATTCAATATAACACAATTTTTAAAATAAGGTTAGCTACTGAGTGGGGAAATCACCTAGACAAGACTCCCAAAATTGAATTCATCTCGTTATAAGATAAGCAGGTCTGACTGTAACACAATCTGAAAGCTCGAAGGATCCATGAATTTAGAGAAATTTAAAGATTTAAACGGATAAATAAGAGAATTTCTTTCTAAAATAGCCCAACCCTAATTTAAAAATAAATTCAGAAAAAAAATACATTAGAAATAAGTGCTCTATTCTTTCCATTGTCGACCACATCCCTTGAACAACATTTTTTAAAAATAATTTTTTCATTAATATTTAAAAAATCCAAATTTTTGGCTACCTTCCAGAAAGAATAACTTCAGGTTCTCTTCTTTGAAGTTTAATTCTATTTTTCATTAAAAAACGATTTATACTGTCATCGACTTGTTTGGAGGCGATTGGGGCCCATTCAGCATTTCTTTGTTTAAAATTATTTGGCAAGTTTAAAAATTTTCTACCTGTAAATAAATTTTATTTGTTTCAAACAGCCCATTGGGGCAAAATCACGTAAATTGATATCATAAATATTCCCTTCTATAAAAATAAAAATCTTATTTTTTAAACTTAAAAACCTCGATTTTACGTACAAAAAATTTTACTTATTGCAAGGAAGGAAAGAAATCCATATCTGGCAAGAATTCAAAACGCTTATTAGGCGAAAGTTTATTAAAAGAGAATGTGAAAGGAGCGTCACGGAAGCTCATTTGGTTGAGCATCACCTATACGTTGTGGAGGAAAGCCAGGCTGGAAGGTCACTTGATTAATACCTACACAATGCTCTTACTGCACAGACGGAGGTGTACATAAAATCGAGGCCGTCGCTTGTAAAATCCCCCTACCTAATAATAATGTTGGAGGTAAATGTTCTCTCAACATTTTTGTTCGGCCATCTAATAAAGGCATTGTATGTCTATCAGCTATTAATATAGCTGTTTCATATTCTTTTTAAGGAAAAAATATTTTAATTTCGTTTTTAAATACAAAATACCATTTAATATTTTTACAAGTTTTATTTGAAATTCCACAATTGAAACAAAATCGTCTGCATAATTGACATCCCTCAAAACAAAAAAAAGTTAAAATATCTTCCCCCTTAATTGAATTAAAGAGAGATCGAAATGACTCGATAAAAACCTTAGTTCCGGGGCTGGCTACAGAGCCGGAGCCGCTGCTAAGATTTTAAAATGCCTGGAACCGGGTCCGCTGTCACAAAAGTCCAATACCCAGCATTAGTCTCTACTTGTAACTCGACAACATCGTTCCTCTTAAATGATGGTCTCTCTTAAATGATGGATGATAGACAATTTCGATACAAAGGAAAAGAGACTCCTTGTTAAAAGAGACTCCTTGTTTTTTTCATATCCCTTTCCTTTATACTTATTTTTCAATTCCAAACTCGAATACCTCCCATTTTGGAACTTTATTTAATAAGTGAAATTAATAAGTGTGTCTCCATCAGGGCTGCACGCAATTGAAAAAAAAGATTCCGCAACTCTCAATTTTTTTTAAAGATCCGCAAACGCAACCCGCAACACGCAATTGCGTGCAGCCCTGGTCCCCATACCATATTGAAGGTGCTGCAAGAACAATAAGACTTCTATTTTCATAGGGTAATTTCAAAGGATTTGAATTTATTGAAGGAAAAAAATTAAATAAAAAAATAATAAAAAATATTTTGGACATTTTTGGGAGAAAAAGAAAGTTTTGTGGATATTTGGAAACAAAAAGGAAAAACGAAAAATGATTATTAGCACAGGTTTTTGAATGATTATAGACAAAACAGTTAACAGCAACTTTTCCTCTTCCTTTCCTTTCCCTTTCTTTTTTTAGCGGCCACTCTCGCCAGGCTGATTATTTATTTGGAAAAAACAGGAGTTTATTTTTTGTTTTTTTGTTCCTCCTTTCCTCTTTCACACAACTGGCCGATGACTAGCTGATTAAGGAAATTAAAAAAGAGAAAAGTTGCGCGGCCTCGGAGATAAAGAATAATAATAAAAATAAAATAATGGCCTCGGAGAGCCATTTTAATGTTTCCCACGATTATTTTTTTGAAAGAGAAAAGTAGATAAGAGAAGAAACAGTCCAAGGGATATATGCAATAGTCACGGATGTTCCATTTGATTGTAAAGCTGATTTAATCGAGAAAGAAGGGAGAGGAGGGGAAGAAGAAGAGAAGGACATGTGATGTGACGCGATAATTGCAACCAAGAGACTTGATTGATATTTTGCTTTTTCTATTAAAAAAAGAGAAAAGGAAATGATGATGTGATCATTTCGGCATTCGAAGAAAACAAAAAAAAACAAATGTGCAACAACTTGTTGACAAACAGGAAAAGTGAGAAATATTGAAAAGATAAAGGAAGATATGCTTCTTCTTTATAAAGAAAATGCCGAGAGACTTGATTATGTACTAATTACATAAAGGAGAAATTATTGCGCGATCCTTCTTTTTTCAATAACAGGATAGACAAAAAATAATTTAAAATTGTGAAGTTTTTTGTTAAAAAGAATAACCGATTAAATGTGTATCTTCTTCTAGCGTTCCGCTAGAACTTAAAATATTTGAGTAAATTCCAAATCATTGACCCCAAAAGAACGATTATCATCCAATTACCGTAAACCATGGGGCTGTATTTTTCAAGTCCCTCAGAATGGGGCTGTATTAAAGAATGTGGCTCCCTGCTCTAATTAGGAGCAGGGCTTTACTTGGAAAAATACGTTATTTTTGAGGTTCATTTCTTAAAAACGATAATATAAGAATGATATCACCCTTCCTCAATTGTTGAAGCTGATGATCACGGCAAGGACTATTTAAAAACAATTGGGGAAAGTCTGAGGAAATTAGTTTAGGAAAGTCTAATTGAGGAAAAATTAAATTGGAAAAAATTAATAAAAGTTAAATTGAGGAAAGTCTAACCATTCTGTACATATAAAGGGAAAAACGTGTGGAAGAAGGGGGAACCCTAAACCGAGGTTTACCTTAGAGCTTTTACAAGGCATTCCCTAACATATCACCCTCCTTTAGAATCCGGTACCGAGAATGAAAAGTTGGAGAGATTCAACCATATTTATTGCCGGATGAATTTCCATATCTGTGTTAACTTGAGTGTTAGATATATGGGGTTAAGTATGCAATACTTAGATTGACGTGAAAAGTCGGCAAATAAAATATTCGGTGAATTTAATGTGAAAATAATAATTTAAAATCGGGACACGCCCAAGTAGGCGCGCGGCCAAGTAGGCGCAAAGCAATAACTAATTGAAAAATTTCTGAACAACAATTTTGGTACCAATCTCTTTAGCTCGATGAGAGAAATCGTTTACTACTAAATTCTGAAAGATTCAGAAAGATTGAAGCAAGTTATGGCATTAAATACTCTAATGTCCTGTCTGTTGAAAAAAGGAGTGTCTAACCGAAACAAAAAATCTTTGTTATTAAAATTTTAATTTGCCTATTTTTATTTTATTTATTTATTCCATGTATTTTTTAAGTATTTAAATTAATGACGTCATAAATTAAATTAAAAAATATGTGTGAGAATTATTCAGAACAACAACAACTACCAGAAACAAGCTTTTGGTAAATTTTAAAAAATAATTAAATTTTTATTTTTTTTTAAAAATTGAGTAATCGTTAACGATTTTATTTAAAAAATATTTATTCTCTTCCAATCAATAAAAAACAAAAAAAATTAGACATCACATGATTTTTTTGTTTATTTATTCATCTCCTCGCGTCAGTTAATTTTTAAACATTAGAGGCTCGGAGTTCGAGTTAGAATACTAAATAGGTGGTTCTTGAATTTTTTTCTCTTTATTTATGAAATTGGATTGGAAGCTTGTAAAAGGAGAGGGGGAAATGAAATTTTTGGATTTTCTTTAACTAAGATCCAGTGAAAACATTTTTAAGATTTTTAAGGATATCTTGCCTTTGAATTTAGAATATGACCAGATAGGGAATTAAATCAGAAGCCCTGACCCTGAATTTTTTTAAAAATAAAATTTGAGGTTTCAATGTGTACTATACTTAATGGAGAGAAAGAAGCATTTTATAAGTTAACGAAAAAAATTTTTTTATTTTCCCATAAATATTTGAGACTCAAATGGACACTTTAATAACACCAATCTGTTAAATTTCCTCCTGTTAACCCCCTTCCATAATTGTTAACGATTACTTTTCCTTTTTTTATTTTAAAAATTTTCCAAAAGTTATATTGAGGATTTGGTTAAACAACAAATAAATGAGGCTATTCAAGAATCTATTCCTCGTCTGTTAGAGTCTGAAAAACAGAAAGACAGAAAAAGTTTTTTTCTAAAAAATTTTTTAAAATTTCAAAAAATTTTTTAGGCTTGCTTTCCAAATTAAAAACAATTTTATTACAAAAATTAAATTCCCGGTATGAATTGAGTATGCCAAATATTTTTGTTTTTGTTTTATTTTTCTGGACTCTATTTTACACTTTTAGAAATTCCAGGTTTGTTTTTTAGTTAGAGGATGGTTGGTTGCGGAATTTTGAGTGTCTAGGCTGTTTTGGGATATTTTGGGAAATTTTTTCTTTAAAAAAGCTGGGGATGTTTTGTTGATTCTAACCAATTTTTAAAATAAAAAAAATTTTTCTAACCAAATTCTACCGAATTTTCGATGAAAAATTATCAGAATTCTTGTAAAAATCACAATTATTTTCATTTAGTTGCCTGTAGCATTTTTAAAAATGAAAGGGCAGGGTTGGCCCAATTAGATAAAATACTCCTTACTTTTAGAGCTTTCGAATGATATAAAATTTATTTTTCTCTTATTTTTTAAAATTAAAAAAAAAATTCCAAAAAATAATTTCTACACACTCAAATTTCGCTCTCAACCGACCATTTTCTATTTAATTTGCTTATTTTTTCAGATTTTTTGCAATTTCCTTCCCGGATAGAGAAGCTCCTTTACCTTCTCCATTTTTTAAAAATTCTGAAGGCCTTTTGAAAGACTTTTATGATGGAAATATTTCTGAATTTGAAACTTTGAGATTTAATGCTGAATTTACAATTGTGGTTAGTTTTGGAGTCTCAAATTTGGGGGGAAAGTATTCTTCTCTCCACAAATTTCAGACTCTAATGGAAATTCTGAATTAATTTTTAAATTTAAATTTTAGATGTTATATGCTCCCTGGGATTTTAGATGTAAATTATTTCGGTCTTCTTTTCTTTATGTTGCGGGTTTATTTAAAGAAATTAATGAGGTTTTTTAATTAAAAAATTTTTTTTTAATTTTGTTAATATTCAAGTGTACCCCTATTTTTAAAAATTTATTTGTTTTCTGATAAAAAATTTGTTTTATTGGGTTTTTGAGAGTGCTGAACACTAAATTAATTTGTATTTTATTTAAAGAAATTTAAAAAAAATTTTTTTATTTTTTGAAATTAAAAAAATATTTTTTTAACTTAAGAATTTTTTAGAAAAATTTTCTGTTTACAAAATTGCATATTTTATTAAGAATACCCATTCTTGAAATTAAAATTTAATTTATGTCCAGCATTCTCAAAAAGAAACAAAAAACGAATTTATTTTTTAAAAATTTATTGGACTCTTTAGAAAAATTAGGGGTTCTCTTGAGCTCTCCAAAATTAATATTTTTCTATTTTTTAAAGATAAAATTTATTGCTATCAATTGTAATTATTACAAAGGAAGATGCAGATCGATGTATAAATTATTGGCTTTCCCTGTTATTTTTGCCCAAACACAATATAACCAACCAATTATTTTTAATCAATTTTTGTCTTCTGAAAGGCTTTACAGGTTTTTTGAATTTTTAATTATTTTTAAAATTGAGACCAGGCCCGTAGCCAGGATTTTTTTTCGGGGGAGGGGGGAAAATTTTTCTGCGTTTTTTGGAAATTATTTTTGAAAAAAATATAAAAAATTATTCCAAATTTTATTTTTGGCAAAATTTTGATTTTTAGCGCCGCAGGCGCTAATTATGAGAATTTTAGAAGGCCCCACCCTCCCCTTGGCTTTGTGCCCGATTGAGACTCTAATGTCTATTTAAAATTTTTTAAATTTAAAAATTTAAATTTTTCAGTTGGATAATTAATTTATTATTTCCATTTAATATTATCAATTCAGAAGAAAATTTAAATAAATTAATTTTAAATTTTGAATTTATTATAATTGGACATTTTGAATTTAATGTAAATTTAAAAAAAATTATTTTTTTAGTTTTTTAAAATTTTTTAATTTAAATTTATTTTTCAAGTCAATATCCTTTCAATTACCTCGTTCTTATAGTGTTTTTGTTAATTCAATTTATTATTTAAATAATAGAAGGACTTCTTTGTCTTTTGGGTATTTTTAATTTTAATTTTTCTAATAAAAAAAAATTTTTTTTAATTTTTTTCCCGGTTTGGAAATTATTTATGGAAATTAATAGCTTAATTGTTTATTTATTTTCTATTAAAAATATTTTTTAATTAATTTTTAAATTTTTTAAAGAAAATTTAAAATCGAGACTGATGTCTCTTGTCTAACTAAATATTTTTTCATTAGCATAGTTGTTGGTGTAGTGGGATGATTGTTGATTTCTTTCCTCGAAGGGTGAAGGTTCGACTCCTTTCATTTCCCTTTACTTGTTTTTCTACTTTTTAATCTTAAATTAATTTAAAATTTAATTTCCTTTGACTTTCTTAATTAAAAAAATTTTTTTCAATTTTTTTAAAGAAAAAAAATTAAATTTTCCAGATTAATTTTAAACAAAACAATTGGTTCAACATTAAATATTTCTTTAAATCAATTAAATATTTATTCTTTAAATTCAAATAATTTATTAAAAATTGATTCATTTTTAATTAATTCAACACAAAAAACACAAAATGTAGTTGATTGGATAAATAAATGTTTGGGGAATTTTGAAGAAAAAATTGTTAAAGAAATTGAAATTGACGGTTTGTTTTTATTTAAATATTTTTTGTTTATATTTTTGGTGGTGTAGTGGTAGTGTTTTTGATTTTGGGTTAAAACGGGCAAGGTTCGAATCCTTTTTTTGTTGTCTTTTATTTTTGAATATTTTTTATGAATTTTAAATGAAATCTAATTAATTTTATTTATTTTTTATTATCTAAATAATTTCTTTTTAATTTTAAATAAATATTTAGGAGGGATATATTTAAAGTTTGGAAGAATATTTATTTTGTTTAACCTTTTTTAACAAAAGATTTTTTTTTATTAATTTTGGGTTATCTCTTTAGAAAATATTTTTAATATTAAAAAATCAAAATAAACACCCCTATATTTAAAAATAATTTAAAAATATTTTCCTTTAATTCTTCCAAAAAAATTTCCAAATATTTTTTAATTTTTTAGATGGTGAAAGTCCTTCAAAATCTGATGCTTTATTTAAAAAATTAAATTCCTCAACTTTTAATGTTGCTTTATTTACAAATTTAATTGGATTGAGACAACAAAGTTCTTCTCTAATTGCTTTAAGAAATGTAAATTTTAATTTAAAATTGGGAAAATTTGGATTAATTAATTACTCAGAAAATTGTCAAATTAGTATCTAAAATCTTGAAATTTTATTCTTTTATCCTCAATACTGTTTCCTACTTTCTCTAAAAATTTCAGAATTTTTGGTTTATTATTTAAAAGATTCTGATCAAAACTGCTAAAAATGGGCATTTTCAATCAAAAATTCTGATTTTTTCTAGAACTTCTGGAATAAAAAACCAAAAATTCCGAAATATTTTGAGATTTTAGATAATACTATTGAGGATTTCTTTGTAAAATCTCACAATTTTAGATTATTTTTGGGATATTTTACAAGCGTTGGCGCCATATCGGTATCGCCCCGACATACTTTTCGAAATTATTTTAAAATTAATTTCTTTAATTTTTAGATTGCAAAAATAATTAATTATTGCCCTTCAGATTCAAATAAATTAGAAATAAATAGACTACCCCAATTTTCATCAAAAAATAATTTAAATAATTTTATACAAAAATATAGAAATTTATGTTTAATTAAAGAACAAAAGATAATTTATTGTTGTAAATATTATCAACATTTATGTACAAATTATTCTTTTAAAGAATATATTCAACAAATTTATGGAAAAATTAATTGCTTGAAAATATTTGAGATTTACCCTAAATGTAAATTTAAATATTTTTTTTAAATCTTTCTGACTTGTCACGTCCCTTTCAGATTATTGGGATAGGTGAGAGGTTAGGGTGGGCGGATCTCATGAAAATCAGGACTATGGCAAAGATACGGGTCGATATATAATGGGCGAACTGATAGAGAGAGGGAATCATCAGAGTCATCACTAATCCGAAAATAGTAAGAATATTGGATCCCGATTTCCGGGGATTTCACAGGATCTGCCAACTCTAGTTGTAAATGCTTTTTTCGGATAGTTAGCTCTGGACATTTAACTGACAATGGAATAAAATAAAAAAAATTCTTCTAAAATTTATTTTAGATTTACTCAACTTCTATTGTCAATCATTAAAACAACAAAAAACTCAAAATTCAACGTCAATAATTAATTTACTTGGATTAAGGCAACAATATTTAAATTGTCAATTAATTAAATTATTAAAAAATAAATTTAATTATTTATTTAAAAAAGAAGAAGAATTTTTGGAAGAAAAAAATAATTTAAATTTATTATTTGGAATTAATTGTAAATTAAATAAAACTTTTGGATTTTTAACAATTGATAAAAGAATTGGAAATTATTTTATGAAAAAATGGGGAAACGAGGGAGAAGATGAGAGAAAGGATTCTATAGCTATAATATCTCGAGAAGATGAAAAAATATTTTGGTTAAGAGAAGAAGGAAAGGAAGGATTAAATATGTTGGTTTAGTTAATTTTTATTCTTTTCCGAAACGAATTCCGAAACTCGTAATTTCGGGGAGGAATTTGATAGGGACCCATAAAACTCGTTCAAATAAGCGGTCGGTAATAGCACTTATTAAACTCATAAATAAATGCTCAGTGCTACATATCTCTTTTTCAAACTTTCTTCATAAAGGTCTCAATCTAGAAACGATGAATTGAGAATTTTTTTGTGAGATAAATTTGCCTGACAACTCTCTCGAAATCATTAATTATATTTAGAGACTGGACTATGAGGATCGTATGAGAATAGATACCTCGAGAAATACCGAACTCTCAATTCCCAGGGCCATTCCTTTTTTTGACAATTTTTGGATTTAAATTAAACTTTAAATTAAACAATTTTTAATTTTTAGTAATTTAATTGGTCAATTTATTTCAAATTTTATCAATTCTTCACTTGAATGGATACCTGAAAACGAAGTTTTGCCTTCCTCAAAAATTGAAAACAACAGAGAAACAAGTGTTTTAAATAAATTAAATTTTGAATTATTTAATGAAGAAATTTTGAAAAAAGTTTTTTTTAATTAAAAAAAATTTAAAAAAAAGTTTTTTTATAAAGGAAAATCGTTCTTTTGATGCGGTTATATTCTTTTCTGGTGGAAATTGGCATGGACCTAGTAAAACTGTTTTACATTTATTTCATCAAGTCAAGATTTATTTTGACAATTTTGGAGAGAATATTAAATTTTATTTGTAAGGAGGGGAGATTTTAAAATAAATATTTATTCTAATAAAAGGACCTTTACTACTAGGGATGGGCCCTAATGCATCTAAAAAGACGGAATTTTGTGAAGGGTAGAAGCAGAAGACCATCCCGGTTCTCTGGGAGGAATGAAAAAATTCCCTGTTCGCTACCCAATAGCTCCAACTAGCATAGGTAGATTTTCTGTATTGTGGGATGGTTGTGGATTTTTTAAATAAAGTTAGGAATTTATTCTACTGGTTATACATTCCTAGATTATTTAAAATATTTGGGAGTATTAAATGAAATTTAGACTTAAATTGATTTAAATTTATTTTTTTAGATTCGATGCAAGCAAAAATTCCTTACCTTGGGCTTATAAATTTGATAGACTTCCTGTTGTTGGATTCTTTCCTTCTTTTATGTAAATTAAATTTTTTCAATCAAAACTCATTTTTAAAATAAATCCATTAGGTAATCTGAGAATTTACCATTCATTATTACCTAGTGGGTCAAACAAAAATTAAACCGAAATTTATTTTACATTTTTTAAAAAATTATTAAGTTTAAGGAAGCATGGAAATAAGAGGCTAATTTTTATTTTCTTAATAAAATTAAAGATAGTGAAATCTCATTATGCGATACGAATCGGGTTGTCAAAATTTTCTTCGAATCGAAAAAAATTCGTGCCCGTCCCTAACATCGAGCCAATTTAAGATACATTTCTTAAATTTACTTTTGGGGTAATTTAAAAATATTTATTTTTTTTCAGTCCAAACGAGAGTAATTTATTTCCAAAAGAATTGGCTTTTACATTTCCAAATTTAATTGGCTTTTTACTTCCCCGTTTAAATAAATTATTTAAATTAAAAATAGCTTTTGAATTATGTTTAACAACAAATTATTGTTTAAATAAAAATGTGGAAAATATTGAGAATTTAATTTTAAATATAAATAAAGATTTGAAATTATTTGGTAAATTAAAAAGAAGAAAACGAAGTGATTTAATTACAAAATATATTAAAAGGTAAATAAATAAAAAAAATTAATTTTGAATATGTCTGGCAGCATTTAAGGGTAATGGATAAATTCATAAATAAATTCAAATTGTCTGCGGACATCCGTTTGTTTCCGCCGTAAATATACGGATACCAAAATCCATATCCATTGCCAAGCTGATTTATATTTTGCCCACAAACAATCAAAAATTATTATTTTTTTCCAGTTTTCTAGAAAGAATGGAAGGAAATTGTGATGTAAGGAGAAAACATGGGGAGGAAAAAAGGGGGACTGGAAACGACACTATTACCTAGAGTTCAGCGGGATCGGGATCCCGGTCGGGATCGGGCGGTATTATCCCGGGTTTTTCGAATCCCGATCCCGCTGAACTCTACTATTGCCATTAAATTTTCTTTCTTAAATTATCACAACATCTTTTAATTTTTTTTTAAATTTTAGAATAAAATTCCAAAAATCAATGCTTGTACATCTAAAACAGATATTATTATTCTCATCTTTACAGCAAAGTTCTAATCAAGAAGGAGAATTAGATTTTAAAAGAAGAAAAAGGAAAATTTTATTTTTATTTTGGTTATTGGAAAGAAGATTTTAATTAAATTAAAATTAAATATTTATTTTTTGTTGTTTTTGTTGTTATTATTACCTTATTATCTTATGTGAAGAATATTTTTAGTTAAATTTGGCTGTTTTTGTTGGTTAACAAAACCTAGGTTATATCCGGTCCCATATGTTTAAAAAAATTTGTTTAGGAGTTAAGGAAGAACAAACTTACAATGTTGTCAAAATCACTCAAATTACCCTATAAAACGCTCATTTTTAATTCTTCAGTAATTCGTTGCTTCCTAACTCCTATACAAATTTTTTTAAACATATGGGACCGGATATATTTTGTAGCTTATTTTAAGGGCTTTCAGGCAAGCATAAAAGAAGATTTTACTATAAGCCTTAAGTGAGTCTAAATATTTTTTGAAGTTGCTTACCCCGTTGGTTTTTTTTCCCGTTGATTTTCGGCTTTTAATATTTTGATTTTTAACCTCTTTTTTCGTTATATTTCTATTCTCACATGCTTAATTATTTAATTTTAATAAGCAAAAATCTTTTTTCAGCCAGGTTTACACATTTTTGAGTGAAAATTACGATGATAAACTTTTGGTGCAATACTTTTGACCACCTAGAAAACCAACCACTTTTACTTATTATCCCAGATCTTTTTTAGTATTCCCAATTAGACGAATATTTTCCACTTATTTTAAAGCTAATTAATCAATGATTATTTGTGAATAAAAGAATTGCGAATTATTTCAAAAATTATGTAGTTATTGGCATTAGAAGTTTTTCCAACAGCTTGGTGCAATACTTTTGACCACGAGTGTATTTTCTAATGTTTTTTAATTTTTTTCTTAAACATGTTTTCCAGAAACACGTGTTTTCCAAATGTTTTTGAAAAGTTTTCTATGTTTTATTCCATAAAAACATGTCTGTTATACAAAACACCATGTTTTCCTTAAAAATTATTTTTGACAAACAAAACTTGTATTTTTCGGAAAAGTGTTTTCTAAATTGAACAAATTTGTTTTATTTTTTGTCTCTTTCTAAACACATGTTTTAACGCTTGCAAACTTGTTCGAACATTCTTTAATAAAAGAATGTTTTTCTTTGTTTCTTCCTTACAAACATGTTTAGGTAATTCCAAGGCTGGTCCCCCCCCTTTTTCCTTTCTATTTTTTTCGATTTTTTAAACATTTTATGGCAAATTATATATCATTCGAAAGAGCTCTTCGAGCTGAGTCGAACGGTACTAGATTCATCGAAATCCGACTTAAATAAACATAGTTATGAGCATTTGTTTTAATCCCTTTCAGCATCACAAAAAGCAAATCTGTTCAGATTCGCCAAATCTAACCGATCATAGTATCATTCTACTCAGCTCGAACAGCTCTTTCGAATGATATATTGTAAATTATATGTCAAGCAAAAAAGCTCAAAATGGTCAGGGGAATAGGGAAAAAAGTGGGGGACCAGCCTTGGTATTACCCATGTTTAAACATTCTAAACGTGTTTTCCGGAAATATATTATGTTTTTGTTCTAGAAACTAAAACACATGTTTGTAGTAAAAAGTATCTTTATGTGTTCGTCGTGTTTAGATTCTCCCAACCACCCTCAATTTCATTCGATTCTTCTAATCCTTTTATGTATTGTGAACATAAGTTAAATTTGGGGTCATCTTACATTTAAATTTTGCATTGCCTGATTTTCCCTTTTTCTTCTCATAAAATTTTTTTTTTGAGAAAATTGCCTTTAAAAGCAATAAAATTTGAATTATTCTAACCTCTTTAACTCTTCGCTAATCCTTTTTTACCTATATAAATATGTTTACTTATTTTGTAGAAATTCATTTTATTTTTAGAAGCTATCAATGGACTCAGACACTTGGAGAATTGGAAATTTGTGTTGTTTTTAAAAGCATTGGATTTCCACACCTTTGTTATTTTTTTGTTTTTCTTCTAAGTCTAGCATTAGAGAAAATTCTTTTTACGTTATTTAAAATTTATTCTCTCCCTTTTTGAATAAGATTTCATGGAATCAATTTAAGAAGAAATTGCGGAAAAATAAAAAAATGGAGGAAGGGACATCTCGGTCCAGTCTCCAGTCTAATCTTTAATTAAATTAATGATAACAAATGCTGGCTTATTTAGCTCCGGCTTGTGCCGGCTAGGACACGAGATACCTTTACCCATCGCAATGTTAACTTTAGAGGGTTTCTTTTGTGGCATGTCAAAAAATAAAATTAATTAAACCAATTAATTAATAATAAATTTTTTTTTCAGATTTTTGGAACAACACACAGAAATGGACTTTTCTAATGCAGAGTTTACTTAAATTGAAAAAAGGGGGAGAAATTTTAAGAATTAAGGGAAAGATTATTTTTTGAAATTATTTAAATAAGTTTGGCTCTCAATTATATTTTGATTTTAAATTTAAAAATTGGGATTCAACGTTTTGTGAAGATTTTTTGAATTTTTGAAATTTTTTGAAAAAATATTTTTTGAAATGTTTTGGGAAGTTTTTTTTGGAAATGCTTGATTTTATTTTCCGTCGTTCAATCCGTATTTAAAAAATATTTTATTTTCGTTTTATTTTTTTCAGTCAGTTTTTTAACTGATTTATTTTTCAAGCTTTTAAAAATTAATTAAAATAAATTTTTTGAATTTTTTAGTGAACAACTTTATTGTATTTAAGTAATTTTGGTGACATCAAAAAAATTTTTTAAAAAAACTACAAAAAATTTTGACAAAAAAAATTTAAAAATCAACAAAAAAACTACAAAAATTTAAAAAAACATCAAAAAAATTTTTTTTGACTTCTAAAAAATTTTTAAAAACTATTTTCCTCTTGACCTTCCAATAAATGGAAAAAATGACGTCCGTTCCTTCATTGTTCCCAAACAACCAAACAACAAAAACCAACCCTTCTCAACTTGTAGTAGACCAAGAAAGTTTGGACAAATTGTCCAATCAATTAAAATTGTTTAAAATTGATGATTTTACAATCAACAAAATTTTGAAAAAATATAAACCGATAAAAAAAGAAGTGAAAATTGAGGTGAAAAATAAATTATAATTGCCAAGGATTTCTTTTTTATGGCTTTTAAAATTCTCTAGTTAATTTTAAATCTTGATAATCAAAATAACATATAGCTGACCCTATATCTAATTTTATTTTTAAAATTTTTTTTTCAATATACTAGCCAATGGATTGTCAAGTTTTCAATCCTCCACAACAACCCTTCGAGGGTTATGATGGATTGTTCGAATTTGCTATTTCTCAAGTGATTGATTGTGGCTATGGACATGTTCTTCCATCTAACATTTTTGGAATCAAAAAGTTGGAAATTAAAAAAAAAAAAGCTTTTAAAAATAAAAAGACCAAAAATTGTACAAAAAAGAAGAGAAAATCTCAATTTTTATTTTTATTTAATAAAAATATTTTTAAATATTGAAAAATTTTTTTAATGTTTAATAATCTCATTTTTTATTCTTTTTAGAATTTATTCATACATTTTATTTATAAAATTAATTTTCAGAAGCAATTCACAAGCAGGAAATCTTGTTAGTTTTTTGCATCTATAAACAACCAAATATTTTTTCTCTTGTAGATAAAAAGAAAAATGAGCGGCAGAAACAATAACAACAATGTTGATAAAGTTATGATGAAAAAATTGGATTTGTTGAATAAAGTATATTCGAAAAGGGGGCTTGAAGTAGTTAGCCAAGAAGAAAGACAACAATTGCTTAACATCTACTGGGATTCTGACAATAATACTCGAGGTGTTTAATTTTGTAATACAAACTTTTTTTGGGTTTTAAAAAATTGTGTTTGATGACAAACTCCTATTTTGATGATCGGAGTCAGTCTGTCACCTATTTTGACTCGCGGGGTGTTTTGTGCTTTTGGTTTTGTGTCGTTATTAACATAAACATTTACTTTTTGTGTATCGTCTATATTGGAGTCCTCGGACTAGCGATGCCCGGGTATCCACTCGGGAAATTTCCCCCGTTTCCCGGGTTTCCCCCGTTTCCCGGGTTTAACAATTTTTTAATTAAAACATCCTTGAATTTCTTAATTTTAAGGATTTAATGCAAATCACCGTCCTTCTCCTTACCCGATGCCTAGTCGGGAGGCGTCTTTTTTCTCTGCTGGGCAAAGTGGTAAAGTATTAAAAATAAAAATTTCAAAGTGACCTTTTTAGATGGTTTAAATATTGAGGAGGAAAGAAATCCGGATGGTTTTTCGAATGCTGGATCGAGATCCGGAACTGGACTTTTATCTAATGGTTAAACAATTCTTTTCAAGTAAAAGAAAATTTTTTTTAGGTATAACTGGAGATGGAAAAGTTTCAGGGCAGACATCGTCGTCTGTCAGTGGATCTTCTTCCAGAGCTTCACAGAATTCGATATTGAATGGTAGGAACTTTGAATAATCGTTTTGGCCCTATCCCAAAAGAAGGGCGGAATCGTCTTTTTTTCATTACCTGAAAGGAAAGGAAATATGGAGACGAACTGACACGGGCATACAAAACACGGACTGACTCGGGGCAGACCAAATACGAACGTTTGCCTTGTCTGACCCGAGTCCGTCCGTGTTTGGTTTGTCCAAGTCCGTCCGTGTTTTATCTGTCCTAGTCCGTTCGTCTCCATTTTTCCTTTCCATTTTTCTCCATCTTTCAATTTTCCTTTCCTTTCAGGTAATGAAAAGAACGATTCCGCCCTTCTTTTGGGATAGGGTCCTTGTTTTTTCCTCCTATCTTAAACAATTCAAAAATTCTTTTTGCATCTTCAGCGTTGCATATTCCTGTTCCTACTCTCTCGTCTGGAGGAGTTGACTCGAATAAGAGTAATAATGGACGTGGATTGAATAGTTTAGGTAAAAAATGCTTTTTTTCGTTCTTAAATCCAAAATTTTTTTTAGTAGGCTCGTCTTCCAATGTTTCTGTCTTAGATGGAAGAGTTGGGACCGAATTGAGCACTAAGGTTATTAAAAAATGCATAAAATTGAAATGTCATTTTTTAGAATTTAATTCGTTTGAGTAGTAATGGAAATAAAGAAAATTTTGGGGGAGCAAATGGTAAAAGGATTCAAAAATTAAAAATTAGTTTTTGAAAATATTCCAGATAAATTTGTTAATCCATCACAAGTCGATGGGATGTTGATCACAAGTCGATGGGATTTCTCTCTGTTGGTGGAGAAAATGTTGACGGAACTAAGAAAAAAACGGGTGGTAAAGGTAAAAAGATTATTTTTCTCTCTGTCTGTTCAAAAATTAAAAAAAAAGTTTTTTTAGTTCAAGCAAGAGCTCAAACGTCTCTCGGACTTATGAAGCCTCCATTAAGTAATAGAAGCAATTCTAAGCCTTCTTGGTAAATTTGAACTTTAATCCCCCTCCTTCAAATATTAAAAATGTCTACCCATTAGTGTTTCGCCGGAAGTTCCGGGATTTTTTGGTTCCGGTTTCCGGTCCTTCAGTTCTGGCTCCGGTCCTTCATTCAGGTTCCGGCCAAATTGTCGGTTCCGGCGAAACACTAGTACCCATAAATATGGCCAAGTTTTTATGCGTTCGATTTAGCTCGAAGAGCTAAACACTTTTTGGTCTGACTATTTTTTTATTTTGAGGAAAGAAAAGAGGGGGGAGGGGGAAATTAACTTTACCTTTCTTTTACAACATTCAATCTTTCAGTAAATAAAATTTGGATGTATGGTTCTTTTGTTTGGTTTATTAATTGGATGAGAAGAAGTTAATTTTGTTGTTGTTAATCTTTTTAGAAATGTGAAAATGCCGATTTTTTCTCTGATACGTGTTTTGTCATTCCATTGTTTGGTCATTCCTTCTAAATTCAAAAAATTTTCGCCTGCGGCGCTAGTAAAAGGAGAATTTTGGGCCTTCCTAAAATCTCGAAATTTTCGCCTGCAGCGCTGAAAATGAAGGAATTTCGATACTTGGCCTTCTAAAATTTTCGTCTGCCGCCTATGGAATCATCTCTATTTAATAAAAACAAGATTGTCCAAATTGTTAGATCACGATGATTGATCCCATTTGTTTCAGCTCAAGCTATTTAATGGGTACACCTCGTTTCAGTCTGGGCTCAGTTCAGTCGCGCGCCCTATAACTTTTGAAGGGGCTGACAATTCTTAATGTTCTTGGTACCATTTGATAGAGCATTAAATAAGCTACAATATACCAGAAAATCAAAATTCTTGACTAACTGGTTAAAAAGTTATGTCCGAAGAAGTGCCAAAAAATTACGTTTTTTTGAAAAAGTTGGTTTTTATATCATAACTTGTTTATCAATCGGTCAAAAATTCTGATTTTTTGAAAATTTTAGAGCTTTTGATTCTCTATCCAATGGTATCAAGAACATGAAAAAGTGACCTTGATGAGTTATAAGGTCCATACTGAATTGATCCAGACTGAACTGAGGTATGCTCCGTATTCTAATTTGTATACCCGAACTTTCCGGCGAATATTTATGAGCTCGTTAATGATTTAAGAACCCGTTAATGATTAGGAAATTGATTTTTTAAATAGATATTGATAATTTCGACGATTTTTGAAAAATCACGCAGTCCCGCGCGGGATCCCGCAAATTTAAAGTGCGGGATTTTGCGGGATGCGGGATTTATCCCGCGGGATCCCGTCCCGCAGATTTAAAAAAAATCCCGCATGTGGGATCCCGCAAATGCGATTTTACCGGTCTCTAGTCTGGATATTTTTCCAAAACCCATTTTTATTTTAATTTGTGATTTGGATTGTTTGTAAATGCTTGATAGTAGAAAGCAGGGATCAGTGGTGGGTATAGCTCCGGAGCCGGAGCCAACAAATGGCCAGGTATTTGCCATTTGTTGGCTCCGGCTCCGGGTTTTCAATATCTTGGCTCCGGAGCTATACCCAGCACTGATCCCTGCTTTCTACTATTCACAATACATATTTGTAATAAAAAGGAGAAACTTAATATTAGTTTATTAATATTAAATTAATAAACTAAATAAATTATATCTTACAAAAATGAGAAAGGATAATTAAAACAACATTCTCCTTTATCAAAAATCGAAATCTTCCAAAAATAAGTTAATGTAAATTTACGGATATTGAATTAAAATGATATTTGTAAAGCCTTTGAACAGTATTTTAATGCAAGGATTTTTTTGTTAATTTTTATGTCCGAGGAGTTTTAATGTTCTTTCTGAAATTGAGGACAATTAATATTATTATTTAATTATTCATTCACATAAGCTTTGTTTCTCTCCTTCAATTTCTTATTTTTAACCCCATACTTTCTGTTAGTCCAATATTTTTAGCAAAAAATGTTTCTTGCATTTCTTCTTTTTAATTTCCATAGCAACAAAAACAAATCTTAATTTCTTCAGAAAAATATATTTTTATTTTCAACAAAATGTATGACCAATATACAGATTCTGAAGAAGAAGAATCAATTCCATCTACTTCAAAAGCAAGTTCAATTAAATCAAATAAAAAAAGAAATTCTGTTAAAGAAGTTTTTGAAAATTCTTCGGAGAAAAAAGGTGGGGGAAAAGTAAAGGATTTTAATTATGTTATAATAGATAAAACTCTCCGGAAAAATAGAATTTTTATTTTACAAGTGAATTACAGTTGATCTCTTTAGGCGTGGAGAGAGGATATAAAATGTAGGGAGAGGGTATCAATGAAACTAGAGACCGGCGCGGGACGGGATTTTTTCGGGATCCCGCCCCGACATCGGTTAAGAAAAAAAATCCCGACTAGAGATCCCGGAAGTCTCTAATTTAAACATCTCTCTCCAGCCGAATAAAAAAGAAACAGACTGGAGACAAAAGTCATGAGATAAGGGGAAGGGAAAGGATTCCAGTCGTTAAATTTGTCTGATCTGTTTGAGGTTGTCATTCTAATGAATAAACACAAAAATCCTTATTTTTTCGACTTTTTAAGATTTAATTTTTTTAATTAATTAGATGAAATTCCAAACAAAAATAAAGAAACGGCTTTAATTAAACAAAAAGAAGAAAAATCAGAACATCCACCAATTAATGTACGAGTTGAAGAAAATATTAAAATAAATGAGAAAATAAAATCTGTCGAAAATTCCCCTCAAAAACAACAAAGAAAAGAAACAATTAAAACACAACAACAACAAATAAAAAAGAGAGAAAAACAAGTTGAAGAGACAAAAAAACAAATTGTTGAGGTTAAACAAGAGAGAGAACATTTCCAGAAACAATTTCCGGCTTTTCATTATTTGCCTAATGAATTTGCAACAGAACAGAGTGACCATTACTCTCTAACCTGTCATTTATTTCCTCGAATGTCAGAAAGCAATTTACAATTTCATGATATTTATTGGGATAAAAACGAGCAGGTAAAAAGTAGGGAAAATTGAGTAGAGGAAATTAAGCAGTTATGGGAAGCTTAGCAGTCCTAGACTCGACTGCTCTTTCCGGTTTCCAATATAACCGGAAAACTAACTTTAACTGGCGCACCAGCGTCTATTAGAGACGTCCGAGACTCTTGGTCTTGAGTCTTGACTCAAGACTTTTCTTGGGTTTTTTTCGGTCTTGGTCTTGGGGTGTAGTCTTGGTCTTGAGTCTTGGAAAATTTTCGGTCTCGGACGTCTCTAGCGTCTATCAACATAATTTGGCGCTTAGCCCTAGCCTAACATAGCAGGTACTGACGATGGCGCGCCAGTACCAATTTTTCAAATTGCTAGAACATGCTAAATACAAAACGCCAAAAATGAACGCTAAATTTTTATAAACGTATAAATTTAAAAAAGGCCGATTTTTTCTTTTTTTAGCAATTTTTTCCTTATTTCGAAAGGTTTTTCTTATTTACTGTGCTTTATTTTAAAAAATCCTTCCACGCGCTAAAAGAGGAAATACATATTCTCTTTACTACATATAATTTTAGTAAAATTCTAAAAAACATTTTTAAATAGGGAGAAGTAATGCTTCGTAAACGTCATGTTTGTGTAAACAAATTAATTATTTCTCCATCTGTTCGTTTACAAGAAGAAGCTGATAAATCTTCTTCTACTTCAACATTTAAAGCCAGTTTTTCTTTATTTGATAGACGCCCATTTGCAAAAAGGCAAATTGTTTCGAATATTTTTTCTGTTCCAATTCCAGTTCGGGAAAGTGGAATTGTTGCTAAAGTATTCCAAAAAAGTGAGGGAAAAAAATAATTTAGCGCTGGTCTAGTTTATGCTTCCAATCAACAAAAAATTGGATTTTTCTTGGGCCCCCGGGTCTGGGCCGTCCATTACTCTATTCCTCGAAATTTCCGAAAGTTATAGCCACTTTTTAAAAATGTCAGAAAAACGATTATAACCTTCAGAAATTTCGAGGGAGTTAGATTGGAATAGTCCCAGACTCATAAACTAGACTAGCGCTGAATTAATTTTTTGAAAATTAAAATTCTCTCTAAAAAGGTCAAATCAATTCCTCAACAATTTTAATTCGTTCAAATTATCGTCAAAAAGAAGTTGCCCTTCAAATAATTTTAGAAAAATATTCTTTAACTTCAAATAATGTTATTTTAATTGGAAATGTTGAGTTAGAATTATTGGGAGAAAAAGGACAAGATTTACTTGGAAATCGTTCATATTCACATTTATTTGAGAATGGAGTTAGATTGGAATTTAAAACTGGAAATGTTCCGACTGGAGAAGTTTTGAAAACTGAGTTAATTATTTTTTAATATTACAAACTTTGTCTTATGTATCTCATCTAAATAACTATGGTTGAGGTTTACGTACAAGTCATTTTTTGGGCTTCATTTTTATCGCACCGGATCGAGTCTTTTTCGGCCCGAAATTCGATGCCCGACTCGATCTTCTGGACCGGCCCCTAACCTTATACATAACCACATATCCCACCTCTATCTTATCTCAACCTTTCTATAGCCTACAGTTCTTATTTATAACGAGCTTTTGGTTAGCTCTTTAGAGAAGGAATAACTGGGAGGGCTAACCAACAAGTAATGGGATATGATATTTTCTCTTAAAGTTCACTGCCCGATGTACTAATTTGTGATGAAAGATGGATTGGAATGTTGGCAATATATAGACAATTACTTTGTGAAAGTCTTGCTAAATATGGAAATGTTTTTGCCGACAGACCTTGTAAAATTTAAAATTTAAGAGAAAGATAATTCTTCGGCTTATAGAAAAGCATTATTTTTAATTAGTTTTCTTTTGTTGTACGCAAAATGATTCGTGGTGTAGTGGTTTCGGAGTGTGTTTTTATCTCCAAACTACCCTGGTTCGAATCCTTTTGTCGGTATTTTCTTTTCTATTCATTTTTTCAACGCTAACTTCTCAAATTTTTAATTATATTCTTTAAATTAATTTTTTATAATTTAAAAAGCAATCCTTGTCGACCCAATAATTGCCAACTTTACATTAATTCTTGATAAAGACCAACCTTTTGCCGAATTAATACTTAAATTATTACAAAAATATGGTGCTCTAAATGTGAGTATTTTTTAAAAATTTTAAAATTAAAATAAAAATTCAAACAGAAAGAAATAACCCCTCAAGAATCTGTTCGCCGTTTTCGACATGTTTGTAATCAATTTATGCTTCCCTCTTTAGCTTTAATAAATTCTGAAGGATGGAAGGAAAAAATAAAAAAATATTTAAATGGAGAAATTAAAGAAGAGCCTAATCCAATAAATTTATTGTCAACAGAGCCCTGTAAAATGATTAAAATTTCGGATTTTCAAATATTATTATGTGGAATACATTCGCTAGATTAAATTTTTTTATTATTAAAAAGTAAGGCATTTAGGTAATAAAATTTTAGAAATAATCACAAAAAATTGCCTGAGAAGAAAAAAGAAAAAGGCAAAGAAGAAAAAATTAATTTGAAAAAAAAAGAAACCGTAAATGAATGTTTTTTTATAAAAAAGTTGAGACCGAGAGGGGATCCCTATACAGAAGAACCCCCCAAGAGGAAACTCCCAAATTTAAAATATAAAGATCTCGTTCCTAATCAAAGTCCCCAAGATACATAGTTTTAGGTTACAGATAGAGAATATGGATTAGAAAATTAGAAAGATAAATCACCGAATATTTGAATAAGAATATACTCAAAACAGTCTAAAATAGAATCGTTATCATAAAATTGTTTAAGGCATTATCAATTATTCTCTGTCAATTTCGTTGCTTTTTTGACTTGTTGTTGACGTTTCTCGACTACTTTTACTTTTAGATTTTGCTGTTTTCATTTCAAAAGTAGGTGGGGGAACAACAAGCATTGAGGGAGAAGGCCATTTATTGAGTAATTTGTTGTTGTTATTTTGTGAAGAAAATGTAGTATTTGTTGAAGGTAAAGTCTAAATAAAGAATAAAATTATTTAGGTAATTCAAAATATTTTTAAATTGTTAAAGGAAACAGCCAACGGTTTTACAAGTATCGAGGAAAGGAATAAAATTTTTCCGATTAAATCCGTTTGTGATGGTTGCGAAATTATAAGGCGGCTTTGGTTTTTCATAGTAAGAGTCTTAAGGAAATTCTATAAAAATTTCTGTGAATAGTTCAATCTGTATGGGAAGAGATTTGAAATTATGTTCAAAAACAAATAACTAAAATCCGAGAGCAGGCCAAGGTATCGCAGAGCTATAACTTCATTCAAAATTGTCGAACCCGGGACGCCCTTGTGGTGTACCCCCAAAATCCGTCAAAAAATGCTTTAGTTTGGATAATCTTAATAATATATTTTACTTTTCCAATATCCTCCAAATTAATATTTTCTTCTTGTTTTGTTGTTGTTATTGACATTGAAGGTCTTTTCTTTTTTGAAAATAATCTTTTCATTGCATCAAATTCTTTTGCTTCTTTTTGAAAATTTGTTGATAATTGTTGTTGTTTTAAATTATTTTTATCTTCTTCTTCTTTCCTTACTTCCTCCTCTTCTCCTTCTTCATCCTCAAAATCACCCAAAATATCAGAAGAATTTGAATTTGTTTCATCTGTTGTATTATCTATTTCTAAAGAATCTCTTCTTTGAAGAACTGCTTGTCTCATCTTTTTAAATTTAAAAAATTAAAAATTAATTATTAAATTACCAAATAACGTTCTCTTCTAAGTTGTTTAATTATTTCTGTTGGCATATCTGGTATTATATAAGCAAACATTGCTTTAATGGTAAGGACGATTAACTGAAAAAAAATTTTTTTTTAATCTTGGACAGAGCTATGTGAATTATTTTGAGCTTAAAGAGATAAATTTCGTTTTTAATTTAAAAAAATCGAGTCGCATATATAACAATTGAACCAGCTTTTTAGTTAAACCCAAAAATTCCCAAGATATACATTTTTTGAGATTTAATTGTTCCCTGAGTTGGGGGCCTGTTTAAGCAAAACCCTCAATTTAAGTACACCACCACATTATAAAATCTGATTTTCCCGACCCAAGGTTCGACTGTCTTACATTAGACAACAAAACTAAAAAATAAATAAAAACTTTACTTCAAAAACCAAAACAAAAGCAAGTCTAAAAGCCAAAATAATCCACCAACTATCAGTAAATTCATAATTTTCAGCACAAGGAATATCAAATGTAAAATTATACTTTTCGAGAGAACAGGGAGGTCTTTAAATTTAAAAAAAAATTAAAAATTTTATTAAATAACTAAAAACCTTCTCAAATCCCAATATCTACAATAATTTTGTGTTGGATACCCAGATTTTTCAAATTCTAATTTTGAAGAATCAAAATAAGAAAGTGTTTCGTTTACATAACTTTAAGAAACAAATTTAAGAAAAAAACTTTTAAAAATTAAAAAAAAACCCGTGTAAAGTCCCTTGCGTCATTCTATAATATATTTTAGGTATAAAATCAGAAGTAAAGGCAATTACAAAAGCATTGCATAATACAGCAATATTTGAAATCATATTTATTATTGTCTAGAAAAGAAAAATTATTCTTTGAGAGAACTTCAAATTTAAGGAAGTCCCTTGTAGAGAGAGGAATGGAAAACTTAAGATTTCGAGGTTACATAAATTCGATCAAAAACCATTTTGAGTGAAAGTGTCGGATCGATCTGAATTTTTTCATATTGTAGATCTCATTAGGTTATTATTCTAAAAAATTCTTTATCAATCGATCAGCAAATGACAACTTATCCTTTTCCTTCTCTCTTTGATTATAATTCAACTTATTTGTTAAGTGTGGATATACAACATATTAAAAAATTATATCCACCATCTACACCATGTCAGTCATTTAGATCGAACTTTGTGTCTCCTCAAAATTTCATGCTAACATAAATTGTTCCCTATTCCATTTTAAAACAAGCTAGCCATTCTTTCTTTTTGAAAAAAAAATATTTCTTTAAACAAAACTTACAAGCCAAACACCAATATTTCTAGATTGTGCAGGTACAGGTCTTCTCATAGTCACAATAAATTTATAAGCATCAAAACGAATTTCGAAAATATTATTAATTAAAGCCAAAAGTGGAGCTAAAGGAAATGCTGCGACAAATAATGTACAAAATCCAAGTTGTATAACCATCTCTAAATATTCATCAAAAAGAAATTGTTGAGAGACGGGGTTTAAGGCATAATCCTTAAAAATAAAATAAAGTCAAAGACACCTTTTGGGGTTGAGAAATCTCTGATAATGAGAGGACTTTAAATTGGGTTATCGAGTAGAATCCCCCTTACGGATATCCTTCCCCTCAATTTTATATTAAATTTAAAAACAATAAATAATCAAGTATTCCAAGCAAAAACACAAACCTTTTCACACAAACAAACATTAGAATCAGGCGAATTTTCCTTTTCTTTTCTAATTCTTTCAATTTTTTGTTGTTCAGTTTCAGGTTGTGAAAGTCTCCAACGTCTAAACCAATAACAAACCATCCTTAAAAAATAAAAAAATTTCCAGAATTTCAAATCCCCCTTACGGATATGCCAATTCAATAAATCCATTAATTGCCTGTTTCCCAATCATAATAACAATTAATTGAATCATTAATTCCACCATACAACCAGCAGCCTCACACCTTTCTAAACGAATATTTCCAACTTTGAGTTCATGTGGATCTGCATATCCTCCTGTTGAATTTGTGGGAGTTCCTGGAATACCTGCAAATCTAAAAAATGGAAAATAATTTTAATCTTAAATTTAAATACCAAACCTTCCTTTAAAGAATGCAATGTAAAATAATGATGAATAAAAATTGACAAATTGAAAAAGAAAGACTGAAAAAAAGAAGGTTAGTTTAAATTGTATTTTTAGTTTTAAGTCAAAAAAGTAACTTTAAATCGTTCAAAAAATTTTTTAAATTATATTCACAATTAAACTCATTGTTATAAGTGTTAATCACAACATAAAATTTCTAAAAAAATTACTACAAAAATTCAACAAACTGGCCAACCCTGACCATAGAGAAAATCTTCCAAATGTAAAGACATTTTATTTAAGAGGTTATTAGGTCTCTTCAGAGTACTTAAAAAGTCCTTAGGGACCTTAGGTCAATTTTAGGAAAAATTAAATTTAAAAAAATAAAAACCTTTAAATGTAAAAGAATTATCAAATTCACTTTGAGTTCTTGGATATTCCCAATTTGTTAATTTATAAGCCAATTTATTATAAAAATAATTCATACTCATAATAAATATTAAATTAATTAAAGCAGCTGTAGCAGAAGTAAATATAACTGCTTGCGATTGAATAAATTCGCTATTCTCTCTAGCATTAAAGACACCTCTTACAATTATTCTATAAACAATAATTCCAAATAAGAGGGCAATAACCAAACAAATCTATAAAATTTAATTTTTAAATTATTGGAATGGAGGAAGGGGTCACTGGTCCTTTAAAATTACCTTTTAAAGGACCAGTGAAAAGGATTAAGGAAAAGGATCTTTTAGAATCCACTCGGTGATAGAAATTATTTATAAACATAAATAGCCAGTTTCCTATAATTGAAAAGTTGAATGCCATAATTTAAAAAGAATTGCCTATCACTTCTGCCCGGCTAGCAGATCTTAATGCCAAATAAAAAACTGGGCGATTAATTCAGATTTTCAATCCCAAACGTCATTAACTTTATTTCTAATTTATTAGAGTCCCAACCCGTCAATGAAAATTGTTATTCAAAACTAACTTTAGCAACAAAATTTTTGGTTAACCAAGAAAACCGAACATCTTCAGTCAGAACTAAAATCGAAAACCTTTCTAAAAACCAAAAATCTAAGTAAAAGAAAAACAATTCTACACTGACATGAGTCTCTTCCAAAAATTTTTAAAAAAAACTTACAAAAAATAAAACAGTTATAGCTGATCCAAAAATACGAAGTGCTTTTTCTGCAAGTGAAATATAAGGCTCCTAAAAATTAAAAAATAATTTTAACAAAAAATACTCAAAAAACCGCTTCTTTAGTCACTCTATTAATTTTCATTTTTGCTCTCTTATAATATTGATATTCTGGCCTAATTACTTCTTCATCAGGTTCATACCCCAAAACATTCCATTTATAAGCCAATTCTGCATGATATCTTTTCCATAATTCAACAAATACAGTCATCCAAATAGACATTATAACAGTAAAAGCAATTGTTGCATAATTATCAAAAACATATGCTGCCTAAAATAATTGGTTTTTTAATAATTTTTTTTGAAAAAAAAATATTTATTTATTTAACAATTTATAAGAATTTTCAAATTTAAAATTTTCAATTTAAATTTCCATATTTAAAGGTTTAAATATAACTAGGCTTATGAATTTTAAAATGGCTCGGTTAAAATCAACCTGTTCTGATAATTTTATGCTTCTTAAGTTAGTTATGCCTAAAGTAGAATGGGCTAGTTGAAAGAATGGTATGCTCCCATTTCGAAATAAACTGATAAAGAAGGTAAAAAACTTCTTTAAATTTATAATGGAACAAACAAAAAAATACTTTTGAATTTAAAATAATTTTTTAATTTGTTTTTGCTTCAAAATAACAAAGAATAAACAAAATTAGTAAAAATTAAATAAAAAATATTCCCATCAAAAATATTTTTTTGCTAATTTATTTATTAAAATTTGGGAAGAACCAATTTAGACTTACAATTAAAATAAAAATTAAAAAAAACCTTTGAGTAAAGACAAGTACTGTTTAAAGGAATAAAATCACAAAATTTTTCACAAGCAGGACAGAGTAATTCTTGAGAAACAGAGCCATCTGGTCCATAACAAATATCATTACTTGAAATATCTGTGCTCATAGTAAAAAGTCCATAAATAACACAAATAACACCCAAAATTGAAATAGGATATAAACAACGAGTATAGAAGCCTAACCAAGCAAAATAGAAAGCAATTTTTGTTCCATAATATTTTTGAATTCTGTGAGGGAAAAAATTGAAAGAAATTAAAATTTAAAAAATAATTACAAATCTAGAGGTTGATATTTAACGAGATTTTTTAGTTTAACCCATGTTTCGTATAATAATTGACGATCACTAGGGCACGTTGAATAATCATCGGTTTTGGAAGAAGTATCCAATTCCTTTTAAAAATTAAGAATTTTTTATTGGGATCTTAAAGAATAATATCTGAAAGTCTCTAGAAATTACTATATTTTAAAAATGGTTTTTTTGCTGCTTGAATGGGCATTCTGTCTTTTGAACATTTTGAAATATAAAAGAAATTCTATTCTTCCAAAAATATTTTCAAGCTTATTATTTTTTTAATTAAAAAAAACTTTCCCTAACCTCATGAAGTGGATATGCAGCAGAATAAGTTTTATTTCTAATAAGCCTTTCAATTCCAAAACGCATTTTGTCTACTCTATTCCCTCTATCATAGCGTGTTCTGATTAATAAATCATAGACCATACGAGCACGATCCGCTCGAGAGAAGAAATTGTCCGGATTTTCCCAATTTACAAAACTGAAAAAATTAAATTAACATCGGTTGGTTGTCTTTTAGAAAAATTCGTTTTTGACCCACTTAAATCCGCAAGTTTAAAAAATGAGTTATTTTCGGGGTAAAATGACGAAAATTTGTTTAATTTTCATATATATCTGGGGAAAATATGTTACAAGATCTTAATTTTTAGGTAATTCAGTATTAATCGCTGCTAACAATAAGTATCAAATCGTTTTCTAATTACTTTTATCTTTTAAATTTATTAAAAGGGGCAACCTCAAACAATACAAAAAAATCAAACCAATGTAAATGTTGAGCAACAAAAGGTTGACAAAAATATTCTTCTGTTTCTATTCGATTTTTAAGCGATTCTTTATGATTAAGAAATTTTATTCTTTTTAAAATTGAATTTATACAACCATCCATTAAATTAACTTCCTAAAATTTAATTTTTAAATTTAGAAAATTAAAAAACCTTTTTAACATCATTTCTATGTACAGGCATTCTAATCATTAATAATTCTGCTTGTTTCATTAAAACACGAAAGGGTGCATGTATAAGTATAAATTTAACATTTCCTTGCTTAAATTTAAAAGAAAAATTTAAAAAAAGGAAAATTTTATGAAAACAGGATTGGGAATAAAATAAGAAGAAAATGAGGATCAAAAAATCTCTCTCAGAAGAGAATAAAAGCTTCGCAAAATATAAAGAAAAAGAAAGATCTGGAGAATAGATAGACAAAAACTATTGCCTGGTTAAAAAATATTTCGAAATATATTTCCTTAAATCTTAAAAATTCATATCCAGTGTGGATGTAGGTGTATGCGATCCCGGATAAAATTTAAAGAAATGTTTTCAAACCTTCGAAGTAACATATTCAAGTTCTAAACCAAGTGCTTGCATATTACTCTCAAAAATTTGTCGTTTTTCCATTTGTTCATCTCCTGAAGATTCTTCTTTGCTTTCATATTCATCCAATTCATTAGCCTTTACTTCATAAGCCAAAACAAAATCTATTAGTCTTTTTCCATCAGAAAAGTAGGAGGACTGTCTAAAAGTAAAGAAAAATATATTATTTTATTAATTTTTTAAGAATTAGGTATGTGAACGATATCCCCAATAACGGATGCCCTCAATATTACGGACAATTTTTAAGTCTAACTTTAATTAAATTTTGATTACTCGACTCCACCTATAATACCCTTCAATAAAATAATTTTTATAAAACATAACTTGTTTGGAATAATCCTCGTCTATTCACATCGACACCATTTGAATGTTCAATTTTATCTGTAATTTTGTCAAACCTTTTCATCTCTTCAAGCTTAAAGAGAAAAAATTTGGATTAACTAAAAATATAATTTACCAACCTGAAAACATTCCTGGCCAAATCCGACTTTATTGGATTTATTAGATTGATTTGTATCTGAAAATATATAAACGAAATTTATTTGAATTTTATTTTTAGAGTAAAACTAATTTAAAATTTTAAGTTAAATTTGGAAAAAAACATTTGACGTTTCTATGAAAACTAAAGAATAATTGGAATAAAAAAATTAATTAAAAAAAAAGATGTAAGGTAAATGAGGTATAAAATTTAAATTTGTTAAAGCCTATAAGGTGCTAATTATTTAATGATGAGGGAAAAATAAGAAATATTTTTATTTTTTTAGAAAAGAAAATGGGGAATTTTAAATATTTTTAACTGAAATAAAAATTCATTTTAAAAATGCTTCATCCATTTTTATGACTAATCAGAAGAAAAAAATGGTAAAAATAAGGGGAGAATGACCTTGGAAAAGCGTAAAAAAGGAAGCGATCAACCCAATCAATTATTTTCAGTGAATCAACAATTTTTTAAAGGTTTCTTCTTCTCAATATTTTTATATTTAAAAAATACCTTTATTCTCATTTTGCAACATAATTTCAGAATCATCACATTCAACAGGTATTTTAGCATGTAATTGTTGTAATTGCCTTCTTTTTGAATTCATTAAACCCTAATTTTAGAAACCAAACAAGATGTTAAATACCTTCTTTGCCTTTTTTTAAGTCCTAAAAAAGAAAGTAAAAAATATTAGAATTAAAAAAAGAATTCTTTAGTAAAATCAGCTGACTTATTCTCGCTCTTTGATTATTCTCAGAAAAGAGAAAATCAACATTTCCTCTGTAAAAAATAACAAAACCAACTGTACCCGCTCGAAATTGAAGGGGAGGAATTAGGAATGACTGAGTGTGTGGGAAGTCTAACCTGGGTTCAAATTTTTGGCCCGGGCTTTCTCAAAAATGAAAATAATATTTTATCACTTAATCAAATAAATTCTTCTTTTATTCAGGAAATGGACGAGGATCTGGAGTTGGATTATGATGAAATGATGCCTGAGGAGCCAACGAAAAAAGAAGTCCTATTTTTCTTCACCTCACAAAATTATGTTGTCTATTAAATTTAAAAACCACTATTTATATGTATTTTCTCACCAACAAAGTAAAGGACTTTTAAACACTTTTAGTAAAAGACTAAATAAAGAGTGCAATTTAAATGATTTTTTCGTCTTGCTAGAGATGGTTTCCCTAAACTAATCGGTAATATTGAACCTGACAGCCCAATTTTTCCTCCCCAACCTTTTCCTATATATCTACAGAATGGTCAGACTTCATCTCATTTCTCAACCGACTAATCTAACAATAATTATTTACTAAATATATTGGATATCTCGAAAAATTTACTTCTCAAAAGACTATTTTTGTCGTAAAAAATTTAAAAAAAGAATTCATTGGATACATAATTAAACCAATAAATTAAAACAATTAAATCTTAAAATAATTTCTTTTAATTTTTCTTTAAAAAAATAACAAAATAATTTAAAAACAATAATTTTTTAAAAAATAATTTTTTTCTCAAATTTTAAAACTCTGCAACGGATCAGCCATCTTCTTTTGAAAATTTCTTTTAGCAAAATTTTTTTCAGTTTTTTGTTTATTAAATTTTCTTCTTTTTTGATTTTCTCCATTTTCATTATTCTTTCCTTCTTCATTTTCAACAAAAAATTGCCTTCCCGATCTTTTCCTTTTTCTTCTATTATTATTTAATATATTTGTTGATTTATATGTTTCAGAGAATTTTTGACCTCTCAAAGCTTTTGGAACTTTAATTTAAAAAAAATTTTTTTAGAAATATTTTTTAAAAGTTTCCACAAACCTAAATAATCTGGAACATCTGCTATTGCTGGGCTATGTATTTTTAATTTATATTGTTTTTTATCTTGTTCAAAGGATAATCTTTCACGAGGATTTTTTTCAAAATAAGCGTCCAAACGTTTTGATTTGAGTAATTCGTCTCGAATTTCTGCCATTCTTGTCTGACAAAAATAACAAATTTTTAACCAAAAATTTTTTTAAAAATACCTCTCGAATGACAGCCCTTGTACAAGCAGCTAAAACTTCTCTAGCTCTTAATTGAAATCCTTCAAAATCCTGCATACGGACTTGGTAAGGGCGAAGAACAGGTTGACCCACTAAATAAAAAAAATTTTCTAAAATTTCATAAAATATTTGGGAGGGTTTTCAGGACGTTTTAACAAGAAAAAAACCAGAAAAAATTTCTATCTTTCAAAATAAACTCTTCTTACTTCTTTCATTAACTTCTTGTCTAATTTGTTCAAATAATGCCTGTTCTGATAATAAACAAAAAGAAATTGCTGTTCCTTTGTTAAATCCTCTAGCAGTTCTTTAAAAAAATTAGAAAAATTATTTAAAAAATTAAAACCTTCCAACTCTGTGCACATACATATCAGTAGATAAAGGAAAATCAAAATTTATAACATTTGGGACTAAATGAAAATCAATTCCTCTGCCTATTCCTGATTCTTTGTCTAAATGTCGTTTTTTGTTTTTCTTTAATTCTTTACGTTTTTGCTGAAAATATTAACAATAAATTTTTAAAAATTAACAAGGGAACAAAATTAACAACATGAGAATTTATTTGGCTCACATAAATTTCCTAACCTTTTACAAGAAAGAATATGTGAGCAAAATTAATTATAACAATAAGAGAGGTAGAAAATTTATTATTAAGGCTGTGATTTATAGGCAAATGCCTATTTTTTCTGCAAGCTTAGGATGTTGTAATACGTTCAAAAAACGTGTTTTTAGCTTGGTCCGAAGAGTCTAGCATGACTTTTAACTTGCCTATTTTTGCCTATTTCGGACTTTTTGAGCCTTTTTGCCTATTTTGGAATTTTCGGTACTATTTTTGCCTTTTTAGCGATTTTTTCTAAATTTTGCCTAAAAATCAGTGAAAAATCTAAAAAAAATCAGTGTCAACTCCCATTTTTAATTTATATTTCGACAAATTGAGTATTTTTACTCTGTTGGACATTTTGAGATTAGACGTTTTGCTGGCGGGACATTTTGGGGTGGGACGTTTTGTGGGTTGGGCAAGATTTTCTTTTTGTCAATTATCGACATTTTTAAAAAATTGCACCATTTTTGCTCAAAAATGATTTAAAATGACGAATAAATGGCAAAATTGTCAAAAAACGACGAATAAGCGGTTATTTTATTGTTTTTATCATAATTTTATAGGCTGATAACCTTTTTTATCTGCCTATTTTTGTGCCTTTTTTTGGCTTTTTGGTGCCTATTTTAGGCGCCTATTTCACTAATTTTACTTGCCTAACTATCACAGCCTTATTTATTATATATGGCTAATCTAATATTTCTAAACTAACCTTATTTTTCTTTCCTTTCAAATTTTCTTCTGTTTCCTGGGAATCATCAAAAATATCATTACATTCTGATGCAATCAAAAAAGGCCATTTTCCTTGATTAAATTCGCGAATAACTCTACAGCGGGAATTTGTTGGCATTTGAGCATTTAAAACACAAGAAGGGACTTTAAATGCTTGCAGAAATAAATAAAGCCTAAAAATTGAGAGAAAAAATTGAAAAAATTCCCCAAAAAATTCCAACTTGTAACAACGGTCCACAGTAGAAACAAAGACGACAGATTTACCAACTAGCAATTTAAGTTTTATAAGAGCCATTAAAATTGTAAAACGTTCCTCATCGTTTTGGCAAGAAATGTGAAACTATCAAAAGAAATTTTTTAAATTAAAAATTCAAAAACCTGTTCTAATTGATCAGTTCCAGGCAAATCCCTTTCTTTTAATTTAAGTGAAAGCATCTTCCCTTCAACAAAAGTTTTTTGAATTTCACTAAGGTCTTCTTTAAGAGTTGCAGAGGTCATTATTGTTTGAAATCGTTTTGGCAAAAGTGCTTTTAATTTTCTAAAATTTAATAGAACTTTATATAAGGGAGCCCCCCCCCATCCCAGTTTACAAAATTTACTTCATTTCATCCTGATATCCATAAGAAAATATTAAATCGGCTTCATCAAGTACAACAGTCCGAATTCTATCCAATAAACCAGGGTTCTTTTCCACAACGGCCAATAACCGTCCAGGCGTTCCCAACAAAATATCAAGTAAATCGTCATTTAAGGTTTGATTCTCATTAGGATCAAGATAATGAACTAAATCGAGAGCTTGAATAAAAGGAAAGGGAGCGATTAATTGTTGGAGTTGAGTAAATATTTGAGAAGTTAATTCTTTTGTTGGAGCTACAATAAGAACATAAGGACCTCGCATGTCTGCAGACGGCCTTTCCTAGAAAATTAGTTAAATTTTCAAAAAATACTTTAAAAGTCAAACAATATTCAACTGCAAAATATTTTGAATAAGTGGAAGTAAAAATGCCGCAGTCTTTCCACTTCCAGTGCGTGCTCTAGCAAGTATATTCTTTCCACTCAAAACCATTGGAATCATTGAGGCTTGAACTGGTGTAGGTGTTTCCCAATTCATTTCTGCAATCATCTAAAAATATTTTTAATTAGGAAAATAATTTTTAAATAAAAAAAATTTAAACCTTAATCAGCCTGTCATCGAAATCAAATTTCGCAAATGCGTTATCAGAAGCAACATTTTTAGATGTTTTGTCCATTTTTTGCTCCATTCTAAAAAGCAAAATAAAAAAAAATAAATCAAATTATTTCGAGCGGTATGACATTTTTGTATTTTGATATTATGAAATTTTTATCATTTGAAAAAATAAAATTTAGGTTAAATTGTCGAAATTTAATTTGTTCCAAAGGCGAAATGTCATCAGATTTTTTTATGATTTTTCTTGATTTCAGAGTTACTGTTTAGGTTTCATTTTTTAAGATTTATTTTTAATTCAGGGGCAAAGGTTGGTCTTATGAAACTTGATTTAGACAAAATTCGGTTAAAAATCCGCATTTTCAATTGACTTGGGTCTTTTTGGCGCAAGTGATGTTTTCCCCTTTGGAACAACTTTTCCTGTAATTGGAACATTTTCTTTAGTTGGATCTTAGTTGTAATAATTATAGTAACAATCATCACTCATGCCAAAAAGACGTGCCTCATTGAAAATGCTGTTTAATCGTGTTTTCGTCGAACTGATTTTGCCCTGACGCACTGAGTTTTCAACTCTATAACCATTTTAACAGTTTTTTAAATCATTTTAACTTTAGATTTCTCATATTTGTTTTCTTTTTAATTGATCAATAGCTAATAAATAAAAATGGCAGAAGGAAACGAAGAAGTTAATCCTAAAGTAATTTTTTACTTTCTTTTCATCATTTTAACCACTCATTTTAGGCTTATCCTTTGGCTGATATTCAACTTTCTCAAAAATTGTTGGATATTGTTCAACAGGCAATGAACTATCACCAATTGAAGAAAGGTGCGAACGAGGCAACAAAAACGTTGAATCGTGGCATTTCTGAGGTTCCCCTACTTTATTTACTTTTGCTTAAATAAATTTTAGTTGATTGTTATGGCTGCTGATGCTGAACCGCTTGAGATAATTCTTCATTTGCCACTTCTTTGTGAGGACAAAAATGTTCCGTATGTTTTTGTTAAGAGCAAGGCAGCGTTGGGACGTGCTTGTGGAGTTACTAGACCAGTAATTTTTAAGCAGGAAAAATTTTTAACCAAAAAATTTAGGTGATTGCTGCTTCGATTACGCAAAATGAGGGATCTCAGCTGAAATCACAGATCCAACAAATTAAAGAGGATGTTGAGAAACTGTTGATTTGATAACTTAAATTGATTTTTGATTTGTTTTTGATTGTTATGTTTGGTATATTTTCAAATTAAAACTTTGTTTACAATGAATTTGTTCTCTTTTCTTTAACGTTTTTCCGTTTTAATATTTTAATTTTGATTTGTAAAAATAATTTTATCAAAGAAAAAGTGATGAGTTTTGTTCCTGGTTTGAATATTTCTGATTCTAAGAAGGTCCCTGATCCTGGTACGATTGTTGACACAGTAGCTGAGATTGCTGAAGAAGCAGAAAAATGTAAAGTTTACTTTTTGTCTAAAGAGGTTTAAGAAATAATTTTTAGCCAGTATAAGTTCAAGATTTGGTTTTCAATTTGATGATGATCCTGAGACCTTTATTGAGGTTGTGTTAAGGTTTCTTTGGAGTTTGGTTATTGACTACGGGTTCTATGTTGTTTGTGGATTGTCTTTATATTCACTTATTGTTATGTTAATTAAGAAACGTTACATGGCAGGAATTGTCAATCGATGGAGTAAGTTTATACCTTTTGGATGTTTTTAATTATGTTATGATGTCTAAGATATTGAGTTCCTAAATAGAGCTTTTTAATGAGAGCAGAGCTAAGAAATTGATATTGGCTACCACTTTTAAGTTGATGCTTCCCTTTTTGAGCAAAACAAGGCCCTTTTATAACTTCCTTTAAATAATATTTTTTTAGAATTATATCTTAATTATCGTGGAACGTTAAAAAGGATGAGTTTTCTATTAGAAAGGAACTACAAAATTGAACTCTGGAGTGATCAAGAATTTTGTAAAAGTTATTTACAGGTATAGGTAAATTAAATTTTGTTATAACTTTATTTTTTAGTTGTATGAATCATTCCGATTTTTTCGTTCGATGGCAAATAGAGACCACAAAGGAGATTCTATCATCGATGATATTAAGCAACAGGCGGAGGCTTATCCACTTTACCCATTTTTTAATGTTGATTATAATTTGCGTGATCGACTTTTGTATGCACTTGAAGGGGTTGACTGGGTTGGCAAAGACGAGGATGAGGAGGTAATTTTTGTTATTTTCTTAACCCGCCACATTTTATCCCACCCTCAAAGGCCCCCTATAAACTTTGTTCTGGACAATATTTTGTAACATAGTTTTAAAACAACCAAAGCGACAAAATGGGCTAGGCAAAATAACAAGAATGACTTGGGAAAAAGCGAATTGTCGACTTTGTATTTCTTATTTCAGGAATTGACTGCTAAAAGTTTAAGTGAAATTACTGCTAAAAGTACTGGTGCTGATAGGGAAACTAGTTCCGAAGAAGTTGTGGATGGATTAAAGAAGCGTCAAAGAAGCAACGCTGAAACCGTTACAGCGAGGGATACAAAGAGCGACAGATCGGTAGAAAGCAATTTTGAGAAGGGAAGTAAATTTGATTGAATTTAGTACAATTATTGAACATAATAGTTTATTTAATTTTATTATATTCTTGCTAAATTACGGGTATTAAATTTCTTTTTGTTATTTTTTTGAAACGACTTGTTTACGTGCAAATGTTATTTTTTATTTATTTTTTACTTTATAATCTTCTTTTTGCCTTTTAGAACATTTTTGTTTAACAAATCTCTATTCTTTACTTTATGAAAAACTTTGCATTTTTAAATGGATATGATTTATCTTCATCTGATTCGGATACATCTACTCTCAGTGCAGCTACTCAGGATGGGTCTATGCCTTGTTCGAGTAATCGAATTGATTCTGATAAAGAAGTAATTTTGTTAAATTTATTTTTGTTTAATTATTTTCTTTAGGATCAACAACCTCCGCAACAAAACGTGAATGGAGGCGGACGAGTGGATGAGGTTTATTTGTTGAATGATTAATTCCCAAAAATTTGTGCATGTCAAGGTTTTTGTGGTTGAGAAAATTTTGGCCAAAAAGATAATAGATGGTATCATTTTTTACAAAATCAAATGGAAAGACTATGACAGGCCTGAAGATGACACATGGGAAGAGGTTTATTTTTTGCGTTAAATATTTTATTTAATTAGATTGACAATTGTCATTGTGTTGACCTGATTAAAGAGTACGAGGATTCTCACAAGAATGACAAAGTGCAAATTATTTCAACTAAACCTCAACGAAAGGAGACTCGTTGGAGGAAGCGCAAATTTCGCAAAAGCATGGTATTTTTTACTTTGTAATAATTGAAAACCTCCTTTGCTTTTTATCCCATTAAGTTTGGAGGGCTAATTTTTTCTTGCAAGATAAAACGTTGAACATTAATTTTTGTGATAAAAAGGGGAAAATATTGGCGGGTTTAAACTAAAGTATCACCGATTTGTTGATAAATATCAAACTTTCCTATACATTCTTTAACTAATTTTTTAATATTTTTTAGACTGATGTCATTGCTAAAAAACAAAATGTTGACCACACTGCCAGACAAATACCCTTTGGTTTTAATTTTCATTAAATTAACCTGACATCTAAATTTTAAGTTGAAAAGGAAAATTACTTCTTAAACGGAGAAGGTATGGTAGTGGACACAATTTTGGGATTTAGCAGATTACCTGACAATGGAAAAATGATGGCTTTGGTTTAATTAAATAGTTTATAATAATTTTTAAAGATTCTTTTAAGGTTTGTTATCTGGATGGACAAATTGAGTATATCCCTGTTGATTTATTGCGTAAAAATGAAAGTGGAAAGGAGGTTTATTTTTTGTAGAAGTCTTCTGGGGTTTAGGAGTATTAAAAGAATTTTGTTAATCTAACAATAAACCTGTTAAATTGAATTAGGAAAATGGAAAGAAAATTCATCTAGGAGAAGCTCTTTCCTCTCCTTCGAAACTAACAATATTCGCTTTTTTAGTTTCAATTCGTTAGAAAGTTTCAATCCTTTCGTTAGAAATTTTTAATTACTAGAAAAAAATTTTCACTTCATAAACAAGCTTTCTAATTTTTCTAAAATTTTCTTAATTACACTCAATATAAATTCTATTCTTTTCCAGTGTCTTGTTGATTTTCTTTTACAACGTGTTCAATTTATTGATCTTCCCTGATATTTTTTGGGTATTAAATGTTCATTTGAAAATTTATTTTGTTTTTCTTCACTTACCTCGATGATTTTAAATTTGGTTCAAATATTTTTTGATTTTTTTTTCATCTTTTTGATGCATATTACTTGATTTTATTGGTGATAAATGTTTATATCTGCTTAAAAAATTATCTTTAACAAATTATCTATATTTTTATAGTTTAATATTTAATTTATTTACTTAATTTTAATTTTTAATTATTTTTTTGAAGTTTTAGTATTTATAACGAATTTGTTTAAAAATGGTTACGACAATTGGACATTTGTGAGTTTTTAATTTTTGGCTAGAAAATTTTGTTAAGAATTTATGAGTGTAATTTTTGTAGATAAAGTTGTGATATGTTAAGGATTTTTGAGGGGTCTCCTTTTAATAAAATTGCTGGCTTTTTCAGTAAGATGAGCTTTCCCGTTTTTTAAATTATTTAAATTTTGCTTTTCGATCTTTTTTAAATTCCTTTTGTGAATCATTTTTGCATAATTGATGATCATCCCTTTCCGTCCGTGTTAGAGAGCACAACCCTTTAGAAAAAGCAAATTGATTGATTGAGAACGTCCAGAAAATAAATTATTTTTTAAGCATCCTTGACATGTTATAAAAATAATTCCTAACATTACAAAAATTTATCCACAAAAATAAATGTACAAAAAATCTATAAAATTTGAGAAATATTCTTCTTTTAGAAACAGCAGCATAAGCGAAATTAATAGCTGGGTGGATGCTGTTGATCAAGAACATAGTTTGCGTGAAACGAGACGAACTGAGATAATGAAGGATGGCCTTAAAATTGTTACAGATTTTATTGAAAATGAGGTCAATGGAGCTAAGAAGATGTCGAAGGTATGTGACGGATTTTTGAATTTTTCGTATTGTTTTCCGGGTAAATTAAGTGTGTCGCCTCCCTCTTTGTAGGAATATTTTGCAAATAAATTTAACAATAGTAATCCTATAACAGATGTACCAATATTAGGCAGTGTTAGATAGATAATTTAAAATCTGTTTTTGAGCACCTGACTTGAAGTGGGTATTGGGTCTGGCCGATTGGTGCAATTATTTACCTGACATTTCTTTTCTAGTATTTTATTAATCCCTGTGTTATTTTGTAGGTTGTCACAACATACAAAGTCATTACAAAAAAAGTTCCTCGAGTCGTTGCAGAACGCAAAAAATGGAAAAAGTTTGGTCAATCAAAAGATGATGGTCCAGGTCCTCATATCAACACAACTTATGTGGCTGTTGAAGTTGAATTACAATTTCTTCATAATAAATTTGGTGAAGTTGACGATCTTTTGATGGATGAAAAGGGACAAGCAACAAAGGGAATGCATTGTCGTTTATGTAAATCTGATGAACATTGGAGTACTCATTGTCCTTATAAGGTTTTTATTTTGAAAGAAAAATTAAAAAAAAATTTTAAGGAGCATTTCAAAGGGAATGAAGATTCTGATTTGGCTGACAAATCTGCTGCGACAAGAATTGGTGGTGGTCCAAGTCAATTACCTCGTGGAACTTATATACCGCCATCTCTGCGAAATGTTGGTAGTGGGGCTGCTATTGGAGGTTAGTAAATATTTTGGTGTTTATTGTTTAGGATTTGGGTATTTTTTTAAACTTTTCGAGGGATTTAAGTTAGTATGATAACTTTTAATGAATTAAGCTTGTGAATTATTCTTTCGGGATATATTTTTGAAGTTAAAACCTGTGTAAGGACTATTCGTTTAGCAACATATAGTTCGACTAACTGTTGCATTGGTTTTAGGAATCTATAAAGCCAAACTTTTCGTAAATTCTCAATCTTGGCCTGTTAGATAGAAATTAGATTTTTTCCGTTATTTAAAAAATTAAGCCCTATATTCCTGAAAAATTTTTAGTTTCTAATTTTTAACCAAAAATTTAAATTTTAGTTTCTGAACGTCATTCGGATGAGACAACTGTTCGTATAACTAATTTGCCTGAGGATTCTGATACTTTGGAAGATGATTTGAGGGGAATGTTTTCTAAAGCTGGAAAGATTTTGCGTTCATATGTTGCTCGAGATAAAATACATAACAAACCAAAAGGATTTGCTTTCATTACTTTTGCGCAGAGAAACGAGGCAGAAAATGCAATTCAAAACTTTAATGGAGCTAAATTTGAACATTTGATTCTTAAAGTGGAATGGACAAAGTGAGTTGTTTTGTGAATAAAATTGGGAATAATTATATAAATATTAGTTTTTAATGGGACCGATCTAAATAAGTTTATATATATATCACTAGACAATACAGTCGAACTTACAATAAGATACACCTTAATTAAAAGATGTTCATTCAAATTTGGGTTGTCACTGGATGAGTGGGGCTTAGAGATGGAAAAATGCAAAATTTAAGTCGAATTAGAATACTGCTAATTCGAAAATATTTGATCAAATATTCGAAATTATTCCAGGGAATATTCGATAAGTCTGATCTTTTGTCTAACAATAAACGATACTTTCTATTTAGGAATACCTCAAGACATTTTTAGCCCCAAGGGTGTATCCAAAAAAGGCTAGACTAGGAAATAACGTTAGACTGAATTTGTTCAAATCTCAATAGATTTAGTTTTTTCGTGAGAAAGTCAAAATAAATTTTTTCTAATACATATTACAAAAAATCTTTTTAGACCATCGACGAATTAAATGGAAAAAAGAACAAAGAGAAAAGAACCGTTTTTGCTGATAAAAATATTGCTTTGTAAAGAAATGTTGTGAGTTGATATAAAACTAAATATCTATAGTTAAATATTTTTTTATTTCCCCCATTTAAGGTACTCTTTATAAGACAGTTCCAAAGGGTTTTATATAAAAGATGATCGGTTTTCGCATTTATGTATTTGTTCCAAGTTCATTGGGTTTAGTTAAATGAAAACTGCTTAATCTATTTTTAGGTCATCTACAAATTGAAAGAAAAGGTTGTATAGGAAGGGAAAGAAAAGTTTATTGGTAAACTTTGTTTTTTAAAAATATGAGTATATTCAAAACCCTTTCGGGCTGTTTTATAAGGGCTATCTTAAATAGGGGTTGCCGGTTAGAAAAAAAGGACAGAAAACTTAATCTTCCATTAATAAGGAAACGCGTAATTGTTAAAAATATTTTTTCTAATTTAAAATAATATAATTTTTGGTCTTTATAATTTCTTTCTTCAAAATTCTTTTTTTGTTAGAATCATCAAGGCAAAATAAATAACGAAAATAAATTGTAATTACACAAGTATATTTGGACACCTAAAAATAATATTAAATTAAAAAAATTTAATTTTTGAAAACCTAATTTGTTGCAAGATCTGAGGCACCATTAAAGTCGGGTAATCTGTATCGAGGAAATAACATTTTGAAGATTTCAATATAATATTCCACGAAATAAGCTTTGATTCCTCCTCTCTCTTCTTCTTTGATTTGGTTCCAGTCGTGTTCCATTGCTTTGGGAAGTATATATTTAGCTTGAATCATTATTTCTGCTCTCAATTTAATTTCTAGTCCACAAACTTGAATTACTTTCCCCGTTAGCGTTATTTTACCAGTCATTACATAATCTTACATAATCTTAAATAAGATTTTTTAGTTAATTAAAAATTTAATTTTAATTTATTACCATTTTCTGGAGGCATTTTCAGAAGACAGGACAACATAGCTGTCACTACGGAAGCACCACCACTTCCTCCACTTTTCGGCATCCCAGACAAAAAAAGGAAAAAATTATTTTAACAAAGAAAAAAACTAACTGGTATCATATTGATTATTAATGTATGTTGTCCTGTCTTCTGAAAATGCCTCCAGAAAATGGTAATAAATTAAAATTAAATTTTTAATTAACTAAAAAATCTTATTTAAGATTATGTAAGATTATGTAATGACTGGTAAAATAACGCTAACGGGGAAAGTAATTCAAGTTTGTGGACTAGAAATTAAATTGAGAGCAGAAATAATGATTCAAGCTAAATATATAATACTTCCCAAAGCAATGGAACACGACTGGAACCAAATCAAAGAAGAAGAGAGAGGAGGAATCAAAGCTTATTTCGTGGAATATTATATTGAAATCTTCAAAATGTTATTTCCTCGATACAGATTACCCGACTTTAATGGTGCCTCAGATCTTGCAACAAATTAGGTTTTCAAAAATTAAATTTTTTTAATTTAATATTATTTTTAGGTGTCCAAATATACTTGTGTAATTACAATTTATTTTCGTTATTTATTTTGCCTTGATGATTCTAACAAAAAAAGAATTTTGAAGAAAGAAATTATAAAGACCAAAAATTATATTATTTTAAATTAGAAAAAATATTTTTAACAATTACGCGTTTCCTTATTAATGGAAGATTAAGTTTTCTGTCCTTTTTTTCTAACCGGCAACCCCTATTTAAGATAGCCCTTATAAAACAGCCCGAAAGGGTTTTGAATATACTCATATTTTTAAAAAACAAAGTTTACCAATAAACTTTTCTTTCCCTTCCTATACAACCTTTTCTTTCAATTTGTAGATGACCTAAAAATAGATTAAGCAGTTTTCATTTAACTAAACCCAATGAACTTGGAACAAATACATAAATGCGAAAACCGACCATCTTTTATATAAAACCCTTTGGAACTGTCTTATAAGGAGTATCTTAAATGGGGGAAATAAAAAAATATTTAACTATAGATATTTAGTACTTTTTTGAATAAAATTTTTTTGAATGATTTTTTATATTTTAATATTTTTTTTTAATTTTTATTTTTTATTTAATTTTTTTGATTAATTATCTTCATTTAAATAAATAAGAAAAAAATAACTTAAATATTATTTATTCTAAAAATTTATTTTTATAAAAAAATATTTTCAAAAATCTATTAAAAATTTAAATGAAAATAATTAATCAAAAAAATTAAATAAAAAATAAAAATTAAAAAAAATAGAATGCCACCTTGGAAGGTGATTGAAAAATAGAATGCCACCCTCTAATTGAATGCCACCCTCTATTAGAATGCCACCCATTTTTATGTCGAAGTTTTAACTAATATAAGAAGATATCCAATCCAAATATGTTTCTTTTGACTTTCTCTTATTTTCTTGCCATTCTGTATTATTATGCAATACGAAATAGCAACTTCGAGATCCCCTAACGGGATTTTAAAATGTCAAGCGGGAGTTAAGAATTTTACTTAAAAATTTTTACATAATATATATCAGGGATGCTGGGGACATGATATAAATCGCAGATATCATGGATTGAAGGATTAAAATGAACTCAAAGTGTTAGCGGTGGATTTTAGGGATTGAGAGGATATAATTGATTCATAGTTACAAGAGAATATCGAGGGATAAAGAGTGATTATGAGAGATATCAGGGATTAGAAGAATTAGAGAGGAATATCTGTAATAATAAGGTAAGATTTGCGGATGTAAATTATTAGGTGGGGGAATGATACTTAGATGTGGAGGGCTCCTTTAAACTTCATAATCCCTTTAGATCCATCGATATCGCCACGACTTATCCAAATCACTTTTATTCGTTACAAATCCCTCGATATCTCCTCAAGTCCCTTACCTAATCTATATCCTGATCCTTAAATATCATATCCATATCTTAATAATCACTTCATATTCCCTTTATTCCTGATATTCCCGATAATCCCTTGTCTTCTCCAAGTCCTCCTTAATCATCAAATCAGTTAAATTCTTGATTATTCGAAATTCGATAGAATATTCAATAATATTTTAAAAAATTTTTACGATTTTATTTATCGAAATGGTCCAAAAATTATACAAATTTTAAAATTTTCTTATCGAAAAATACAATGCCACCCTCTATTTGAATGCCACCCTCTAATAGAATGCCACCTTTGAAGGTGATTGAAAAATAGAATGCCATGGCATTCTAATAGAGGAAATACGGTACGTTAAAATAGAAAAATATAATACTCCACTTGTTTGATTTTCTATCTTTCCTTCTTTCAAAGTTCTCCTTTAAGATTGGGTTGATCAATTAAATGGTACATGAAGCTGAAAATAAATATTTCCAATTTAAAATATTTTTTAATTGTTTTATATATTAGTCGAAAGCACATTCCGTATCTCATCTATGAGTACAACAAGAGTATCGACATCCAAAGTATCTCCCAGAGTATCGCACACAAGAGACGATTCTTTGTGTGTCGATACTCTGGGTTGATCCCTCATCTACACATTTAAGTTTTTTCATGAAGATTTAATGTTAATATCTTATTTTCATTTCTAAAATTATTTCTTTACCAATCTCTTATTTTGTTAAAATCATGAAGGCAAAATAAATAACGAAAATAATCAGTAGGAACACCATTTGTTGTTTCACAATAAGTCATACAACCACTTTGAACGCCTAAAAATAAGTTAAATTTAAAAAATCATTTTTCAAACCTAATGCACTACAACAACCGCTATGGTCTGCACGGGTGGAAGCACAATCCCACATTTGACCAACAGTTGGACCTTTTTAATATAAAGGGGGATAAAATTGAAGAGGACCAAGCTATAAAATTCAACGTTTTATAACAAAAAGTGAATAATGTTTAATATGTAAGAAACATGTTCGAGTAAGTACCAACAAAACATTTTTCCTATACAAAACATTTGTTTTTACAAAAATTAGAACATTACGCAAACATTTATTTTAATTTTGTGTTTTTTTGTTTACCTCTTCCATTGCAAGTTGACAAAAAGAATAAAACATTATTAGAACTTAGAGCGCTAAAATCACAAAATCTATTTTTACAGTCAGCATCCGCCTCATTTAAAGTTGCACAACACATTTTTAATTTTTCATTGGGAGAGTGGCCATTAGGTTGTTTTTGTGGCAAACTTTGAAATTGCGGTTCTGGAGGTTGTAAAAATAAAGGAAATAATTGGTGTTGTCCAAACATTTGTTTTATATTTAAAACAAATAAAAATAAAGAAATAGCAGTGAAATATCTTTTAGTGTTCATTTTGATGTTAATGTGCAACAGAAAATACCCACTATAAATGTTTAGATAAATATAAAACATTTTTTTCAGAATTGTTTTTAAACTTTCCGGAAAAACACAAAAACAGAGTATTTAAACAAAACATTCCGGAAACCATTAAAATCAGAATTTTAATGACAACAATGTTTTGAAGATCAGAAAAACATTCCGAAAACATACATTTTATTAGGGAATATATTTCAATATGTTTAGCAAGTTTTAACAGAATTAAAACTTGCTAAACTTAAAAACTTGCTTACAAACATTGTTTTTAAAATTTTTAAATGCAATATTGTTGTGTGTGTTTTTCCTTTAAGCAATGTTTGGAAGAAATGTTTAGAATATATTAATTTTAGCAATTAACCTAAACAAAATGAAAAAGAAAGGACTCGTTTTATTTTAACTAAAACACAAAATAAAAGAAGATGAGTAGCTTTTGATTTTATTCGATTTTGTAAAACCTGTTATCTCCTTTATCTTTTATCATTTATTAGTTAATTTTTATATTTTGTAAAGAAGAGAAAATTTTGAAGGAATTTCTTTGTCCAAAATTCTACCAATAAAATCCAAATTAAATTTATTTAGTCAAAAGTTTAATGTTTCTTTGTTTCTAAACTTTTAAGTTGTTAAAATTAAAAAGAAAAAATAAATAAAACACAAATTTGGCAGAATTAAAACTTTAATTTTCAAAACATGTTCAAACAATGAGAATGTTTTTACAAAAACACAAACATACAGAATAAAAACAAGTTCTTCGTTGGAACAATGTTTGAAACAATGTTTGGAAGGAATGTTTTAAAACAAGTTTATAAACAGGTTTTAAGAACTGCTAAACTTAAAAACAATGTTTGGAAATGTTTAAAAATTAAAACATCTTAAAACATTGTTTTTAAGGTTTTTTTGATTTTTAGAACTTGTTTATTAATAAACTTGTTTCCAAACATTGTTTTTAAAATTTTTAAATACAACATTGTTGTGCTTAACAACAACAAAGTTTTTGTTTTTAATGAATTTCCAAATATTCTTTAAAACAATCACGAATTTCATTAAATGATTCAACACAAAATCTTTAAAATCAAAAATTATTTTTAATTTTTAAAAATAAATACAAATAATCCAAATAATTTGTAGGTACTCCATCATGAGCTAAATAATTTAATTTAAAGAATTTTCGTAATAAAAAGATAATTTATTTTTATTTATTTTATAATTTATTTTGTGGCGGTATACAGGGGGGTGGTGGTGGTGGCAAACATCCAACTGAACATAATCCGAACACAAAATTTTCTCACGACAGTAAATTTTCAGATAATAAAAAATCACCTGCACAATATTCCAAACATTTTCCGCTTACTCCTTTTTCCTTTTAAATTTTTTTATTTAACAGAAAAAAAGGCAAAATCAGAATATTTTTAAAAATCAGAACACAAATATATTCTGAAAAACTTTCACGGAAAAATCAGAATTTTATAAAAACAAAACTTTCCGGAAAACACAAATACTATATTCTGATTTTTCTGAAAATATATAAACTTTATTAAAATAAGTAAATTCTGAAAATATTCTGATTTTTAAAAATTTATTTTAATATTCTGATATTTTAGTTGAAAACTACAAACTTTACAACATTCTGTGTGGTCAATACGAGAACTCGCACAGTCCCACATATGCCCTACCTTTAAAATTTATTTTTTATAAAATTTAAAAAAATATATAAAATTTATTTTTTTTTACTTAATTCATTAAAATTAATTTTTAAAAATAAATTAATTAAAAAAAATAAAATTTTTTTCTCTAAATATTTCTACCGTCTCTCCCCTGTCAGTGCACGTTGACAGATAATTTAATACCTAAATTATTATTTTTTTTAAATTTTTTTAAAAATTATAAACATTAGCTTGAGATATTGCTTCAAAATCACAAAATCGTCTAACACATTCTTTATCATCATTTACCAATTTTTGACAACATTTTTTTAATTTTAAATTTGGGTCAGATTGAGAGAATGGGGGAAAAATTAGAAGAAAAATAAAAATATAAAATAAATTTAATAACATTCTTTTATTTTAATAAAAAAAGGCCTAAAGATAAATAAAAAAAATTTTATTTAGAAAATCCAAAGAAATAGGTTTTTCGATATAAACGTTGGGGCTGTATGTGAGATACCGTATAACCTGTATTAATTGCCCTCCCTCAAATAATTACCCCACTTCCATTAATTACCCCATCCAGCGATAGATTAAAACAATAATTACCCCCAAACAAATGCCCTAAAACACGTTCAAATTTCAAACCTCGTATAATTACCCTCCCTCGATTTATTACCCCCTCCAGCGAAAGGTCGAAACAATAATTACCCAGGGTAGTTATTAAAGGATATACGGTAGGGTTGTCGGTCTGGACCGAACCAAAGAACCGATGATTTTTCGGTTCGGATATCTGAAAATTTTCCAAGAATCAACAACCTAATGTGAGAGTTTAAAAAAAGAAAATAAATTAATGATCACACTTAAGCTATAAATTTTGCTTTATATCCAAAATTGTTCTTAAAAAATAAAAATTTATTTAAGAAAATAATTATAAGCAAGTTTGCTTATAATTTGACAGAATATTTAATGAAATGTAAATTTTTTAAAAATTATTTGACCAAAAATTTAAAATTTATCAACACATTTTTTTGTCACAAAATAATTATAACAAAAAATAAATGGAAAATTGGTTATGTAAGCTTTCTAAAGCAAAAATGCTTATTAACCGCTCAATGACTGACCGATGGGGTTTTTTTTAAATTTTTGCCTTTCTAACTATACTAAAAGGAAACTTAACCAGGCTTACAATAATTTAGAGTTAACCAATTCAAGTTTAAAAATCCAAAATTTATTTAAGAAAAAATTTTTAATTTTTTAAATAAAATATTACAAATAAAAATAAAATGATTTTTGATAATAAAATCCAAATAAATGTGACGCTTTCTTATAAAATTAGGGCATTTGGGTAAAAAAGAGAGATTGATTAATCCAAAGACAATCGAAAATGTTTTTGAAGGACATTTTTAAAAAAAAACTTTAAAAAAACAAAATATTTTTTGTCTGAAAGAAGGATAAAAATACATAGGTATTTGGAATAAAATATTTCCAAAAAATCTTTGAAAATTTTAATGTTTGGAAAGTTTTGGAGATCATTTTTTTGTAAATTTTGAAGGTAAATTTTAGAAAATTTTAATGTTTTTTAAAATATCATTTTTTATTGCTTTATTTAATAAATTTAAGCCGTCTTTTTTTAAGCCGTTTTTGGCTTATTTGTTATTTTTTATCCAAAAAATGAAATTTCTACAAATTTATATAGACAAAATAGAAATGAAAATGACGGCGAAAAATCGTATAACCATGGCCGTTACCAGAGGTTTCTTTTGCTATTATAAGAAAAATCTCTGGTTTTTGGACCAAATCATTTAACCTTCGGTTTACCAGTACTTCATTTAACCCCTTACCGATTAGTTAAAACTATACAATGCTTTAATAGGGTTAGCAAAAATTCCGAAAACTTTCAAAAAAATAATAATATTACAAAATTTTAAATTTATTCTATTTTCTAGGGTTTTTTAACCAATTAAAAAATCTAAAAAATTTTTAGAATTTTTGGACAATTATTTCTTTAGTTATAATCGAAGGTAGAGACGTCCGAGACTCTTGGTCTTGAGTCTTGACTCAAGACTTTTCTTGGGTTTTTTTTCGGTCTTGGTCTTGGTCTCGGGGTGTAGTCTTGGTCTTGAGTCTTGGAAAATTTTCGGTCTCGGACGTCTCTAATCGAAGGCTCTCATTTTTCAAGTAATTTTAGACTTAAGATTCTATTTGAGGAAAAACAAATTAATATATGCGATAAACCGTCCTCTAGCCAATTCCTTTAGCCAATTTTAATTCATAGGATTATAAGTAGCAATATTTTTGTCAAGCGATTTCATCATTTTAGGGGTATAGTGACTTTTACAAATTTTAGAATAAACAAAAATATTTTTGTTTTTGAAAGGTCATTTCCCTCACCATTTAGAAAAAAAATTAAATTTGCATTATTTCCTTTCTTCTTATTATCCAATATTTAATATGTAGGTGTGGCCAAGTTTATTTAAAAAATGTAAATATTTATTTAGAAATTTCTACAAAGGGAAACCATAAAAATACAGTCAGTATCAGAACCCCGCACCCCGCCTTTTTTCAAACTTTTCATTTTTTTTGTTGGCACTATAAAATCTTGGTTTGTGGTCCATATAAAAACTCCCATTTTTAAAAAATAAGGACATTAAGAGGTTCGATTGATGTAAAAGTTATTCGAAAAAATCGAGAAATAAAAAGTGGCGGCCCGGAAAGACTATAAAAAGCTTGAAAGACAACCGTCCATTTATTTATTTAATTTTGGCATAAAATTTTATTTATTTGGCATTCTGTTTATTTTTGCTTTTTTAATCCTTTTTGATTTTCTTTCGTTTTATTTCATTCATTTACCTAAGTTGCTAGAAAAGTCTTGTAATTTTTGAGGTCTTTATTTGTTTTTTATTTCCCATTTATCAACTTTGTATTGGTTTTCTCTATTTATTACTTAAACCTTTTCAAATATAAATAAATTAAGGATTCCCCGTTCACATTTTCCTTATTAATTTCATATCCCACAATTTACATTTTATAAAAACACTGATTTTTTAGAAGACTCTTTTACTTAACTTTACCTAAAAATGGACAATCTTCAATTGATTATTTTACTGACCTGTTTCGGACTTTCTATTTGCAATCATACTGACTCGTTTTGCTCCTCTCCTGACTTTGACTTTGATTGTGGGGTTGGCGAACTTCGTAGTCGTTGCATCTCTTCCGTCTGGACTTGTGATTACATTTTTGACTGTACTACTGGAGCGGTTTGTTTATTTTTTAATTATTAGATGTTTGGGGGGGGGGGGGGGTAATCACTAAGGGGAAGATTGCCAATTTAATCGATCGACTTTTTGGTTTCACCATTTCCTTCTCTACTTGAATAGTTATTAGAAATGGTATGTATGCGCTGGAATGTATACACAGCTTTATTTTGGTCCGATTTCGGATTTCTTCAGATTTCGGGGTAATCTTCTAGTTTACTGGTCCCTGGAAAATTTAGCCGAATTCGACTTGGCCGAACTCGGGTCGGGGTTCGAAATAAACAAATTTTAACCATATATTTGATCCTACTGGCAATCCTAAAAAATATCGAGAAATGCCACATTGTTTTCTTGGGACCAGTAAACTGAAGATTACCGATTTGTGGAACCATACCCAGACTTGTAAGGTGCTTAACAATTTAGTTTTATATACAATAATTGTATACATATTTCAATTTATAGGATGAGGGCTTTCTTTGCAAATATTTACATAAATGCCCACCCGGTTATTTTATGTGTCGCAATGGTGATTGTATCTTGGCATCCAAACGATGTGACTCCATTAATAATTGCATTGACCGGTCCGATGAGCTTGCTTGTTTCGTTTCTACAACGGAGGAGGAGGACAATGAAGTTATTCTTGACCAACGTGCGGAGGCTTTTAATGATCAACACAACGGGGCCACAACCTCAATCTTAATGCTCTTCTTCCTCCTTTTGGTTGTTGTCTTGGTGATTCTTCTCATTATTTGGGTTACTCGACGCTATCCGGATACTAAATCGTTTGTTTTATTCAAATTTCTTTTTCAAATTAAATCTGTTTTTTAGTCAACTTGACCTTGCCTTAAAAAATTTCAACCGAAAAGTTACCAGGATCCGTGGAACTTCTAGCGAAGCGCATGTGAATATTCTCGTTCCGGCCGATGACAACAATTTCTTTGACAACCCGGTATTTTTTTACAAAATAAAATTGTAAAGGATTTAATTTGGGAACATCCTAATTGAGGATAAACCAAACTTAAAAATCCGTTCTAGTAGGGCCTGTGCTTAGAGACTATGGGTGTTATTCCTTTCTCCGAAAGATGGTCTAAAGTCTGATTTACCCTTTCCTTGGTGTTTGACTTTTAGTGAGGTTAAGATTTATGATATTTAAATCTTGATCTCTAATAAGTTTGGGCATCATCTCAAGGAAGAAAAATTATTTCCCACTTATATACAGGGTGCGGCAAATTTAGCGCCGACTTTATTTTTTGAATAACTTTCTTCAAACTCAATGAAAATTGATAATTCTTTTTTTATTTGATTCCCAACACTCTAGCAAACTTTTTGATACCGAATATTAGAAATATGGTTTACAAATAATAAAGATATGCCCGAAATAGTCTATAAGTCGCATCAAGAAATATATTTTTATGCCTAAGTTTACTTTACCATAGCTTCGTTCAAAGTCATCCAATCTTACTAATTTTGGTACCAATCGACTCGTCTCGACGAGGAGCATCGAAATAGTCTATAATTAGATTTTTGAAAATTTCACCTATAAAAGTCAAAATTAACATCAGGTTCCAAATTTATCATTTAAAGGCCCATATCTCAGCCCAAGAACAAGATAATCGCCTAGTTCTTACGTCATTCGAATCAGAAAAAAGAGCTTTTTCGAATGATATAAACATCCTGAATATCAGACATGCGGTTTTTAGATCAGAAGACTTTAGGTTCAAAAATTTTTGCCAAAACTTTAAGAAAAAATTCTCAAATTAATTTATAAAATTTAGAGAATATTTTTGTATCAAAAAGTTTGCTAGAGTGTTGGGAATCAAATAAAAAAAGAATTATCAATTTTCATTGAGTTTGAAGAAAGTTATTTAAAAAATAAAGTCGGCGCTAAATTTGCCGCACCCTGTATATTTTCTAATTTATTTTTAAAATTCATAGCTCTCTACGTTGCAACCTCCACTCACACTCAATATCAATGAAGGTCCCAGTGGACAATAGAATTTTTGGAAAATTTAATTTTATACATAAATAACGGGGGTGTGCGAGTTTCGCCTTTCGTCTTTTCGCCGATTTTCGCCTCTTTTTGGACTTTCGTCTTTTGCCTTTTGCTTTTTAAAATCACTTTCGGCACACCTCTGCTAAGTAAATACATAGACAATTCACTTAAAATTATTTAATAGTTTTTGTAGGCTAATAAAAATCTTTTAAATATTTTGACTTTTTTAACTGCAAAATAGTTTTGTTCTAATTGTTTAATCAAAACATTTTTCTTTTTTCGACATTTAAGTGTCAGAAATCTTGCATTGATTGATTAGGCGAGAGTGACCAAAATTATAAATGAAAAAGATTTGTTTTCTTTTTGACTTCAAGTCACGCCGTTCGTTTTTTTTAAATTACCCGTTTGTTTTTCGAATTAGGGGAAGGCTTTTTCTACAAGCATTTTTCCTCCATTTTCTCGTTTTCTACAGTTAATTTTGTTTTTTGGTTACTATGACTACATTATCCTCAAAGAATTTTTTTTCCATCTTTCTCGCATTTCTACTGGGAAAATTCTCTGTTTAATTTTTATTGACAAAAAATGAATGGTTATCATTTTTTAATTAATAAAAAAATCTTTTAAATTTAAGTAAATACAAGCAGTAAATGGACAAGAGCTTTATGGGAACCTGCAGCTGGTATACAAACAAGTAAAGATTTTGTAGTTTTGAGTGACCTGCAAGGAAGAGGCGATTATCAACTTATTCTTGTGGATGAGTCTTCTCTACCGTTCAAATTAAAATTGTTTAAAGGGTTGAAACCAATTGTTGAATCTGCCCTAGCTGAATGCCCAACAGGAATTGTTGGATTTGCTTGTGATTCGGTTTTTTTTTAAATTTTTTTGAATACGGGGGTTGTCCATATTTTATTGTTCTGGTAATTGTTACCCGTTTTTTGAATTAGGGGTTGCTTTTTCTGCGAGCATTTTTGTTTAATTTTATTCACGACATTTCTTTGGTCTGTCGTGTCTTTTAATTTTTCTTAGAGTTCTGTTCATTTTAGACAACTTAAATCATGATTAAACTTTTTTAAATCTCGATATCTAAGAGTTGGACAGTCATCTCTTTTTCCTAAACTAATATACATGTGTTTATATTAGAAAACGGAACAGGGCCCGGACCCGGTTTTTTCAAAATTCCGATCTCTAGTTTATATACCTCTAATATACTTTTTGGACAATCAACTCTTTTTTAAAATTAAATTTCAGGGCAATTCAGATTCAACATGTTTAGCTGTTGCTTGTGGTTCTAGCCTTCTCATCTACAGAAATATGAAACCATATTATCGTTATAATGTACCTCAAAGGGATATTCTGACATCTGAAATGGAATTGTGGGGGCTTTTAATTAAATCTCAAATTCAGAAAGGACAGTTATTAGAAGGATTAAAGGTTTTTTCTTACTAAAATTAAATATTTTTGAGAAAGCTTCAGTCAAGCTTCAAATGTCACATGGGCTATTTACTATGAAAATAGAAAACTTGACATTAGAACATCTAATAATTGACACAGATTAGTTATTAACGTTGGCAACCTTTTTGGCAACCTTTGTTAGATCCTCTTGTAAAAATATACTATAATTATTTACCCAAACCCACAGACAAAAAATAGAAAATTCTCTGACAGGAGAAGATTGAATGGAATTTTGATAGATTTTTTCAACTGTGTTTTAATATTAGGGTTGCCGTTTTCGAGTCGGGCCGCCGGTCGAGGCATTTTTTCGGGCTTATTTCTATCGAGTCGGGCCGGTACGAGTCTTTTTTGGGCCAAATATCTTAGGCCCGACTCGATCTTTCGGTTTGAGTACATTTTGGCAACTGTGTTTATTTTATCTCCGACCCTCTCAATTTTTTTCTACCTTTTTTAATTCACAAAATAATTTAAAAAAAAAATTTATTTTTAAGCAACTTCAACAGCAACATTCAATTTCTGAATTAAGCCATCAAAGTCAACGTTTATTAACTTTTGAGGAAGACAATTCAATTGAAAATATTCAAGAAATTCAAAATTTATTTATTGATTTTGTTTTGAAGAATAATAGTAAAGAAATTAAGGAAAATGATAATTATGGAAATGTTGAAAATTTGGTTAATCCAACACCTCCACCTTTAACCAATATATTAATTACTTGTATTTGTACAATTGCAAGAAATCAGTCAAATAATTCTGCTGTGGTTTGATTTTTAAAAAATTTTTTAAATTGGTGGTAAATGTTAGCCCCCCCCCTAATGTTAGCCCCCCCCCCCCGAAACCGACCCCCTGGATACGCCCTTGTAAGGTACTATTAAACCAATGAATAGTCCCAGTTCTAGTTCCCATAGTCTTGAACCCAAATAACTTTACGAACATCAAAAGTGACCAACCCCCTAAAACTCCAAACATAAAGGACAAATAATTTTTCTTTTATTTTTTAAAAAGGATGTTTTAATTTTGGGAACAGAAATGGGTTCAATTTATTTCGTCGATTCACAAGCTTATACTGTTATTAGAAAGGATAATATTGATGCTGTTCCGGTTAAAATTTTGCCAACAGGTTTTTTAGAAAATATTTTTTTTAACTTTCGCGAATTTTGTTATTTATTAAAGTCATTTTTAACGTGATCTATGTCTTATTGTTAGTGGTATCGTTTGCGGTTTGATTAGTTTTTGATGTAGGTTCGAATCCTCCGGGGCTAAATGTTTATCTTTTCTTTTTATTTGCCTCTCATTTTTCTTTTTTTTTTTGCAGGTCATTATGATTTAGAATATCGAATTGTTATTTGTACAAGAGAAAATGATGTTTTTGTTTTACGTAAAAACAATAAAGGAGATTGCCATATAAATTCTTTTTATATTCGAGAACATCCTTTTAATGTTATTTTTTGTTCTAGTCAGGTAAAGAAAATTCTTTAGAAAATTTGTAGAAAATGTTTTGGTGACTTTTTAAAAAAATCTGTGAATGAATAGTAAATTTATACTGTAATAGGGCTTCAGAAATAAGTCCGCAAATATTTTTCGTAAATTTTTGACTGAATTTTAACGTAATTCACATTTATATGATACCCCCAATTAAGTGCACGTCTACATAAATTTAATTTACTTTCTTTTAAATTTGGGTTGGCTTTGGCTGGTGGAATTTACTTTATTTACCTTATAACTCCCGACTCTAGCGGTCCAACTTTGAACGGCCATAACTCGGCCCACAGTCATTTTGCAGGAAAACCAGTACCACTTCATAATAGGAAGTCGATGGTGCTCTATCGAATGGTACCAAAAGATATATCAAATTCGCCTTACAGTAAACGATGGTTCCTTGAAAGTGAACCTCCTATTTAGGATACACCTACATATAATAATATATATAAGACATTTTGGTAATTCTTCGGTTCGTACTCCCCCCCCTTTTCTGACCATTTTTTCATTTTCCTCCCTTCATTTTGCCTTTCCTTGATTTTTCCTTCCCTTCGTTTTTCTTTCCCTTTCTCCCTCATTTTTCACAAGGCAATTATCAAAAAGCATTTATGAGAAATATTTATTTTTTTTTTCAACAGGATAAAAAAGAGAAACATGATACCAAAAATTATAAAAAACATGAGTTATATCACCAAATCGTTTTCGCCACAGAAATTCAGGAAAATGTTTGGTATGTATCCGTGTTGTTGCCTGCTTGATGACGGAACTTACGCTTATAAGCTCCATATTAGTTATTGACTGATGTAAATTATCTTTTCAGAGCTTTTCTCATGTATATATACATAATAATCCTTTTTGATACTTGCCTCATGACAAATACAGGAGAAGGAAGGAAAAATCAAGGAAAGGCAAAATGAAGGGAGGAAAATGAAAAAATGGTCAGAAAAGGGGGGGGGGAGTACGAACCGAAGAATTACCAACATTTTCAACCCCAAGGGTTTATCCAAAAGTGAGATTTTTTTGTTTTCAACAGAAAAAAATTAAATTTTAAATTTTTTAAATTAAAATTTCAAGTTTGTCTTTGCCACTCGTCGTCGTCGAATTATTTTTTACAGTCAAAAATTTCGTCGTCAAAATTCTATGCAATTTGATGAAGATATTGTTGATTTGGAACATTTTTATTATGAACCTAAACAGTTTTTTAAATTATTTTTAAAAAAATAAAATTTTTATTTTTGAAAGATATGAAGGGGTTCTGGTTGCTTTGGGGAATGAAATTAATTTGTATATTGACCAATTAAGAGTAGATACAATTAGAATGGATAGACCTATAGAATGGATTAAATTTGGAAGAATGGGAAGGGAGGAAGGCGTTTTGGTTATTTCTACTGAAGGTAATTTGTTAATTTTGGTGAAAAGGCACAAATTTTTAATAGTATTTCGTGGCCGTAAATAGACCCTTCAAAGCATTCGTCCCCCAAGGATTGACCTTTTGAAAAATTTTCTCTGCCCCGCTGGTAAGTGTGAATGTTAGGTGCCTTCGTCGTATAGCTAGTAACAAAAATTCTCAAAACTTTAGCATCTATTAGAAAAGCTCTAAAAAATAAATAACCAAAAGTTTACAGACTTTGAACATATACAAAGAAAATTCTATAAATATTTTTATAAAGCTTTACTTTTTTATCCCAATACTTACAAAAGAAACTTGAAGGCAAACAAGACTACTATACCAAATTATTGATAGGGTAAATACAAATATATATTTAAGATAATGAACAAAATTAAGAGAGCATATTAACAGTTCGGGGCATTAATAAACAAAAATTTATTCATTTCCTAACATAACTTCAAGATCTAGCCACGGAAATTCTTCCGACGCAATTTTATCCCCTAATGCAGTAAACGCAACAAGACACGAGTAGATGCAGAAGACCAATGAAAGCAACGTCATAATAGTAGCTATCCAAACCCACGTCGGATCACGCTTTACCTTCTGTCCCTTTTCTAAAATTGGAAATATATCTTAGAAATTCTCCTCTGGAATAGGGCTGTCAATTTCACTAAATTCTTTGCTTAACCGAACCAATAAACATCGAAAATCTTCGGTTTTTCTGTTCTGTTTGAAATCGACAACCCCTTTCTGGAATATCACAACTTACGTTCTTCAGGTTCTTCAGGCTCTTTATTAGACTTCCTTTCTGACTTCTTTTTAGGAACATCTTTCTTCTTCGATTTCTTTTCCTTTTTGGGAGGTTTAGCTTCTTGCTCTTCCTCCTCTTCTTCCTCCTCTTCATCTTCCATTTCATCCTCTGTTGTATCATAACTACGGGAGGCATCTGGCGACTTCTTTTTCTTTCCTAAAAATTAAAAATAGGTAGATTGGAAGCATTTTTGGCAAAAACCTTTTTTTGATTTCATCTTGCTTTTCTCGTGAGCAGTCTTCGTTGGTTTCTTTTCTGCAAAAAAAACAAAAACATTTTAAAATTTTAGAAAAATTCTCAACTTACTGGTTTTAGCCTTTTCGATCAGAGAAGAAGAGATTTCGCCAATTGGTTCATATCCCTCCTTTTGCGTCTTCTCTGAACGGAGTCGAGAAGGTTCACTTTCTGTTGAAAGTTTATTTTCCGATGTTTGTTGTGGAAGGTTTACGACTGCCGAAGGTTCATCATATAGCGGCGGCTCAGGTCCTCCCTCAATTTCCTTTCTTCCTGAAAATGATCCTGACATCGTTTTTACACTGCCTTTTGAAGTCCTTCTGAAAACCCACTAAACGTTTGGATGTGCCTGAAAGTATGTTGTTATGGTTTTGAAAACAAGAATACACGTGCCTTTTATACTATTTTAATGTTTACCTCAAAAGAAAAACGAGGAAACAACTCAGTAATTTTAAACTAATTGTGGTGGATGATTCTTTTAATTTTAATTACGACCTTCTATTTAGGTGAAATTCAAAAAAGTTCCTAACCAGGATTTTCAATTAAGTTCCCGATATCTAAATTTCCAACAACCGACGTCCTTAACAACCACACTTAGAGGAAAGGGGCGAGAGAGTGTTTCATACTCTTGAGTTTAATTGACATGTTGTCAACACCTCTCGACATAGGGGAGGGTGAACAACAACAAAGAAATTTAGAACAGAGCTTTATTGAAACAAAATCGAAAGGAAAACCTCGAAAATCGAAATTTCGAAACAGCGTTGGCCAGAATTACTTTCATTTATTTTACCCAAAATTTGCCTGATTTAATTTTTAAAATATTTCTTTAGGTGGCGGTCTTTGTGTAAAAATATTTCGTCGTGTAGCCACATTTGATGAAGGGACTAGAATCGCTACAAGTGGAATACAACAAAGAAAATCAGCAAATATTAGCTCTATTGAATTACCTAAAAGGTCTCGAACATTTGTTGATCAAAGTTTAAGGGAAAGGGAAAATCCAAAATTATTACACCAGGCAAGAGAAAGAAAATTTTGTTTTTAATTTTGCCTGACAGATTTATCAACGAAATTGGTTTATGGTTAAATGGCATTCTGCTAAAACTTTTGCAGCGTTGGAAGGCGGGGGTAGGGCTGGGGAATTGTCAGCAGCAACTGGAGGGTCTGAACCTTTACAAGTTCAATATGAATTGTTAGGGTTTGGGCCTAATTTTCGACTTCAAATAAAAATTTTTTGTAGCGGGTAGGGTTCTTAATATTAGAATTAGAGGTCGGACTGGGATGGTTGTATGTACAAGAATCGAAAAATATAGATACCTATCTATAATAGAGTTGGCCGGTATTGGGATTTTGACAAAAAATCGGGATAGGGGTTTTGAAATAATGATCCCGATCGACTGGGATTGGCCGAACTTGGATTGGGATTTGTCTTTCAGTCTCTGGATCAGCAAAATCAGGATCGTGCTTCAAAAAAACCGGGCCCGATCCCGGCTAACTCTAATCTATAACTGAGATTTTTGTTCGAGATCTTGTCTCAGTCCGGTCGTTAGTTACACTAATTATAATTAATAGTATTTTGATTAATTTTAAAGGGAAATAGAAAATGTTGAAAGATGGCTAATATTTATATTTAATGAACAAGAATATTCTTTTAGTCATCGGTTTGGGATTTTTAAAAAAATTTTCAAAAAATTTTTTTCTCTTAAGAATGATTTTTATTCCTCGATTATTTCCAAATAAACAATTAAAATTTTATTCTGATATTTATTGTCTTCATCCAGACAAGCAACATTTAATTGGGGAAGAAGAAACAGAAATAAGAATTATTTTAATGAGAAAGGACAGAACAAAACCTGTTTGGTCTGCTAATTTTCAAATGCCTGCAAGTGAATTGTTAATTGAGTAGAGATATTTTAAGTGAAAAAAAGTTTAAAAAACAGTTGACTTAACACTTAAACGACTGAAAATTTTATACGACGTTAAAGCCTGTTTGGGGTCATTTTGACCCCATCCATCGTTTAAGGGTTAACATAGGGATTGCTAAGCTGAAAGGCGGCTCGAAAGGTCAACGATTCTTTTCAAAAATTCATAGCAAAAAAGACTCGAGGGCCGCCCCAGTAAATTTAAACATGAAAATTTGTCACTTTACTGTTCCCAAACTTAAAAACGGCAATCCCAAATTTTGTTTTTATTTTCCGCTTCCAAATTAAAATCTTGAAACAAAATGTTTAAATAAACAATTTTTCTACTTTTTTTTATTTAAATAAAAATACATATAAAATTGTGTTTAAATAATGTGTTTAATAAAATGATTAATACTTCTTTCTTCAGATCAGAGGTCGATCGGAAATGCTGAAGGTCCCGGAAATCGGAACTGTCGGAAATGGCTCAAAAGTCGGAAATCGGAAATCAGCCTAAATTTTCGGAAATCGGAATTCCGATCGACCTCTGCTTCAAATATACTTTTAGCTAAATAATTCATATCCATTATTTAGTATATAACAATCAAAAACATTTTTTCAATTTTGCTTCATCTTCTCATTATTCCCAACTTTTTTAATCACAGAATTTTTTCTACTACCATTTTTATTTAAAACTTGCTCCTTTTCTTCAATGTTTTCCTCTTCTTCTCTTTCATTTTGTTGTTGTTTTAATTGAAATAATAATTGTTGTTTTTGTTGTTGTTGTATTTGGGCAAATAGCATTGTTGAAGCTGCTGCCCTTTCTTCTCTGCCAAATGGCAAAAATTGTTGTTGTTGGCAATTTGTCTGTTGGTTAAATGTCGTTCCGTTAGTGATGTTTTGTTGTTTTTCTTCTGTTTTTGTTTTGTTTGGTGTTTTTGTTTGTTTTTGATGTTCTAAAAGTTTGGCTATTAAATGTTGTTGGGATGTTTGGATTGTTTGTTGTTGTTGTGGTTGTTCGTTGTTATTTGATTGACCTGGGGGTGCTCCCATCCACATAGCAGCAGCGGCAGCTTGAAATTGTGCCTGGACAGCAGCTAGGCGTTGAGCGGCTAATGTTGTTGCCAACTCTAAAAGTTGTTCTGAAAAGTTTTTTTGTCCCATAATTATTTCATGTTTATCTTATTTTTAGCTATATGTCTTACTGTATTACATATAAAAATAAAGGGTACAGCCCGAAAAGGCGCGGGCCGAAAAGGCGCGACCGAAAAGGCGCGACCGAATAGGCGCCGGCCGAATAGGCGCGAGGCCATATAGGCGCCGGCCGAATAGGCGCCAAGCTTTTTAATTATATATTCTATTATAATCAATTAGAATGGTCCCAACGACAATCAAATAGGACCATTCAGAATTATAAAACAAAGATTTTCCAAAAAATTTTCCAAAATTAAAAAAACGGCCTAACTAAAGTTTCCGTACCAGACTCAAAATAGGACCATTTATATGTCATTCGAAAGGGCTTGTCGAGCTGAGTTGAATGACACCAAAATCAGCTCGATTGGATGATTCTGAACAGAATTATGATCAACTGAATCTTCGCAGGAAAAACTGTTTTTGTGCTGCTACGGAGGGTAGACCGGGCATGGTCTTCGCTGCACTTCGCTGCACGATGGCCGTGCTTCGCTGCGGTCGTGCTCGATTCGCTCGCGGCGACCGAAGCGAAGCGGCGGCCGTCGTTCCGCTCGACATGCCCGGCTTCCTCCGCAGCGGCAAAAACTTTTTTCCGCGTAGGCCTTGTGGAAGGGGGTGTTCATTAAAAGATTGGCGCCTATTCGGCCGGCGCCTATATGGCCTCGCGCCTATTCGGCCGGCGCCTATTCGGTCGCGCCTTTTCGGTCGCGCCTTTTCGGCCCGCGCCTTTTCGGGCGTGTCCCAAAAATAAAAACGCTACTAAAGAAAATTAGCCCAACAACACAAAATGGTAACTAAAAGGAATTTATTTATAGTGTTTGATGTGATAGGCAAAATCGTGCTTACAGGATCCTGTATGGAATTTTTCACAAAACCCTTATTTCATAGTAACCTAGGGAAGTTCTTATCCATTAAATTGAAACTATACATGTCTTGGTGAGTTAAGTGGAATGGCCCCCTTGCAAAAATGCCTAGGGATCTAGATATATGTAGATCCTTAACTATCTAAAAATCGTGGCGGGGAGAAGCTTATATTTTTTTGTTTGTTAATTAATTTTTTTACCAGAATTTAAAGTAGCCAATCCCCCATTAGGTAATTGAAACCCTCTAGATAACAAAATATTTTCCATTTGTTCTAATTGATTAGAATTTAATAAAGAATTATTATTTTCTTCTTGATTATTATTTTCTGTTTGTAATTCTAATCTTGGCCTTTTAATTAAATTAATTTTTGTTTCTTTTTTATTTTCTTCTTTTTCAATTAAATCAGAATTTATTTTTGTTGGTTGGTTATTTGTTGAACATAAAAGGGCTGCTTGTATAAGCATTTGACGTTGAAAACCGGCCATTAAAGCTTCGCGTAATTCATTTTGAATTGGAAGGTCACTGAAAATTTTTTGGAAAAATTTTTTTAATAATTATTTTTAGATTTTTATTGAATAATTTGTATGTATTATATTCTTACTATTTTTACTCGAAGAAAAGGAACTCGAGAAAAATGAAAGAATTTACTTGCGGAAAGATTTAACTCTTAGTTGTCATTATTTTCTAATTTTGGATCCCTAACGCTTTGAAATTTCAATTTTGCTTTACTTTTATTTTGAACTAGAAAAGCTCAGATCGGTTTTGAATATGAAAATTTTGCTATTTTTTAGTAAAATTAAACCGTTCTCTATATGAAATTTTAAAACCGAGAATTGAGGAATTAACTAAAGTTTCCCCTATTTTGAATTAAGAAATGAAAACGATACAAGTCCCCTCTCCACTCATTCACATTTCCACAACTAAAATTTTCTCCCTTAACTCTTAAATTTTTAAAAATAAATTAATCTTTTAAACATTTATTTTTCAAAATTTTTTAATGAAATCCGAGAATATATTTTTACTTTCCTTATTTTTTCTACAATTTTCCCATTCGCGCAATCATTTGTTTATGTAATATACTTAAATTACTTTTTAATTCCTTATCCTTTTAAAATCCTTTTATTTGGATTAAATAAATTTATAAAATTAAAAAATCCTTTTTCTCCTCTTCTTCTTCTTCTATTTTTTTGCCTTTCCTTAAAAAAGGATTTTTGTCCCAACAAAAATCCTTTCTCCTTCTCCTCTCTTCCCTTCCCTCCTCCCCTTCCCACTACCAAAATCCTCCCTTCCCCCTTCCCTCCTCTACTTCTTTCCCTTCAATTTAATACCAACAAAATCCAATAATCGAGTACAAGCTTTAACTAATAAAAAACCTTTTTCCTTTCCTTTCCTTTCCTCTATTAAAAACAATATTTTATTTCCTAAAAATTATTTTCACCCCCCTCCCCCCCCCTCACCCCCCCCCCCCTTTCCCTCCAAAAACATTATTTTTATTATTTAATCCAATTTGCCTTTTATTTTTAAAAATATTTTTATGCCAATATATATTCCCCAAAGCTTGGAATTATATAAATAATTATTGAAGAGAAAAGCATGTTAAATTTATGGTAGAAAAAAAAAGAAGAAAAGATTTTTTAATTTTATGGGCCAGAAAAATATTTTTGTTGTTTTTATTAAAAATTCAAATAATAATGAGGGAGAGATTAGAACTAAATTTATGATGCCTCAAAAAACTACTCAAAAATTTTTCAAAGAAATTTTTTAAAAATATTTTAATAAAAGCCCCGTTCTCCTATAGAGGTTAAAATAATAAAAGAAGGCGTTTATTAGAATAAATATGTTGAAATTAAAATTTTTTAATATTCATTTTTCAAAGACAGAAATTCTTAAAAATAATCAGTAGTAGATATTTTAATATACCTATTTAAAAAATATTTTTTTCCCAAAAAAATATTATTCATTTCTTACTAAAATATTTACAGTAAGAATAACAATAGAATAACAATAAGAGAGAAGGGGGGATTTTACTTAATATTAAATATTTATTTAAATATGTCAATCAACTTTTTTTTGGATCATCCAAACAATTGTCAAGAGTTTATTATTTTGAATATTTAATTAAAAAATAGTAAATTTACATAATTATAGCAACAGGAAAAGTGTTTAGAGGAAAAAATTTTGTGAAGCAGAAAAAATTTTTATTAAAAAAATTCTTAAAAAATGGAAGGAATGGAAATTTAAAAAATTATTAAAGAAAATATTAAATTCAAATTTATTTTAAAATTTAGTTTTTCTATTTTTAAACCTATCAGCTTATTAAAAAGACTTTTTAAAATTAAATAAAATTAGAGATAAGGCAAAAATGAGAGAGACAAAAATTTTTGAATTAAAAAATAGTCAAAAGAAAATATAAATTAATCAAATTTTGTATAAATATACTAAAAGGTGTTAACTACTTCCTCTAAAAATTTCAAAATTTTAGGTTGTGTACTCGAAAGATTATGTTCAAAAGAGTTAAAGAATTTTCAAAAAGGACGTCGATTTCGGTTATTCCTTTAATCATAACCTTAGAATCGTTAAATAACACTATAGAGAATCTAAATATTTAAATTTTAAGTTAAAAGGTATTTTCCCAGTTATTTTATATACGCTTGCGCCGAATTATCCTTTGCGCCGAAACTGTCTTAAATGATTTTCCCTTTTAATTTTTCCCATAAATATTTAATTTCTAAAAATTCTTTTTTACCCAATTTGTTCATTAATTTGAAGTTTTCTTTGTTGTAAATTAAAAGGAAGATCAACAGGTTGTTGTTGTTTAATATTATCTTCTTTTTCAAAATTTTCTCCTCCTTCTTTATTTTTAATTAACGAAAAAGAATGTTTTCTTCCATTTTTATTGTTAATTAAACTTGTTGAGGGTTCACTAGAAGAACCCCTTTCTGGTGTTCCTTTTAAGGATTTTTGTTGTTGTCTTTTATTTATTTTATCTGCATAAGCTACTGGACAACCACTTAGAGAACGGTGGGAATTACGAGACTGGAAAAAGAAGAAAAAAATTTTTGAGAATGGAAACTTTAAATTGTTGATTTTGGGAGATTTTGTGGAAATTAAAAAAACATTTCTAGAAAAATAACCAGTTTTCAAATCTAACAAAAAATTTCTTCCACAAAATCCCTCTTCAGTAGGGTTGTCGGTTCTGGACCGAATCAAAGAATCGAGGATTTTTCGGTTCGATTATCAGAAGAATTTCCAGGAACCAACAACCCTACTCTTCAGGATCCCCATTTTTATTCAAATTTAAGTATATCCACAGATATTCCTTATTTCTCAAGCATCTCGAAAAATTCTTTATCAATAAACAATTCCCGAATCAAATCAAAAATTAATTTTCAATAAAATATTTAATAAAAAATTTTTAAAATTCTTTCTCTTTTTAAAAACATACAGAATTAACATGCCCTCTTCCATCACAACCGGGATATGTGCAACGAAGTTGTTGGTCTGGTTGGAGGGCCAAAACTTGAAAAATAATTTTTTAAAATTATTTTTTATTTTTTATTTTATTTAAAAAAATTAAATTCCAAAAAAATACTTTTTGGCTTTAAAATTAATTTTATTTTTTTTTGAGAATAAAAACTTTAAGTAAAAAAAGTTTTAATTATTATTTCCAAGTTTTTATTACCCCAAAAATAAACTTTAAATAGTAAAAACTTTATTACCCTTATTTTAGTGAAATTAGATATAAGGGGGTTGGATCTTATAAAAAATTATTAAATAATAAACTAAATTTACAAAATTTTTTTAAAAAATAAGTTGGAAAAGTATATAGAATTTTTATCAAGTATTTTCTAAATTATGGCTAAAAAACTCAATTAATTCGTCAAAAAGTCGAGTTTTTTGACCAAAACTTTCGAAAAAAAAATCAGAAAATTCTGGAATTAGTAGAAAAGTTAGGTAAAACTAGAGAGCAAGATTTTCAAAAAACCTTGACCTTGATCCTTGATTTTGGTTGGGTACATTGACCAGATTCGTGACCTTGAGTCAAGAAAAAATCAAAGAGCTCTAAAAAATGCTCTCTGGATCCAGGAAAAATCAAGGTCTGGATCCAGATCCAGCTCGCTCTCTAGGTAAAACTATAAAATAAATTTAGACAAAATTTAGGATGGAAGGGGAAGATGAGGTATTAAAAATTTTTTTAATAGTTATTGCTAGATTTGGCGGATCCTAGGAAATTTTCGGATAACTGGGTTCGATATTTGATCCGAAAATTTCCAGATCCGGAATTTGAGCTAAAAAATTCTAGGTGATGTATTTTAAATAGAGAGTATCGTTTAGATAGCCCCAGGGGTCGATCGGAAATGACGAAGGTGTCGGAAATCGGAAATGGCTCAAAAGTCGGAACTCGAAGATCAGCCTAAATTTTCGGAAATCGGAATTCCGACCGACCCCTGGACAGCCCTCCCTCCCCTATCAAATTTAAAAAGGTTTTCTTAAATAGAGGTTTATCTGCCTAGTATTTTGAGTATATCTTTTAGTGAAGTTTGACTTTAAATTCGTTTTTAAAAAACTTTTAATTTTTAAAACATTCATTCCCTTTGTGTTTTTTAATTTATCTTTGTTCCCCCTTCAAAAAGTCGGCAAATGACAAAAATGCATGGAAAATTTAATAGGAAGACAGAGTAAAAAATAAATAAATTTTATACTTAATTTTGCCGCTAAAAACATTTTTTCCTTTTAAAAATGTGCAAACAATATAAAGCCATTTTTCAAGTAATTAATCTTATTTTCCCAGTAAAAACATTCTTTTTTTATTTAAATGGACATTGAAATGAGTAAAAGTTAATTTTTGGGGTTTTTTTTTAAAAATTACTGTAAATATTTAAATAAAAATAATTTTATATTTAAAAACCTTACTGTAACCAAAAAAATAAAAGAAAAGCTTTAAAAATGTTTTTTTGTTCTGTTAATTCTTATTTTCTCTTAATCCCCTTTTAATTTTCTTGTAGAAAAATTTTTTTTATTAGATTTTAAAAATAATTAAAATTATTTAAAATTAAATATTTATGACGAGAATTCACTTTAGAGCTGTTTCGAAACTGAAAAATCTTCGAAAATCGAAATTTCGAACCAGCTCTAGTTTACTTTTTGATTTTTAAAAATTTCAAAATTTTTGGTTAAATTTTTGGGAAATTCTAATTAAAAATAAACACAATTTACTATCCCAAAATGTTTATTTTCAAAAAAATTCTAAAATTTTCAGAATTATGCAAGAATAGAAAGTTGGTGATTAATTAAAGAGCAGTCTATTAAATGTTTATAAAATTAAAGGGGGAAAGGAGTTTTCTTTAAAAAATTTTTTTAATTTTCCAATCTCTTTTATTTTTTCCTAAAAAATATTTTTGTTACAAAATATTCTTTTCTTCTCTTTTTTTCCTCTATTCATTTACAATCTGTTAATCTTTTAGAAAATAGAGGAGACATGCGCCCCCAAAAATATTTTTTTTTGGAAATACCTAATTATTTAAAGGAATTACTAATTGGTTATTATTATTTAATAAAGAAAGAAAAAGAAATTCCCTTATAATTTAAGGGCAAAAGAGGCGCTCTAATATTTTCTTCTCCTCCAATTTTCTACTGTTACAAACACACACACACCTGTTCTTTTTCCTTATTTTAGTAGCAATATTGAAAATAAAAAAAATAAGATTAGAGGGAAAAGAGAGAATAGTTTATTTTTTTTGGGGGTTTCTCCAAAAAAATAGAATCTCTCAGGAAATAATAAAAAAATTAAATTTGAATTTAAAAAAATATTCGAAATAACCCAATAAAAGTAATATAAAAATAATTAATTAATTGTCAGGAAATTTTCTCGCGGCACAAACAAAAAATATTTAAATAATATTGAGAAAATAATATTGAAAAGCTGTCAAATTAATGGAAATTAAATAATATTTTTTTGTTTGGTACCGAGGGAGTGTGTTGGAGAGAGTTGATTATATATATATATCAGGTAGGGGGGCACTAGAATAATTTTCGGGGACGGAGAGGGGACGGCCAAATTTTCAAAAAAAGGCTCTCAAATTCCCCGACTTTCGGGGAAGGGGAACAACCCTCTAGTATCAGGAGTGTGCCCAGATTTTAAAAAGTGAAACTGGCACACCCCTGGTGTATTTATAGATAAGTAGCTAAACTTTTCTAATTTATCCCAACGTCAAAGAAATATTTTACAAAGAAATAAGATAAAAAAGATTATTGTAGGAAAGAGAGATTACTAAAAAAATATTGTTGTTATTTAAGTAGCGGGTAATTAAAAAGAGATAAAAACAAAGAAAAGAAGAATGCAACAAATAAAAAAACACCTGCCTATTTTCTAAAAAAAAAGAAATAATTAGAGTTGTCTTAAATTAATAGTTTTTGGATAATTAGAAGATAAAGAAGAAGATATGGAAAAGAGCCAAAAAAATATTTTTGTAGAAAGAAAAGAGAAAATATTTGGATTTAATAAAATCAGAGAGATATTAAAGTTTTATTTGGGCATTAATTTTGGGGATTTTTTAAATTTGGGATTGAGAGTATATTTTTAAAGTTTTCCTTAAAAGCAGAGGTGGGTCGGAATTCCAATTTCCGACATTTTTTCCTTCCGATTTCCGAAAAAAATTTGATTTCCGATTTCCGACACCTCTGACTGTTCCGACCCACCTCTGCCTAAAAGAGTTAACTCGGGCAAATTAAATTTAAATTCATTTTAGAAATTTTTAGCATCCGAGGGTCTCAAAAGAACTATCTTTCAATAACAAAATTTTTTCCAGTCTATAATCTTTTTATTTTTTAGAAACAGTTAATTAATTAAAAAATAAAATAAAATTCCCTCTATGCCCTACAAAACACTTCTTCTACCCCCCCCCCCCTCACTTCTACTCTTTTCTTCTTTTTTAAATAAAAGAGGGGAATGGCATAATTTACAGCTGCATTTGTTTATTATGTAAAATTGTGAAAATTGAAAAGAACGTGAATTTAGAGGAAAAAATAATTTTTTTTAAATATGGCAAAAAATACCCACCTCTGCCTAAAAGAGTTAACTCGGGCTTATTATTTCCCTCTTAATTTAAATAAAAAAATTTCTTTTGTTATTTAAATTAAAAAAATAATTTTTTAATGAGTTGAAAAAAGAGGATTAATTTTTGGCTTTTATTATTTAAAAGTTGAGAGGAAAATGAGTAGAAAAAATTAAAAAAAAATATTTTTTGGAAGGCTTTCCAAAAATTAAAATATTTTAAAAATTAAGAAGGAAAAATTAAAAAAAATATTTAAAAAAAATTTTTTTTCATTTTTAGCTTTCCTGTTTATTTTTAATTTAAAAAAAATAAAAATTTACGGTGTATTGTTTGCTTGTCTGGCCTTCGAGGACAGCCACTTAATGAACGGTGATGTGTGTAGAGACCTGTTTGATGACCAGAACCGTCACATCCGGGGGTTGGGCAATAAAGTTTGGCATTTTCTGTGAAGAGATTTTTTGAAAGTTTAAAAAATTTTTTTTCTCATTCGAAAACCTTTTCTTCTCATTTGCGGCACAGAATTATTCATTCCCTCCAAATTTAAGGCCAAAGGGGAAAGAGAACCATCAGGCCTAGAAAGTGGAGAACAAGCTGCAGAAGAGGAATAATAAGGTTGTGGACTAGAAGAATCAACAAATAAATTGCCAACAACAAAATGGGGTTGTTTTTCTTCCTTTAAATTTAAAAATTTTGGAAATATTTTTGGAATTTTAATTATTGTCTTTTTCTCTCTTCCAAACTATTTTGGAATGGCCTGGGATATGCTAGAGAGTTTAATTGAAATTAATATTGAATTTAGAAATGAATTTAACTCATTTACTATCCGAATCTAGTCTTAAAAAATCGAAAGAGATAAGTGGGAAAGTAAAGGAAGGTGTTATAAAATAGATGGTTAAAGTAGGGATGTGAGAGATTTGGACACAAAGGGGAGAAAGAGGAGTAAAATCTTATTTTTAACAAATTCAATTAATTTTAAACAAAAATATATTCACACCTCAGAGGGGCAACCATTTAATTGTTTTCCTCCTTCCTTATCTTTTCCTTCCCCCTTTTCCTCAACAAGTTCCTCATTCTTATGTTGTTGTTGTTGTTCCTCTTCTCCAATACTTCCACCTGTAGAAGACCCCCCTTCCTCTAAATTAATAAAAACATCTCTTTCTTCTCCTCCTTCTTTCCAATTATTTTCAATATTTACTGGTTGGAAAAGTAAGGATTCAATACTCGTTAATGGAAGTAAAGATTGAGGAGATGGTGGATCTGTTGTTGTTGAAGTAATTAAATTTATTGGGGAAGATATATCGTTGTTGTTGGTTTCCTTTTTGTTAAAAATTAAATTAGAAAATTTTAAAATAAATTTCCCATTAAAATAATCAAGAAAATATACACTTTTGAGGCTGAAAACGCATATAACTTATAATGAAGGGTATTTTAAATAGAGAGGGTATCACTTAGGGGTATCACCACATTCACCCACACAATGGCTGACGAAATTTAAAAAAGTATCTCCATAGGCGAGTGCCTAGTATTAGGCGTAATTAGAAAGTTGTAATTTCGGCGCGACTTAGTTAACCATAGTTAAACAGAATAAAATCCCAGATTTCCTTGATACATTTATCTTGCCTCGAAAAACCCCGCGCCCAAACAATTATCGCGCCAAAAAGGGCTCCTTCCTACAATATATTATTCGGGTAGGGGACACTTGTGTACCGGCCGTTTGTGTACCTGGCCATATTTTGGGCCATAACTTTTTCGATTCTTAAGTGATTTAAATAATTTATATATCAATCGAAAGCCATGGATGTGAGGATTATTTTTGCCAACAGGAGTGATTTGATCAGATCATCATACAAAAAGTTATAGACAGATAAAGATCAAAATCACGATTGCACGCATTTATCTGGCTGTAACTTTTTGTATGGTGATTTGATCACATCACTCCTGTTGGCAAAAATAATCCTCACATCCAGGGCTTTGGATTGATATATAAATTATTTAAATCAATTAAGAATCGAAAAAGTTATGGCCCAAAATATGGCCAGGTACACAAACGGCCGGTACACAAGTGGGACGTTCCGATATTATTCACCTCCTCAATTTGTTCCTCTTCTTGTTCACCAACAAATGGTTGTTGTTGTTGGATTGATGACAACATTCTTTCTTCTTCCTCTTCTTCTAAAGGTTCTTCTGTTAATATGGTAGACGTTCCATTCTTTTCTTCATTTTCCGGTTTTTCTGTGATTTCTTTTGGGTTAATTAAAGTATAGTTGTTATCAGAAGTTGTTGATTTTTCTGTTGTTGTTAACCGAATAATGTTTTTAGCTGGGAAAAAGAATAAAAATTTGAAAACCCTAATTAAATTCTTATTCTCTCTTTAAATTATCTCTATATTATCTAGTACTCCCGCAGTACTCCCGAAAATTTTTCTTCGGTGCTTTTCGGTATCGGGATTTTTCGATACTCCTGGTACCGGTACCGAAAAAATCCATTTGCCGAACACTCCCTAGTCTCTTAGATATCCCACATTCTGATATATTCCCTTCATTTCTTATCCCTTTCAGTTTCTCTTCAAACTATCATCCTCCCTCATAGTACAAAACCTCTCTTAGTTATCCCAACTAAAAGACACTCTCAATGGATGGGATAACATAGAAAAACGAGAGATATTAACAGAAGGTTTTTAATTATTAAATTTAATTATTTCCAACCTTCAGGCTTCCTTCTCCTCTTTTTAGCACTACAATCATTACTAAATCCTTCTAATGAATTTGGGGGAGTGGGGGTATTTGAAGGAATAGATCTTGTTGTAGTCAAAATAATAGGGCAAAGAGTGGGGGAAGTAAAATTGTTTTTATTGTTGGAAGAAGTTGCCGTTTCCATTTTTTGAATAAAAAATATTTTCTATAATTTTTTTAAATTTTTTTAAAATTAATTTTTTAAAAGAAAATCTAAATAAAAATCACAAGGAGTGACTTTGAATGCCAAATAAATGGGGAAGGGAGGGAGGGAAAAAAGAATTGTGGAAAGGAGGGGGAAAGAGGGAGAGAGAGAGAAGAAAATTTGAGGATAAAATTTTTTAAGTTTTAGCTTTAAAGTTTTGCCAATTTTTTGAGGGAAATGATTGAGGAGGGAAGAGGGTGAATTAATCAATAAATGATAGATTTTTAAAAGTTATAAATTTATTTAAATAAATGTAAGAAATAGTGAAGGAATAAGAGGTTAGAGGTTAGAGAAAAAGCCTGTGTTTTGTATAAGGTTTTGATTTCAAAAACATCTAAAAACATTTGTTTGCCAAATTCTAAAACAAAAAATAAACATTGAAACATAAACATAGGATGTTTTTGTCAAAAACATAAAAACATGTTTACCAGAAAATGAACATTAAAATAAACTTGGAACAAACAGGTTTCTAAGTTTTAATTTTTCTGAACAAAAGAAAAAAAGTTGGACAACATGTAAACATGTTTAAGAAAACATCAAATCAGAAAAACATTAAATTAAGCTTATAAAACATGTTTAGTAATCAAAGAAAGAGGGGCAAAACATGTTCAAATCTATATTGAAAACATTAAATATTAAAACAAGCTAAATTAATAATAGGTAAAGCAAAATACCCAAAAAAAGTGTCTTTAAAGTAAGGAATATTAAAAAAGAGGAAATGAGAGAATAATTGTAAGGGAAGTACCGCCTACTTTTTTTATTTTTTCTTTTACTTTTCTTCTTTTAACTATTTTCTACATTTACTTTTTAAATACGCCCAACTTGCCAAGCGGCTGACCAAAAAGTCTTTTATTTAGTAGATATACAGTCTCCCTCCCTCCCTCCCTCTCTTTCCAATTTTTTCTTGTAAAAATAAATTTCCCAAAGCCATCTTTGGGATTCTAAAAAGTAAAAAAAAGAAGAAATGAAGCTTATTTTATAGTTAAAAACCCTATATATAATAGTCAACTTGGCCTGAGCAACAAAAAAACAAGTAAGGGAGGAAGGGAAGAAGGATGCAGCTGGTTGAGAGAAAAGAAAAAGCTTTTTTAGTTTTCTTCTGTTTGCCATTTCTTTAAAAATTACTTTTAAATGACAACCAATAGGGAAAGGAATACAAGTTAGTAGTTCTCACAAACAAGTTGTACATATACTTACTTTTTTATTTGTTTGTCCCGCCCATTTTCTCCCCAAACATTTATTTTAATTTTCATATAAACATATTGTTCACAAACAAGTTTTAATGAAGGAAAAACATGTTCAGAAACAAAAAATAAACTTTAAAATAAACTTCCAAATGAACTTTAAAACAAACATGTTCAGAAGAAATTAAGAAAACTTTAAGATAAAAATAAAAACAAAAACAAGTTCAAACATATAAACATCAAAACAAACATTAAAACATTAAAAAACTTTTCCGGAAATGTTTTAACAAAGAGAATTTAATAATAAAATTAGATGTTTTTATCGAAGTTTTTGGTTTTTGTTTTTATTATTCCAGGTTTCCAACATATTGTAAAAGTTGCTAGGAAAAGGAAATAATGAGAGTAATCCTTCTAACAAAAGAAAAGAATATTTCTTTCAAAAAAATTAAATTAAAAAAATTTATATTTGCATAAAGAATAGAAGAATATTAAAAAAAGTATTTCTAAAGAAAAAAAACTATTTTTAAATTAAATAAAAGACGCTGAAAAAGGCTTATCTCTTCTATTTTTCTATTTATTTTAACCATCTGTGTGCCATTCAAGAAAATCTTTTTTTAAAAATTTTTTAATTGGACTTTTTCCCCAAACTTTAAGTCAAACCCCCCAAGGGATTGCGCAGCCTTTTTATTTTCTTTTTGATTTTGCCTTTTTAAACTTGAAATATTTTTAAAAGACTGGCGACAGGAGAGGAGAAAAGAAAGAGAGAATTGTCAATAAGAAGTGGAGAACATTAATTTTATTTGGTGAGGTTAATATTGTTGAGATTTTGAATTTAAATTTGTTTTTAATAATTTTTTTTTGAAAATTTTTGTTAGAACGATAAGGAGGAAAACACGAACATGCTTTAGACAAAAACATGTTTTTCATAACAAAAACATGTTTTAGATAGGTAAACTTAATAAAATGTTCGTAAACATACATATTAAAAATAAATAAACATGTTTAGGAAGTAAAAATAAACTTTATTTGTTGTTTTCGCAATCTTAGATGTTTTATCTATGTTTTAAGTTCTTGGGGTCAATTCTTATTTTATTTTTTTGTAATGTTTCTGAACATGTTTTAATTAATTTTTATTAGCTATTAGCAATATAAAATAAATTAAAATAAAATAAATTTTTTAAAAATTAATTTTAAATCAGGACAAAAAATAAAAAAAAAAGTTGGTGGACGCCAAATAAAAAAATAAAAAAAAGTGAGTGTTGAACGAAGGCATGGATTTTGTAAATAATAAAAGGGGGGATATATATTCTTTGCTTTAAAAAAAGGGAAGGGCAGATGCGCGTACAATGGCAGATGGCCAGAGTTTGGAAAAGTAGAAGGAGAAGAGGAGGGAGATCTTCCTCAAAAAGGGGACGGAAAAATATAAGAAGAAAAGATTTTTGATGAGTTTTTGGGGGAAGGGATTGCGGGGAGGGGGAGGGTGGGGGAGAGGGGGGGGGGGGGGGGGGGGAAGGGGGGAAGGGGGGAAATTATTTTTAAATAATAATAAAAGTTTTTTCGGCAAATGACCGTCAGAGATTTTACTCAATCTTTTCTCTTCTCCTCCTAAATATATCCATATATATAAGTTATATGCCACTGTTTTTGAATTTTATACTTGCCAAACATCTGTCCCGCGCAACAAAAAAATTTTTTTAAAAAAAAAGGAAAAAGATTTTTTGTGCAATTTTTAAACAAAAAAATAAAAGTTTGTAGTGGGGGAATATTTTTTTTTGAAAATTTAATTTGAAATTTAATAAATTTTTAACTTATTTATAGAGTTCGGACCCGGGCCGGGCCCGGTGGCCCCGAACCGGGTATTTTTGAGAAAATCCAGTTTTTCGGGGTTTCCGGGTTTTCGGGGTTTTAGCCCGGAAAACCCGGCCCGGGTCGGGGCGGAAGAAAAAAAACCGGATACCGGGCCCGGCAAAGTGAAAATGTCGAACTCTACTTATTTATCATAAAATTATTTTTTGAAATTTTAGGTGAATAGTATTTTAGAAAATTATAATAAGATAACTTAATTAAAAAATATATTGTAGAATTGAGCAAATTGTTAATCACTTTTTGAGGAGGGAAGGGAGGAGGTAATTTATAAATTCCAAAAAAAATTATAATTTAAATAATTGACATTGAAAGAGAAGCCTTTTTTAAAGAAAATCCCGGTCCTTTAAAAGAAAAGCAAATATTTTTTGGTTGAATATTTAATTCTGTGATTGATTTTTAAATTTTCATTAGAAATTCAATCATGAGTTAAGCATTCCCCCTTTCTCAAACGGAAAGGAGGAATCGGAACTAGTTTAAATTTAGGAACTCGGAAGTTTTAAAGCATTTCGAAAGAAGGACAGAACTTGGAATCAGACCCACTCCTCTTCCCTCAATAAAAGTAAGCTAAATAATTTAATTTATTAAAACAATCTTTGTTTTTCTAAATATTTTAAAAAATTTAAAAAAAGGCCTAACCTTTAAAAAATTCCTTTTTTCCTTCTCATATTTAGTCATTCAAAAAATCAATGAACATTCAACAACAAAATATTTACAGTAATATAACAAATAAATATGTAAAAAGGGGGGAATGTGGTTGAGATGATTGACGATTTAGCGCCTCAAAAAGGCATAAATAATTTGCCGGGAAAAAAGAAAAAAATTATTTTTTAAGAAAAAAAAGAAAGAAATTGCCGGCTGGCAGAATTAAAAAAAGGCCAAAAGCCTTTTTTTGTTTAAAAAATTATTCGCGCGTCTCCCTTCCCTTCCCTCTCAACTACTACCAAAATAATAATAATAAAATGTTGGGAGAAAACCTTTAAAAAGAAGGCTTTTCTTTCCTTTTTCTACACGCATTCTGCCTCAATTTTAATTTTTTTTTCTAAAAAATATATATAAATTCCAATTTTAGAGAAGCTATTTATATTAAAAAAATGAGGAAAATGATCGTTTTGAATAATTAAAAACTGGACAAAAATTCTGAGAAAATGGGTAAAATTGATTTAGAATATTTAGAGACGGGAGCAGGCCAACCTACCGCGAGCCCAACCTACCGCCGAGCTATAACTTTGTTTAAAATTGACGAATCCGGGACGCCCTGGTACGGTTCGATTCAGCTCATCGAGGCGCATCGAACCATACCAATAATTCCCGGCTTCGATATCTTTGAACGAAGTTATACATCGGCGGTAGGTTGGCCTCGCGGTAGGTTGGGGTGTACCCTTTAGAGACAATAATAAATATAAGAGAGAAAGGTAGAGAAAAAGAAGATTAAGTTGTGAAGTTATAAAAACAGGTTTAGAAACATTAAACAGGAAAAACATCTCACAAACATGTTTATTAAAAAATTGAACTTAAAAACATGTTCGGATAAACTTAAAATAAACTTGAAAACAAACAAGTTTAAAAACATGCTTAAAAGAAAGTTTAAAAGAAAGCGAATATACTGTACTTAAAATAAGAGAAAGTGAGAAAAAGAAAAGCAACTTTAAAATAAAATAAACTTGTTTCTAAAACATTTATAAAAACAAGAAACTTGTTTTTGACCATTTATATTAAAATAGAAAATGCTGAATTTAACATTTTAAAACAAAAAAAGCTATGAGGACACAATTTACGCCTTTTATATTTTCTCGTCGTTTTTAGTAAATGGATCGAATTTCGTTTTATTCAATGAAATTTATATAGAGGTGGACATTTAAAGGAAGGAAGAGAGAAAAGTGCCAAAAATGTTTTTATTTGTTTATGAAAAAAATAAAACAAAACTTTGTATTGACTCTTAAATATTTTCAAAAATTTTTAAATTTTTTGAAAATAATAAAAATTGAAATTATAATGCCATAAACTTAAGGAAATAAGTTAATTCATAAATTCCAAGGAAACATAGAATAGACAATAAAATTTAAAAAACATGTTTTTTAAATAAAATTGCAGCAAAAACATGCATGACATTCTTAATAAGACATGTTCATTAAATATAAATCATGTTTCATAAATGCCTAATGAAAACATCTTTTTAAAATAAACTTGGAAACAAACATGTTTTAGAACATGTTTGATAAAATATGTTTAATAAACAAGTTTAAATTTTAATAAACATTAAAATAAACTTGGAATAAAATTTGTTCAGAAACAAGTTTAATAAATGTTTTTAATAATTAAAACAAAAATATTTAAATGTTGGAAAAAGCTTTTATTTAAACCTCGTTTCCAAAACATTTGTTTTGAATCAAGTTCGATTTGTACATTTATATATTTATAACTGTAAAATATATTTGTATTGTTTTATTAAATATTTTTAGTAAAAAATAAAAAGGACAATTGCGCAAACAAAGCGGGAAATTTTGGAAAAGAAAAATAATTATTTTGACGGCCGGCAAAAATATTTTAAAGGAAAAAATATAGGTAAGTAATAGATATTTATTTGTATTTTTAAAAGAAAAGCCCTCCCCCCCCCCCCTCCCCCTCACTCTTTCTCAATTGTTTTTGTTTTTATTAAATAAATGATCAGCCAGCTATTGTTTAATTGTACAAAATTTCTATAAAAAAATTTCAGACTGTAAATAATTAAATATATATTTTTTGGAGAGGGTTTATAAATATTTATTTATTACTTTATTATTGTTTTTTTCTCAAATTATTTATTTTACAGTAAATTATTTTTGGAAACAAATACCGTATTTCCTCTAAAATAGCCCCTCCCTCTAAAATAGCCCCCCTCCCTCAAAATATTTAATTGTTGTCTTTTCAGAGAGAGCAAAGCACTGTTGAATCGCTATATTTCAATAAGATTAGAAATGATTATGGGGGATGACTGGATTTCGAGTGAAATAAGGGGATTCCGTTCATTTTTTGGAAGAAAAAGTAACAGGTTCTCCTACCCTGTTTTTTGCATACTGCCCCAGAAGAATTAATTAAAATATTCGAAATTTTGATTGTCCAGGTCTAAGAAAATTTAGCAATGTAGAGAGGTCCTTAAGAGATCCTAAAATGCTGTTTACAATTTAATATTGTAAGACTGGATCATCCTGAAATCACATGATGCCCCACGGCTCTAAAACTATTGCTCAAGTAACAGAAGTTCCCAGAGCCTTACTTTATGTATTTTCCCTTAAAATAGCAGCTTATTGTTGAAAGTCATATTTATATATACTAAATGTTTGGAAAAGTATAATGAATGAGGATGATTGGGATTGGAATTAGTTTTTAGTTAGTAAAATGAAGAATAATGAAGAAAACCTTTTAAAGTAACTTGGTTGAATCATCATCAAAAAAGCATTGACTAAAAAAATATTTTTTATATACTCACTGGGGTTGGTTGTTGATTTTTAAATGGCAACAATCTTTTTAAATAAAAGAGTGTCAATAAAGCTACTGTCTAACCTTTTTTTATTTAGAGTTTGGTAGAGTTGGTAGTTAATGTTGAAACAGGAGAGGAAGGAGTTTAAAAATTAAAATAACTAATAAGAAGAGGAACAAATGCTAAAAAATGATTGTGCCTTTTAACTATTAAAAAAAGTTCTTGAAAATTTATGTAGCTAAATCCGCATTTGGTATATCCAATTTGATCGTATTTTATTTAAGCATACATACCGCATTTGCTAAAATAATTACCCAGGGTAATTATTGTTTCGACCTCTCGCTTGAGAGGGTAATTAAAAGGGAGGAAGTAATTATTTGAGAAAGGGACATTATTTCAGCATTTACGGTATCTCGTTAACTTTAAAGTTTTTGTTGAAAACGCTAGTCGAATTTTTTATTTCTTACCCTCTACTATGTATAGGAAAAAAGGGTGTTACGACAATTGCGGATACGCACCTGCGATTGCGACAATTGCGGATTAAAAATTTTTTAAATTTTAAAAATGATTGAAATGATATTCCGTTTTTTGTCCCGGCTGTCAGCCTCAGACTTCTGACGGTTTCCGAATTATTGTTAGACAGATGTGGCATTGAAAACTTTAAAAAATCTTAAACTTTTTAAAAATTTTATATCCGCAATCGTCACATCCGCACGTGCGTATCCGCAATTGTCGTACCGCCGAAAAAAGATAATTTTTGAATTAAATAAAAGAAAATTTAAATAAAAATTTAGAAAAAATAAAAGAGGAAGTTGTCAACAGAGTTTTACATAAACAAATACTTGCGCAGTCCAATTTATCGTTAATTCTTTAATAAATTTATTTTTTCTTTCAAAAACTATTTGTATTAAAAAAAAAATTTTTTTTCCTCATAATTAGGCAGGTATTCAATAATTTTATTTCCAACTTAAAATTTAAAAACTTTATTCAAGGAATATTTTTACAAACAAAAATTTTAAAAATTATTTTTTAATTAAAAGTAAGTATTACCCAACAAGCAGTCTAAGAAATTTATTTTTTAAAAATATTTTTATAAAATACAAAAACAACTAGAGTATAGAGCTGGATTAGGGTTCATGAATAGGGTTCTTGGGAAATCTTCGAATATCAGAAACCGAAACGAAAAATCCTTGTCCCTTTGCTTTGAAAAACCCCTATTTGGGAGTTTCTTGAAACAAGCATTATTCCTGAGTTTTCTATCAACTTCAATCCCAGGAATCGATGTATCAATAAACTCGTCTAGTTATTTTTGTAGGGGTTATATAAACCAATACTAAAATTAGGGTTGTCGATTTGGAACCAAACTGAATAAATTGAGGATTAGTTCTGTTCCGATATCCTGAGATTTTTCAAAAACCGACAAAACTATAACCGACAAACTTAGAGACCGGAAATTTTAATAGTCTCAAAATCCAGACTAATTATCAATTATTTAAAAACAACTCTTTATTTCTTTTTAAATTTAAGAAAATCTCTAATTCATTTTACTAAACAAATTAAGTCAAGAGAATAAGGGTGAAGAAAAATAAACACAAAAAGATGTCTGGTTGGGCGAAAAATAAAAATTTAATTTTTAGGGCCAAAATTACAATTATGTAGAATATTTGAAAGGAATAGAGACCGGAAATTTTAGTTATTGAATTTTGAAATTGAAATATATTGTTGACTTAAGTTATAGTTGGGATATAATGTCATCTCTCTTAAAGTTAAAATTGTGAAGATTTATTCCAAAAATAGTATAAACTAGAGATCGAGCTGGGTCTGGACCAAGGCCTTGGTTTCTCCTGTACCCAGAGTCCAGGCATCTTTTGGCCTTCGCGGTTTTCTCCTGGGCCTGAATTTTCCTGGACTACAGGCCCAGGATCCGGCCCAGGTCAATAAATCAAACCCAGAGTCCAGGAACAGGCCTAGGCTTTTCAAAAATCTAGATCTCTAGTATCAACACAAGAGAATGATTGATTGGTTTTTAAGGTAACCAGAGTCAACTACAAATTAACAAAAAATAAGTACTAGTCCATTATTTCCTCCAACTAAGGATAGGATATATCCAAGCATTTACCCTCCCATAAAAAATAGGGAGTCTACTAAATTCCAAATATTGCGATCTCTAAATAGCATAGAAAATAAAGAGAATTACAAAAATAAAGTTTAGAAAAAAGGAAAAATGTCAAATAAGAAAATTGGTCTGTTGACAAATAAAAACTTGTTAAATAATTAAAAATTTCAAAATAATTTCAATGTTTTCTTTGCCAACTCCCAATTTTCAAGAAAAATATTCTAAACAAATAAATTTAATAAAAAATAAAATAAAATATATTTATGGTCAATTTGAATTTAACTTTCTTTCTTTATATTTTTATTAATTAATTATTTACTTCAAACAATAATAATTATCTCTCTCTTTTAGAATGGATTGGTAGATGGATAAGTCACCGGTGCTGAATTTAAAAGTCATAAAATTAAAAATTAAATAAAAATATCAAAAAGAGTTCCCCCGCTTAAACAAACTAATCATTGGGTTTGTTTAGTCTAGTAATTTATTAAGAGGAATAAATTAATTGTAGTTATTTTTCGTCTAGTTATTTTTGTAGGGGTTATATGAATCAACACTCAAAATTAGGGTTGTCGATTCGGAACAAAAATAGAAATGTTGAGGATTGGTTCTGATCCAGAGATTTTTCAAGAACCGACAGTCCAAAAATATATACATATATATACTTGTTTGACTTGTTCCTATCAAGCCGAGAGGATCCCGTGCCCTACACCCGTCGTGTACAATACATATAAATTTCGAATTTATTACTTTTAAATTAGAAACTAACCCCCAAAAGGATTGCTGCTATTATTTGCCTGTGTAAAGGATGGAGCAAACCCAGAAGTTGTTGTTGTAGAAGGAATCCCAAAATTTCCAACTAAATGAGAAAGTGTTTCTGCTTCAGTTTTTTGTATTCCATTATTTATTGGTGGTTGTTGGGGTGGTAATGGTGGACGTTGAGGTGGTTGTTGTTGAGGAATTGAAGAAGGTTGTTCTGTTGTAGTATAACCAGCAGTTGAATTAACACCTAGAAACAAATTTTTTTAATTATTGAAAAAAGTGGTAGGTAAAAGAAGTTTTTAGAAAAAAATAATAAAATTAATTTTTCATAAAATTTTGTTTCGTTATTTCCACAAGAAAAATTATAACACAAAACTTAAAATTCCAAAAAAAAATTATTTTTACCAAATTGTGGATACATTCCTCCCCCACCCATTTGTTGCATTTGCGGAGTCCAATAAGGTGTAGTAGAAGTCATATTATTAATATTTTGCTGTTGTTGTCCAGGATATATTTGACCACCAAAAGGATTTGGAGCCATCATTGGAGGAACTAATGGAGGCTGGGGTGGATAATTTAAAAATGGATTGTCTAAAGGAGGTGGTGCTCCTCCATTAAATGGTGTTGAATGAACTGAAAATAAATAAATGAATTATTTTAAATATTTTTTTAAAATTTTTTTATTTTTCTAACCTAAAAATAAATTATTTTTTTCCCATTTTTTCCCTCAAAAAATTTTCAAAACCCCCCCCCCCCCCCCCAATTTACAAAATATATTTTTTAATATTTATTTAAATTTTAAAATAAAATTTTAATTTCTCTTTTTTCTATTAATTTTATTAGTAAACAAATATAATTTTTTCTCGTCGATTAAACGCAAATAATGAAGACGAGAGCATTATTAAAAATAAAAATGTCTCGAAAGAGAGTCTATCCGCATGAATTAAAAGAGGTAATTTAGAATTTTCCCATGTATTCCCCATTAGCTCAGTCGGTTAGAGCGCTGTACTTATAAGCAATATGACATGCAGATGTCGCCGGTTCGAGTCCGGCATGGGGAAGCAAATTTTTTTGACAAATATTTTTAATTTTTAAAAGAAAAAATTTAAAGGTAGCCCCGTAAAAAATTTTTGAAAATTTTTTAAAATTATTTTTTGCCTAAATTTTGATAAAAACAAGCAAAAAAAACCTGGTTGAGTTCGATTATTTAATTCAGCCACCATAGCAAAAGGATTGGTAGAATCCAAATCTTGTTGTCTACTAGATAAAATTCCTCCTCCTCCCTCACTCCCTTTTGGTGGAGTATCGAACATAAGAAGATCAGAAGCAATTGGAAATTGTTGTTGTAAAGGAGTTGAAGAAAATCCTCCTCCAAAAGGATTGTTTGTGTCAATTAATGGTCCAGACGATGTTGGGACTTTAAAAAATAAAAATATTTTTTTGGAAAATTTTAGACAAAATACATGTCTAGTTTTTAGTTTATTTATTTTTCAAACAAATTTAGAAAGTTAAATAACAAATTAAATTAGTCAAAAAATCACAAAAATATTTTTTGGAGTCAGGGAGAATAACTGGAAGTATTTCTTTCCCTCCACTTTCGAGTGTAAAAATTCACTCAATTTAAAATTTTTCTAAATAAATCCCCATGAACAAACAATAAAAATCCCAAAAAATTTTTAAAATAAAAACCTCCTTGTTGTTGAAGTTGAATACGTCTTTGTTCTTCATATTGACGTAAACGCTCCTTTTCTTCTTCCAGATAACGCTGTTTAACAGATTCGTCTACACTATAATCTTGATAGGATGGATATTGGGACTGATTTGAATAAATTTGTTGGGCAGAACAAATTTGCTGAGAAACAATCTTTTAAAAATAATTGATTATTTAAAGGTTAATCAAAAAAGTCCGAAACTTTTAGTATCTGAAAATATGTAATGGGGGAGGGGTATTCTCGATGTTACAAAAAAATTAGAAAAAACACTAAATTTTTTTGAAAAATATATCTAAAATGAAAATAAAAAAGAATAAAAATCTTCGAAAGGTAAACTTTACAAGAAAATCACTATATTTCAAGGGCGTAGCTAGGGGGTCGATTTCAGGGGGGGCTAAAGTTGGGTGTGCGCCAAAATTTTGGCGTTTACGCTGGCGTTCTTAACGCAAATTTTTTTTGAACTAAATTTTTATTTTTTCAGCGCCGCAGGCGAAAATTTTGAGGATTTTAGAAGGCCGTAGGCCAAAAATTCACTTTTCCAGCGCCGCAGGCGAAAATTTTTTGAAATTTGGACCTCAAGAAGATAGATTTCATCCTTTTTTAGCGCCGCAGGCGAAAATTTTTTAAATTTCGAAGGCCGTAGGCCAAAAAAATCACTTTTTTTACCCAAACCCTTCCCCAAATTTTTCCCTTTCCCCCTTTGGGGGGGGGGGGGGGCTTCAGCCCCCCCAGCCCCCCCCCTGGCTACGCCCTTACTATATTTTATTATAAAAAAACTCTGACAATTTACTGTGTTGATAAAATACATAAGGGCTTTCTTGTAAGACTTAAATTCGCAAAATTTCCTGCAAAATTTTCTCCCTCAATGATTTTTAATTTGTCGAATATTTTTCGAATAGATGTTGCGGACTTTTGTAAAAATTTTAAAAAAATTAAAAAAAACTTGTTGAGCCGAAGACTGAGATAAAGCTGGCTGTTGAGCCCCACGTCCACCTCCCAAATGAAATAAATGAGCTTCTAATGCTTCTAACAACGAAGCTGGAGCCCGGGTCAAATCAGGAACTTCACCACGTTCAATCCCTGCAGATTCAGCAATTGTAAGAAATGCTTGGACTTTGTCTAAACGATTCTAAAAAGAATAAAAAATTAATTAAAAAGGATTTTTAATCATTCAAAAGGATTAAACATCTCAAAATCCATCAGAAATAAAAAAATAAGAAAAAATAACCAAAAAAGCTTTATACAAATCCAGCGCTTCTTTACATTGTTTTTTATTCATATCAAAATATTTCTCCAATAAATTAATTATTCCATCATTATAACAAGCAAATAAACGAATTAAGTCTCGAAATAGTAAAATAAAAGAGCAATTAATTACGCTATTATTTAATTCCGAACTGGTCACCTTAAAAATAAAAAATTTCAAATTTTTAAATAATAGATTCAAATTTGAATATCAAAAAAAATCCCAATTAAAGACAATATAAATTCTAAGCCAAACAAGTCCAAACCCTATAGATACGCTATTGTCTATAATTGCTGGAGACGAAAAGTTCAAGACCCCGGGTTCAAATGATTCCAAAATTTTTCGGATTACAGAAAGAAAAGTGCTTTGCTGAAAATTTTCGAATTGTCCATAAAAGAATATCCGTAAAGTAATTTAAAAAATAAAAGAAACTTGAAATTCCAAAAGAGCATCTATTTGTGACTGCAAAATAGGTATAGTTTTAAGTAATTTGTCAGTATATAAAGTCCTCAAAAGTCCATCATCCCTTCCACGTTTTACTTTACAAAAGTCAAAAGCACAGAGGCGATAAGTATGGATTTTCTCAGAAATATATTTTCCATAACGGCGAACATGTGTTGCCATATCATAACCTAAAAAGTTGAGGAGATCAAAAAATAAAATTTAAAAAAATTTTATGAAAAGGGAAAGTCGGAAATAAAAAATATTAAAGTAAGCAAAATTAATTTTAAAAAATTTATTTCTTTTTGAAAAAAAATATTGAATGGAAAATATACACTTAAAACTAAAAATTGTTAAATTTTTAGTTTTAATGTAAAACTTCTATAAGGGAAAGTCACAACTTGTGATAAAAAAAATAAGGGAATAAATGGTGTAAAATCTGTGAGGAGATGACTGAAATTAGTCTTAAAGACAAAAACCTCAATACATTTTTGGGGGAGGACCGAAAAAACAATATTGGCAGTAAATTATCGACCATCCTCTAAAAAATAGAAGAAAAAATCTAACGAAATTTTTACTCAAAGTTCGTGACTATCCTTTATTTCAAAAAATTAATAAAATTCAACCTGCAGCTATAGCATCACTTCCCAAAGAAGATTTGTCCATAAAATTGGTCAAATTAAATGTTGTATTACAAGAAGCCAAATATTGAGAAAAACGCTTTAAAAATTTTAAAAAAATTTTTAAAAAATTCTGAAAAAACCTCATTTCCATAGCACATCAAATTTTGGATTGTAATTAAAGCCTTCAAAAATAATTTTAAATTAATTTGAAAAATTGAAAAAAAACCTTATAAACAACAATCCAATTTGGATTTTGAGTCCTCTCAATTAATAAATTGGCCATTGATGGAATAGAAACATTGGGTTCATTAGTGCAATGAAGTAAGTCTTTAAAAATTAAAAATTTTTCTGTTTGTTAATTTTGGATTTGCGGACAAATGCGGAATAAAATGGGTGAATCACCTATTAATTTTGACTTAATTCTAGAGCTAACAATAAACAAAATTTAAATAATTAATGTCTATTTTATGCATTAAAAATTTTTTAAAATTAGATTAATTCAGTAGTGGTCTAAAAATACCCATGACCATAGGGCACGCTCTTAAAAATCCCACAAAATTAGTATAAAAATTTGCGGACAAATACAGAGAAAATTTTATAAAAAATAGGTGAATCACCTATTAATTTCTTACATTAATTTTTAAAATTAGACTATTTCGTAGTGGTTAAAAATACCCATGACCTGAGGGCACGATCTAAAACCCCACAAAACTAATATAAAAATTTATCCGCAAAAATTGTCCGCAAAAATAAAAAAAAATAATAAAAAAACAAACAGTCCAAATGTTTCTTTTTTGGTGCCATCAATTCTTCAGTAGTAGCTTTACAAATAGTTTTGCCTAATTGAGAACCAGCCAAAGAATGTTTGGCAGCATTAAATCTGTCAGTAATTGTTTGTCCGCCAGAAGTAAAAGGCATTTGGGCATGCGCAATTTTCTCGAGAGTTTGCATTTTTTAAATATTTAATATAGAAGAGAAAATCACAAAAAATAAAGAAATAAGTCGACTAGCTAAATCTGAAAATTTTAATTTGAAAAAAATTTTTTTAAGAAAGGCTTCCAAGCAAAGCCAACCCAAAAGATCACCAAAAGTCATTAGAGTCTGGCTTTTCTCAAAAATCAAATTTCTCCTTTTAATTCGTTTTAACGAGAAACAACGCAGTCTTAGAAAACGTTGAAATAAGGAAAAATAAAAACTTGCGAAACAAAAGAAAAGTGAATAGATTTTAAACTGGTTTTGAGCCCGCTTTTAATTATTAATTAAACTTTAGCAGCAAAATTTTTGATTTATTTTATTTTGATCTTGCAGGGTGACATGAAAGTTAAAATGTCAGCAAAAATATACACCGAATAGATCAGGCGAATGGTGAGTCACAAGATTCTCTTCCATATTGTTTTAAACTCCGAAAATTACCAGCATTTTTATAAAATAATGGGACAATTTACCGTCAGACAACTCACTGACTGGACAGTTCAACGCCACCCAAAGTTTTTGTAAAATAATACTGTATGAGAGAAAATGGAGTATAATTTGGATTCCTAGAAAAATACTGAAGGTTCTTATTAGATTATAAGGGGAAATAATTTAAGTTTAGATACATACCACTTAATTATGGAAAATGTGTGGGACAACAACAGACCAATTTCTAAGCAGTAAATTGTCTGTCAGTAAAATGTACTTATAAAAATATTTGATAGAAAAACGATGAAATCATTTAAATAAAAAATTATTATGGGGGTATTTTGAGAGGACTTTTTTACAAATCCTTTCTCTCCCACTTCTATTAAAAGAGTACTAGTAGTTAAAAATAAATAGCAAGCAGCACAGTCTAAACTTTCACAAAAAAATATCGAAAAATTGCCAAGGCAAAGAATGACTAGCTGGCATTAAAAAATATAAAGAAAAATTTATTGGCAGTCTCCCTGTATGAACTCATGGAGGAGGAAAAATGCATATTTTTATGGACGCCCGCGGCTGTGAAAGAGTTGAATAAAATAAAATTTTCTTTTACAAACAAGCAGCGACGGGAACACGTTGGGGGGCTATTGAGGAAGTAATAGCTAGGGGAAGGGAAGAGGGGGGGGATCGATATATTTACTATTTTCTTTTCATTTCCTTTTCTTTACGCCCACTTTTTCTTTTCTTTTTTAATATTTCGTGGCAGCCAACAAGAGTTTTGCTTCTTGAGCCGAAAAATGCCTAAAAGGATTAGTTGATGAATAAGAAGAAAAGAAGGGGGAATTTGAATAGTTTAATAACTAGGGAATGTTGCAAACAAATTTTAAGAAAGTAGATAAAAGAAAAATATATATTGGCAGTAAAGCTAATTTAACATTTAATCTAAACGGAACTATATACATATATCTCCTTCAGCTATTGCAAATAGTATTGCGCCCCGTCCCCGTTACGAAACAATTTTTCACATATACCCCCGATCCACCCCCGGGCATTCGGGGCGCAACCCTAATTGCAAAAGGTTATTCGAACTAGCTGGCATTAAAATCGGGTCGGTTATCTGAGGGCGACCCAGCATCTTCAATCGACCGGACTGATGCATCACAGCAATTACAACACAGTTTTAGGAATTAGATAGCTACATACCCGCTTTAGATAACCGACCACCCGATTCCCAAAAGTTGGGAATTTATTTTTTCTATGCCGGCTAGATCCCTGATATACATACGTACTCATAAAATGGATTTATCTTCATTATTATTTTTTAATATTCCATCTAATTAACGTTACTTTTATTTTTTATCAATTCTCAAATTAATTTCACCGGAATTTTTTTTCTTTCTAAAATATCAGTACAAATAAAAAAAATGTATATAAAATTATTTAGTAAATATATATTTAAAAAAACGAAAATTAAAAAAAAAATTGAGCGATATCTTTTTGGCAAACAAATTCTTTTTTCCTTTTAAAATTCCCTCCATCTAGTTAAATCCATTTGAGGAATTTCTGAACAAGAAACTAAAGGTCCAGTTCTGAATGCTTCTCTCGGGACAATTCTAATATCATCAGCATTATCACAAACAATTCTAGCTAATGATGAACGTCTAATCTCTGCTAGTTGTGCTCTTGTAAATATTCCAGGATTTTCAAAGTAAAAACGGTCGCCGTCTCGTGTACGGGCAAATTGGGGGCCAATTACACAAGCACTTAAATTAAAATTTTAAAAAGGAAAAAACACTCCTTGGAATAAGTAGAAAGATAAATAGAGGGTTTAACCTAGGAAAAATATGGGATTGGGAAAATAAGCAAGTCTCTCGCCTAAAATCTATCCTAGAATCAATCCAAAATCCATAAATATCCAAGAATCTAACTAGGAGGTTTACTTGGGATAGAAATTAACTAAAAAATGAAAATATTGAAAAAAAAAACATTGGGCTATAAGAATTGGAATATCCAAGAATGTTTGATGGATGAATAATTAGAGGCCTCTGAAGCCCTTGAAGGATAACTGAGAGGACTAGAAAGGTGGTGAGATAAAAAGTTTCTATCTAGTTTCTATCTCACAACCTTTCTCAAAACATTATCTGCCCCTCAAAGGCATTATCCATCAAACATCTATTAGAAAGGATAATTAAAAATATTTTTTGATTAGAAAGTCTCTTGCTTAAAAACTTACACGGTAGGCCCAACAAGCCCCCTAACAACCGGATCTTCAAGTAAAGCACCAACAAAAAAGTCAATTTTATCTAAAAAATTAGAGAAATTTTTTCACAATTTTTTTTTCAAAAACCTGGAGATCCATAAATTCTTTGTAAATTATTTCTAGCCTCAACACTTAATATTTCTCTGCTTAACTGTTTAAAGGGAAAAATAAAATTAATTTAAAAAAAATATTTTTTAAAGAACATGATCAAAAGTCGATGCCCCAGGTAATCCACAAAGTTGTCGGAAACGTAAATATGAAGGCAACTAAAAATATACTAATTAAGATTTTGAAATACATAGATAAATTGAAATTTTAGAAATTTAAAATTTGCGGACAAAATTCTGTCCGAAAATTTTAAAAAAATTAAAAAAAATTATTTTCATTTTTAAATTATTACTTTCTCAATCTTATTTATTGCTATTCAATTAGAGGTGTTTTAAACAAATTTTTAAAAATAAATTAATCCCTACTCCGTGATCCCGACCTCGTTGAATGTTTATTGTTCCTATAAAATTAAAAAAAATTAATTTAATTCTTTTAATTACCCAAATCAGTTGTGCCAAACATTTGTTCTGTTACCTTTTTTTTTAATTAAAAATCAAAAAAATTTTTTTTAATTTATTTACCGTTCTAGTTAACCTTTGAGGCCTTTTTAAAGGCTGTGACATCATCCCTCTAATTATTGGGTCTATTCCCCCTTGGAAAATTAGTCGGTCAGATTTTAATGTGCCGTCTACAAAGGCGAAGCCTCCGAAAGGAATTGTTCTGTTGAAAGCGTCCAAACGTTGATAAAATTCCTGAAAAGAATATTTTTGAGGGGAATTTTTGACAAAAAAATTTTTAAAAATTTTCAGAATTTTTAAAAATTTTTGAAAAAAATATTTTTTTTTCTCTTTCTTTTTCAATCCCTCACTTGTATCATTCCATGTCCAAAACGATAGGCACCCGAAGTAAATTCATTAGCTACTGTAGAGTCCACATTTGGATCATATCCACGATAAGAACCAACTAAAGAATAATTTTAAAAATTATTTTCCTAATTTACCTGTAGAAGCAAAAGAAGACCCCAAAACTTTCGGTAAATATTCTCTATAACAAATAGCCTTAAAAACAATTTAAATTTAAAAGAAAATATTTTCCTCCTCCCAAACTTGAATTTCTGCCCCAACAATTTTTCGAGTTTCTTGAAAAAGTCTGTCGCCGTTCCAATGGGGGTTAAGTCTTTGTAAACGGGAAGCTATTCTTTAAATAAATAAATTTTTAAAAATTATTAAAGATTTTCTTTAACCGATTATGTTCTCTTGTAAGTAATAAATGAAAGGAAGTTAGTCCCAAAAATAAATTTACTCTACTATCTCCAGCAATAAATGTTGCAGAACTTTAATTTTAAAAATATATGTGTACATTCTATTTTTAATTTTGAAAATTAAAAATTACCAATCCCCAGAATTACGGCATTTTGAAGAATCAAAAGGTAATAGACGCATTCTGGAAATTAAGAAAAAATAAATGTTTTGAATTAAATAATAAAAAGTGAAAACTTTGGAGGTTATTGAAAGTTATTTAGAGATTATTAAATAATTAGAAGGCCGTCGGAGTTCCCCTTCCCCCCCCCCCTTAACATTGTTGATAAAACAATAATGAGAAATGTGATTGGGAAACTTATACCTTTCATTAAATCTCATTATAAATCCCATCAAAAAATCAGTAAATTAACTGTTATTTTTCGACTAATTCCCCTGGTAATTATTTTTCAGACAATCGCCGGAGGGTTTAATTAATCAAGAGTATTTAATCGAGGAAATACATATTATAGATTAATAGCTACCACAAAATAGAGCCTTTAACTTATCAAAAAGTCATGAAAGGAAATTGAGGATTAAAAAACATTTTGAATTAGTTCTCCAAATAAAGATACCCATACCCATTAAAATTATTTAATTTCAAAAATCCAGTAGAGCCCTCTCTAAATTTGTGTAAATCCCCAACAGAAGAGCCATATATCGGAGATCCATCAATATATCCAGTATTTTCACTTAATTGCTGTCGAGGCTTAGTTCTTCCCGAACCACAAATCGGAGAGGAACGAGAGACTCTCAAACAGCCATCCGCTCGGAAATTGGAATTTGGGTCTGCGGGGGCGAGGAATATTGCCATACACTGAAAAAGTGATTTTTAAAATTTAAAAAATTAATTTCTTTTAAACTTACTCGAGAAGGAATATTTTGACAAACATTACATTTGGCAGAGGGCACCAAAGTTGTTTTTGCCATATCGTGGGACATAAATTGGCCAAATTGCATTAATAAAGCATTGTATTCTTGATGGACTACTTGCTATTTAAATGTATAATTTTTTTATTTTGATAGAGAGGAATAAAAAATTTTTATTTTTAATTCAAAGATGGGATAAGTGGGGGATTAGAAAAATAAAATAAAGATTTATTAAATATAGGGAGATAGACACCTTAGAGATCGGACCGAGACGAAATCTTGAACAAATATATCAGTCGTCAAGATTTCTTAAGATAACAATCCATGATTCTCGTACGACTCATCTAGTCAGTTTTTCCTACCCTCTATTTTAATTACGATATTACCTTAGCTGTAGATAAAACTTGTCGATTAATTTCTCTGGGACTAGGGCGAATATTTGTAATTGAAGCTATAAAAAATTTAAAAAATGAATTTTTTAAATAAAGAGACATACAGACAGGTTCAGACAATCCCCCATCATATTCTGGAGGCATTAATCTTTAATTAAATATTTTAATTTAAAAAATAATTCATTTTTCTTCAAAACTTGCCTGCTATAAGGGCGGAAAGCTGCACCTCGAAGGGGAAACTTTAATTTAAAAAAATTTTTATTCTTTTTAAAGAAAATACCTGAAAATTATTACAAGTTCCGTCCATTGTTCGAAAATGTAAATTATAACAGAGAGAACTAAAAAATAATTTAAAAATTCAAAAAAAAATAAAAATTAATAACCGTTCACATTCTGCTTCATCTAACCTAGGAACACAAGCATTTGCAATATTAGAACGAACTTAAAGAAAAAAACATTGAAAAAACATTAATAAATTTTATTTTACTTACCAACTTGTTCTTGTGTTAAAGGGTGACGACCAGAATTGTCTAAAAACATTTAATATTGTTTTTGTTTTAGAAAAAGTTGGGGAATGTTTTCTAGAAAAAAATGTTTTTGAGAGTGTTGGGAAATGTTTTAATTAAAGTTTGTTTTGTTGGGAATGTTTTGTTGGAGTTGTTATTATATAATGTTTTCCTTCAAGTTTGTTTTTATTAAAGTTTAAAAATGTTTTTGAAAATGTTGAGAAATGGGTTTATTAAAGTTTTTGTTTATTTGAAAATGTTTTGGTTAGTTGTTATAATGTTTTTATTAAAGTTTTTTCAATGTTTTTCTTTGAATGTTTTATTTAAACACTTTAAAAACACCTTCAGTTGCAACAACTAATCTTTCTCTAATTAAAACTTCAGCAGCATTAGACGGATCTCTTTGTATTTGTCTGCACCTTTCTGTTGGGTTAGAGACAATTGTTTGTGTAGTTGTTGTTGTTGTTACTGTTGTTGTTGTTGTTGGAGGTGGAGGTGGGGGTCTAAATGTTGTTGTTGTTTGTGTTGTTGTTGGATGGGTTGTTGGATGTGTTGTAGGGGATGTTCGTGTAACAAATAAATGAGGAAATGTTTGTGGCTGTCTTGAATGTGTTTGTATAAAAGGGTTGTTGGGAAAACGAAAGGGAAGAGTAACTGCTTGTGTTTGTGGCGGTCTTCTTGTAACAGGCGCTAAAAACATCAAAACATTTAAGACAAATTAATTTGTTTTTATTTACGTCTTGTACAAGTTCCACAAGCTAATTCACAATTAATTGCTAAAAAATTTTAAAAATAAATATTTTTCTAAATTTTTCTATTTAATTTACACATCCATCCAGAATTACTTCCACATTCCCCCATTGTAGCCCAAAATCTACACCATTCATGTTGATCACAGCACCCATTTAGTCGACATTTGAAATTTCGTATTATTGGGTTTTCATCGCTTCCAAAAACTTTAAAATAAAATTTTTTTTATTTTTTATAAAACAAAAGAAAGAGAGAGAGTATCAATAGAAAATATTTGAAAAAGTTATTATTAAAATTGTAAAAATGTTTTTAATTACATAATTTAATTATTTTTCCAAAAAAGGGGAAGTCCTTTTCTATTAAAAATATTATTCTATTTATTCTCTAAAATAATTTATGTTTTTATTTAAAAGCCCCTTCTAAGAATTCTTTATTAGCTTTCTCTCTTTCTCCTCTTCCAACCCCTATCTCATAAGATTTCAATTTTTATTTTAGAATAATTTCACATTTTTCAGATTTTATTTAAATGAAAAAATTAAAAAAAAATTTTTTTTAATAATTATTATATGTATTATAATCGTTTTTCTTCTTTATATAATTAACAGCTGCAAACAAACAAACAAAACAAAAACAAATAAAAACAAACCTGTTGTAACTGTGCAAAACAAAATTAAATTAAAACAAATTGTTATTGTTGTTATTCTTTTATATAAACAATGTTTTTGTTGTTTGTTTAAATTATTTGTTTGTTTTAATGAATGTTTTACAAACATTGTTGGAAATATGTATATAATTAAAAACCCTATAATTTAATTTTATTGCGGACAATTTCTGCGGAAAAATTTGTTGAATTAGTTAAAATGAAAAAATTTTTAATTAAATAATTAAAAATGAAAATTATACATTATTATTTAAATTTATAAAAATAATTTTAAGGTCTTAATTGAAAAGAGACTTTACACTAACATTTTCTCTCCTCTTTCTCTCCCCTCAAAGTTCTTTTAATCACCAAATTATCTAAATTTTTGTCTTCGAAAATATTTAAAATTTTTCTCTAAACTAAATTTATTAGTTATTATTTTTAATATTTGCCAGATAGAGGCTTGCATACTAATCTATATTTTTGAAATTTTATTTTGCCCAGCCCTGTTTATATCCCCTTTACTTTTAAAACATTCACTTTAACAAACTAATAATTTTAAATAAAATAATTAAATTAATTTTTAAAAAATATTTAAAATTTATTTTCCTTTTATTATTAACTAATTTTAAAATAATTTTAATAAATTAAATATTTTTAAAAATTAAAAGAAGTTCAAAATTATATTTAAAAAAATATTTTTTAATAAATCGATTAATTTAAAAATCAAACAAAGAATTTTTTCAGAAAAAAATTTTTTTTCGTTTATTGAAAAAAAATGCGCGAATAAACTCAAATTAATTTAAAGAATTGTTTGTAAAGTTTTGCTATTTACACCGAAAAATTTTGAAGGAGTAAAAAATTAAAAGAAAAAAGAGAGGAGAACAAGCCAAATAAAAATTCAAAAAATTGTTTTAAAATTTTGTAATGTAACTGGGAGAGTTCGGCGTAAATGGAGGGGTTGGGCGTAAATAATAATATTTAATTTTTAAATAGAAATGAAGTTAAAAATGTGGAAGTTTTTGTATAAATAATTTAGATACAATTTATCAATAATTTTATTATTTATAGCGATAATACCAGATCATATGTTCTAAAATTCAGAATTAAATTTCGCCATAGACGGAAAAATGATGGGCCTTTAAAAATTTCGGTAACTTTTAGGCAGATGGAGAAAAGAAAAGAAAAGAAATAAAATACAGAGAAATAACGGATAAGTACTAGTGCTGATCGAATACTAGTGCTGATACTAGTGCTGATCGAATATCCCGATTCCGACTCCCGAGGTCATTTCCTTACCCGACTCCAACTTCGCGATTCGGGGGTTTTTTCTTCTCCCGAACATAACTAATAAGTACAACCTTTAATTATTATTAATTAAATAATCTACTATTTTAAAATAATGAAAATTTACACAAAAAACATGTTAAAATTTAATAATTATTTTTGGTTAATTATTGAAAATTATGTAAATTTGGGTATTTTTTAAGAAAATTAATTAAAATATTTAAATTTTATGGAGATAAATAATTTTCTAAAAGGTTATTTTTAACCTGTACACATTTTAAAAATAGAAAAATAAATTTTAAAAATTTATGTATGCAAAGCACATAAAGACAATTGAGACAGTAAGACATTAATTAAGAAAAAATTTTTTTTTATTTTTTTAAGAATTGCTTAACCGTGTTTTATTATTTCAGAATTCTTGTTTCATTTTTTTAATTATCAAAATAAAATTTAACTAAAAATTAAAAAAATTTTATATTTTTAGTTATAATATATATCTAAAAACTCTGAAAAACAAACCTAAAACATTTTTAATTAAATTTTAAGCAAAAATTCACGTTTCCAAGTTTTCTCATTTGTTTGTTTTATAAACGATCACGCAAGCGTTACTTTTGCGCCTAAACATGCCAATTTGTAAAGGCGGAAATTAGACGGAAAATGGGAGAAAGAAAGAAGAAGAAGAAAAAGAAGAAAATTTTGTTTTAAAAAGCTTTACAATAATTAAATAAATAAATATTTTATTTTAATATTTTTCTTTTAAAAAATAATTTCCGATTGTTGAGGAGAGGGGGAAGGGTTTATTTTATTTCGCACAAATTTTAGTTAAAGTTCGGGGGTCATTTCACCATTCTAATTCGGAAAGGGAAAGGAAAAAAAGAGAATCTTCTTAAATAAACACCTAAAAAAGCTGTTTTATTTTCTTTAAACAAAAGTAAAGGAAGCAACAAAAGAATAAAAATATATTTAGGTAATTATTTGGAAAATAATTTTGGATGGAAATTAAAAGGCTACTTACTTAAGAGAAAAATAATTTTTAAAGAAAATAAAAAAATTAATTTAAAAAATACTTAATTTTAGAGGAATATTTAAACTGCAAAATCTCGTAATAATTTCTCTTTAAAAACTAGAATTTGCTAATTTATAAAATGAAAATAAAAAGGCCCATATTTCTCGACAGGTGTGTGGTTGAGTGGGTTAAAGCGCAGCAGGGCGGCTTGAGGAGTGAGGTTCGAGTCCTTTCGGTATTAAGAACTTTTTGACGAGCGTTTGGAATTTTTCTACTCAAATTTTAAAATAAATTTAAATTTAAAATAATAATTAAAAATTGCGGAAATAATAAAAACAATTTAATTGAAGGGGAAAGATTACATTAATTCCTTTCTTTCTTTTCTGTTCCAAAAAATTACAAAAATATAAATAATTAAAAAAAGAGAAGACCATAAATTTGTAATGCTCAAATACACACGTAAATATATATTTATTTATTTATTTTTTCGCGAATAAATCAAAAACGTAATCAATTGTGGCCCTTTTTCCCTTTCTTCCCCACAATTTTTGTTGTGGCATTTGCGCGGCTTCTTGGGGGCAATGTGTTTCTCTCCTTTTAAAGAGAATAAGAGAAGAGAAATGTGAATATAACTCTAAAATAATTTTAAAAAGAAAGGCGTCAATTAATGAAAAAAAAAGTGAAAATATATAGGGTGGAAATTAAGCAAAATGGAGGGAGGGAAAGGGTCTTTCTAATGCCCTTTGCTCTATTTGATTAGAAGAACTGACGAAAGGAATTAAATAATTAAATGATTTAATTTATGTTTTTTAGAAGTTAGAGAGATTAATTTAAAATTAATTTATTTCCTTAATTTAAAGAATTTTAGGAATTAATGTAAAGGACGCAGGCATTTAATTGTCAAGTAAAATGGGCAATGAGAGAATTTTAATAAGACAGAGGGGAAGACAATTAAGGACCATTACTCCTCGAATACCCAAGGACGGATTCGACATCTAAAGCCAAAAATTTCCGGATATTAAAATACTCAAAGCCTACAGCCATTCCACCAAATGAAAGTAAGCAGGCTTTTAATTAGTGTAAGGCGCATTAATTCATTTACCAAACACAAATTTTAAGATATGAGGGTAAGGGAGGATATTTTATATTTATTTATTTGAGGTTTGGACGAAAAAAATTAATTTAATTTTATATAAATTTATTTTAAAAAATAATTAACTAGTTTTTCATTTATAGCCAGTTTAACCAAAAATGTATGTAGATTTTTCTTAAATGAAATAATGACCTTGAAGACTAATTGCAAAATATATATGTAAAGACGTATATATTTAATTCGCTAATCGACTAACTAATATACTATTTAAATAAAGCTAAATAAATTAATTAAAAAGGAAATATTTATTGGATTTTATTTAAAATAAAAATTTTTTTGAGGTTCAGACAAAAAAAAATCTACGGAAAATTGACTTTACTGTGGAAAAGAAAGGGGGATGTAATGAACCGGGAGATATCCCTTAAATTTAAATCAAAATTCACTTAAAAAGAGAGAACATCAGATCCATTACCTCCCAATAACTCAATCGGTAGAGCAACAATAATAGAGGAATTTATGTTCAAAAACTGCCATATTTTAAATTTTTGGCAAAATTTAATATGAAAATAAAAAGAACAATTATTAAACATTTATCTCATTAATAGAGAGTTCACAAATCGTCGGCCTGTTCCCCTCCTCCCTCTCATTTAATGCCCCGATCCAGTCAATTTCTATAAATCGTCTTCCCTTTCATTTTTAAAGCATTTCCGCGACATTTTCTACATCTATTTTTCCTCATTCTTCCAGACGTTCTAAAAGAGAAAGAAAGACAGATTCACTTCCCCTCTTCCCTTTCTTTTTTCCCCTCTTGAACAAATAAATAATATTTTAATATTTATATACAATTGTCGGCCCGCGCACCATCACTTTTTGATTATATTGCCGCAGGCAATATTAATAAGCCTAGAAGCACATAAATATTTTTTATGAATTATTGTTATAATTTTTGTTTTTAGCGGTGAAATAAATGAAACTGTGAATTAGATAATTAATTTTATTTTTTAAAATTTTATTAGAAAACTCTCCTATCTTTGTCAGAGAAAATTTTTTCTCGTTAGAGAGGCTTTAGAGTTGAATAAATCTCTAGGCCATTCTCTAACGATTAAAAAGAGGCTTGATAAATTTTTAAATTCCGAGGATTTACAATTAAATAACCAAAATAAATTAGGATACCTAGAAAATTTTAGGAGAACACAATTCTATATGAGGAATTTAAAAGGTCAGACAACTAGGAACAAGATTTCATCTCAAGAACTTTTTTCAGATAAATATAAGATAGTTTAAAAATATATAAAAATGTTTTTATTCCAAAATATAAATCTGTCTAAAATTTAAAATAAATTCTACAAGAATGTTGTGCAATGTCTGGAATGTGCCAGGAATAAATAAATAAATAAATAAATAAATAAATAAAAGTAATAAAATGTCATTGAAAAATAAATAAAGAGATTGGATACATTGTTAAAGACTGTGAAATTTTTAACCAAGAAATAATTTTTAAAAATTCAAAATGACCAAAGAACAGTTTAAAAGCACAGTCTTTTAAACCAAAATAGAAAAATATTTTTGAGCTTTTTATTCTATAATAATAGTTGAACCTCATTTTTAGATAACCTTTAAGATTAGGATAAATTGTATCTTATAATAAGAGATATATTTTAAATTGGAAGGTATCGGTTAGGCCTTGGCCAACAAACTTTAAAAAATCATATCTTAAATTTGAGGTTTATCTAAAAATGAAGTTTGACTGTAAGAAGATCTACATACTTCTACTAATTTAATGTTAATTTATTTAAAAAATGTGTCATTTAAGTGTAGAAAATGCTGATGGCCTAAAGCTTTGTTCTCTAACAACAGAAGGAAGAACGCCTGGGCCTCTTTCAGAAATATCAGAAACTCCATGCCTTGATGTTCTTGTCCGACGCCAATACCAAAGAAATGCAGACAAAACACCCAAGGTTAATACTCCAGCCAAACCTAATGAAATTGCTGCAATAAATCTCCAAAATCTTGCTCTGTCTTCTTCTTCTTTTCTCTCTTTAATTACCAAATCAGAGTCGACAACATTAATGTCATAAGGAGAAAATGTTGATAATTCTGGTTGTTCAAATTTTGGTAATTTTAATAAAATCTCTTCCACGGTCATTTTGTGCTGAAAAAAGACAAAAAATTATTGAAAGGGGTTGGGGACTTTTTAAATAGGCAGTCCTAAGTCTAACAATAAGTGATAATTGAATTTGAAATGGAAAATGAGTAGAGAGGAGAGGACACTCTTTTAAGATAGAAGTGGGATTCGCGAAAAAACTCAGGAAATTAAAAGGATGAATGAGAACTATAAATGAAACTTATTCCATCCATAAAGAGCTTTTTCCCATTAAAAATCGAACCAAATGAAGATCTGGCCAATAAAAATCAATGGTTTATTCAAAGTTTATTAAAAATAATTTTATTAAAGCCTTAATTTTAGCATTGGCAGATCTTCACTTTTCATAGAAAAAGTTTGTTTCAAACCCCGACCTTTACACTATTTACTATGTATAAAAATCTTTTTCCCACATAAACCACCAAAAAACACCCAAACATTCCCAAATTCAATTTAAGAACTCACATCTTTACTAAGAGAAGCCAAAAGTTGATCAAAATTGTCCTTAATATGTTGCTGTAAATCCAAAGGTAATTTAGTAAAATCAGGCATTTCTCCTTTCATAACTTGTTTAACAACTTCTGGTTGAAGTTTACTTAAATTGTAATTTTTTGGAAGAAGTTGCATCATTTGAATAACCTTTTGAGGTAATATATCAGAAATTCCAGTTGTTGTATTAATACCTTCTATTGAACCGATTGGGGCATGTTGGGTATAATATTCCTTTAAAAGGCAAAGAATTATTTTTAAGATTTTAAAAATTTTATAGGAAAATTCTCAAAAGAATAAAGGTATGTGGGTCGTATGGACCTTACCGTATTTTAAAAAGCGGGAGGAAGGCAGAAGCGGAGGGTCCGAAAAAGGCAGAATTCCTCATTAAATTTAACCCCTGGCTTAGACGATGAGAGACCTTCAAATTTAATTTGATAGAACATAAAATAAACCGAGTAGGATCCCCCCTTCCGCAAGAGACCTGACATTACGCCTCTCTATGTTACAATTAAAAAATTTTTATTTGGAAATAATTAAAAAATTACCTTAATAACGTTAGTTTGCTCAGTTGTCAAGTGCGGAAGTGATTTCCCTTCAATAACACTCTGAACTAGTCCATGAGGTAATTCAGATATTGGTCTCAATATTCTACTTGTAGTATTTGTGTCAACAGTTACTGGAAGGTCAGAAGTTGAAATTCCTTGTGCCTGTGCCGCTGCAACATATAATCTTTGCATGTACTGCTTGACAATGTTGTCGAGTGTTTCACGGGGAATACCAGGAATTTGTCCCCCTTTAAGAACATAACCAACAATTGATGGATTTAACTGAAATTTATAAATTTAGTAGAAATTAATGTTAGCATTCCTAGGCCAATTAGCGTTAAGGTATTTATGTAAATGTTAATTAAGGTTACTTAAAAACTAAAATTCTGCCAAATTAATTTTCCCATTATTCCTAACAGAATTAAATTCTCTCCCCTTACCTTGCTAACATCAACATTTCCAAAACCAGGAACATTAACAATTAAACTCGGAATTGAAGAGAGTAGTTGGTCTACGTCAGCAGAAGATGGAGGAACGCCTGAAGCAAACTTCACCAACGGTTCAGAGAACTTAAAAAAATTCTTTTTAATTTATCGCAAAAAAATCTCTCAAACCTTGTCAATAGCCGTATCAATTCCTCCCCCTCCTCCTCCAACATTTCCCTCATTCTTTTGTTTTCCAATTGAAGATGCCGGATTTAGATTTTGAACAAACTCCATTCCTGGCAAATTTCGAAGTTCAGGAATATTTTTAGCAAAAGTATTAAGCATTTCAGAGCCAATTTGTGTTCCCGCTCTTTGATGTCCACCACCTCCATTTGGTAATAAATTAGCTAAGAAATTCCCTGCTGCTTCTGCTGCCCTATTTTTGTTGACATTTTGTGGTAATCCAGGAATGTTTTTTAAAGAAGTTTCGATTAAAGATTCTGTCAAATTATTTCTTTTAATCATTAATTCTTTTAAACGAGTTCCTCTTTTTTGTTCTGGTGAAGCACAACGAATTTCTGGTTGGTCTGGAACAAAAGTTCGAACTTTGTTTCGAACTAGCCAGTCGACAAACCAATCTAATTTGTCATCACAACGAAGAGAATTTCCTTTAAAAATTAAAAACATTTTTGTTTAACAATTAAAATATTTTATGTAAGATAATCAGGGTATCCCTTTAAAATAATCAAAAGGGGATGGCTTCTCAAAAAACTGGCAAATACCTCGGACAAAGGGATACCCTGAAGCTAATCAACTCGAATAATTTAATCCTGTTTACAGAAAATTCCAGGTTTGAAATAAATTTTCTGGATCTAGAAAATGGTTTATCTCTAATAGACCACTCAAGTTTTAACAATAAATTATTAAAATTCAAACTGTTTACTCCGTAAAATATAAACTATTCTGATTTATATCTTCTGATTCAACAAAATTTATTCACAATACAGCAATCAAGTTTATATTTTTCCCCAAAAAAATTCTTTTAAAAAATCAAAACAAACCATCAAGTAACAAAGTATCAACTTTCCAATCAAAAGCTCCCTCTTCAATTGTTTCCAATTTATTATTGTCCAATTTAAGTATATGAAGTCTTTGAAGTGGAGCAAAAGTTCCAGCCTTTAAATTGCTTAATTCGTTATGGCTCAAATCTAAAGAGACAAGTTCTTGAATTGAAAGAAAAGATTCACGGCTCAAATTATTAATTGAATTGTTTCGAAGTATTAAATCTTTTAAATGTTTCATTCCTTCAATCATCCCTCTTTCTGAAAATTGAAGAAAATAAATTAAATTTTAGGCAACGACTAATGGTTAATGGTTTAGTTAATGAAAATCAAAATTTGAAAATGAAGAGACAGTGGAACTGGGATTTTAGAATGTCAAAATATGCCCCGAACACGAATCAAAGAAAACGGCAGTATTCCATCCTCAGAAATTGGAAAAGAATAAAAGACTGGATTGAGTCCCATTCCAATCTCTAAACTTTTTTTTTCGTATTTTTGATAATTTTGTAAGCTTCGTTATGGCTCAAATCTAAAGCGATCAAATTTTATCACCCATTTCAAATTTCCAAAATTTCCAGTCGGAAAAATAAAAATGTGATCAGTAATTATGAAATATTTTTCTTTAAAAATCTACCAACCTATAGTCACAAGTCCATTATCAGCCAAATTTAAAAATTCTAATTGGTCCAAAGCATCAAAACTGTTCCTAGCTATTGTCTCAATTTGATTACCAGAAAGTGAAATTTTTTGTAAATTTGGATTGGAAGAAAAAGCCAAAGTTTTAATTGAATCGATTCTGTTGTTGTCTAGACGAACTTCTATTAATTCATTCATATCTTTAAATGAAGGAATCTGAAAATTTTAAAAATTAAAAAAAATATTTTTATAATTTTAAGGAGTAAAGATTTAGAAGAACTCCTATCTAGAAGAGCTTTCCATAATCTAGAAACAATTTTAAACGAATGACAACTCTACTTTTTATTTTTTAAATAAAAAGGCGCTGAAAATTTTTAAGAATAATAATTAAATAAAAATTATTTTTATATACTAAATTTTTTTCACACCTTTCTACCCTCATATTATAGCAGAATAAAATAATGTAAACCTTACTGAATTTATTTCTTAAATATTCTCTCTTTTTACTTATTTTAATTTTCAAAATATTTTGGTAACAGAATTTAATTTTTAATTTTAATCAATTATAGCTTTGTCTAGAATGAAAATTTACCTTAAGTAAATAAAAATACCCGGACAAAATATTAAAAATAATTATTAGGACTACCAATGGAATTATTTCAAAAAAAAATAATTATTTAAATTTAAAACAAACCTGATTAAATTCATTTAAACTCAAATCAACCAATTTTAATTCTTTAAATCCTTCCAAAGTTCCAGGGTCAAAAGTTGAGAGAGAATTATTTTGAAGTAACAAAATTTGCAATTTTTGGACATTCATAAATCCATTAGGCACAATTCTTGTTAATTTATTATTTTGCATTCGAAGTTCAACAAGTTGAGGTAAACTCATAAAATGCATTGGACCAATCTCTTCTATTAAATTTCCAGCCAAACTTAAATATTTAAGTTCTAATAATCCTCTCAAAGCAATTATTGGAATTGAAACAAAACAATTTTGACTGAGGTCGAGTAATTCCAAAACATTCTTTTGGTCAGTAAATGGATGCCTAAAAAGAGAATTTAAGTAGTTGAAAGAATATAGAGGAGGTAAGTTTGAGAAAAAATTTGGGAAAAAATGTCATTTCAAAAATCCTAGGACTTCTCTCGGATATTATAGAATTTCTTAACAAAAAAGGAAGACAAAAACTTGTAAGATTTTACGAGGGAAAGAAAGCACAAAAACCAACTTAAGTGTGAAAAACTTGAAATTTACTAAAAAACTTTAACAAACTTTCAGTGAGTTAAAATATGTGAAAATAAATGTAGATTTTAAATCCAACCCCCATTTCTAAAGATGACATTTTGTTCCAAAAATTAAATCTAAAAATACACCGTATTAAGTGCCACTTTCACCCTATAAATGTTCCCTTCACTCCACCGTGTATTTAATTCAAATATTTTATTTTTAATTTCCAAATTTATTTTTTTTTAAATTTCTTCTAATAATTTATTTAACCCTCTTTCTTTCCCCCGTTTTTATATAAATTTACGGAATAAGTAATTGACCCAATCAATTGTCGGATCATCAATAAACAAAAATCTGCACATATCTCTTCACAATATTGACGAAAAAAGCGAAGAAAGGAAGAAAAAGTCAAGCATTATTAGATAATTTAGAAGGGTAATAGGTACGAGAAAAAAGAGAAAAAAATTCTTTTTTTCTAAGGATTGTGAATCGAGACAAAAATTAGGTCAAAAATAAGTGAACAAAATTAAAAAAGAAGTATTGTTTTGATTGCGCTACCCAAATCATATTTTTGGTTGGGAAAGAGATCGCTTTAAATATAAGACAAAAAAATTGAAGGGGGACACACAAATATAAAATATTAGAAAGGTGAAGATATGAGTGTTCAAGAAAGAGTGAGGAAAAAAGTTGAATTTTTATTTGAATAATTAAAGATAAAAGTTTTAAGAAGAATTAGATGAATTTTAATTGAAAAAATAATGAGCTAAAGTCAGAAACAGAAGTACTGGGGAAAAATTTTCTTAAGAGTTAAGAATGATTGAGTTATAAACCAGGGATGTCACAAGTAGAGATAAAAGTTGGGTTAGATTTTGGGTCGAAAACTTCCCATATAGGCCAAAAAAATTTTTTAGGAATGACTTTAGTTAATTTTAGGAATAACTCTTCTGTCTCAATTAAATCCCTACTCGCCCTAGTAACTACCCCCTGTATTAACCCCCAAATAACTACTCTCTATTTAGAAAAAATTAAAGAAAAACTTACACAAGAGAACAGATTTTATTCTTCTTAAGTCTTAAATGTTTTAATTTCTTCAATCCAATTAAAGAACTGTCCGGAAACTTTTTCAATTCATTCACATTTAAATTCAAAGCAACCAAATTTTTTAATTTTGACAATTTTGGAATAGAAGTAAGGGAATTATTGAGCAACCAAAGTTCTTCCAAAGAATTTGAAAGAGAGTCAAAAGAAGTTGGAGGCATTTGGTTAATTTGACAATTTGATATTTCTAGACTTCGAATCTTTAAAAAAAATTTAGAAAAATTTAAAAAAAAATTATTTAAAAAAACCGTCAATGGTGGTACAGGCTGAAAATTTTCAATAATTTCGGGACAATCCCTTATAGCCATTTTTCCAATAGAAATACTATAACCATTCAATTCATTCCATATTTTCTCTGGCAAAGTCCCAACACAAACAATTTGAACAGATTTTTGTTCTAAAAGAGCATGGCACAAACAAGGCAATTTTTCAGTTAAATTCATTGGACAAACAATTGTCGTTGAAGTCAAAATATTTTGAGAACCAGCATCAGCAAAAGCGTTGTTTAGTAAAATAAAAAAAATTAAAAAAGTGAAGATTGATTTTGTTGTCTTTAAAAAAAGAAAAAAAATTTTGTAAAAAAATAAAAAATTTTTAAAATTTTACCAAAGTTATAAAATTGTCACATTTTGAAATTCGGAGCATTGATAATTTATTGAATACCGGTAAGCAGAATCTAAATAAATTTATAAGAAAATAACTAAAAATACATAAAAAATTAAATAACAACGTTTAAAAAAAATTTTCTTCAAGGAAATCCTAATTAGAAAAATCAATTAATTAGTCTAAAAAATTTAAACAACAAAATTTTTGCATTTTTGGCGAAATGAATTTATTTAAAAAATAAATGACAAAATATACAAATTTTATTTTTAATTTTTTTCTCTGCTAGTTATCTCTCATTTAAATTAATTTAGTCTAACCTGATTATTTTCTGTTTTTGCTTCTCTAAACATTAGAAGATTTTTAGTTTTTTAAATTAATTTCATATTTTGATAAACAAAGAAAGATTTGGAGAATAATAATTTTTAAGATTTTTTGAAATTATTCTGGAATTTTTTTGAATTTCTTATATCTTTCAAAATCAGCGCCAGAGGAAATAATGAATATAAAATGACTGCGAGAGAAAGTTATAGGCACTCTTTCCTCTTCTCTCTGTATGAACGGATTTTTTAGCGTGCGATTTTCTCTTCTAAAAACTCATCTACTCTTTGTGCAGTAGCAGTTGCCCGCCCAAATTGGGTCATTTTTGTGTTGATGGACGGTCCGGTTGAAGCGACTCTCTACGGGCGATCCCTACAACAAAGCCCCATTATATCTCCTCTTTCTGACGTATTTCACAGATATTGAGGGGAAAGGAAGAAAAAAGGATCCGGCTGCCACAAAATTTCACTATTTTTGTTCACTCTCTTCTCTTCGTTTTTATTACTTTCTGCTCTCCCTTTCTAAATTCTGCGTAAGGGAAAATTTCTTCTCTCCAAAAAATTCTCATGGAATGTCCACTTGGAGAATTATAAAATTAAAAAGAAAGCTTTTTTGAAAAAAAGAAAATTTTTAAGAAGCAAAAAAGTGGAATTCTATAAACAAAGGAAATCGCAAAAAATCAAATCTCATAAATCAATTTTTAATGTGCTTGGAAAACTCAAAATGATTTTTTTATTAAAATTATGAATTAAACAGCTCATGGAATTATTCTAGATACAGTGAGGTGCATATGTTTATGCCGCTTGTATAAAACATCATAAAATTTTTCAGGATCGATCAATGTAGACATTCTTGGTCTTAAAAAATAGCTTAAACGATAACTCAATTGACATCTTTCGGCATTTTCCTCAGATTCGACTTTTCGACCCCTTTTAGACTGGTCGAACGAACAGCCCATTTGCTGGATCTTTGGAAAAATTTTCTAGAATTTTGCTGATTTTATATATGATTCTCCGTAAAATTCTGTACAAAATGCAAAAAACCGCATTCGAAATGCTTCGGCCCGAACCGAGATATGATTTTTTGAAAATCGAAAAAAACAGCTATTTTTCAAGTTTTTGGTGTTTTCAGCTGTTTTTTTTCGATTTTCAAAAAATCATATCTCGGTTCGGGCCGAAGCATTTCGAATGCGGTTTTTTGCATTTTGTACAGAATTTTACGGAGAATCATATATAAAATCAGCAAAATTCTAGAAAATTTTTCCAAAGATCCAGCAAATGGGCTGTTCGTTCGACCAGTCTAAAAGGGGTCGAAAAGTCGAATCTGAGGAAAATGCCGAAAGATGTCAATTGAGTTATCGTTTAAGCTATTTTTTAAGACCAAGAATGTCTACATTGATCGATCCTGAAAAATTTTATGATGTTTTATACAAGCGGCATAAACATATGCACCTCACTGTACCATGAGAGAAAATAACAGCCAACAAGTCAACAAAATAACAGCTGAGATAGGATTCGTCAGCCCGTAACCAGGGGAGGGGGTTACGGGCCTGAGCTCCCCCCCCCCCTCGAAGAAAATGCTGGAGGGTTGATCATTTCTTGAATAGAGTTCTCATTTATCGAAAATTCACAAAAATCCAAAAAAGGCATCAAATCCCCAAATCATTTTTAACAATTTCAACCCTTTTTCCTTAAAACTTGTCTCGTGAATTTAAAAATTAGATATTATTTCAAATCCGATTAAAAATATATTCAATTTAAACAAAACTAGAAAGGCAAACAAATAGAGGATTTTCTCTCTTCTTTAATAAAAGTGAAATTATTTTGTAAATATATTTACAATAGAATAAATATATTTCCAGTTTATATTTGCTAACAAAGGACTGCAGAAAATTTTATTAAAATATTAAATATCCTGTTTTTATTT